>PUFA01000030.1:0-1250000 GCA_003508835.1 Eonycteris spelaea | reverse complement strand
CACTGCTCTCAGAGCACCAGAGTTCCCCATATTATTACTATAATAATAGCTGCTATGAGCATCTGCTATGTGATGTTGCTACACTAGGAACCATCTTTATTATTCGATTTACTTCTTAGAATGACCCTTCTAAGTATTTATTTTCACCTCTATTTTATAACTGAAAAAAAAAACTAACCTTGAAATAGTTGAGTGACTTAATAACTGAGGTGGGATTTGATTCAGGTCTCAGACTCTGAGCCCTTGTACTTTCCAAGATACTGTCTTCTAATTTTTTTTTTTATTTTTAGAAAAAGTACGTATTGCAGCCTTTTTGCCTATAGTCTTTGACCTATGACCATCTATAATTCTTCGTGAAAGATTAAAGTGATAAAGAGATTTAAATGATTCAAGTAATCAATTTCTGATTATCTCAGGTTGCCAAACAAAGCTAACTTTTCCTATGTGCCAAGACCTTTCACCAAGAAAAGGAATAAAACAAACACATTATTTTATCTTTGTTATGTGGTTTACAATTCCTAGTGAAAGGAACTCAGCTGTAAAATTAAGAAACGAAAACCAAATGGTTCACAATGAAGTTCTGAAATCATTCTCTTTAACAGGTAAGAGAAAGGATGCGGGGGTGGGGGTGGAGGGAAACCTGGGAAAAAATAACTAAAAGAATGATCGCATTCCATGGAAAGAACACAAGGGTTTGAGTTCTACTTTCAGTATATAAGCCATGTATTCTTGAACCACTTTATTTCCCTGAGATAGTTTCCTCAACTGTAAATGGAGCCAATGTCTGCCTTTCTTTAACCCACTGAAATGCTGGAAAAATTCAAATAAGAGAAGGTATAAAATAATATTTTATCATTTATAAGGTCTATTTAAATATATTGGTCCATCATCACCATTGCCTTTGGAGTCAAATGGATCAGAGTTTAGTCCTAACTCAGTCACTAATTATACCTGAGATGTTGATCAGGTCACCTAACCTCTCTGTCCTTCCACACATCATTTATAAAATGAATGTAGTAAATATTTGTTAATTACCTACCCCAGAATCAAATCTTCCTTTCTGTCATCCTAACATTATCCAGAATTTTTACTCAGGAATCTACCTACTATAGGTCACCTGACCCACCTTTCAGTTTCAAGGGTGAGTCTTAATTGGACTAATTGGACCTTGCTACAGTGATTGATTTATAATTAACATAATCTGATAATCAAAGAGATTGGCTGAGAAATAATAAAATTTATTACCTGACTCTGACCAATGAAAGATATTTTGGGTTGGCAGATGAACTGAAGCTTTGAGAAAGAAGAGCTCTTATGAGATGGTGCCTAAAAATATTTTTATATTTCTACTTCTGGTCATGATGGAATAACTAATCTCAAACTAATGTTTTAGCTGTAAACAACTAGAAGACTGTACAAAATTTATAAAACAACTATTTCTAGACACCATACAATTGTCAGCACAGCATTTTGACCCCTGAATGAAGGGGAAAAAATGAGCTGAGTCCAGTGATTACCCGCTTTCTGCATGAAGGCACTTACCAGACATTGACATAAAGAAGAGGAATCCAAGCAGAGCACAGCAGTCTTAATAAACTGAAGATATAGACAGCAGAGTCCAGGGAGGCTGAAGTGGCTAGAATTTATATGGAGTACAGAAAAGAATAAGGTACATAGATACCTTGTTCCATAAATCTGTGAGGATCACCTTCAAAGTTTGTGAGAGCATACAGAAATTGCTAAGGAAAGAAAACTGATGTGAAGCTGTAAGTTGAACTACTACCAGAAATGTTAAGAAACATTTCACTTCTGACCAACCATTAAAGAACCTCAATGAACGCTCAGGGCATTCATTAGAATCTACAGAAGGCTGCACTTTAGAAATAGGGTTTAGCCCTGGAGTAAAGTCTACCTTAAACAGAGCTTTAAAAATTCTTTGAAAGGATTGAAAGATCTAGAAATGAATTAATTGATTTCCAGAATAAAATCCAACTGATTAAAGAAAGGCAATAAAATCCAGATGCTCAACAAAGTCGTCATCACCATGTCCAGCATCCAACAAAAATTATTATACATGCTTGATGTTATTAGTTTAGTCTTAGGTAAATGCAAACCAAACAGCAGTGAAGTATCACTTCATATTCACTAGAATAATCACAAAAAAAAATATATGGAAAATGACAACTACTGGCAAGGATATGGAAAATTCCACACTGCTGATGGGAATGTAAAATGGTACAGACACTGTGAAAAAGTTTGGTGGTTTTTCAATAAGTTAAACACAGAATTACTGTATGAAACAGCAATTCCACTCCTGGGTATATACACAAAAGAATTGAAAACATGTGTTCAAACAAAACTTTCTACATGAATGTTCATAGCAACGCTATTCATAATAGCCAAAAAGTGGAAGCAACCCAAACATCCATTAGCTGATGAATGAATAAACAAATTAAATATATGTCCATACAATGGAATATTACTTAGCCATAAAAAGAAATAAAGTACTGATACATACTACAACATGAAAACTTGAAAACACTATGCCAAATATAAGAAGTCAGACAGAAAAGATCACATATTATGTGATTCCATTTATGTAAAATATTCAGAAAAGGCCAAACCACAGAAACAGAAAGAAAATTAATGATGGCCAGGGGGTGAGAGAAAGAGGGAATCAGGAATGACTACTTAATGGGTATGGGTTCTCTTTTGGGGTGAAAAAAATGTTCACCCCATTTTTTGTGACTATACTTAATGCTACTGAACTGTATATTATAAAATAGTTAAAATGGTAAATTTCATGTTACAAATATTTTACCATAATTTTAAAAATTATTATTATAGGTGTCAAGGAGTAGAAAAATTCTTGTGGTTTTATTTTCCGTGTTTGAAATTTTTATTATAAAACAAGGAGAAAAACCAGACAATAGAAACAGACTCAGGAATGAAAGAAATGATGGGATAAGCAGACAAGGACTTTAGAATAAAGATTATAACTATGTTAAAATATTTCATTAGTTATACATTGCTGCGTAACAAATTAACCCAAAATTTAGCAGTGTAAATAGCATATAGTATTTCATATTTTCCAAGAATGTAAAGTTCAAGAGTACATTAGCTGGTGGTTCTGGCTGAGAACATAATGATTTCTTAAACATTTAATGAGATAAATTTGTCAGTAAATACAAAAAAACAACACAGTGTAAAGGGCAGTAAAAGTAAACATGGTAAACACCACAGGGAAATAGCAAATGTGGCAGGAAATGTAAAAGAGCTTTTCAGATTTTTTAATTTCTTTAAAAGATCATTGGTGGGATTCTTTTGTTTGCAACAGACTAAATCTCTATTGAATGACCCCTCCCCTCTGCAGAAAACAACTGTAAAATTTAAATATAAATATAGTGCTGAGACCATTATCCCAAGACAGAACCCTGATGACTGAAAGAGGCAAAGAAGGCAGAAAAATCTTCTGTGTCACATCCTACGGATGCACAAAAATCACTAGGTAAGACTTACCTGGTTATGTCCTATGCTGGAATAATCTCAGGAGAAAAGTAATGGGGCTCACATAAAGAACTAAGATGAGACCCATCCCAGTCCTCCTGGAAAAACCACAGGTTAAACCAAAAAAGAGGGAATATGATCTTATTTTTATGATTTATTGTTTGCAAATCAAAATTCTATGTTAGATCACTGAGAAAAAAAGTGAAATATCTGTCCCTATGGAGTTAAACATAGAGTGAAATTCTAAAATTCTCCACCTAACAGCCCTTACATGTCATCACACTGATGTGCCTCTAGCCAGTTGGGATGCTCCCAACAACTGATAACCAAGAGCCATTTGAGGCTGTGGGAAGTCCTTCCAGGCAACTTTCTTAGACGATATCATTAGCTTCTTGTTTCCATGAGAACCAAATTATTTGTTTTTAAAAGATTTCCTATGACTTCACATGTTTTTTAAATTTTTGGACTGCATGCCTTATTTAGAAAGTCAGCACAGCCCATGTTTGAGAAAGGAACATGATACGGCAGAATAACTGGGTGTGAAACTCACCTCAGTCATGCTCAGGACCAGGAAACTCCAGAAGCATCTAAGTACCGACCACGAGGGCGCAACAGGGAAGGTGCGTTGTAGAGGGGCAATCCTAAGAAAGGGTAATTTTCTCATCAACTAAGACAAAAAAAATTAAGATTTAAAAATTCGGAGTTGCTAGATTTTGACATCATCGATTCTGCTCTTTGGAGTTTCAACATGGTTAAATCTCCCTGTCTTCTCTGGGATTTAGATGAAAATACCACCCTCTCCTGCACTGCTTCTCAGCCCTCGCTGTACTTCAGAATCACCAGAGAAGCTTTAAAAAATTACTCATGCTGGGTCGCCATTCCCAGAAATTCTGACTTAATTGGTCTAGAGGGCAGCCTGGGCATCAAAGTATTGTAAAGTTCCCGTGCTGATTCTAACATGCAGCAAAGCTTGCGAACAAGGTCTCCAATGCTTTCTTTACTCAAAGTGTGGTCTGAGAACCTGGTAGCTTGTTAGGACTGCAAATCTCAAGCAACATCCAGATCCTCAGAATCAGAATCTCCACTTTAATAAAAGTCTCAGGTGACACATAAGCATATTCAGTTTGAGAAGCTTTGCTCTACCTTCCTGTACCTGTGGAGCGGTAGTTCTCACTGTGGCTGTACAGTAGAATCATCTGGAGAACCTTCCAAAACTACTGATGTCTGGCTTCTCACTCCAGAAATTCTGATGGAGTGTGGCCCAGACATATTTTTGTTTTTTGTTTGTTTGTTTGTTTTTTCTTTTTTTTTTTTTAAGCTCCCCGGGAGATTTTAATAAAACTCAGGACAAAGAGCCACTGCTATAGAAAGATAGTTTTCTTCTTTGAATTTAACAGCCTTTGGTATAAAATGACAATCTCTGTTTTAAAATGTAGGTTCTGTGGGAGAGATAACGAGTGAGTCTATTTTTCTGCATTCGTTACCAAACCGTTATTTCCAAAGGCAACGGCAGATTTGCTTATCAAAAATAAGCAGATTCCCAGTATCTCACCTTCACAGAGTTAGTTCCCTTTAGTTGATCTGAGATGGGGCCCAGAATCTGCATTTTCACAAGCCCCATTTGGAATTTTGATGTGCATGGTCCTTGTATCACATTTGGGAAACCTCTGCTTATAAGGGAAGAATCTGAGACTTTAATAAGGATGGGAGAGAAAGGAGAGCATGTAAGAGCCCAGACTACAGGGTGAGGGAGCAGCAAGAAGTGATGTAGACGAAGCAGAAAGTAGAGCTGTAAAGATCACTGAAGAAAGATGAAACTGTATGGCACAATTCTCAGTAAAAGCAGTGAAAATCAAGCTGTGCCTGTACCAGGCTACTTCCTGCCCGATCAACTCCCAAGTTACCCAGGGAAAAGCAGCATGCCTAACCTCAGTGAGTGCCGTCTTGAAAGCCCCAAGGGAAGGAGACCATTTAGGTTTTTATCCAACCATTAAAAAAAAAAAAAAAAAAAAAGGAAGGAAATCCTGCCATTCCCAACAACGTGGATGAACCTGGGAGATAGTATACTGAGTGAAATAAACCAGACACAGAAATACAAAGACTATATGATCTCACTTACATGGGGAATCTAAAAAAGTGGAACTCACAGAAGCAGAGACTAGAATGGTGGTTGCCAAGGGCAGAGGAGTGGGGGAAGTGAGGAGATGCTGGTCAGAGGGGATAAACTTCCATATTATATAGTTGCAGTTTGCTAAGACACTAGATCCTAAGTGTTCTCACCACAAGAAAAAACTGAAAACTATGTGAGATGATGGATGTGTTCATTAGCTTGTGCCTTAAATATATACAATTTACATTTGCTGATGATGCCTCAGCAAAGGGGGAAATCACGACAGCAGGGGAAAGGGTCTGCAGTTTAAAAGAATCCCCTGGTGATTCCTATTACCTGATTTTATTAATGGAGAACATTACTTAACATTTACTATCACAGTTCAGTAGAGTCATTATTGGATTAAATGAGAAATGCATTTAAAACATCAGAACAGTCCCTAGCACATTGGAATATTTGAAAAATATTAGATATTATTTTTACTGTAATGATGGAATTTATGTAACCTCTACCTCAGAAGTCCCATCTATACCTTTCCACTCAGGGCTCATAACCAGTCTTAGGAGCTTTAGTGAGATTTATGTCTGTTATACAAGAGCTTGAAGATGAGGACATCATCAGCCACAAACTGTCAACGACTGACCAGAAGATGATTTTCTAGAGAAGGTGGGAGTGATAAGAACAGAGAAATCCAGACCCCAGCATCCAGCAGTGATTCTTTTTTCCCTAACAAATCCATTCATAAACCATTCGATTTCATTCAACGAGGGCTTACTACTTAAAAACGCAGGTTGAAATCTCATTTAATCATTTAATCCTCAATTGTTATTAGTTCCACTTTACTGATGGGAAAAGGTCTAGAAAGTGGCAAAGCAACAAAAATTTGGGTCTGTCTGTATCCCACGCCAGGTTGTAACCATTCTACATTGCCCTTCCTCAGTAACTATTATCCCAACAAATGTTCACTTTGGCACACCATCAAAACAAGCAAAGAAAATCCTTTGTAAGGTGACACTCGGCCATGCTAAAATGAGACCTCGACGGCTTGAAGCAATCGGAAATCACAGAATGTCAAGCTCTTTCTCTTAAAAGACAGGTTCCAAACAAGACCGGTGGATACTGCTATTCATTCAGGAACTCAGGAGACCTCTCAATTCACCAGAGCCTGATTTAGCTTTGTTTATAAAGTAACATTCTTATGATTTGGGATGTCAGGCAGAGCCGGAAGGCAGGCACCCACTGGACGCCTCCATTAAGAGTCTGAGCCAGTCCTACCAGCTTGAACTCGCACTTGATCTCTGCCTTCCTCCGCCCTCAGCACTGTGTGACTGTCTGCAGGACAAGGTCCAAGGACCTTGTCCCATTGCTTCCTCTGTGAAGGGCACAAACCACAATGTGATGATTAGATGTGTGTAGGCATTACAAAATGATCACCACAGTCACACTAATTAACACATTCATCACCTCACAGTTTGTACCCTTTGACTGACATCCCCTCATTTCCACCACCACCCCCAACCCCTGGTGACCACCGTTCTAGTCTCTGATTGCATGAACTGACATTTTAGATACCACATGTAAGTGGGATCACAGCCCCCACCCCCTTTCATGCTTAGTCATGATACCCTATTTCTGCAGTCCCAAGTCTCAGGTTAAAGTCCCCACTAAGCTAGTTGCCCCAGTGAGTGTTCGCAAGTGCCAGGAACTGACCTTAGTGGGTGGGGTTCGTACCTAGAGTAGGAGCATGAGATGACGTCAGCAGAGCCAGGGAAACCAGCCTTTGATTGTCTAGAGCACTTAAGGAAATGAAATCCCAGCAGGATTCTGATTTTCCTCCTTAATTAACTTCCTCCATTCCCTTAGGCATTTGTTCCCTTAGCGGGATCCTATCCCATAAACTTTCCTTTGTCCTGGCTCAGGGGTGTTAAGTAAATACCTGCGAGCAATTGCTTTAGAGGGCCTTTTGCAGTCCCCAGCAGGCCCCCTGCACGGACAGCTTCTGCTAATGCTCATTGGAGTGCTTGTATCACACTTCTGTCCTGAGGAGGATTTCAACGGCCCTGGTCTACCTGCCTAGCGCTTGTGCCAAGGAAGTCCTACAGTTCCTGCTCAAAGAACTTCTATAAATGTGTGTTTATTCCTAGCAAGTCTCTTGAGGGTCAACAGGTGTTTATTTTATACATGTTAAAGGACTTGTTTTCCCATGATCTCTAGGTGTTCTAAAATGGAGAAGTCAAAAGACGAATCAACCCATAACTATAATGTTAATCCCAGTTTTGAAACTCAGATTAAGGCAACTCATTACTGATCAAAGAGAGCAAATGTTAATTCTACAGATAAGTGTTATAAAGTATCACCAGGTTCAAGTTAATATCACACATGCTAGGAAAATAACACTGAAATCTGGTGATCTGCAGGGTCTCTGTTTCTATCACAATAGCCCCTCCCTCTCCTTAACCGTGATGGCTCCACGGTCTGTCAGACATGATCACTGTTAATTTTTTAAAGAAAATGAGGAAAATGAAGAGAAAGGAGAAGAGAATTGGGGACAAGAAAGGAATCTTTTTACTTCTTCTAGAGTAGGAAACCTGAATCTTTGTTTCTATGGCTGAATTATGCTTCCCGTTAAAACATGTTATGCAGAATTAATATTACACTGAAACATTTATCTTGATTTCCTCTTGTTAGTCATTCAACATGTACTGGGGTTGGGAATAACATACAATTTATCATGCAAACAGGAATAGTTTAGAGAATGAAAGGGTACTTTATTAATTCTACCAAGCCAAAAGAACACACTAGAACTATTCTGAACAAAATGGGAGGTATGGCCCCCCTAATTATTATTAAGTACTTTTTATATACCTTGTATAAAAACAGAAAATGTCTATGGGGTAGGGTAGAGTAGTTGTTCTTCATTCCTAGATCCAAAATCAGTGCTAACTCTCACATGCTCTCAAAATACCAAAAGGGTTTGGTAAAATCTATTGGTTCTTTCAAGTAAAATAAAAATATATGCTCCAGTCATTCAACCACTGATATTTTCTGGCTTGGAACAATTCTCTCTAGCCAAATACTATGCAGTTTCTTCCCTGTCTTTTTTGAGAACAGGTAGAATTTTGAAAGGTAATTCTATATTTAATTGTATTAATATATGCTGAGCAGGTCACTGAAATCTCATCTTACAAAAACACTGCTCTCTCTTGAAAATGAGGACATCACTGTCTCACCGCTCACGGAATATCACACAAAGAGGGGAGAACTATTTTAAATAGTCAAGCAAGATAAAGTACAAAAAAAAATCCTATGTGTACATATATATATACATATATACAATTATAGAAATATGCGTATATCTATACATCTTTCCAAAACTGAATATATGCAAAACAGAATATGCATATATACAGTTTTGGAAAGATGTGAGCATAGTTGATGTTGAGTCATGTTTTCACAGCACGGTGTTTATACTTTATAAATATGTGTTGCCCATATTACTACAGTTGATTCTCAAAATAGCTGGGTTAGAAAGTATTTTACAGTCAAGGAAATCACTACAGATCTACACAGACTGGCATTTGAAGCTTCTAACTCTGATTCCAGTGCTCTTCTTACAATCAAACAATAGCTCATTATAGATATTTAAGGGGTAACAGGTGTAATAAAAAAATTCCTTATACTTCTCAAATTTAAAACTTTTTGAAGCATGTTCACATTTATTCATTCAATATACTTAAGGGACTACTATGCAGCATGCACTGGCTAGAGGCACAAAAGTGAACAAAACTGTCCCTGGTATAAGGAACTAGAAATCTAATGTATAAGATCAACAAAGAAATGGATCCAAGTCAGCTGATCGTTGAAATGAAGTACGTGTGCTATATGCCATGACCCACAGGAAAGGGCACCCAAGTCCGGGCTGCTGGAACCTAAGAAGGTATCCTGAGGGTCTGACACTTGCAAGAGGAGTGAGATTTGCCAGGACAAACTGTGGATGAGCTCATGACCGTGAGTCAGGGAACATCAGACTGCGTGAAAGCAACACAAGTAGTAAATATGTAGCAAAGGATGGTTTCGGGATAGGATAGTGAATAAGGGGCTGGGCTCAGGATGGGTGCCTGGAATGTTGGGCTAAGGCAGTTAAATTTTACCTATAGACAGGGTGACAATGAAAGGAAAAGGAGGTAAGATGGGAGACCGTGAGACACCTGGGGAAGCAAATGAAATAGGCTTGGTGAAAGATGGTCAGGATCTAAATTTAAGATAATGAAGAGGAAAGCATAGCCAGGGAATGTATGTAAGACATAGAATTAGTAAAATTTAGGTCTAGATGTGGGTGATGGGGGGTGAGAAGAAAGTAACCGTAACTCTAAGTTCTTTGAGGAACTGAGTGATGAAGTTTCAGGAACCAAGACAGGGCATGTAGAGGATGAAGGATGAGCAAGATTCTGAGAAACACAAAGGAATGCAGTTTTGTACATACTGAGTGTAAGGGTCCTGTAGAGCAGTCAAGTAGCAAGACCCAGAGAGAACTGGTACTAGATTCCGGAAGTTCAGGAGAAAATTCTAGGCAGTAGTTACAGATTTGAGGCACTTTGCGTGAGGCCATAAGTGAGGTTTAAAAAAAAAAAAGGAAGAAGGAGGAGGAGGAGGAGAAGGAGGAGGAGGAGGAGGTGGAGGAGAAGAAGGAGGAGGAGGAGGAGGTGGAGGAGGAGGAGGAGGAGGAGGAGGAGGGAGGAGAGGAGGAGGAGAAGAAGAAGAAGAAGAAGAGAAGAAGAAGAGAAGAAGAAGAAGAAAGAAGAAGAAGAAGAAGAAGAAGAAGAAGAAGCAGCAGAAGAGAAGCAGCAGCAGCAGCAGCAGCAGCAGAGCAGCAGCAGCAGCAGCAGTGACAGAAACAGGAGAAGGAGAAGAAGGAGAAGAAAGAGAAGAAGGAGGAGAAGAAGAAGAAAAAGAAGAGAGGAGGAGGAGGCCGCCATTCATTGAAGAGAGAAACAGAAGAATACTTCCACTCAGGAGAGAAGGAAGACTTTTTAAACAATGGAAGGTTTCACTGTGTTTTATTAGAAAAAGAATTAGTTGGAAATATGTGTTTTAATCAATCGAAATGTAGCAAAACATTTTCCCCATCACTCTGTCATTTTTGGAACCACATGTGAAACTTCACAGTATTTTCCTCTCATAAATGGACTTTAAATCATATATATGGAAAACAAAATTAGATGAAATTTTCTTCCATGATGTCAAATTGATGAATGTGTGGTGATCTTTCATAGGTCGAGCTGTACCAAAGAAAAATGGGCATAGTCCTAGAAGCCCAGGACTGACCTTCCAAGTTCCCTGCCAGCTCTAATACATTTTCTGAAATCGCATCACTTCATTCAGCCTTCCATGTACTTGTATCTAAACAAATAGTTTCAACTTCCACCCACCCATTTTCTCATCCCTTCCAAATACAAGATGTAGCTATCCCCATGGCAATAAAGCCAAGGCATGACTAAAATCTAGTTAGCCCTGGGAAACAGGCCACATAATAAGGAAGAGGGAGGTAACTTCCCTAAGTGTCCATCGGTGAAGTCACTTTTGGCTCTGCTCTGATCGTACAAATGGCTTAGGCAACTGGACCTCATCGTCTCATGTCATAAGAAACGGCTTACTACAGTGTGACTATGGTTCTGAACTTTGTGACTGTGGGCCATGCTATGGGCTGAATTGCTGTCCCCCACTCCCACCCCCATCCATACGTTGAAGTCCTAGCCTCCAGTATCTCAGAATGTATCATATTTAGAGATAGGGTCTTTAAGGAGGAAATTAAGTTAAAGTGAGGTCTTCAGGGCAGGCCGTAATCCAATAGAACTAGAGTCCTTTTAAGAACAGGAGATTTGGGCACACAGAAGAAAGACCGTATAAGGACAGAGTAGGAAGGTGGTCATCTCCAAGCCAACAAGAGAGGCCTAAGAAGAAACCAAACCTGCCAATACATCGAGCTTGGATTTCCAGCCTCCAGAACTGTGAGAAAATAAATTTCTGTTGTTTAAGCCACCTCGTCGATGGTACTTCGTTATGCAGCCCTAAGAAACCAATATAGGCAGTTATTAAATGTGGCATAAAATATGTGCCAGGGATTTGACAAGATGAAATTTAATGGGGAAAAAAAAAAGCAGACTTGTTTTGTAATTAAGGGTATTGGTGATGCACAATTGTACTGTGTAAAATATGTTAATCTGTTAATAAATTCTATAGAAGTCTAACCATCCAGAAGGGAAGCTAGTAGGTGGTTACTACATCTTTGTTACATAATTAACTGGTGAATACAGTTTCATGGAATTACATACATTCTGTGGCTCAGATGGGATTTGGCCCTTGTCTGTTGTACCTCAAGATACAAGTGAACTACTTTAAGTAGATTGTATTGAGTTGATTCTGCAAAACTCTTAATACTTGAAACACGAAATTCTAAATAACATAACATGATATTTCAAAAGCAGAAAGAAAAAATCTCTGCTTCTTTCCCAAGTTATTTTTTTCCTTTTCCTTTCCCCATTCAATTAGTCGCCTAGTCTTTTGAATCAGCACTCAAATCTGTCCCCCGCCCCGCCCCACCTAAACTGGCTACCACTGCCTTCATTCAAACCCTCATAACTTCTGGCCCATTCTACTACACACCTAAGCAGACCCTTCGAAAGGAATGCAATAGTGTGCAATGGTTAAGGAGCGCAGTCGTTGGAGTTAGAGTTTCCGCTGTGCCACTTAATAATTGTGCGATCTCACCCAAATCTCAGCCTCAAATTTTCATGATTAAAACGAGGTAATAACAATACTCTCCTGAAAGAGCTGTTGGAGAACGGGAATAAGTAAAAAGTATTTGGCATAATACACAGCGAAGTACTCAGGAAATATCAGGTGTACTATTGTTGACCTTTTAAAAAAATCCATCACCCTACCATGTTTTGTCATGCTCTCTTCCATAATTCCATGAGCCAAGATTTGCTCCTGCTTAGATTTCTTGTAATGTATACTAGGAAAACAACAGACTTGTTGAATTGTCTGTGTCAAACATCGCAGGCTTCTCGTGCCCAAGTCTCCTCGACGAAGGGGCCAGCGCTCTCCATTTCAAAATCCCGATCCTAGCTGACGTTTCTCAAGACCTTGCTAGAATTCATTCTCTCTAGCACCCCATGCTCCTGGGTTCTTTTTCTAAAGCGTCTCTGTAATACTACTTCTAATGCTAATTTCTAATTCGTCTTTATAATACTTCGGTGGCCTATTCTAGTTCAGGAGAGGAAGCCCCAACGTTCTCACGGCCGAGTGCCTTCGCCACGCTGCCTCCACCTCCACATCCTCATCTCCCGCGTGAGGGTCAGCACACGGCCTCACGGTTAGCAGGTGCTCAGCAAATGTATGTTTAATAACAAAAGTGCATAAAACACACACACTCGCTCCTTCTCCTCCATCAGCATTAGCATACGGTATTAGTTTCCTAAGGCGGCCATACAAATTACTACAAACGTTGAGGCTTAAAACAATAAAACTCCATTCTTTCACAGAGCCATGCTCCCTGTAAAAGCTCTCGGGGAAAATCTTTCCTGCCTCTTCCCACTTCTGGTGGCTCCTAGTGTCCCTTGGCTGGTGGCTGCATGACTCCAGTCTCGACCTCCGTCTTCACGTGGCCTTCTTCCCTGTGTCTCTCCTGTGTCTATGTGTCTCAAATTTCCCTCTTTTTCCCTTATGATACCAGTCATTGAACTTAGGACCCACTTTAAAACCAGGATGACCTCATCTTAACTTAATATCTGCAAAGTCCCTATTTCCAAATAAAGTCACATTCACAAGTAACTAGAATTAAGACTTGGACATACCTGTTTTTGGAGACACAGTTCAACCTGCTACAACTGTCAGGAGTGAGGGAGGTCACGCGGTGAGGAGAAACTGGAACACAGAACTCCGATCACGCTCAGGAAGGAAATGGGATTTATATTTGCAGTTCAGAGATCAAAGTTAATGGGTGCTGAACATGCCATTGGACAAGAGAGAGTCCTTGTGCCAGTCTGGAGTAGCAGGGGAACAATGTTTTCTGCTCAGCTCTCTTGTTTTAGATCCATTTGTTAGTGGTTGTTGCTGTTGTCTCATGAAAGATTATGTATTAATAAGGTGAATTAGAGACAAGAGAAAAAAATCACATAAATCATCATTATCATCTTTTTCTCCCATATTTAGATTTTAGTTTGGTTTTTAATGGGTGATTCAAAGTTAAACTTGCACATAACTTAAAGTTTATAAGGTTTGCTACAAAAAAAAAAAAACAGTAAGTCACAAAAAAGGAAAAAAACAAAAACAATCCTTTGCACCATAGTTCTCTCCCATTTCCTGCTGCTACCCACGGACGAGCACTTTGAAATTGTTCAGCTGATTTTTAAAGTACTTTCCTACATCTCAACACCATGCTTTCGGTAATAGTCTTGATTTGTCAGCTTCAGGTGTTATTAGTTGGCTGTCACCTGTGCCTAGGCTGCTCTTCATCTGTTCCCGACTGCCACCATCACCACCACCACTACCACACACACACACGCACACCACACACACACCACACACACACACACACACACACACACAATCACACACCTCCTACCCCCTTGTACTCTCAAGGTGTTTCTTCATTTTAGTTAGATCCAAAAGTCAGTGTTTGCATTATCCACAGCTGAGTCAGGAAGTATGCCATCTTTTGCTTTGTTTTCTATAGATTTATCACTAATGCATTTTAAAATTTCCTCCGTTGTCTCAACACCTTTCGACTAATGTCTTTTGGGGGAGCCCTGTCCCCTGGAGCTAGCTGACCTGTTCTTGCTGGTTCGGTTGCTCCCTATGCCTGCTACCTGACTGCCATCCTGGGGTCCCCTCAGCCCTCGCCTTGAGGACCCCCTTTCTCCTCTGTCTCCCACGGATCTCTTGTTTCCCAGGTCCCAAGTCTTCCTTGTTATTCATTTGCTCTCGCATTGTGGTGGAGCATCTCCTCCAGTAGCTTCCCGAGAAAAGCTGTTCGGTTGGTAGATTCCTAGAGACCCTGAATATCTGAAAATATCTGCAGTCTCACACTTAACTGATATTCTGACTGGAAATTGACTCTAGTTTGAAAATAATTTTCATTCAGAATTTATAAGAAATCGTTCCATTGATTTCTAACTTCCTCTGTTGCTGTTGAAAAATCCCAAATCGTTCTCTGCCATCACCTTCCCCCAACCATCCACCTCTACCTCCACGCTTATAGGATTTTCTCTTTGTCCCCAGGTTCTGTAATATCCTGATGACATGAGTATCAGCTAGGGGCAGGAAAACTGACCATACTCGCAGATGCAATTTTTAAAAACCTTAATAAGAGAACTAGTTACAGAGCCCACGATGAAAGGAACCCAAGGATTTGGAGGCACCTCAAGATCAGCAAGTGCAGAGAGCCAATTGCACCCTCTGAGGTGAAGAGGCAGGGAAGAGGAAAGAAATATCTGTATCAGATCCGCTGTCATGATGCAGCTCTGCACAAAGGGTTGCCTGACAGGCACGATGGCAACAGCAGGAGTAGAGATTGCTAGGGCTGTGCCTGATATTGTCACAGCCAGGGCCTTCTGGGTGTGAAGAGAACAAAACCACACTGTGCCCTCACTTATGTAATCTCCCCAGCGGGGTCTCGGTGATTGCTGTCTGTATATTGGTCTCTGGCTTATAGGAACCCCTTCCTATATTCTCACAGAACAAAGGCCTTCTTTTGCTGGGGAAGGAGGGTGTGTGTTACATATGGATACAGGAAGAGGATTAGTTGGTAGAACTTAGTTGTTTGTGACTTAGTTGACAGCAGGAAGCTCACAACTCCAGGACCCTGTGTAAAAGACAGTTTGAGTAAAAAGGGAATCGACAATCATATTTGTATCTGGAAGGCCTTGAAGATAGCCCTTCTAAGTAGGAAAAAAAATGGCAGACCATGAAGGAAGACATCAAGACATTATCTAAAGGACCCAGGATGGGCCAAGGTGGGTCTTGCTAGCCTCTATAGAAGCAATTTTGTATGAGCTAGAGAATGTTACTCCTTCTGTCAAGATAATAAAAAAAAAAGATTCCCATTCTGGAAGCATAGTTTGGTGAACAGAGCAGAAGTGGGTGCCAGGCCCCATCTATTCCCTGGGCCAGGCACTTTTGTCAAACAAACTTTACAATTATGTAAAGTGGCCCTGGGTCCTCTTTTAGAGATTAAATATGATAAATCTGTAAAGGTATGAATCATTACCAATAGGGCATCGTGACGCCGAGAATAAAGAGGTCTACCATCACCACCCAAGAGCTGACTCAGAGTAAAATAATAACAAATTCTGGGAAGATAAAGATGCAGAAAGATGAATGATAACCAACTTATCAGACTCAAGAACGATGACTCCTACACCAGCAACAGGGAAAGCCAAGACACCATCAGAATTACAACACAAACAGAATTCCCAGAATGCCATCAGAATTCACACCCCAAAGGGGCTCAGAACACACACAGCCTCTCCCATTTCCCTAGTATGTCCTTTACTTTGAAACAAGCTTCACTCACAATTATGAGAGCTGTTCTACAAGTGAGGCCAGCAGAAGCCTGGGAGGGACCCTGCTGGCCGTCTGGAGCAGTAGCTGCAGAGCTGACTGTAAGGATACAGGAAGCCCACCCTGCATTTAGTTCCCGTGATACCTTGAGCAGAGGTGAGATGAAGGAGGAGTTATTTGTAGGATTAACAGACAGAGGGATGGGTTTGTAACTTCCAAATGGGGCCGCAGAAGCTACAAAGTTCTGGGTGGAAGAGTTCCAAGGCAAAGTAAACCTTGGCATCCCTTATTATCCAGGCTTTCAGTAACATTGAAACGGGGTCAATTATGCTTCTCAGGAAACTTGTGGCTGCAGGGACTTTAGCAAACCACCAGTCCATGCTTCTTACTGCTCCTATACCATACTCCTAGACCCTGAAAAACAAAACAAAACAACACAACACAACACAACAAAAAACATTGTCTAAGGAGTTCACTTTTGCATTGCCGACAATGTGGCTCAGCAAGGAATAAAGAATACCGGAGCAGTAGATCATAAGTTTAGGTTCCGTGAGAGCCACTGGGGCAGCATCGCCATTTAACATCTTGCTACAACTCCCTGTGAACAATGGAGAAATTTCCCAGAATGTGAAGGCCTTCCACCTTTCTGAATACTGCAGCACCGGAATCCCTGAGACCCTTTCAGGAGGTCCATAGGTCAAAACTCTTTTCATAATAACACTAAGATATCAAGGCTTTTCCACTGCACTGATATATAAACTGTTGGTACAAAAACAAGAAGGCAAAACTGCTGGCACACGTCACTGTTTTTTGTTTTTTTTTAATTGCCACTCATTCACATTCACAGGGGGAAAAATCCAGTTTCACTTTAAATTGTCTTTGACAAAGCAGTAAAAAGTAGTAATCTCATTAACTCTTGATTCTCTTTAACTTCTGTGTGATGAATTTGGCAGCATGCATTAAGTTGGATGCATACCAAGGTAACCAAAAGTAACATGTTTGTCTCAAAGAAAAACACTTATGTAATTCTGAGCTCCAAGCAGAATTAGCTACTTTTTTTTTTTTTCATGGAACATGATTTTTACTTGAAAGATTAGCTGAAAGATAAACATTCTTATTTAGATTTGGGGGTTTGACAGACATCTTTTTAAAAATTAAAAAAGCAAACCTGTCACTTCAGAAAAACAACTGACAGTATTTGTTGCCAATTATAAAATGTGAGCTTTCAAGCACAAATTACAATTTTGGAAAATTTGTGCCTGTACCGTGAACTTGACAGCTTCCCCGTACTCAAAGACGTTTCTGGTTTTTTTAAGTTCCTCAAATTGTTTCTCTGAGACTGGTGTTAATGTGAACAGTTGGGTTGTTTTGACGTTGTACAATAAAATGTGTCAACATTAAAACTATCGACATAACTCAGTGACCCAGTATCATAACATGGTGAATGAGTAAAAGATCCACTCAAAGTGCAGAGACCAATATTTTTTCTTTCACATAACTGAGTATGAAAGGCATTTGATAGTTTCAGATTTCACATTGCAACTAACCTTTAAGAAACTATCACTTGTGATTTAGTGTGGTATCAAAGAAGAATAAATTTTCTGAATGGCTACTAAAACTGCTCCTCCCTTTTCCAGCTACTTATCTGTGTGAAGCTAGATTTTCCTCACATACTTCAAAAGACTACATCACAACGAATTGAATGCAAAAGCATATGTGAGATTCCAGCTGTCTTCGATGAAGCCAAACATTCATTAGGAGACTTGCAAAAATTAAAGGAATTCCCCTCTTCTCACTAAATTTTTTGCATTGAAAATATAGTTGTTTTTAATTAAAATGTTACTTGTATTAACATGTATGAGGTTTATTATAATTATTTTAAATGAATATATAAATTAAAGATTTTATTGGGGCTAGTTTTCATAAAAATGTACTATTTATGTTAATGTGTAATAGGCTTATTATAGTTATTTTTAAATGACTTAATAAATAATAAAATTTTCTTAGTTCCACTTTCTAAATTGGTAGATTTATCCATAGAAGCAAAAGGTAGTTGGGATCCTCAATAATTTTTAAGAGTTTGAAGAGGACCTGAGAACAAAAATTTGAGACTCCCTGCTCTAGAGTGTGATCTGAGTCAGCATGGTTAAAGCGAGCTCACTGGACAGGCCCATGGGAAGAGGCATAAAGTAGAATAAACGTGACTTTCTTAAACAAAGCCGATCCAGAAGTTGCATGCACCATTCCTGCTAACATCCTATTGGCCAACACTTAGTCACAGCACCATGCCCAGCTGCTGGAAATGCTGGGAAACATGGTGCCCACCTCAGCAGCCAAAAAGGAAGAATTAGAGGTCTCTGACATACTCCCAAATCTGCACTTTGTTGGCAGTCTAAGATAGACTTTTCTGAGTTGTTTTAATGGGAGTTGTGTTACAGTGGCCGGCACTGCATCAGCTGAGGCTCATGTGGATGATCTTGAGGCAATACAGGGCACTGTGAGCTAAGAGTCTGCAATCCTGTGATCCAAGAGGCTCAGCTGAAGCTGACGTGGAAAGTGGCATTTATAATGGGCAACGGGGCCTATGTCCACTCAAAGGTCCCCTTATGTAACACCAGGACCTGAGGGTTGGCCAAGTGGACAAGGACAAGTAGATACAAACACTGATACTATATACGAAGCACTCAAGGCCCCATCATCCACCAGGGCCATGATACTTCAAAAGCATCAAGGGGATGAGAGTAGGGGATGGCCCCTCACCACAGATTTCAGTGTTCTGCCACCACACAGGCTAACTGCTTCAGAGAATTACGGTCTGACAGAGGACAGTACCGCTCCCTCAGAGAAAACTCTCTCTCACTGCTTGGACTAGTCACCAGAGGCCAGTGGAGAGTGGGTGTATGGTGACTAAGGTGTTGTAGATGGGACCAGTCATCGTGAGATTGTACGCTCGGCCCACATGGTTAACACAGGATGCCGAATGTCAACCTCAGCAGCACAGCTCAGGGGATTCTCCAGCTCAAGTCACACAAACAAGTCACTTCACTTCTTTTCATCTTTGTCTCTTGGCCTTTAAAAGGGAGAATTAAAAAATGTGTTCTGTTCATAGGGCGGCTACGAAAATCAAGCAAAATATAATTTACAAAACACTGTGCACCAAAAAGGAAAAAGGCAGTAGCCAGTTGCCATGGCCATTACCTCTGCGTGACACAGTTGAGGGATCTGTCGGTCGCGTTTGATTTCTTGTGTTCATAAGTCCTCTTCCTTGCCGCTCAAATTTATTTTTTTTTTAATTTTTATTTTTAATTGTGGTAAAACACACAAAACATAAAATTTACCATCTTAACCATTTTTATGTCTACAGTTTGGTAGTAATAAGCACAGTCACATTGTTATGCAAACAATCTCCAGAACGTTTTCTCTTGCAGAACTGAATCCTTACACATTAAATAACAACTCCCCATTCCTCTCAAAACTGGTCTGGTAATCCTTCCTCTCACACTTCCAGAGCCATGATTGGCTAAGCTGACATGCTACAAACGCAGTGGGACCCCCAGGACTTTTCTTACCCCTCCCATTATTTACTCATGAACATGAGTTATGTTGAGCTCACCGTAAGACAGGTTCTTTGCAATGCTTTGAGGCTAAAAGAAAATATTATTCTCAAAGATCTCAGTACATTTTACAAGTGTCAGTAATCAAACGTGATTCAATGGTCATAAATGATGCAATTAAGGCCTGTACAAGGCAGAGGTAGCACAAAAGAAGAAACCATCAATCTGGGCAGAGAGGGTTGTGAAGGAAGCATGTGGGGAATGTTATCAAGTTTTCATGGAGGAGAAGTTCCTCAAGTCAGGATTTAAAGAATGAGGAAGCAAAATCACCAGATAACATCATGAGATAATAACGAAAAAGTTTTAGAACACAAACAGTTCAGTCTAATATGAAGTATTTTTAGTTGAATGTTTTCTCGTCAATTGTCTAACTCACCAAAGAGGTTTTAAATGATGATAATTTCAGACAGGAAGTGTAATAGTGCTAGGGAGGGTGAGTATGACAGACAATGAAGGAAATGATTTTTACAGAGAGGCTTGGACATTCTATCTCTGTGGGTGACACCCATCTTTAATATGTAAACATTCCTTTAGGGACTAATATTCAGGATAAAAATAAAAAATATTTGTAAAATTTGAATTTTCAAAATTGTGTTTAAAATTTCTTCTTCTCATGATGTCTTTCCTTTCTTTGTTTCTCTTTCATGACATAGAATTTAAAAATGAGTAATTCTTTTTTTGGATATATTTTTAGTTTCCATGTTTGATTTCAAGCTTGAGTTCTGTTTATATTGTTATAATGCCTACCAATTATGCGGGGAGAATTTTTTTTTAATATATTCTTTTGTTGTTCGGTGCCATTTTTAAAACTTAATCTTTTTAGATATAATTCCTAAAACCGCATTTTATCTACAGTGATTTCAAACATGTCTGTTGGACATATGCCAAGTTAACTACTGAATTAAGAATTTAACTTGACTTACTCTACTTTTTGCCTAAGTATTCTAAAATGGTTATAAGACTGCTCTAAATTATTTCAAATACAACAAGATATTTGAAAACTGGTGCATTATGCTCAAGAATGAGAGTTAGTTATTTCTAGTACAAATGTTATGGATGTTGTTAATGAAAAATCAAAATATTTACAGACTTGTAAATTTTCAGATCCCTTATATCTTGCAATTGTAGTAATAGCTTCCACCTCACTTTAAAATGAGGGAAGACAAGGTAAAGAGAAGAATGGAAGTCAGAGCTGACTCATCTGGAGAAACAGTCCAGGGGTTTGAGAAGCACTCTCTTTGCTTCAGAAAACTAACAGCCCAAGGATGCCTCAACTTCTAATCCAGAACTCACTAAATTCCATCTTCTCTCTGTCTTGGTTCCCAGAGGCTACAATTCAGAGGCTGCATTCCACAAAAGAATCCTAAACCCAAATGAAATAACTCCGAAATGCCAGGCACTCAGCATAGACCAGAGGCCGGAGTAAACATGGCCCAAGGAAATATACAAGAATTGTAGGCAAATTTAAATTACGCCTCCCTTCACTTTGATTTATTGTTCTATGTCTATCACATAATTTTGGCAATAAATTCAAATTCAACAAAATGTTGAATACAGGAAAATTTGAAATCTACCTGGGAGACTAGAGGTATTTGCTTTTATGTATATATACACTTGGCAGTGTGGGGGAGATGGAAGTTTATCAAATGTTGTAGGCCAGGGGCACACATCCAGTTGCTTTCAATTACTTGAGAAGCAGGACAGCCTATTTTGACAGAGCTTCTCCAGGTATAATTTAAATTCCATGATTCAGGAAGTTTAATTAGGCAAAAAAGAAATGTCCTGTACTAATTTGTTTCATCAGCAATCTCTCCTATTACAGAGTCTTTAACTAAAATGCCAAGAAATATTATAGTCCTCAGGATGTGAAGTATATAAAAGTCTCATTAGGTTTCTTTTTATTCCATTTCCTCCTTTAGTATCATTTTTTCCATACTTAATTAGTTTTAAACCAAGTAAATATTTTAACATACCTCCCTTCTGAAATACAAAGAAACACAAATGTTTTTTAAAAGTGAGCATTTTTCCTGTTTCATTTTGTGATTTAAATTTTTCTTTGAATCAGTTCAGATACTAGAACATCTGTTTTAAATATAAGGCTTTTGGTATATTTTCCTCCCACATTTTTGTTAAGTGATACATCTCCATATTGGTTCATTTTGAATTGATCCATCTAGAAATGATGTCTGGGTCTTTTAAATATGAAAACATATATGAGGAAATGGCTATATCATTCATATTTAGAATATTATGTTTGTGGACATACATATTTGTAATAAAAGATTTAAGACACACATGAGAACTTCAAGATACCCACTAGCTCTCAGGAGGAGGAAAAACAATGGCCTTCAACTGTATCAGCAACATTTTACTTCTTTAATGGAAAAAATATCTGAAGGAACTGGACATGTTATTAACATCTATTAAATCTGGTATTAGGTATAGAGGAGATTTACAACTGCCACAAGAATAGCTACAAAAACCTTGGGAATAAAGCTAATGCTAAATTTGCATGAACTATAAAGGTATAAAACATGGAAAGGAAGAATAGAATTAAGATAGAAGTATCATAATACAATAGGATAAGACATGGTTTTGAATCCCAGCTCTGTCACTTTCTAGATACAATGTAGGACAAGCTATTGACTCCCTCTGAGCCTCAATTTCTCCATTTGTAAAAGGAGTACAATAATATTTACTTTGCAGGTTATGAAGAGTATTATAGCTATACATGTAATATGCAAAACTATTATCAGACTTTGAATAATCTATGTAGATTTATCAATAGATAAAGCCCTAAATTGACTTCCAAATTGATTTTTAGATTTGAATTTTTTAAAACATTTCCAACAAATTTCAATATTCCTCATTGAAATACTGTATAAGGTAATCAAAATGGTGAAGTGCTAGTGTGAAAATTAATTCTATAATAAGGAGTCTGAATATAGAGAAGAATTAAAATAGAACATGGAAAAATGAAACAATATATTGAAATAGAATTTCTAGGCATAACTTTCTTTAAAAATTTGTTTTAATATTTTGGGGAAAAAAGAGAAAATCAATCAATGGAGCTATCTGACTACTCAGAGGGGATAAAAAAGGGAAATCATAATTGCTTGTACAAATTGCTATTGCACTTAATACTCAATAAAACTCAGATAGAGGTTACTTACTCAAGGTTACACAGCTAGTAAGTGGGAGAAGTACACAGCAAAGCTAGGTTTAATTTCATTCTCAAATTCATACTTTTCCATTATTCTACAAAAGTATTCCCCCCTTTTTAAAAAAGTATTTTCTTTATGAGCCTAATTCTGATCAACACAGAGGAATCTGTTGGCTAAAGATAATTATATTCCAGGTTACAGAGTGAACCTACTGATGAAATGTCTAAATCACTTTACCTTTTAATTTTGGAAAAATCTAAGTATGAGAAAAAATGTAATTCCAGTATTGAGAAAAGATAATTTCTGTAAGCCCTAGACCAAGGAATTTTATTATCAGCCCTTATTAAAAGGGCAACTTGTATTTAGCCACTGAAATACAAATTAGTTATCATTAAAACCATTATGGTTACATAATAAATGAATTGTGGTAAACTACCCTCATTTCTCTTTTAAGAGATTTTTAAGTTTAGTAAACTGATTAGAAAGGCAGTAGAAAACATTTATCTGAGTTATAGAAGGGCACCTGACAAAATCTAGCATTCATTGCTCAATAAACGAATTATTGAACACTGTACTTGGCAAATGCCCAACTTGACAGTTAAACAGCCTGACACATCTATGCTTCACTCCTCAGGATCTGTTCACATATTTCCAGCAAGAGCCCTCAATGAGCTTCCTCTATCCACGTCTCTGGTTAACTGAGAGCTGCTCATCTTTCAAGATTCAGGAGTCACCTCCTCCAGGAAGCCTTCCCTGATGCCCCATCCCCTGAAACAGTCCTTTTTGTCCACAGCCAAAGCTTCTTGTGCACATCTTTATTCAAGCACATATCCAACTGATTTGTAATTGTAATTGTTTACTCACTTGTCTCACTCTCTGGATTGTAATCATCCTACAGACAGGAACTCTGTTCTACCTCTGTCTTTGGCAGAAAGCGTCCATAAATATTGCTTGAATGATATCGGAAGTGATGCCAGACCTGACATATTAAACGTGCATAAACCTTCCTCCCTTTTATTGTCACCTTCCACATTTATTCAAAAGAGTTAATAGCTCTTCTGTGCTGGTTTGATGTGACCATCAGACAATCGCTCACTTTTGGGTACTCCTTCCCAGTTCCCCTTCAAGGTCGCCTTACCTACACTCGTTACAGATATACATCATCTCTCTTCTTTGGAATGCCCAACAATTAACAATTGACAAGGTATGGATCTCCTCCAACTAACAGTATGGTCCCCTGCAACCCTTCAATGTGACTAAAATTAGGGAAATTATATCAAAAGTGAATTTTTTTCCATTTGTCTACAGCTGATTGATCAACGTTGCAAATAGGGTTTGAGTCTCATCCAATTGGAGGTCACTGCTCTATGCTTTTAATTTGAACCTGGAATCTCTGTAATGAAACATGTACAAGCAACAAGAGAGCTTGAAACAGTAAAAGGGCACCAACGTCATTCAATTATAAGAGTCATGGCTGTACCTTGGACAGTTAATAGAGTTCAAAACAGCTAACCTTGCCCTAGATTTTAAGAATGTGGTAAAACACTTCTGAATTATAATGACATCTGGCTAAAAATTCCCCATTTCACTTATCCACTTCTTACTAAAAAGGCGATGAAGACACTGAGAAAATATTGTTTGAATGAAAACTGATCACAAATCAAAATTAGGTATAAAAATAGGTATATTCCAATTTAGATTACTTCTTTTATTTGCCTAGAAATATGCAGGATTTTTGTGTTCATCCTTATCATTAAAAATTGTTTACAGAATGTGTTTTGATTGTGGATTTTTTTAAATTAATTTTTCTCCGGAACATTTCCTATTTTGCAATTTAATTGTTCCTACTTGTTCTGCATCTTGTGTATAGGATCAACAGTTTTATTGTGAGGAATCTTTGATTCTGTCTTCCATAGCTACCATTTTCTTTTACATCATCACCCTTTTCTCATGCATTCTGCAGAAACACATCTATTTTGTATTCTACTTTACTGATTAGATTTTTCCACACTCATATGAAGAATTTAAGTAACATAGTTTTAGATTCTTTGAAGTCATTCTTTATCTTATCTGAAAACTTCATATATGCCCATTGATCACTAAAATGCCAAAAGACAATCAGTGACTACATCCAAATGATTATAACCAAACTGCCTGTCAGAAGTAAAGGCAAGAAATTCACACTTCCAAATACATAATGTACTATTTACATGCACCTTTTAGAAAAATTCAGATTAATGTCTCCATATTATTTTTATACAAGCAACTAATATGAGAGAGAAATAAGAAGAGAAAATAATGTTGGGGGTGGAGGGGGTGGACACTGCTCCATACTCAACTTTCTGATAGCCAAAGAACAAGATAAAAGATGCATTTGAAAAATGTCAAAGCAATCATTAGCAAAATTCCAAAGCATTAGAGATAAAAGCAAAGAAAATACACCATAAAGCAAAAGCTAGAAAACATAGAAAATAAAAAAAAAGACAAATCGAAAATGCCAAACAAGAAAAACTAAATCAACTATAATAAATATAAATTGAATCGCTTTCCCTAGAAAATGTATCAGAGAACAAAGTCCAGCTATATTCCATCTATATGAAATAAATCCAAAACAAAAATAATGCAAAAATGGCTACAATAACAGATATGGTAAAAGGTATCAAGCTAATACTAGCGAAAATGAAGCAATGGTCACAATATTAATATCAGATTAAATTGAACTAAGGGAAAAAGCATGAACTGGGTCTAAGAAGGCAATACACATTAATAAAGGGTCTATTTAAAAATGAAGAAATAACATTCATAAGTGTTTATATACATGTTGGTGAAACTTTAAAATCAGACACTAACAATAGCACAACAGTATTGAGAAATGGTAGCATCGTTTTGGTTAAACTACTAAAAACTTTGAACAAGTTGTTGCTATCGCTTGTGAACAATCTCTGGTATCTGAGGACTTTAGATATATGATTTTTGTGTCTACATGAGTGAGGGTTCCTGAAGGATGCTCAAATCACCTTAAGGGGTGGCCTAAAACAAGCTAAATCTCAGAGCTCTGAGAGGAACAGCGACCAGAGGTTTTAGGAAGCCCACAGAATTCTGAGATGAGATATTAATTCTGATTTAAAGCATATACTGCACCCTGCAGGAGAATATCTTCATGGGAAGGATGTTACCATCCAACTCCCCTCAGCAGGCCCTTCGCCACTTGTAGGGAGGAGGCACATGGCAATACTAGTGTATTTCTGGGGCAGACCCTTGGACAACTTCTTTCATTTCTTAGAAGAAATGCTGAATGGCATATGGCGACAATGGATAAGGTTATCTATAAACCCACAAAGAATAGTGCTATCAGGGCGAGGCTTATATGTGCCGGGAATTTGTACGTATTTCTTTGATGAGAAAATGCTAAGAATGGGTCACTGTAATATGCACATGAAATTTGTGGCGATAATCACTTGAAGAATTTTTTTTTTTTAAAGGCAAGGCAACCCTTGATTGACCTCACAGATTGCGAGGACCTTGTCAGCTTATAATTCCTTATTTTTTTATTTTGACACCTACAGCACCTGGTCTTCCTAGGTGGTCTCCCATTCAAGTACTTCTCAGGCCTGACCCTACTTAGCTTTCAAGATAGATGGGATGTTCAGATAGAAGGCTTGTTCAGAGTGGCATGGATGTAGACTAAAGGTTTTTTTAAATGGTAAGATGTATGGCTCATAACCAGTTTGATTTTACTTTGCCAATATACTCACATTTCAGAAATTACCAGAGGCCTCTTCCCTTCTTAAGATCCGAGAAAGACTAGTGGCTTACGAAAGTCTATATTCTCACATTTGAGGGAATAGAAATACAAAAGATATTCTTGAGGTAAAAAAGGTTCTTGAGAAAATGACTTTTCAAAGGAGTTTGAACTCACAAGCTTCCTTTACTAAATTCTCAATATCTATACCAAGATAGCTTAAAATACATCTATTAGAATAAATATTCTCACGAAAATAGCATCATTCTAATGTTCTCTCCTAAATCCAAGCTTATTTCATAAAAATAAATTTAATTTAATATCAGAATTGGCCATAGAAATTTAGTTTGGGCATATGTTGAAAAACATATTTATTATACTCTGATTCTGCCCTGAAGAAGGTCAGTTGTATTTAGTTAGTAGAGGAATGTTTATTCTCCCTCCATATTGCTATCATAAAACACATTGATCATTGACTGTAATCAGTTGGTTTTATTGTTTATACTTGAGAAAGGTTACAATATTGAGCAGGGAAAGCTCTGTCACAGAGGGGAAATTATTTGGACCATAAATGGTTATTTACAAATAAAGCCAGCTTATTCATCTGTTTTTTGTTTATGTTGCTAATTATCAGAGCTAAATGAGTCTTTTCGTTTAGACATCTTCTGATTCCTAAGCCTCCTTCAGGCAGATTTTGAATACCAGAGGATTTTTTTCAGCAACTATCACAAGTAAATATTTAGCTTACTTTCAAACTACTGCATTGTCATTCCTGCCCACTTCTCTTTCCCTTATATCATGGAATCAACATAACAAATAAAGATATTTTAAATCCAATGGAACAAACACTGGGTAGTTTATATGCCAAGGGTATAACAAATGAATATAGTTCCTGGTATTCTAGGAGATGAAAAGAAACCGGGGAATCCACAAATGTTGACCTCTAAAAATCAAAACAATTGTTAAGAGTAGAGGGCAAAGGGGAAGGAAAGCAGATTCAAGGCAGAGAACATGAGCAGAGGAGCACAGTTGAGGATTTGCCATTAAGACACAGGTCAGCATTGGCTGAGTACCACGGGCCCAGCAGTGCACAGATTTCTTTACATACATACATTGCCTTTTTAGTCCTAAAAGAACTTTTGATGTAAGTACTGTTTTTTCATTAAAAATTAAGTAACTGAGGTTCAGAGAGGTTAAATGACTTGCCCAAAGTCACATATCCTAGTGAATCAGGATACAGCCCACTAGCTGTAAGTGGAATTGACTAAAAGAGGCCAGGAACTGCTGTGTGACAGTAAGGACCAGGTTCAGTTTAACGTCTATGAATTTACAATAATCCAAACTTGTGGAACTATACTGATTTTTCCAGCAAGCCTTGGCAACTTGAGAAAAAGAATGAAGAAAGCTAGTTACAGTAATCCAAGACTGACAAAGGACTGATCTGGCTGTTGTGGCTAAAACAAAGGAACAGAATGTGCCAAAGAGTCCTGTGGAAATGAACGTCAGACCAGGAAGGGAAAACAGCTCTGCCAGTTGAGGGCTGATGTATTAATAAAACCGAGTTGTATTGATAGACTATGGGATTCAGTAACGACAAAGAGGTTGAATGGAGGTCAAGGAGCGAGAAAGAGGAAAGAACAGGAAGTGCAATCAGAATTGGAATTCCAAATTAGATTTTAGATGTAGAGTTATGGAAGGCAAAATGGCTCCCCCGCCCCTTCACTTCCAATCCATCCTAAATGATTAGACTAAGCTAAACATGGTCATCTCAGTCTCACCACTAAGAACTGGTTGAGGACTAGGCCTGTAGCTTAGTCTTGGTGTTTTGAGGGAAGGACTGCTGGGGAACTTCTGAGAATGTTCTTCATTACTATAGAATAGAGACACGGGAGTGGGGGGCAACCAGCCCTCTTCTTCCTTCAGATGCGATCATGTATTGGTAACTTGCTACCAGCTTGAGGAAGAAGCCAATACCAAGAGGAGGACAGAGCCCGAGTGAATCACAGAAAACAAAATCAGCCCTGATGGATATGCCTAAAGCTGTCTTATGTTTTAACTTTTATTACGTGGATTATAAACTCCTTATCTTTTAAGGCAAATTAAACTGGGATTTTCCGTGCATTGTAAACAAAGGCATCCTGAATGATGGTCAAGGGTGGTTTCAGATGATTGCAGTATATTTTTACAATTGTAAGTGACTAACATGGAGTGAAATTTGAAGCTGACAAGCAAAATTTGAGAATGACTGATCCGAACAGCATGAGCCTTAAGGGAGGGAAAGTTTTAGATTGATGAGGTAAGAGGAATGTTCTAAGAAAAGCACTGGTTTAGGATACTAAAAGACATTGTTACATATGTAATAATAAAATAATTATTCATTTAATCAACTACTGAATGCCTATAAAATGCAAGAATTGTGCCCTGTGTTGGGGATACACAGTAAGCAAGAGTAGACATGTCTCTACCCTAACGAAGTTTTGAGTCTAATGGAGGATGTAGACATTAATCAAATCAAATAATCATACAAACAAATAGCAAATTGCATCAGTTACAAATAAAGTACATCTGCACAAAACAGAGTTAGATTTCCAGGTCGACATGGAGAAACGTACACACTACAAATCATTCTCTCCTGTCCTCACAAATATGAATACTGTATTAAAATTATAAACAAAAATGTTAAAAGTACAGAGCCAGAGATCCAAAGAGAGAGAGAGCAAGGTATTAGGAATGAGAAACAGGGAGGGAGCCCATAACATTTAGTGGGAGCTGAAGTCAGGAAGTACACAGAAGATCCAGATGAGATGCAGGCCCTTGGGGCTGGATTCTAGTGCCAGATGGTGAAAGAAACTGAAACCATGTCTCAAACGCTGTGCTGAGCCAGGACAGGGTTCACTCTGTCAAACTGAGCACTGGGAATATGTTGCCCATGGATGGACTGGGACTGAGAAGCAACACACATTTGCCCAAGTTTATTAGCAGAAGCCCCTATCTACGCCTCCCATGATGTAAGGTCCAGATTGCATCGCTCTAGTTGTCCAAAAGTTCAGCGTGGGAGAAAGGAAAGCAGGAAGTTTGACATAGCCATTGTGCAGAATGGGTGAGTAAATTATGATTTTATAGCTGAACCACTGTGACCTACTGTGTGACTTCCTCTTGCAGCACTTGATGCAGACATGGAAGGAACAGGTACATGGATTCATCGAGGATCAGAAATCTCAAAGCGATGAACAAAACAGGTAAAAGAGAATTTTGGCTACAGGAAGGAGTATTTTTGAATTCATGAGCCTTAAACTCTAAACTGGAGATAAAGAGAGAAATAAAGACAAAAGGAGATAAATTTATTGGATTATGTGCTTTGCAGAGGCTGAATAAAATTCTAGTAAAAGTGTTGAAGAGTAACTATAAGAAAAGGAGATTGTGGTTACAGGTAATGATTATGTAGTACTGACTTTTTAAGTGGATCAATATAAGTGCTAATAATTAGCACTTATTTGGGACAGGAAAATTCATACTGTGAAGATATCAACCTTTTACATTCTCTGAATTAATCCATAAATCCCAGTGCAGATCCAATCAAAATATTAAAAAGACTTCTTTTCACTTGACAGAATGATTATAAATCTCACTCGGGAAAATAAACATGAATAAATCATTTTTAAAAATCTGGAAAATATTATAAAACTTAAGATGGTTGAAGTATAGAATTAATGCACCCGGGTATAAAATTAGGTATGTGTGTTGAAATGCTACAATGTTTAAAAGCATATTCAGTGAGGCATTTTTTATTTTTAATTTTTAAAATAATATGAATTACTTTTATAATGGAAAAACAATAAATCAAACAAAAAAGCAAATTAAAAACTAAATATTTTATGCACCCCCTTGTCTAATATGAGTTCTTCAGTATCAGGCTAAAAATCCCTCTTATTTTAATGTATCCTCAGATGCATGATTTTACAGTCATTTTTTCAACCTGTTGATTTTCTCTGAATATAGATAAATGTATGAATAGCCTAACCTGAATACATAGGATGTGGTCATTCTGGTTACTTTGTTTACATTAAAGCATCCTAAAATCATATTAGCCCTCGAGGCAACTAATTCACAGTGCTGACTCATATTGAGTCAAAACTAATGACTAAAGCCGTATGACCTATTCATAATCAGTGCTTGCTAAGCCAAACTGTATCTAACATCTCGTGCTTTGTGCAGTTCCCTTTTAATATAAAGTATATAAACTTACTTTATTTCCATTAAATTTCCTCTCGATCAAGTTGTCCCATCCTTATTTGATACAATCATTCAAGGTATTCATTAACTTGGCAAGCTCTGTGATATCAGAAAATGTGTAAGGAACAATCCTTAGATCACGGTCCAAGTTACTGATGAGAATTATCAGAACATCTTAAGGGACAAAGACTACAAATAATATGAACATCTCCTTATGCATTAATTAGCTCACATTGTGTTTCTGGCATCTAGCCCAAAGGTGCTCAGACCTTTGTGCATTTAAAAGGCACCTGGGTAGCTTGAAAATCCCTGGACTCACCTCTAGAGATTCTGATTCAATAGAATAGAATGAGGCCCAAAAACAACTAACATCCACAGAACTCTTTTTTTTGATTTACCTAAAACTGTAATTCTCCCTATTGGTTATAAGCATATTGTCATACACCTTGATGAAGATGCAACGTCTATTGAATTTACTTTACCTACCAGCCTGGCTCCCTGTCAGAGAAGAGAATGGGGTTGATAGGACACAAAACGCAAGTTACCTTCTTATGAACAATGTTGCTTATTTACTCACAAAACACTTTTTTAACTACCAGTCCTAGAAGCTTACTTTCATGAATTTTTATTAACAAAAATCTGGGGTCTAGTGTATGCCAAAAATTATGCTAGTCTATACTCCCACTAGTGGTAAGAGTTTTTCCTTGTACCATTGTTCACAATAGGTCTTCTAATTCTTCACTGTACTTAATCTAACAAGATAGAACCAATATATTTGTGTATTTTTTAGTTGAGATATAATTGACATGTAACATTATATTTCAGGTGGGCCACACAAAGATTTAATATTTGTATATATTATGAAATGACATGTGAAATAACAATAAGCCTAGTTATATTTGTTATTTTAATTTGCATTTATATCTTTGATAATGAAATTGAAAACTTTTCATATTTTTCTCGATCATTGCAAATTCCCTACACTTTCCACTTATCGGTTTTTATGTTTATTTTTGGTCATTATTTTTAATCTGTTATATGGGTGGCAAATCGTTTTCTCAGTTCCTTTGTTTCCGTTGTTCTCAGTTTGTCATCTTTTAAACTATTTACGATTTTTTTCTTATATAGTAAATATGTTTCTATTTCTTATGTAGACAAAGAATCTTTTTATTACAGTTTCATCCAATATTTGAAACCATGCTCTTTTAAAAAATGTCTTCCTCCAAGATTATGTAAATATTCAACTTATTATCTTTAGAAATTAATATTATATATTTTTTGCACTTCATATTTTTATACTTTTTATCTTTTATGTATTTCATAGTTCTTTTAAAATATCCTTTGAAAATCTGGATCAAATATGTAATAGCACTATTAGTATTTAGTATTTTTAAATACGAAAATTTGAGGAACTGCCTAAATGTATCATTAGATGAGATTAGTTGATTACGTAGAACATCTATAAAATAGAACACTATGCAGCAAATGAGGTTTTGCTCTAGAAGGATATTTTCTGACGTGAAAATATTCATAATTTAATGTTAAGTGAAACAAAGTAGGACTACACCTAGATATGCATATATATACATATTCCAATTTTGTAAAAATATGCTCATAAAAGACACGGAGTTAGAAGAGAGGCAATGATAAGTTGCTAATATGTATGTAAAAATGTTAGCAATGTTTGTCACTTCATGGTGAAATAATGAATGTTATCATACCTTGCCTGCTTTTTATATTTCTAGAGTTTCCATAGTGACTGTTTTGAAAACAAACATGACACATGAATTTTGATGCTTAAACTCTATACTGTGTTGAATTCAAATAACTTTGAGCAAAATAGGAAAATGTGGTAAATTATAAGGTAGAAACTACTAGGTTTTATATGACCTGAACAATAGGAGGTTATTTAAAAATTTTTGTTTTCAAATGCAACTGTTCTGTCACTGAATCCTCAATGCCCCAAGTCAGTAATATGCTCACTGTGAATGCGCACAAGTTTAACTATTTCTATGTTGTCATATGCAAATATAAATATATTGTCGCATTTTACTAAAATGATAGAATCAGCATATTTCTTCACATATACTCTTATATTTAAATGCTTTTTAACAGTCAATTAAAAACACAATTCTTGAATAAGAGTTTCAGCAACATGAGGGTTTGGGTGGCTCACTGTGTTTCCTGTCCCCAAGTCCACCCCCAAGTCTGATGATTTGCTTGGAGGACTCACAGGACTCAGCATTAAGCCATATTCATGGCTATGATTTATTACAGCAAAAATATCAAACTGAAGGCCGAAAGAAACCATGCACAAGCTTCCAAGAGTTCTTTCCCACTGGAGTCACATGGAACACACTTAATTCCCATCAATGAGTTGTGACAACTTGTGTAAGATGTCTTCCTGGGAAGCTCATTAGAGACTCAGTGCCCAGGGTTTTTATTGGGGGTTGGTCACACATGCACCCTCTCTGCCTAGTACATTCCAAAATTCTAGACCAGAAGGAAAGCAGGTATTCAGCAAAAAACACATTATTTGTACAAACCTCTAGGTACAGGGAACCACTGTTATGAGTTCTGAGAATGTTAGGAACCTTCTAAAAATCCAAGGTCCAGATACCAAAAAGCCACCTTGCAAACAGGAATTTCCAAGTGATAACAGGCTCAGTTGCAATGTTAACTCTTTTCTGCACACACATGCTCATTCTTAAGGTACAAGTTACCAAGTTCCCAGATGTGGGAATCACATGCACTTATGTGTTAAGGTCATCCATACTAAAATAAAGTTAAAGAAGACGTAAATGAATAAAGTCTTACTCTCAAGTTTCCTTTTATTGGGTCCACAAATAAATTATTTGAAAAGCTACTAATTCAGAAGGGATCGAAAATTAAACTATTACAATATTCTCCTAGATTTGTAAAATTAATGCATATTCATTATGGAAAACACAGAAATCCAGAAAACTATCAAAGAAATAAGATTCACTGAAACCCTCAATCATGGATTATCATTGTTAGCTTTTTCTATTCATGTACATATATTAACATAGTTGATACCACAATTAATATTAAATTTTACTTACTTATCTTCATTTTTCTATGTCACTAAAAATTCCAAATAAAACATATTTCATATCTCTGATTTTAATTTCTAAAGCCTTCCCCCTTCTGTATATACATACAGGTTTTTCCCTGTCATTATATTTTTTTAAACCTTCATAAACCTCTCAAAGACTTACTATTGCTCTTAGAATAACGGTCAGAATCTTTAATATGGTCAACGAGGCCCCACGTGGCCAAGGCCTGCCCTTCCTCTGCAACCCTAGTTCACTTTCCTGTTCCTTCTCTACACGCACTCACCATGGCCTTCTTTGAATTCTTCAAATGGGCCACTGTCCCCACTCCCTGGTTTTCACATGTGTAAGTAGCCTCCACCATATATCCTGAAATTCTCAGTTTTAATTAGTCATGTTATTATTTAAGTATGCAAATTTTTTAAATGTACATACCCCATAATAGGTGGTAATCTCCATGAAGACAGAGACTACATCTGTCGTGTTCACTGACGTATGACTCCTGGTGCTAAATGTGCCTGGAATACAGGCCTGAAAAGATAATTGTGGAATGAAAGAAGAAATGCATAAATAGTAAGATTAATAACTTAGTAAATCTGATAACTTTATTCATTAGATTACCACACTTCTCATTAGTAAATATTTTCTTTTTTGTAAACCTTTAATTTCCATGTTATACCTTTTAATTATCTATAATGGTAAATAGTTAAAAACATTGAATTCTGGACATATTTTTCTTTAATACAGGCCTGTTACATAGCTATCTTATTAATTCTAGTAACTTTTAGATTTATTCTTTAGAGTTTTCTCCAAACTCTATAGTGACTGTGACTTATGATACTTTGAATAATGCTGTTATATTTTATGATACATTACTCTCGTTTTCACTTCTAGTAGTGAATTGCAACTTTGAATCAATACTTATTTCATAGAGTATTTTTTAAATTTCCTTGTGATGAGTGTTTTGCTCAATATATTTTTAAAAATCAATCCCTATGTCTTTTAGTATCTGCTCTTTAAAATTTATGAAGTCTTCATTATCAATAAAAGAGTTCACCTACAGATTTTTGTTTATTCTGTAATTGGGATGCCAGGCTAAAACTAAGTGGTGGAGTGGGGAAGGAGAGATTTTCCCCTTTGCTGGGTTGTGGAGGAATTGAGAGGCCTAGCCTCTCCTGCAAAGCACAAACAAGGTCACAGGCACCCCATTTGGAGGATACGAACCTGTTTCTGAAACTTGGTGATGGTAACAGGATAGCTGCCCCGGAGGGTCCTGGGAATGGGGAATGGGTCCGAGTTTAAAATTTTGGAAATTCTCACATCAAATCTCCAGTATTTTCTTTTCTTTGTTGAATCTTCTTTTGTTTTCTGGTACTGTTAGTAGAGTTTGGGGGATTGTTACAGCCTGGGTGTTGATCAATGGGCCTATGTCCATTTTGGGTTGAAGCTGTCCAGGGAGAGCTGAAGTAACTGAGGAAGCCAGTTAAGATATAATAAGTTATTACCCAGAGATCAGAGATGCAGGCCAGAAGGAGGTCACTAGCCCAAACTCGCAATCTAGGAATGATCTAGGAAATACTCAAGTATTCTATAGGGAGTCCCAGAGACCTTAGGGAAGAGAAAATGGGAAAAGCCTAACTTTCCTGTGGTCAAATATAATGAGGGTTCAGATCCTTTCATTGAGAATTAAAGGGAAGTGCTCCTTCTGACAACTGTAGAGGTCAGCAACCTCCGGGTTACAAACCAATAAATTCTTTTAATAGGCAGTCAACGAGACAGAAACTACTTTTCCAGATGCTTGTGTGTCTTCCTGCTTCATAGTACTATGATTGCTGTTCTAAAGTGCTATTTCAAAATATGTGATATTAATAACTTTGTTTTTTAAAACACTGAATGTAGATGAAGGTACAATAAATGTGGCATCTTCATATATGGTAATAAGAATAAAGATAAGGTGAAATATATATTATTCATACCATTTACACGGTATAAAAATTTTGGGATCACACAGAAAATTAGAGAGGAAAGTAAAAAGAGGCAGCAGCATGAATTAAAAATAGCAAATAATATTTTAAGTAATTAAAAGTTTTTAAATATTTAAAAAATTAAGTTCCAAGGAATGGCAGTTATTTGCTGCAAAATAGGATCCCATGGCTTAGAGCTCCTGGTTGAACAGAGAAGAGCAAACATGGCACAGGCAGTGGACACTCACTGCATCCTTATTATCTATGTTCTTTCTTTCTTCATTCTTCACGGTCCTGTTCTTACGTTTGTTGAGCACAGGGCATACGTCTTCCTCAGCAAACAGTAATAGCTCTTAGTGGTAGCTTCCTTTTATACCTCTACATAAATGCTAAAGCAGAGAAATAATACATGCAAAAAAGTGTTATTTATACCAGTAATATATGAAGACAACCTAAACTGACTAGGAGTCGGAAAATAATTAAACATCTCATCATAAGTTAACTCAGCAACATGCTTTGGAACCCTTAGGAAATCATTTTCTACTTAAATTTTAATTTAATTTTAAAAGATGCAACCTGGGAAACTTTTTATAATGGAACAATAAAGGTAAAAACAATATAAATATATGATAAAATATAACAGTGTTACTGAAAATGTCCTAAGTCGCAGTAACTGTGATTTTCAGGTAAAGATAACCCTTTGAAAAAACTAAAGAACCTGCCTGTCCCTGCTGGGGCAAGCTCAAAACTGAATTATGCTAAATATCCAGATCACCCTTCTGGCAATGGCAAAAACAGTAGCAGAAACGTAGACAGAAAACATCAGGATCTGGAGTTTGACCATTCCACAGACCATCATGGAGCCTTCTCTGAGAATCCAGAAAAGCGAGGACGTTCTGTATTCACTAGACTCCAGTCACCCCTTCCATTGTCCACAGCCTACCAACTATGAATTTAAAATTCCGTCCTCCCTCTCTCCAAACTTCTCAGTCAAGAGTTCTTTAGCAAATGGCTAAGTCCTAGTATGTGTCTCCCTGTTAGTAATCAAAGTGACATAAACAGACTTGCCCAACATTTATTCAGCACGTTTTCCTTCCATTTCAGGCACAGAGACGGCTGAGACTCATACAGATAACCTGACGCTGCAGGTAGCTCATCATTTGTGTATCTTCAAACATATTATTTAGGTATGTGTGCAACCTTTACTTAAAAGAGAGACAGACGGGTGCTGGGTCGCAGGACTGGGATTGCAGTCCTCAACCCCCCTTGCACTCCCTGGAACCACAGACCCATCGGCTGTGACTAGAGCATGCTTCCTAGGAGCCAATTTCTCCCGCCTCCACTGCATATTTAGGCAAAACACTCTTCGACCACCTACAGAACTCTACCCAAGAGTAGTTGTGATAAATACAATGTTCTCCATTTTCACTAATGTTTTAGTACCCCTACAAGCCAGGCTACTGTATTGTAGGCCCACCCGTTTCCCAATTATAGGAAATCAACTCTATGATTTAAAAAATCAGAGTGGTTGACTTTGGGGGAGAGAGGAGGTAGTAGGGGCACGGACTGCCTAAGAAGAAACAGAGGGGAACTTTCTGGGGTAAAAGTAATATTTTATATCCTAATAGGGGTTTGGATCCTACACGTGTATGCATCTGTTAAAACTCAGGAAATTAACACTCAAGACTATTGCATTTCATTGCATGTAAGTTTTACATCAAAACTATAATAGTCAACTCTTGTTAATGATTATACATGATAAATGTGTATACGATGTATATACATGATACAGTATACTGATGTCAGTCAACTGAGGTCTGCAATTTACTTTGAAATGCATTTTATAATAAGATGGATTAATAGAGTTACAGCTAGATAAGTTGAAAAGTAAGTAGGTGCATGTTAGTAATAGATATAGATCTTTTCACTTTTAAAACTTTATTGCATGCTTGAAAACTTCATAACAAAATATGGGAGGGAAAAAAATCAACTCACATTCTCAGGCCCAGCTCTAAATAAATTATGGAATAAATATAATACTTTTTTGTGTCTGCCTTCAATGACCTCCACCCCTGATCATTTTATTGTTTTGGAGTTAGTTACAGCTTCATTCTCCTCTAAGAAACAGAAATGCCTCAATTGCTTCAGTATACTGCCAGTACTGTGAACGTCACAAGCTCAATTTTAAAACTGTGCCTAATCCGGAGCATTAGTGTATTATGTAAGATCCTTTGGCTGTGATCACCATATGCTGACTACTTAAAGCACAAAGGGAATTTATTGGAAGGATATAAGGAAGCTTACAGGATCGAAGGAAGACTTGGAATCCAGGTTCGGAACATATAGAAACTAGACTGCTCAGAAAGTTAGGTAGCAGGAAATATCTAGTGTTGCCCCGGGACTGATGCTGTAATGAGTCAACTCCAATAATTAACAGCCTTTCATCATTCTACTCAATTCAAATTCCAGGCAGAGAATTTCCAAAAGGCCTTCCTTGAACGTTAGACTGTATTAATTGGGAGAAAAAGCATTTCCAAATGGAAATCCAGGTGCTGTTACCAAAAGAAACTGAAATGAAAGCTGAACAGACAAAAAACAAACACTATAGAATACTGATATTTTTATCACCCTTAATAAGACACTAGATCTTGTATTTTTTACTTGAAAACCACTGTTTTCAACTTCCCTCTCGCCTGTGACCAACTCTAACTATCTTAAAATCGCCACCGAAATGTCCTAGGTTGTAATTTGCTCCTCTTCTCGGCCCAGAACCCGAACTTTCATAAAAAGCATAATCTCCTTATACCCACTACCTCCAGGATCCCACATGAGTGTCTCTCATCCGAGATCACTTGGAGTATTTGAATCTATTTTGTGTTTGGGAAGCTCTTCTCCAGACAGTGAAGACTAGGTCCCGCAGCTTGCCTAACACAATATATCAGACCCTGAAGAAGCCCGGGAGCTGCTAACCTGATTCACCCCAGTGCCACTCTCTCTCGAGCAGGCGTGCTCTCGTCTGGGGAACATGACTTCTTAAGAGAGCTGCTCCGTAAACACAGAGAGTAATGAAAGTCTGCAAAGCAGAGTAAGCCATTTTAAGCAACTGGATTTGAGTAACTAACAATTTCAACAGAAATTTGGGAGTCGGGAACGGAGACTTGGCTCCGGAGCTGCAGATTCGGGCCATGTTTATGTGAGTCAGGAGAACGCCTGGCTCTGAAGCTGACACACTAGCACGGTTGCGGCTGGTGCCTCTCAGGGTAATTTGGAGCCCGCCCAGCAAGGACTGGCCCTCCGGCGTGGGAGGCCGGAGGCCAGCTGGAATTGTCCTTTCCATAGGCACCACACCCCTGGTTTTCCAGGGTGTCCAAAAAGAGCACTCCCAAGGCAGATAGCAACCTGAGGGGTTCCCATCTCCACTTGATTTTCCAAGTTCTGACTTCATTTTCTCCAGGGTATTTTCTCCTTATTTTTCAGGTTTAAGGGACTACAGCTGCTTTATTTGGCCATGTTAGTTTTTAAAAATGAAATATCAATTGATTTAGGAGTCTACAGCTGCCTATTCATGTTCAGAAAATTTTAATTCTAGTTCTGGCTTCATAAATTATTAATTGTTTGATTTGGGGAAAACTCTTTCAAACTTCTCTATATTGGAGTTTCTTCATCTGTTAAAAAAAATCTATCCTACTTTAGATAATTATGAGGATGAAATGTCATAATTTTGGACTATTCCACTTAGATTTCCTGTGTTTCTGATAAAATAATATAGGTTCTTTATATATAAACATATTAACCATTTTAAAAATGCTTACGTCTAGAGTTTGCCTTTAATTCTCTTTAAGCTAATTTAAAAATATAAAAAGGAGTTAAGTGCAATGATTATAAAAAGAATACATAAATATTATATTTTTAAATAAAGAGACCCTCCAAATAATTTAAAATTACCCATAATCTCGCTAGTATATATTTTGGAATATACACTTATCTTTTACTACCCATATATTTGCATATATTTGTGGACATAAATATTTATAACAAAAGCAGGATCAGAAATACATGCTGTTTTATAAACTCCATTTTTATTTCACAATACATTGCTAATATGGGGATGTGAAACAGTTTGTAAAAAATGAAATACCTTGCAAATACTCCCCATTGCTGTCATTATAATTATTTTTACAATTGACCCAGAAAAAATACTAGGTTTTCCTAGGAAAGTGATTAATTTTAATATTGTTTCCATTCTTTAAAAAGAAATATTGTTTTTAAAAGAACACCAGTTAAAAGTTATATGATGTTGACAGCTAAACAGAGCTGAAAAGGGCTTGCACGTGTGAGGGTGGTAAAGCACTGTGCAGGAAGAATGGAACTGCGTGTTGGGGTCAGAATTGCTTGTGTTTTGAATCTAGCTCTGTCCATTCAAGTATCACTCTTCCTGTCTATTAACAAAACAAAATGTAGTTCTTCCTGTAAAGAATTTTTTTAATTTAATATTTAAAACACACACACATAGAAAAAAATAATAAATAGTGCATGTCAATAATATTATTATGGTTATTGATATCCAACCATTGATATCTAAATTATAAAAAATAGCCTTCAAAAATAATGAAGATTGCCATGGATTTTATAGTTTACAAAGTTTACAATAGAGATATAACCTATCATTAAACTGCCACAAAACGGTCTTCCCCCTTATCTGGATAGAAAATTGGACCATTAAAGTCTTCCCTAGAAACATCTTACTGGCAGAATAACTGGAAATACATGACCAGAAATTTTATGAAAAGGGAAAATATAATAATCATTGCTTCCAATAACTGCAAATGTTCAAACTTCCTGTTAATTAAGAAAATGGTTACAATGATATATAATTTTTTTACCAATTATGTTATTAAAAGAGAACAAATGCAAGAAGCCCATGGCCAGCACTAAAATAAGCATTCTCATACACTGGGGGTGGCAGCAAAAAGTGCTCTAGTATTTTAGAAAGTAATCAGATAGTGTGTAGCCATTTAGAAACTCGTAATCACAATAATCCCAGTTCTAGAATTCTCTTCTAACAAAAAATTTTTATTATAGTAGAATCTTCATCACAGATTGGGTTGCTACATCTTAATTTATATTAGTGAAAAATAATACAAATATCTGAGAACAAGAGAATAACTAAGAAAATGTTAGCCCCTCTGTCTAAGGTAATACAAAGCCATTAAATGATGTTTAAAGTAAGGCTCTAATAACATTAAAAAATGCTTATGTTACAATGGCATGAAAAGTGCAAATCTGAGAATATTTCATAGGTTTTGTTATTTTGTTTTCTCTTTCACAGCTTAAACAAGGAGACACCTCTTCAGACCTTACTTTGGCCTGCAGCCAGAACAGGTAGATTATCTTCAGTCTTCTTCCATTTGTTTGCATCCTGACCTGATCTCCATCTAAAACACACTGATGTGCAGGGCCTTCTAGTGTGGCTCCAGGTCTCTGACTATAAAAGAAAACTGGATACAGCCTGAGGCATTATTTGTTCAGGTATATTACCCTGAAAGCCTTCTTTGCATACTCCACATTCTTTTTATTTCTTCCCGACATATACCCCCTTAGCTGAAGCAAATATACATCTTGGAAAATAATGCATCCTTGTACCCCTCTCCCTTCATCCATGCAACTGTCAGGTTGCTGCCATGAATGAAAAAAGAAGATATCTGATGGAGGCTGAGAATTTGAGGGGGGATAGTATATGTGGCGAACTTATTTCAAAATTCATATATATGAGGTGGGGAGGGAGGCTGACCTTTTTATAGCCAGTGACTCTTCTGTCTCTCAGAGCTAAGGTCAGAGAGAGGTGGTGAGTCAAAATCTCTTCTGCCTTATTTTCCTGCCTGCCGTGCTCTATGGCGTTAGCTGGGGAGCATGTATAGGTCATGATCTTTCAGTTTCAACCCAACTTCTGTGGTATTGCAGCTAGTGGGATCTTCTTCTGTTCTCTGAAACATGGTCTCCTATTAGCCATAGTTTGTAGGATCTTTACTGATTTAGTTTCCTTTACCAGCAATACCCTAATGGAATACTGGGAAAGGGCACAAGACACACCGAGTTTTTAAAGCAAATTTGGTAGCACTAAACCTAAGTAGACATTGTTAAAATAAACAGCTGCCACTATCTAGGGGTGTTTAAAACATCTTGATACAGATTACTGCTTTTAAATTATTTGCTGACAGTGTTAATTGTAAAGAGATGTTTACAGTTCTTTGGAAATTTGATGTGTATAACTTGTAATTATATAATGTCTTTTAATAAAAACCTATTTGGGGTTCCACTACTCTCATATCCATTTCTAAATGTGTCTTCCTTTCATTAGATATTGGTCCTAAGAACTTAATTGAGATGACTGAAGAAACAGGTAATGCAAAAGAAGAAAAATAAGTTTGTTTTGCTTATGGACTTTTGCCAAATGATGGCATTAGCTAAATCTGATTAATTGCTTCAAGGACAAAAGTGTTTTGTTGAAAATCAGAGACATTGTTTTTTTGGATATAGAGAAGTGGAAGTGGCAGCCAACTATGCATTAATGAAATTTTAGTCTTTTTACTTACAGAAAGCCTAGGAGTTAAAACTGCATGCAAAACAGCAGAAAAAAAGATGTAGAAAGTAACAACGGTAGTGGCACACCAAGAGGTTTCAATTAAACGTAAAGTCATGAATGCAATTTAATTAGGACCTCCTTCCAGGCCAGAAATGAGGCCTGTGGCTCCGTCAGGGCTGTGCCTGGCTGTACTTATGTGTGAACAGCTACATGCTGAGGGGCTTGCAGTCACTCTTTACATCAAGCTGTAAGTCAAGCTTCTCCAGTGACTTTAAAGCAAGTTAATATAACACCCATCAGGGAAAAAGGAAAAGCTGTGGCTGAGAAAAACTCAGAGGATTCAGAGCAGCTGCAAAGCAACAGATATTACAGAGAAACCACTTGTCCACCCCCATTTGGCAGGTCTAAGGATGTGACTTCCCCAAGTTTCTCAGAACCAGGATGTGGTGAACACAGCAATACACCACCCACGTCCCTCTTCAAGTTTAACTTTGCTAAGCTAAGAGGAATATGGTCAGCAATGAACCTCCAGCTGACAGCAACGTCAGGTCAACCTCATCTACCTAGGACTGCTTGCCCATGTCATACCTGTGTCAGGGCAATCTGCATCCAATGACCAAGCAATGAGGGTATAAGTTTCACCAGTAATGTACACAGTATTTTTCCAGGTGACCTTAATACATCAGAAACAATAAAATAAAAATAAATAGAAACAGAGTGTGATGTAGAGAATAAAATAATATCAGGTGACAGAAAATATACGAGCACATTCTATAAAGTCCTGTATACTTGCTAGCAGTGGCTACAACTTTGAGCTTAATAAGAAATGTGCCCTCTGAATTAGTAATGAATGGATGAATAGAGTGATGAAGGATTAAATAAAATATGTAAAGGCTATAAAAAATCACTAAGGAATGTAAAAATATCTGAAGATATGAAAAGACACTTGTGATTTAGATTTTAAAGATAATCATGCAAATATTCTTCCCAATATAATTCATCAATTTAATGCAATAATGAAAACTCCAAATGGTTTAGGTAATTCTGACGTTCACCTGAAAGAAAACAGACAGGAATAGCTGCAATATTTTGGAAAACAAGAATAAGAAGGGGAATTGAACCACCAACTTAAAATATATAATGAAACACTATTAAGAACAAAGATATGGGTAGAAAAGAAAAGATGATATCAATCACACTAAATAAGAGACAGAAACAGGCCCAAATATAATACTAGAATTTAGTGCAATTTCACGATTCTGAAATTTTGATAGGGCTCAGAACAGACAGCTTCTTTCTAGTGCACACTGTTTACTACAGCCGCTCATCTGGGGCTGGTGGTTCCAAGATGGCTTTGATCATATGTGTGGTGGCAAGACTGGACTTGGACTAGCTGTACAACATATCTCTCCCCTCCCTACCTGCCTCTCTCTCTCTCTTTCTCTCTCTCTTCTCTCCTCTCCTCTTTGTCAGTAATCTAGCACAAATTTCTTTCATGGTGACTGATGTGAAGTGAACAAAACAGAAGTTGCCAAGTCTTTTAAAGCCCACAACTAGCAGGGCACGACCGTAGCTGCATTCTATTAGCCAAAGCAAGGCGCTCCGGCCCAGACTCAGAAGAAGGTAAATAGACTCTAACTTTTGACTGGAGGAGTTACATGTGTTCACAGGGTTGGGATCTTTTCATCCCATTGCTCATGTCCGATTCCGTAGACAACCTCCCAGAATAAAATTTGTTATTATTATGATACGCACGCACACACACCCCAGTTGGTTTTGCAGACTAATTATACCAAACATTCTCTTCTAGATAATAGAAAAATAAGAAATGTTTCCCAACTCATTTTATAATTCTTTTATAACCTTGATTCTAAAACATACTGAAGTACTACAAGAAAGGAAAATAAGTCAGTTTTATTTTAAAATGTAAATCAAAAACTACCTAAATATTATCAAATAGAATCCAGCCATACATAAAATAAATAATACATAGTGTTCAGTTTTAGATGGGTTCACATCTGAAAACTTCATTAGTGTAATATGATTACCTTTACCATAATAAATGAATAAAGAAATGAACATTTAATGCATGAGGGTAATTCTTAACCCAAAAATAATCCATGATTTTAAAGAACTCTTAGAAAATAAAAATAAAAGTGAACTTCTTTAACCTGATAAATAGAATGCACTGAAAGCCGACAATGATCACGCAATGGTGAGAAGTTGGAGCATTCCTTTAGAAGACCAAACCATAATAAGGATACCCACAGTCACTGCTTGTATTCAACACCGTACCAGATGACCTAGCCAGAGGGTAAGGAAGGAGGAAAAGATAACTGATATACAGGTTGGAGAAACAAAACAATAATTATTTCCTGATGATATTTTTTCCATTTAGAAACCATCAGAGCAAACAATATAGTTTAAGTTGTATAAAAGGTGAACATATAAAATCAGTTGCATTCTCAAACATTAATAATCCAATAAGGCTGTCATGGATTATTCAAAATAACATAAAAATTAGCTATTATAAATTTCAAAGAAAACATGTCTTAACTTCAAAATAAACTCTTGTGAATTGGTGTTACTTTTTTAAATGAAATATTGGACTAGCAGAAATTATAGGTGAATGTCTAAGTTGAAAGAAACTTTCCAAGTGCAAAAGGTAAGGAAAGGGTCGTAAAACGAATAACTGATAATTAGATTCCGTAAAACATGTTAAATGATATAAAAAAATATTGTGATACTTAAGTGACGAACCGGAAAAAGAGCCACAAATAAGAAAAAGGTCAATACCCTTAATGTCCAAAGCATATTTATAAATCTTAAACTACGTTGAAAAAACACTAAGCTTCCAATAGAAATATGATCAAAGAAAATTCACTGAATAGAAGTTTAGCCTCACCATAATAAAATAATTACCTATTAAAATAACAGTGATGTGCTAACTTTTCAACCAACAGATGAAAAATAACACCAAGAAAAGGTCATTGGTTATGCTGTGAGATGGGTCCTTTCATACACTGCTGTGAGGAGCTGATGCTGCACCACCATTCTCCCGCTATATGTATACAGCATGATATAATGGTATCTATACTTGACCCTGCACCTGGGTCTGTATCTATAAATATAGCCCAGAGAAATAATTATTTCTTTATATGCTTCATAAAAGTAAAATATATGGTTATATAATTCTATTTAACATATTTTAGTATACAAATACATATATATAACATATGCACAAAGTTATCCATGATATTAAACTACAGAAAAACTTGATATGCAACAAATATAAAATGGTTAACTAAATTATGACTCACCAGTAACTGATTTTGATATTTTGGGGAACACTTCTTCAAGGAGAATTATGTGCAGAAGCCCAAAACATAAGTCATAAGTTAGTAAAACATGGAGTTACTCTGTTTGAAAAGTGCAATGGAAGCCTAGGGCCTGACAGACTCAAGGGCCTCCCTCCCAACTCTTGCTTCTTCCCAGCCCTGTGGTGGCCACCAAGACAGCTCTATGAATCCCTAAGACTACATGGAAAACTGTAGGGGAAAAAGAAAATACTGCTATAAAATATTATAAAACTATTGTATTCATTCTTCGAAAAATTTGTAATGATGAGAGCAAAGCTCAGGATATGATATCACATAAAAATTAATATACAAGACTTCATTCTGTATGCTCTCAACTGATAAATATATGCATGTAAATATCTAGTGATCCTATTTTGTTCTGTTTAGTTCATCTGCAATTTTCAATTTTTCTCCCAAGACCATAAATTCCTTTCATAATTAGGGAGAAATGGAAAATTATTAACAAACATGTAGTTTTTATTCAGCCCCTCTACTTCATGCTAGAATTATTATATGCATCTGTAGAAAAAAAATATCTTGGAATTTTAAAGAAAAATTTATTAGAAACAGCTAAAGAGCTCTCCAATAATCTACCTCTGGGACGTTTATCTTCAGTTTTATTCAGAGCACATCTGAAATCAATTACAGCCCCCCAACTGGCTTCAGGAACCTCTGTGTGCCTCCAGCCATCTCCACAGCAAATTGCCTCAGCTGTGGTCAAAGTCAAAATTTCTCAGTTGCCTTGGTTGACCTAGAAATGTTTTATGTAATTTGCCATTATCTGGAAGGGAAACAGTTGTTCAAAAATAAATATTTTTGACTTTGTCTTGGTAAAGGGGTGCCAAGAAATATTCTTCATCGTTAAGACATACCAGAAGAAAATAACAAATATTCAGTAAATAAATGAAGTCTTCCAAAATAAATCCAAAGAAAAATCACTGTTAATCCATCTCTTGATACATAAAGGATTATTTGCTTTTTAGTCTTTGACTATCAGAAATAGGACATCTATAAGGACTGTAAATGTGGAAATCAGAGGCAGAACGTTTATTTTTCTTCCTTCCTCCATTCAGTAAACATTTACCTAAAAATCTATAATATGACTGTATTGTAACTAGGGGCTGGGAATATTAATTCATGCATAGTAAGGGTAAAGATAGAAGCAGAAATGTAAAGAAATTATTGCAAGTTCATTGAAGAGTGCTATAACAAAGATGTGTGTAAGTTGTTCTGGAAATTCAAAAGAGAAAACCACTCACTTACTTTCCTAAAAGTAGAACAAGGGAAAGAAATCATAAAGAAACATGTGAATGGGGAGGATGGAAGCAAACTATGCAGTGCTTCTCAGAGGCAAGGATAGTTATAGCCTTAAAAAGAAGAAAGAAGTAGAGAAACAGAGGAAATATGTTGTATAAAAAGAAAAAAACTGACCTAGCTTTATTCTGATGATCACTAACTTCAATCCACTCCATTCAACTATATTTCCGTATCTCAGTCACTCACCTATTCTCTAAGATGACCAGTTTGTACATTTTTCTCTCTCCTCAAATCTCCAGCACTTTCCCCCATTGTTTTCTCTCTCAGACTATGAACCTACTTTCTTTTCATTGAGAAAAGAGAAGCAATCGAAAAAGAAAGACTGGTATGTGTGCCCTTACTCTCCATCATATTTCTTGTAGCTAATGGATAAACTCTTGGCCTCCTGGCTGCGGCCAAGCCCTTCACTTGTGTGGGCGATCTCGCCCCTCTTGCCAACTTAAGAACACTACTTCAACAATTGTTTCCTCTATGCCTTGCATCTTCGATTTCCCTCTCCACTGGCAAACAAAAATGAGATCTTAAAACCCTCACTTAACCCCACGTTTTCTCCCAGCTATTCTAACATGTCCCTGTCTGCACTACTGCGAAAGTTCTGTAAAAGGCTGACTACATGTGGTATCCCAAATCTCACTCTTCCAATTCTCTTTTGAATGCATTCCAATCAGGCTGTCCTCCCAAACACGTCACTGAAACAGCTTCATAAACATCCCTAACCTACTTCCGTCACTCAAACTCTCTACCTCCACATCCCTTGCACTACCGCCATTTGACATATCATGTATTTACTTGCTAGTTTGTTGCCTATCTCCCCCATCTAGGCTGTGGTCTCCAAGAACTATATCCTAAGGGCCCAGAACATTGCCTAGTATATAACAGGTATTCAATAAATATTTGTTAAATGGATAGATAATATTTTTTTTTAGTTACCATGCCTACGATTATGCAATTATCAGTTTGGGCAGCAGAGTCAAATCCAGATGTACCTGACTTTAAAATCATGTACCCCAGCTTCATGCTACCACCTGGACCTCTGATAGGGGTGACTAGAATAGATGACAATATCATTGGTGAAATAGCGTCTATAACGGAAGGAAGATTTCAGTTGGAAATGTGTGAAATCACTTAATAGTTTGCAAAATAAGCATAACGTTAGAGAAACTGCCTGCTTACTCAGAGGCAAGAAATCTGGCAGTCTCAGATATCTGCTACACAATCCAGAACAAGAAATGGAACAACCATGGCCTATGAATGACCGAAGCAGATGTCACAAAGCCCAGGCTCATACACAAGGAGCTTAGCGGGTTCCCTTGGAGCCACAAATTTGGGGTTAGGTAGTCCAGCCACAGAAGCTTAAAAACAACCGACTCTGAGGATGATACTAGAAGGAGCGCACCTCTACACATATACACACACGATTTCTAGAAGACTTCGCAAGAACTTACATGACTTAGTGTAGTTTCGTTCAGCCTTAGCACAGCCCTTCACGCCTCAACAGCCCTTCATAGCCCAGCAGTGATTCTCCTATAACACAGTCCAATATAAGGTAGCATACAACAATAATGATTTGGATCAATAATCTGAGGTAGGGAAGATAACACTAAGTCGTATTCAGTATCTACTTTTTAAGAAGGCAGGAAGATAAATCATACATTTTGGAAATATAGCTATAGAATCTAGTTGCAAGTTTTTAAAGTCAGTGTTTGAAGAGGTAAAATATCTGGGGGAAAAATTTGTTTAATAGAAGAACTCAACCCCCAATCATGCTGAATAAATGGGACATAAGTGTACTTCTCCGAAGGACAAAAATGAATAAGTGTACCAATAAGTGTACTTGATTTTTATTTTCAATTTGTGTTTGACTTATGCCAAAGGTATTTGAGAGGTAATATATATATCACAACTCTGGCATTATAGAAGTAACATCTGATTTCAACAATCCAACACAAATTAGTATTCACCAATCCAGGGAATAGGAGAATTCTTGAGTAGTTCTCTCATCTTCTAAAGAGGGAAAATAGTCTGTGGGTAACTAAGTATACTTTTTTCAAGTAAGAGATTGGTTTTTCTAAGATTAGCAATATAACATTCTCGAAACTGGAAATAAACTAGCAGTACCAAAGGAAATCCCAATAATCAGGCTATTAACTCTACAGACCAGAAGGAAAGAGAAATAAGGGCTTAATATTAAAGTTTTCAATATTTTTCCACCCTCATTAGCACTTCTGGTCTCAGATTTCACTGCTGGCATTAGCAATAGTGTATTGAAGCTTGTTTTTGTCACACACTGAAGATTTATTTAACTTGAAAGTCCTTCCCACTTCACGTGGATTGAAACCATAACTAAATACCTTGTCACATGTTTCTTATTGTGGATAGGCATACATAGCTTTCCAAAGAATAATTATTATTCCAGTGTACAGATTTTGCCCAGACTTTCAAAAGGTAGACAGACCATAGATCTTGAAACACTAAAAAACTTTTAATCAACAAAAGACTGTGTTCTAGGTTTAAACATGGAAAATAACTCATTCTCTAGAAAACAGGAAAATAAAGCTTTTGAAAAACAATGTCCCCTTTTCTTTTAGCCAGCTTCTAAAATCTATGGTAAAAAGATATTACATGAGAAAAAGCACTCTTTTTTCTCCTGTATTCAGTAGTCCAAATCTCACATGAAATATTTTAAAGATAGAACTTTTTGCTTTTGGGGAAATGGAATGGTTTTCATTAGGACCACCACTCTACCCCCTAGCCAAATATTTTTAAAGTCCCCACAATCCGATATCTAAACATATAAAATTCAAGGCAACATAACATAGGAATTAAGATTATAGACTCTCAAATCAGACACACTTGAGTTTGAATTTTCCATTCTACCTGTCCTAGTGACCTTGAGCTATTAACTTTTAAAACCTGTTTTCTCATCTGCAAAATGGGATAAAAGTATGACTCATTTCATACTTTTAGGGTTACTGAGAGAAATAATGAAATAACACATTTAAACCACTAGCACAGAGTAAATGGTCAAGCACTGTTATCAGAGACCACGACTATGAATGTGACTGTGATTGTGATAAATAACACAGCTTTCTGTGAATGAGTCTGATTTCCCTCCCTCGTACCACTTGCCTGCCTGGCACACAAGTCACATAATATTTCCTTCTTAAATGTTTAGTAATAGTCTGATGATAGGATGAGTTTTAACCTGGATCCACGCTCTTGAAAGTCAAGAAATGCAATGGCTCCTCTCTGTTCCATTTGATCTACCATCATTGTTCCTTCACCTTTCTTCCCAACTCTAAGAAACAACTAGAGGAGAAAAGCATGAGGAAACCTGGTTACAACAGGAGAATATTTTTTGAGGATTTGGAAACTGAGGAACACAAAGTTTACTCTTGGGAGCGTTGAAATAGGGACATAAAATGAAATATGAAGGACATTCAGCCCAAGTGAGAACAAAAGAAATTCTGATTTAGGCATATGACAATCATCAACAGAACATGATGAAAGACCAATCTAGTAGCTACGTTTTGCCCCACACTCCATAATTCTGCCTTGAGCCTTTTCCATCTCTTTGAGACACACTCCTTTCATGTGCTAACTCTATTTAAAAAGTACTAGTGAACAAAAAGTAAAATTAACCCAGTATATTATGAACCAAGAAATGATGACTATCAAGCAGGCAACATTTCTCGAAGACTGAAAAGGGGTGTTCAGGTAAATTCAGTGGTGCCTGAACTACTCTGTGGCTTTCACTCAAGTCCTATGTAGAAAGAAAACTTTAGTCCCTTGTTTTCATATTGGGCTTGACAAGCCTGTTTTGGCAATCATTATTAGTGACTTACTTTGACATTATAAAATGTTATTTACTCAAAATAAAAAGAACCTGCAATGGCCCTTCCCTGTTGTGCTTCCCCATCTCCCCATAATTATGCCCTTTCGCCTCTGTTTTTTTTCTTCTTCTTTCTTCTTCTTCTTTTACTGCAGGATTTATAAAATCCTTTGAAACATGTTGTTTCCAGATGTAGGTCCCAAGTGCCCTGTCATTCACTTCCTGTCCAAGCACTGAACAGATGAAATTACACAAGTTCGGCTGTATGAGTCCACCCTCCAATGCCTTCGTTAAAACTCCAGGATTTTAAAGAGTCTGCCCAATTCCTGGCAGGGAACTTTCCATACTTCCACCCCCAAAGCTGTAAATTATTACCTCATTAAACTCAATTGTAAATGATTAGGTGTCTGGAATGTACTTTCCTTTCCCTACAGCCTCCTTGGAGTAATTACTGCATCGCAGGCCTCCCTACTTAACTTAGAACATTATTCAAGCAGAGCAGTGTTTGAGTAGCTCGCTGAGGGAGGAGGCTTTATTTTTGTTAGGGTATTATAACTCTATCTTTTGGTTCCAACAGCAGAAGATTTGTGATCTTCTATTTCCCATTGAGCAATCTCTCTTTTAACATGAGAAAGCTGTAATCAACAGGCCTTTTTCAAGAATTCATTTTTCTTTCTACCACACAAGCAGTTGGAACTACAGAACTTTTGTTTTTTTCTGAGCACCAGTGAGAAAATTTAACATTTTTAAAAGGCTGCTGTTGCTGCCATTAATTTCCATAAGCAAAAATCATCTGGAAAGAGAGTAAATCTTAAACATTCTCAGTGCAAAGAAATTAAAATTTGTAACTGTGTGTGGTGATGAATGTTAACTAGACTTATTATGATCATTTTGCAATATATACAAATATCAAATTATTATATTGTACACCTGAAACTAATATAATGTTATATGTCAAATATATCTCAAGAAAAAAGACCATCTGAGAAATGTTTAAACTTTTTTTCTGAGACAAAAGAAGCAAATATAACTCAGGTAGGTAATCAATGCCTATTCACCTAATTCTGACTCTTCGATGAAGTTCTTTAAAAAAAAAAAAAAGCTTAGAGTCTGAAAAGGTCATGGTAAAGGGTTGGAGAGACAGAAAGAGGAGGAGGGGCTGTCACATAGAATAAATAATCTATCCAAAGTTCCCAACCTGGTTGCCATCACTTTAGCAGGAAAGGTAAAACTAATATTCCCAGAGGGACAAAAGCTCAGAAGGCCAGTCCTCTTTCTTAGAGAGGTTTCTGCCTCTTTAGCTGATTCATTGGTTTAGTTTTCAGGTTTCCCCTATGCCTGTCTTGGGCTGCTCTGCCATTTGTTTCACTGCAGTCAATCACTTCTGCTTCACCATGCCTCTGGAATATAGGTAAAAATATTGACTTACCATATAGAGAAAGAAAATGAGGACCAGCAAGCAAAATGGATGAGCCGAGATCAAACAAGTGTTAGCAGTACAGTCAGTGTGAAGTAGTTTCTACCATGTGTGAAGAAAAAATCAAAAATAGATAAAGGAATGGAGCATCATTCATTTCTAACTTCTAAATACGTTCTTGTGTGTTGTAGATGATGCTAAAAGAGTTCGTTCATATCTGGACATAACGGATAAGGGGTGGACCAGGTAGTCTAGGTGTCTGTTTGTCTGCATTCATTTGTGTGTAGAGAAAGTCTAAATGAACTTTCTTGGGAGACCAATCTCTAACTGGGATGGAATAAAAAAGTATAACTTGGTCTTGGTGCTGGCCAGGAACTTTGGAATAGACGGAAGGATTATAGGAAAGAGGTAAAGGAGCTGTCTCCCTGAGGAAGAAAAAAGAGAAGTGTTATGCAAGTGACAAAATGTGGCACAGAGTTAAGAAAAATACATGCCCCTCCCTTATGCCTATGTACAGCATAGCTTCGGTGTGGTGAGGAATTAAGGAATTTCAGCGTCACTCAGGCATCCTGAGGGCCTGAGGACTTGGGAAACAATCTTTGGCAATGTATTCAATGTTATCATGGTAGACACCACCAGCAGTGATGATTCTCATGAAGTCCCATAAATGACAGCCATTCAAAAAGGTACATGTGGTGGAAGAATATGAACTAAAGCAAGACACCAGAGAAATAACCCAGTAAGACTTGAAAGGGCTCGACATCCTTTGTCAGCCTTGGGCAAGTGCCAATGGAATTTATAACAGTGACCCTATCCAGACTTTGGCCTGGTGAATTCTAGGGACATCAATTTACACACCAAAAAAAATACTAAAATCAGTACCACAAAATGGACACAAAAAATCAGTGAGGTAGACTGAATAGAAGCAAAGCAGGTTTCTAAATATTTCATGTTAACTGTGTTTTAAGCAATTCACTCCGTGACTAATTTTTTAATTCTTTTTTTAAATTACCATTTAAAACCCTATTAGAATATTAATGTTATTTTCTCCTCCAAGGGGTTGAAAAACTAATATGAGAGAGCTTCAGCTACAAATAATGTAAATATTTTTATGTATTTGTAAACCACTTGTAAGTTTTTATTTGTGAATTATCTGTTGGGACATTTTCCTATTTGCCTTTTTCTTAACTTATGAGAGTTCTTTATATTTTAAGGATGATAATACTGTATCATTTATTTGATAAATATATTTTACCTGTTTTAGAGTAGGACTTTTAAATTTGTTTATCATAATTTTGAGGTTAGAAATTTTTTTATTTTTTATTCTCCTTTATTATTTTTTCTTGAATTTTATTCTTAGAATTATTTTACTAACCTATAAGTAGAACCTATTCCACTACATTTTTTAGGATTTTTCTTTTGTGATTTCTTTTTTCAAATTAACTCTGCAATAACATTGGAATAATGGGTGAGAAAAAGTTGTAACTATTTTTTACAAATAGGTAGTTTTTTCCTTGTATTGAATTGATATTACCCTGCAAAATGTTGGGAAACCCCAGTTTTTTCTTCATCACAAGCTAAAACCTTGTCTGTTTCTTGACTTTATATTCTGTTTTACTGAATTACATTGGTTTACTCTTGTGCCAATACTGCAATGTTAAATTATAGTATGTTCTAAAATTCTGTGATGTAAATGTCACTTCAGAATTCTTTGTTTTTCATAATTTTATAGCAGAGTTGTACTTCAGGTTAAGATGTAGAAGGTTGTGATACACCATTGTTCTCATTAGAACAATTAGAAAAATATAAATAACTTAAAAATTCCTATGATTTTACACATTGGAGAGCTATGAATGAAAAGAATCTAAAGCCTTCTAGTTAAGAACAGGCCCTAGTAAGGTGAGCGGGGACCCTAGAATGCTTTTCTCCTGGGATCACTGGCTGAGTTTATACAGAAAGAATCTGCTGGGGTAAGGAGAAACCAGTTAAACTTTTAACTGGCATAATGAATATGCCATGTGTGCTTATGTGATGGAATAGCATTTTATAAACCCAAAATACAGAGCTAATCCTTTCTTCCAGCAATTCTCCCCATGAGACTTCTGTTCAGTGTCTGACAGAAACATCTGGGAATCTGGGAGCAAGGTTGGAAAACAAACATAGATCCCAAAGTCCACTAGAAGGAAGAGACTTTTATATACACAGATAGGAGTTCACTCTCAAGAAATCTGAAGACAAATGCAACCTGAAACTAACTAAGCTACAAACCAAACTGAATCCTGTTAAATCTCGATAGGATTAAAGCAAAAAGCCTTCCCAATCCCCTTCAAGCTACCTAATAAGAAGAAAAGATATGCCCCTATGAGGGAAAGTCGTATTACTTCAGTCTCTACAGTTTTAAACACAATAAAAAGTTACAATTCATAGAAAGAACAAGAAACTGTGATTTTTATTTGAAGAACAAATATAATCAATTGAAGAAGAGCTACAGATGACCCAAACGTGAGACCAACTGAAAATAACTACAAAATTGCGATGAGAAATATTTTTTAAATTAGAGCAAAAATAGACCTAATGGATGAAGACAGAGAATTTCAACAGATGAATGAAATCACTAATAGCAATAAAAGAGGGATTCTAAAATATTTAAAATTAGGAATGTACTGGATGGGCTTAATATCACTCTAGATATAACAGAAGAAAGAGTTAATGAACTTGAAGACAGGTCAATAGAAATAAATTTAAACACGGAGGAAAAAAGAATGTTTTTTAAAAGCAGACAATAGAAGAAATAAGAGATAATATCTGTAATTAATATTTTTTACACATATACAGGACCATTTAAGGACTACTGCTGTAGACCCAGCTTGGGGGATCCAAGGAAGCTGAGATAACATGAACAAAGAATACCCCATAACTAATCAAAAATCAGGCCTACAGATAGAGGAGTCAGGACATAAAAATAAAACCCTCTGGCATGGAAAAGGTCAGGTGAGAGGTCTAATCTTCTCCATGTATAAATGATCGATTAATAATTTTAGAATGATATCTATTCATCCAAGGTCGGACAGCCAACTATTGGCAGAGCTGAGATTGGGTCCTTAGTCCTGAGGAATGGTGGGACTGGGATTGGGGAACTGAATCTAAAGCAGTGAAAGACATTTGCCAAAAATCACTGAGGAAGGGACGTCTTAGCCAGAACTGGAAGCCAGGCCTCCTGCCTCTTAGGTACATATTTGCAAAACCTCTTTTTTATTCACTCCTGATCCTCATATTCTCCATACTACAGAGCCCTTAAGCATGTTTCATAGTTGCCTGATGCAGGAATTTCTCCATGAAGTATTTATTATCCACATCTCTGTACTTAAATGTGGTTCTCAATGTCCCCAATCAATGGAAATGTGGAAATGAGAGATGCCCACGAGGGGTTAGAAGTCTCTAAACTTACTCCTGGCACACTAGGACTGTGACATTTCCCACCCACACCCCAATCAACAAGAGTTACAAGGGTAAAGAATCACTGGTGTTCAGAATGATTCTGAAGAATAGGAAAATAAAGGGAAAAGTAAAGGAAACAAGAGGACTGTTGTGGGTTTTTTTTTTCTGTTCTGTTTGGTTCTGTTTTTTCTTTTTCTTTTTCTTCATTGAGAAAATATGACAACAGTCACCATTTTAAGGAGTGTAAAATTCTGTGTGGTTTCTACATTCATGAGGTCATGCAACTATCACCACTATTTAATTCCAAAACATTTTCATCATCCCAACAAAAAACCTTGTACCTATCAGTAGTCACTGCCTATTTCCTGTTTTCTCCAGCCTTTGGCAACCATTAATCTGATTTTTGCCTGTATGGATTTGCTTCTTCTAGACATTCCACATAAATGGACTCATATAATTAAAAAAATATGAAAAAAAGAAAGACATGCTTTTAAATCATACGGTCTACTGTATTCCTGTTATAGCAGCCCCGTAGACTAAGACAATCAGGAAAAAAAAAATTAAAATAGTGGATCCCATTTCATACCACCACGGTGGCTAGAGTTAGAAGACTGACAATGCCGATAAGAATGTGGAGCAATCGAGTTTCACATACAATGCTGATGGGAGTGAAATATGGTAAAAACCATTTTTGAAAGATGTTTGTCAGTTTTTAATCAAGTTAAACATTTATCTACCCTATGATCCAGCAATTCTATTCATATGTGTATACGTAAGAGAAATAAATGTATATAGCCACAAAAAGATTTGATCAAGAATGCTTATAGTAACTTTATTCCTGATAGAAAAAATAATACAAATGTCCATCAATAGAAGAATGATAAACAAGTTGTGCTACAGTCACACAATGGACTGTTATAGAACAATAAGAAAGAATAAGTGACTGATATAGATAACTACATAGATGAATATCGAAAGAGATATAAAAGGGTACCTACTGTAGGATTCCATTTTTATGCAATTCAATACCAAGCAAAATTAAACTGTGATGATAGAAATCATAATGTAATTACCTATGGGTTGGGGCAGTTGACTGGGAGGAAGCATAAAAGGACTTTCAAGTGATATGAAAACGTTTTACATGTTTTTTGGTGGTCACGATGGATAAATACATTTGTAGAAATTCATTAAATTTTAAAATCAAGATTCACACATTTTACTGCATTAATTAAACTTCAATAAAAACCATGTCAAAAACTGTTTGTTGCATATGTATTGCATATACTTGACTTCATGTACTTCCATACACCAAAAAAATAAGAATTGATAGGCTCAAAATATCTATGTTGGAATTTGCTAGACATCACATTAAATATGAAAATTAAACTGAGGAACAAACAAGCAGAGAATCATGACATGAACAATAGACTAGTGGTTACCAGAGTGTAGTGGGGGATTGAGAGGAGGGAAGTAGATGGGGTAAAGGGGTCAAGTATGTGGTGACAGAAATAAATCTAACTATGGGTGGTGAACACACAATGCAATGATATATATATATATATATATATATATAATATATATATACACAATGTGTGTGTGTGTGTGTATATATATATATATACACACACATATATATACACACACACATATACACACATATATATTGCTATGTTGCTATGTGTGTGTATATATTATAATATATATATATTATATATATATATATATATATATATATATTCCAGTAAGTTTCAGGTGTATAATTTAGCAGTGTGTGTGTGTATATATATATATATTATATATATATATATATATTATATGCTGCTATACACACACACACACACACACACTGCTAAATTGTACACCTGAAACTTACTGGATTTCCTTAAAAATCACCATAATAAAAAAATTTTTTTAAATAAAAAAATAAATAGAAAATTAACCTGAGGATAATATATTGAGTCATCCTATCAGAAACATGTTATGTTTCCATTTATTCATTTTTATTTCAATACCCTCTCACATTGTTTTAATTTTTTCCTTAATTTAAAAACTATCTTGTTGAAATTTTAATTATATGTTTTCCATCATACTTACCAATGAGCTGTCTTCCATATATAGGAAAATAACAGTATAATTATTTTAACTTAGCTTCTTTGTTTCCATTTTTTTCTCTTTCAGACTTTTTATTATTGTCATTTTTGTTTGTTTTCTGTGAGACCATCACTAATAATACTATTGCTTTGTTCTTGGCTCAAACTGCCAAAAACTATTTTTAAAATGTGATGAAAAAACTTACACAGTACTATATGTCAATTATATCTGAAAAAAACTGAAAGAAAAAAGTGATGAAAGACAGTATTCCTGTCTTCTTGTAGTCTTGATAAAATGTCTTTAGCATTTACCGTTAAGTATGATGTTGGTGTTAGTTTGAGAGAGATATTACTATTATATTAAAATATTGTCCTCCTATCCATAGTTAACCCTGAATTTTGTCATGAATGGACACAAGAATTTTACATGTCCAGATATAGAAAATTAATCTCAAGAATTTATAAAAATATTCAGATTGTTTCCTATCTTTGGTTTCATGATGTCATGGTACTTTATGTTAACAGTTTCTAGTATTAAATTATTCCATAGTCCTTGAACTCATATTTCTTTTGATCATGTTCTACATTTGATTTGTAAAGAACTTAGCTTTTTTCCTATATAATTGTAAATATATAGTTTTATTTTTGTCTTTCATATGCATTTTAGGAATTTTTTTTTTTTTTGCCTCTGTAATTGTAAATGTAGAAAGTTTTTTTCCTGTGATTAGGGTTTTAGGAAGTTTTGCCTCAGTGATCACAAATGTAGAGTTTTAATTTTGTCTATATGTTTTGTCAGATTTTAGTACCAGTGTTTAACTAGCAATGTACAATGAATTGGGAAAGTTTCGTTTCTTTTACATATTCTAGAATATTTCATGTATTGTGGTAATTACCAGTTGTCTGAAGGTTTGAAAAACCCACACATAAAATGATTCAAGTGTTTATCTATCTTGGAAATAATTCTTTTTGCAACATTTTCAGTTAATTAAAGGTTATTGACCTATTAAATTTTTCTGTATCTTGACTCAATTTGAGCAATACATATTTTCCTACAAAACTGTCAAGTTTCATATACTTTAGCATTAAATATCACATTCTCTTGTAGATTTTTATAGCTACCATTTAGAGTTACATCCCATTTTAATTCATAACACTGTGTTTTGTACATGGTGAACTTTATTGACAGTTTATCTGCTTTATGTCTTGATTAATTTCTGCTTTTACCTTTAATTCTTTTCTCTTGCTTCCCTTAATTTAATTATTTTCCAACTTTTCGATGACTTTTAGCTTATTTTTATTTTTTCTAATTTAATAAAAATGCACTGAAAGAATGCATTCTGGATATATTTTTAGCTTCCACTACATAAGATCTTGTACCCAGTATTCTCATCATCATTTTCAATAATCTCAGTTTAAAACTTTTCCTATTTAACTCAAGAAAAGAGACACATTAATTAGCAATCAGGTTTGGCTGCTGTGAGAGGTCCTTATTGACAGTGCTGAAATTAGATAAATGTCCATGCAGGCAGACTAGGCTAAGGGCAGCTCAGTCTTTTCCTACTTTGCTATACCACCAGTTTCCACAATAAGTAGCGTCTATACCATGATTTCAGATCACTTTGCCAGTTCCCACAGAAGAAGCATAAGAAGAAAGGAAGTGATTTGTAAAGTATAAATTGCACATATTGCTGCCATCCAGTAATTAGAATTTAGTCACATGGCTGTAACTGGAAATAAAGGATTATGGGAAATGTAGTCTTTTTCTGGTCAGACAGTGCCCAATTAAAAATTCATTGCCATGTAAAATAGAAAAAGGGATAAATAGGGAACAAGTATATGCCTCAGAGTTTTAAAAATATTTCCACTGAGCTAGTTTGCTTATTTTCAATTTCTAGTATTTTTTCAGTGGATCAAACAATGGGATTTGAGCTATTTCTAGTTTTTTTAATTTATTGATAATCTTTATACCTTAATACATAACTATATAAATTTTAAATATCCATAGATATTGAAAAAGAATGCATTTTCTATAGGGTACAAAGTTTTATGCCTATTTATAAATCAGCTCTTCTGAGTTTTCCTATCTATTCTTAGCTAAAGCACTTTATCTGTCAATCACATTCCTCCCAGGGTCAATGCTTTTGCTGGTTTTCTTTCACTCATTTTCCAGTTTTCTACAACTTCTCTCTGAATAGATCTTTAGAGTGGTGGGAGATGGCAGCTTCACATATCACACTGATATAATTCTATAAAATGTAACTTAGAAATGGTTGTTGTTTTCACTGACATTAAATAAGTACCTTGTACAAATGTACCTCTTTTAGGAGCTATAATTACTCAAGTAATATTAATAAATAACTGGACTATATTTCAGGTTGAAGTTTCACTATAATTTTGTTCCAAAAAAATTTTTTAATTAAATTTCAATTATATAATTTGGTTGTTTTTAGATTAAGAATTTAGAAACTACATTGTAGCCAAAAATTTCATACAGCCCTTCTGTATTTTCTGGTGGAAAACAAGCATCATTCTGTTATTGTGGCATGTTGCCATTATTTTTTAAATTATTTTAATTATGTCACTATTCATCTTTATGAAATTTTTGAATAAAATTGTATAAATTATTATATAAATTATGATAAAGGTTCACATACGACCCTAAGAAATTATATTGTGCTTAGCAAATCCAAAGTTTTTCATTTTATAAAATATAACCTTTTGTATATAGGGCAAACCTGGAGAGTTAAAAATAAGATGTAGACCTGTAACTCGTGAGGCAATACACTAAAAACTCTAGAGTTAAAATTTATAAAAGCTTAATTCTTAGTCATAAGATGTATTTTCCCACCGCCATGTTAATAATTTTGAGTGTCTGGCACTGTGGTTCAACTTTAAAAACAATGGAACTCCATCAAGATGGGACTGTTGAAGGGAGGGGAAGAAGAAAGCAAAGGGTGAGGAGGATATGATTTTAACATCTGAAACTCAACTTCATAATGAGAAACAGAGGAGACATGATGTCATGCCGTATGAAAAGGTAGCTCCACTGTATTTTTTTTTTCAACTTGGCTTGACCTGAGGTTTTCAACAAAGTCCAGATGGAAAGAAGAGAGAAATATATATTTATATATTCCAAGTTTAAAACAAAGACTTAAAGCAGGGGGTGCCTTGCTCATGAATTTAATGTGCTTGCATTTAACACAGACCAAGTAAAGCTGCCTCATTATTCCTCCCTCCTATGCTCCTTACCCCAAACCTTTTGACCTCTCTCTAAATCTGCAGGATGCCATCTGGCCTGGTTAGTCTCCTAACCACAAGCAGAGAGGAGGTTCTTTAATTCCTACTAATGGGAAAGCCATCTATCATTTTTCATCAATTCTAAGACTCAGGTTTGGTTTCTCGGCTTTGATTTGGTTTGATTTAACTTGGTTTTCATATTTTAACATCTCTGAAATTGGATGGGTCTTAACAATCCATAATGTTTCATAGTTTAATTGATAAAGTTTTTTTGCTTGTTCATTTGCTTGCTTGTATTTTCCTTAGTGGAACATAAAATAATGCTGCACCCACTGCCAATGTTGCCTTAGAATTTACAAATTATAACTCTAATAGGGGTGACTAATGAGACATGGGGACTTTATTTGCTTTGTTTTGCTTTGTTTTGTTTTTACTCTGGAGTGACATCTTGGTTTAAGACGAGACCTAGCAAGAAGTCTCCTGGGAGCTGGTCTATATTCTGTGAAACTTCACTTTTGTGGCTGCTCTTGAGTATGCAAATATAAGGCCAGCTTTTCTATTTTCACCTGAGAAAAGGCCCCGCCTTCTCTGAAAGCTCTAGATAGAGAAGGTATCAACTCACATAAGAAGCCCAGCATCTTCAAAGCGGAAAGGATGGAGATTGCAGCCTCCATTCCTCGAAATCCAAGGCCATGGGAATCTGGGATGAACCAGGGTACCACTGAGCAAGAGATGCTGGAGACAGTGGCAATGAGTACACAAAAGGGAAAATGATCGAGGGGGAAAAACAGGTTAGTTATTCTTGTGTATGTGGTACAGTCCCAAAACAAGCTTACGTGTTAGGGATAAAGGCAGCAGGTGGCTGAGATAGGACGCCCTGAGGAGTTGGTCTCTCTGGCACAGTGTGGAGCTGTCTAAAGAACAGCAGCCAAGCACTGAATGTGGTAGCCCAGCCAGGAATCACTGCAGGGCTGGCAGGAATCCAGACCACCAAGAGTATTCCTCAACAGCAGACAGGAACCCATCCGGCTGAGCAGGACCAGCCTTACACGGCAATGACATGCAGCAGAAGCCAAAACTAGCACCAATGGGCTGATTCAATTTGCCAGTCCCCTCTGTCCACCTGGCATTTGGAAGTAAGACTGACACCTCTGGACTGGGTTTGCCCTTATATTCATGGAAAATTAATTGAAAATTAAAGACACTTGCCAATCCTTGTATCCCAGTGGCTACAGCAAGCAGACCATTTGCCTACCAATTATAAGTATCTGTTACAAATCCTGCACTACAGAAGAAACTTCAAAAATGTTCCCAACAATCTACTAGAGGTCGAGATTATTCTAAGGCAACAAAGTTGCAACGGTTGAAAAAAAGGGGGGGGGAGTTGTCTAAAAACACAAAGCTAGTTAAGTAGTAGATAAAAGATTCAAGCCCAGGTCAACCTGACTTAGAACGTCATGTTCTTTTTCCAACATCATGTGGGCTACTTCTGAGAAGGTGAGGATCCTCACAAGGATATACTGGTAGATCAACTTCCTCAGAGATCATCGACAATGCTTAACTGATTGTTTTACATCTGGATTAGATAATATAGCCCATGTTTGGAATATGAAGAGGAAATATCAGATGAGCCTAGAACCAGCCATCTATTCCAGTGAGCCCCTAGTCAAATTTCCTGGGGTTCAATGACAAATTTAGGAGTTTTCGAATGCCTCTAATGAGAGGTTTTCTGAATAACAAAGGAGACCCTTGCTCTACTTTCTCTGGAAGAAACACTGAAATCGTTTATTATAGAGGAGACTTGAAAATCTTTCAGTCTTTTTTCAAACTTAAATAAGGAGGAGTTTACACTAATCTAAAATCCATCTACTAAAGGATTGATGGGGCATCCCTAGAATTTTCTGGACACTGAACTCCTTAAGGCAAAGGGACAAGTAGCACCACTGCATTATTTTACATTATTTTTCTGATTATAAAATATGAATGACTTTGTATAAACTGTGGAATAAAAACAATTCGTATGAACAAAAAACATTTGATTCACAATATTCTCGTGAAGTGATTACCAGTTCAAATTGCTATGCTTCCAGTCATTGCTATTTTTTAAAAATCATAATTAGTTCCTCACATGGAACTAGTTTTACAGCCTTCTTTTACTTAACATTACATCATGAGTTTTCCCCTAGCCATTACAAATTTCCACAATGTGCCAAGCTTGTAATTTTGCATATGAGCCAATTGGGGATTCTAATCATGGAATAGAGAATAAAAAGAACATAGTGCCTAACTGCTAATATGTCCATAGAGGAAAAGGTAACCAAACTTGGCACCCAGGTGAGGCCGTACCTGAGAGGCGATGGGAAACCCAAAGTATCATTTCAGAAGGCATGAGTGGAAAACAACAACAACAACAACAAAATCAGAAAACATCTGCCCCAAACATTAAGGAATATGGGTTAAACTAGGTAGGGATTTAAAATCTATACAGATTTATTAGAATAATGATATCCAGAGGGAGGGATACTTTTATAATAGGGTGATTAAATATAACAACTGCAAAACAAGATATTGCTAGTAAAATCATGACAAATCGTGGCCTTATCTATGAATCTTTTGTAGCCAGTCAAGAAGATATTAAGGTGAAGCTTCTTAAGATAGGAAATATTACAAGAAACATATTACGAGAAATATTAATTATACAGTATTCCTAAAGTCTCCAGGCTGTTCTGTCAATCCTACATTCGTCTTTATGCATCACTGTGATTCAGGGTTTCCCTATGTCCTTTTTTTCATTCTCTATCACAGGAATGCTATATGGAGAATGAGTTTCTGGTGGAAGGAATGAATGAGGAGTAGTGAAAAATGGTTTGATTTACATGGAAAAAGGCACCTGAAGTCCACAGGTGGCAAGATTGGCAACCCATCATGACCCTACAGGGACAGAGGTAGCGCATCTCTGTTTCCCAGGATGAGCAGGTAATGTGTCTGAGGCAAAGGGACATACTATTTCTCTGATGTAGATGGAATTCCTAGGACCTGAGCTGGTAAGTGTTATTTCTGAACAGTCCTTTGCTCAGTAAAGGATACCCAGAAGATCCTCCTATTACTTAAAACATTCTGAACAATTTTAATAAAAAATTTTCTACTTTAATCAGACAAGAGTCCATTTCTGTTGCATACCACTAATCCCTGTAACTGCTAAAGCCTTTTAGAAGTCACATGCCCTTCATCCTCTAATTCCTCTTAGGCTCAAAAGTTTAAGTCCCTGAAACCTATATTAAATCTTTATACCCAGAACATATAAGCAGCTTTCTATTTTCCATAGGTTTTATTGGTTTTATATGTAGAAAAATGTATCTAGACGTCACTCTAAACTTGAAATAATTTTACATGTAAGAAGGTATAGAGAAAAACAGGAATGGGAATGGTCAAAGGAGCTTGTCTTTAATCAGTAATGTTCTGATATTTAATAAAAAGAACATAATACTATGTAGTATATAAAAGACAGAGACCAGAAACATGAAGAAGACCCAGGCTAAACCATATGCACACACTTATTAAGCATAATAGAACCCAAAATATGCTTGACAGCAAAGTTTAACTCCATTTACTAGATACATTCTAGCAATATATGAACCTAAAACATCAACTTCTTGAACAATTTTCACTAAGAGTTATAACAGTCACATCAACTTTCACCAACCTAATCTGTTATTTATAAATAACAGGTTATATATTTATAAAAGTATAAAAATTATTCATTATCCTTGTTTATTTTTTAGGATAGAGGTGACTAATGGTATGTGGAGTACATATGCCTTAAGAAATAATCTATATCTTTTTCACATTCTTGAACAACTCAGAAAAAATTGAGATTATTTTACACAGTTAGAGAATTGTCTGGGAACCTCCCTTAGTCTTGAAATGTTCTCTGGACATATATTACACTTTTGAAAATCTGGACAGAAAAAAATTTCATGGAAACTATGACAGCACCCAAAATGTTTAAAATTGAATACAATGATTACAGTATATAGTGTCTCTGCAATCTGTAGTATAAAGAGATCATCTTTATTATTGTGACTGAACTCCTTGGTAATGCTGAGCCAGCATGACACAGAGAATCTGAACATAGATCTGGGCTAGAAAACATATAGTCAAGAATACCTGCAAGTCCATCTGTAACCCTTGACAACCCATTATCTACAGAGATAGAAATACTTCCCTCCTTTCTCAGGGACTATCTCAAAATGAATGAAAAATCTCTAAATGGCCATGAGCTGCTTCAAAACAAGGGTGCAATGTAAACATCAAATTATTAATTCTTCTGTGAGTCACAGTGCATTTAATCTTGGCACAGAGTTGAATATTGATAGTGTTTACCCAGTTTGCTGAGCGAACAATTAACAACATACACAAAGTAGTCAGTGTTTGCAACCTGGCTTGGAAATTCTGAGTATTGTTAATTTTTGAAGTTATATATTATTTTAATCTTAGTAATTTGGCTACTTTCGTTAAAATAAAAATTCATGTTTTTATTTATTATTTGTGTCCCTCCAAATTCCTCCAAGATTTTAAGAAACATAAAAGGAAAAGAAAGATTGAGACATTGGAAGGATGTGGTAGCATAAATAATTATATTAGAATACTACATTAAGAAGAAATATTTCAAATGAACAGAAGACTTAGATACTTCTACCAAATAGAGGGAAATGTAAAGCTTTGGTAAAAAATGGTACCCACTTACCAACTTCTGCAACAACCTTTCTTAAAAACACACTAACATTCTGATGAAGATTCAGAACACTATGAAACCCGCAATACAATTAATAGACACTATAGTGGAAATCTGTGGAAGAAAAGGAATTTCTACTTACCAAAATGTCAGTGAAGCTGGGTTGAGAAAAATAATTCAGGAATTCTCAAGCTCCATCATGTGAAGAAAGAAAGGGCTCTACTGAATCGAAAGACACTAGTCGAGACACTTCATCTTCCTTCTGCTGTCTTTCTTGGGCCCCATGAAGAAGAGATCTACAGCAAAGGCAGAAATGGGAAGAGCCTGATAAGAATGTACAATGCAGGTGTTGTGTTTCATCGCTCTTTGGTTCAGAGAGGGAAGTTAAGAGAAAAGCATGCCTCATGCCAGCAAAATACTCTCTATAAATGTGTGGAACACAGCAAAATTTTGGCTAAAAGGCACCCAATGAGATGACAGAAAGACTCAAGGATAATCCACTCACCTTGACTGATGACATAAAGACCAAATCTGAACAGTTCTTATTTTTTAAAAAACAAAAAAAGAAGAAATTTTATTTAAAATGTTTTTAATTTTCAAAATATTAAAAAAATTTTAATTTAAATTTTTGTAAAAATTTAATTTCAAATTTTTAAAGAACTGAAGAAAAAAATATATAAATGGGCCCTATGAAAAAAAGTTATGCATTACAAAGAAAAGATAATATCACTCTAATGGCCTCAAAGAGACTTACCTATCTTTGAAAATGATATTTGGAGAGAATCGAAGGAAAATTTTAGAAAGCTTGGCATCCCTTAGAGGGTGTTAGAGGACAGAGCAAATATGAAAGCAAGAGAACAGGAACGGGTAAGATAGTGCAACAAAATGAGATACAAAAGCAATGGTTGGAGAAACGGCAGGATTAAAATCTTCAGAGACATTAAAGAGAAGAAACAATGGAAAATAAAGCAAATGTGGAAAAGAACTTGAGGAACCTTCCCAAAATGCAGCTGTAAAAGACAAGGAGCCAAAAATTATTTTAGATGCTATAAATATAGAGGACTTAGATGAAAATCTAATCGAAGAATTAGTGATGGTCAACCAACAAAATAAAAACAAATCTATGTCATTTTCTGAGTTTAAAAACATGAAGATTAAAACATTCATATCAAAAGCAATTACCATGTTCTAAGTAAAATTACCAAAAATAGACACACACCAAAATTTCTGAATTATAAGAATAAAGAAAATATCTTACAAATTTGCAGGGGCAGAGGGATGTTGCCCACAAAGGAAATGTTGAAAATTAAAAAATAAAATAAACAACGACCATCAAAAAAACCCCAACAATCCACAAACAGGTGTTGTAGTAGCCTCAAAATTCTTTCCAATAAAAAAATTTCAAAAGAAAATAGAGAAATGGCTATAGGATTTTGGGGGGTAAAGTCATGACACAAGAATATTATTTCTACATGAGTACTTATCCCTGGGTAAAAGAAAAAATAATCATTCCAAATATACAAAAACTCAGAAAATACAAAATCCAAGTACCTTTTTTTCTTAGACTAAATTTTCCCTTTTTAATTACAAAATGTGTAACAAATTTATTATTTTTAAAAAAATTCAAATAAGCAATGGAAAAGGTTAGACTTGCCCATCAATCTACCACCCAGAGATGACCTTCCAGTTTCATTTAGCAGCATGTCACAAAATATTGTCCATCTCATTTAAAATTATCCTACAGCATCATTTGTAATGTTGGGATTAGGGGTTAGAGTTTATTTCAATATTGAAAATAACAAATTATGGATGTGCCGCCATTTATTTTACCAACCCCTGTGATCCAAATGTCAGCTGGGCTCACCCTTGAAAGGGCATTGGCAAGGTCCAATACCTTCCCTCAAGATCTTGCACATTCCAAGGGATTTAAATTCCTATGATTACCTCTGGCTCTGAGCTCTAGCTCATCACTGAGTTCATTTTAAATATGATTGCCTTGGCATGCTGCATTTGATCTTGTCATGTCTCTGCTTCAAATGTTTTAATAAATAATTTTCCATTGCCCTTGCAATAAAGTATAAATTGCTCAGCTTGAATTACAAGTCCTGCCTATGCCTCCAGCCTCATTTCCAGATATTTCTCCCTCCCCATTACCTTCTCTCCTCCTTTCCACTATGCTCCAACAATATGAGCTCTTGATTTCAGTTTCCCAAATGAGTCAAACTCGCTCTTACCTCCAAACCGTTAGCAGTTCCAAAATTATTTATTGATCTATATTTCTAGGCACTTTGCTAGAGACTGAAAGGGCCTGGTCCAGAATAGACAAACAGATCAGTGGAAGAGAATACATAGCCGGAAGGCAGATTTTAGTACATATAAAAATTTAATATCTTATATGTCACACACCAGTGGGAACATAATGAGCTATCTAACTGTTCAGAAACATTGGCTTCCATCTGGGGGAAAAAAAACAAAAATAATAAAGTGAAAGCCTCACCTAATACTATGTATAAAAATTAATAAACCAGATCTAAAAATTAAATGGAGATATAAAGCCATTAAAACTTAGAAGTAATTACAACTGGTATTTAATCACTCTTGAGGTGTGAAAGGAATTTCTAAGCATATAAACAATAGAGGAAATATATAATAGATTTGATGACATAAAAATTAAAAACTTGGCAATTAGGGAAAACAAAGAACAAACAACAAACTGGGCAATATATTTTCAGTTGTAATGAATTTTAGAGGGTTCCTGGTTCACTCAGAGAAAACATGCAACTCCATATACCCTCCAGTTCTCTGGCCTCATCACCTGCCACTCTAACACTCTGCCCTGGAACTCACCTGACCCACAGCCACATGGACTTCCTTCTGCTCTTCAACCCATCCTATAGGCTTCCACCTCAAGGCCTTAGCACTTGCTATGCTTTCCTCTGGGTGTTCTCTTTCCCCAGTTACCAAGATATATATATATATATATATATATATATATATATATATATATATATATATATATATACATACATACATATTTTGTTTCTGTATTGCTATATTTAGTTTCCTATTGCTGCTGTAACAAATGACCACAAACTTAATGGCTTAAGACAACTCTAATTATGTTACAGTCCTGGAGGCCAGAAGTTCTAAAATCAAGGCACCATTCCTTCTGGAGGCTCTAGAAAAGAATCCATTCCCAAGCTTTTTTCAGCTTCTAGAGGCTGTCTGCATTCTCTGGTTTATGGTCCCTCCCTCCATCTTCAAGCTAGCAGCATACTATCTTCAAACCTCTGACTCTGCTTCTGATAACACATCTCTGACTGACCTTCCTGCCTCCCTCTTTTGACAACCCCTGTGATTACATTGGGTTTATCTGGATAATTCAGGATGATCTGATCGTAAGATCATTAACTTAATCACACCTGCAAAGCCCCTTTTACATGTGAGTTAACATAAGCACAGGTGTCAGAGATTGAGACACAGAAATCTTCGGAGGAGGACGTTATTCTGTCTATAGGACTTCCTCCAGATCTTGGCAAAATATTATGTTAAAAAGTTTACGATATACCTAAATAAAATAAATAGGAAGAGCTTCTGCTCCATTCCTACACCTAGGAATGTACTTTATTCTTCTGCATAACACTTTACACCAACTAATTTATGCAATCTCCATTAGGCCAGGGCTGTTTTGTTCACTCATGTATTCCCATAACTAGAACAGTGGGAAGCACATGGTAGGTGCTCGATAAATGTTTGTTGAATGAATAAGTGTATTTTTTTAAAAAATGGCTTTTATTTCTAGGGCAAAAAAAGGGGTACTGCCAAAAGTAGTACATTTTCTCTTGTATCAAGAAAGCAATAACTAAAGAAAGAAAGGAGAGAGGGAAAGAAAGCACTGCCTCTCCTCAAATAGCTATTGATTTGTGAAAGTTCTGTGATATTGGTCCATAAATTGTTCACTCAATCATGCATTAGTGAATTAGATTTCCTTTAAATTTTGGCCATTTCCCAAAAAAAATGGGGGGAAAATGTGAAAAAGTCTATATATTTGTTAAGAAAAATTTAACTTCTTACATGTTCCTCCTGCCTCCATGGTAACCTAAATAAGGTAGGTCTAAGGAAAATCAGAAAGGGAAGGAAAGAAGAATGTTGAGCCCACGTGGACAGTTAACAAAAGTCTGCTACGCCATGATTTGTAGTCTGTTACGCCATGATTTGTAGTCTGTTATTCAGCAGGAAAGAATCTTGCAAAAACAAGCATCTTGTTCTTGGAATGTCAGAGAGAAGCACGATAATTCAAAATCCCATCCGTAGCATTGAGCAAAACACATATTCTTTTCTCCTACTAGTTTTGGACGATAATTCCTTACACAGTCTTTATGGAGCTGGAAACTACTGGAATAATGAGTAAGTCTAGGAAAAACCTGAACCACGCTGGCTTGCTAAGATTTAGGGTTGGGGCAGGACTGTAGGGCGTAACCAAGGGAAAGCATGGCAGGGGAAGTGATGTGTGAAATGGAAGACTGAATTCTGGCAAGGGAGTGCCTGTTCTGGGTTCTCATAGCAGAATAATGACACTTGAAACCTTTGCTTTTACATTTCCTTAAAATGTATGAGGCCACACGATTTTTCCAGTCACTCTTGCTGTATAAAAATTGTCCCACAATTTAGTGGTATAAACTACAATTATTTGATTTTACTCACAGTTTTGAGGGTCAGGAATCTGGGACAAGCTTTGCTAAATAGCTCTCACTTGGGGTCTCTGATGCAGTTACATTCAGAGGTCCACTGAGGCTGCAGTGTCACCTGAAGGCTTGCCTGGCGAGATATCCAAGATGGTTCAGCCACGAAGCTGGCAAGGACTGCCAACCTTCTGCTGGGAGCTCATCTAACTATACACACTCTCCATCACAGTGCAATTAGGGTTGTCAAACTTCTTACATGGCTTCTTCTTCCCCATGATAGGACATGGCTTCTTTATCCCAAGAGATAAATATGAAGCCACATGGCCTTTTCTGACCTTGACATCACTTCTGTTGCATTCTGTTAATTACAAGTGAATCACTAAGGTAAGCTGAGATTCAAGGGGCAGGGGATATTGACCTCACCTTTCAATGAGGTATGCCGAGCAACTGTTCCTTTAAATTATCTTAACCAGTTTGTTTAACTGTTCCTTTCTTCCTCAGTATGTAGTATGCCCCCCTTTGGACATAGTTCCACTTGTTTTGTGCTGGGATATTTTCTTCTCATTTCATGGAATATATTGCTAATTCTTAATGCTTATCTCTGCATTTATTTCATGCTTAAAGACTTTGCTTCCCTCCAAATGTCACTGTACCATGCAGGTTGAGGCCACATGATGCTGCACTATGTGTCTATCCTGAACTGACTCTGTCAATAGCTTTTTTCATAGGTAATTCTGTTTTTTCTAACCCACTGATCTTTTGTGGCAATGGAAGAAGAATAAAGATGCTCTTTTGGGTTCCCCATTATTGCCTTTAAAATGTCATAATGCTTCTTTTGTAACCTCATTCATCATTTTCCTGGAGTAAATCTGCCACTGATATTGTCATTTAATTGATTTCTTCATACAAATTCTATGTGAGGTACAATTACTGTATCGATTTCAGCTGTTTGCATTTAATTCCATCAAAAATTATCTCATGATATCAGAATATGAAGAATTACTCACCAAAGGAAAATAGATGTAAAAAGAAAAAAAAAGAGCTAAAAGTGTACTTGAACTGAGCCTGACTCATCTCCCAAATTTGTATGCTGAGTATGGACCTTCTCCATACACCACTGATATCAACAAGTTTATTACAGTGTCCTAGGAGTAGAGCAGACACCACTGTCCTAGCTAATTAAAAGGCAATCAGCATAAAAAGGCTCTTGGACTCTGATGGAGGTAAGTCTCCTCCTGTTTTTAATAAAGACAGCTAATTGCTTTGCTTGATTATCTGTTTCCTTCTTCAGTATTAAGTTTACAAGAAAAAAATATATCTTTTTAAAAAAGACTTGAAGATTTAATTTTCTAGCAGCCTTCATATTTAAGGGGGAAAAATATTTGTTTTTATAGTATATGCTTCACAAAGTGGTTTCTGATAATGCCTAAACTGTTTGGATCGCTCTGGGGACACATTTTAAGCTGTCATTAAAAAAAAGCAACAGCTGAGCCATGTATTACAGCAACTCCATGAACCTCTGATTCTGTATATTGTGGGCTTATAATCCTTTTGCATTGCCACTATGAATTTTTTTCCAATGAACTCTTTGCAACATAATGAATATCCATATACAGGATATAAGAGGCCAACTTGGCCTCCAAATTTCGTACGTGAACAACCATTATTTCTTAAATAGTTAACATTCACAATGACAATATGCCTGATTGTGTGGCATGACAGACCACCAAGCTAAGCAGGACCAACCATTGGATCTAGATAAACAAACACAACCAAAACCAATGTCTTATGCCTGTGGCCTTATAAGACTAGCTGCCATAGCCTCATTCCTGCTTCTTCTCACCTCCTCTTCCCCAGTTCTTTTGGTTTCCAATAAAATTCCTGGATGGCTCCAGAAGTCTCTCTAGCCAAGGTCCCTCCTTACAGGGTGGCTCGTTCAGCCGCAGCTACTACCTCTCCTAGACCTGCTACTCCCATTGGTCTGCAGCAAAAGACAGCAAGGCATTCTCATCACAGAAATGGGTTGTGCTTTCATCAGAAACACTGAGACCCCAGAAGCGTCTGTGTGTAACCACATGTTCATTAACAGATTTTTCTTATTTCTATTTCCTAGGACGTGGCATATTAAGAGTCTCTAAAGAGGAAAAAAGAACTTTCCACATTCTCGCAAAGCCAAGAAATAACTGATCACATAAAAAGTGGAAAAAAAAAAACACTGAAGCAGAAATGGAAAAACAAATTGAGCCGAGGACATGGATAAGCTATAAATGTTACAGTGGTTGATCTGCTAATGCCTCTTACTGCTCTGTCTATTGCACTGGATGAAAAGATTAGTAACACTGGAAACTTTCAAAGATGAAGTTCAAATGCCATAGTTTGGGTTTTTCTTTTTTACTGTAAATAATTTTAAGAAAATTCATCTCTGGTATGCAATGATCGGAAAATATTTTCCACAAAATATTTTTTATTGGTATTGGTTTTTAAAGATTACAAAGAGCAACAACGTACATTATTCCATTCAATCCTTAAAACAACTCTGTGAAGCAGACAGGAAAGTTAAACTTTGGTCCTCATTTTTAAAATGAGGAAACTGAGGCTCAAAAATCCTAAAAATTATGACCAAGATCTTATAGATAGTAAATGGCGATATTTGGCCCTTGATCTCAGTTCAGTGTATTTTCCATTACATTATAATATCTCTTCATCTCAATCTCTCTCTTTATTTTTTTTTTTCACTTTTCTGGAAAAATCAAGATGTCCTATTTTTAAAATGGAAAAGGTTGTTGGGTCTATTTGGATCATTCAGGATAATTTTATCTCAAGATCATTAACTTAATCACACCTGCAACTTTTCTCTTTTTTGTAAATGTACGGGTAATAGACCTTCATTGTAGAAAAACAAGAGGAAACTTGAAAAGGAAAGAAGCGGAGGGACCTCTGGGTTATCATCCAGAGATAATAACACTTGGAAATAATAGCTTGCTACATTTGCTTCCAGACTATTTTCTATGAAAATTCACCAATAACTACATAGGAAAAAATTTCAATATTCTATGAAAAAATGTCAATAACTACATATTTGCCTTTTAAAAAAGTATCACTTTTAGACTGCTTTGTGCCTCACCTTTTGCTCTTAATATACTTAGAACAACTTTTTATGTTAATATTTAAATATCTATACCATCATTTTGATGACTGAATAATATCTCATAATATAGGTATATCTTAATTTATTTAAACAAACACCTAAAATACCACGTTTATATTGTTTTAATTTCCTCCATTATAAATAAGTAATGTGGTTATTTCCTTAAGAAACATCAGACAAACCCAAATGGAAGGACATTCTAGAAAATAATTGCCTTTACACTAAAAAAACACACACACAAACACACAAGGCCAAGAAACATAAGGAAAAAATTAAAAAGGCTTTATATGAGAGGAAAATAAAGAGACTGGCCACAGAAGACATAATTGGAACCATTAACAAACTTGAATATGAAGAGTGGATTAGCTAGAGAACAGTATTGTATCGATATTAAATTTCCTAATCTTGACAACTGTTCTATAAAAGAATGTCCTCACTTGAGAAATATACACTGAAGTATTTAGAGGTAAAGAAATATGACATCTCCAACTTATCTCAAGTAGCTCAGAAATATTTACCTGCATACACACACACATACACACACACTCCACAGAGAGAATGCTAAGCAGGTAGGGCAATATGCAAAAGGTTGGTGAATCTCATAAAGAAGATAAGGTAGTTAGTTCTTGGTACTACTCTTGCAACTTTTCTTTTAGTTTAAAATTATATCAAAATAAAAGTTACTCTTAAGTAACCACTCGGAAACCTATACCAAGTGATATGCACAAAAACTTAAAAATAAATAAATCAAGATGGAACCCTAAAAAAATGTAACCCACAGGAAGGTAGAAAAAAAAAGAGAAACAGAGGAATGAGAAATAGAGGAAACGAACAAAATCAAATATCAAAAATGTACATTTAAGCCCTAATATATCTTTACCTTAAAATCTAAATATACCAATTAAGACTGAGATTTAAAAAAGCATGATCCATTAATACATTGTCTACAAGAAACTCAAATACAAATATAAGAACATAGATATGTCAAAAATAAAAGGATAGAAAAAGATATATCATGCAAACATTAATCTAAAAGTAATCCCCCCAAAGTCAACCGATGTTTAAAGCAAAACTAATGGCATTTGTAGGGATAAAAGTCCCTCACACAAGGTGACCAGAGCCTAACTTGTAAATTAGGCCCACCAAACAAATCTACTTAGTTATAACTCACGCACTCATCCCCAACCCCCTTGACCTACTCTATTTTTTTCCCAAATACTTATTACCTTTTAACATACTATATAATTTCCTTGTTTATTGAGTTTATTATTTATTTTCTGTTCCCTCCTGCTAGATGATAAGCTCCAATCAAGTATGGATTTTGTCTGATTTCTTAATAAACACATCCCAAGTCCATAAAATAGTGGCTGATATATAATAATTGCTTAATAAATGTTTGTTTGTTGAATGAATTAATGAAGATTTGTTGGAGAGAGGGGAACAAAGGGAAAGATGTTTGTGTCCCAACACAAATATTATTCTGAGAATGCAGAGCACCAAAAAAGAAGACATGGCTAAAGTAGACAGTTCAGATTCATTTTAGCCTTTTGTATAGAGGACTATCCTGTTAAAAATGATACTTTAAAAATATCAATATAGCAGAAGTTAACAAGTTTAACCTCAAACACAGGTTCAATTTTCATAAAGGGTAGAACAAGTAAACGAGAATGGACAGACAGTTCTGTGTCAACCCTATTCAAACTGTATATCCTATGCTTAGAGTTACCTTGACAGAAGAACATGATGTTTGCACAAAGCGCCTAGGTGTGTATGTCCATCATTTTCTATTCCTTTTATTCATTTTTGAAAAATTCATTGCACACAAAATGCTAAAGCTAAGGGATTTGCAGAACATCCATTAGAGATAAGAAATATCTAGCTGCTATTTGTTCATTTTCAAATAGCAGACATCTCTAGGCATAGGTGTCACCCAGAGTAGTAATGTAAATAGGTCGTTTAAACAAGGAATTCAAGTAGAAAATGGAAATCACTGAGGTCCCATTAATGTCTATATCAGCTTGCATCATCTGGAAACAAGGCAGAAATGTGCACCTACTATCTGAGCTGAGGGTAAGAGGCCACATCAAGTTCTGTCCATTCTACAAGCCCCCTAGCACCCTCCCAAACTAAAATGCAGTCCATCTTTGAGAACCAGCTCAAATGCTACCCACTTCATGAAGACTCAATGATTTCCACAAATGAATGAGATTGGCTGTTAACCCCCAAGAACTTCATTGATATCAACTTATGATACTTACCTTACCTCTCTGACATAATAGTTATGAGTATTTAACATTGTTGCCACCATGAAGACTTAAATCCTGCATTTTTAATCTTTTGTATCTCCTTTGGCACCTCATACACATATCCAGCAAATCCTTAATAAATTGAACCAAATCAAATGCTCCCAAAATAGTCTCTCATTCCAGCATGCCAGCAAAGACTTTTGTATAAACTAGGTGTTCACTGAATCCATTTGAATGGACTCTCAAGAAAATTTATAGTTCTGCAACTTCTTTTTCATATGAGCTCCAGCGGACCACGGAGTAAGGTCAGTGGCTATCACTTGTTCTTATTATTTTATTTAAATTAACCAAACTTTCTCTCTTCAGCTAAATTTTATTAATTTTTTTATATAAAATAGCTTGTGGCCTGAATGACTGCCTGAATCATTCAAATGCTGGCTCCATGAGGACAGTAGTGTTTGTCTCTTGTTTCATTGCCCTTAGAGTGGTTAAAACAGTCCCTAGAACATAGCAGATATTCAATAGTAATGTCGAGTGAAGTTTTTCAAAGAGCCATACAAAACCAGCTTGCTGCCAATAGACTGTGAAAAAACATGTATATTATCATCACCGTGGTAGATCATTTTCTAACAGCCTCTAACGATTCCCCTCATGCCTGTAGGCGCAGATCTCTGTGCACATTAAGAAGTGGAGTCTGTTTCCTTCCTCCTTGATCTGAATTGGCCTTGTGACTTGCTTTGACCAAAAGAATGTGTGGAAGCAATATTCTGGGACTTACGCTCCTAGATCTTAAAAGACACGTCACCTCTGCTTTCTCCTTTGGATTCATGAAATGATAAGAACCCACAGCAAGAAGAAAAGCCCAGCTAGTCGGCCCCAAGCTGTCCAGCTGTCCCAGAGGTTCCTAACATGGCAGCGATCTTCAACGTTCCAGCCCACCCAGGTTTCCAGCTGAATGCAACAACACGAAGTAACTCCCAGCAACGTTCTGAATCGAGAGAACCGTCCCACCAAGCTCTGTTCAGTTGCAGAACCATGAATAAATAGTTGCTTTTTGTTGTTATACACCACTGAGATTTGGGTGGTTCATAATGCACACTACATGACAGAGACAATCCTTTTTTTCCCCCTATGTATCTATCCTTTCTGTGTATGGTCATGAAGAATACTGGGGAACGGTTATCACTTAATGTGTGTTTCTGGGTGGTGACATCCTTTGACGGGGCTTTTTATTTTTAGTTTTCTGCTTAGTGCTTTATATTGATAGAATCACATTAATAAAATGTATATTATAAAAACAATAATTATCCTTCACTATGTTTGTAGATATCAAACTACTACACTCTAGCTTTATAATAATTCTTACTACCTGGTCAGGCAAATCCACCTCCACTGCTCTTCCTCAGGAATAAGCTATTAATTTTTGTTTTTCCATACAAGTTTCATACAGATTAGCAATTTCCCCCCAAACAAAAAACTTGGTGTTTTTATTTAAATTACATCAAATCTATATGTCAGTTGGTGGAATATTACAATTTTTATAATTTTGAGACTCCCAATCCATGAACGTTGCATGAATTTTAATATTATTTTAATAAAATGTTCTAATTTTTCCTTAAAAATTTATAAAATTTTATTACATTTATTTCTAGGTAATTCAGGGTTTTACACAATTTCAAATGGTATGAGTTTTATGATTAAATTAACTTGGTTGCTGGTATAGAACAATACAGTTGACTTGTGTATATTGATTTTCGTATCAAACAAACTGCTAAGTTCTTTTGCTCATTCGAATTTATCTATAAATTCTTTTCAACGTCAATGAATATACTATTATTTGTAAATAATGACAGTTTTGCTTTTTCTCTTCAAATCATTATGCTTTTTTTTTTCTTTACTGAATTGATGTGGCGAGGATTTCCATTTCAATGTTATACAGAAGTCATCCTTGAAATCATCTTAAACTTAAAGGAGATGTTTTCTATGTTAATCATTAAGATTATGCTTACCCAAAGTTTCTGAAGTTAACATTTTTTGATTAAGGTAGTTTTCTTCTATTATTAGTTTGCAAATAATGAATAAATGTTCAATTTTATAAAAATTATTTTTTTCTGTATTATCATACTTTTCTTCCTCTACTTGTCAGTATGGTGAATTATAGTAAATGAAGTTTCTAATATTAGAATCATCAGACCAACCTGGCATTCTTGAAATGAATCCAACTGAGTAATGATAAATTAATTGTTTTATATAGTGTTAAATCTGATTAGCTAAATTTTTAAGGATTTTTTTGTATCCATGGTTATGAGTGAGGTTATCTGTAATTTTTTATTTTTAAATATCCCTGTCAAGTGGCAGTACTATGGTTATATTAGCCTCATATCAATCTTATCTCATTAGAAAATAAATTTATCAAAAAATTTAAACAGATAATACTTCATGTATATGAAGGACACAGGATTAATTAGGATAAAAGACATTTAAAACCTATACAGAGAAAGATATACAACTTTTTTAAAAAATCATTAATGCAATTCTTTTTAAAATGGAAACTCAAAATCGTAAAGATACAAATTACTCCCAAACTGATTGATAGACTCATTGCAATCCCAATTAAAATACAACAAATTTCTTTGTTTAATATTTGATAAGTTGACTTTATGGAATTGCAAAGACATAAGAAGATGTAAAATATTCTTTAAAAAGTTGTGAGACTTGCTTCACCAGATATCAAGACTTATTATGAACCTATAATAATTAAGATAATGTGGTATTAGCTCAGAGATAAACAAGTAGACCAATGCAACAGAACAGAGAAGTCAGAACAGACTCATGCACAGATACTTGATATATGACAGAATAACATTGTAGATCAGAGGGAAAAGAACGGATTTGTTTTAAAAATGGTGCTAAGACCATTGGGTATCTAAATGGGGGAAAACGAAATGAGCTTTTCTCTCCAATGTATGTACACAAAAATTGGTTCCATATGAAATAAAAAATAAATAAATAAAGAGACAAAAAGAAGCAAAGAAAAAAGTAGTTCCATGTGTCAAGTGGGATTTATTCCTGGGACGCAAGTCTAGTTCAATATCTGCAAATCAGTTAATGCGATACACTGCATAAACAAAATGAAGGATAAAAATCATATCAATAGATGCAGAAAACACATTTGACAAAATCCAACATCCATTTATAATAAAAATTCTCAACAAAGTGGGACTAGAGGGAACATACCTCAATATAATAAAGGTGATATATGACAAACCCACAGCTAACATCATACTGAATGGTGAAAAATTAAAAGCCTTTTAAGATCAGGAACAAGACAAGGATGTCCACTTTTTCCAATTTTATTCAGAATAGTATTGAAGTCCTAGCCACAGCAATCAGGCAAGAAAAAGAAATAAAAAGCATCCAAACAGGAAAGGAAGAAGGAAAATTGTCATTATTTACAGATGACATGTTACTATATATAGGTAACCCTAAAGAATCAACCAAAAAACTACTAGAACTAATAAATGAATTCAGTAAAGTAGCAGGATACAAAGTTAACATTCATAAATTGGTTGCATTTTTATATACCAATAACAATCAGAAATAGAAACTAAGAAAACAATCCCATTTACAATTACATCAAAAAGAATAAAATACTTAGAATAACTTTAACCAAGGAGGTTACAAACTTGCCTGCACTTGGAAAACTATAAGACACTGAAGAAAAAAATTAAAGAAGATACAAATAAGTGGAAGAATATTCTGTGCTCTTGGATAGGAAGAATAAACATCATTAAAATGTCCATAATACCTAGCAGTATTTTTCACAGAACTAGAATAAATAATTCTAAAATTTATAGGGAACTACAAAAGACCCCATATAGCTAAATCAGTCTTGAGAGAGAAAAAGTTGGAGGTATCATGCTACCTTATATCAAACTATACTACAAGTCTATAATCAAAAGAGCATGATACTGGCATTAAAAAAAAAAAAACAGACACATAGTTCAATGCAACAGAATAGAGAGCCCAGAAATAAACCCATATCTATATGGTCAAGTAATCTATGACAAAAGAAGCAGGAATATACAATGGAGTAAAGATGGTCTCTTAAATGGTGCTGGGAAAACTGGACAGACACACACAAAAGAATGAACCTGGATTACTTTCTTACACCATATACAAGAATAAACTCAAAACAGATTAAAGACTTAAATGTAAGACCCCCAAAAATTAATAATAAAAAATAAATGTAGGACCCAAAACCATAAAACTCCTAGACGAAAACATAGGCAGTAAACTTTGAATTTAATATTTTAAATTTAATAAACTCTTGAATAATAGTTTTGTTTCTTTTCTTTTCTTTTTCTTTTTTTTTTTTTTTTTTTTTTTGGATATGTCTCTTCAGTTAAGGGAAACAAAAGGAAAAAACAAATTGGACTGCATCAAACTAAAAGGTTTCTACACAGTGAAGGGAACCATGAACAAAATGGAAAGACAACCTACTGAGTGGAAGAATGCCTTTGCCAATCATACATCCAATAAGGGTTAATATACAAAATATAAGTTACACAACTTAACATCGGAAAAACAAATAATCAAATTAAAAAATGTGTAGAAAACCTGACTATGCATTTCTCTAAAGTGGACATACAGATGGCCAATAGACATATGAAAAGATGCTCATATAGGGGTTTTTTTGGATAAATAACCCAACAGTGGAATTGCTGGGTCATATAGTAGTTCTATTGTTAATGTTTTCTAATGATTAGTGACATTAGAAAATCATTAGAAAAATGCATATTAAAACTATAATGAGATATCACCTCACACCTGTTGGAATGGCTATCATCAGTAAATCAACACACAAGTGTGGCGAGAATGTGAAGAAAAGGGAAAACTTGTGCATTGTTGGTAGGGTTGTAAATTGGTGCAACCACTATGAAAAACAGTAGGAGTCTCCTCAAAACATTAACAATAGAATTACTATATGACCCAGCAATTCCACTGTTGGGTATTTATCCAAAAAAAATCCAAAACACTCATTTGAAAAGGCATAAGCACCTCCATGTTCATTGCAGCATTATTTTACAATAGCCAAGATATGAAAGCAAACTAAGTGTCCACTGATACATAAATGGATAAAGATGAGGTGGTACACATATACAATCGAAAATTATTCGGCCAAAAAAAAGAAATCTTTCCATTTGCAACAACATGGATGGACCCAGAGGGTATTTTGCTAAGTGATATAAGTCAGACAAAGAAAGACAAGTACCAAGAGTTCACTTCTATGTGGAATCTAAAATAAATAAATAAACACACAAACAAAACAGAAATAGACTCCTAGATACAGAGAAGAAATGAATGGTTGTCAGATGGGAGGGCGGTGGGAAGATGGGTGAAAAGAGGAAGGGATTAAAATGTAAAATTTCCAGTTATAAAGACAGTCTCGGGGAAGCGAAGTACAGCATAGGAAATAGGCGATAATATTGTAATAACTGTGTCTGATGTGAGAGGGGTATGAGACTCATGAGGGCAATCACTTAGAAAGTTACATAAATGTCTAATCATTATGCTGTACTCCTGAAACTAATATAATTAAATTACAGTATGTCAACTGTAATTTTAAAAAAATTTTAATTTTTAAATTAGTTCCATGTGACTTGAAACCTAAATTGAAAGGCAAAACTATGAATTTTTTAAAATACTGGAAAATAGTTTTATGAATCAGGATAGGTAAGGATCTCTTAGACATAAACAAAATCACCCTAAAGAGAAAATCCAACTATATTAAAATTAAGAACATTTTTCATATTGCAACAATATTTGCAACAATATAAACAATATAAGTAGGAAAGTAGTAGAATCCTGAAGACATAAAGAACTGTATAAATCAACCAGAAAAGGACAGACAACCTACAGAAAAATTGGCAGAAGTTCCAAATAGGCATTTCACCAAAAAAAAAAAAAAGCTCTAAATAGATAATAAACATATGAAAAGATTTTAAATTTCATTGGTAGCCAAAAAATGTAAATTTAAAATACCAAAAGTTATCATTTCAGAAGTATTTCATTGGCAAACATGCAAGCCTGACACTATAATGTGTTGGTTAGGAAATGAAGCAGTAAGAAAATTCAGACACTACTAGGGAGATTCAATATTACCACTTTGGAAATTCGGTTAGTTTCACCATTTATGTGAAAATAGGCATACATTATAACCCGATGAGTCTGCTTCTAAAGAGTCTCATGTACATACACAACAGGAAACAATAAGTTTCACTCTTACTGTTAAACAGCCTATTACTTACAAAACATTTTGAAGTGTGATTACATCTGATGTTGAAAATCATAAGAAACGGACAGTATTTTTAAGAAAGAATTTGATGACAACCTGGATTCAAAGAATAAAACAAGAACCCTGGTGGGAAGAAGGGTGACATTGAAAAGGAAGCAGACTAGTCTTCTGACTTCAGCTATCTAGACACAATCTCTCCATTACTCTCTGTTGTAATTTTCCAAGTTTATACAAGGAATTCAAAATCCAGTGAAAGGCCTGGCTTTATGTTCACTGGCCTTACTGTGAGTGGAATCTTAGAAATGCTAGTGCCTTATGCTACAATGTTCTCTTTGTTAGAAGATTTTGTTTTCTAACCAAGGAAATAATTAATTAAGCTTGAATTCTCCCATCCCCCTCTATGATGTTCTAAACAGCTGGTACTTATTTGGGGCATGATATTAATTTTACTTGGAATCCATGATATAGTATTTGATATAGTATTTGTTTGTTATGAGCATGTTATAAAGTGGAGTTATGATTTTTTTAAACCAATCAGTAATCACCGCATTAGGAATTTTCCTTTACGCAGACAAAATTAAAAATTTACTTCTTAATCTTAGACATCAAAAAAATACCTCTTTTTTTAATTCAGCTAATGAGTTAAACACCATCGAGCCCCAAAAATAAAAAATGTTAAATATCCATAATTCATAATAGCATCAAGTTTTCTTTGATTAAGTAAACTGAATTTTCATTTTCCAAAAAGCCACTACAGTTGGTTGGGTTATTATTCTTACTTCCTTAAATTTCCATTTAGCAAATAAACACTAAAACAAAATGTCCACCAAGGGGGAAAATGTGAAGAAGACATGCCTCAAACAAGGGAGCAACTCATGGGGTGGTGAAAACAGTTGAGGGAATCTGTTGACTGTCTTGGCTCTCTGCTAGATTTCATCTAGTCCACCTGTCAAATACCAAGAAAAATAAGTGCATTTTGCAGAGGCTGATATCGCCAGCTCTCTCCTCTGACCTCCTTTTTGCCCAGCCCTTCGACCTCCCCTGCAGGAGCTGCTCTGAGCAACTGTGCCCAGCACCTAGGAGGGAAAAAACTCTGCAGAGGCCAACAAGTCAACATTCCACAAGGAACGCTGTGGCTGGGTAAGTCAACAAATTCAGCTGTTATCCTTGCCACGCCCTCAGCCTAGGCTTCCGGCCAAGCCTCCTTCTTCACTATTAAAAATTATAAGCCAAGGCCCCCAGCCTCTCCTCTCATTCCTTCCTAGCCAATCTACCTCTTCCCACCTGTGTCTTCTGCCGGTAAGCCCCACTCCCATCCCCACCCCTGCCACTGCACCTTGTGAAACTCTAATTCCACAAGGAACAAACTTCCTTTGGTCCTCAAATATTTCCTTGAGCATTCCCCCAACATTTTAACAAATGACTTTACTAGCTTCCTTCCCAAACCTAGCATTCCATTAGGTACAACCACCCCCTTAGTTATTGGGACACCAATCCACAGAGTGAACATGACCTCCTCCCATTTGCCTCTCATATCCAATCTGTTGCCGTATCTCGATGACCCTAACTCTAGTGACTTTGTGTGGGGTAGGGAGAACTAGATGGGCCTAAACTTGGTTATTAACCATCCTATTTTTAAAGGGTTTTTTTTCTTAATTATGGAAAGTTTTAAACATACACTTCGTAGGGAGAGCAGTAGAGCAAATATCCCACGTACCCACCACCTAACTTCATCAGATTTTAAAATTTTATAATACTGTATTTGATTCCATTTCCTTTCGACACCTTTTTTTGAAATAGGTGAAACTCAAAAATATTGAGTGATCTTCCCCAGTTCCACATCACAAAACCCAGCACAATGTCTAAGACACAGTACATAAAAAGAATCATTTGCTCAAGAGAACGTGCATGTTTATGAACTTCCTTGAGTCCCAATCCTTTTTACCTTTCCCTATTGCCCTTTCCAATCTGCTTCCTTTGAATGTGCGTATTTCTATCTGCATTGGTTGTCTCCATATTTTTCTAGGAATATCTTGATATTTTCTGTGGATATGCATGTTCCTATTTCCTTTTGTTTTCCTTTTTCCCCAAGCCATTCATTTTTTTTCATTTAATAATATTTCATAAACATCTACTATGTCCCAGGCACTATGCTAGGCCCTTAAGATATATATCTATCAACCTCTTTCCTCTATGTAGCTTTCCTTTTGCTGACACCTCTTGTTTTCTGATCAGCTCTCAATTCAAATTTCTTCCCCTTTTCCTTTTATTGTCTCTACCCTTATCGTCTCTTCCCATACTTCCCTCACCTGATTACAAAAGAAAATGGAAGTATTATTTTACTTATTTACACTAGAATAATGTGTTCTCCATATCTTAATTTTTTTAATTGATTAATAATTTCCTTTTGAATAATGTTCATATTTTTAACAGTAGCACCAAGTCTTCAAAGAAACTGTTATTTCTCACTAAGCACCCTGTTTCCTAGACCATACCTGAATATTCCCCATCCCACAAATTTACTTCCAGGTTCCTTATTACATGGGATGCTCTCAACCTGGATTTGTCAACTTCTTTGGAGACCCGGCTGCAACGTTTTTTTCACTTATGTCTCCAGCACAATACTTGGTGCACAGGGTGAGATCAAGAAATGTTCATTGTATTTTTTAAGAAACAATAAAAATCAAATTACTCATTGCTTGGTATAGCAAGTTTTCCTTTAGCTGACGTGCCACTATAGAAATAGATCCCTCTGCTTTATTAATCAGCCAAGGCAGAAAAAGAGAAGGTAAGAAGAGAAAATGAAGAACTCACAATTGTGACTGAGCAAAAACTGAGAAACTCTGAGATAGTCCTTTAACCCTATGGGAAAGGGCAATCCGAGGTGGGGTAGAAGCAACTGCAAACAGTTTGCCTCCTTATTAATCCTTGGGAGGAAGAAACCTGTTCTAAGCAGGAGATTTAACAGCTGCAGCTCTACCAGCACATTCCACAAGTCACAAGAAAACTGATGGGAATTCAAATTCTCTCTGATAACAGGAGGAAACAGCTTCCAGAGAAAAACACCAAGAAAAGGGACTTGGAGATTTTTCTCCCTTAGAAAAGTGAAGAATGAAGCCATATGGATCTGGAAGACCCCAGTGAATCAGAGGTTGGAGAAGATGGCATCACATGCCCCCGTGAAGATTTACAAAGAGGGTCACGGCATCAGGGTTAAATCAAATGAGCAGGAAGTTAAAAAATAATAATCTCCTCTCTCTAGGCCCGCCCTGGTCCAAGCTACTTTATAATGCGCCAGTGAGATCTTTACCTACACCAAGAGATAAACCCCTTTATGGTTTACTCCCTTATGAGCTCAGTGATTGAGCCCATTTCAAAAATGAGGGACAGCTGTTTGAGAAAGAAGCACCCCTGGCAAAGCCATGCTGCAGACTCCTGGAGCAGCTGGATCTTTATGGGAACGAAATAAACCACATCCTTAGAAAGGACAATATACGGCAACACCTACCTGCAATGCAATGAGATCACGTGGGTGCTTGTTAAAAAATTCAGATTTCTGGACTCCAACTCCTTTCTATTGAATCAAGCGTTTACATACAGAGAAGTAGCTTAATGTTATATAACTAGGAAGTTAAAAAAAAAAAAATTATCCTCTCTAAGCCTCACTCAAACCCTAACCGGTTTCCGACACTTTTGTGATACCTTTCTTCTCCACTTGCAAAGACACAGCTTGTGAGGGTCACGTTAATTTCAGCAAATTTCCCTGGTGATGAGTACACACTCAAGTCTGAGAAGCAGCGACTCAGAGGTCTGAAGAGCATGTACACGTGGCTGACATGAGCCTTCAGCCGCCTGCCCTGTGCCTCTGCTCTGCACCCTCCCTTGACCTCAGGCCAGAGGAACTGCAGGCAGGAAATCCCTCCTTACGGCTCAGAGCCTCTGACTCTTTGCTCTTGCCTGGAGTTGTGACACTGGACTTTGTACTCCTGACACCCGCTTATATTTATCACATTATCCTACTTAGTTTTCTCTTTCAGCAGATTTATGTACATTTTGATTTTACTGTCTCATTTTTCTAATACATTCCTCTTTCTAAATTCTAATTTCTTACTAAATTGTAAAAAGAAGTCATCGTTCTTGTTTTTTTTAATTTAGGGATAGAGCAATTATAGCAAATGTTCATTATAGCATCTAGATGGTGAGTTTATTGGTGTTCACTGTACAGTTTTTTAAACTTTCCGTATGTTTGAAATTTTTCATTATAAATATTGGGGAGGAGGATTCCAAAGGTACAGAAAGGGAAACAGTGAAAAGGTAACTCTTCCCCTCTCCTTTCACTTACTTCAATCTACTTCCCAGGAGACAATCACTGTTAACAATTTCTTATCTATTCTTCCAGAAATGGTCTGTGCCTGTACGAGCATATTCTTTCTCTACCTGATAGCACACACCGTCCACATAAGTGCATGAAAGTGTGAAAGCAGGTCTAAAACTTGCGTTTTGCAGTTATTGACACAACAGAAATAGCTTTTCACATCAGTATGCAGAGCTGCCTCGTTTTTTAGTTACTATATAACATTTCATTTCATGAATAGACATAATTCGAGCAGCTCCATATTGAGAGACATACGTGTTGAGGCCACACAGGTTGTTTACAGTTTGGCTATCTGTTTTGCTGACACGTACCTATGCACAAATGTCGCAATGAACCAACTTACACTGCTATCTTTTATCTTCATCAAGTATTTCACAGGGTAAAATCCTAGAAGTGAAAAGGATGGGTCAAAATTTGTACTGAAATGTTTCAAGATATTGCAAAATTGCCTCCTAAATAGTCATACCAATTTATGTGTCCATACAGAGTACCTATTTTCCTATATCCTCAAATATGCTTCATAGTTTGAAACTTTTTAATCTTTATCAATCTGATAAGCAAAAAGAAACTCTGATTTTAATTTCATTTCTTTAATTCAAAGAAATGAGCATCTTTCTACGTTTTTGCCATTTTTTCCCCATAAACTGCTTTCATATTCTTCACCTAAATTATATTAGGGTTTTTGACTTTTTCTTATAGATTTATTTAAAACTCTTCATGTTTTAAAGAAATTAATACATTTGCCATGTATACTGTAAAAAGATATAGCCAATTTTTTTTGCATTTTTATCTTATTTGTAGTATCTTTTGCATTGCAAAAGGTTTTAACCACAAAAACAGCTTTTCAGGATTATACAAACAAAAATGATCATTAATGAATTGGAACGATACATAAAAATACAGTATGAGCTCACTAACGTGCAGAATCTAAAAACAAACAGACAAACAAAAACAAACTTAAAGATACAGAGAACAGATTGGTGATTGCCAGGGGTGGAGAAGTAAGGGGGGACAGGGAGTGGGGGAACTGGGCGAAGGTGGTCAGAGGGTACAAACTTACAGTTATAAGATGAATAAATTCTGGGCTGTAATGCACATAATGGTAACTATAGTTAGCAATACAGTGGTGTGCCGCATAACAATGTTTCAGTCAAAGATCGACTGTATATACAATGATAGTCCTATAAGGTTATAATGGAGCTAAAAGATTCATATGCCTAGTGACATCATAGCCCTTGTAAGGTCATAGTGCTACATATTAATCACATGTCTGTGGTGATTCTGGGGTAAACAAATCTACTATACCGCCAGCCACATAAAAGTATGGCACATACAATTATGTATAGTACATAATACTTGATAATGATAATAAACAACTATTTGCTGGTTTATGTATTTGTGATATTATACTTTTTAACCATTATTTTAGAATGTGCTCTTCCCACTTATAAAACAAAAAGTTTGCTGTAAAACAGTGTACTGTCACAATGACAGCAGCCTCATCCATCTCATATTTATCACATCCTTGATTGCATCATTTTCTGTGCTTTATTTAATCTTATGCTATTTGGTAGAGTAACATGCTGTAGAGGTTTATAGCCTAGGATCATTAGGCTATATCATATAGCCTATGTGAGTAAGAAACTATATTACGTAGGTTTGTATAAGGATACTCAATGTTGTTCGTACAAGGACAAAAATTGTCTAAGGATGCATTTCTTAGAATGTATCCACATTATTAAGTAGTGCATAACTGCACTGAATGGCATACTTGAAAGTTGCCAAGAGAGTATAGATAAACAGAGATAGATGATGATATATAGAGATATATATCTTCATATATATGGGTCATATATCTATCAACCTAAATGTTCAGTTCATCTATATAATGGAATATCATGCATCAGTTTAAATTGCTGCAGCCTTGTCCCATGGAAAGGTAGTTTACAAAAACAGTACATACTTATATACATACAATGCTTTGCAATTTACAAACTCTATCCTGCCATGTGATGCTTCCAGCAACTCTGAAATATGTCACTATCACCATTCTGTACATAGTAAAACTGAGAGTCAGGAACCCAGGGATTTCTCTAAACATTTTGATGTTTCCATAATTATGTATATTAAAAGCCTTTTGAAATATAACTGTAGTAGCATACATCCCCCAAATTATAAATTTGTTCTCAAAATTCAAATTCAAATTTCCAAAATAATTCTAATATACACATGTTAAGCATTTTCATTACACACATTCAAAATCTAGCTTGCATGTTGTAAAAGAAGTACTTAGTAGACAATGTGCCTAGTGATGCAGACCATAATGATCAACCACTCCCTCATTATTTCTTTTTAAATAGTATCTTTAATTACACCTATCAGTGACTAATATAACAAGCAGTCCTAACTTAGGACTGTTTCTACATTAAGTTAGAATATCATTTTCTCCGTCTGTCGGTTCAGTTTGATTGTTCACAGAGAGTCAAGCAGGAACACTTGCTGCTAAATGTCCCATTAGCATTCTCTGACCTTCTCCACAGTTGGGCTGCAACTGTGAACCTGCTGTGGCCATTGAGGCACACAAAAGCAATGGGAAAAGTCACTTAATGTCTGGAGTGATCCAAAATGCCAAGGAGCAGTCAGCACATACCCAGCAAAGGGCAGAAGAGAGACACACAGGCCCTGCTGGACGACACTAAGGGAGCAAGTCCTGAAGCCCTGGAGCCACAGAATCATCTTCACCTGAAAACCAGGGACACTTCTGGGAAAACTGGTGACATAAATACAGAATTACAAGTCTCTCCTCCATAAAACAAACTATAATTTTTTTTTTAGAAAAGGAAGCATAATTACTGAACAAAAATAATCCACATAAAATCCAAGAAAAAGTTCCAACCTCATAGTGCAAACTTCAACAGCTACTGAATCCACATGTTGCTTGCTATTCATGAAGGAATTGTGCATTGTGGGATGATAAAGTGGAAGAAATTTAGGGGAGAACACTAATGTCCCCTAATTTGGAGAGACAGAAGTTTAGGGCTAGTAGATCAGGAAAACAATCAATACCCACTTAGAGCCACTCCCACCCAACCACCTTCCCCCCACACACACACACCCCTACTCCCCCCCACACCCCCACGACCCCTGCAAAAAAACAACATTCTAAGGTCATGTGTGTGGGTGGGCAGGAGAGCTTCCTCCAGCCAACACTGGAAACAAAGAAGGTGGCAGATACCAGAATTTAGGAATTCCAACCCATTTCTTCTTTTCCTGTCTCTGTCACAGAGTCTGTAAAAGGTAGAGACTCAATTTCCCTGCTTCCCATCAGTGGGAGCGACCATGGACACACTCCTAACCAAAGAAATTAGGCAGAAGTCTTTTAGTGCCGCCTCTTCTTCTCCGCATTTCCCCCTCCTAGAATACATGCACGGCCTGGAGGTGCAGCAGACATCACCGAAACGGCGCGCTTCTCCCCAGGAAGGCAAGGCTTCTTTTTGAGGCGCTAGGCAGCAGAACAAGAGAATGGAGGACAGGTGTAGCCATGCCACAGGGAGAGCTATGCATAAATAGCTGGCATCCAGCACAACGCTTCAATGAAAGAAGATAAACACTAAGCTCTTGTTGTGTGATGGCCTAGGCTCCTGCTCCTTCTCCATTCACCTTAATCCGCTCATAAGAATCCACTTTATCATCCCGCAATGCAGAATTCTTTCAAGAATAGCAATATGTGGATTCAAATACATGCCAGTCAGTCCTCCAGCTTATTATTATTTCTAATAATAACCAGATAAACAGGGAGGAGATCCAAGGATAATTTGGCCACCTTGTTTATAATTAAACAGGAAAACAGACCTCTCTTTATTCAAGAAAATATAAATAGAAGAAAAAGAAGCCTTGAAAATACTCTGCAGATGAATCGTATGCATTTGGAAAAAAGATTGAGGTGAATTTCTTGGTGTTTTCTACAAATTTGAGAAGATATAAAGTTACAGACTCAAGTCAGAGGCTGAGAAATAGGCAGAAATATAAAAATATAACTAAATTTAATACAGCAATAATGTAAGGGAAAAATACAATAGAAGGCAAATTTTCGTTGGAAGTGATCAAGACCAGAATATAAAATATAGAAAACTCAAGGACAAAACATTGGAACAGTCTTCTCAGACTCCAGAGAAAATGATCAAGAAAATGAAATATCAAGAAAGGTGACTAAGATCACGAGTCTTATATAGTCGACATATGGAGAAAAGAACAAATAGGACAAAAGCCGTATCCAGAGACATAACAGAAATAAGCTTTTCTGATTTTACAGATTCAGGCAAGCCCACTGAGGAGATATCTCAACTTAACTATTTTTGAACTTCATAGATAAGGAAAAAAACCTACAAATTTTCAAGGGGGAAACATGGATTCATTACTACTGGCCTCAAGTGCAAGAGAAACTCAAATTTGCTTAAGCAAAAAAAAAAAAAAAAATAGCTTGCAAAAAAACTCATTTTGATTCATATAATCTGGAAAGTTCTGGGAAGTCCAGGGTAAATTTGGTTTCAGAGTCAGCTGACTGTGGGCTCCGAATGACTATATTCTGGTTTGTCTCCTTCCAATTCTCAGTTCTGTGTGCCTCTGCTTGCCCTCATATTCATATTCTATCTATTTATCTATCTGTCTCTACCTCTATCTCTACCAATATCTATACCTACTTATATATCTATCTATCTATCTATCTATCTTCATATCTGTCAAAGAAGGAAGGAAGAATAGGTAAGTAGATAGACGATAGACAAATACAGACAGACAAGAAAGAAAGCATGCACTACCAGTAGCCCCAGTAACCCCAGACTCACATTACTTATCAAACCTAGCAAAAATAGTAATTTCTCCCAACTCCTTACATCAACTCTAGGGGAGTTCCGATTGGCCCTGGTCAGTCAGGATCCCATCTGAGAAGCAATCACTACCTCCAGTGATTGCGATTGCCTAGCCTGTGTTGTACAGAGAGTGGGGAGTGGGAAGAGGGGTGGGGGGCCCTGCCTGGCATTGTTATTCACAAGCTCCACTGAACCACGTGGATTTTACCAAAGGAACCATAAGAACTAAAAGGGGAAAAGACTGACCACAGCTCACTAGAAACAAAGAAAGAAAACTCAGTCTGGCCGCAATAGTCCTCCACAACAGTAAGTGTTATGCAGGATTTTTTTTTTCTGAATTTTTGGAGAAAAACACAATAAAAAGAAATTGGCATATAGGCAACATGACATGTGTGAAAGTAGCAGGAATACATTCTCAGGTTTTCAAGGGCCCCAAACCAACCCTTCCCTAAATAAATTACTCAAAGAAAAACTATAAAAACTAAGATACAAGAAAAATAAAGAGAGCTAACAAACAATAAACATAGGTTTAAACCCAGCAAAATGAACCAAAGCTTCCACAATGAGGCCAAAGAACAAGCAGAGAATAAATAGGAGAGAGAGCAGACTGAATAGGAGATGATGGCAAACTGTGAGTTATTAGAATGTAAGATTTAAGAGATGGATAGCCTTGGTGTGATGATAAGGCTAACATGTAACCCCGGAAATGAGTGGCTGAGAGTCACTTGAGTTTAAAATGTCAAAGAACTAAGGATAGGGTCCTGGAATTGTCTGTATGGGCATTGTTTTTACTCTGACAATGCAAGAACTGAGCCAAGGACCAGTCCACAAACATGGTCACGGGAACAGCAGTCATGGATGACATCAGTGTCTGGAGTTAGAGGTTGGCTTAGCTGGATAGGGTAAACTTCCTAAGAGGGAAACTTTCCAGTGGAACTAGAAGAGGAATGGGGCTGATGCAACAGGATCAGAGAGGATGTTGATCTGTGTAATACCTAAGATTTGAGTGAATGAGCAGCCTCCACTTGAGAGGGCTACAGGCGAGGGGTGTGTCCTCAGGTGAGAGCCCCATTTCAGTTAAGACAGGAGGTGGAAGGATTATTTAGATAAGAGAGTTTGTTTAGTGAGGAACGACGTTCCAGAGGGCACACAGGAAAGGTCTGGGAAGAGGGGAAGAGCAGTGCAGACTTGGGTCGAGCAAGAGGACTATACAGCATTATCAGAATGCAAGAAAGCATGAGAACGATTAAGTGACAAGAGGAGCTTTTATTTTGAGGAGTGGCCATGTTGGTAAGGATTAGAACTCTGTTGTCAGTGTGATTCTGGGCAGGCTGACAGCAAGCAGCTGCTGAGGTCAGCAGTTTGTCTCCCGTTCCTTCCTCCAGATGTTACCTGCAGTACAAGGTTGTCAGCCCAGCACAGGGCATGCCCGTGACATCCAACACTAGCAATACAGAGCTGTCTTGTTCTCATGTCCTAAGCCAGAGGTCATTACTCAGTCTTAGAACCAGGAGCCAGTTCTGCTCTCAGTCTTGGCGCTTATCCTCATTCCTGCCAATCATAATTTTCATTTTTCAGGAAGAAACCTTTAGAGACACTGTGTTAAGTTCTTCTATTCTCCCATGGGGATCAGGCAAACAACCGCGAGGATCTGGCTCAGGCTTCACCAAACAGCCCCAGTTCTCAGAATGCGGAGAGCTTGCTGTGCCAGAGATTTCTCGTTCAGGTTCTAATAAATTTTCATTCACGAAGTTCATTCAGAGTTGATATATCTCACACAGTCTGCTTTTTTTGCTACTGTGGTTCTCATACTGTATTTTATTTTGTAAAGACTAAAACATCATAGGATAAAACTTCCACTGAAAGCATAATTTCAAAGCAGACAATTTTCCATACTGTTATTAGTAAAGCCCAGTGATACAAATCCAAAGGGTAGTAAACACCATATGCTTGTCATTAAAGTAGCAAAAGCTAGGATGTCTATAATAAAAAAGACAGGTAGTAACAAGTTTTGGCAAGGATGTAGAGAAACTAGAATCCTCATGCACTGCTGGTGCGAATGTGAGGTGATACAGCCGCTTTGGAAAACAGTGTGGTAGTTTCTCAACATAGAGTTACCATATGAGCCAGCAATTCAACTCCTAGGTATACGACCAAGAGAAACTTGTACATGAATGTTCATAGCAGCATTATTCATAACAGCTGAAAAATGAAAACAACCCAAATGTCCACCAACTAATGAACAGATAAATAAAATATGATACAGCCATAAAATGGAATATTATTTGGCATTTAAAAGTAATGAAGCAATGACACATGCTACCACAGTACTGAATCTTGAAAGCATACTAAGTGAAAGAAAGCAGACACAAAAGAAGACTTATTGTGTGATTCCATCCACATTAAATTTCCCAATAGGCAAATTTCCAAAATAGACAAATTATATACATTGTATACTGTAAGTGGGTGAATTTTATGGTATATGAATTATATTTCAATAAATATGTTCTTAAGTGGAAAAAGTTAATTCTATAAATTTTATTTCATAGGCCTCATATATTGAAGGCACCCAAAAAATGTTTGCTGAATGAAGAAATTAAACAACTGAAATTCATGAGGATCATAAACTCTATGCCTTAGTAAAATTCAGTAAAACATTATTTTCACTACAATAATTTTAAATCAGTTACAACTTGAGGCAGAGCTAAAACTGATGTTTGTAGAAGCAATGTCAATACTTCTGGAGTATACCAAACCGTTCAAACAAACATCCCTGGAAATGTTTATTTTAGTGTCCATTCTACCTCAGCCACTAGTAAATAATACTCCACTAATGGGTACTAATGTAGCAGTGTAAAAAATTAGAATCACTGGCCTCTATCTCAGAATTCTTCAAAACTACTTCACATTCAGATTTGTGTTCCTCTCATTCCTCCTAGTACTTTGAATTTCATTGGTCTCAGAGTTGGGCTCAAAGTGAAAAATTAGGTTTCTAAATCTAGCCTAATGCCAGTTTCTTGCTTTTATGGCCAATCTTGGACATGCTTCTTGGTATTGAATGAGGCAATGTCCCTCAGAATTAAACACAACAGCTAGGAGAAAGAGATAGCACAGCCCAAACTAGCCTTCCCTACAGGGCACTGTGAATCAAGAATTACTCCAGGAAGCTTCAACCTATAACTGTGCACAGAAAGAGTAAGAGATGTGGCACCTTTAAATCCCTGTGTGTAGGGACTAGAGAAATGGAAAACGAAGAACCGTCCCAGAAACCCTGTAGATCTAAACTCATAATAGAAATTTCAGCTCTAGAGTAAAAAGTCTATCGGTCTTTCTCCAACTTAACACTGATGACAGACAGCCATTTACCCCATGAAGGTCAACTTGTTAGTAACTGCAATCAGAAGCCCAACTCTTAAAGAAGGCCTTCCTATACTACTAGTAATGCCACCTACCAGCCTATATAATATTACATATGAAATGTTTAAATAGCCATATTCATGAGCTACTGCTGCCAGGGTAATGTTTAATAGAATTACACAGGAAGAATCATTGTACTATAGGGTCAGATGATTAATTTACTTTTGGCATCCAACAAAGATATGAATTCCTAACAAAAGAAACAGCATAAAATTTCCCCTTTTAACCCTAGAGTAATGTTTCTAAAATCAGTTTGTACATTAGATTCAATTGGGGATTGAATCTAATTGAATCTAGAGATTCTGATTAGTCTGAGCGGGACCTGGGCACCTGTATGTTTTAAAACCCCCCAAGTGGTTCTAATGGGCAGCTGGGGTTTAGAAAAAAATGTTGTGGAGTATTGGAAAGCAAAAAGCCAGCAGAGAGAATTTAAAACAGGCTAGAGCACGCAGGTAACAGAGCTTCAGACCCAGCAAACAAACTGACACCGACCCCAAGTTATCATCAAGAATATGGTAAGCATTTTACTGGACAAATTGTAGAGAATCAAAATTCTGCACTGAAAGTTGAGCATTTGTAGATGCAAAAACTGTGTAGTCCTGATAAGACAAGTGAAACACGCAAAGGACATTCTAATGCAGACATGAAGCAACGCGAGGGAAAGGGACACCGGGCTGGATCAGAACCAAAATTACTCAGCTTATAAGGGATATCGCCATAAACTGAACAAGGAAGAGCTTGAACTGATAGGAGAATTGCACTTAATAATGTGCATGTAGTTAGGTGTGGATGTGCCCAATTTAGACCACAGTTAAATTTCAAAGCGTGGATTCTTGACTAGTCATGTCATCATTCTCAAAAAGGTCCATAAACATTATTATATCTGGGTACTTGGACTCTGCTTGACTCTGAGAACCAAGATGTGGTGCTAAAATGGGCAAAACGAGTAAGAACTCTCTTTTACTAAACCTCTATTCTTTCTTTATCCCTTGCCTGCCTGACACACTGAGAATGTATCTAGGAGGGTCCCTGAGTCTCGCTCTGTCCATGAATGGTTCAGACTTTGAGCCTTGAAATCATCAAGACTGGTTTCCCTGCTTTTTAAAATGTTTTGGAAATGCTTTCACATGATTTCAGAGACCAGGATAAACCCTGGACTTATCAAGATGGTTGGAAAAGCTCATCCTAAGCCAAAGGACAGCATGACCTCTCTGTCAAGAACTCCCCAAAGGTGGCTTGAGGTGGTTCCATGAAATGAGGCTTTTGTTTGAATATTTTCCAGTCAAGGGAGTTTGGGAAGTTGAGATAATTCTGAGAACAATTTACTTTCAAATTCTCCAAGGTTCAGAGAGGAAGCAAGACCAACCTGGCACTCTGCAAGGCAAAAAAAAAAAAAAACCCTCTTGGTACCGAAATTGGTGAGTCCAGTAAGAAAAGACAATTACTCTCTTGTACTAAAACCTGCTGCACAGGAAGCACACTCAGGGGTCACTTCTCACACTCTCCTGCCTGATCATCTTTCACAGGAGAAAGAGAAAAGGAGAGGTTGCATAAATTATGTACCAGAACTTACTGGAAGCCCATACCATCTGACAACAGCTTGCACGTTCCTGACTTTGTATGACAGAGATACTAGGCCTTCTGCTGTATTTGCTGCAGCTTTCCCCGCCACTCTACTGTTCACCTCATCCGTGTTTAGTTATGAAGCTTTTATAATGAACTCTTAAAATGTAATATTTACCTAGAAAAAATACGTTGCTTTGAGATAGCTTTACATTTTTTGAGTTAAGAAAGTCATCTATGTACTTCAGAGTTTTGGTACATTTGATACATTTGACACAGTCACTACTTTTGTGTGTGGTTTATTATACTCAGTGGTTTTCTTTATCATTATTATTACTAATATTCATCTTACTTTTTGTAGGCACAATTTAACTATTAGGAAATGTCATGTTTTAAATATTTTTATTGCAAAAGAAATACTCATAAACACTAAAACCATATAAAATTTATGAAGAAAATTTTACTGGTATCTCTCCACCACTCTCTCATTCCCATTATCTTGAGACAAACACTATTAACCACAAAATTATTTTTCTATATCCCTATTGGAAACAAATATATAAATATGTTCATACACAAATATATATATGGTTTTGTTTCATATGGTTTTTGTAAAAGTGGTATCACATATACTCAAATCTGGCGAGAGAGAGAGAGAGAGAGAGAGAGAAAGATAATGATAGATAGATAGATAGACAGATAATGATAGATAGATAGATAGATAATGATAGATAGATATATAGATAATGATAGATAGATAGATAGATAATGATAGATAGATAGATAGATAGATAGATAATGATAGATAGATAGATAGATAGATAGATGATAGATAGATAGATAGATAAATAGATAGATAGATAATGATAGATAGATAGATAATGATAGATAGATAGATAGATAGATAGATAATGATAGATAGATAGATAGATAGATAATGATAGATAGATAGATAGATAGATAGATAGATAATGATAGATAGATAGATAATGATAGATAGATAGATAGATAGATAATGATAGATAGATAGATAGATAATGATAGATAGATAGATAGATAGATAGATGATAGATAGATAGATAGATAGATAATGATAGATAGATAGATAGATAGATAGATAATGATAGATAGATAAATAGATAATGATAGATAGATAGATAGATAGATAGATAATGATAGATAGATAGATAGATAGATAGATAATGATAGATAGATAGATAGATAATGATAGATAGATAGATAGATAATGATAGATAGATAATAGATAGATAGATAATGATAGATAGATAGATAGATAGATAGATAGATAATGATAGATAGATAGATAGATAATGATAGATAGATAGATAGATAGATAGATAGATAGATAGATAGATAGATAGATAGATATGCCCCCAAATCACACATAACAAGATCTAACTAGCTGTTTTCTCTTGTTGCCGTTTATTCAATTCCCAGCCTCACTAACATCATTAACGACCTTCCAACTGGCCACTTTTCAATATCTATCTCTTATTAGCATCTTGTCATTGGCACTTTCCATCTTCTTTTTGTAGCTCCTTTTTAACTCTTTCTGTATCATTTCTTCTTATTCTCATTATTCCTTCACCTTTTCCTTTGTTGCTCCTTCTTCCTTCATATATTCCTCTCTCATGCTATAATCTCACTGGCATATCTGATCATTGCCCATGACATACAAGAGGACTCCAAATTTGTATTTCTCCCCTGATCTCCCTGTGACCAATGGCCAATTGGGTATCGCTGCTGGATGTCTCCTATGTCTTAAACTCATCTCTGCTGGAGGTCTCCTATGCCTCACATTCATCTCTGCTGGATCCCATGTGTCTCAAACTCTAGTTTGCTTCCTCAAATCTTTCTCTAGTCTGTCACGCCTATCTCAATCAACAGTCTCTCCATCCATGCTACTGCATAACCAGAAATCTTCAAGTATCTTTGTCACTTAACTTTCCTTACTTTATACCAAGTACCACTAACTTTATTGCTAATATTTATCCTCTTATGCGTTCCACAAAGCAGGCCTTACTTTAAGTCCTTTCATTTATTATCTGAATTATTTCGATCATCTTATTTCCAGTCTCTTCCATCTTCGAGTATTCCTTTGTGACACCATATTTCGAAATAGTAAATCTCATCATGTTAGTCCTCTCATCAAGATACTCAGTGAGCCCCCTCCCCTATGGAACAATCTGGTTTCAAGAAGCTCTTCAAACTAATCTTGTCACTCCTCTTGTGCAAACTGTTCTCGCGTAAAGAACAGTTCTTTAAAATTACCATGTTCATAGTCCATATCTTTATCTTGTTGTTCCGCCCAGGAAATAATAATAGGAATAGCTAACATTAATTGAGCTATGATCTATGTGTCTTTGTTACTCTTTTACTCTTCATAAAATCGCTGTAAGGTAACCATTATTCCCATGATACAGTCAAGGATGCTTGTCTTGTAAGGACATCATTCCATTTGCTCATATAGTAATAACCTACTTGTACCTCATTAGAGTGCAGCTCAAATTTTACTTCCTTCTTCTCTAGCCTTCCAGTCAGAATTCAAAACATAATAGATGTAAGACAAAATGTATACTGAATTGAATAAAGACAGAGTAGTTAGAAGACAACTTGTCAATATTCTTGCACAAAACTGAGTAAAATATTCACTGGTGTTTGGGGCTGTACAGAGCTTTCTCCATGTGTTTGCTTTGAATTGTTTCTCATCTGTGCTTGCCATTTTGGTCCTTAGTACTGTTTGGAAACAGCTTGTCAAATCACTTACATAAGCACCTCCAGAACCAGAGCCAGTGGGAGTCCCTTCACGTTCATTGCCTTCTGAGAAATAGGTCAGAAACATCATGTATTAACACTTTTTCCCCATCTTAAACATATAGATAACCATTACTACCATGTTACTCTAAATGTTCCTATGAAGATGAAGAGCATGGCTGAAGTGGCACACTCTGCCAGCATGACAAGAGAATAAGACCATCTCAACCCTCTAGCATTACACCTTAATCCTGGGGAAGATTATCACTTGTCTTCTCTGACCCTGTCCCCTCTCATGGAGCAAGGCTTTCCTGGAGTCAAGGGTACATGCTCACCCACAGCCGGCATGTCTCCCTCAAGACCATGCATGTTTCTGGACCCCAGAATTCCCTGCAAAATGGCCCTGAGTCCACTTCCAGAGCCAGAGCAGGCCTGATCCATGGCCCTGCCTCTCAAAAGCAGACCACACCAACGAAGAGAACATCTCTAGGTTCAAGGAGTGGCCAAGAAAGGCCTATTTGTGGGGACATGGATGGTGCTTGGGCGTCCAGACACATACACGTGAGTCCACATACTGTGCTAGACGGACAGACAGAGTGAGAAAGATGAGGGAGCCACAGGATGGACTGGGGGCAGGTTCCTCCATGCTGCCATGTTCAAGGCTGGAACTTGAGTTTCTAAGTTATTCTGAAGGCATATCAGTCAAGGTAGGTGGACAGATTATTTTATGTAGCACTGTGTTAGCCTGACGTATAACTTGTAAATATTTAGACATCGTAGCAAGGGAGCACTCATTTATATCTCTGCACTGAGCTCAGTCAGTTTGAGGAATGGGCCTGTGTACACAACAGAGTGAGCTGTTAAGTGGGAGAGCCAGTTCTTGAGTGGCACTCAGTAGAAAAAGCTAGAAAAGGCAGATCAGGAGTCAGGCAGGCAAGGGATAAAGAGTAGTGAAAGGCTCTACACACGCAGAGCATATCTAGGAATTAGCTCTGTGTAAAACAGATGAGAAAAATCAATCCAGAAGATAGAGCCAAGTTCAGAGTCTGAAACTCCTAGGGAAGACATGAGGAAACAGCCATGAAGAAAGTCCTCAGAAAGAAGTCTGGGTGAGCATCCAGGCGTATATACGCCAGCAGGAAGAAATAGGTGAGAAGCCAATTCCACACCAGGAATCAGGGACACTTCACTGTTGGCTCTGGGAGTGCCATTTGATGCTTACTGTGTGAGTGGTGCCCTAGTGTTTGTACAATGCTGCAGAGCCTACGGGAGGCTAAGAGCAGCATTTCCATGTTTCCACAAATATAATTCCTGCAAGTGACAGCAATGCCAGCTATTCCTCCTGTGCTCATGATATCTGTTGAACACTGACCGCAGGGCCAACAACATAAGGCTCTAATAATGTAAGTCCCCAGAGGTGGTGGGAACTGTTGACCTGGTTATGGGGCTGGAATAATGTCACATCAAGCATAAGTTATTGCAATAAGATCATTGCTAATTTCTCAATAGTACTTCAGAATAACAGGAGGGCTAATTGGGTAAGAGTTAATTTGGTATTTTGTCTAGCCTATCCCACATCCCAGGAGAAATGAAGCAGGATTCATCCTTTTTAAATCATGCTCAGGATCAAGAAATACAGATGATTCAGTGCCCTACTCTGCCTAGATTCAGAAAGTTTTCAAATTAGAATATGTATGGTAACAAAAATCCCCAATCTCTCAGGAATTCTCTTGTGTTGTGGAATGTATACTAGTGAAGCTTAGCAATTCTGCGATTAATTCTGGAATCAGACAAATCCAGTTTCCTTGACGTTAAGCAAAAGGAACTAAGGCTAACTTAAGCAAAGATGATGGTGATGATGGTGATGATACTGCAACACTATGGTAGAGCTCTCAGAATTGAACAGAAGGTTGGCAAATCAGACTCAGAAAAGACAAAAAACAGATACGTCAAGGGATTTCATTTCAAGAAGTCTTCAGGAAACCAGAAAGATGGATGAGTTTCAATGATTCACGGTACTTTTTTCTCTTTTTATAGGATTTAAATTTAATTTTTTAAAAAAGTATTTAATTGGCCTAGTCAATTAACTAGGCATATGACCAATCTTGATTAGGGAAAATAGGATACCTTTACTAAGTCTTACAAAACTCTATCAAATAGAGAAAATGTCAAATTCTCCCCAAAAGATTACTAAAGGAAGGTGCAATGGACATAAGGCAGCCAAAAATTTGTAAAGGTCACTGCAGCTACTTATTATCTGTGTGAATTTTAGTAAATCACTTACTACTTTAAACTGAACATTTGTTACCCCACCACCACCACCAAATTCATATGTTGAAGCTTAATGCCCAAAGTGATGGTATTTGTAGGTAGGATCTTTGAGGGGTGATTAGATCATAAGAGCGAGCCCTCATGAATGGGATCAGAGTCCCAGAGAGCTCAACCAAAGAAGTCCCTGTCCTTTCTGCCATGTGAGGTCACAGTGAGAGAGGACAGCTATCTAGAAACCAGAAAGCAGGCCCTCACCAGACATCGAATCTGCCAGTGCCTTCATCTTGGACTTCCAGCCTCCAGAACTGTGAGATACAAACTTATGTTGTTTATAAGCCACCCAGTCTATGGTATTCTGTTATAGCAGCCTGAACTCACTAAGATACTTACCCACTTAGACTTTCTGCTTCACAGGTCAGGGATTTTGGCCCACTTACTCACCAATGTATCCCAATTGCCTCAAATGAAACCTTACAGATGGAGGATGCTTAATAAATATCTGATCTCAAGACTCAGTTCTCACATTTGAAACTAAGATGCTTTGTAGATGTATGTAAAATGTCTACATAATGTGATGATATGTATGTAAATTATCTACTACATAAGTACTATACCATAAGAGGTGCTCAAGAAATTCTGATTAGAGTTATTGTTTTTATTAGAATAAATTTTGCTAGAATTATTTAGTATAAACAAAATAGAAAAACTCCATTGTTAATATAGCAGGTGACTCTGAAATCGCTACACAGAACAAAAGTTATTCATTATTAGTTCAACAAAGCCTGTTACTGAATTCCAGAACAAAGTAAATAACTTGACCAACGATGTCATAATATGAAAGGAAATGGAAAAGTGAATTTTAAAAAGCTAGCACATCCTCAGGGGAGTCTGGCAGCCTAAGAGCGGCACCAATGTATCATTAGCTCCAGACCCGAAACGTTATGGCCTGATGATCTCTATCATTCTTTTCTTTCATTCAGTTGATTTTCATTTCAGTTGATTTCATTTTCCTTATCCCATAGCGGATACTCCAACAATATTTATCACTCTCTGAGAGCCTCCATTACAACCCATTCCTGCTTTCCTCACTCTCAGAGGCTGATCTTTCTACTTCTCTTTAAAAATTCAAAGCAGTAAACATAGATGAGAAAGAAAAGAGAGAAATTAGGCAACTAGATCCATGACACTCACCCACATGTTTCCTCCTTTCTTCCTATTTCAGTGAAAATAAGTTTTTCTCTTCCTTTCCAAAGGCTAGCTCGTCCACCTAGACTCCAAATTGTTTGCTCCACTTATTCAACAATCATCTCTCCTTTATTGGGTCTTAATTCCTCCTCACCCTTTCAAGTTTCCTTTTTCTCTGATTACAAACCCCCTCACCATTCCCTATCCTAAAACTGTTCTCATGACTTTATCTCCTTCATCAGTGAGCCTTTTCTGCCTTCGTTTTCACGGACGTACTGCTTAAAAAGTTCTCTACATTTACTGTCTCCCCTTACCCCTCATTCTCTAGCCCACTGAAGCTGTCTGCTGCCTCCATCACTGTCGAAGCGGTTGAGACAAAAGCCTGCAGTGATTTGCCAACTGCTGGATCCAGGGTTTGCTGTTGATCATCATCCCACTTGAATTTTGGGCAGCAGATACTTCCATAGTTTCCATTCTGGATCTCCTCCTAATTATCTGACTGTTAAATTCTACTTGTTTTCTCCAGTTTGTCCTCTCAGCAAACGCATATTGAGCATCTATCAGGCACTATTCTGGGTACCAGAAAATAAAAGTGAATAAGATCTAAATGCAATGCGGTATCCTGGATTGAATTATGGAATAGTAAAAGGACATTAGTGGAAAAACTGATAAAATCTGAATAAAATCTGTAGTTTAGTTAATAGTATTGCACTAATGTTATTTTCTTCATTTTAAAAAAAAATGTACTGTAGTTATATAAAATTATAACATTAGGGGAAGTTGGGTAAATGATTTATGGGAATTCTCTATAATATATTCACAACTTTTCCATAAATCTAAAACAATTCCAAAATAAAAAGTTTTAAAAATGAATAAAATAATGTTCTCTGCCCTCTGGGTTCTAACAATGATCCACAGTCTTAGGTAAACGAGGTAGATGGTAGAAAAATCTGTGAACCACAGACTCTTCCATCAGGATTCAATATAGAAGCAATCTGTTTTTTTCTCAGCATTTTTCCCCATCATGAGTAGTATGATGTGGATGCATCCATGTACTACACTGTCAGCGTTTTATGAGAAGGGAATGGAAGCATATCCAAGAGTGAATTTTTACACATTCTTAGTAATAAATTTTGAGGCTTTGGAAGGCCTCAGATTGATAGAAGCCAACTCTGGCTAAATCACTCTACTTTCTAAGAAGTTGAATTTAAATATATTACCTGCCTACTTTCTTTGTTCTTCTCAAAGCAAATAGTTTAAAGTTTGTGGGAGTAGCAGGCCAAACAGAGGTGATTTTTCAGCCTTCTTATTGTCTGGCTGCCAGGGTTCCTGGAAATGGTATTTTTAATGAGCATTTTTTCTTCTGCTGGAGACTTTGATGTGGTTGAAAATTTATTTTCCTCTCAAGTGTAGGCAGGGCACCAATTAACCCACACAGAGCACCCTTGCTGTCCTCCCAGCTTGGAGTTTATTATACTTACTATACAGTGTATAAACCCATTATCTCACCTCCTGTTATGCTTCCCTCCTGCAGACTCAAAGCAATTTCTTAAGCAGCTTTCTGCTCTCTCTCGGTCTTCTCAAAACCTCCATTTTGCCTTTGTCCACAAATGAACATATGACACAATGGAGGTGGAAAGAGGAAAAGGTGAGATAGGAGTGCTGCTATGCCAATCGGTTCAATGAGTCAGCAATAGTGTTGGTTTTATTCACTTCAAGATACATTTCTACGGAACCTACAACATGACGCCATAAAGGTACAAAGGTGAATAGATTAGATATGGCCCTAAGGACTCACATTTTAGTGGTGGAAACTGGCACATACATGACTGTATACCAAGGCAAGAGGAAATGAAGGCTAAAATTATTTCCCTAAAATAATTAAGTATAAATGACAGTTACATTAAAAATGTGTTTCCATACAAAAGGGCACTGCTCTTGGTTAAATAGGAATTATGTAACCCTGTAAATATAAGGCTCTTCCAATCTGGTGTTTGGAAAAAGAACTAATAAAGTTGAATAAAAGTAATTTAAACATGCAAGTTGGAGGCATCAGGCCAAACTGTGCAAGGCCTCGAGTTGCCAACATTCCTCCCCCATTGCTCCAGCATGTTGACTCAGGCTCTCTCTTCCTGTTCCATTTTGGGCCTCAGGAAACTCAAAAGAAAAAATAAATAATTTTTATTAAAAAGTCCATTCCTTTGTCACATGGCAATACATATATGCAAAGGATGCTAGTAAGTAGATACTCTAGCTAAGCAGCCATTTGTCCTTCTACAACCCCTATTATTAACAGAAAGATGGATACTTGGGGAGAATTAGCAGTTTTCGCCCCAGGGGAAGGATTATAAGAGCTAATGTTCCTTAAATGCAAATTTCTTACCTTCAGTTCAGACCCCCATTTCTGATCTAGGCCTGTATCATACACACGACTAACACGGCTGGTTGTCCTCTACTATCCACTGTCCTCTCATTCTTTTAATAGTAAAACAGAATTTTAACTGGCACATAGTCACCCAAGTTAAGATTTTTGCAGCCTGCTTCACACCTAGTCATGGCTGTGTGATGAAGATCGGACAATGGATGTGAGCAGAATGTATGTAAACAGAAATGATGAGTTCAGCTTCTGAATCCTACCTTGAAGGGAAGGTATGTGGATGGTATGTATGAATGGTATGGCCAGGGCCAGCCTAGTCATCTTGGATCTTAACATAGAAACCACACATTGAGAGTGAAAGAACAACACAGAAAAGGAGCCCAAAAGATTTGAATTCACTGGCCCAAATGTCCCAACATTTAGAGGAAAGAAAACTAAACTTTACCTTTTTTTGTGAAGCAACTGTGTTTTGAGATCTCTATCACAGCAGCCTAAACTGGAATCTTACCGCAAGGTCCTTATTTCTCCAGTACCTCTTTCTATGTATACGGCCACAAAAGTCACTGACTTTCCCAAGCCTAAAGCCGGAAGTAACCCTTGACTCATTTTTCTTCCTCACCTCCAAGAGCAAAAATATCAATTCCTGTCAGTTTTACCTCCTAAATATTTTTAAATCTGTCTTTGCTCCCTACCCCAACTGATAATGCCTATATCCATCTTCTCTTGTTGGGGCATCTTCATAGCTGCTCTCCATGCTTCCAGGCCTGCTTAAGGTCAATACATCTTTCTAAGGAACAGAAAGGTTCACACTTCCCTCTGCTTAAAACCCTTCAATTGCTCCCCAAAATTCTCAAAAATATCAAATCCAAGCTCTTTACCAAGACACTCAAAGCTCTTCATGACTACTGCTCACCCAATGAATCTCTCCTTATGTTCCTAACATACCACACTCTTTTATATCTCTGTGTTTTTGCATATACTGTTTCTTCTGCCTAAATTTGTCTGTACTCCCTTGACTTCCTGGAAGAAAACTTGTTTTTATTTCTTTAAAACTTAGCCCAGTTATCATCTCCCCTCTGAAGTCTATCCTAAAATTATTCTATTTCTTCAATGTGCTGCCCTTCATTTTGTACATGATTATACTGTCATATTTATCACGTTAAACAACAAATTGTAAGAGAGACTCTAGACCAAGATGACAACATAGGAGGCTTCTAGAATTCCCATCTACCTACAGACACAGCAAATATTCAGCTACACATGGAGCAAGTCCCTCTGAGAGACACCCCAAGCTAGCTGAGTGAGTTCTACACATTGGGTAAATGAGAAAATACCCAAATAGAAACGTTCACCATAAACCCCATACCATCAACACAGTGCCAAACAATCAAGAGGGAATCCCCAACTGCCAGCTTCTCCCTAAAGAGTGAAGAGTTTGGACTGCTCATTTAGTGCCCCAAGTTTTACAGCTCCAGAAACAACACAGGGATGCCCACTCTCTCTACTTTTATTCAATATAATACTTGAAGTCCTAGCCAGGAAAATGAGGCAAGAAAAAGAAATAAAAAGCATACAAATCAGAAAAGAATAAAAAAAATTGTCTCTATTTGTCAACAACATATTATATATGGAGAACCTAAAGAATCCACCGGAAAACTAATTTTTCTTAGAGCTAACAAATCAATTCAGGAAAGCTATAAGATACAAAACCAATACACAAAGATCAGGGGAGGGGGGAATCATCAGCATTTCTATATACTAACAACAAACTATCAGAAAGAGAAAATAAGAAAACAATGCCTTTTACAATAACATCAAAAGAATACAATTCTTAAGAATAAATTTGACCAAGAAAGTAAAAGATCTGCATACTGACAACTATAAAACATTGATGAAAAAATTAAAGACGGCACGAATAAATGAAGAGATGTTCCATGTTCATGGATTACAAGGATTAATATTTTTTAAATGTCCATACTACCCAAAATGATCTACAGATTCAATGTATTTCCTCTCAAAATTCCAAGAACATTTTTCAAAGAAAGAGAAAAATGATCCTAAATTCATATGCAACCACAAAAGACTCCAAATGGCCAGCAACCCTGAAAGAGAATAAAGCTAGACGCATCATACTCCCTGATTTCAAATGACACTACAAAGCTACAGTAATTAAAACAGCATCTGGTACTGGCATAAAAACAGGCACATAGCGATCAGTGGAACAGAACAGAGAGCCTAGAAATAAACTCATATATGATCAATTAATTTATGCCAAATGAGCCAAGAATGTACAATGGAAAAGGAGAGTCTTCAATAAACAGTGCTGGGAAAACTGGATACCCACATACAAAACAATGACACCCAACCCGTCTCTTACACCATCCACAAAAAATCTCGAAATGGATTGAAGATTTGAACATAAGACCTGAAACTGTAAATCTCCTAGAAGGAAATATGGGTAGTAAACTCACTGACATGCAACTTGGCAATAAAATTTTGGATTTGACACTAAAAACAAAGAGAATAAATGAAAAAATAAGTGGGATTACATTGAACAAACGAGCTTCTGCACAGCAAAGGAAGTCGTCAAAAAATTAAAAGGAAACCTGTGGAATGGGAGAAAATATTGCAAACCACATATTCAATAAAAGGTTATATCCAAAATACACAATGAACTCATACAATTCTATGGCCAAAAAAAAAAAAAAAACAAACACCCAATTTAAAAATGGGCAACTGACCTGAAGAGACATTTTTCCCAAAAGACATAAAAATGGCCAACAGGTACATGAAAAGGTCCTCAGCATCACTCATCATCAGGGAAATGCAAATCAAAACAACAATGAAATATCCCCTTACACCTGTTAAGCTGTTTATCATCAAAGAACAAGACATAATAGTATGTGGCCACACTACCCTGAACACGCCTGGTCCTGTCTGATATAGGAAGTTAAGCAGGGTTGGTCCTGGTTTGTATTTGGATGGGAGACCACCTGGGAAGGCCGGGTGCTGCAGGTATAAAAAATTTAAAAAATAAGAGATTGTAAACTGACAAGGTCCTTACAATCTGTGAGGTCAACCAAGGGTTACCTCACCTAAAAATTAAAAAATAAAATTAAGAAAAAAAAAGATATAATAAATGCTGGTGTGAATGCAGAGAAAAGAGAACTTTTGTAATAATGCTGGTGGGAATGTAAACTGGTTCAGCCGCTATGGGAAAACGCTATGGAGATTCTTCAAAATTTTCAAGATAGAACTACCACATGATCCTGTAATCCCACTTCTGAATATTTACTCAATGAAATGAAATCAGTACCTCAAGGAGATATTTGCACGCTCATGTTCATTGCAGCATTATTTGCAATAGCCAAGGCATAGAAACGACCTAAACGTGTCAACAAAGAAATGGATAAAAAAAATGTGATGATAGATAGATAGATAGATAGATAGATAGATAGATAGATAGATAGATAATAGGAAGGAAGGAAGGAAGGAAGGAAGGAAGGAAGGAAGGAAGGAAGGAAGGAAGGAAGGAAGGAAATCCTGCCACATGCCACAACATAGACGAACCTGGAGGGCATTATGCTAAGTGAAATAAGCCAGAGAAAGAAAAATACTGCATGGTGTTACCTATATGTGGAATCTAAAAAGAAAAAAAATCAGACTCCTAGAAACAGAGTAGAACGGTAGTCGCCAGAGAATAGAATGGGGGAAAATAGGGAGAGGCTGGTAAAAGAACATAAACTCTTAGTTATAAGATGAATCATGTCTGATGATCTAATGTATAATATGGTGACTATAGTTGATAATACTGTACTGGATAATTTAAATTTGCTAGAGAGAGAGTTAATTTAAGTGTCTCGCCCCCCCAAAAAAGGTAAATATGTGAGGTGATGAATGTGTTAATCAAGTATATGTACATCAAGTCATCACACCATACATTTTAAATACATTACAATTTTATTTGTCAATTATACCTCAATAACACTGGAAAAAAGAATCTAACAAGTAAATGAAATTTTAAAATGGATGGATGGGTGCATAAAGAGACAGATGTAGACAACAAAATGAAAATAATAAATGAAAGATTAGAAAACTAATTGAAAAGTCTACCAGACCTGGCAGTATCTCAAGCTCCCTTTTAAGTAGCTTACTCTGAAACTCAGTCATCTAAAAGCAACATTTGGCACCACCTAAAAGATGTTTCCAGCTATCGTGTTAAAAGGGAATTTGGGAAATATAGATTAGGAATACAACTCAGCTGTTTTTAAACTTTCTGGACTGTTACTTCTGTTATACACAGTCTGCCTTCTTACGACAGTAAAATTCAAAGACATAAAGACATAATTGCTTCCTTTCAGCACATAAAAAAATGAAACTAGGATCTGAAAATACTAAAGCGTATGCCGAGGAAACTCTAAACATTCTATGACTGCACCAGAGAAAGTACATAGTGGCAAGTAGGAATACAAGCTGAGTCCCAAGGAATCTGAGAGAAAAAAAGGCACGTAGGAAGCTCACCTTGAACTTAACTGAGATGCCCAGATTCCTGTCAGAGCCTTAAGAACATCGACATCTACCTGCTTTTCTCACAAATTCAGAATCCAAAGTTAAAAAGTTTCCCAAGTCTATACAACTATTTAGTAGTAGAATTAGAACTATTCATATTGTATAAGTAAAACAAATGCATCTGGTGAAAATCATCCTGTAAACTACCAAACTAATTCAGAAAAATCATAATTTGACACAATAGTATGTATAGTCTATTCAAAGCTCGCTGGTGGCATGCCATATAGATACCCCCCAAAAGTTTGTTGTGGGGGATGAGGGAGTATAGGTGATAAATCACTATAGAATGTGCTCATTCTAAATTTAGATGGGTTTGGGCATGACTAGATGTTTGGTGGAGTGACCCATCCAGGGCTATTTACTCTAAATGTAAGAAACGTCTTTGTTAAAAACCCATCACAAGGAAAAGGAACATGCAGGATATATGCTTAGGCCAAGCACACTGGGTAAGGACCAGAAGGAAGGGGTCATCTTCAGGATAGCACGGTTTATGCTGCTCTGATTTTTCTCTAGCAACATCCATTTCCCTTAAGGATCCGTGTTGGAGTCCCGGAACAGTAAATGATTAACATAAAAGATCTGAGCTTCAACATCTCTTAGGACACTGAGTCAGTTGGTAGAGTTATTCTTCAAAGAATTTAGTGTAGGGTGTAATGCATTGTGGTCCAAAGGAATGGGAGATCGGGCATTTACACTACATATTACGGTATTTTCCGGAAGCAGCAAGCTGACTTTAGGAGAAAAGGAAGGAGGACTTGGGGGGAAGGGCATCACTCACCAGACCTGGGAATGTCAGTGACTTGAGAAATAAGCCAGACCAGCCTCTTCCTAGAACAGAGAAGGGACATTTCCCAAACTCTGCACTTGTTATCATAGCAGGCACTTAATTTTTATGTTTTTCATTTTTTTCCTTAAATTTATCATTAGCAATTTTTCATATGCCTCTGGTCTCCATGATTTTTCACTGGCTTCATAATATTTGTTGAATATTTGCTGAACATAAAATGTGTTGAACTAGCTCCAAGATTTAAACATTTAGGCTGTTTCTAATATTGTAAGAAATATGTTAGGTCGATAGCCTTCTCCTGACTCAAAAAATTCTAAATTCTCAGGAGGAGTTGCATATATTTAGTCAAAGTGAATAAACAATTCTGATTCTTAATAGATACATATAATCGAATTAGCTTTTCAATTTGACTTTTTTCCCTGCAAAATGTGCTCTCACCAAAAACAAAAACAAAAACAAATTATCATTATCATTACTTTCTCTTCAAATTTGGGGTATTGTCCATTTGAAAATTTTAAGTTCTAGTTGACCATTTTCCTTCCTTTCTTTGCTATTTTGTTAAGTGGGAAATGATAACTTACTTACTGTTTCTTTTCTTTCCAATGGAGATTTTTTCCACATTTATTTAACTTCATTATCTTTCTAAATTATTTTTTCATTTCCTTTGCCCATTAAAATTCTGTTTAACTGCCTTCTCTAGTAATTTTTCATAGGTTTTAGATAAGTCCAAATTTAATATTTAGACCTTGTGCCTAACTAGAAATCTTATACAGGTTATAAATGAATGTAAAATGATACAATACATAAGTTGCAGTTTTTATAATCTTATACTCTTTAATTGGATGAGGTTTTTGTTACTGATATAATCAATTGCCAAGGTTTACCAGTATGATATATACTATTTCTGAAAAAGATGGCAAAATATGTAAGAATCTTTTTTAAAATTACATGTGAACCTGAATGTATACACATAAAAGTACACTTGTTTCACTGCATTAGCAGGTTAGAACAGAAAACAAAATCACATTTTTAATCCTTCCTCTCTCTCCACACACAACCACCTTCATATGCAAGATAAGTTCACCAGCCCCAGGAATTGAGTACGGTTCAAGGCTTCATTCCTGTTTACAAGTCCATTTTAGAGAGAAAATTTAATCTAACAGATGACTAGATTCTCTACCATTACTCAGAATAACACTGTCACACAATGTCCTTGTTGAAGCCCAGATTGTTGTCACTTAGGCCTGCTCCTACCAGATTTATGGCAAAATGGCATACACCTCCATCAAAACCGCTCAACCCATCAGCTTGGTGATAACTGTGTCTGTTACCAGACATAGTCCCCTCATTCAGGCTTTTCCACCAGTGGGAGTGGGACTCATCTGAAGTTTATTTGACCAACGGGTAGAGGACCCAAGACTAAAAGATAAGCAACACAAGTTGGGAAATCATGAGAATCTGGACATCATAACCAAATAATTACCAGCTGCTCAATCACTGTCTACATTAAAATAAAACCCCAGGGGCAAAAAGATAAAAAGGGAAACAGAGCCACATGCTATACTGCTGTCTTAGTCCAAGTCGCTTGGGCTCACAGGCTCTTGGCTCTCTGGACTTCTCAACCAGTAGCCCCAAATTCAACTTCTGCTTCTTAGTTATTTTGGCCTTATACATACCTACAAACAGCCATTTTCCCCAAGACACAGTCTGTACCAGAATGACTGGATCTAATAAAATGTCAGATCTCAGCACCTGCTGTCTAAGATTTATATTTCTCTCGCTTCGCTCTCTCTCTCTCTCTCTCTCTCTCTCTCTCTCTCTCTCTCTCTCTTCTCCTTCCTCCCTCCCTCCATCCCTCCCAAACGCCTGCTCAAGAGCAGAATACATCATTTCTTCTCATTCCATTCAAGATCTGTCCCCATTTTCTATCTCCTTTGTGAGTGGCATTTTTTTTTTTAGGAAAAAATCTAATTATGTTACAATTGAAAATGTCCCTTTCAGAGTCTGCTTGTTTCAAGTGAAATTGTGTTGGGCTATGAATCTAGCAATGAGCAGATAAATTCTTATTGTAATTAAGTCCATCCTGAGCATAAGTTCAACAGTTTGGGATATGATGAGATAAAATATTTTTGAACATGAGAATTTCAAAATTGTACAAGATAGTCTAAACTTCGAATATATATTAAAGTTAACACTTTAAACATAGTCATCTACTTCTACTCATTGCAAGAACTTGAATAAGCTTATCCTTGTCACCTATTAAAAACAGAACTCGCCAAGGAACTGTCTCTCAGGTTAAATATTGCTCTCTTCATAACGAGAAAAAAGTATTTGTACCTCTAAACAGGGGCCTCAGAATACAGGTAAATTCCAGAAAGTGACTATCAGAGGGCCTTGATTTTTTTAATTCCCTAAGCAAAGAATGCAAAATAGTCAGAAATGACAATGAAAGCCAGCCTGCATAATTTTAATTGGGTACTGGAAATCTTTCCTTGCGTTGCCAACAAAAACATATGAAGAGTATCATTTCAAAGAAAGAGGTAATGAAACTTCCCTTGAAGGGACTATTTAAGAAAAATGGTAATGCTTGATAACAGAATAAGCGTTAAGAATACATATCATGTGACATTTCTGTGGAAGAAAACACAGAAAATAAAGGAAATAAGAGTAAACAAGCTAACTTCATTCTTAACACATATATCCATCTGATGTCTAGAGATTGCCAGCTCTGTACCTAGCAATTTTCTGACCATCAGGCCTCTCATGACATTGCCTGGTACGTGGAGAGAATATTTTGGCCACTTGCCTCACCTGAGAACCAAGGACTAAAAGATAAGCAACACATGTAGACAGATTGTGAGAATCTGAGCATCATAAACCACATAATTTAACAATTGCTTAATCACTAGATTTACCAAAATAAAACTCATGGCAAGACGGTTCTCAAGATTCTCGTTCTCATGGGTAAGGGAAATTTTCTCATTCCAGTAAATGAACTTCTGATATATATACACAGCTGCTACATAGCAATAGTTAAGACTGGGAATTAGGCAGTTCAATTTGAATAGATAATCACTAATCATTCCAAATAAATAGATACTCCCAAGCAAAACATATATTTGTATAGTATTTGAGGATAGGTAGAATAAGAAATGGTACTGACTCTCTAAAGTCCCTAGCCACCCTCTTGTGACATCTCATCACGCTTTCCTACACCCTGTTTCATATTATCTTCCCTCGTTGTCCACCATCAGCTACATCTCAGACTCTCTTCCTCCCTTACATCCGTGACCTGCTGGCATCACTTCCAACACTGACTGCCAATTGACCAATCTGTGGTCTGATTCACTATTGAAGAGCTGAATGTTCATTCTAACTCTCGTCTCTACTACTGGGAACACTGACTTTAATTTGATTTTGCTTCCACCTTTCTCTATGGCCTTGAGTGAATTTTGACACTTTCTGGGTTTTAATTTCCTTATCATTAAAGTGAAGGGTGGGACTAGATAACTCTGAGACTCCTTCCAACTATCACATTCTCATTCTAGAACTTACAGCAGTATCAAACTGGTTTCTAATCTTAAAGTACTTTCACTACATGCACCATTGAATTTCATCTTCACACAACCCTATGAGTATTACCAGCCCCATTTTAGAATAAGGAAGATGGGGCTCAGCATTAAATAAGTTTATTGAAGCCACACTCCTTGTCAGTGGAGGAAGTCTTCTGAGTCCTAATTTAGTGGTTTTTCCTACTCCACTCTTCTATTCCATGATAGACGGGTAGGACGAATGGAGGCCCCCAGAGGGCATGCTTGGAAGACAAGGATGATCAGGACTGGGTTTTCATTCATCTCACTGCATCAGCTGGCCTGTTTCTGGATGAATGTCTAAATGTGATATGCTGGTAGAAATCTGAGTAGTGATAAAAAAGGAGGTAAAGAGCTTTAGGCAAAGGGTGAGTAAGAGAAAGCCAAAGGGGAGAAATACAGGAGCTACCATATTCACCGTAGAGTAAATCTTTAGAGAAGAAAGCTGTTTAAAGAGAACTTTTAAGAAGTTTTGTTCAAAGGTATGCATTGAAACCCCTTCTCCCATGTCCACAAGAAAATAGTTAAAATCAACATCACTTTTTAATGATTTTCAGTTCAACCTGCATTTCGTTTTTATTTTTAGATGTATGAATTTCTCATATGGGTCCTAACATTTAGGTAATAATAAAAAGAACACTGTTATCTATCATCAGTCCCACTGAGCCAAAATTAGACAAAGCAATAAGCTCCCCCACCCCAACTCTCTCTCTCTGTCTTTCTCTCACACATACACACGGGAGAAAGTACTGCAAACCATTACTTTGACCCGACAATATGTAATCCTCTACTCACCTTTTACTGAAGAAAAGAGCCAGTTGTGGGCCCATGAACTGTCCAATATACTTGGGGGAAGTTGCTTGCCATAAATGGTGACAGACAAAATAAAAGGATGTAAAATGTCCTTCCATTTGACCCCAACTGAATGCTGAACCTGACACCCATTATCTGAATGCTGAGGGTCCATTTGGAGCATGGGGAAGCAGTGTCCTGAAAAATAAATCAGCATAAAGCTAAGGAAAGGATTTGAGTTCCCATATCTAAATAAGACTCTTCAACACTGCCCCCTTCCCCATAAATACTCCCAAAATGCAGTGTTTTCCAATCTGAGGGATTTGAAACAGTGAAGGATTTCAAAGTGTATGCAAGGAGTCTAGAAATCAATAAGGTACATGCGTTTTTTTCTAGATAGATACCTAAAATACAACTGAAGTGGGAAAATGACATTAAAAAGTTTGTAAACTGACATAAGAAGAAACGCAGGGAAGTCCAACTTAATTTCAGATCAATTTAAAGAGACATTTTTGTACCTCATAGTTTTCATCTATCTTCCAAATCTACTCTTAAAATTTGCCGTGCACAAAGGACAACAATAGTATTTAGCTAATTTTTGGCACATGAAATATCTTTTACTCCTTCAGTTTGGAAAACCATTTTTTTAAAAAAAGCATATTCAAAATAATAATTTCCATAAGATAATGAGAGCAAAGCAGAATATCCCAAACTTTTTACTAGACATAGTAGAATATTATTTAGAAAGCATTTAAATCCAGCACAAACAATGAAATTCAGGAAATCTTTTTCTTTGGATCCACTCAGGAAGTGGAAGCATGCTTTCTGAGTCCCTTCTACATGACAAGTCTTTCAGGTATATTATTTAATTGTATTAAGACAACCTCTTTTTTATTATTATGATAATCTTAAGATTGCACAGGGAAGAAGAATGAGATGGTCCCAAACCCTTTATTGCTATGTGTATGGATATTCTGGGTAAAGGATTAGAGTGACTTATTCTACACAAATTCTATGGAGGTACCCCAAAGAAGCTCATATTTCAGGAGTGGGTAAGGCTACTTCATAAACCTCTAGGCCTGTCCTTTCCACAGATGCAATATCATAGTTGTGTATCCACTAAATCGATGATTCCAAACTACATCTTTTGAAAGAGTTGTTGACTGAAAAATAATATCCACTAGGTGTTTCATCACCAAAGGGGATTTATTCAGGAAAAAGAAAGGGTTGCAACCCAGGGCATGCAGAGATGGCAAGCCACGTGCACACTCCAGCCTGACTGCCAAGATGGAAGAATATTTATATGACAGAAAAAGAAGTTAACGGAAGGGGAAGTTAGAACCACAGAGCTTTACTATAAATACAGAGTTCTCCCTATAGGGTTCTCGCATACAGGGTTCTCGCCATTACACAGAGCACAAGAATTTCCATAAGTCCTAGCTCCTCCCATAGACCTTCCCAACTTAAAGTTCCAGTTTACCTTTATCACTGTGCTGGTCTCATTATAACAGAATCATCAGAATACTTATAAAAGTATAAACTCCTAGACCTTGCTGCACGGCCACAATTTAGGTACCAAATTCTAGGTGGTACCATATCAGAAAAGACCACTAAAAACCATCACAGACTGTGGTGAGGTTTTGCTTGAGGGTGTAAACCACTCCAGCTGAACAGGTTCCTCTAGGAAACCTGGGCTACCTTTGGAGAGAGTGACAGCATTCTCACTTGAGAGTTTCTTAATACGGGCAGCCTCACTTTCCCCCTAGTGATGCAGCCTGAGGGACAGCTTCATAGCCTTCCCAGCACTCTTTCAGTAGAGAAGTCAGATCTCTCAAAGAGAGAAGCCACACACATCTCCAGGCATTTTGATGACCCCACCCCACCTCACCATGCCCTTGCCACAAACAACCCCCTCAGGCTGGGAGCATCTGAACACATCCGAAGGGGTCCTCTTGGTAAAGGTCTCCATGCCTCAAGGGCAACCTGAGTCACATCAACTCCCCCTCCTTCAGGGTAGCTCAATCATTTCCTGCCACTTAGTCTAAGTTTCCTGTTAAATTATGCATTCCTTTTATTTAAAAAATCAATCGTTTGCTTAGAAAGAGAAGGCTTTTAGAAAAACCACATGATTATACCCATAAGAGAAAATTTGAGATAAGAAGAAAGAGCAGAAAAGAGGAGAAACAACATGTACTTTTTACTCCCATATATAAAACTGATTCCAGCAGAAACTAATTACAAAAGCCTATCAAAAAATGATCAAGCTCCCCAAGCTACATTCCCAGCTACATTTTCAACCATGTTTCTAAACCCTACACTAATGTTCATTCTAGACCTTTCCTCAATTTTCAGTCTGGTATCATCATCAAATAATAAGCACACTAGTAGGAAAACTTCCTTTTGTAGTGATCTAGATGTTTCTTAAGTTTTTAGTCTTCCATCTTGAGACTTCAATTCCTCTGATTGTCCACTGATGTCTCTACCAAGGACATTCTCAAGTCATGGGCCTTCCTCACTGCCAATCTGTGCCCTCGTGTGCCCTTAACAGAAATGATCAACATCCATGCTCATTCAGTGGAAAAACAGTTGTATTTTAGATACTGCCACAGAGAAAAGAAGCTGATACTGTATCAGCCCCTAAACTGACCCAACCATGATCTCAGAGCTCACATGCAAGTCATCATAGTAACTAAATTCATTTAAGTTAAGCACTTCTTCATGGTCGCTGGCTAATTTTTGTTAAAGTAATTTAATTCATTTCCTCTTACTCGCTCATCTGCCCTTCCCATAAGTCCTTTTAGGCAGTTATGAATCTATTGTTTCCTCTTGGGACCTATTTCCTTCAGCTTTCATACTTTTGGGTATCCTAATATCCTAAAATAGTGAAGCTCTCAAAAGTGACTAACTTAACCTAAGGTGTTACTCATACATAAAAAGAGTTGTTTTCAGGAATGTCTTAAACAGCTCCTTTCTTCAAATAAATTCTAATGCAGAAACTTGATGTATAAAACAGGTAAAAGTGGAGTGACTCTGTTTTTTGGGGGTGAGAAAATCCAGATAGTTGGGCTTGTGCTTATTCCTGACCCCTGAGGCTGCCCATAATGACCTTTCCAGAAATCTAAGACTCTGTAGACCACATTTTAAAAATATGTATGCTAAAAGAATTTGAATTCTTTAGATATTTTAGATATACTGATAATTTCTTCCCCAATTTTTAAATTATGCCATGCTTAGATAGATCCAAATATTAAAATAAAATGAACAATAAATCAATATAGAATCAATTTTAAAAATACTGCAACAGAGAAGGAGCTAACGATAAGGCATGAAAACTCAGAGGAACAGTATACTCCTAAAAATAGTAAAATAATTTTTAAGAATCAGAAGAAAATTCTGGTGCTCTCAAAGATACAAGAAGATAAGACCTTTATAAAATGAAAATAGCAAGATTTAATAAACAATAATTAAATGAAGAAAGAGATGCCTTAAAACCTAGAAAAAAGTACAAGAATCCATATTTCAGAACAAAATTGAAATCTCCATTGAAGAAGGTAAAGAGCAGAAGTGACACTGAATAAAACCGAAACAATGGTATTGAAGACAAATCTGAGAAGTTATCACTGCGCAGAGAGGAAAATGCTTTGAAGAAAGAAGTCAGAAATTTAGGGTGGGTGGGCGGACAAGCAAGCAAGCAAAAGAAAGAGGGAGGAAAGGAAGGAGGGAGAAAATTTTCTGGGTGAAAAAGCGTCCTGGGCCTATAAAAAGTCTGAGTTCATCGTGTTGCAGGAAAAATTATTTGCCATTCCCAGACACAAAGTGGCAAATTATTTTAATTATGTGGATAAAGAAAAATTCTGTAAGATGTAAAAATAAGAAAAGTTTACTTACAAAGGAAAAAATTCAAGCTTGCCTCAGTTCATCACAGGTACAAATTCCAGAAGAAAACGAAGGTGTGTCTGCATGACTTTGAGGGGGAAAAAAAACATAGTGAACCAAGATCTTAAACTCAGTCAACATTTTTTTCCCAAACAAAAGCAACAGAATGAACTTCTCATGTAAGGACACAGCAAAAAAGCCACAAATGTACCCTCGATAGAAATGTCCTGAAGTACTCTCTTTGGCCAAAGAAGCTGAAAGGGGACTCAAGAAGTCAAAAGTCAAACATAAAGGCACTGATGTCAGTGTAGAAAACAATGAACATGGGACATAACTTTAAAACGTATTGCAAATGTAATTTTAAAGTTTCACTCAGTGCAAAAAAACAAACAAACAAACAAACAAAGACCACCTTACAAGAAAGCTTTCATTGGCAAAAATAGAAAGCTGACTGTTTAGGAATAATTCTATGAGAATAAATCACATCATGGACAGAGGCTACAAGGCCTCACTAAATTCCTCACTATGAATTGGAAGTTAAAAATTATTTTTGAAACTTTATTTTTATTTTTAAGAAACCATAAGATTGCCATTTATGGTGTTTTGATGGACCTAAATACCATGACTGGTGCTCCTGGTAAAAATAACTAAAAACAATGACTAAAACATATCTTTTTTTACAATCTTTTTTTATATACTCAATAAACTAATAAGCAACAACCTTAAAAAAACAAAAACTAAATGAGAACAGAAAAACCTAGTGGGCTAAGTAGAGAACTCAATCTGTCTGTGTGTTGAGGTATTTTCTGAATCCAGGTGACCCTGACCTTCTGCTTTCACAACCTCAGAGATGACAGAGGACGGAGACGGAGCTCACCTAGAATGGGCCAGCTTACAGGAAACTGCGGAACAACAGGTGCACTCCCAAAGATCTGACATCATTGTAAGACGAGCGGAAGGAAACTCGCCACATGTGCCAGGGCACGGCATAAGTAAAAACAGTATGAAAATTCATTCAAGGAGTGAATCCCTAAAGGAATCTGAAATTTTCACTAACTGGATGGTCCGACAACCTGAAACTGAGAATTTAGTTTTAAGTTGTCATCCCACTGGATTATTAGCATGCCTAGATGCAAATGTAAATCCTTTCTGAATGAACCAACCTTCAACACAGGCCTCAAAATGTCTCACAACACACACATGCGCACGCACACACAAAATTCCAAGGAATATGAACAGCTTACAGTCAAAAATCACAAAATATACAAGAACATACCATCAGAGAAAGCATGCAGTAATAATAGACAGCAAAGTCATACCTGCAAAGAGTTCAGATATTGGGATTATTCAACAATGAATATGGAAAAGTATGTTGGATTAACATATTTGAAGAAATAAAGAAATATTTGAAATACGATTAAAGAGCAAAGGACTAATAAGAGACTAAAAAATGCTATCAACTGAATGCTTGTGTATCCCCCAAATCTATTATGTTAAAACCTAATCCTCAGTGTGATGGTCTTTGGAAGGGGAGCCTCTGGGAGATGATGAGGTCATGAGGGTGGAGCTCTCAAATGGGATTAGTGTCCTTGTAAAAGAGACCCAAGAGAGCTCCTTTACCCCTTCCGCCCTGTTAGGACACAGCAAGACACCTTCTGTGAACCAGGAGGCAGGTACTCACCAGATGCTGAATCTGCCAGTGGCTTCATCTTGGACTGTCAGCCTCCAGATCTATGAGGAGTAAATTAAGCCACCTAGTTGTTTAAGCCACCTAGTCTATGGTATTTTTGTGACAGCAGCCCAAATAGACTAAGACAAAAATAAACAGATTTGAAAAGGTCCAATTGTGCTCCTAGAAACAAAAAATAATAATAAAATCATTGAAATTAAACAAATTCTATGGAGGAGTTAAACAAGATTAGACGCGGATGAAGGTATTAACAAAAGGTTAGGTAGTTATGAAAAATTAACTCAATATGTACCTTACAGAGACAAAAATATGGAAAACAGGAAAAAGGTTAAAAAAAGAAGAGAGAAAGTAAAATTGTAACACAGGTCTAATTGGAGTTTCAGAAGGAGGGGAGAAATAGAATGGAGAAGAAGGCAATATCTGAAGAGATAATGACAAGCAATTCCTCAGAACTGACTGAAAAAAACAATACACAGTTTCAGGAAATCCAGTAAATCCCAAGCAGGATAAATAATAAGAAACCTAAACCTAGATTCATCATAATGCAATATCAGAATGTTAAAAAGCAGGAGATAAGATTTTTAAGCATAGCAGCCTGAGAGCAAAGACAAATTAGTGGCAAAAGAGCGGCAATATTAACTGATGTCCAATCAACAAAAATGTAGCCAGAAACAGTGAAATGATATCCTTGACATGATGAGAAAATAACTCAATCTAGCATATTATATCCAGTGGAAAAAAATGTTAAGAGCAAGTATAAAAGAAACACATTTTCAAATAAAACAAAAATTGAGAACTTGCCACCATTAGACCATCATTAAAGAAAATTCTAAAATGATGTCAGATGAGTACTAATCAAGGTGTTCACTTCGTAAGTTATAAATGTCTAATTACTATGTTGTACACCTGAAACTAATATAATATTGTATGCTAACTATAATTGAAAAAGATTTTTTAAAAAATTCTGAGAGTTATCCAATAGAAATACAATATAAAATATGTAAATTTAAATGTTTCAGTAACCCCATTTTTAAAGGCAAAAAAAAGTAAAACTAATTTTAATAATAGGTTACTTAATCCAATTTATCCAAAATACTATCATTTCAGCATGTAATCATTAATTAGATATTTTGTACTAAGTCTTTGAAATCCAGTATGCATTTTACACTAACAACAAATCTTAATTCAAACTAGTAATAGTTCACATCCATATGGCTCGTGGTTGCCATACAGGTCAGCACAAGGCTAAATGACATACTTCAGGTAGAAGGAAAATGATTTCAGGTGAAAAGGCTATGATGCAATAAGAACTGATGAGCAAAACCTATGTGTAAACCCAATATTCCAAAAGAAGAGTAACTATATAAAACAATAATTTTTATATGATAAACTGGAAGTAAGGGAAAGGTTTGATCAGATTGTTTAAGTAGTTTGGGGCAAGAATGCTTCATGAGGATGCTGTACACTTCATATTGCATCACACTAAAAGGTACACATCTAGGTAATAATGGCAAAACTAGATCAAGATGAAACAGCCAAATCTATCACAAAGTCATATTTTCTCCAATTTTCACCAAAATTCAATCTGTGGCTGAGACCTTGGCAGAAGAAATAAGAACAAATTCCTGGAGACAGAAGTGTATCTGGTGTGTCTGAGAAATGTAAGGAGTAAGATTTTCTGTCCTGTAGCCCTTGGCTAAGCTAATACCTGATCAGAATCATTTATCACTTAACAATTCTTTTAAAAAGAAAATGTATCAAAGTCACAAAATAAATTTTTTATGATCAACAAGCATTTAATTAGAATTAATAAATAATTCCTGTAGCAAGCAACTATTGGTATTGGACCCAGATCCCCTTGAAGCCCTTCTACCATTTCTTTGTACCCACCCCACCTCATCTCTGTTCTCTGTGAATTTGCTTCTGTGGGCTCACTTCTGTGACTATTTCCAAAGACTGCTCTCAGCCACAGATGTCACTAGGCCTGCCTGTGCAGTGAACTAGAAGTATCTGAGATTTGGGGTCCCCTTTGTTTAGTTTGAGTAGCTCTTAGCCAAGGAGTGACTTATGAAAGCCAGCTCCCTTGCTTCAAGTTGGGACAAATTCTAAGCTTTGATTCGCTCTCTCAAGCTCTCCTGTACAATCCAGCTGAGGCGAGAACTTTGCCAGAAATTGTACCTTTGTTCGGATTTCACTGATCTGTTTCTCCCACTCCTTTCTATTTCTCCTAATAAATCATTTGCACATAAATCCTTGATCTGAGGTTGGCTTCTATAGAGAACCCCATACAAGGCAATCCCTAATTTTGAATACCACATTACATCCTTACGTGTATGACAAATATAATCTAGTTCCATACACTCATGCAAAACAAACATGAACAGGAATCCTTTACACATTTTTTGAAGTGATTGGGTTCCACCACAGACACAGTAAATAATTCATCATGAGCAGTCCAAAGCGGATCCATGAACGGCCTATGCCACTCAGGGTCCAACACTGTACACATCACAGTGCTAAGACACATTCATACAAACACTATTAGCATTATTCAAAATCCAGCTGTGCATCACTTTTCTAGATGTGTAAAACTTCTTTGGTTCTTGAATACAAGCAAATTGCTCACCATTTCTAAAGACTGAATGTGGCACTTATTGTTTCAGAGACAATGGATCCAGTGTTTGGCACTCAGACTACATGTTTCAAAGGGAATCTTTGTCTGCTGAACATGAAAAAAAATCAGACTTTATATTTATTAGAAAAAGAGCAATCCAGCAGCCTTTGCTCAAAGAAACCAGTCCTGACAGTCTTAAGTTACAACTATTGAATAAAACCATAGGTAGCCATTTAGTGATACAAGCCAGAGATCTCTGAGAGGGGCTGAGACGAAACCAATAAAGAGAGCCAGCCCCTTGACTTTCTTTAACAATGTTAATCAGAGAAATTTTTTTACAATTATGTAAATTGTTTTAAAGCATATTTCTACACTAACTTTCTATAAGCCAAAAGTTTTGTCAATGACACAGTTTAAATATTTATAAATATAATACGCGATGATCTAAAGTTGGCAAGTAATGTAGAGAAACCTCGCCAGGTTGGGCTCTACTAGTTTTGAGAAATATTTTGGAAATTATATGCTGAGGTTCATCATTATATTAAAAGGTCCAACTTTATGTTAAAAGTTGTAACTTTGTGCCGTTGGACAGGGCAAGATACACCTGTCATATACAACAGACATGCCCAGGAATGCTAAAAAGTAATTGGCTATGCAAATGTACTCAGTGCCAGAGTACCTCACAGAGGTTCCCTCTAAACTAAAGTTGTCTTTAAAAAGTGAATTAAGGAAAGGACAAGTTTTGGGCTATTCAGAAGCATCCATCTACAGGCATATAATTAACGTGCTAATTAAAATCATTCTTCTCTATTCACCAAACAGGTCTCTAAGGGTATCAAATAAACTATGATGCCTTACTCTAGTCTTAGATATTGTGTGGTCTTTAATACAGTCCATTTCTATAATACATATTGGTCTCTAACTCTTTTAGAAATATTTTATTTCCTTAGAGAAAAAAGGAAAAAATTATCTTGAAATGCAATGTTCTGAACACTAAACACATCAAACACACACAGGAATTCAGCAGATGGTTAATTAATGCTTTTATAATCTTAAAATGATCTGGTTACCAAAAAATGTAAAATACCTGCATATTAAAAACACATTAGGAAAGCAAAAAGATAAATAGAAAACTGGAAGAAAATTTAGACCTCAGATTATTTTCCTTTCTTATTTTCTAATGTATTTTTAAATATCTCAATTAAAAACCGAGTCCAATTAAAAAGGGGTAAAAAATACAAAAATACAGTTCACAGAAATAAATGAAAATGGCTTCTAAAAGGTGACTAATAGCACTCATCATAAAAGTACTCATTTAAATTACATGGAAATATCATTTTTACCTATTAAATCATGATAAAAAATAAATGGTGCTACTGAAGAATATAGACTAATAGAGATGATAATATATACAGAGTATATATATAGAGAGAGAGAGAGAGAGTGAGAGGGAGAGAGAGAGAGAGTTAGAGAGAGAGAGAGAGAGAGAATGTGTAGAGAGAGGATATATATATCCTCTACAGAGGGCGATTTGGCAATATAAAATTATAAATGTATGAAGCCTTTGATCCAACAATTCCTTTTCTAATCCTAAAGATACATCCCACATGTGTGAAAAATTATATCAACATCTGTATCTATATCCACATCCATCTATCTATCTATCCATCTATCTACTCTCAATAGATACTCAAGTACTCAAGAATGTAGTAGTGGCTGGCTTCAGGAAGTACAGTGGGTCTAGGGTCAAAAAGGAGACTATTTTATTTGTATCCATTTATATTCATTTGCACTTATTGGGCTTTGAGACCTATCATCTTTGTTTTTAACATAAATTTTTGAGAGCACCATATTCTAAACATGAGCAGAAGAAATTGAGGAAATGCAGACTCTATGTCTGTTGATTATTAGATTCATTTTTTTTATTCAAAGTAATTCACAAGACTTGAATAAAATACTCTGGAGTACAGCATATATTATAAATACCTCAAATTAATTCTAGATTTTGGACATTAGATACACTTTTCCTTGACACCAGAGTGCAAAAAAAAATGTACATCTCCCTTTGCAGTATTTTCTTAGCCTCTGTGAGACTTTTCCTGGGTGACATGGAACACACAACAATGCCGCAGTTTGGATCTTCACTGTTTCTATCACATTATTGCTGGTCTTAAGCAGATGCAAAAGGGAGCACACTGGTTTCCTCTAAACGCTTTGCCCACTTGACCACTTTGCATCATTAGTGCATCATTATATAATCACAAAGTCATTATGATGAAAGTATTATTATCTTCAACAAACTGAGACTCAGAGAATCCAATAAGTTGCTGGGGAGAGCCCCAGGACTAGCCACAGGTGGGGCTGGGATACAATTCCAGGTATTATCTGCTTCCTCAGTGGAGGGTGGGCATCAGGTGAACAAGAATCACAAATAACTATATAAATAAATCTACCTGTTTTAATAAATGCTTTTTAATAATAATTAATGAGGGCAAATCTTTCTTAAAATATTTGTAAACTGATATTTTAACTATAGTAAGTATAACTGAATTATCAACTGTATTAAGTGGAAAAAAAAACAGACTTAGATCTGATTCTATTAACACAAAAAATCAAACAAATTTAAGAATCTATGAGGTTCAGCTAAGAATAATATTGAAACGTTTAAATGCTCACACAACTACCCTAGCTTTACCAATGAGAAAACTTAAATCAATCTAATAATTTTTTTAAATTGTGCAATAGAGTATCATGGTACTGGTCAAATATTTCTGGCTTATTTTATCCCAAATCTGCACATTGGATTCTCTGTTAAATGGATTTGGGTTTTTAGGTTTATTTTCAGGATCTGGTTTAAAAGGAAAAAGGACTCAATATTAAAGCAGGCATGAAACTTGAGAGACATAGCAGGAAGGACTTAGAACATGAGTTCTGTCTCAGTCCCAAAAGAGATGCTGTTCCAGCAAGACTCAGGTCAGAGGGTTGGGCACTGCTGGGGTACATCACATGGCTGATCTGGGGAAAACTTGTTTTGTGAAGAAACAAGATTTCTAGCTATGAAGCTGTTGTTCCTGTAACTTTTTAGCTACAGCTAAATCCATTCCAAAATGACAAGCAAAAGAAAAGAACATTCTGAATAAACTGCAAATGAATGGAGTTTTCTTCTGCCTCCTTGGGAATATTATGAGCATCTTACAAAGGGGGTCATATCCTGTTTCTTTCTCTGGTTGCTACAACTGTGGTTTGTATATTGGCTGTATCACTAATGTGAATTTATAACTCAAAAAGCTGGGAAAAAATCAGTACTCCTTTACAAATAGGTACTTTTCTTTCCCCAACTTTCAACAACAATTTTAAGTCACATTATTTTTTCTGCACTAGAAACAAATCTACACGTCTTTTTCATATCCTACTGTTAGCACAGAAGTTAAAAGGAATTGCAAGTTCAGCATTAATATAAACCAGGCAAACACTATTGGAATATTTATAACTCAACAGTGCCCCCTAGTGCAAATATAAAAATTAGCATGAGCCCAAGATCCAAAGTAAATCAGGCTGGAAAAAAAGTAATTTAGAAAACATTAATGTATTTATCCTTTTAAACTACCAGGGAATTCATCTTTGGGGATGAGCTATCTAACAGTACACATATGTCACTTTCAATTAATAATAGGATATTAAGAAAAACCAGATTTCAGGTGGAAGGGAATGGCATCAAGGCATATGGAAAGAGATAATGCAAAATACAAATATACCACTTGAAAGAAAGAAAAAGGAAGAAGTGGAGGGAGGATGTAGAAGAAGAGGAGGATGAGGTGTAGGAGAACAAATAGATTCTTACAGCCAGCAGAGCACTAGGTAACGATAACATGGCATTTTTCTGAGCCAACACCCAGCTTTGCTAGTTTCCTCATTAAGAAAACTCATATTGTTGATTCTCTCCTTGCCCACCTATTAGCATCAATAACCTCTGGCCACCAGTGCTCTTCACACGTCTATGCAATTATTCGTGCTTTTTTCCACCAATGACCCTGAAATTGAAAAAAAGAGTTTTTCTCTGCGTAAATGATCACAGCTCTTTCAGAAGTTTCTGCTTTCTGAGAGTTTACAATAATTTTGGATCATAAAAAGTAATACAATGAAACCCAACAGGAAGGTACTCGGCTGAGCCAAAGGCACTTGGCTCACAACCCTAGAATGTCATGCTCAGAAGAATCCCCCCTTGCTAGACTCAACCGATGTCCCAAGATGGAGCATGCATCATCGCATTTCTACTCTAGCTTCATTCTCTCACTGTTTCACCAAGAATTTATGTACAGTTCTTATCCCCTCTTTGTTTGAATCTTTTTATCCTCAACCCCTTTACTTAAGAGTGAAGGGTACCTTGGCTGGTACTCTACCTCAAAATGTGCAAATTAAGCTTCATCATGGCTACTATATGGAACAACATCAACATCAACAGAACCTAAATTACTTAAGAAATCTAGGCCTGACAGAGTAAGGAAAACTCTCACAGTTACAAACCAGCTGTAAATTAATATAAGAACCCCAGCATATATGTATATGCTCATTGTATATAATTCTCCTCATTATATTCGACATTCCATTTTCCAAAATGGGGGCAGGGTTAGGTAAGCAGACCCATCTGTCTTAATAGAATTAATTCTTTAATATTTGTGAGTATATCCTTGGCATCGTAAAACCACAATGCACAATACAAAAGACTTAGCAGTTTTTCAGACCAAATTCTTATTAAAATAGACCACATGTTTTGAGTAAATAGGCTTATGCTGCTGTGTTTTAGGACTGTCTTTAGTAAAATCATTATGAGAACACTTTCTTTTTGTTCCATAAAGTAAAAAGATGTGTGGTAATTCTAGACAGGAAGGACAAAGCTAACAAAGACCAGTGAATGTCATCCAAACAGAATCCAAACAACATGGCAAAACAGAGTAACAGAACTGTAAGACAAAGTTTGCTTCCAATCGATGGCAAAATGAAATTACTCGTGAAAGGAAAGCAGTGTGCATTTAGACACACAAAACAATATTAAAATTATGACATATCCACATAACAGAATACCATGCAGCAAGTAAAACTGGAGGCCCAGAGGAAAAAGTTATGTTACATGAAAAGACAAAAATAATTACATATGAAACATTTATGTATTATTTTTATATATCCTATTCCTGAGAGAGAGCTATCAAATTGATAAACTCTCCTTTCCTCAGCCTCCGATCCTGCTCCTCTCACCTTGATCAGGCACTCTCAGGATCCAACCTGGTACTTTCTCCTAGCTTTTGCTGGAACGTAGCAGCCACGTCCCACAACTTCTTTGAGGTCGTGTTCCTTTCCTGCCTTTCAGACCCTGTACCTCTCCTGCTGGGTAATATTATAACCTAACCCTGTTATTATTGGCTTTGGGTCAGGAAGGCTGGGCGGGGGGCACATTTTGATGGGACAAGGGAGAGAAGCCCTTGCACCATCCTAGCATCCACCGCAAAAACTGATATCCATGATATCCATGTCTGTCCTTGCCTCAATAAAGTATCCATTTTTAAACTAAAAAAATAGTGATCTAAAATGGATATATATAATATATATAAAATAGTGATCTAAAACAGATATATAGAGAATATATATAATATATCATATATAATAATATATTTTATAACAGAATAATTTTATTTATATAATATATATATCTCACCATGAGAAATTATAGGGAGGAGGAAAAAGAAGGACCGTATAAGATTTTTGTAAAAAATCATTAAAGAAAAGAATGTTCTGGTAGACAGGATCATTACTCTAACTGTTCTCTCTCATTATCAATAAGATTATACACCCACACTCTTCGTTTGGTAATTTTGCAATGCCCTCTTAAACTCTTGGAGTATATTTTCTCACCCCTTGACTCTGTGCTAGGACATGTGACTTGTTAGCAGCTATGAATCAACCGGAGACTTGAAATGGTCTTTTATAATCAAGCTTACCCTCTGTGGCACCCACATCTCTATTAGAAGAACATGTCCCAGGAGAGGATGAAAGACCCGTGCAGCAAAAGCCACCCAACTTCTACAGCCTGCAGTAGCTACTCCAGTCAACACACAGAGCTACAGAGTAGCATAGCTGAACTGCCAAGTCCAGCCTACTTGGACTGAACCTCAGCCATTGCACAGACTCATGTATGGTGAAAAAGACTACTATTGAGTTTGAGTTTAGTTTGGGGATAGTTTGTTACAAAATATCACTATCATGGTACCCAACTGATACAGATGTAGATATTAACTGATAGACATCGTTAGAAAATGTACGCTTAAATCTGTGAATGGTATCATTTCTCCTACTGTAATAGCAGGAAAAAATGGAGAAATAATTCAATAAAACAACAGAATGGGATGGGAAGTTTTTTTTAGAAAAAGGATAGCAAAAAGGAGCAAATAAATAAGGGGTAGAATCAAGCCTAATTATATCATAAATAACCTGCCCCTTTAAAAGCAATGTTGAAATAAGGGGATGAAAAAGGCATTACAAGAAAATGCTTAAAGGAAAACAAACTATAGAAATATTAATATCAATAGAAATAATATCAATAGAAATAATATCGAACTGAATACAAGATGAAAATTAGTAGAAGGACCCAAGAGGACTTTACATATTAATAACTGTGCAATCACATTTCAATACATCAAGAAGACACAATTGTCATAATTTTTATAAACTTAACTGAATAGCTTTGAAATATAAAAATCAAAAATCTAGTGGAAATAAGAAATTGTCAAATATGTAATCAAAGTGGAGATTTTCTCACTCCTCTTTCAGAAATAAACAGACAAGTAGATAAAATATATGTAAGGATGGAAATGATTTGTGTAAGATACTTAACAAACTATCTATATCTAATCTGCATATCTACAACAAGTTATATATTATACTGGCTCATGTGGGCTCCTACAACAAGATATCACAGACTTATAAAAAACAGAAATTTATTTCTCACAGTCTGGATGTACAAGATCAAGGTATCAGCAGTTTCAGTGTCTAGCAAGTGACCTCTTCCTGATTCATAAACAGTCTTCTTAATGTGTCCTCACAAGTCAGAAGGTAAGAACTCCGGTCTTTCAATCTGTTATAAGAGCACTAATCCCATTCATAAAGCCCCTGCCCTCATGACCTAATCACCTACCCAAGGCCTCATCTCCTGAAACCATCACATTGGGGATTAAGTTTCAACACATGAATTTTGGTGGACAGTCTGCAGCATACATATGACATATGGTTATATATGTACAACATAAGGTTACTATTTTTTAATATCCACATGTTTGAAAGAACATATATTTTATTTCTTTGTTTCAAATCTCTTATGTGCTATATTTATCTACACACATAGCTTGTTGATATATAAAGATCCATAAAGCTGATTTTTTAAAAAGTACAACAGTTACACTTGAACAACTCTAATAAGAGAAAGAGATTAAGAAAAAGAAGAAACAAACAGTTCCAATCAAGAATTAGTCCCACGGTAAATTTTGTGAATTAAATGAAAGTTGATATATTGAATAGACACCATTCCATGTAACCCTACCGAGTTCAGTAGATGCTGGCAATCAGTGATAAATCTTCCAGGCAGGAGACTAAAAGAGTTTTATCTGGGAACCTGGAACAGCCTAAGAGAAAAGACCCAGAGATACTGAGATACTGATGTCAGGGGCTCACCAAGGAAATGAACTGCCCGGCCAGACCACCCTTCACTGGAGGCTAGCGACAAGCCCTGTCTTCAAAAAAGAACTTCTAAACTGCATCTTAGTCGTCATATATTAAATGTGAGCAGACAGCTAAGGGTCACCAGACATTTTATAAAAGCATTTAACAGACCAAAGCAAACAAACAAGAAGAAAAAGCAAATTGGAGGAATCAGAACATATATAGGGGAAAACATATTTTAAAAACAGAAAAAAAAAAACTTGACAGAAAAGTTGGCGATAAAATTGAGAAAAATCTTCCAGAGGGTAAAGCAAAAACACAAACAAAAGAAAAAAAAATTAGAGTACCAATTCAGGAGGTTCAACATAATGAGAAAAGTTCCAGAAAAATAGAGAAAAATTAAGGGAAAGAAATCATCAAAGTATATATATATTTTTTAACTAATTTATTTTTTATGGTGACATTCATTAACGAAATCCAGTAAGTTTCAGCTGTACATTTTAATAGTAAGGCACATGTATGTTTACATTGTGTGTTCACCTCCCATAGTTAGATTTCTTTCTGTCACCACATATTTGATCCCTTTTACCCCGTCTACCCCCACTCCCCTCTCTCTTCTCCCCTCTGATAACCACTAGTCCATTGTCCATGCCCATGAGTCTTTGTTTGTCCTGTTCATTTGTTGCTTTTAGGTTTACGTCCCACATACAAGTGATATCATGTGATTTTCAACTTTTTCTGTCTGGCTTATTTTGCTTAGCGTGATTATCTCAGGGTCCATTCATGTTGTTGCAAATAGCAGTATTTCATCTCTTCTTATGGCTGAGTAATATTCCATTGTATGTATGTACGATAGCTTCTTTAGCCCAATCTATCGTAGGACGCTTCAGTTTGCTTCCATGTCCTGGACACTGTGAATAGGTTAATATGAATATTGGTGTGCAAATATCCTTTGGGTATGGGTTGTCAAGTCTTTGGGGTAAATACCCAGTAGAAGAATTACTGGATCATATGGAAGATCATATGGTAGATCTTAGTTTTTTGAGAGAACCTCCATACTGTTTTCCATAGTGGCTGTACCAATTTGCAGTCCCACCAGCAATGTATGAGGGTTCCTTTTTCTCTGCATCCTCTCCAGCATTTATTAGTACTTCCCCTGTTGATAACAGCTATTCTAACAAGTGTGAGATGGTATCTCATTGTATTTTGATTTGCGTTTCCCTAATAGCTAGTGATGTTAAGCAACTTTTCATATATTTGTTGGCCATTTGCATGTCCTCTATGGAGAAGTGTCTGTTCAGGTCCTCTGCCCATTCTGTGATTGGATTGTTTATTTTTCATTGTTATTGAATTGTATGAGTTCTTTGTATATTTTGGATATTAGGCCCTTATCAGAGGCATGAAGTATATATTTTTAAATGTCCCAGGACATGAGTTTTCAGATTGAAAGGTTACAAGTAGTATCTTGCACAATGGGTACCAAAAATCCACACCAAGGCACATTATTAAGAAATTTCAAAACATTTAGAATTCTATAAACAGCCAAAAATCAAAAGAATAAAGATATTTTCAGACCTTTAAAGTCTCAAAAAATTAGCACTCATGCGTCTCTTTCCAGGAGGCTACTGAAGGATGGTCAACAAAATAAGGAAGTAAACCAAGAAAGTGGAAGAGCTCAAATCAGGACCCAGGGAATATAACCAAGCCAGAGGCAAAAGTAACCTCCAGCCTGATGATAAAAGAGAGACCCTCAAAATCAAGTTCTATAGCAGTCTCGAGAGTGTTCAGCAAAGACTGTAGCAAGTTAGAGTATATGGGGCAAGGTATCTTCAAAATGACATTAATACAATACTTAATGTGTGTAAATACTGTGAGAAGACATTAGACCATTTAGCCAGCATTTGAGTTTGGGTTAGTAAAAAGATACTAAAAACTAAGCATGAAAAAGACAATTATTAACTCTGGGGAATGCAAATTGTTATGCAAGAAAGGAAACTTAATCCTAATAAATTATGGTAAGTACTCAATAAATTAGAAGAAAATATACAATATTCTACAGGAGCTTAAAAGAATATGGTACATCTATGTGTTTTCCATGATGCTATTTCTGAGACACATCCATAATTTTTAAAAGCAAATTACAGAGAAATGCAAATGGTATAATAATTGCATATATGAATAAAACCATATACACAAAGTTATACTTTATACACCTCTATATTATCATATGCCAATAGCAGTGCTATTCAAAATGTGTTTTGTGGACCAGCATCATCAGCATCATCTGGGATCTTGTTGGAAAAACACATTCTCACTTCTCACCCCAAACCTACTGAACCAGAATTTCTAGGGTGGGGCTGAGGAATCAAGATATTTGCTTCCCACTTGCTCCCCAGGTGATTCTCAAGCACAGTAAAGTCTGAGAACTACTATCATAGTATCATATAAGAAAGGTCTGATTAGAGGAATTAACTCTGGGCGTAAGAGTGGGTTGGGGAGTGAACATATTCAAAGGAGAATTGTGCTAAAGCATTTTGCTTTAATGGTTTTTACAAGAATATGTTTATTCATTGACCGTGCAATTTAAAAATACAACAGAAGGTAAATAATTTTTTTTAAGAATAACATAGTTGAGAAATATTTGCATAAAATATGACACAGCCCCTGTTTATCAATGTCTCACTTAAAGGGGAATGCTTTCTCCAGATGTAAATTCCACCCGGTGCTAACTTTTGCCTGTGGCTGAAATAAAAAATGCAGAAGAAAATTAAAAAGAATTCTGATGAGCTACTAAAGCTCTCCCTGAAGCACAGCTGGTAGGCAATCTAATAATGGAAGTAGCCTCCCATGGACCAGGAGTGCTCAGAATAATTTTTAAAGTGGTACATTCCATCTAAAATCAACAGACATTGTAGACATAGCTCCGACCCATGTGGAGGAGAATGGGACAAACCCTTGATTTGTTCTGGGCACCATGCTACTATTAACAAAATGCTGAGGAAACTTTCTGCCCTTAAGATAGGTCAAGAGAATAAAGATGTAGGGAAATGTACTGGTTAATATGCAAGCTCATTTGAGATAGGAAAATGGAAGATAAGGAAAGAGTCACACTGAGAAGGTAATTCTCTGCTCAGGGAGCAGTAAAATGCATGCAGGACACTCTACCTAGTCCTTTTCTTATTCCTGATGCTCCACCACTCTTTGAGAATACCTTCCCATGGCCGTTTGGGAGAAACAGCTACTTGACTTAGGATGCTTTTGTTGACAAAATATACCTAACCAAGACAGTCAAAATGCTTTTCTTTCTCTGTACCACCTCAGTTCTTCATTATGATATTATTCCCACTACACGAGTATAAATCACAGACTAGTTCTCAGTGCTCTGGAGGGAGCTGGTTTCACTGGGCTTCATTATGGTTAAGAACCCAAGTGGCACTACTGCCTTGGAAGTGCACACAGGTTAAATAAGACACAATGGGACTCAATCCCATGGGTAGGGCAATAGGTTAGGAATGAGCTTGGGAAAATCCAACTGAGACTTATTAGGAAGAGAACTTTTCTTCTCAAAAAGTTTCCTAAGGGTAATTTGAAGTGCCTCCAAAGTGAAAGGATTTCTATTTATGAGTAACAGTGAACTACTGAGAGGTGGGGGTGATTCAAAATATTCATAAAAGGGTCCAAGGAGTAGTATTATTCTCAAGTTTAATAAATTTACTCTATTATATATATACTGTAAATACTGTGAAGTTTCATAATCTGTATGATGCCATAATGATGTATACAGGTCATCATATATTTGTTCAACCCATAGAATATACAACACCAAGAGCAAACCACAATGTAAAGTACGGATTTGGGGTGACTATGATATGCAAATGTAGGTTCATCAAGTGTAACAGATGTATCACTCTGGTGGGGGGTGTTCATAATGGTGGAGGCAGTGGGGGCAGAAGCAGGGAGTTATATGAAAACTCTCTGTACCTTCCCCTCAATTTTGCTATAAACCTAAAACTACTCTAAAAAAAAAAGTTTTAATGAAAAAAAATTGAAAGAGAGCTAAGAATTAAAGAATTTACCACTTAATCATGGATATAACAGGGAATATAGAACAAAATAAATTAAAAATGGACAAAAAACTCGGATAGACATTTCTGGAAAGAAGATATACAAATGTTCAAAAAGCATATGAAAGATGCTCAACATCACTGATCATTAGAGAAATGCAAGTCAAAACTACAATGAGATCGATCACCTTATACTGGTAGAATGGTTAATATTAAAAAAGAGAGAGAGAGAAGAGGAAGGAAGGAAGGAAGGAGGAAGGAAGGAAGGAAGGGAAGGAAGGAAGAAGGAAGAAGGAAGCCCAGCAAATAAGTGTTGGTGAGGATGTAGAGAAATTAGAACCCTTGTGCACTGTTGATGGGAATGTAAAATGGTGCAGCTGCTATGGAAAACAGAATAGAGGCTCCTCAAAAAATTAAAAATAGAACTACCATATGATCCAGTAATCTGGCATGTGGATATATGTGCAAAAGAATTGAAAGCAGGATCTCAAAGAGATATCTGCACACCCATGTTCATTGCCACACTATTCACAAGAGGTGGAGCAACCCAAATGTCCATCAATGGATGAATGAATAAAGAAAATGTGGTATATGCATACAATGGAATATTTTTCAGCTTATAAAAAAAATGTTACATGCTACGACATGGAAAGAATCGTCAGGACATTATGCTATATGAAATAAACCAGTCACCAAAAAGACAAACATTGTCTGATTCCACATACGTAAGGCATCTAAAGTAGTCAAAAACTGATAGAAACAGAAAGTAGAGTGATGATCACCGGGAGCCAGGGGGAGGAAAAATGCAGAGTTGTTTCAACATGTGTAGAGTTTCGGTTTTGTACAATGAAAAAGTCCTGGAGATGTGTTTCGCAACAATGTGAATATACTTAACAATATGGCACTATACACTTAAAATGGTTGAGATAGCAAATTCTGTTACATGTTTGAACAACAATACATTTTTTTTAATTTAAAATTAACAATAATGTTAAGTCTTCCGATACATGAACATGAGATCTCTTTCCATTTTCCTAGGTCTCTTTATTTTCTTTCAACAATTTGTAGTTTTAGTGCACCAGTCTCACAGCTCTTAAGTCAAAGTTATTCCCAAGTGTTTTATTCTTTTTTATGCTATTTACCTGGAATTGTTTTTTTAATTTCTTATTTGAATTAACTACTCTTATATAGAAATATCACTGATTTTGTGTATTAATCTTGTATCCTGAAACTGCTGAACTTGTATTTTTTAGCTCTACTAGTTGGCTTTTTTATTGATTGTTTAGGATTTTCTATAGACAAGATCATCAACAACAAAGATAATTTACTTCTTCCTTTCCAATTTGGAAACACACAAAACTGACTCAAGAAAAAATAGAAAATTAGACCAACTTATAACTCATAAGAATATTGAATCAGTAAATCAAAAATCTCACAACATAGAAAAGCCCAGGACAGATAACTTTACTGGTAAATTTTGCTGAACATTTAAACGATTAACACCAATCTTCTCACAGTCTTCCAATAAGTAGAAAAGGAGGAAATATTTCCTAAGTCATTCTATGAGGTCAGCATTACCCTTCTACCAAAGCCAGACAAAGAAATCACTTGAAGATTTGTTATCATTTGGTGTGTCATATAAAAGCATTATTTACAACGTGAGGTGATTGTCTTGAGTTTTTAGATATTTTTCATGCATGTCTTTCCTATTAGATTTCGGATTCCTTAAAGACAAAAATTCGTGTTTTGCTCATGTGTGCATCCCCATGACACCCAAAAAAGTACCTCGCACTCATCAGATATTGAGTAAACAGCTACTACATCAATAAATTAATGAATAAATAACAATGTATTAGTATCTTAAAAAATAAATTACTTAAAGAAAACTACAGACCAATATCCCAATATCTATTGTGAAACAGAACTAGAGAATTGAGGAAGAGGCCTGAGGTAATCAGGTGAAGGTGTGGGTGAAGGTGTACTCTGACTCTGCCAAGTGATAGCAAATGGTTTCTTAACATTGTTTCAATGAGAAAAAGAAAGCAGCCACTCACTGCTCTAGTAAGGACGCCGTATCTAGAAAAGTGCTTCCATTACCACCCCACAAGGTAAGTAGAGTTTAGTTCATTCTCATACCGCTACACCTGTCACCCTTCTGCAACACCTGATTGAAAAGCTGGAGCATGTGATAGAAATCACCACTCCCTGAGTCCTCCAACCCTTTGATGATGGCTTTAATTTCTATGATTCCACCAGGAATGCCTTTTAATGTCATAATTTGGTAGGAAAGGGAAGTTCCAAGGGCTTCAGTTTGGATTTTCTTACTATAATGTCCTTAAGCCATAACTCATAGTCGTGGTGGGGACATGCCAGTTGTTCATGATATCTATTCCATCTATTACTTGCAAACTGAAGAAGTAACCATGGATGTTTTCAGAGCGTCCGTGAAGTGCACTTTGAAGTGAATCTCAATCACCTGAAATTCATAAGCAGACTCACTGACACATACAGTGCAGTGTCATTCTGGCTCTTTAAGAATTGGAGTAAGTTCAGCATCATTGTCCAGAAACCTAAAAGCGCTGAGTGTTTCCATTTCTCAATACGGTGACTTTGAAGTCATGGTGTAGCAAGAAAAATAATGGCCCCAAATATGTCCACATCCTGATCCACAGAACCTATGAATACGTTAGATTACACGGAAAAGGGGATTAAGGTTTCAGATGGAATTAAGGTTGCTAATCAGCTGACCGTAAGATAGATGATCCGTCTTGGTTCAATGTAATCACAAGGGTCCTTAAAAGTGGGAGTCAGAAGCAGGAGGAAGGGATGTGATGACAGAAGCAGGGTCAGAGTGATGTCACATGAGAACGACCTGACTCATCTTTGCTGGCTTTGGAGATGGAAGCAGCATCCACGTCGTAGTTTGCTTAGGCTGCCATAACAGAATACCACCAACTGGGTGCCTTAAACAACAGAAATTTATTTCTCACAGTTCTGGAGGCTGGAAGGCTCGACCTCAGGTACCAAACGATGAGAGAAGGGACCACAGTTCTTGGAACTTCTTGGGACCACAGTTCCCCTAGTCAGGAAGAAGGGTTCTCCTTCCTAAGAATTTTAGGTGTCTACCAAGCCACCACTGCCGGTGCTGCCACTGTAGCCACCGGATTGTCTGGGGCTAGGCCAGCAATCACAGAGAAAAATCAGGGCATTCGCTTCGCTTTTTCTGATGCAGAGAGACCCCACTTCTCTGTTTTCAGGTCTTTCTTTTGTCACGCCTTCTGTGTGAACCTAGTGTGCTGGTTTGGGTTTCAGGCTGCCCTTGAGTCCAGGTCAAGAGGAGGGAAGGAAAACAAACAAATAAAGAACAGAAAATTCACCAAGAGTTTGTTGGTGCCTTACGTTCTAGTTTCCTTCCAGGGTCTGCCTGCTACCATCTGTTTTTCAGAATCCTCAGACAGCTGCTCCATGCATTCTGTCTGTAGGTTTTAATTGTATTCCGTGGGAGAAACAGGATGGAGTATGTTTATACTTCATCTTGACCAAAACCGGCATCTGTTTCCTGGCTTCGGCCCTCTCCCTACGTTAGTGGTTGTTCCTTTGCAATACCCTTTGTTGGCTTTTTCTGTTTAATGGGCTTTAAATGTAAGTGTTCTCCAGTTTCACCTTAGGCAATTTTCTCACTCTGTACTCTGTCCCTAGTTAATGCCAACCATGTTCAGTGCTTGGATTGTTACATAACGTAAATGTCACAAGTTTATATGTCCAGGCTAATCTTTCTCATTAATTCCAAACTCGCATATCAACTGACTCCTTGATATCCCTAGCTATATATCTCAAAATCATGACAATTTCAATATGTTTAAAACACAATGGATTTACCTTCAACATCCAAACTTAGTCCTTTTCAAGTATCCTGTGTCAGTTAATGACACTACCAGCTTTTTTTGACACTTAGATGTCACCTCTGACATCTTCATCTCACTCACCACAGGGATGGTCAATTACTCACTGAATAGCCAACAAAAGTTTATTACATGTATATTTTTATTCAACAGATATTCAGTGAGCAGTTGGTCCTCTGTATGCTCTGAATGTCTTCTTTATGCGAGACCCTGTGCTAAATGAAATTGATACAATCCTTGCCTCAATGACCCTACAGACCAGTGAAACATTAAACAAGAAAACAAATTACTATCAAATTACAAATTGTGATAAATGCTCTTAATAAAAGTAGCAGCAGGACAGAGTACAACATTTTTATGGAACTAAAAGAAATTTTGTGTTCCTAAATGGTGAGTAATCACATTTTGAAAATCCATCTTAAGGACTTCCAGCTTTAGAGTAATAAAAACTGCTAAGGAATTTAAGTGGGGTAGTGATACGACCATATTTTCCTAAAGTATAATCTGGTCATGTAATCATTCATTCAGGAATTGACTGCCTGTCAGAAGTGGTTTTAACTTCTCTGTCAAACATATTCCTCTTTTTAGCAATACTTGAAAAGGATCCTGTACTTGGATGGGAGACCACCTAGGAAGACCAGGTGCTGTAGGCGTAAAAATTTAAAAATAAGAGATTGTAAGTTGACAAGGTCCTTGCAATCTGTGAGTTCAACCAAGGGCTGCCTCACCTAAAAAATAAAAAAATAATAATAAAAAGAAAAGGGTCCCTTACCTGAGACTCTAAAAGTAACAACCATTAATTAGTACAGGTTCAGATAGAATCTAATACAAATGGAAATATGAACCATTTACCAAAAACTAACTTTAGTATTGCCCATAATACATAAAACATTTATATTTGCTTGTTTTTTTTCACAGTAACTTTATGTAGCATATGTCTGTAACTACCGTAACTCCTATTGTACAGCTAGAAGACATCTCCCCAGGTTCCATCATGGTTCCTTTCTGAGAGCAGGGTCATTTCTAATCAGTTTCAGCATCCATTCCGGTCCATATCCTATTCTGAAACAATATGCTCAGTTCCTTGTGTCCAAGTTGACATCCTAATTACAGAATGTGTTCAGATTTTATGTCTTCAAGTTCTCATAATTTACTCTTTGAAGTAAAGATTTCAGTTGTTTCTATAACTCTGGTTATTCCTGTTTATATTTGGCACCACACATATTATAGCTACTTCTAGGAGGCAGACAATTAGTTCTACTCTAACATAAATTCCAACTCTACTCGAATAAAGCCACTATAAAATGTCACTTCAAAATGACTCTGAAATTGCCAGGAAATGAATGTGGTATTTGGATTTAGAAGGCTGAGATATCTAAGCAGAAAAATAATTACTTCTGTTTTCTATGAAAGCTTCTTGGTCAGCTCTCCCCTACTACCCTCAAAATTAGGGTTTGTTTCCATCCATCCCCACTATCAAACATCTCTTGGCAGCAACATCTGGCATAAATTTGTCCCCTTACACATCAGCAGAACTTTGCTCAATGGTTATTGCAAGTCTCTTTAAATGTAGGTTACACATCTAGAAACACATAATGGAAGATCAAGACCTAAGGAATGGTCTAAGATTTAAATAATCAGAATTCAACACCTAATACTAAACCTTCTTAGGTCTTTCATATTTTAACATTTGCCAAGTGGGTTATGCTTCCTCTGCTCAAAATTTTTTCCTCTTCCCCACTCTGGAGGTGGAGGTAGGTAAGTGACAAGGTGAGCATGAAGGCAGAAAGAAATAAAAAAGAAAAAAAATTAAAGGGAAAATAAAAACATCCTATTTTTCTTTTGGAATGATAGACTTTCGCTGGAAACAATCTCTCCCAAAGTAAAGTCATCTCACGACCTAGATCAGAATTTCTAGAGACCTATTATAAATGTAGATTATAAGGACTGCACCCCAGAACTACTGAACCCGAATATGTGGGGTAGAGCAGTGTGCATTTTAAACAAGCAGCATTTTTATACAACTAAAAGATTTAAAACAACTAAAATAAATTCTCTGTAATTGTTATATTTTGAAAACAATATACCTCATTGCTCATGTTTCTTCGTCGTAATTTTCACAAGTGATTCTTAACTTCTCAAAGAAAGTGATCAGTTTGAAGCTGATAAATTTATTATTAATGAATCACTGCTATAAACATAAAAGACACAAAATTACAGGAATCCTTGCCCTTGTAAAGCAAATCATCCAATGAAATAAAACACAAACACACATTTTAAAAAAAGGATTTAATTAGCATATGGGTGGTACACTGGCATAGAAGCAGGATTTGCTCAAGTTTCTATGTGCTTAGAAAAGCAAGGTTGACAGGCGAGCAAATCAAGTAGGCCCTGGATGTCAAGGAGTTTTAATTAGGAGTTTTGAAAAAGGCAGTGTAATTCGCCAGCCACCGGAGCATCACAGAACAAACTCCAGTGAGGACGTCAGAAGGGTGAAGGCTGCAGTTCCAGTCCGGCAGCCGTGTGATGTAGAGCAAGTCTTAATGTTGTTTCCCTGTTCACGTAGTCCAAGCCAATCTCTGTTATTTATTTCTTTATGCTCCCACGTCATCCTAGAAGGGATTTAAGGCAGAGAAGATTTCCAAGTTCTTCTGGCACTAATACTCACTGACTATAAACTTATTCAACTTTCCTTCTGGAGCAGATGTCTGATGACTCCATAGTCCCAAACTTTTCACAACCATGAAACACAAAAGACAGAAAACACTACCAAATGCAAACTGGAATTTACTACTGTCCATAGACAATCATTCTATGTATATGTCTTACAATTATAAAATTACAGAGCCAAGGTTCAAGTCGGTGTTCTAAGTGTGAGCATGTTGTCTAGAATTTCTCTGGTGAGTTGTGCCTGGGGAACACCCCTGGTAAAACCACAGGCACCCAGTCGAGATTTTAACGTGTCTGATGCAATGATATTTTGCCAGCAGTTTTTTCATAGCGTCTTTGACTTCCTTGTTTCTTAAACTGTAAATTATGGGGTTCAGCATTGGGGTAAGCATCCCAGCAACGAGATGATTTATCTACTTTTTGTGAGCTTGATGAAGAAGGCTTTAAGTACAGGAAAGAGCAGCCCCATAATACAAGACCACCACAGTCAGGTGGGCACCGCAGGTAGAAAAAGCTTTGTTTCTTCCCTCTACGGAGCTGATTCTCAGAATAGTGGAAAGGATGAAGACGTAAGAGATGCAAATTAGGAGCATTGGAATGGGCAGGAGGAGCACACTGACCACCAGCATGATCGTGTCCATGAGCAGTGAACTTGTGCAAGCTAACTTCAGCACTGCCAGGATCTCACACGTGAAGTGATCGATCAGATTCCCACAGAGGGGTATCTGCAGAGCAAAACTGATTCCAGCAGTGCAGTCAGACAACCTGTCACCCAGGAGACAGTGGCCATCTGAACACAGACTTGCCTGTTCATGATGATAGGGTATCTCAGCGGGTTGCAAATAGCCACATAACGGTCATACGCCATCACAGCCAGGAGCACCACTCCGTGGAGCCCATAGCAAGAGACAGATACATCTGTACAGCACAGCCAGAAAAGATAATGGTTTTCTGAGATGACAGCAAGTTTACCAGCAAAGCGGGTATAGAAGCAGATGTGTAACAAATATCCATAAAAGAGAGATTTCCAAGGAACAAGTACATGGGAGTTTGGAGGTGTGAATCTAGGATACTGATTAAAATAAGAGTGCTGTTCCCCAAAAGTGTAATCAGATACATTACAAGGCTGAAGACGAAGAAACAATCTCTAACCTTGGGTATCTAGAAAAACCCTCCAGGAAAAAAAAGCTCCAAATAGTGAGGTTTTCTCCTTGCATTTCTTTCTTTCACCTGCAATTACTCTAGTATCATTCTCTTCACTTCCTATGAGGACATAAAGAGATGGATACAGAAAATATTCATTTGGTTTAGGAAAACACTTTCAAACTTATTTACTTGTATAAATACAATTTTACCACAAAAAAAATCACAAGATAGTTTGTCTAATGATCTAAGAGGAGAAAAAAAAGGTTTGATCTACATAAAAAGTTGATTCTTCTACAACAAAATTTAGAAAAGAGTAAAAACAGGAATAAACATATTTCATATTTGAATCTCAGCCTGAAATCCTATACTGGCAAACAATAGGTTTTCAGTAAAGATTTGAAAGTACTGAATGATGAAAAATGTGAATGAACATTGAATAAATTATTGAGCACAAATTAGAAAAGTAAGCCAGGTAAGTGAGAAAAAGCACATTTATAATAATAAAAACCAGTAATGATCTTCACAGGAAGAGGGGATGCTGAAAGAAACAAAGGAATTTTAAATGAACACCTATGAAGTTCTGGGTCTAAATGAACTGTCCTTTCTAGCTAATCGCTTAAAGGTCCATATACTTGTTTTTATAATGATGACACTCTGAAGCATTGTAGTTACTCGTTCTAATTATATTTAAGAGCTGGTTTACAAGCCACACAAAATAACCGACCTCATTTAAACACTGATACATCCACTGTACAGTTTCATTCATTATTGACACCCATACTTTTGTGAGTATATAAACAGATCTAAAAATTATACCAAGCCAATACTCTTATTATACACTAAAATTCATGAAGATCCAGGAAATGCAGAAATTAAACTCTCTTTCTGAATTATCTTAAAATCTCTTTGAAAAGATGATTACAGATCATCTAAATTATAAACAAGACACTTAAGGCTTTATTTTTTTTTTTAAAATACTAAAATTTACCTTGCGTTAGCAACTTCAATCTTTTTCCTTTCCCCACTAGCTCTTTCCTATTTTCAAATATACTTACTTGTTCTTAAAAATTCCCTTATTGTCATGCTATATATACGAACTGCCATCCTTTTTTTCTCCTTTCTTTCACAGACGAATTCCTCAATTATATGGTTTCTCTTACAATATTCCAGTCTTCACTTTCTCATCACTGACGTTCTTTCCCAGTTTCTCATTTCAATCAATGTTATAATCTGTCTCCTAGTTCTTCATATTTAAAAAGTGGCATAGATGGTAAGGGTAAAAATAATACTATTGTTGGCAATATCTTATATCATGCCCCTGTAATGGGGCATAATATTTTACAAATAGTTTGCATTATGTTACATTATTCTTTTGACTTACATTACATTATCTTTGCCTTCTTCTCTACTGTATCTCATATCTAGCCTATAAGCAAATCCTTTCATTTTTCTCTATTTCAGCCATCATTCCCCAAACAGCTTATATTATAAGTCCAAACATTATCAGTAATGCTGAATAATCTTTTAGTATTTAGGGAATACTTGTCAGTATTACTTCCCTCTATGGTACTTGAGCATGCAGAGTTATTACTTTTCTTTCTAAGAGTTCCATTTTTGCTACATCACAATAGTTAGTTCTTATATATTTGTTAGCTAATAGGTTATTTCTTAGGGATTTCTCTGCCAGATTTTATATCATATTATATTATTGTAAGAGATTGTTTTAAAGAAACTTAAACTTCTTGTGCTACTCTTAAAACTAGCAAAGAAAACACAATTTTTTAAAAAATTAAAAATCAGCCCAGTTGCCGGGGACTTTATATTTTCTATTGTTTAAAAATAGTAGCCAAGAAAAATTGGTCCTCCCACCTAAATTCCCTGTCATCGCCTCCAAACAAAATAGTTTTATAATGTACTTCATAAAGTTAGCTAAGTGCAAGAAAGAATGAATGCATCCATGTTAAAAATGTTAAATTTATAAAAATCAAGAGTGCAATTCACTTCTTTCAAAAGTACTGTCACTTCCATAACTAAAAATACCAAAGGACAGCAACTGAAATACTATGTAAATTTAAATCATTTGTTGTTGTGGGGAATACCTGTTGTCCCTGAACAATTTAAAGTTCAGTACATATTACGGAGATTTGAAACTTCAGATCCTTCAGGGATAATGTCCCAAAGATCCAATTATATCAAACTTTTAAAAATTGAGACAGAGAGTGAACCACAGTTCCTCCAAAATAGTCTCAGAAAAACTCATAAAAACAAAGTTTTTTATTCCTCACTGTCCATCCTAGCTATATCAAGAAATTTTTCTTGAATGATTACAGTGTAGAATACTTAATAGTATATAGAGAAAGATAGATATTCTAGAATTCTAGGTTACATATTTTTTCATGTGTAAAACTATTCCCTAGTTTTCAGAGATTAAGGAAAGTTTATTCTTTAAATTATTCGTCCCAACAAGTGATTAGAAATTTTATTCAGTATACACATATTGAGAGGGCCTTAAAGCAATGAACCCTCAAAAGCAATGGACACACCTAGCACCCAGATATTGATTTCTAAATGCAATTCTTAAATAAAGGAAAACGTAGCTCCTTGGAGAAATGGCTAAAACCAAGGCTGGAGCAAGAAAAGGACAGATTAGTTTGGAGTACCTTATCTCACTAGAATGTCAGGAAATATGCCAAGAATGATAGGGATATTTCAAAAGGCCATAGACACCCACTTGATGAGGCTCCCATTGGCCAAATCTGGAACTAATTATTTTGAGCACATATTCTATAATCCACAGAATAAAAATAAGGATGCATGAGTTGGAAGGAAGAAAGGAAGGAAAGAAGGAAGGAAGGAAGGAAGGAAGGAAGGAAGGAAGGAAGGAAGGAAGGAAAGGAAGGAAGAAAAAAGGCTTTTCCTTACAGCAGGATGCCAAAAAATAAATATAGAAGAGTGATGTAGTTAGAAATCACCAATGAAGGTTAAAGGTTGTTGTAGGAATAGATTATCATAGGTAAAATGTTATAGTAGGTAAATGTATCATAGTTGTCATAGGTAAAAGTTGGATGGGAAACAGGAGATTTACATGGTGTCAAAGTACCTCACCACAAACTACATAGTAATTTCAAAAGCAAGGTAATATTAACTTTAAGCAGGAAGACCTGCGGGATAACCACCTTAACATCACCAACAATGGCACAAACTGACTCCAAGTGCCTTCTGACACGATGCACAATATCACTTCTGTGGTATTGCTATCAAAAATATATAACTTCAAATACAGTAAAGTTTCTGAAGAACACAAAATCAATGTTCAAAAAATCCACAGCCTTCCTATACTCTAATAATGAAGTGTCGGAAAAAGAAGTGGAAAAAAATAATTCCTTTTGCAACTGCCACAAAAATAATAAAATTCCTGGGAATTTAATGAAACATGTGAAGGACCTATATAATGAAAACTATAAGACCCTATTAAAAGACACTAAAGAAGATACAAAATACGGAAAGATATTCCGTGTTCTTAAGTTGGAAGAATCCACACAGTTAAAATGACCATATTACCTAAAGCATTATACAGATTTAATGCAATCCCCATCAAAACCCCATTGGCATTTTTTAATGAAATAGAACAAAAAATCATCAGATTTGTATGGAAGCACAAAAACACCACATTGCCAAAGCCATCCTGAGAAAAAAGGACAAAGCTGGAGGCATCACTCTGCCCAACTTCAAATTAGACTACAAAGCAACAGTAATCGAAACGGCATGGTATTGGCAGCAAAACAGACACATGGACCAGTGGAATAGAATTGAGAGTCCAGAAGTAAACCCATATTTATGTGGGCAAATAATTTTCAACAAAAAAGACAAAAATAGAAGGTGGAGAAAGGAAAGCCTCTTCAATAAATGGTGCTAGGAAAACTGCCACGCAAAAGAATGAAACTAGACTGTTGTCTATCACCACACACCAAAATTAACTCAAATGGATTAAGGACCTGACTATAAGATCTAAAACAATAAACCGCATAGAAGAAAACATAGGAGCAAACTCAGGACCTTTAGCCTAAAAAGGATTTTATGAATTTGACCTCAAAGGCAAGGGAAGTAAACGCTAAAACAAATGAATGAGACTACATCAAACTAAAAAACTTCTGCTCAGCAAAAGAAATTGTCAACAAGGTAAAGAGACAACCAAACGAATGGAAAAATATATTTGTAAGCAATGCCGCCGATAAGGGCTTAAAATCCAAAATATACAAAGAACTCATACAATTCAATAACAACAAAAAAATAAATGATCCAATCACAAAATGGGCAGAGGACCTGAACAGACACTTCTCCATAGAGGACATACAAATGGCCAACAAATATATGAAAAGATGCTCAATTTTGCTAGCTATTAGGGAAATGCAAATCAAACCCACAATGAGTACCATCTCACACTTGTTAGAATAGCTGCTATCAACAGGGCAAGTACTAATAAATGCTGGAAAGGATGCAGAGAAAAAGGAACCGTCATATACTGCTGGTGGGACTGCAAATCGGTACAGCCACTATGGAAACAGTATGGAAGTTCCTCAAAAAACTAAGATCTACCATATGATCCACCATCTGATCCAGCAATTCCTCTACTGGGTATTTACCCCAAAGACTTGAAACCCATATCCAAAAGATATTTGCACACCGATGTTCATAGCAGCATTATTCACAGTGGCCAGAACATGGAAGCAACTGAAGTGTCCTACAATAGATGACTGGCTAAAGAAGCTGTGGTACATATATACAGTGTAATTATTCAGCCAAAAGAAGAGATGAAATACTGCTATTTGCGACAATATGGACAGACCTTGAGAAAATCATGCTAAGCAAAATAACACAGACTTATATGTGGGACATAAACCTAAAAGCAACAAATGAACAGAACAAACAGATTCATGGGCATGGACTATAGACTAGTGGTTACTGAAGGGGAGAAAAGGGAAGGTGGAGATAGACAGGGTAAAAGGGTCAAATATGTAGTGACAGAAAGAAATCTAACTATGGGAAGTGAACACACAGTTTAAATATACATATGCCTTACTATTAAAATGTACAGCTGACACATACTGGATTTCATTATCCAATGTCACCATAAAAATAAATATTTTTTTAAAAAATACATAACCTGAATTTAATCATGAGGGGAAACTGGACAAAATTAAATTGAGTAATATTCTTGCAAAATAACCAGCCTACACTTTCCAAAAATGTCAAAATCAGGAGAAAAAACAAAAAGGCAAAAGAAATGTTCCAGGAGAATAAAGAAGCATGAAACTAATTGCAATGTATGACCTAGCACTGAATAAGACCAAAAAAAAAAAAAATAATATAAAGGACAATATTAGGACAATAGACAAAAACCGAATATGGTTTGTGGATTAGACAATAGAACCGTATCAGAGATAAATATTCTGAGCTTCATAATTGTACTGTGGTTATATAAGAGAATGTCCTGGTTCTTAAATATGTTACTTTTTTAGTATTTACGAGGAAAAATGTCTCAAACTTACCCTGAAACAGTTCATTTAAAAAATATGTATTTTTAAAGTTCATGGGGTACGGGGTGGAGGTTGGGGCGGGTGGGTAGCAGCCCTTGCCCCCAGCTGGCATGTTCTGCGCCACACCTGGACAACGGAAGTGAGGCATGGGGACCTGGCAGGGTCTCCTGGAGGTACCAGCCTGCAGCATTGAGAGGGAAAGCCAGGAAGGCAAGCGGAGAAGTCTCAGGGCCCGCATCGAACGCCCCCCTCCCAACCCCCCTCCCGTCCCGCCACCGGTCTCCGTAGGTGGCCAGGCGGGCGGCATCACAATTTGCATCACCTTCCCCACCAAGTCGCGGGGAGACGGAGACGTAGCTGCAGCTGGACCAGCGCGCGCCCCGCCGCGGTACCTGGGCATCCCGGAAGGCGTGCGGAGCCTGGCCGCCGCCACGGCGTCCTGGGCCTGTAGGGAGGCCTCAGCATCCTGCTCTACCGCTCCACCTCCACGTGGCTCTCAGGTTCCTCTACAGCAACATGCTGGACCGCACGTGCGGGCTGCGGTGCTGCCTGGGAGCTGCCATGGCCCAAGGCCGCGGGGGTCGTGTGCCCCAAGGAGCCCATCAAGGTCAAATTCTTGCAGAACCAGACCTCTCCCAACCCAAAGTACAGAGGCTTCTTCCACCCGGTCGGATTGTGCGGGAACGAGGCTGCAGGGGACGTACCAGGGCCCCACGGCCACTGAGCTGAAGCACGGATGTGGCCAGGCCATTCACTTCTTCATTATGCCCTCGCGGTACAACTGGTGAGGCCAGGACAAGCCCAACACGCCCCCGAAACTGCTCTCATCACGCGGGTGCTCGAGATATCGCGAGAACACAACGCTGGACGCGTCGAGCCCCGGATGCAGGGTCTGGAGGCGCGCGCAGACACTGAACACGTGGGTCTGGGTTTCAGACGGTGAGGACAGAGGGCCTGGAGGCCTTGCACAAGGACAGCGTGCCCCGCCTGGGCCGTTTCCTCATCTACTTACTATGAGGTGGCGAAGCTGCTGAGCAAAGTGGAAGGCAGCCACCGCCAGAACAGCCCCCACAGCCATCCTCTCACCATGCCCGTGCGGTCGTGCTAAAAGGCCCTCTTCCCCTGTCCCTCGTATTCCACAGCCTGGGGCTGTACCCTGTGGTCATCGAGTCCGGGTGTGCCATAGTCTGTCCATGTGTTTAGCCGAGGCTGCGTGTCCCTCTGGCCTGTGAATTTGTGTGCACTGCCCATGCGCTTACTTATAAGTAGCATGCTTGTATTTCATGTGACCCTGTACCCGGGTTCCTGAAGCCATGGTTGGAGCCCAGCCCGGTGCCTTCCACCCTGGGCAACAAGGGGCATCGCCCAGGCCTACCTCAGTTGCCTCGGGGCCTCGTTCTGGGGGTCGCATCCACCCCGCCCCGGGATCCGGTATCACCCGGCGCTCTCAGAATCACCCTCCGAAGGCAGAATAAACCAGATCCTGCCCTCCCCCCCCCCCAAAAAAAAAATTCACTCCAGTTGTGTGTGGAGAGCAAGTGTATTTATTACCACATTCATTTTGCAAGGCATGCAGTTCCCAACGTTCCTGTTTTATGACAGTTCACTGACTGGATCACTAGGGGTGAATGGAGGCTCCAGATAAAGGACCATCAAGAGAACTTGCTCATACGACACGAATAAGCAGACCTTTTCCTCCTCAAGAAAAAGAAGTAACAACTAGATGAATAATATAAGAATTAACAATAGCTAATTAAGTCACAGAATGATATTTGGAGGATAATGGGCTAGAGTGGCCAATGTGTGATGAGCTGGAAATAGACCTGCGATACCTTATGGACTTGTTTGTAAAACACAGGAAACATCAGAATCACCAACTTCGCCATTTCAATATTAATCTTGTAACTTTATTTTACTAAAGGTCATGCTCACAATAAATCTCTCCCATCACTAGGCAACAGAGCAACAAGAATTTTGCTAGAAGATTGGCAATATTAAATAGAAATAATAGGCATTGATATTAGAGAAAAGAAAAAGATTATGATAAAGATAACTAAATTATTCTATTTACTAATGAAGTTACAGGAGTTTAAAGTCCAATCCTGGCTTCTTCAGAAGGATTTGGAACACTAGGAGAGAGAATAGTGGAGAGGGTTTTAGGGAGAGAGCCCAGAAACCAAGAGGACTTAAAGGAACCCAGAGAAACTAACCAATGAGAAATGTCTAGTAGCAAGGAAGGCTAAGGATCTACAAAAATAATGATATCTCACATTGACTTTTAAGATGTTGGCTGCTCTTAATTATTCTCTACTCCCACTATTACCTCCTAAAATTCAACTGAAATCATATAAACTAAACGGTCTTGGAGAATAGAGCTTTCAACAATAGAAGAACAGGAGTAACTACCAGAACGGAGAAGGCATTTAAGGAAAGTTGTCTAATCATTAGCTGACACTAAGCTAGTTGAGCAGAGATATCAGTGGTCACCTACAATAAAGAACTGAGACTTTACAGAATTAGTTCAGGAAGTCATTAAAAAAGAAAATAGCAACAACAAACGAATTGGAAAAGAATATGATTTCTAGTTGCCACATATTATTCGTTTTCAACAAAAAATTATGAGACATACAAAGAAATGACCTGTAATTTAATAGTGATAAAAGGGTCAATCCACCAAGAAGATGTAACAATTATATATATATACACCTAAAAAAGAGCACCAAAATACTTGAAACAGAAACTGACAGAATCAGAGGAAGAAGTAAGACAATTCAACAATAATAGTCGAAGACTTTGATACTAAACTCTCAATAATAGATAGAACAACTAGACAGCATGTCAATAAGGATATAGAAGGCTGAAATGACAATCGAAAACCAACTAAACACCATCTATAGAACAGACACCCTGCCCCACAATATACACACATGTGCATACACATTCTTAAGTAGAACTGATTTTGTGCCACTGTACGATATGCATCATGGTGTTTGGATTCCTTCCCTCCCCTGTATGCTTGCAGATGCATGATGATGTATGACTGCAGTTTGACCATTTTTATTGCTAAAGTCTATTTTATGATCATAAGACTTTATCCACTGTTTTGTTGTTAGACATTTGAACTGTCTCCACTTTTTGGCTATTTCAACTGTTATAAACCTGTATGTTTTTTAGTACATGTGCACATTTCTCTTGGTATATATTTACTGGTCAAAGTGGTGGTAGAACATGTCTAAGTCACCTTTAGTAGATAGTACTAAATGATTCCCCAATGTTTATAAAAATTTAGCTACTATCAGGAGTTATCAGCTTCCTATTGTTGCCTAACAAGGTAACCAATACTTGGTGCCTTAAACATTTGCCATTTCTTACATCCCATGTCTGGGTCAGGAATTCTATTTAAGGTTAATGTTTGTGAAAGGCTGTATTATGATCTTGGCAAGAATTTTTGGAGACTTTTTTTTTTCTTTTAGGCAGTAGTTAGTTCAAGCTGGGGTCAGAACAGATGGACTGATCCTCTCAGAATGAAAAGCCCTGATGAAACTAAAAGGCAGGATACATCCTGCTAGTAAATATTCTCTAGGGATTCAAAGAGAAAGTTATATGTTATCAGAGAACTTACAGTCTAATATTGGGATTTAGGTCTAAGAAGAATAGCTAAAAGCCTTCCGATTTTACATTTTCATGACAGAATTATGTGAGCATGAACACAGAGGGCCCACGGAGGCTTCTCCCCAGATGACTGAGATTTCACACCCGCACTGGAATGAAGTGTGAACAAGTAGAGGTAGCTCACAATATGGTAGGCTGTCAGGCCATTTTTGGTGTTTAAAGTATAATTAGTCAATGCCTCGGAAGCTGATTTAGTTTCCTAGAGAACCAGTAAAAATTAATGCACCGCTTCAGAAGAACTGGTCATGCAGTTTTATTTACCACTTAATATCTTCTTGGGCATGAGTAGAATTTTCCTTTCAAATAAGACTATCACATGCTTAGCTAGCTGAGTACATACTGCAGAGGATTCTAGCAAGATTTTGCATATAAAATACAAAAATCTGTTACATATACATCCATTAACAAGTCAAAATAACTCCCTGTACTTAACAAGCAGCATGAATGTATTGTGGCAGCAGCTGGTAGAAACATCCCACGATGGGCAAACAAATGTTCGCACAGTGCACGTGCTACCAGAGCACAGATCAACACAGTCACATCTGTTTTCTTTTCTTTTTCTTGTCAGTGAAAACACAAGTAAAAGAGGAAGGGGAAAGCGATGGGGAGTTGGTGGCGGTCAGGTCAGTTTCATTGTGTAGGTAAACGGTATTATGGGCAGACACACTGGCAATTATAAATTGAACACTAACATTAAAGAAACTGCTGCTCTTTTTTAACCAAAAAGACAATTTTATAGTACTTTCATTGTTTTGATTTCCAATTGCCAAACCAGGTAAAGGCTTTCTACCTGTCAATACATTTGTGAAGGCAGATCTAGTGTACTTATTCCGGGAAGAAGAAATTCAATAATTACGACACTCTAACTCAGTTGCTTATATGACAAGTAGCACTGAACATCCTAGAGGAAAATAAACATAAAAATGAGTTCCAATAGCTTTGGAAAATGAAGGCCAAAAAATAAACACGCACAGTCTTCTCCTTTTGTTCAGCAGTTATCAACATTCCACAATTACAAACTTTCGGTTTTTAATTCTTTTAAATAAATATGTGCACGTGTACACACAAGCTGCACAGGGAGACACGACTTAAGCGTTACTCGTGCAAATGACTTGGCTGGTCAAGATGAAGGCATTGAGTATATAAATTAGAAATGTGCGTAGAAAGCTAAAACAAAGTAATTCGATAGCACTAAGGTTCAAGTATCTTAGCACCTCTCTCAGCACCATGGGAAATTCCCTATATTAAATAACAAAGTTTAAAAGCACAGAATTTGATGAGGCTTTAACATTTGATATGGGCCAAGAACACAATTCTTGCCCTTACACTCTTACTTTCTGAAAATGCCTGACCTACCCTGCATTCTTCCCTAGGAAGAGTATCCCAGGTACTCAAAATGAAAGTCAGAGGGCACTTAGTGGAGCGGGAAGTACTGATCTGGAAAACACCAAGTCCATAGCTTTCTAAAAAAACATCCAGAGTTGATTATTTCCCAAGCAAAAGCTATTCTCAAGTGGAAGTCCAAGCGTTCTTAAAATTCATGATGCTACTAAAATTCAATTATATTTAGCATTAAATGTAATATTTACCTTAAGTATAATTAGCTAAATATAATTGTTTTGGTAATAAACACTTAAATTTTCAATGTGTAAACCCCTTTCCCAATCAGAGAAACAACCCCAGAACGTAGCATACACAGCCAAGTTTAGGTACTACCTATGGTAGTGTTTTTTGAACTGTTAAGAGCACCCATTCACAAGTCAGGAATAAGTTTAGTTGAGTCTGAAGAGCATTTAAAATGGGAGGGTGGGGAGATGCGGGAGGGATCAAAGTATATCACACATGCATTATTAATTCACAAAACATTTATTTCAGTTAAAGATTTCTATGCATATTCTCTCTCTCTCTCTCTCTCTCTCTCACACACACACACACACACACACACACCACACACAATTCTGGGTCAATATGTAAAAAGTTCTTTTAACTATAGGTCACAGTCAAGTTTGAAATACATTGGTCAAGAGACCACCAAAAATAAATAATGACGTTTTCCATCCTGGTGTTAATGTCAGTAAGAGGTCAATATTGAGTATAAACCAATTTTGTGATTGGAATCCAAGTTGAGCTAGAGTTCTCAGTTTGCCATCAATACTTACATTACACTCGTCTTTTCCTCTTACCTACATCCTTAGGCAGGGGCATGAGCAGTATAAGGAAGAAACCCTAGCTGCAATTATTTACTTTGCATGGTATCAAGTTATTCCCAGATGGTGAATTAAAATGCTTTCCTTTCTATCCTAAGTCATACTGTCAGCATAAAAATGAATAGAAATTTTTAAGTTGTCTTTATGCTTTTGAGATTATAAATTGTCTAAACCAAAGCAGAATGAGCAATATTTTCCTAATCCACCTTCATCTGCCTCTAAAAGGAGGATGATCAGAAATATCACATGGACATGAAATTCTCCCTCTCAACCTATAAAGACGCCAAATAATTACTTTCTTAAACCAATGAGCTAAGTAAATGACGATGTTCAGCTTCTGAATTTCAAGAATTCAATAATGTCAGTTCAGTTCTAGCTCAGGGACTACTGTATGCACCTCATCTTGGGAGTTTCTCAGGTAGGCCAGGTTAGCACTGATTGGCAGACTGTAAAAGAAAGTTTCTTGGGCAAGTCATCAAACACCAGCACAGGCCTCAGTAAGGAAGCTGTCATCTCACAGCCTGCTTCTCCAGATGCAAAGCAAGGGGGTTAAACTAAGTGATGTACAGAGTCCTTTCCTAAAATAACTTTATGTAATTTGATTGCAGTTCTAAGATTTTTATCCAGCTTGCTCTACAACTTTGTCTGTTCCTTAATAACAGCTTTAATTTTCTAATAACTATTTCTATCAGTTTCACTTACAATCACCTCTCAAAATCCAGGTTCCATTAAGTTCACTCAGCCCAGATATTTACAAATCAAGTAAAATAAAGCTATATAAGGAACAAAATTTAAGGCATTTTTTATTATTTCAGCCAAGGAATGATGCATGCTACAGATTAATCTTTTTTTCCCCACTTGGTTTTTCAAAGAAATCCACCATTTCAACCGCAATAAACATGGCACTTGTGTTGTTTCTTCCCCTTCTAATTTATTCCAGATTTTCAAGTTGTTTTCTTCAGTAATGATGCTTTCTCCTGTAGCTCTGGTCTGCTGTCTGTCTCCATAGTTGCTAAAGACTTTCAATCAGAAGCACTCTGCATTCAGATGTCAAACTTTCCCACTGTTTAGATTCTGAACGGAAATGAAAAAAATAAAGGTTACTCATAGAACAAGCAAGCAAAAAAACAAACCTCTCTGTTTTTCCTCCATATATCCTATCCCCAGAATAAATGCAAAGCCACCACTTAATAACAATTAGTATATCATGATTCCAGGTTCCACAGTTGTCTCAAAACCTAATTATCGACCATAACCTGACAGCATATCAGGGAATCTCATCCTGTCTCTGGTATTGGTGGGTCAAAGACAATCTAGGGATGCTGAAGCAAAGTGGGAAGAAGGAAGTATCAAGCCAAGACACACAGGGGAAAAAAAAATTAACAAAAAGTCTTTTTTATATGATATGCTCAATAAAATTTTAAATAAATTTCATAATTGCAAAGCCATTTTGAACAGATGACACTTTATTACCCTTTATTATATAAAGCATCAGAGAAACTCAGAAAGTAAAGATCCTAAATTTTAATTACAAGGTTGTGCCACTTTCTAGTGATGTAGTTTTAAACAAGTTATTTCACTGTTTACACTTATTTCCCTCATCTAGAATGCATTCGTACATACCTAGCAAACTGAAAATTCAGTGATACAACTAAGTGACTAGCTCTTTTACTTCAACAAGGAAAAAAGGCATTATGAGATGTGTAGTGTTACTAAGTCTAAAAAGCCTGTTTTTAGGAGCCCAAAGAGAGGTATTGTCATTGCTAAGCAAAAAATAGAGAAAGTAGATACTGCAAACACACAGGCTTTAGAGAACACTACTCTATCTTCTTCATTCTTAATCCATGAGGTTAAAATAATTTTTTTTAAAAGATCAGTAACAGATACACCACTGGAGAAAATGCTAGCAGTTTTCTTTTACAACTGATACAATATACTATTAGAAGAAATTTGCTTCTTGATAAGGTTTAAAAAAAAATGGAAAAAAAAACGGAATTAAGAAAAATTGCTATCAAATTTGACTTGGGTAGATAATTGTTTTTCCGAACTCCATTTTTCAGTATGTCATTCTGATTATTTATATGTATACAATAAGCTCTACTGTGCCAATGTCAACCACACGCTATAATTAACCAAAATTAAATGAGGATTAATGATGGAAATATAAACTATTATTCTAACTACAGCTTCATAATACATTAAAAGTATATAAAAGAGTACCAAATTTAAATACTTCATGAAATTTAAATGTTTTAGCTTTGTATATTTCACTTAAACATACATATATATTACTCTGTATTTTCAGAGTACATGCTTATTAAAAAAAGAGAATAAAAAAATTTCTAAAACATGCCATAAAGTATCCTGGCTTTCTGGCCCTCCAATCAAAACTATTAAGAACTCACCTTCAAGTTTTTAAGCAGTAATTCTATCACAGATAAAGCTTCTGTTCTCACAGATGAGTAGGTCTTATTTTCTAAGAAGAAAATCACACAGTGCACATTATTTGTTTTATACGCCTTTTAAGTAAAACCTCCAAGATTAAGTTAGATGCTCAGATATTGTTAAGTTTCAAGGAAAGATACAGGGTAAGTTTCCCTTTGTATATTATCTATCATTAAATACTTGAAATGTGCTGTGTCTACATTCCTTATGTAAAAAAATTAAATGTCATCCAAATATGTCAATCACCACAACAAATGGCAATATTTAAAGAACCCCTCCGAAAAGCGGGAAATCAAGACACTCCCTCAAACACAATCACCTTCACATGATACCTAAGAAAGGTCTTTAGGCTGCATGACCTTCTCATTTCAATAAAGAACATTACACAACCCAGGATTAAGGTCAAATCAGGAACACCTGGCTGAGACTAGTTTCTTAGCTGCCAGTTTTTTGTTTTGTTTTGTTTTGTTTTAATTTATATTTAGCTGCCAGTTATTTATCCAAAAGCATGCTACCTCCAAGGATTGTAACTGAAATATGCTTCCTTGGTGTCCAGATACAGCATTTAGTTCATGGTGAAACTGTCTACTAAAAAAATTTACACACAATTAAACCCAAAGTAAAGAAAGCACAAGATAAGCTTATAATAGCCTGTTATGCTACAAAGTACAGAAGTGCTTAAAAAAAAGAATGATGGTGACCTAGCAATGAGACGACACAGGAGCCAGCTTGAAGGGGCTTCCACTGGCCAAATCTGAGACAGTGTGAGCAAGAAATTAAGTAAGGAAAATAATTAATTATAAACCAATTGAGGAAAAAGGAATCCATGAATCAACATCAACAACAGATACATAAAGAGATAGGGAGAAGGAGGGATCTTGCTTACAAGAGGATGCCAACTATCAAATGCTAGATGAGGAGAAGCGCTGAAACTGGAAAATCATCGTAGTAAAATCAGTGCAGGGAAAGCCATCAATGTATGTTAGGTCTAGAAGACGTTCTGAAGAGGAGCAGTTTATCTCCATGACCTTAAAAGTGTCTTCTCCCAAATTCCTTATTAGACAGTTTTGAAGAAGTTATTTGAATGTTCTTAAAGTATGTTCCCACAGGCTGCTTATTAGACACAAGGGGAAAAAAATAGTAACTATACAGCAGAGAAAAGTGACTAGTACCTTGGCCAGGTAATCAAAACTAACATCGCCACTGAGGGCAGATGGCAGCTGTGTGCCCCTTGATGTGAGGCACATCGCTTACGGAGTATCCCAACTGGGAAATAACCTGGATCTGATCATGAGGAAACACTGGAGAAACACTAAAGAGGGGGCAAGGAGGACTTTCCTTCAAAACTGTCAATGTCACATATGACAAAAAAGGCTGAGGAAGCATTCCAGATTAAAGGAGACTAAAAAGATATGACAACTAATTCAATAAATGATCCTGGACCAGATTCCTTAATGGAAAGGAGGGAAAAGATTCTATAAAGAACACTGAGTCAACTGAAAACACAGAATACAAATGGTAAAAATCTGATTAAAAGTATTGCATCAGTGTCATACTACCTGAAGCTAATAAACGTACTATGCTAATGTAAAAGAATACACACGGAAGGACTTAGGAGCAAAGGGATGTGACGTAAAGCAGTGTACTTTCAAATGGTTCAGAAAATTATCTATACAGAAGTGAATAATAAAGTAAATGAAGGAAAATGTTAACAGATTTGGGTAAAGGATACACAAATATTATATTACTATTATTATAATTTTTCTGTAAATTTAAAATTATTTCCAAATAAATATTTTTAAAAAAATACATATCACAAAGCTTTTTCTAATCTAGGCTTTAAAATCCTCAATTGTAGTTATAGATTAATATACTCCGGTTTGGAGATACATACTGAGTATATTAAATTGAATAGCTCAGTAGTTCCATAAATTTAGTCCGTAGCACAAGGTCCAAAATATCTGAATCTTAGCTCCTTGAGCTTTAACATTAGGATCCTGTATCAGTGTCGGTTTACCACACTCACCTAAAGAATATGTGATTGATTTACAAGTTTCAAGAGAGAATTTCAGCCAAAGCCTCAGGATCTGCATGTTCTTCTTCCAAAAGCATTAATCTGTAAAAATCAGAAAGCAAGATACAAATGCTAGTATTTAAGAAACATATCAAAACCTTTCTGTCACAAATAATTTCTATCTCCATGTATCACTTTATGATGTCACTGTAGCTTTTAGTTTAAAAATTAAAAGAACCCCACTGATTATAAAATAAAATGCTAAGGGGGAAAAAGGCAAAAATAAATGACTGAACTATGAAGCAAATTACCCCTGAAAAAAGGCATTCATTGACTGTAGGACTCCTAGCTGCACTTTCCAGGTGCTGAGTTTTAGCCGTTCACACATCAATTTGCACAGCTCCTGACGATAACAACCTGGAAAAAAGGACAGAATGGGACAGAGCAGGACAAAGAGTATGAAGAAGAAAAAAGAGTGAGTGAGGGACAGACAGAGGTACAAAGACAGGAATAGAGAGGGACATAGGGAGGGACAGAGAAAGAGCAAGAGACAGAGAGACAGAGACAGAGGGACAGATGAGAAGAGAGAGAGAAAGACAGAGAGAGAAGACAGAGAGAGAGAGACGAAGGGGGGGAGGGGGGAATAAAACAACAGATGCCTTTAATTAAAGCCGTGAAATTTCAAAAACAAAAACTTCAGCGTGACTTTGTGTTCAATTCCCAAAGTTCCCTGATCAGAAATCCCCCACCAAGTCCTACATAACTGTTCATAAATGTCTATTTTTAAGGCAAAATCCTTCTCCAAGGAAGGGACACAGAATCTTAACCACACTGCCCTTTCCCTGTAAAATATCCTGAATGAAGGCCCAAGGCAAAACTCTGGAGGCCAGGACCTAAGGACACTCAGATGCTTCTGAAAGCTGTGGGCTTATCTACCAACAACTTAGCTTGATCCCAAACCTGTTATCCCAACTGCACTTGTAATTATAGTTATGTTAATTAATGTTAAACTAATTATAGAAACAGGAATATAAAACACAACAAAGTAGTTATTATTTAAATGTTGTAAAATTTAGCTCAGTTCACAAATATAAAGACAGAAGGAGGTAAAAAACTACAAGAAATCCACGCCTGTATTGCTTCATGAGATAACTTCTTTCTCCACTATAAAGCAACAAAAAACAGAAACTGTAGATGACACATTGAGTAAGATGTATATGGGAAGCCAGTGTGGATGAGTTAAATTTTCGAAGGCCTTCCTCCTCCCCTCAATAACTGGCAAATGAATGTACATTTCTATGCCTTACACTAAAAATAAATTGCTTTGTGTATTTATCATCTTTTTCTGTAATACCCTTCTTGAACTTTTTCTACCTCTCAGGCAAAAGACAGTAGTCTCAATAAGAAGACTTCCACTGCAGTCCATAATGTAATACCAGGACACAGGACCACTTACAAATCTGTATCTTTTGGAAAAATTCTTCCTATACATAGCAAATACACTTTTTAAAGTTCACACAAAGGACGGCAAGGCTCAAAGATAATCTTAAGTCTGATTTTAGACATATTCAATCACAAAGAATCAACATGCCTTTGAAAACATTCAAGCATGTTAAGAGATTGGGTGGGACATAGTGCAGAAACTAACACAAGAAAAACTCCAGAGAGCACAGCCCAAGTTTAAGGCCGTGTTCAAAGGACTCCAAAATAACTGCCACCTTAATCTGACAATAAAAGTCTACTGTCTGTCTATTTACTTATTAATCCTTTGGAAATACACATCCAATTCTGAAAATCTCTCAAAAAAGGTATGAATTCCTCAGTAAAGTAAGAAATTTCACTTGCGTATTAAAGATTTGGTAACAAAGCTATAATTTTGAGATGAAGAGATTCCACTAATGAATTCTGTGAATTCTTTAGAATAGAACATCATAAGGAAGAGTAATCAATTTTTTTTTTTTGCAGTCAAATTATTTATATAAATAAATCATAACTGTTAAGGGCTGAATTGTGTCCCTCAGATTCAAATATTGAAGTCCTAACCCTGAGAACCTCAAAGCTGTGACCTGATTGAGAGACAGGGTCTTTACAGGGGTCCTATAATAGGATCTAATGTGATTCATGTCCTTATAAGAAGAGAAATAGACACACGGACACAGATGGCCATTTACAAGCCAAGGAGAGAGGTCTCAGGAGAAACCAACACTGTCAACACTTTGACCTCAGATAGAATTGTGAGAAAATGAATTTCTGTTGTTTAAGCCACACAGTCTGTGGTAATTTATTATAGCAGCCCTAGCAAACTAATACAGTAGTCAATGAGATTATTTGCTGATGTAGGGGTAAGATTTATGTTGGATAGTCCTCACTATTAATCAGGCTGTGCAAGAAACAACTCTAATTTGTCACACGGAACATTTTTGCTCCCATTAAGTAAACTCTACTTACAACATTTCTTCAAAAGCAGGCTCTGGTACTTACGCTGAGTCTCCACATTTCGGGGCCAAGCTTTGCCTAGGCTCTGAAAGGCTCCTAGGAGAGATTCAAGCTGGAGCTCCTTTTCCTTCTCATTCTCATCTTCATTTTTGGTTGTCCGAACCCCAACATTTTCTGGTGAGTTCTAGGACATGTCAAAAAAAAAGGAAAGCGAAATTTAATTTTTTTTCAAAGTTACAGGTATATTATTAAAACAATCAGGGCACCAGAGTAGATGTTAACCAAGAATTAAGTGCTAAATTCTCTATCATGAGTTTTCCTATTTCTAAAAAGAATTTGTAATAGGAATACTGCATCTCTCTAATAAATTTGGGAAACCCTTTAAGGGAATCCGTAAGCAATGGTGAAATACATACCGTATATGTAGTATTTTGAACACAACATAAAGACTTGCATTAGAATCATGGAGTTAAAGATGAAAGAACTTGGTAATGACTTAAATCCGAACTCTTTTGTAACAAGATAGGGAAACAGGCTGAGAAGGGACTCATCTAGCTAGCTGGTGATATCATCAATTTAAAATACAAGTTTCCAGAATCCACACTCTCTCATTATGTATGTAACAAATTATTTGAACAGTTTTTTTTACTCAAAGAAAAACAACTACAAATTAGCAGCAACATACAAAATAAGAATGCTATTTAAACTATTTTGTTTCACAAAAAGTAAGTAAAACATACCCTTCTTTCTTTGAACAAGTACCCAACCTTAAAAAACAAGTACTTTGTATTCCGAATGAAACCAAAGTCTTTTTCCGATCAAACTGCCCCCAATGCATGGCAAAGGCAATTAACAATGACACACTGAGCTCCCTGTCTTCATGCTATGATGAGTGGATGACTTCTGCACATGCTTATGAGGCAAAGTTTATTATAACTATGACAGAGACTGTCCATTCATTCCAACATCCACTCACAGGAATTCATTGTTCCCATAGCCCTGAGATTCCTGGCTTGCAGGTCAAAACCTCTGAAATAAATTCAGCTTCTGCTTTAAAATTAAATCCACTCTCCCCTTTCCTATAGTGGACTGAGGGACACCTAGAATGAGTCTGTAGCTAGTTGTGGCTATCTGGCTAAGAACTGGCCAATGGGACAGAAGGGAAAGTGCCTTGTAGCGGTTTCCAGAAACTATCCTTAAGAAAGATCTCACAGGCCTACTTTGATCCTTCATCCTTTCTTCATCAACTCTGTCATCACCTGCCTGGAACGCATACCCTTTGCACCATGAGGACAAGAACCACACCCTAGGGATGGCAGAGCTGGGAGCTACAGAGTGAGAATCCCTAAACTATTATGTGAGACACAAACGTCTATCTTGTTTGAGGCCATGATGTTTTGGAATTGTCTGCTCTACCCAGCTACACTGACACTAATAAAATGTGCAAATAAGATACAGAAAAATCTTTTTTTTTCTTTTTAATTTTTTCAAGTATAACCAGACCTGAGAGGATACAGGTGGTCATTACCTTCTTGATGAGAGGTATAACAATGTCAGAAAACTCCTGGAATCTGTCTTCTTTGGTGGCCTTCAAGACATCGGCTGCACAGCTAATTGCTACGATCTTGTATTTAAGATTTTCTTTGCAACACTCCTTCAGAACAGCTTGGAAATTTCATTTGTGCTGGGCTGATTGGGCACAGGCTTTTCCAGCTCCGCGCTACAGGATCCAAACAAAAGCATCGGAACAGTTTAATAAAGGTGAGAGCTTTCAGGTTCAGGTTAAGAAACGACATCATCATTGAAAGAACATTTACCTGCAAGCTGTCACCACACAGGCAATGGCTTTCAACAGTTCTTCCTAAAGGGTTGAAAACAAGAGAAGGCTATTAAACACAAGTGTCATTTACATTCTCTGTACTATGACTACAATTACCTCAGGAATATTTAAGAACTATGACAACAAAAATTAACTAGAGTCATCTTGTTGTCAATATACTTTACTGTTTAATAAGCACATCCACGAAAGCAGGATAACTGTCTTTATCTCTACTTCTTAAAGCCTAGAAAACTGAGTTGCCCAAGGTCACACTGGCGAAGTGTCAACCATGGAATTAGAACTACGTCTGGCTCCTAGCTCAGCACTTCTTCTACACTACTGCCTCAGCCGCTACTGACTTTCACAGCATCAAGGAGACTTATACGCTGCCCGTCCCATTTTCCTCACTGACTGTGCACTGTAACTATCCTATTGCCCTGTGTAAAAAATGACTGTTATTCATTTGTAGGCCCCAGGGACCAGCATCCTCAACCAGGTTTAGACAACTCGCCTTGCTGCTCAATTTCACATACACTTGATCCTGATCTCTTCATGAGGTTAACAGATACAAAATGGTAACCAACATGTTTTAAGACTTATCTTGGAAAGCTGAACATGATAAATAAGAATCAATCTCCAGCATTACTATGCAGTATTCAAGGACATGTGGATTGCACTTTGATGAAATATCACGCTTAATCAAAGTTTACTCAAAGCTTCCCACTGGCTAGAAAATATGGTTCACAGAAAGAATCCATCTGATGTCCCACAAAACCAGATTCTAAGGTTTGCAGAAAATGAAAGATGAAGTCATAATTCTTTAAGGATACCTTAAATGTAACAGGGTATGAATGGTTGCTTTACCTTTCCTGCCCATGTTCTTCCAGGCAGGCCTTGCAGCAACGCAGTCAGTATCATTCCCAGATATGGAGGTACTAGGGAGCTGGTCTGTTTTGCAATTGATGCCATGGCAATTGCACCCTGGGCTTTCATTTTCCAGGACTGAGACTGTAAAGCCTTCTGGGTAATGGTAATCAACTCCTGCAGGTATAACCGAATGCCACCAAAGGAACCTAGGTTATGAAAAGCAAAGTAATGCAATTTATAAGCGACCCCCCTAAAAAAAATTTAACTGATTTTTCTTTTCTAAATCTGAAAAAATGTTAGTGACCATCAGTCTAAAGAAGGGATTCTCAATGGTCACATTTCACCACTCTCTGAAGGGGAGAGAAAGTGGGTGGCGTTGTGATGCATCGTTACAACAGCAGGACTTTATGAACTTGGATACGTCCATAGGAGGGTGTCGCGCAAACAGTCGTCATCCATTAATATGCATCAAGGTGAAAAACAGGTGAGAAGCACTACTCTAAAACAAGATAATACTCTAAGACAACATCAAATCTCTATTCGCTCTCACTAAAATAAGTGAAGCTCTCCTCTGCTTGGGCAGAGTTTCTACTCTCACACGGGCAGTAATGCAGGACAAACAGAAGAGCTCTGCATGCCAACCCCAAGGACACATCCTGGGGAAGTAACTATAGGAGTTTATGAATAAAAAATATGAGTAAAAACTCAAGCTGTAGTTCTTAAGAAACAGATTTAATCAGAGGTGCTGTTTACTAACCAGGTACATTCTCTTGCCACACTTCAGTCCATAAGTTACATTCTTCTTTTTCTGATTTCTCCTCATCAGCAATTTCATGCATGCCTAGAAATGCCAAAGGCAGAACTTCTTTGGCATGGTTCTTCAATACATCAGGGCTGTATCGTCCAATAGCATGAACAGTCAGAGCACAAGAGGTCTTGTAGATGGGTTCTGAGAGAAGCAGGTAAAACCACAATCTTTATGATACTGTTTTTAAGGGTAACTGATCTAAACAGACTACTGTTTGACTTGCGCCACAGCAAAACAAATCAATAAAATCAATTAGAAATGTTCCTAGCAAAGCACATAAAATCACAGAGGGTAAGACCTAATTTGTATTGTTTTATTAGGCTGTTAACATCTAAATTTAAAATGATATAAAGGCAAGAAAGGTACCTTCTTTCTCCATATACCAGCCATTGAGCTTCTGCAAGAGTTTCTCAGTGCTGCTATCTCGTGAGGTCTGAAAAAGAAACAATCCTAGTCATTTCTTTATAATTATCAAAGTATAATGACTTAATTAAGCAAGAAATTCAACTCACCCGAACTAAATGGCCCATGGCAAATGCACAGGATTTCTGAATTACACTGTTCCGATCTGTCAGGCCACTAAGCAAAGCGCTCATAAGTTTACCTATCAGAAATAAAAGAGAAAAATCTCATACTTAGGTGACCAAACGTTTTGCTCCATTCTCAGAATCGAAACAAACTTAACCCTGTAATTAATATCTGACTTATTCCATGGTAGTTTAGAACTCCTATATGTTATCTTTGTACTATCCATTTGCTTCCTTTTGCCTGCTATAAAATTAAAAATTAATCTGTGTCTAGAATATTGTGGGAAAAGTTGCAAAATGAGAGCTAGGTGCATGAAGTTCATAATGCCCATTTAGGAGCCAATCTAAAAAGAGAAAAATGCTCATGTAAAATAGCTATAAATGGTAAACAAATCCTATAGGATGACACACACTCTCACCTCTTTATACCACTAGGAAATAATCAAACACTTACAAAACTAAAAACTTCCTAAATCTGATCATCCTTTACATCTTTCAAAAAAGAGATAAAGGTAAAGTGGAAAAGACTGGGGAGAAAAAGTACACAGTATCACAAGCATGTCTGAATGATAACTATTTTTCCTTTTAAAACTTTGTCATGTAAGACGACAAAAATATCACCACGTATGGTTTGACAAACTCACCTGAGTAAGTGTTAAGTCCTGGGGACACTGAGTAGTTAATGACACAATGACACTGGCACAGCCTCCCTACAGGGTTACAAAAGCAAAGGTCTAAATTTGATGGTCACAATGCTGTGTCAAACCCTTTGTTTAAGGTGTCAAAGATTTAAAGATAAGATATACATGAAGCCTAGGATCCTCCAGGATTCAATCTACGCAGAGGAAAACTCTTATTTTAGATTAGCGATACAGAGATTTCTTCAAACCCTCCAGCAGGAAGATGGTGCTCTCAGGCACTGCATGTAAGAAAGAAAAGTGGTTCGATCCTTCAGGAGGGCAACATGTATCATCTTGTCTATCCTTGTTCTAACACTTCTAGTTCTAGAAATTTAACCAAAAGAAATAGCTTCAGAGGAATCTCAAGACAGTAAAACAGTGCTGTATTCAATATCAAAAAAAGCTGAAAACAAATCACACGTTCCTTGGTGGATTAAAATAAATGATGTTCCGGCCAACCAACAGTGTCAGTCATTAGAGAGGACATTACAGAAGACACAAGCACAGAAGAGGGCTGAAAGGAAACACCTTGAAACATTAACAGTAATTATTTCTGGGTGGTAAATTTAGGACAATTTTGAACTCTCTCCTGATCTATAAATGCAAAAGTTTTTAAATATGAGCAAGTGCTCAAAAAAAAAAGTGGGTTTTTTTTTTTGGTCAGGAGAAAAAAAATGTAAATTGTTTACTTTAAAGAGTAGAGGACAGGGTCAAAATCTTAAAGAGAAAAACTTTTTCTGTCCAAACATCAGCTGAGCCCTCTGTGAAAAAAACTAAAACGACCATGCCTTGACAACTGGATGAGCATTCCCACTGGTAACTGATAATGAATGAGGACCCAGAGGGTATGTACACAGCAACCAGGGGACCGAAAGGATTTCACTAAAAAAGTCAGTCACGTGTTTCATTTCCTGAATGCGTTACATATTTCAAGTGATTAGTGCAACCATGAAAACGAAGTGTAACAAAGAATTAGGCCTAATGAAAATTCTTCTTTGTGAAAAATACACTTACTTACCTTAGTTCCAAGACCTACACCACTTCTGATCAGTTCACATAATCTAGGAACTAGTTCACCCAGCACCGACACATCAAGATATTGCAGGCACTTTTGGAAGAGAATAAATATAAAGTTAACCTTAGCAAGTATTTAAGCCCATACCACATCTTCAATTAAAAACTGTCCATGTCGAATATGTACCCACTGGATTTGACTAAAGATGAAAAATCACTGGTTTGATTTTGCTCTGATTTCAATGTTAAAACTGTCATTGTACTATACAAATAGAAAAAGCATTCACCAGCGGGGTTCAACACTAAATTCAAAACAAAAATAATGAAAAACACTGACCTACTAAAGGGTAAAATAAATAATGATTACCCAAGAAAAAAGAATCTCTCTGGGCCTATGTCCTCTGTATCAATCCATGTTTAGTATAAAAGACCTAGATAAAAGCTGACCTTTGGTGGGCCTCCCCTACTGAACCACCTTACTAAAGTCAACTTCTTATGGAATTTGCTAAACTATATTTTTGAAAATGCCATGAAATATCTTCTATTTTTAATGAGCATATCTACAAGGTATTTGCTAACTATTCCTATTTCTTTAAATTAAACTTTCTTTTCTCCCCAATAACCCACCTGAGACATGACATCCTTAGACCAATTTTGGTAATAGTCTCCCTTAAGCCCTAAAAATATCAACTTCTCTTCTCCAACAGGTGATTTGCTTAGCAAAACAATTTCCAGTAGCTCCAAGCTCTCAGTTAACCACTCCAGGGTACAGAAAGCATTAAAGTCAACTTTAGCGACTTTGGTGGCTCCTAATCCAAGAGTCCAGAAACTTAGAACTCTGGAGGCCAAGCAGGTCTTTTCTATAAGCCCCTTCCTATGACATAAACAACATATTGACACTGCTCAATTCTCTTCTCCCGCCTTTAGGTTGCTTACTTCCCTGAATACCTCCAGCCTACATGGCCCCAGGACCTCCCAAAAAGCAGTGCTCAAGCAGAGACAAAAATCTGAACCTGCTACACAGATACCTTTTAATATATTGTTCCCCTCTGAACACAAATCTGGATTAATGGATTCTAGCATCTGGAAAATTATTTACTCCATTTACTAATACAGAAGACAAAAAGAACTGTACTAAGAAAAAAGCAGGATCACAGTAGGTGTTTGACCTAGCCCTTAAATCTCTACTTCATTTAGCATAACCTAAAAACTGAGCAATTGCACTCTAAGCTAAACGAACAAACTGAAGCTTTCTCATTACACTGGGCACTGACCATGTTGATTGTTTCCATCATGGGAGAGGATTTGGCAGCACTGAGTCGAGCACTATCCATCGCGGCCTGAGAACAAAAATCGAAGTCACTGAGCACATTCAATTAATTAAGAACCTCCACACACTCTCATAAAAGGCCTTTATGCCAAATTGAAGAACATTTTTAAAAATATCTAGATACAACAAAGTCAAACATAAGCCTAACTCTAATTTTTTTGATCTACACTTAATCATTTACCTACAGAGGCAGCACTTGCTACAGGTGAGAAATTCAGACAACAGTTAGAAATTAACATAATATGGCTCTGAGCAAGTCGTCTAGCCTTCTTGAACCTCAGGTTCTCCATTCCACTAAATAAAGAAACAGACTAAATAAATTTCTGTCGAAGGTTTTTAAAAATTATGTCCAGCAACAAAAAATTTCATGTATTTATTGCTTTAACTCTGCAAAGGGCCTTCACATCTACAGTGGTATTTTAGTCTAAAAACTATGCTGTAGGAGAGGTTAACACTATTCAGACATAAGGCATAAGTGTAGGGCTGCAAATTCTGGACTAGAATTTATATTTCCTAATTCACATCGCCTCGAAGGTGAGGACCTAGGAAGAGGCAAGATTAGTGCTAAAAGAGGGAAGAATGATAGAGAAGAAACAGCAACATGAGAGGCAAAGGAAAAACAGAGTGAGTTATTACAAGAGTGTAGGCAACTGACAGAAAATCAAACAGTCAACTGGTAGAAAACATTTATAATCCATACAACAGAAGGTTAGAGAGTCCTAATAAACAAAGACGAATGTAAAAACCTAAGTACAAAAATAGGCATGGAATAAAACACACTTCACAGAATAAAAACAGCTAATAAAATATGAAAATACAATGGACAACACTAACAACAGGAAAGTGTAAATCAGATCAATGAGATTCTTGCTTATCAGCTGATGTTATTCAATATTGGCAAAGATGTGGAGAATAGGTAGATACACAGTAAAAAGAATTAAAGAGATCTATATAAAGACATGACCTACTATTGACAAAAACCAAGTTGCAGAACAACATACATCACATACATAGTCTGATTCTATTTTAAGATTAGTTACGTTTGTTTGGTTTTGCAGTCTATGACTATATGAAAATTTGAAAAGACACTGGAAACTACTGACAGTAGGTATTCCTCAGGAAATGATACTGTGCTGGTAGGGAAAGGGGACCCTTAGGAAAATATTTTCTATTCTTTCTGTTGCTTTTTCATACTAAATATTTCATCTGTAGTTTTTTTTTAAAAAATGACTGAACAGAGACTAGGCAACTACAGTGTATCTTAAAAAGCAGAATAATTTTGGACTATGCCAAAGTCTAGATACAAATCTTTACTTGCAGGGTAGGAGTGGTCCACAGAAGGACTCTGAGAGTATAGACCCAACCCCTAAAAAAACAAAACCTGTACAAAAAACTGTGTTAAATGTTAATGCACCTTTTGAATGGAAATGTCATTTTCATCTAATTCACAAAAAAAAAAAAAAAAAAAAAAAAAAAAAAAAAAAAAAAAAAAAATAGCGTGTGGGCCTCCTCCTTGTAAAAAAATACTACATGTGGTTACAGTAACTGAGCTGTTTCAAGAGTGGTGAAGCATCATTCAAGTCATGCAATTTATGTAGGGACAATGGATGGACTGTTCGGGTGGCTCTCAGCACCTTATCAGGGCTTTTCCTCCGTGACACTTACCCAAAAGACTGTGTTGTCAACTCACCTTTTCTTGATCTGTGGCCCGGAGGCTCAAATAATTGAGAACCTGGGGTTCTAATACACTTAAGGATTCCAGCAGAGCTGGGATGAGTTTTGGTGCATGTGGTTTCAACATGGCTCCTGCACTTTTGCTGATCTTCACAAGGGTGTTAATGCTACAGACACAGAACACAACTCCTGAGTCCTTTTAAAAAAGTAAGAAGTCCTATGATTCTAATATGAGGAAGTCCTGCAAGTTTATGTCTAGAGGAATAGACTCAGTTACAGAGCCTGGTCTTAGTACTATGTTTTTTTTTTACTTTTTATTATAGAAATATCCATGCATATATTATATTACAGAGAATCACAAATGAAATTCTATGTCTTCACTATGCAATACAACAATTAGCAACCTTGGGCCAATTTTGTTTCATTTATACATCTACCATATACACACACACACACACACACACACTTTTTCCCTTGCCACTGTATTATTTTGAAGCATATCTAATTAAATTTCAGTATGTATCACTAACAGGCAAGCACTCTTTACCATAATTGAAGTACCATTTTACAGCTTAAAAACATTAATAATACCTTTACATGAGCTAATATCCAAATTTCCCGGACTGTTTCACAATAGTCTTTAACAGTTTCTTTGTTAGAACCAGATCCAGGTTCCAACTACATGTTGCAATTTACTGCACTTCTTGAATCGTTCTTAGCAGTGCCCTTCATCCTTTCTTTTCTTAGAATTTGTCCTCACTGATTGTATCTTGATGGTGTCACTTAACATGTTCCTCTGTCGCTTGTACAGATCAGCAGGCTAAATCAAGTTCAGATTCAATTTTTTTACAAAACAAGAATATTTCATTGGTGGTGCTCTACATGTCCTATTTCATCTCATCAGGATGTACGTAGTGTCTGCTTATTTTTGCACATGTGTGTTTGCTAAGAATATAGTGGGTTAAAGTTTGGTTAGCCTGAACCACCCATTATAAAGTTCCCATCAGCCCTTCACCAGTGGGTTTAGAATGGACTAAAGATCATTACCTAAGTGACTCTACTGCAGAGAACAAAATAGTGGTAACCTAACTTTATCATTCCTTTGCATCTGTTTGGTGAATCCTTCTAAAAATAACTCTCCCTCATCAACTATTTAGTTACCATGAAACACTGGTGGTGTTATTAATTTGATCTAATTTTAATAGTGAAATAAATGGAACAAATAAAGTTCCTAGATACCATTCTAGCTTAAAAACAAAAAAACACACAAACTAGAATCTTCGCTGTTGATTTTAACCTAAAATAGCCATAAATACCTAAATGTGTGAGTGCATTTTTTTTATATTTAATAACTGCAGGTATTAAACAGTTTATTTTAAACCTAATAAACTGTGAGATGTTGCTAAGTGGCATAGGACACAAGCAAGCTCCCACAAACCTATGGCATAATAGGAAGATGTGCTTGTGCGGGACAGAGGCCAATGACAATAAAATAACACACTTTACTCAAGGTAGAGGCAGAATGGCAGAATGCTGGTCGAAAGCAAAGTTCTCATGAGAACGTTTCTGCAAAAATGTTCTCACAACTTTTCACAAATGCTCTTGGGTCATCTGGGGTTTTCCTCAATGCATTTCTCTATACTTTTAATAATCTAATAAAGAAACTCAATTTCTACTAAATGGCTAGAAACTAGACAAATCTAATACATTCCAATCACCAGTTGATTCACACCTGAGGGCTCGAACTTCTGTCACAGGACTCATCATTCCTTTGTCCAGAAGGCAAGGCAGAAGGACAGCGATGGTTCTCTGGCCAGCTGCTCCTTTGGCAGGGTCACACATTTTCACACAAACCTCACATACAAAGAGCATGGAAATTAGTGAAACTGAACTCTCACCCAATTAAGCATTCAGCTGACAAAACACATCCTATTTCCCATACCCATAGAGAAGAATGAGTGCATCTACTTTCTATGCCACTACCGGGAGAAACAGAAGAATGAGTCCTATGTCTGCCAATAACTGAATGGAAAATTGGGTAATAAATTTTACTTTCTAAGCTTCAGTCTTCCAATTTGTGAAACAGAAAAGAGTTGAAAATAAAATGAGAAAATGTATAAGAAAGCACTTGATGACGTGGCCTATGGCAAGATTTATACAGCTACAATATAGAAGTCCACAAATGGTCACAAAATTAAGTTCAAGCGGGAAACTAATAAACTTGCCAACTTCATAAATATGAAAGGCAGATTAACACACAGACATAGCAATAGTAAAAAGAAAAGACAAATATTGTTTGATCTAAATGATTAACGTGTTCTTTAGGGTCAAGTGGAAATCATATCTTACATAAAGATCCAGAGAAGCTCGCCATTTAAAAAGACCAGATATATACTCTGTTAAAAATACTAGTATTCTAGTGTAATAGCATCCAGTTTCTCATTCATTGTAAAAACAGTGAACTATAACATGATGCCAATTATTCTGCAATTAAATGTCATTTTACAATGAAAAAAATTACATTATTGTCATTGTTACTTAGAACCCTGCCCCACTTCACCCCCAATGTAAGATAAAGAGTTTTCACCTTGCTCAGAGTTTTCAGAGCTAGTTCTGCGGCTTTTCGTACAGATTCCTAAAAATTAAAAACGTTTGGCAAATACAAGTTAGAGACTTTCCTTCTCATCTAACCCACAATGTATAATAAATACCTTCAACTCTACACAGAAGTTTAGAAACTAGATATATTTTTTAAAACATGTAAATCTACATGAGGATTCTGAAAGACTTAAAAATCTCTAACAAAGCAAAAAGAAAGGTAAAACTGAAGTACGTAATTTTAATGGTAATATATCAAAATACGTAACATTTATACTGCCCAAGAAAAAATCAGAGGAACTGGTCATGTTATTTGGAAAACTGATTTATAAAACTGAGCTAAATAATTTGTCTGGATTATCTCCAAACTGTTATTTGTCCCTGATCGACAATATCATGAAATCTCTATTGAAAGCCAAGCAATAGCCACCTTAAAAAAAATGTCAATTTTTGCAACTTTATAGACACATCAAAACTGAAACTTAGAAGGGAAATTGTGATCTTTTAAAACTGGATATTGAATTTTGAAACATATACAAATTTAACAATTCCAGCTTAAGTTATTCTACAAATAAATAAAGACTTATTTCTATACCTTTATATCATCTTGCACTCTAAAAAGAGTTTCCCAAATTTCTGGAAGTTTATCAATGATGTCATCTAGGGGTCTTCCTCTCAATAAATCATTCAGGGCCAAACAGCTGAAAATAAACAATTTGATTTGAAATATTTGATCAAGAAAGCTCCAAAACATTCTTATCAAACACGAATATGGATTCTGCCAATATTTCTGGTCTTGTAACCGCCCCACCCCAAGACAATGACTATTTTCTCCTTGGTGCCTCAAATATACCATAGACATATGGCATTTAAAGTCATCGAATGTCTGTTTCCCACAACTATAATACAATCTTTTTGAAATAACATCATTTTTGACTTACCACTGTACTCCTAGGGCCTAGCACACTGTCAAGCACAATGCAGGCACTGAATATACATAAATTATATATGTATACATAAATTCTCTATAAAATCATGACAGTATATAAATATATCTTGATGTCTAACAATTTAGTAAGTGATCTTCTAGTTTAATTCATACTTATAAAAACTAAGACAATTTAGGAAAACCACTAGTTTAAAAGTTAAATAACAATAAATGTCTAATCCAACCAGAAACATGCTTTTTAGTAGTTTGACACAAATTATACTACTTGGAAATTTGAAGGAAAAAAAAACATCGGTTGTATTTAACTGGTTTTCTATCTCCAAAAATAATACCTGGATTCTCGAACTCGCCACATATTACTGGTAAGGTTCTTAATCAAATCTTGAAGAATTTCCTTCAAATACTTGTCCACCTAACGAAAGCAAAAAGAATGAAATTAAAAATGTAAAACCCATCAATAATCAAACTTTTCTCTCTCAGCCACAATGACCATCTCTCCTAATGTAGCAGCCTTGTGTCTCTCGAGGCCTTTTAGCCCACAAGTCTTTCCCAATTTAGTTGCTAAAAGCTGCCAGGGTGGTAACTTTAAAATGCAAAGTTGATCCTTGTATTTTTTCACTACATGAGAATAAAGTCCAATCACCTGGGAATGGATACAAAGTCCTTTGTGATCCCTCTAAAAGTCTCATGTTCTATTATCTCACCTCCCTCCATTCCCATCTCTACTCAAAATCTCCTTCCATATCCTACTTGTCTGGCCAACGCCTACTTGTCCTTCAAGATTCAGACCAGGCATCACCTCGCAGAAGACTGGCCTACTCTTCCTGTGTCTCCACAGCACCTTCTTAAGCACATATCAGACTGGACAAAGACTGCTCCATCACACTGAGACCTCAAGCGCAGGAACAGTGTCTCACTTGTCTCTGCATCCCTGATACCATGCACAGTGTCTGGCACATGAAGAAGCATTATGATTGTTCAGAATGAAAGACGACTTTAATCTTTTAAGCTTCTGTTTCATTTTGATGTACACGCATTGATCTAGTAACAAGAAGAAAGTGATGATAGACTCAATTTTTATGCTAATCCGAAGAACCTCCAAACTTATGGCTTTTCCACTTTTTCAGGTACGAGAGGTTTTGTTGTCCTTACTTATATGTATGTAAGAGAACCAAGACAGAGAGGTACTTAACTCACCTTAAGATTTAACAAACTGATGTCTTCCTAAGTCGTCTTCTCTAAAGATTTTCCATAGTAATCTCATCCACACTTGGTGGCTTCACTTTTCACTCATATGGAAATGATAATCACATCTCAAGAGCCTAGGCCTATACCTGAAGCTATAAAGTCAACTCACCTATTAGAGCTTAGCTGACCCAGTGGTACTGAATCCTCCCCTACAGCAAACGAAACTCACCAAGCCTCCAAAACTGAACCCTCAAGTGCCTACCACACTCAGACTGAAGAGAGAGGACAGGGCCACATCATGTGCAGGGACTGAAGAGACACGGTAAGGATCATGGAATTTACTGAAAATGAACTGTGAAGCCGCTAAAAAGATTTTAACCCAAATGGCACAATCTAATTTACGTTTAAAAAAAACAACCAAAAAAAAACATTTTTATTGCTGATAATTAAATGAAGGAAGGCAAACAGAAGTGTAAGATGACAACTCGTTCATCAGGAAAAAAATAAGGAAAGCAGAGAGTGGATTCGAGGAACATTTTGGAAGTGGAATCAACTAAATGTGTTACTGTATTTGACTGAAGATGTGACCAAGGATGACACCAAGTTCCAGGCTTGGGTAAATGAATAAAAGCTGAGAATGGAGAGAGAGAAGGTTGTTTTTTCAAGTCCTATTCCAGACATGTTAAGTCTAAGGTGTCCTAAAACAACATCCAAGTGAAGATGTCAAGCAGCAGTTAGACACGCAAGTCAGGAGCAGAAGTCTTATCTGGGCCAAAAACATGACTGAGAATCATTACAATAAAGAAGACAATTCTATGCCCCGGAACTGATGAGCTCATCTAGAAAGATAAAGCTGAGGGAGTAAAAGGGACTCAGTCGCAAGCCCTGAAAAATACTAATATCTAAAAGTAAAGCAGAATATGAGAAGCCACCAGATAAGAGATAACAAAGAGGAGAAACCACGTATACTAGCTGCCTTCTTCCTTTCTCTCTCGTCAGCTAAGTGAACCTGAAGGTTAGGAACCATGCGACCCGTTCTCCACTGCATCAATAGTACCTGCGACATACAGTATTCCATTCGTGTGAATATACTACTATTTCCTTCACCAGCCACCCGATGGACATCTAGATTGTTTCCATTTTTGAGATTTCAATAAATGTTGTCATGAGCACATTTGATATCTTCAAAGAAGGCAGAAAGCAAGGAATGAAAAAATGTCTATTTGTTTTAACAAAAAGTATACAAAGTAGAAAGGAAGATGGGCACTGGGTTTAAATCTCCTGCATAATATTGTACAAGGATTCAGATACTTGCCGTTGCTTTATCAGTGACCAGTGCATTCCAAATACTTGTCATGGCCTGCCGAATGCCAAGGTTGGGATCAAACTGATAACGATAGAGACGAGGAACTAGCTGAGGCAGAAAAGGAGCCAGCTGTTCTCCAGCTCTGGTAGCAATTACATTAAAACCAAAAGCAGCACCCTAAAAAAATAGACGAAGTGGGTTAGAACGCCTGTTATAGCAAAGTATTAACATGTTAAATATATGAGGATCACAGAATCCTCCCTCCCAAATTTGTCCCTGGATTGAGCCTGATTTATTGAGCGCCCCAGCTTTTCCAATCAACAATGCAGCCATGTGGCTCTCTCTCATCACACTTTTACAGAACACTCTGCATCTCAGTTGCAACCATCTGCAAATGTAAACAAAGATTTTGGCTTGGGAGAAAAGTAAAAAAATAAAAACTGTCCAGTGATATCAACTTACCTTCCTAGAGTTCCACATTGCATGATGGTTGGCTAAATTCATAAATTTATACACCAGATCTGGTTGACTAAGATCACTTGCCAGAGAACAAAGCTCCTTGTAGGTGGAGAGGCCCTGGCTTGGAAACAAACAAAAAGTATGCAACAAATGTGTTCTCTCTATCTGGCCTAATAATAATTACACCACCAATTACTTGGACATTTTAAAATTACGTTTTCACTGTATTTCCAATACTGAGTTATCTGAGCACCATAGAGGCAGAGAATCAGGTTGAGAAGAGTATTAAAAAGTCACCTAAATCAACTATCAGCGGGGCCTGGTACGTAGCATGAACACACATGCAGCTCCCGTGGAGGTGGAGCCCTCAGCACTTTGGGAGGCAGCTCAGCAACCCTTCCTTACACTGTGCACAAATGAGAGTCGCTTGGAACAACTTGTGTCTTCCCTAAGTCTTTGCTAAACTACAGCACTCCAGTCTTGGTAATAACATCTTTGACTCCTGTTAACTTTCCTCTGAACAAATAATGTTTGCTCAAAACTTGATCATTTGTGTCAGTTATTTTGGGGTGGTGGAGGGGAACAGAACATTTAAGAACTCAGAAGTCTTCAGGGAGAGTAAGCGAAACGAAAATAACTCTCTATGTGAAAACAGTGAGCTAAGGGAGCGCATCCAGGACAGAGCTAAGTGCCGCCTTCTAACACTGCAGACAGCTCTGAAGCAGGGCTCTGCGTGGTACCACAGCAAGGCCCAGCACGCTGCAGCTCGACCTGAGGATTTTCAGAGGAAAAGCAACAGTGGAACCACAATGGAATAATGAATGACAAGATAAAGGAGGTGTGCTCTCAAAATTAATCTGAAATGCTAAACTGGTAGCCTCCCAGATACCAAGTAGAGTTGCCACCCCACGCGTCTACCCACCCCTAAAAAAATTAGGTGCCATGGATGCTGAGCTATGCTGCCAGATACCCCTCAGGAATCCCTGAGTTCAAGATCAGATCCTCCCCGACAGCAGCCAATGGTCAGTCACTGAGGTGAGGGGACATAAAGGCCCAGCCCCTAAAAGCGGGAAGACTCTGAAGGGTCACCCAAGCCCAGCTCCAGTGCAACTTGAGAAGTCAGTGTTTGCTTAAGTGCTAGCAGCAGGTCAGCTCCTCCTTGAGTCGTCTGCCCTATCCTGCTTCCTAATCCCTCCCAGGGTGATGATCCCGGACACCCTTTAATAAAGTGCCAGCATACAAATCTCCATCTCAGCGTCTGTTTCCCAGAAAACCCAAACTACAATACTAGGTTTTTTCCATGGAAGTTTCTTTCTTCCACTAACAACAACATTTCCTAGGAGGGTGGAAATCAACTTCGTGAGAGCTCTATTCACCAGACTAAATATGCCTACAATGACTGACCAACAGATCTGACACACTTACCCATCGGGTGTTTTGCCAAGGCCTCCCCCTTGAAATACCACTGTCTCTCCAGAAACTTCATGTTTAGCTCTAAACCAAAACGAGGGTAAGAATTTAAATTAGCCTCAATTTTTCATACTAGCTTTCAACTAATTGGTACATTTCATTTGCAAACTGATAAAATCAAGTTCTCTATCAGTATCTGCCAATTATAAGATGTCAGTGTTGACTAATCCTTTGCATCAGCCTGAGAATTTTATAAAATGAAATCTAGGATAAACAAATGAATAGACCCCAAATAAAAGACATCTCATATAAAGTTACACTGAATTAAGTGAGGCCTCACATTAAAAACTATCATTCCTACAAGGAAAGCAACATTAAGCACCAACCAATTACAAGGCTGATACCCTCCCATACTCTTCACAGATCGGACTATGAATGCTATGCACACTTCCTCTCCATGTGTTCACTTCCATTTAATCAAAATTCACTATGGTATTTTTGTGATATAATGCTTTAACTATCCTGAGATCATTCAAAGCTTAATCCGGTGACACGTTTCTAAATAGCAGTTTAGTTTGCTTTCTAAACAGTACACATTAGATGATTAGACTGATATCCACAGCATTAACAGTCATTAACTTACAATTCAGAAAAGACTTAATAAACAGAAAAATGAAAAGTTGAATTTTTCTTCTTCTATTGCATATTTTCAATATGTGCAAAACTTGCCCTATGTGTTCAAATCTGAAATTTTCAAGTTCACTGTACCTTTTGCCAGTCATCAGTGTCTCTACAAGTGTAGAAACTAATTCCTGTTGATCTTGTTCATTGCCCAGTTCATATACCAACCCAAGGCCTTTTGAAGCAACGTCTTGGCTAAGTTCTAGACGAAAGTCAGATAAAGTAATATTACTTTTAAAAAAAATTGTCCACTGGCCATCAAGTTGAAAATTTTAAAAACCTGTAACATTAACCCAAAATGTTATCAAAGTAAATTTATAAAAATAGAATCTGCCTATTTTGTTAAAAATGTACTAAATCACTTCAGTGGATGTGGCCCCCAAAACCCCTATGAAAGAGGACTACATTCACAGAAGATCCACCTCACAAACCAAGTCCACCCTGCTGGGCCCTGGTGTGCAGTGCATAGTGACAGAGGATCAATGGACTTGCAAGTCGTACACGTGAGAGGCAGATCAGACTCATAGAATTTCAATACACCTACATCTAATTCTTTTAATGAAAAGTTAACACAAGTCCATATGTTTAAAACAATTTATAAAACAAAGATACTATTTAAATGTCTAACACATATACATTCGCTCCCTCTTGGCTTAGAATGCAAAGGGAAAAGGAATCAGAAGTAGAAGAAAGCTACTATTTAGTAGAAATACTAGGTTTAAGAAGGCCTCAGCTCCATTTTTAAATGCAAAATTGAAGAATGTGAGTTAATTAGAAAATAAGTAAGAACTGAGTTTCCTCTACCGTTGTTATATGTTCATTAATCCAGATTTTACAAACTTTAAATACAAGTTTAATAATATTAGAAATCAAATATTTACCAATAACCTACCATCATTTTCTGACAAAACAGACACAAATGCACTCTGAATTTCTTTCAGATGAGACTGAAAGAAGAAAAAAGGCATTTAGAAAACTGAAACTCTACCTCTTTGGGAGAATAAGAATCTTGCTCTCAGGTACACAACACCTATAAAATCTAGGACCCCGGGTGTTCACAAGCCCTGCAGCGCCCTCATCTCTGAAGACAGCCAAACCACCTGAAGGTTGGACCACTTACAGGCAGTCTAATGCACGCAGTCTGAGCCTCCCATCGTTACCACTTCCAACCGTACACTTTCAAGTTTAGAATCATCTTCCGGCCAATATATATTATCCTCCATCCCTTCATCTACAGCTTATTTCAAAATATCTATTAATAGTTAATGGCCCTCACCTCAGCTTTGGTCCTCACTTTAATATGTTTTCCTACCCACCACCTTTAAACTGTTAGTATTTCACAAGCAGGTTCCAGTAGAGCTGATTGCATGTATAGGATAGCTTACCTTCACTTCTTTGTGGGTACTTAGCTTCCTCACAAGGGAGAGGAGCCAGATGCAGGCTGCTTGCCTCACATGTGGGTTGGGGCTAATGATATGTTTATTTAAAATCACATCCAACACCCAGGGTACTATATCATTCACTTTAGCTCCTAGAGAAAAGCAAAGAATGATAAGAAATTAAAATAACTGAATGGAGTTTCCTGAAAAAATTAATTTTAATCAACATTTACTCAATCCTATATTAAAATCTAAATGACTAAGATGTTTAAGTAAATTGCTGAAGGAATCAATAATCACTCATGTCAAAACTCAGCATAAGCTAAACACACTTTCAAAGGTACTCAGGTAATTTTAGTTCCCTAGAATGAAAAATTATCCCCATAATGCAAAAGGCCACATATGCATGTGGAGGGGCAGAGGTTATATGGAAAACTCCCGTACCTTCCTCTTCATATTTCTGTGACCCTCAAACTTTCTAAAACAACTGCATCATTATTTTTTTAATTATCCCGCTGTCTCTAGTCTCAGCAATTTCTCTTTCTCTACTGTATCCTTCCCATCCCTCATCTAAAAACTAACACACAAATCCAATCGCTTTTGACCTCCCTTTCTTCCTCCAGCGACTGTGACATTTTTCTCCTTTACTGCTTCAGGGTTCTTCAGCCTCAACACTGCTGACGTTTTTGGCGGGTCAGTTTTCAGTGGAGAGCCATCGTGTGCACTGCAGGACATTTTGCAGCATCTCTGGCCTCCACCCCCTGGAGACCAGTCACCCCACCCTCTCCAGGGTCTGGACATTACCAAAAGTCCTCTGCAGGATAAAAATGTCCCCTGCCAGCCAAGACCACTGTTTTACATTAAAACCTTTCAAACTAGTTGTCTGTACTCATGGTACATTTTTCTCTCCTCTCAGTTTTTCTTGAACCCATTCTAAACCAGGCTTTTATCTTCTCCACTCCACAGAAATTACTCATACAAGTCACCAACTCTGTTGCTAAGTTCAATGATTAGTTCTCATTTTAATTGATCCATCAGCATCGTATGACCCAGCTGATCCCTATCCCATCCGTGCCACACACCCCTTCACAGACTTTTCTTCCTTTCATTTCCAGGACACCCCTACTTCAGAATGATCCTTTCCAACGTTCTGCCCTGGTTTTCCTCAACTACCAGAACTCGAAACTCTGGGGAACCCCAGAGCTCAGCTGTTAGACCTCGTCTCTGTCCTACACACTCCTTGGTGATCACATCTAGGTTTATGGATTTAAACACTATCTTTACGTGATACTCTGAAATATTTTCCAACTTGGAATTCCTCAAAATTCTATTCTCCTACATCCAACTGACCTCCAGGTGTAAGGGAAAATATGCAACAAGCTAAACAGTGGTGAGGATGGTGGAGACAATTAAAGCGGAGAAAGTGGGTAGGATGCTGGCCCTAGCTCACCCTATGGGTGAGCTGGGACATTCCAACACAGCCCAGGAAGGGTGTGGGGGAAGAGAGTCAGGGAAGCAGTTTTCCCTGCACCTTCCCCACCCTACTCCACACAAGTTTATCTCCCAGAGCCTCCCCATCTTAAGTAACAACTCCATTCCTCTGGTTGCTCATATCAAAAACTCTAAAGTCATCCGTAACTCCTGTGTCACCTCATATCTAATCCAGCAGGGAATCCTACTGGCATTACTTCAAATACCTTTAAGCATCCATTTCTCACCACCTCCAGGCTACCACCATGGTAGAAAGTCACCACTGCTTCACACTTGGAATTCTGAGGTAGCCTCCTAACTGTTCTTGCTTGCCCTTGCCCACTTCAGTCGACCTTCAACACAGCATTAAAATGACCCTTTTAAAATATAAGTTCGACCATGGTTCTCCTTAGTTCACAATGCTGCAGCTGCTTCCTATCAAAGGACCCCCATTAGCTGGCTCCCCACTGCCTCTCTGACCTTGCCTCTTACTCCTGGTCTCCTCACCACTCCGTTCCAGTCCCACTGACCTCAAACACATTCATGCTTCAGGGCCTCTGCAATTGCTACTGCTTCTGCCATGAATGCTCTTTCCCAAGAAACCTGTACAGCTCACTCCCTTACCCACTTCAAGTCTTCATGTTCAAGACACCTTCCTGAGAACGGGTGCCCCATGCACTCTGAATTACCATCCAAATTTTATCTACCCGCTTTCTCTGCTTTACTTCTCTACATTGTACTTATCACTATTTAGCATGCTACATGTTTTCCCTTATTTTGCTTCCTGTCAACTCTCCCACTACAATGCAAACTCCATGGGAGCACAATTTTCAACTGCTTTGATCATTCTTGCATGGCCAGTACCTAGAATTGTACCTGGCTTATTCTAAGCATTCAATACATATTTACTGAATTAATTTACTACTTAACCCTCTCTATGACAAAAAATTCATATGTTGACCATTTCATTTCTAGAGAAAATGAAGTCGGCTGCCAAAAAGGTCTTAGGAAATCACTAAAATTGTACATTTATCACTATCTGAAATGGAAAAATGAGACAGAACACATTTTGATTATTTGTAAAATGAAAATAAAACAACTACTACCTTGAAAACTAACTACTCCCTCCTCCTCCTCAGTAACCACACCTTCACATCCAAAGCCTGAGCCCTGCTGCAGACACTTCTCACTCTTCTGTCCTGGCTCCCCCACCCTTCCCCCGGCCCCTCTTCTTTCAGTTTTCATTAACTCTGGTCTTCTCCCCAGCCTCAGCCTGGGATCTTTTCCCTTCTCTGCCTTCACTGGGTTGGGGAAACTGGATAGAAACAGTATTACCATTAATTGAGACAGGAAATAAAGAGGGACACAATTTTAGGAAATGAAGAAGACAAACTATTTCGGAGGGTAAGAAGAGGAAGAGAAAATAATTTCAGACTTAGACATATAGAAATGTTGGTGCCTATGGGACCTCTGTGTGAAAAGCCCAATAAACTGTTGGCAAAACAGCCCTGGAGTTAACACACAATGGTTCTAAGACAGAACTATACTTTTTGGGGTTATCGACATAGACTGGCTTCCATCAATCTGCAGCTCCCCAAAATAGAATGAGAGGAAAAGTGTGTTTTCTATTTCCTGTAAATCTCTTTATGATAGCTAATGCAATAACAGGTGAACGAGGATGCAGGTAATCACAGCAGTGTTAAATTTAACTATAACACTAAGTAAAATAACTAAATTAATGTATTCACAAGACACAAAACATATAAAATCACAGTATTTCTAACATGCAATCAGAAACTGTATGCTCAACTATGTAGTCACTAAAAGCCAGTGGCACTTGGAGCGTGAGCAGAAGACACTGAAGCTTCCTTATGTCATAAAGAATTAGGGGGCACGTGATTTGGAAACTGTTATGCCTTGACTTATGAAACTGGCTAAATATACCAATTATCATGAAAAGAGCACAAATTTGAGGGTAACCCATAGCTAACTCCCCTGCTTGCCTTTCAAAAGACTTGAAAAAAATTCTCCTTTATCACATGCTCACTCTCCTTCAACCAACTATTTTTCTTGACTGAGCCAAATTGGTAAGACAGATATAAATATGTGAAAAAGTCAAAGTGGAATGTATAACTTTTTCTTTTGCTTCAAATCTGATAAAGAGAATAGAAAGAAAAGGGTCACTTGATGATTGTAAATCAATCAGCTGAGCATCGGGTACCTGCAGGAGGAGTGTATTCTTCTTCAGTCACTAGCCAGGCGTCTCGGGCAGCCACGGAACTAGTTCCTATCGCAGCACTGGTAATGGCTTCACCGATAGTGAACTGAAGTTCTATCTGCTTGGCCTGCAACAAAGGAAACAAAAGCCATGAATCAGAGACAGCACTGCCCCAAAACATCCATTTTACAGAAAGGCTGCTTAATACCTTGTTTCTCAGCACGCTTTGTTTTGACTCAGCTGGATTGCTTTTGGCTAATGGGGTGGTTTAAAAGTGAGATACGGTAAAGGAATGGAGAAGGTAAGAATGGCATGAAGATCTTTTTCCAAGTTCACGTTGCACTCCTCACACTCAATGGAAAACCACTACACAATGATTTTTAACCTTTGAGGAGAAGGGCATGGACGTTGAAGCCACACAGGTCTCAGTGCAAATTCTAGCTTTGTCTCTCACCAGCTACCTGTCCTTAAACTCTGAGTCTCAACTTCTTCACATATAATATGAGCATAATACCATCACCACCTAATCAGGCTGTAATGATTTAATGAGGTAAATGTACAGAAAGCTTCTAGTGAATTCCTAATTTGTAGTAACTGCACACTAAGTAGCAGCCATTATATTAATACCACCAACTCCTCTTTGCAATCTTATATTACATGATATCTACAAGTTATTCTCAAATGGTTCAGAAAAAAAAAAGAGAGAATGATAAAGCAAATATGGTAAATGTTAAAATTCGGTAACTCTGAATAATAGGTATAAAGTAACTTTATATTATTCTTACAATTGCACTGTAAGTTTGAAATTGTTTCAAAAATCATGTCAGCAAAATTCTATATGATATATTGTCAAATTTTAAAAAGTTTAACATTTTTGACACACTTCCCAAATATGATTCACTGACTCAATACAGAATTGGACCTGTCTTAGTTCTCTCTGGAATTTTTGTTTACTGTAAACTGTTAAGAAATCTAAGAATAAGAGAATAGAAGAGAATAAAAAACAGAAAGCATGAGAAATATGGGAATATTAAGACCTTTTGAGAGAATTCTACAAAGCAGACAGACAACAGTTTAGCAGCTCCTAATCTCGAACAAATGTCTTGATGCTGTATCACACACTTCCTATTCTGAGAGAAAAGGATTTAAGGGCTTCAGGCCCACAGCTTCCCTGGTCTAAGCTGAGAAAAGGGCATTTCAACAAAGAGAATCCGGTATTAGGGATTCATTTCATGTGCCATTTTTTTTACATGTTTCCTATTGTTAATAACAATAAAGTTGGCATTATAAGCAGAAACAAAACTCCCTAACTCCATTTATGAATAATATTATATCTAGACTGCTTTATATATTCCAAAATAAGAGGAAGTCAATAGATGAAATAAAATTAGGCATAGGGATTCATTAAATGATAATCACTCTACTTTGTGTACATTTGAAAGTTTTCATGATAAAAAGTTAAATAAAAAAAAAGAAAACTTCGGAACTTTGTCTCAGCTGACTGTGAAGATATCTGCTTCTCTGATTCATACTTTTTTTCACTGTTATCCTTTAATGTATTATGTTTCCAGCTTTTCATATATTTCTGTACTTATAAACTCTTAAAATAATAGCTTCAATAGCAAGTTAAGAATCCAGACAAACCTTCATTTATTTAAAGAAAACCAGAAGAAATCCATCTTTTCTCATAGATTTTAAAAAAGAAAAAAGGCGAAAAAAGCAGACATCATAACGCTTTCCCCTAAGTGGTTACGTCAGTGACATCCACGGAGAACCTGATACGGGCATAACTCACTACCAAAAAATTTCACCTTACAATACTTGCTCTATCACTTAGCTGCCTGAGTCCTCATCCCCAACTCTCCTCACTCCTACCCTTTAAGGCCCAGCAGCAACCTCGCCTCCAAAACGCCTGCACCAATCCTCCCGGACAGAAGTACCCCCCGTGCCGTGCTTTGTGAGTCCACTGCCTTATACACGAATGTCTCTTCAGGTTCAGTTACTCTGCCAATACTGACTGAGATCCCACCACTAACAATCACTGGTAGGTGCTGGTTTTATCGTGGGGAATGAAACCGACTCTGCCTTCAATCTAGTGGGCAATTAGACACCATGATAAATGCTACCAAAAAAAAGCACAGAGAGTCACAACAGCACAAATAACTGGTCTGAAGGGTCAAGAAGGCTTTCCAGGGGACCCAGCAACAACCTGAGAAAGAAGGAAGTATGGGTCTTTCCAAAGCTCGGAGCAAAGAAGGACGGAGAAGCTGGCGTCAAAAATGTAAGTGAGTGACAAGAATCAAGGCTGGATCAGGGGCTAGATCAAGCTGTGCTAAGACAATTATCACCCTGGGCAGGTGCTGTCAAATGGTAAGTCTTCTCCACTATACCAGGCATTTATCGACAGGACAGAAGCTAAGTCATCAGACACAAGAGCAACTGGAACACTCGCACCTATTCACCACACCTAGCTGACTGAGTAGGTTTTCCCTTCTACCCACAGCGCACTGTGCTTTACTCAAAAATTATGACATAAAGACTTTCCTACATGATTAGTCAATGCCATGCCTGCCACAGTGATGAGCCCAAGGTTGGCATGCAATAAGTACTTGGTAAATAAATAAATGAAAGGTGAATTTAAAATCTCACAGCATGCTATAGTCCAACTAAAACAAAAATGCCTTTTGTTTGAATTTTTGATTAACGATCAGATAGCAATAATAAATACCTCCACAGAATCCATCAGACCTTGCAAGAGGAGTTTCTGGTGAGGAAAATCTCCATCCCCAACTGGAAAATATCCCAACGTTTGGATTGCTCGTTCTTTCATCTGGAAGAAGACAGTTTTTTTCTTAAACAGTGTTATACAGCTGTACCCCGGAACAACGTTTCCACAATGAGACAGCAAGGAGGGGCAGTCTAACTAATGTAACAGTGCACAGATTTTTTGTCTGTTTTTAAGTGTCTAACTTTACAGAATTATGTCTATAAGACAATGGAGGGAGAAAGACATAAAACTGAGTCCACAGTTGCAAAAGAAAAAAGAAGAAAGCCTTGAATTAGGTTTATTATCCTTCAAGTTATAACACTTAAAAATGTAGGTTCTGGGACCGCAGGACCTAAGATCAAATGACACAGCCTGATCATTTTAGTAGCCTTTACAAGTATGTAACCACAGGCAAGTTACCTCACCTCTCTGTGACACAATTTCTTCATCTGGAAAATACAGGTGATAATTATATCTACTTCGCTAGATCTTTCAGAGGATTCAATTATATGTGAAGCATTTAGCATAAGCCTGGCACATTACAAGTGCTCAACAGTGGTTGATAATGATTAACTAATAACTACTAAAAACTATACTGTATGATCTCAGAAAGTTTTAAACAGTAGTGAGACCAAGAATAAGATTACATGTTTACTAAACTTGTAGTAAAATAATTATTCTTCTCATTAAATCATCTCATATTTCAACACTAAGGTGTTCTGACCACAAAGAAAATGTTTTAAAGTCTATAAAATTTTTATCTAAAACTAAAAAACTATAAGTATCCTTTCCCTCACAGATTACTCACACTGCTTACTAATGCCCAGACTTCTTAAAACCAGACTGGCTGTAGGAGGTTAAGATTTAGATTTGGTCTGAAATCATAACAATATTTAACACTTTATTATCTAGCTTTTGCACAACAAAAGCATTACCTGATGCAGTTAACACTTTACCCCAAATCTTAACAATTATGAGCCTAAATTGGAGTAACTGGATCAAATGGTGCACAAATCATCCCTAACTCAAATTAAATGGTCACCTACACTTTCCTCTTTACCATTCCTTTTTGCATTAAATCCTTCCTCCAGGTGCAAAGCCATTTACCTCTTTACAATTGTGGTTTTGCACATATATATATACATATACACATAAACACACATATATAAATAGAAATAACATCAGAAGAAAAAAAATAGAGACTTGCCTTATTTGTTTCCTTACTGGAGGGTATTCTATTTAGTAAGCTTTCCACAAGATGTAATTTGGTGAAGCCAGACCCCTCACTGGGGATTGGGAGAGGGCCATTTCTGCCAATTTCACCCAGGGCTGTACAGGCAGCGACTGCCAGGAGAGGAGATGTGCTGTCCAAAAATGACCCTGTAAGCATATTTGGACAAAACTAAGACAGCAAAACAAAATCAAAGTCTACAGTATCTCCTAGTTGATAATTTGTTACTGTTTGCTCAGTAATAAAAACAATGGAAACAGGAATAGTGTCCTGTTTCTAAATGTTTAAAGTTTTCCCATAACACAATCATGTCATATACAAACATGTTGAAAAAATGTACAGGAAAAGAGCACTTTTATTGTTATTAAAAACAATTTATTTAGCATCGAATGCGGTTAGTGAAAAGGCTTGTGACTTTAAAGCTCATGGTTGTAAAAAGAGATCCAAATGCTATATTAAAATTTAACCTAATTCAAAAATTGCAGCATCCAAGCCAGCACGAGCACATTAATCACCTATTGTTTCTGTGGCGCTCTGAATGACTTCCTCTTGTTCAGGCAGGAAGTCAGCATCAGTGTCCAGGTCTCGTTGCTCTGCCCTTCTCATTTTCTTTTTAGCCAGATATCGTCCTACTGTAAATCCCAATGCAAGCAAAGATCCATGCTGTATCTCTGGGCTCTGAGTATAACAACAAAAGAGCATATGTCTGTCTCTCTCTCACATACGCAAGAATGCATTGAAATAACTGGTCCCTCCAACAAAACATAAGGCCAAAGAATAAAGTGATCATTCCAATGGATGCTAACGAATCAGGTTTAACACAAGAGAAACTGAATTTCTAACACAGATAATTCTGAAAAGTTATACGTAGTCCCGATCCACTTCGAGATTTAGATTCCCTAATCCCTCTCCCTCTCCAACTCTGGGTGAGATGACTTTCTTGCATGCTCCTATTATAGCAGCCACATAACTATACCATCATAATCTTCAAGCATAAATTCTCCTTGTTGCCAACCAAATTCAATAAACAAATCCTATCTGCTAAAACCTCCAAACGAAAGGTAGGCCATAAAATATTTAAAAGCACATGGTTTTGACAGTGTTTTCTGATAGGACAGGCACAATAATAGGTGGCAGTGGATGGGAAAGAAAAAAGGAACATTTCTGAGCACCAGGTAGTAGCAAGGAGTCTCACATACTTACTCCCCACTGCGTTCCCAACACCTAAAACAGTGCCTATTGGACTCAAGGCACACAAATGTGCTGAATGAACTGATTTAATCAATGTATTATCTATCTCAGTTAATCTTTACAATCATAAGTTTATTTTACAAATGAGAACACAAAAACTAAAAATGTATTAGATGCTTTTGTAAAATTCCACTATCTCCCACAAAAAAAGAATGAAGACCAAACTGGTAACATACATGGTTATCTTTTGTAGTCTTTATAAGCTGTTCTATCATTGACTTCAACTCACTTCCCGACACTGTAGAGACCACCACAGAATAAAACAATGCTGCCAGTTCACGCATCTCTTCTTTACTACTATTCATCAGACTCTGAGCGGTGCAGAAAAAGAAATATATACATGATATGTAATCATCTTCCTGCTGACAACACCTAACATTTAAAATTAAAAGAATAAATGATACATTATATTGTTCGATCTATTGGTATCTCTGAGAAAAGAATACAAGCTATTATTTCAAAATAAAAGGTGAATTATATACCAAAAATCTTCTGTGCATTTTCATCAAAGATAGAGTATAAGACAAGTGGAATTAATACACAGATGAACTAAAATAGAGGTCAACAAATGTTTTCTGTAAAGTGCCACATAGGGTTTGTGGGCCATATGGTCTCTGTCACAACTCCATTCTACAACTGACATGCAAAAGCAGACACAGACGATAAACAAATGGGAATATCTATGTTCCAGTAAAACTTCATTTTTTTATTTTTTCAGCCATTTAAAAATGTAAAAACTATTCTTAGCTTGCGGGCTGTATGAAAACAGGAAGCTAACCAGATTTGGCACTGTAATTTGATGACCCCTGATCTACAAGATCAAAAGTCGAAAACTTTAACATCATTTTGAAATCAGAAAATATTCACAAAAAAATTAAAAACCTTTTAAACTGGAAGCAATTTCACGACAGCAGATTTTCCAGAAAAATACAATACTCACACCTCTTGGTAAGTTACATTTATTCTTTCACATATAAAGAGATAATCTGTACATTTTACCATAATTCAGGCAGCATTTTCCAAAAAGAACTAAATTATGTAACACATGAGGTATATAAAACTATATGGGCCATACATGCGCTAAAAAAATTATTCATTGTTTAACTGAAATTCAAATTTAACTGAGCATCACATATTTTTATTTGCTAAACCTGGCAATACTTTTGGTGTGACCATGGGACAAGGGCACTCTCCTACATGACTGGTGGGAGTGTAAATTGGTACCACTCACATGGAGGACATGCACCACCTATCAAAATTGCAAAAGCACACATCCTCAATTCAACTTCTGGGGGGAACCCACCTAAAAAATACTTCTTCATAATCAAAATGATGCACTGTTCATTGCAGCAGACTGCAAGTACCCTAAATGACCATCGGTAAGGACCTAAATAAATTAGGGAACACTCGGACCCTAGAAAACAATGAAGCTGTTAAAACAAAAAGGATGCTCTCTCTGTAGTTATGTAGGAATACCTCCATGTTCTAGTAGTAAGTGAAAGAACTAGAGTATAAAATAATGTAAAAACTATGCTACCTCTTGTGTTAAAGGAGAAAAATAAAAATAAAAAACGCTTATTTTTTTCATGTGAGTAGATGCATAAAAAAACTCAAGAAGATACACGGTGTATAAACAAATGATGACCTATACATGTCAGGTGACAGAAGAAGGGGTAGGAAGTTCAGGGATTCGGGTAAGTGGGAAACAGTTATGGAAAGAAGATAATGTACATATTTTTTTAATTTCAACTATACAATTCTATTAAACTTTTAAAACAGAAAAATAATGTTTTACTCATATGACTCAATTTATCTTGCACTCTCACTAGATGGATCATTGAGACAATAACCTACATGCTTCTCAGTAAGCCTCTGATGATAAGAGAATTTTCAAAATGACCTAAAGGCATAACAGGTCATAGGAACTGGCAGGAAGACAAAATGATGAGACTGACATTTAAAACATACAGAATCAAAAGAAATGCACAAAATATACCTTTATCCATTCTGTTTTGTCTACAAATTTGGTAGCCAACTTTTCTGGATACACTGAGACAGCTTCCAAGAGACAGTACATGACTGGCAAACCTAAATAAAAAAGAGTTCAGAACCACTCTAATTTCAAGAAAAGTAATAAACATACAGGGTTCACTAAATTCTTTTAAAGCTTTAGGAGGCGTTCTCCAGTTCCAAAAAAACAAAAATAAACCTAAATACAGTATGTGATTCAATACTGCAAATTTAGACTAGTTATCACCCATAAAAAGATGTCCTATTCTTCACACCCCCTTACAAAGTAAAAATATATTATCTATTATTACCATTTCTTTCTGAAAAGAGAAACAGTGTATCAAAAATGAATCAGATCAGTTTAGAAAAGAAACAAAGGCTAATGTTCAGTTACTGAAGAGAAAATAATTTTGCTATAAATACTCAACTGAGTTTAATATTAGATTTTTGCTTAAGTGCTTTAATATCTATCCTCGGAACCACGACCTCATACCTCCAACACCTGCTAAGAGCTGCTGAAGCAGGCCAATGTAGATCTGAACAGGGTTCGTTTCTCCACTCTTGGAAGAAGATGAGGAGGCTGTTGCCTGGTTGCCTGACATTAAAGTCCTTATGTAGCGTCCAATGGCTGGGGCATGATCTTGCATATCAGCCAAACTCTGAGAGGTGGGCACCACTCCTGCACTGTGAGCTAGGCACATTCGTAAGTAGAGAACTATCTAAAAACAGAATGAATAAGAATAGAAGATAAGTTTCTCGAAAAATCAATGTGGGAAGATATTCTTCAAAGTGACAGTTTCCCAGTTTTGATTCCCCTACCCTCCTTCATAAAGCTATTCATAATCCTCACAGAAGCTGAAAATATGACTCAATATGTTAACTGAACTTACCATACGAAGCAAAATTTACCTAACAAGCTTTTATAATTCCAAAGCGTGTTTTTGGTGGAGTTTAATGGAGTTAAAATGCAAACTCAACTTCCAAAGTCTAAATTATCACAATAAAAATTATTTTTAAAAGGTGTGTCTGAGAGAGAGAGGAGAGAGGAGATAGAGAGGGGAGAGAAAGAGAAAGAGAGACGAAGAGAAGGGAGGAGAAGGGAGGGGAAAGGAGGGGAGGGGAGAGAGACACTGAGCAGAAACCTGGGGCCAATGATCTATTCCTGCAGAATTCTAGTTGTATTTAATCTCCCCTGAGACAAGAATTTGAGAATATGGATCCAACTCATCTACAGAGAGCAGACACGGCACCATAAAAACCTCTGATGCAAACTGGCCACTCTGCAGTCCTCTGGGTCTCTCGCCTTAGGACAGGCAGAAATTACACTGTGCGTGTTCTTCCTCATTCTGAACATTACCAACTCTTCTCATTTAATTAATGCAAATCAATGACCTAAACAATAGAATTCCCCTTATAAATGTGACAAATGAATCTCTATCACTCTCCAACCTTCAAAACTAGGAAACCCAAACAACCTCGACATATTGTTGGCTTTAAAATTTAAATCTAATGGGCTATAAAATCCCAAAAGTAATCAATGCAGAGCATCCACTTCTTTCAAAAAGAAAATCTCACTGAGATAAATATATAGACTACACTATGAATTAAAACAATACCAATTACCAAATACCATTCTTCTAATAACCTGGTTTATGAGTTTATCTAGAACACATAAAATTCATAGATATCTCTTTGGGGGTGACATTTTCATTTATAATCTTTAGAGAAAGCAAAACAGAAATAAATGCCAGTCCTACCTCTCCAAAGGCTGCTGGGTTAAACGGAAGGACAGTGGTGCCAGTCATATACTTGGCTGGAGTTTTCATTCGGTGGGAAGCCTAACAGAAATAAGCCCCAAACACGATTACTGAAAAATGGTGCCCATGTCCCCTTCCTCAATTCAAAAATAACTATACTTCTAGCTACATTATTGTTTGCTACTGTTTATTCTGGTCAAAACATCTTCCCATTAATCATGCTGATTGTTCATGCCCCTCAAATCCTAAATGACAGGTATATTGCCTTTTCTTCCTCACGTTTTTTCCTGGCTTGTTGAAAAAGAATAAACCTACTCCAGATATCTACTGACACAGTCACCCCAGGCCACTGTGTTGGTTATTCTTATTAATAATGGAGGCAGGAGGAAAACAGGAGCACAAAAGCATCTTCTGACCACAAATATGACAGTGCCATGGAGTAGAAAATCATGGTTACTTAATACTGAACTCCTACTCTCTATCTGGGCAAAAAGCTAAGACCACCAACACAGGAGGAAGGCAGTAAGGTATGCCCCAACATCCTCAAAGAAACACTGATGTAAAAAGTAGGACAGGATCAGGGCTGGGGGTTATGACTGCCAATACTCTGTGCGATCTACCAGCAGAGAACACCGTGCAAAAACAGGAGACTTGCAAAAGCAGATGTGATGTTCTCTTAGGACTAGGGTAGAAAAAATGTCAACTGCACCCTGAAACAGTCTTCAACTTATGGTGCCCTAAATAACGCCCTTAAAAAACAAAAAGGGAATGTATTTTTAAGCATGTTTTACCAAGAGAAAAAATTTTAAGCACAGTCAAAATGTTAAAGAACCTAAAAGAAATTGTAAGCAATTCAGATCTGGGTGAAACAGATCGATTACATTTAAGAATTACATTTTTATCGTTTTGTAACTTTTATTGTAAATATTAACATTGTCAGAAACTACTACTATTCCACATTTAGCGATAACATTTTAAACGCGTCACCTAAAATATGTATGCTTATTTTCATCACCCATTACATAACTCAAACTATCATCTAAAGTTAAATACCATACCTTTTCTTGGATATAATATACCATTTCTGGGAAAGAAGGCATCTGCTTAGAAGCACTTTCTTTTCTGTTTTTACCAGGAAGACACCTTAATACTCGCTGTGCTTCTCCATGAACTTCTTCCCGTCTTTCAGAAAGACAAATAAGAATAAATTTCACCAATTGGAGAATGATTATTTGAAGATTAAGAACAATAATTTTATCTGGCAGCTGGGGTTCTGAGAAAATGCCTTAAACAGATTCTTGGCTATCTAAGCAAAGAGTCATAATATATATCATAAGAAGTTACTTCTTTTTGGAAATTTCATGAGATTTGAAGAGTCGTGAGGCTTGCATCTTTACATTTTATCCACCAGTGAAAACAAGACAGGTTATAACTACAGGTCTGTATCATATCAAGAGCCATAATTTTAACTGTTTAAGAAACTGCTTCTAAATGCCATAGACTTACATTACAAACAACATACATTTTAGTAGTTTTCAAATAAATTTAAAATGAACCCAAATTCAAAGTAACACCTTTTGAAACTTACGGATCTCCTGCAGCTAGTAAGAGCAAATATCTGGAAGGTATATGATCTGAAGGAAACACCGTGCTCGCAAATTTCACAGCCACTTGTCGAACTTGAACTTCAGGCTATTTGACACAAAACATGCACACACACAAAAAAACATAGATTTAAAAAAAATTACAGAAAACCCGTTCTAGTCAAGATAAGTCATCTTAACTGCAAAAAAATCAAAATTTAAGTTGCTATTTCAATAAATATGTCTAAATAAATAAAGTTAAGATACGTCATTTGTCCAAGATTTTTAATCATGTTGTTTAAGTCTTTGGATAGTGATATTACTTAAAAAGTACTTTTATGATGTAAGAGGACCCTCCAAGTAAAGCAAGAAAACCCACAGAGACCATAGTCAGAGAATCTCTGTACACGCATATCCTCAGCCTGACCTTGAGACCAAGGTCACTATGACAGTTTATGCCCACCACCTGTTTCCCCAACTCTCAAACTCTCAGTCACGTGAGTAAAATTCAGATATTTTACAGGGAACACAAACAGATCTCACTTGGAATCCCTACAAATATGAAGCAAAATACCCCCTTCAACTGTTCCAGATTAGCTCTAACGTAAAAACTGACTCCAAGATAAAGTTTCAACTACATACGTATATTCAGCTAACTTAAAAAGATTAATAATGTATGACTACAAAGCTCAATCGGAAAAGCAACTACAGAATTTAGTTGATGCTGAAGCTTTATTCTCATGTACTTTCCCCTTAGGCCATTCCTCCAGTCACAACATGAGTGAGATGGATGACACTAAGAAATAGATACTGTCCCCCTATTCATTCAGGTAGTCTTCCTTGAGTTACTCTAAAGAGCAATGATACTAAGGATAGTCTATGTGATTTAGCATAGGGTCTGGTTGCTTTAAATATAGTCTGAGAAAAGAAAATAAATTACCTTTGACTTGGTAATATTGTTAAATGATTTGATCTACACAAATATAACCAGCACCACTCCTAAGGTTATCTAGAAAAATTTTTCAGTATTCTATTCTATTCTAATTCTATTCTATTCTATTCTATTCTATTCTATTCTATTCTATTCTAATGAGCTTGCAAATAAGCCTATAATTCTTTGTCCATGATATATGACCATGAACCATGTACGCCAAGCAATTTCACAATGGGACTCTATATATAACAAGCTTTCTGAGTTAATATAATTATACTGTCATATTTTAATAGAAACCAGATATCTTTCTGAACCTTAAATAATTCCCTTAATATAAATGTACTAAATATGCCAGCCAAATCTCAGAAAACGCTATTTATATTAATCTCAATAATACTTTTGACATCATTCCCTCTTTTAATCTTCCTCTCTACTCCTAGAAATGGAAGACAAAAAAAAAAAAACTAAAGCAAATACATGATATATTATTTTATATTGTATATTATATGGTGTATAAACATATATATGTGTATATATATTCAAAACTCTACATTAAATGCACATGAAAACCAAATAAAGAATACTAGAAGGAAGATGAGTATGTATGATGATACTGGCTTACTTCCTACAGACTCATTTTGATATATCAAATTTGTCTTTCTCTCTGCTTTTCCCCCTCAATATTGCCTATAGAACCCTACCCCCAATGGACTGTAGTGCACAGCTACCAGTTAAGATAAAACACTTCCAATTTGAAGAATATGACATTAACAACAGGTTTTCAACATGGAAGGCTTTAAACATGAAGTCTCTGTGAATATCACTACTCCTCCTCCCCTAAAATAAAATTTCTATCACAAAGAATTAAAAATATGTAGATTATAAATCACAGTCCATGTAAAAGTAAATATTCCTCTTAATTATCAAGATAGTTAAGGAGAAAAGCAATTCAAATTTTGTTCTTAAAAGTGTAAAATGCATATACTACCAGCCACTGCAGTTCAGAGATGACCCTACCTTTATTAAGTACGAAGCCACAAGTGCCTCCATGAGAGTTCTCTGCGCTCCTTCCAAAGTACTATAAGCTCCAACCATCATAGATAATGCTTCTTGAATAGCAAGTCGAGTCTCGGGCTCTTCCTGTAAAAGATAATTAAAAGCGTTTCCCGCTCTGTTGGGTTTCCAAGTGAGCATCCAAACAGAAAGCATCAACTTCCTAGGTATTTTCCTACCTTACACAGGGCTTCAAAAAGCTGCTGCACAAGAGCTATATCCTTAGTGAATAAATGGGGCATTCGACTGTAAGAGAATACAAGATCATCATTACTATCATTTCCATGATACGGAAGAAATGAAATGAAACACAAATTTTCCTGAACTTGCATTTTCATCTCTGAACTATGTCAGCCTCATTAAATTACCTAACCAGAGGGTAAAAATCTTTATAATACTTAATTCTTCAGCTGTCTAATCCAAGTAACCCTTGATTAATATATACATGATCCACTCTTCATTACAGTCCATGCATTCAGTTAACATTTCTGATTTTAATATAAAGAAATAGATAATTAAAACCAAACTGCTATTTAAACTAAAGGCTATCGTGATAAGGGGCTTTGTTACTTCATGCCAACAGAGAAGAGACAAGGTCTGCTGACAAGCCTGCACTGTATCAGTTAACCTAGGGTGGCTTTTGTTCTGAGCCCCAAAGATCCTTTCCCTGCGTAGTACAGGAGAGCAAGACCTAACCTGCACAGGTCAAAACAGAACCTGTGCCAGGGTGCAAGCAGCACCTGGTGTCACCAAAGATGTTGCACCTCTATCTCCCTGCTTTGAAATACAGTAAAGGAAGAGGAAACAAGAAAGAACTGGAAGCAAGAAATCATAATAAGCAAAAGAAAAACATTCATCTTTGGAAACAGGGCCACTCAGAATCATAATATAACACTATCGAAAAAGAGAATCATTAGCAAGACCTTGATTATGGGGATTATAAAGACTAGTAGAGTAAGTAGCAACAAGAACACTTAAGGTCAATCAAAAGTCTCTGGAATCCAAGAAAATGTAACCCATTATGACACAATTCACTTCAAAATTTCATCAAGACTACCATTTAATATGGTGACATTATCATCAAATGTAAGTTAAAATGTCTCCCATCAGTTTCCTTCTACAAGGAAGACATTTCTAAACAACCTATGGCCATTAAATACATTTCCTTTCAGAATCACAACAAACTTATTCTCCAACCATTATTAAGTGCCATATAATTTTTCTTAGTTTACCAACAGGGTATCTCTCACTGAAAAAGAGTTTACTCACCTGGAGAGTTTTTCCAACAGCTGAATATGCCATTGACAGTAGCTTAGGGTCCTTGGAATTAAGAAGAAAAAAAAAGAACAAAAAACAGACAAAACAAAAAACACAGTAAACGGCATAACCTTTTTGCTACAATTACATGCATTATTTTGATCCTTGGTAAACCTGGTATCACTCTGCCTAACTTCACGATATTAGTGTCTGAACGGAACAAACAGAAAAAGTCCAAACCCAGAATTCATCACACTACTAAAAGGAAAACAAAACCTTGCATCCCCATCTCACTCCAAAAAGAAACTGCACTGGTCATAGATAAAAAGGTTCTCTTAGTTGGTGCTAAGTTCAGGATATAGTTCAAGACCATGTAACCTGCAAACACCAAAATTCATCTTCAGCACACTAGGAAAACAGCTTCTTAACTTATTAGAAAATTAACCACTCATCCGACAGGGTAAAATCCTCCCTCTTTCACCCAAAAGTGCAGTAAGCTAGGGAGTGATTCTTTTTAAACTCTGCGCTGTGAAAACAGCTTCCTCTTCTATCTTCCACTATAAAAAATTAAAGGGATCATCAAATGAATGAGGTTGCCTCCTCAAACAGAATTTTACATGGCTTAATGAAAACCAATATTCTGACTATGCAGAACCAAGTAACACTTCTGTAAATTGAAGGACAAATTATTCACCTTTCCACACCAAGATGGTCACTCTCATGGATTCATCACTAGTAAGACATGTGGGTGTCACCTGGAGGTAAGGGGATTAGGGCCCTATAGTTTATCTGGCCTCTCTAACCTATTTTTAAATATATAGATTTCCCTAAAAGCCCCAAAGCATTTTTATTTCTACCAACCATCCAAAGTATCTGACTACGCCATAAAAATAATCTGAAAGTTTCCCTAGGCCTTAAAATCCATGCAAGCACTATTCAACAAGAAAAGATAGAAGAGCCAGGCCTAACACTGCCCCCAAAGCACAAACTGTACAATGAACAGATTTTCACTAGTAATAACATCTAGTAATGCCTTCACTGAGCTGAATGATTTAAGTGTTATTTCTCATTAATCTTCACAAAACCCCAATAAGTGGTATATTATTTTCTATAAAGAATGACGCTAAAGAATTTAAGTAACTCACAGAGAACAAAACTGGATTAAAACTCAATTCTAACTCCAAATGACAAAAATCTTAATCATTTTACTCTGCAAACATGCATTCATGTTTAGATAAGACTTTGGGAAATTATGTTAACTAGACTTCCTGAAACCTACTTTTTAAGCAAATTCCCTTAAAATACTAAGATAGGAAGAATGGTACAGTAAGGACAAACAGGATTTAAAACTCTACAATCCAAGGAATCATGCTACAGACTGAATGAATCAAAAATTTACTGAATGCATGTTTTGATAGAATTCTGAATCAGTAAAATGTCTGCCCCCAAGAATCAATACTGTTTCTCAATATAAGCAAATACAACTATGGAAAAAAAAAATTTAACTAATTCTTTTCGCTACATTTTTGCAGAGTGCTAAAAGTAGAATAAAATGTATTTGCTTTTAAAGATGTTATTTAAAGAAATGATAAGACCCCTTGAGATTCATATCGGTTTTTAATATTTATTTCCCCCATAAAAGCAAAGGATGGCAGTAATTTCTGATATCTGTACCACTTCAAGTAAAAATGTTAAGAAATGATGGAACCATAGCAAACCGTAACTAACTAAATTAACATGTAGACCAGGAAAGCTTGTAACAGAAAATACTTTAAAATATAAAATGTTAACAAAAGTTAAAACACAAGTCACTTACTTCTTTATATTCATTGATTAACTTGGTGAGGCCATTCAAAAGCATTGGACCTAATGGCTTAATCTTGATTTCTGGACAACTTTAAAAAAAATAGCACACATACACAAAGCAAGATAAGAATCTAATAATTACGTATCTTTTCAGATAATTAAAGACATAAGTGAAATAAGTCAAATAACTATATTAAAATCAGAATTTTTTAAAAAATAAGCAAACATAATTTCTCTCAGTAAGATACACTTGAATCATTTGATCACTCCAACAGCTTTAAAACTTTACAGTCAAGTAGCTCCAAAAACTTACGTTATACAAATGTGATGCACAAATTGCAGGGATAATGTTCTTAATTTTGAATTTGTATTTGTACCAAAAAGTCCATCATATACCACCTATGAGAAAGGAACAACTGGTCAATAACATTAATTAATAAGAATAGCAACTGACTATTCTCAAATATTAGGAGTGAAAAGCACATCTTTTGTACTACACCTCGTTCTTCAAAATAAATGCAGTTCTTTTTCATACACATATTTAGCTGACAAACTTAGGAACCCAATCAGTAGCTCCAATCAATAGTCTGTGGAGTAACAAACACAATGATTGACCTCACAAGTCTGCAGAAACTTATGGGTCTACCACTAGAAGTCACAGAAGTCACACAGCTCACACTGCAGTGGACCACCATTCTGCCAACTCCATATCACACAGAGGACACTAGCAGATAAGATCATTGGAGGGGAATTAGATTTCTGAATTACGTATAGTCCTTCGGAAGAAGTTATTAAGAAAAGCTTCATTCTCAAAGTGTATGGTCAGGGTATAGGTGCTCCACATGTGCTGTAACCATGTCTAGATGGCAAAACCTCACAGGGTAGATGCAGCTGGGCAGCACCCAGAGGGTTCAGATATTAAACATCAACATCAAGGAAATCTAAACTCCTCAAATGGGAGAGATCTAAAAAAAAAAACCTTTTACAAATTCTCCACAGTTTTTCCTAACACTACTAACAGTGTTCCCATCTTAACAATAACATGTGGCTGGACACAGACTGAGCATCTGCAGCACAACCAGCACCACACAAGGTGCTGTGGGATACAAAAAAGACAAGCACTGCTATCCGGGCACCCGAGATCTTGAGGAGTCAAGCACGCACGTTAGAAAGGACACAGGATAATATATAATCAAGTGCTACAATACCTGGCAAAGACTTTTTTTAGAAAATTAATGTGATAAAACTATATTATATAAAAATAATACTTAGATAATAGAAGCAAAGGATTAATTAGAGCACTAATGATTTGTGGGAAAAAATAAAACCCATAGCGTACACATTATATGTGAAGAATTATTAAGTTAGATGATTTCATATGTTCAAAATCAAGGTAAGGAAACATCTGCCTAGTTAAAGGCATTGGTCTTTGGGGAAAAAAAGCAGCTCATCTGAATGATACCTTAAAGGAAACTGTGATTGACAGGTCGAAAAGAAAGGGGTAGGGCTGATGATACATGAGAATGGTAACACCATCATTAGAAGTGGGAATATAAATAAATAAAGAATGCTTATGGGAGAGGGACAATGAGTTTGTTTCTAAATGTATAAAATTTTAGCTGGAGACTTCTTTTAAAAACATAAATAACTACAAATAAAGTATACACCTAAAAGATGTCTATGAACATTTTGTCACAAAATTCTACCTGCTTATTATGTAATGTAGTGTTACTACAACCACATTTTCTGAACCCAAATTATCAAGACACTGTCTGGGAAACAGTTCTTGGAAAGTAAAATGGAAGAAGCCTTGTAATAATTTTATGTTTAACAGAGACATAGAACTTGAAATTAGTCCAATTGTTGAGTACCAGATACTAGGAACAAAAGTTTTACATCCAGAAGGAGAAAGCAGCCACTTAAACAAATAAGCCTTAAGAGGGAGAGATGCTAAGGCAAGTCAACGTCCACCATCCAGTGAAAACAAAGGAGTGTTCTTACTTTGGGACTGAAAGAGAAGAGGGGCTGGAAATGGGAACAGTTCAGACAGAAGAGAGAACAACACTCAAGGGAAGCCTGACACAGGAGTAGATGTTAACAAAGCTAACGGGGGAGAGGAGCTGTGCCAGACAGAGGGAGCGTCAGCCGTGGATGCAGAACCATGAAAACAGCATATTTAAAGAGCAACACTCTTTGGTTGTAGCATAAGGTAAAGGGCAAGGGGGTGGTGAGAGATGAGACCAGAAGGGAAATAACCGCTAACTGTTCACCACTTACTGAGAACTTTACTAAATAAGTACTAGCCACTGTGCTCTTAACTTTCTATTATCCCATTGTCTTTACAGCATTGCTACAAGGTAGTTGCTACTACCCCACCCATTTCACAGATTTTTTTTAAAGTTTTTTAAAAAAAAACGAAAAAAACAGAAAAGCAGAAATGTAAGATCAAAAGCAAGTAACTAATGACAAAACTGTAACGGGCCCTTGAAGTTAGGGGTGCCAACACCCCACTTTCCCCATGTGCAACTGAAAATCCATATATAACTTCTGACTCCTCAAAAACTGAAGAATACCCTACTGTTGACGGGAAGCCTTACCGACAACATAATCAGTTACTGAACACTTACTCTGTATGCTATATATATATATACTGTATTCTTACAATAAAGTAAGTTAGAGAAAAAAATGTTATTAAGAAAAATCATAAGAAAACTACATTTATAATTTTTATTGGGAAAAAAAATGCATGTATAAGTGGCCCCATTCTATTCAAACCTATTATGTTCAGGGGTCAACTGCATACTCAAATCTACCTGCCTCCAGGGCTGAACTGGTTATCACTTAGATAAAAGGCAAGGGCTTTTGTGGAGGGGCTTGTATCCCACATTAACAAAATACAAGGATTTCTAACCACAAAAATTAACTCTAGTGGCAACACAGAAAACAGACGGGCTGTGGGCAAGCCTCGAGGCAGGGAAACAAGGTGGAAGACTACTGCACAACCAAAACAAGAAGTGGAGAGCCTCAGTTAACACAGCACACTAGGTGTAGGGAGATGAAGACGTAAGAAGCCACAATCAAGAGGCTTTTGGCCACTGTTTTCGTGTGGGGTTTTCATTGAGGAAGACTCATTTTTCCACTTAAGTAACATTTCTTGTGGAACCATTTTTGGAGAAAAGCCACTCAAAAACAATAGTTTGAGAGAAATTATCACCATACATTTAGGATGAATGATAACCATACACACTATATAGTCTACAATTTAAAATTTTTTAATCATTTCTGCAGCTAAATAAACTTGAGACAGAAAAAGATACAAAATCTCATTAAAATTGTTATATATATCAACCTACCTCCTGAATATCCATTAAAGCAGACATAAAAGGTATAAACAGGCCATTTTTATCTGGAAAGAAAATTACCTGAATGTTAGCTGGGAAGGTTTCCGCAGCTTGTCTAGAACGAAGGAGATGCGGAACAATCTTCAACTTGACTCTCGTACTGACTGGGTCCCTTTTCAGCTCCGGCTTCAGAACTGCTCCCTGTCAAAAACAAGTTTAATTATAACTCAGCATTTAAAAGTCACTGTGCCTGAAAAAGTCATGACAGAGCATCTAAATCAGTAGTCTCTCAAATTTTTGTTTCCAGATTGTTTTACACTCATAAAAATTATTGAAGACTACAAAAAGCTTTTGTTTATACTGGCATACTTATCAATATTTACTATATTGGCATTAAAACTGAGAAATAATATTAAGAAACCCATTACATATTTTCACAAATAACATATTTTTAAGAAAAATATCCACATTTCCCAGAACAAAAAACTGTACTGAGAGAGTAGCACTGTTTTACATTTTCCGTAAATCTCTTTATTGTCTACCTTCTGCATTCAATCTGTTGTGATATACTGTTTTGGTTAAAGTATCTGAAAACAACCCAACTTCTCACAGATATGGGGATGGAAAATCAAGGATGACTTTAGCCTTTTCAAGTAATTGTGGGTATTCTTTGATACATGAAAATGTGACAAACAATAGTTTGTTCAAGGTGAGTTGCCATTTGGACTTGAAACCCTGTCAACGAACTGTTTGTTACACGTGCTGTTATACTAAATCCCACTGGTCTATCTAAGCACCCTTGTATGTTTCTGTAACATTATTGGTCATTTGGAAAACACCTGTGCACTGAGTTTAAACAACGTTTCATTATAAAAGACCAAAAAAAACCCACCAATCTGTCATTGAAAAGTCAGTAAGTACTAACAAACTGTCGAGCTCATTGTGATGAATACAAGTTTCCCAACATTCTAATTTTTCCTTGAAAGCTCAACTTTTATCACTGCCAGTAAATCATGTTGGGTTTTTTTGTCATTTTAGATAACCATCTTCCAAACACTCATCTCAATAACCAGTCTTCCCATCTACTCTTCAGATAAAATGCTTACTGCTTCACCCACGATATTCTTGAGTAAAGCTGTTTTAGTCTCTCTCTTTTTTTTTAACCATGAGTGCTGACAGTGAATAATAGTGACTATCAGTATTATTTAGTGACACAACTTTGATTAATGCTAGGACTCCAGCAGTCGAACCCAGCACTGCTTTTGTATTATCGGTGCAAATACCAACACCATAAAAAAAAAAAAAAAAGCAAACTAATATCTTGGCTTTTGTAGACCTCTAAGAATCTCTCTGTGAATCAATAAGAGTCCATGGATCAAACTCTGAGAACCACTAATCTAATCCAATCCTTTTGTTTTTTACATGAAGAACATGAGGCCCAGAGAAGCTCTATGATTAGCCAAATCTCTCCTCCTGGGTACATTTATTACAGGCAGCCCACTCAGGACTGCGATCCAGGGAGGGGCGGCAATTCCCAATTCATTGTTCTTTCTGCTACATCACGCTCAGTTTAATCTAACTGGAACTAACATTTTTAAAACAACTGTTTACGGTTTAAGAAGCAAGTGAGCAAACAAATAATCCTTGTATGTCTGGATTTAGACTTGCAACACTTAAACGTAGTGAACTTAAACATTACTAATGTTATTAGGTGAACATTTTACTTTGGAGCTTCAGAAGAAGAACCCATCTAATGTTCCAGATTTCAGACCAGGGGTCAACAAGTATGGCCCGTGGGCCAAATCTGGCCCACCATCTGTGCTTAGTAAGGCCTGTGAGTTACAAATAGTTTTTATGTTTTCAAAAAAACTTTCTAAAAAGAATAGTATTTCATAATACATAAAAATTATATGAAATCCAAATTTCAGTATCTACAAAGTTTTACTGGCACACAGCCAGCCACACTCATTAAGTTATGTGTTGCCTAGGACTGCTTTCATGTTACATCAGAGTTGAGCAGCTGTAGATTGACAACCGTATGGCCAGGAAAACCTAAAATATTTAGAGAATTAGTTTGTTGATCCCTAATCTATACAATCATTATTTAAGCACCAGAACTGGAATCACTAGATCAAGTAAACTAAATTACCAGGGGACTGTAATCCACCTAGATTAGCATGGTTTAAAATTAATATTTCCTATAGCACAGGTTCAGCTTAAATCAAAATAACTAGAAAAAAGTGTCAAATATATAGAGCAAATGTCAAAAAGTGCTTTTAATGATGATGTGAGAATAAACCAAAACCACCTACCTCTTTTGTCTTCAGTGGTATATCTCCAAGGTACACCTTGTACATCTTATTAATGATGGCAGGGTTATTCCAGTCAATCAAGCTACAGAAGGTTTCAACACAGCTTGTTAAAATTATCTTTTTTCTCCCACTTCAATGATTTCAAAAAATCATAGCCCCAATATTTGTGACCAAAAGTTAGAAATACACAAATGAAATGGGCAACTGACACTATAGAAGAAAAGGAAAGGAAAGGGATTAACTCTACCAAAGTTTTTTTTAAACAAGAAAAAAAAAAAGTCACCTATCCAACCTCAATTCAAAACTGAGAGAGTTGTACCCAGTGGCCCAATTTGGTAGCACCCAAGAACACCGGGACTGTATGCCACTCCAGGGTCAATGCCACGGGGCGGTTCCAACAGAGCAGAGCTATGTTACCCTTGGTCAAAGCGCCCTGGGGCATGAATCTTCTGTTTAACCACTTGGAAATTCAAAGTTGGTAAGGAGAGTGGCAAAAAAACTTTACCCATTAAAGACAGAACCCTAGGAAGCTCACAGTCCATAGCATTTCTCTAATAATTTATCATTATGTTTCCCAACATCCCCTTCCTATCTACCAGCACACAATTGCAGTTTTAGCACCTAATTCTACAGAGCAGTCATGCTGCCTTCAGTCACGAAGATTAATTCCTACTTAGGATCCACAATAAGGTCAATTACATTATCACATGGTTAGTGAGTGGCACCCACCCCTCTGCAGTGGCCTCCACCCAGTCATTCTATAAACTTAGCAATAAAACCACCCTGCATTTGCTTGGTTAGCAAGATTTAACCATACTATCTTCTCTCTGTTTTTTAACACTGGTTCTGCTGTCAAGATAAGCTATATTTGTGCAAACACTAATCATCCCGCTGCTTTGACTTTTTCTATGCCATCTCTTCTTCCACAGCTTATCAATCTTCCTATTCTTTGGATATCCACAATTACACTATCCTCAAATTATTATTCAATTACAGCTTAGTTATCAGTTGCCTACATTTTTCCTCAGCTGATTGCTACTAACTAATCCTCTAGCTCTACCGTTGTTTCTCTTCTAGAAATACTATAGGTTTAGAGATTTTTGACAAAACACTTTAGTAAATAAAAGTAAAAACCTAATAGCAGTTAACCATTAAAGATAATTTTCAGTTTCTTCTACTTCTTGTCATCTTTCTAGTTTTAGTTTTTTTATTACAAGTTTGTTGTAAAAATGCAGAAACAAATAATATAGAAATAACATTTTTCTTAACATCAGTTCTTTAAGTTCATTTACCTAGCCAAAGGTCTCATTTCTAATAGTAATATTCCTAACCCATTGCAGTTTAAACTGCTTCTCCAAACAGCTTTACTTCTTTGTATTATTATTATAAATTAGGTATACTTTATAATCCAGTAAACTGAATGTTTCACTACATGAAATCCTAAAAGACAAATAGGTGCTGAGTAATCTTTTAGAAATCTAGCCTCTCTCCAATTTTGAATGTTTAAATGTAGTTTACCTTTGCTTGCTTTTCAATTCTAAGTCTGCTGCCGTTGCCACACTGTGGCGTGTGTCACTAGAAGCAATCACCAGATGGAGAACAGCTTCAAGTTCAGGCACCTGTTCAGCTTCTATGAATTTCACTATACCCAATTTGCACTGCAGATAAAAAGGAAAGACGAAACAATGATCAGAGCAATAAAGACCACCAACCAAAAATACTGTGTAAACATATCAGTATAACCATAACCCAAAGATAAATAGTAACAACAGTAGTTGCTCCAATTTAAGCTTCCAATGTGCCAGGGGCTATATTAACCATACATACTCATCATTTCATTTAACCCTCATAATCTATGAAGAAAGTTATTATTATGCCCATTTTCCAGACGCAGAAAATGAGGCAAGCCTTAAGAGATTAAGACATATATATAGTTAGCAAGTGATGAAGGCGAGATTCAAACCTAAGTCTCTCAGACTTCCTACTTAGGTTACACAGATTCTCTAAAATGATGAAACCTTGAACTGAAGTACAAATTTGGAGCCTTCAGGTAAGCGTGGTGGTACATTAGAAATAAACTGCTTCATGGTTATGACCATTCAAAAGGAACTAAATTAACTCATATTCCATAAATGTCCACTCTGCTGTTAACATACTAATTCTTATCCTCAGTATTCTCAGATACTAAAAACAATGTAATTTCAAACATACGCTAGTCAATGCAGGTGAATTTCTAATCAAACGCCATTCAATGTAATTAACTGACTAAAATGAATGAGACTAAAGAGGATTTCTGCTTAGAACTTCATGCAATGTAAAGTACTTATGAATGTCACTAAAAACAACTCTATTTAAAATAAAGACCTGAAAAGTAAAACTTTATCTTTATCCTAAAAACTCAGCTACATTAGAGTCCTTATATACATACATGAATTAGAACTGATAAAGTTTAAACTTATTAAATAACAAAGGACGTAATTTAAAAAGGTAAAAAGAATCATAAAAATGCCTGCCTTCACTCCTGTTCAACACAACTTAACTTATACAGAGACCTACAACTGAAGAGACTCAAAAATTTACTTAAGACATAAAAAGGACAAGTATGGAAGGCAAGCACACAAAGATATGAACAAACAAATGTTCAAAGAAAACTGGAAACAATACAAATGTCCATCAACAAGAGACTGTGGTACAACATAATTAAATTATATGCAGACACTTAAAAAGATGACATTTTTAAAAAACTTGATACAATGTTAAATGAAAAAAATGAATTGCGAATAATGTATTATATGTAAAAATGTATTGGTAAAACTGTATTTGTGTACACACATACGCACATACACGGAAAGAGCAGGATGTAGATGAATGACAAACTAGGGTGGTAAGAATGCATGTAATTTTTAATTTCTCTTTATTGTGTTCTATATTACTTGAATCTTTGTATTATCATTAACTTTATCAAAATAAAAAGCTGCTTATCTGGAAGGAAAAATATAAAACCAAAGATTTAAAAATTAGAAGAAAACCATTTTCATCCTTGAAAATAAACTATTCATTTCAGCACTAGATTATGAAAGTGACAAAAGGCATATAGTGACCCTTAGAAATTAGCAAAAAATGACCAACGATGCTACAATTTAATGTTAACAGTTACTCTCCAGAACTTACAGTGTTAGCCTAGATTCAAAGCCTAGTACTGGAAGTGAGACTATGGTAAATCTCAAAACCTCCAGTTCCTTTTACAAACTGGAAATAACAATTTCTATACCTCATTGGGTTGCTGTGAGGATTAAACGATAATGTATTCAAAGTACTCCTCCTCAGCATAGTGCCTGTCACACAGATCATACTCAATAAAGAGTAGCTTCTGTTACTATTTACCCTTCTTTCTTACTTACGTCATGGCTTGAGGGGGAAAAAAAAAAACCTATAAAACATGAAGAAGTAAATCTAATCGAATACAGCCCTCACTGAACAAATCATTCTATAAATTTGTGAGTGGCAAGAATGCCCCAAACTGCCTTTTCCCCTCTCATGGGAACATTGTTTGGATCAGTGGTCACCTATATCCCCCAAAAAGAAAAGGATCAAATATTTAGACTGCCATGGAGAGATAAAGGAAGGATTGGAAGACTAACCCATGTTGCTTGAATTCCAAAATAATTACATACTGATCCCATCTGTTCTTGCCTGAGGTGCCTGGTGACACAGACACAGTGAGGCCCCTTCTCTGCAGAGCACCAGTCTTTTTTAAAAGCTGCTCAGAGAACATCTGTGTCCTGTTTAAATCCAGAATAAAATTCTTAATGCCAATTTTTAAATTCCCAGGAAGAAACAGAAAAGGGAGTCATGCTTTCCCACATATTGTCACTTATGAGTACAGGAGTTTCTCACTTTACACAAAATGTACAGCCTTAAGAAACTGAGTGATGTAGGATAAATTGCATTCTAACTGCCCCCAAAGCAGCTAATTATTATACCTATAATTAAAAACTAAAAGAAGTTAAATATTTTCAATCTATAAGTGAGCTGTACTTCACACTTGAAATATGAAAGCAACGTTAGAAAACCTGAGGCACATTCCCCGCTCCTCCCTTTCCCCAGGGCTTTAACAAGTAAGTGGCATGACGAAGAGATCGCTCCTTTAAACATATTTCATCAGAGAGTCTGCATCCACGGAATTAGGTTGCAAATGCTTTCATGGACTTCATAGGGGCGGGTGTACAGGGTTAAGATGAATAAACAGTATGTGATACCTGTTCCAACTGTTCAGGTGTCCATGGGTTATCACCAATAACTCTTTTAGCGGCATAAAAGCTCATTCCTGGGGGAGGCTGTGGTATTCCAGAACTTCCCCCACTATTAGATGAAGAACCCTGTGCTGAAGATGAATTTTGGCGACTCTGGGATTCATTTAACACATATCTGAAAAAGAAATGGAAATTTAACCCCTTTCTATAAAAACACACACATACATATGCATATATAATACATTCAAGTATATACTTTCCTCATGCAGAATTTTTCTAGAAAAATAAACTTAAGAGTAAAATTTGATCATAAAGAAAAATAAAGGTATCTAAAATAGGTATCTACATCTTCAGCAGACTAACCATCTGCTCGCCTTGGTTACAAATGAACGATAATAGTTACCAGCAATGAATGTAAATATTTTGTTCACTCTCAAGCTATAAACAATTGTTCTAAGAGCCACTACTGACCCAATGCATTTTTAGTTTTTAGTTGACAAATGCAAAGAAAGGTTTGTTGACCGAGGGGGTGAAGGGGTATTGATAGATATCCAAAGCAAAGAAGATTTTTATAGTTATTCTCCTTGAATGCCTTATATCCCTACATTAGAAAACTCACTAAAACCACTTACAACACAAGCACATAACGTCCTCAAAATGAAATCAAAAGGGCCCAAGGAGGAAAAGAGAATTAGCTTTTCCCATGGTATGGCCAAAGCCCTTTGCAACTATTATCTATTAAATTATCTTTTTATTTTATTTTTATCTTCCATAGATTAAAAATAAGATTTCTGGCAAATTCATTTTGACCTAATCAAACTGGTATTCCTCATCTACAAAATGATTTCTATATAAAAATACTAATTCAAGTCCCTCCAAACTCAAAAATTCTATGTTGACAAATTATCAGACTGGATATTAAATTACCCATTGTACAAAAAGTTAAAGGAAACACCTGGAGCCTGGTGATATAATAAATTATTCCACATTTCTTATATGCCATATTCATTCAATTCCTAAATTCACATTTTAAAAAAACTGTTAAGGAATCACTTTATTTTTATATAAATGAGGCAAATTGTCACTGGTAAGAAAAATGTGAGGAATCACTGGCTTGGGTACATTATGTGCCTAAGTCAAATTTGGATTTCAGAGTTTATTTACCAAAGCCATCATCGCCTGCCAATTCTGACTGCCTCCTGATTTAACAAGCATAAAAGATTTTCATTTATTTCTAAGTTATACCAGACTGGTGGCAATCAATCAATCAATCAATCATTACTGAACAGCTAGCACTGTGCAAAACATCATCTTAAACACAAGATAGAGGAACAACAGGAAGGGTAAGATTGAGTCTCTGACATCTGGAGCAAGTTGAGACAATAATAACACAACCCAAGTCACAGCATTTGACATGTTATCAGATGACAAAGAAACTGCAGAAAAGTAAAAAATTATATGCCAGAGGTAGTGAAAGTAAATAGGTAGGAGTTATAGGTAGAGAAAATGTGTGAAGGCCCAAAAAATAAAGGCACCAAACTAAAGGGGTAGGAGGAGAGCAAACTGTAGAGGAAAGAAACCATACAGCATGAACTCTTGTGTCTGGCTTGAGGGACAGATGATATGGAGCCCCACATGTTAAGCTTATAGTGTATACTGAATTTCTGATTAGGAAAGAAACATAATGAAATCAGTATTGGAGGAAACCATCTCTGGCAGCAGAACCTAGAAAATAAGCAGACTTGAAACAGATCACAACATGGGCACTATGCCAGGGACCCGAGCTAGATTAAACAGCTCTTGACTTCAAGGAGCTCCCAATCTAGTAGGGAAGATAGACACGTCAACATTGTAATAAAAACACGGTTATAATTGTATACGTAGGTGTTTAGTAATACACACAGCTGGTATCTCAGCTAATTGGCAATGCTTATTCAAAGTGGTCTTTTAGCTGTTGTTTCTTTTCTTTCTTTTTTCCTTTTTTGATTTAAGCAGAGAGAACTGTATTCTCGTAAAACATGAAAGGCAAGGACACATAAGAGTGCCTATAATGGCTGGAAAGTAATAGCCCAAGGATTGTAAAGTGTGACCTGATAAGATGTGTTTTAAAAATCAGGAAACTCTATGCCAGTGTAGAGTTTTGAAGAACAGCAGCTGGTGAGAAAGTTGTGACAAGAGCTGAAAAGAGCCAAAACTAGATGGCAGCAAGTGGGAATGGTTCCAGGATACATCAAGGAGGTATTTTTTTAAACTGCTATTGCAGCAACAAGAAAGAAAAAAGCCGAAAGACAGTTTTTAATTGTATGCCTACAAGACTAAGAGAATCATCACAGCACTGGCAGTAAGTAAAGAAGAGGAACTATTCTTATGGGGAAAGACTGATTTCGGCTTGGATAGTTGAGCCTAAAATCACAACTCCACACCTACAAGATCAATAAACAGTGGAGTGGAGTTTATAAGAGGTCAGGGTGCAGCAAAAAGTGATATCTGAGACAGACCCATTTTCAAATGAAAGTTGAATTACTTAAAGTAATGTCACATAGTAAAAAGCGAGCAAGAACAAGGTTGCTTTGTTTTGTGTTCATCTTTTTCCCCTTACCCATAAGGCATCAGAAGGACATCCAGCATGAAGTCCAAAAGCAGCTGCACAGTCTTTGGTTTCTCAGCAAGATTAAACGGAGAGGCTGATTTTGATGATTCAACAGGGTATTTCATGTGAAAAAGGGTTGGTATTAAAAGATGCATTAAGCTGAAAAAACAATTACATTTATTGCAACTACTTAAAAAACAAGGTTTGTATACATGCAAATAACAGACAAAAATCACATAACAGAAAGTGGAAATTGTAGCAAGGGTCACCCATTTTCAATACTACTAATTTGAAAGTCCTAATCTAGGGACTGGCCTAAATTACTTTCTTATTGAAAGCTCAGTATATGAAGTGATAATTAGCATTTAGACAATCTGGCTCATCACCAGAAGCACCGGAAAAAAATGTACATAATATGGGCTCAGTGTTAATATGTTACCACAAGATTATATATTAAACCTTAGGTAAAGTTCAACTTGTAATGTGTCCTTTCAGTAATATTTTTTTCCTTTCCACAGTTAATTAAAATAAAGTAATTCTAAAGTTAAATTAAAAATCGTCAATATCTGAAATATAATAAAATTTCTGGTGTGTGAATTTAACACAGCTTCAGTAATTCTTTCACTGTATATATAGCTTTTGCGAGTCTTAATACATGAAAACAATTTCAAACAGTGCTTATAATGTTGATTTTTACTTGTATATGTCTGTATCAGTCTTTTTTAAATGCATATGCTCTAAGAAGGCGAACTGAAAGCATTATTTAATGCCATCTTTCCTCAACAACTTGTTCTTCATGACTTCTCACCACTACATAGCTACAATACAAAACTTGTGGCTAAGCTGAGAAACGAAGGATGTTATCTAAATCTTGTCACCTCGCCAATCGATTCCCATATTAATATAAACAAATGATCCATTCCTTAAGAAAACTACTCTGAAACTTTATATCCTCCAAGACAGAAATGTTTTGATGAAAAGTGTTTTATAACTCCAATTTTTGCAATCACAGAAAATTCGTTGCCTCAAATTGACAAAAAAAAAAAAGCATTTAAATTGAGAAAAATGTTGTTCGCTCCACATTGCCTGGTATGCTCACATTTAGAAATTTTTTTGATAGTATTAACAAAATAATAACGTATCACAGGAAATTCAATTATCTGTTAGCTGAAAGAGCTCTAGCCTTTGTATTTGCTCTATTTACCAAATGTGTGGACCTGTTTTGGAAGGGCAGCTGTTGACTCTTAGGGATGGGAAACAAGGAAACTGCGAAAAGCATACCTGTCCTGCTGTGGCTGAGGCTTCCCTTCCATTGCAGTGAGGAGCGTGGGGGCCAGTTCACACTGTTTTTCCACTGGTAGGCGTGGATAGCCCATCTTAACATAAATTATAGTAAAATTCTAAGGCAATGAGAGAAAACCAAGTGAGTGTGAAGGAAATACTCAAAGATTTCAACAAAAACATGTGATTGCTAACTCGAAGTTATAACAAAGAAGTCACATCTTCCTTCCACACGTTTATCACATGTTTATTACAGTTTGACCAACTATTATATTTCAGGAGGAATTACAGTCCCACTTATTCAAAATGCTTGCTCTAAAATGGGCTTCATGTAGGGAGCAACGCCTAATCTAAAACACTCCTATACACATATATCAAATCGCCACATTGTATACTTTATATAAATTTAATTATCAATTATGTCTCAATAAAGCTGGGGAAAAAACACTCATATACGCAATCACTTTTCACTGAAAAGAACAATGTAATCATTTGAGTTATCTAAACATACATACTACATACACATTATCATCAGCTCTCCCAATTTGTTGCATTAAGCCTTTCAAGCTAAGAGGAGACCACATGGGAGACCACATATTATCCTAGGCAGCCCTTTCCCAACTGTCTTTTCCCAAAACAACCTTAGCATATTGCAGCACTCTGGTTCCTCACTCTAATAACTGACCAATGGGTGATGAACCAAAGGAAGCTGAGTGCTTCTGGTGTGCTTGTACCACTTTAACCTATGTGAATGCCTCATTTTAAGCGAACCTCATAAGTGCATATCTGGATTTATGCATAATATAAAGATTTGCTTTTCTGAAGGATTCTTCACTTTAGAACAGACTTCGTAAGGCTATCCCTTTCCTTAAAACCCATCCTATTTGGCAATTTGAATGGCACACAATGTTCCTATGTGCTTAAAGAAAGGAACATCTATAATGAAGCTATATGTCCAGAGGCACAAACAAGACATCTGGACCAGTAGGTAGGTACAAAGGTCTGGAGTCCAGATGTTAGATAAGACCCAAAAGATTCTGCCTCAATGCGAGAAACCATTAGGGCCAAGAAAAAAATATCACCTGTCATCAGACAACACTTTTTAATTTTCATGAAGACAATTCAAGAGGAATGTTTCTTAACAGCCTTAGTTTACTCCACTTTTTAAAAGGATACCTTCCTGAGAGTGTGTGCGTGCGTGCGTGCGTACACACACACACACACACACACACACACACACACACACACACACCAGAAAGAGATGTTTTCAAAATTCAGCCTTCCTAACTCTTCTTCCATTTTACCCTTTTTTCTTCTGTTATCCTTTATTCATGCCCATGTTATTTAACCTTTATCTTTATTCAAACTAGTCTCATATAACCTTTTACTAAGAATCAAATCATTCTTTTATAGATCAAAATATCTGACAAGTCATTTCACCAACATTACTTTGCCAGTATAAACACCGAATATTATCCTGTTTCTACCACTGCTGTTATGGTAATATTTCCTCTGGATCAGAACTCCATGGCAAAACAATGTGTCATTTAAAAAAGAAATCGCATACTTCACTTAGAAAAAGCCTACAGTAAAATTCTAAGTTGTCAATATACTAATGACATCTAATAAATGTTATAAAAGAAAACTTACTATAAGTCAGAAAACAGTCCAAGATAACACTCACTGTGACAAAGGAAACTGCAGCAGGGTCCTGGTATTGAACCAATAGTGTCTCTACTGGGAGTTGTATTTTGGGGCGGCTTTTTATGCGCTTATTCAGATGGACCAACAGTTCCATTACCTAAAATACAGAGACATATGAACTGAAATTATTGACCATAATTTAAAAACAAATTCATTTCTCAGATATCACTTAGTTTGATGAATAGTAGCTACTTTCTCTTTAAAAATGTAAATTTACATCCTAGAAAGGAAGTATAAAATATCCCCCAAGATTTCATTCACCAGATTTTACTAGTGAATTTATTTAACGATGTCCTTTAGTTAATCAAAGTTGAGATCCCAGATGGGCCAATACTGAGGGACAGTCTCCCAAAAGACCCGTGAACAAATGATTGAAATACACCATGCTGTGGACTGAACATTTATGTCTCTCCAAAATTCTTATGTTGAATCCCTGAACACCAGTGGGCTAATTAGTTTAGATGAGATCATGGGGGTGATGCTCATGATGGGGTAGGTGGGTGTCCTTCTAAGAGGATGAAGGGATGCCATGTGGGGACACAGCAAGAAGGCTGCTCTCTATAAACTATGAAGAATTCATGAACAAAGAACCTGACCATGCTGGCACCCTGATCTCAGACTTCCAGACTCCAGAATTGTGAGAATTAAATGTCTGTTGTTTAAGTCATCCAGTCTATAGAGTATTTTGTTATGGCAGCCCAAACTAAGATCACCATGAATGTTACCAGTAAAAGACATAGGCATACCTCAGATACTGCAGTTCAGTTCCAGACCATCGCATTATGGTGAACATCATAATAAAGCAAGGCAGTAATCATTTTGCCAGCGGAGGGTCTTGCTTTCAATTTGTAAAAAATGCAACATCTGTGAAGTGCAATAAAGTGAGGTATGCCTGTACTATGGGTTTCCAGGAGAAAAAGCATCTGCCAAATCAAGGAGGACTTCAGAAAGGAAGTGACAAGAACACTAAGTCCTGAGGATCAGATAAATTTCCAAGCAGAGAATCAGTTACAAGGTACAGAGGTCTAAAAGAACATGGTGTCCTGCACCTTACCGAAACACAGAATGGTAAGAGTTTTAAAAGCAGGGCTCAGATTATAAAAGGATTCAGGTAAAATGCTGAAGAATTTTTACTTTATTCTGAAGATCATCTGATTCTACTAAAGAGTTTTAAGGAATAACAAGCTTCCCCTACTTTAAGCGGGAAAAGACAGCAGAAATAGAGGTTGACAAGTCAATAATTCCTGCCGGGTGGAAAAGAAGATACAGAGGCTTATGTCAAATGAACCCAGTCTTACTATAAAAGTGAGATTATCTTGCTAAGGTGGAGCACTGAAAAATGGACCTGTACATAGCATTTTGCATTCCTTATCTCATTTGATTCTCACAACCACCAGAGAGGTGGTACTTCATTCCACTTTGTCATTCCACTTGTAAGTGAGGAAGCAGAGGCTCAAGGAAGTAAAGTACCTTGCCCAAAGATACTGAGCCAGCAAATGGCATACTCGAGATTTGACTATAAGGTTTACATTTTTAACTTTTCAAAAACTGATAGTTGAGCTCAATTCATCTAAAGTGTCTGTCAGTGTGAGATATCCTTGGGATCCCTGATACTTTACAGAGACCCAGAAACTTGCATTAGCATGAATTCTTCATCCAAACTTCCCACCTGATCCAGACATGGGATACACCTGATGATGAGGAAAAGAATCAGGAGGAACCAAGCTAAAGGAAATAGCCCTCCTATGACAATCTAATCTCGACTGCCTACTAGAAGGACTCTATAGAAAATCATTGATGGTGATAGACGATCATGCCCACAATTAGAGGCATTCTTTTTTATGACAATTTTTTGTTTGTTTTAAATGGATTAGTCACTTAATTTTCTTCTATGAATTTTATCACCTTAAATACTAAATTTCCTAAATGTGGTTATTCACCATCAAGAATCTTCTATAAACCTGTAAAAATCAAGAAATCAGCTAAACCAGTCCTGGCTAAATAGGTAACAGTTAACCTCTGTCAGTAAGCCTCTAAAATTACCAAACTCAGGTATATATTATTTTGGCCATATCAGTTCTCATTACTATTCATTAACTTATATTCATTTATGCATTAATAAACTTTTTAACTACAGTACAGCACATAGCTAAAGTGAGAGTATATGGTTCAACAAATTTTCACAAAAGACAGCTATGTAACCACCACCAGAACCACAAAAGCCTTGTACCCTATCTCCTCCCTGGTCATTAAGCCCTCTGCCCCAAAGGTTACTACCTCCACCAATTTCTAATACCATTTTTTTAAATTTACTGTTAAAGTTATTTATTTTTATCATGGTAACATTGGTTAATGAAATCCAGTAAGTTCCAGGTGTACAATTCAACAGTAAGGCATATATATGTTGCATTGTGTGTTCATTGTCCATAGGTAGATTTCTTTCTGTCACCACATATTTGACCCCTTTTACCCCATCTACATCTCTCCTTCCCCCTACCCTTGGTAACCACTAGTCTATTAGCCATGTCCATGAGCCTAATACCATTTTTAAATTTACTATATATAAATGGAACATATAGGATGAACTCATGTGTCTGAATATTTTTTGTTCTACATTATATCTGAGATTCTTTCATGTTGTTGCTCATAGCAATAGTTCACTTGTAGGAAAATACAATTTAGCCATTCTCCTTTTGATTGACATTAGATTATTTCCAGTTTGGCCTATTATGAATAGCGCTGCTATGAGCATTCTTAGATATGCCTTCTGGTGCACATATATACACAACTGTTATATATAACCTCAGGATTGGAAATGCTTGGTCATGGACTATGCACAGGATAAGCTTTAGAATATTCCAAACAGTCTCCAAACTGGCTGTTCTAGTACTGCTTTACACTCCCACCAGCAGTCTAGGAGAGCTCCAGCTGCTCCACATCCTTGTCAACACACGGTACGGGCAGTCTTTAATTGTTAGCTATTCTAATGAGTCTGAATATACAAACTTAATGATAAAGTAGAATTCTATATCATAAACTTCATTTTCCTTAAAATAGGAAATGCACTCCAACGATGCATCAGTAGAAATCTAAAACTTTCATTTCTCTTTCATTCAGTTGATCCACAAATGACCAGCAAACTTACAGGAGGCATCCTGGTTAAGTCTAGCATGCATTATGAAATTGATAGTTAGAAACCCAAAAATTACATAACTGAAAGTCAAAACAAATTAATTCTTAGTTGCATCAATTTCAAAATTTCATATATCGAAATTATTGACATATGAGCCTTCTAATCGCTGCCCCCTGGAGTCCTTGTTTCCTCTCCCTAATGCCTGAACTCATCACTTTTCCTCTCGTGCACTGCATGCATCACTGTGGACCTCTTCAACAACCTGAGAGCTCAGGACCTCTGCACAGGGCCATCTCCATCTTCAATCATCTCCTCATCTTTGTCTGGCTACTTCCTAGACACACATAGAGGTCTCTCTCATGCCCCAAATATATTCGTTCACAGAATCCTATTCCAGCTTAGCATTTATTATAGTTTATAACTAGATACTATTTGCCTGATTATTTAATACTTGTCTCCCCAACCAGATGTATCTTTCATCCTCCAACATATCCCTAACATCTGGCATATAGAAGGCATTCGGTATATATCTGTAAAATGAATGACAAGGCCAACAAGGCTAAATAAGTAAGCAGAAACCAACTCATGTAGGGCCTTTAATACCTTGCTATCCTGAGGGTAAGAGAAGACCATAGAAGAGTTTTAAATAGGATAGTGACATGATCAAAAACATATTTACCTCAGCAAAGCAGTATTAACAGGCATGTCGAATATGTAACTAGAATGCCCTAGAATATGCCCTATCCTTTCTTTCAAACATAACAGACATTCTCAAAGATACTCTTACTCCACGCAAGCCAAATCAGGATGGGCCTCAGAATCCCTCTCAGGGCAGACCTCCAGGAAGCCACTGTCAATCAGAGTGGCCCAGAGGATGAAACCTGATGCTAGCCCAAAGACCTATAACCAAAAGACTAATGAACTATCTAAAAACGAAGAAGGCAAATGTTTCATATAGAATATTTAGTTTAAAAAACAAAACCTTGATATGAAAGTTATCAAACTTCTGGTAACAGTACTTTACAGAATCCTAAAACAGGAGGTATGCAACAACACCTTGCTTTTAAAAATTTATTTTGCTTATTTTTAATTTAAGGTTATATGCACAGTCAGTTAACAATTAAAGAATATTTTTGCTCCATTACCACCTGACTTTCATACTGGAATCAAAAGCATGGATTTTAGATCAAGTTATCATATATTTCAGAATAATTACCTCAATTATATCATCTGTATAGGTGGTGTTAAATGCAGCTGTGCTACACACACAATAGATACCTTTAAATCATGTAAGCTGGTCTTAGACTAACTCTGCATTTGGAAAGGGCATAATTAGGACGAACCAAGATTTCAATAATGAGAATAGAAAACTTACTTGTTAATATACACCCATTTATTCACCATTTAATTCCCCCAACTGTCCCAACATGCTTACCTTCTTACGTACTCCTTCCTGGGTGCTAGACAGCTTGAGCAAAACAGGAGGAAGAAATTTAGATATAATATTCTGTAATTGTTCATCAGTTTCAGCATGGCCAAGTCGTAAAAAGACCCGTTCAAGCTGATCTATAATATAAAAAGAAAAAAAAGGAGAACTTAGCAAATCAAACACAACCAATACTAATTATCTTTATGGCTTAATCATTACACTGTATTATAGATCCTTTAGTCAGAACTTCAACCATTGCTAGCCCTATATGCAGATGATTTTGACATAGCCATGAAACAACACTAAAAACATTTACTAGCTAATTAAACTGTCTTACAGCTGTCCAGGTCGTTTAACCTCCAAAACTAAGAATAACAAAATTCTCTCCTACATACAAATTATTCCTTTTTCCTAAAGGATTTTGATACTGGAAAGAATACAAAATTTTTGAAATCTTCTAGACCTAGCCAGAAGAGCAAGGCTGGAAAATTTTCATCAGACACCAAGGATAATTTATACATATTTAATTAATATATCTTACTGATGAAGTTTCTCCAAAGAAAGAAGCACTGCCCAATACTATACTGAGGTTACATCACCAGAAGAACGTAAGAAACAAATTTAAAACCAAGAAAGCCACAGTGAGAAAAACAGGTTAAACACCACAGGGATGCTCTCACCAAATCCAGACTGGGATCAACTACAGAACAAGCAGCCAGCACATCGCTTCTGTCTCTTCAACCAATACACGGCAGGGGAAGGGAAGGGTGAGCGGGCGAGAGGGGAACGTGCCCACTGCAGATGACTGGAGATTTGATTTTAAGGAATTACTGTTAATTTTTTTTAGGTTCTCTACGGTATTGCAGTTATGTCTGTTTTTTAAAGGTTCTTAGAAAAATTATCAGTCATGTTTAGGTGGCATTCTAGAGGGCTTGAAATGTCCTGAATCTGGATCTGGATCACGGTTTTCAGTTACATACACTTATAAAAATTCATAATATATCCTAATATATCTTTTTTATACTTCAATTTTTTTTTTTATTTAAAAAAATCCTTTTTTCAGAGATAGAGGCTAAAAATATCTACAGGTGTGATAATACAGTTACTGGGATTTACATCAAATAATGAGATATACTAGAAATTTGCTGAGAGTAGATTTCAAATGTTCTCATCACAAAAGAAATAGTTTAACTATGTGAGAAAATGTTAATTAGCTTGACTAGTAATCGCCACACTATGAATATGTATATCAATATCATCATGTTATATACCTTATGTATATGCAATAACTTTAAAATATGTAAGTAAATAAAAACAAAGCCATAGCCTCATTTAGGTCACCATAAAAATAAAAATAATCAGGGGTGCTTGGATGAAGAATGGGTAGAAGCCATATAAATGAAACCAAGATTGGCCACTAATTAATAATCGTTCAAACTGTGTGATAGTGAGAATTTGTGCTTTTGTGTATGTTTTTGAAAATTTCCATATTTTAAAGAATATATATATTCTAAAGAGCCTTGAGGCAATGACACTCTAGTAGCAACGAGCACACCCAACACCCCATCTTGGTTTTTAAATGCCATTCTCCAATAAAAGGAACCAGGTTCTTGAAAAAATGGCTGATTCTAGAGCTGAGACAGGGGGAAAAAGGTGAAATTGAAGCATCTTGTACCAGAAAGAAAATGGGTCCTGGAATATATCAAAAGAATACAAGAATCGTCCTAAAGAGCTCCATTATGGACAAAGTTGGAACAACTTGAAGAACAAAATAATGGAGTATTGGATTATAACACAAAATACAAAATACATCTACATGAGTCCATAATGATCTAAATAAATGATTAAATACACTGGGGATAAGAGACAACTCTTTCTTATAGAATTCCGAATAATATACGTAGATATTTCCCTCAATGGGAGGTAGAGCTTAATTCCTGCCTCCACCTCTCCTTCGGGGTAGGCTAGAGTTAGTGACTTATTTCCAAAGAACAGGAAAATGTTAACTTTACAATGGAGAAACCAGAAAAATACTATCTTAACCAAGTAATGAAAGTTAACATCAGTGATGTCATATGGATATCATGATCCCTGATACGATGTGACAAGAAGGGCATTTCACTTCTGTGGTATTCTTTCCAAAACCCATAACCCCCATCTAACCATGAGTAAAACAACAGAAAAACCAAAACTGAGAGATATTCTATGGGATACCTGGCCAGTACAGCTCAAGACTTTCAAGATTATGAAAAATAATGAAAGACTAAAAAGCTGTCACAGACCAGAGAAGGCTGCAGAGACATGACAACTAAATGCAATGCGGTGCCCTGGATTGTAACCTAGAAAAGAAATAGAACATTAATGGGAAAAGTGGTGAAATCCAAATATGGTCTCAAGTTCAGCTTTTAAAATTAATAATAAGAGAAGAAAGGAAAGGCAGGCAGGCTGATTCTGAGATCACTAAACCAAATGATTCCATGTGGTAACTTCTGAATGCTGCTGTGAAGAGTTCTTAGGAATAGTGAATGCAATCCACATTTGTGTAAGTTACAGGTAAGGAGGCTTTACCTTAGCGCCGTATAGGTCGTAGGCAGTGGAAAGCAGGCAAAGGAAACTATCTGCAGATTTTAGCTACAGAAACTGTCCAAGTCCCTTTCGGCCAGAACCGCCATCTTCCAGCAACTCAGTGAAATGACCAACACAAAGGGAAAGAGGAGAGACAGCTGCTACATGTTCTCTAGGCCTTTTAGAAAACATGAAGTTGTTCCTTTGGCCACATACATATGAACCTATAAGAAAGATGATACTGTAGACATCCAAGGAATGGATGCTGTTCAAAAAGATGTCCCACCAATATTACCATGGCAAAGCTGGAAGAGTCTACAACGTTCCCCAGAGTGCAGCTGGCATTGTTATAAACAAACAAGGGCAAGACTCTTGCCAAGAGTCGATGTACATACTGAGCAGATTAAGCACTCTAAGAGCCGAGACAGCTTCCTGAAACGTGTGAAAGAAGAAATGTAACCAGAGTTCTTAAAATGCAAAAATACTCTAAAACTCAAGTTCACCTTCCACAAAGACTCAGGTTTTAGTTGTAGAAACTGAGATTCTCTGAGTCATCACACAAATATCTGAGATATAACAAACAGTACTTCAGCTTTAGGAGCAAGTTCCATCCTCGCCACAATTATGTTACTATCTTCTTCAAATTCATGTTGAATTAATTTCACTTATGAGAAAACCAAAGACACTGCCATACCCTCAAATAATAATTTAAATACAGGGAATATATTCTAAACTATTATTTTTTCCTATTCACACACTAATATTATTTCAACCTAAAAACTGGAATATGATATATATATTTTACTGTTTTATTTTTTTTTAGTTAACACAAATCCTTTATCTAAAACCCTATCCACCCCATGGATTCTAGGACAGTACCTATAATCAAACACATTCGTATTTCTTCAAAACATATGAACATTCACACTAAGTGGGATCATTAAAAATTATAATAAACTTAATTTCCATTCAGGTCAGGTTTTAATGCTAAGTTATACTAAAAACTACTTACAGATCTAAAAAAAAATCTTAAATATTCATTAAATATTCATTGCATATACATAAAGACCTAATTGAGCACTGTGACATGGCAACTCTGTCTACAGAAGTAGGATAATTTATTTAACTAACCCCCTATTTGTGTTATTACCAATTTTATAGTACTATAAACAACATTCTAAAGAACTTATCCATGTGTATCTGTACCCTTGTATGGGTTTCTGTAAGCTAAAATCCTAGAAATGGAACTGCTGAGTCAAAAGGGTAGGTGTATCATTAAGTTTTAATTGATTTTGGAAAAATGCCCCTGAAAATGGGTGTGCTGAGTTATATTACCAGCAGTTTATATAAGTACCAACTTCCCTATACCCAATGCTACACTGAGTAATCAATCTTACAAAGATTATAATCAATATTAGCTGAATATGATAGATGAAAAAAGATCACACTGTTGTTTTTAATATCTATTGTATTACTGAGGTAAAGTATCTTTTCAAATATTTATTGATCATTTGAAATATCTTCTTCAGCAAATTACTCATTATTCTTTTGAGTCACTGACTTGTAAAAGCTTTTACATATTGGAAAAATCTCTCCCTTTTTTCCCATATGTACAAATGCTTTTTCCTGGTATGTTTTGTAACTCTGTATGACTTTCTTTTCATATCTAAGTTTTTAAATTTAAATTAACCATTCTTTCCTTTTATGACTCTGAGATTCTAATCATGCTTAAAAGTGCCTTTTTCACTTCAAGATAATAAAAAAAATGTATTATATTCTGCAGAAAAGAGACACTGCTATCCTTAGAAGTCACTGCTTGCCAAGATGGCCCTGGCTGGCATCTGGAAACTTGGATTTCAGGAGGGTTCCCACCATTCCCAAAACTGTGCCTAAACTGCTTGTACAAACAGTATGGTTTATGCTGGACACCTGCTTTCCTTCTGGGAATCTGGAACTTTAGTACATGTTTGGCAGAAGGTGCCAGTGCGACCGGCACCAAATAACCCTCAGCACTGAGTCTCTAGAGAGCACCTCTGGAAGACAGCATTTCACATGTGCTGTCACAACTCAGTGCAAGAGGAACAACGCATGACCAGGGTGACTCCACTGGGTGAGGCCTCGTGAAAGCTTGCACCTGGTTTCCTGCAGACTTCGTCTCATGTGCCTTTTCCTTTTGCCAATTTTGCTTTGTATCCTTTTGCTGTAATAAACCTTAGCTGTGAGTATAAATATATGCTGAGTTCTGTGGAACCTCCTAGCGAATCACTGAACCTGGGGGTGGTCTTGGAGACCCCTAACACATATTTATCTATGTTTTCTTCCAGCTCTTATGATTTTGCTTTCTGCATTTAAAACTTTAATCCGGCTGTAATTTTTTTTTTTTGACACATGGAGGGATGTAGGAAACCTAGTCTTTTAAGAGTTTTCAAAATCTTTTTTCATTGTGAAATTAAACATTTAGAAAAATGTATAAAACAAATATGTAGTTTAATGAATTATTATAAACAACTATGTAACTACCACCCAATTCAAGAAAAAAAAATTATTGTGAAACTTGTACAAAGAAAGGTTCTTACTGGACTGAGGCTGAAGACTGTTTAACATATAAAACACAGTGATTTAAGGACTCGCCTAAGGTTAAAGAATTAGCAGCAGAGCAAGAAACAGAATGGGGTCTTCTGACCTTCAGTCTAAAAATCCTTGCCTACACCATGCAAATGTCTATCACAATGACCCTACTTTCTATAGGGCACTAATCTACATATATACTACAGGCAGCTCGATTGAAGATAATCGCCAAAAGGTCATAAGAATTTGTCTCATTCAGGTGGTTATATATAACAAAACAGAAAAATTTACAACTTCAAAGGTCAGAAAACAACATTAGACAATAACCTGAGGTGATTTCTGAGTATAGGGCCAGAAGAGCTGAGGAAAGAAAAAATCGACTCATCAATGATAAGTGGAAAAAATTTTTTTGCTGATACAGAAAAAAACTAAAAATTCCTACAGTCAGAGTAATGACATACATGAAAAAAGCAAGATTGTAAAGTTTTTAAAAGAAAAATGGGTCTACGGCAATGCCACCTGAAAGTGCTCGCTCTCATCTGATCTCGGAAGCTAAGCAGGGTTGGGCCTGGTTAGTATTTGGATGGGAGACCACCTAGAAAGACCAGGTGCTGTAAGAGTTTTAAAAAAATGTGTAAATTAAAAAAAAATTATAAAGGAAAATTAAAACTCAAGCATAAAACAAATAGGATAAGATTTTTAACTATATAAAAAATCTTAATAAGCTACAAGAGCTACAATGTTTTTAAGTGAAAAAAAATGAAAAGAATACTTTAAAAATTCCTGCAAATCAGGAAAAATCAAATTAATCCAAAATGTTAAATAAAAAGGATAACATCTATATAAGCAGTCAATTCAGAGAGAGAGACCCATATCCTAAATAACACATGAAAAGATGTTCAATCAGACTGATCAGGAAAATAAAACATAACACAATAATGAGACACAGTTTCACATTCTTCACATTAAAAATAAGTTTTCAAATGTAATAGTACCAAGTGTTTGCACTGTGGAAACCAAGTACCTCACTGCTGATGGATATACATGATATAATCTCTGAAGAACAAACTGAATGAAGTCATCTCTAGTCAAGGTCCAGAGGCAAATACCCTTTACCTGACAATTCTACACCAGGATAACAAACTCTAGAGCTGTATTATTGCAATCATCAGTCAGCAGAGAGATAAGGAACACTTCTTCCTTCACGGACAAAATCTTAATAGCATAAGAAATAGGATTGTTAAATAGTTAACAATGATAGTTGATTTACATTCTGCTGCAAGTTCCCTATTTACAAGAAGTTAATTCCCCAGTCCTCAGAGGTTTTGTGTGTCACTATCTGGAGAAAAACTCTCCCAAAGGAGAGACAAGCAACAAGGACACCTTTAACAAAGGGTTCACAGTCACAGGGTCAGTAAGAGCAAAAAACAGAAACGATCTAAACTCAGTCAACAGGGGAATGGATAAAGAAATTGAGGCAGGGTCATACAACACTGAAAATAAATAAGAGATACAAGTCACATGGACCACGTGACAGTATCTAGAAAACTAAGATCAAACAAAGCAGCTGCAGAAGGATTTGTACACTATGATTCCACTTATGTAAAGCTTTCGATTCCACATATATATATGAATACTACATATATATCTCATATGCTACATACAGCACAGAGAGGACCACCTCTGGCAAGAAGGGAAGAAAGCAGCAGGAGAGGGGCAAGGAGAGAAAAGAGGGAAGGAAAGAAAAATTTGCGAGGAGTAACACAAGGAGATTGAATTGTATCTGTAATGTTTATTTCTTTAAAAATAAAATAAAATGAAAGATCTGAATCTAACAGCAAAAAATGTAAAGAGCTGACAAAGATGAGTTGGACGTACATGTGTTCTGAAGATTACTCTATACTTTTCTCCATACTTGAAATAGTTCATCATTTTAAAAAGTACACACACACACACACACACACACACACACTCACACACCACACACACACCATAATAGACACAACTATGTAAAAAGGAAAAAATACATCAGTAATTTTTTTTCTTTATACTTTCATGTACTTTGGATATTCTTCAGTAAAAAATACATCTTTTTTTAGAAAAAATATACATACAGCAAATATTTTAAAAGAAGCCATGTTTCAAGGATAAGGAAAGAAATTTAAATCACAGAATTTTAAAGCTTAAAAGGAACCTTAAAGAAAATGGAAAAACAATAATAAGAACATTTGCTGGTGGGAATGCAAAATGATACCACCACTTTGGCAGAGAGTTAGGCAGTTTCTTAGAAAACTAAACATACTCTTACCTAGAACCCAGCAATTGCACTCCTTGGTATTTACACAAAGGAGTTGAAAACATAGGTCCATCAAAAGACCTACACGTGGATTCTTATAATTATTCATAATCGCCAATGCTGGAAGCGACCAAGATATCCTTCAGTAAGTGAACGGGTAAATTAGTGCACACACCCAATGGAATATTATTCAGTGCTAAAAAAAAAATTATCAGGTCACGAAATGACACGGAGGAATCTTAAGGTGTTACTAAGTGAAAGAAGGGTACATACTCTATGATGCCAACTATATGACATTCTGGAAAAGGCATAACTATAGAAACGGTAAAAAGATCGGTGGCTGCCACGGAGGAAAGGGAATGGAGGATGAATAGGAGGAACACAGAGGATCTTTAGGGCAGTGAGAACACGCCACGTGATATTATAATGATGGATATATGTCATTACACGTTCATCTAAACAAATAGAATGTACAATACCTAGAGTGAACCATAATATGAACTATAAACTTTAGGTATTATAATGTGCCAATGGTTTAAAAAAAAATGTGCCATTCTGGCAACTGATATTGATAATGGGGGAGACTATTCAATTGTGGGGGGCAAAAGGTATACGGGAACCTCTGTACCTTCCCCTCAATTTTGTTGTAAACAAAAACTGCTATTTTAAAAAGTCTTTAAAAAATTAGTCTCAAAGGAAACATATCAAAAACACTTAGATTAAGTCCCGAAAGAAAAAAAAAATAAATAACTATTTCCAGATTAAATTATGTCAACTATTACATTCATGTAGGGAAAAATTCTACTAAAAATATTCATTTACTTATCCATTAAATTCTCTAATTAATATTATTTACTTGTCTTTAGTTTCTCTATCTAAAGAGAAAGAAAAGACTTTCCCTCCTTCTATTCTTCAAGGAAAAAATAACCAACAAAGGTTATTCAAGAACTTCACTTCGGTGGTATCCACCATTAGTGTTATTCACTCTCCAGATCTCTCCAAAAAAAATACAATTTTGACTTCCGAGTTAAGGAGGACGGGTTATTTTATCACAGGATTAAAAAAGACAAACACTGGTTTTTCACTCACATTATCACTTAAGGGGAAAAAAAAGAAAACATAAAGAAAAAGCAATAAATTCGTTTCCTTAGATGTACCATCTTTCCATGACAACTTGAACATTAAAACATTCCTTAGAAAGTATGCAAGAAAAGCAGACACTGTCAAAAAGAACAGGGAAAGGACTATGCTTAGGGCAGTAGCCCCGTGTGGTGGAATTTCAGAGGACTCTTTTTTGGCTTGTTTGTTCAATTCCGTCATCGCTAACTTACTTTATGATCATGAATAACTTGTGTGAATTAAAAGGAGAAAATGGTTATATTTCAGGGTGACAGGTTTCAGATTTTTTTAAGGTTCTTAAATATTCTACAAAGTACATCATTTTTTCTGAGTATGAAAGTAAAGTTTAAATTATAAATCAATTTGAGGCCTTAAGTGGAAGCTGAGATTGAAAGGGAAAGCTGAAAATACCTAGACCACCACCCAGTGCATCATAAATCAATTAACAGCCTAAAGCTACAGCATATTTTGAGGAAGATCTGTCTAGTTACCTCAGAAATATACTAGACTATCAGAGAATAATTTCCCAAGGAAATATTCTCTCTAATGATATTTACCTTTCACCTGATTCACACAAAGGTAAGTACACTATAGTCACAAAGCAGCTGCACAAGGCCTATTGAGCCTCAGAAAAAAATGTTCTGGGGTGGGCAGCTATCGTCTGCATTTATGCATGAAAAACATCCCGATTTGACTAACTTGCCAAAGGTCATCAATCTCATGAGAAATGGACTCATAAGTTAAAACCTAGAAAACTCTTTACCCTCCAAATACACACTAGGACACAGTATCTCCCTCTAAAGTACTATTTTTTGAAGTAGGTATTATTAGCTCCAACTTACAGGTGAGGCAACAGCCTAGAATTCATTACGAAAGAATACAAAGGTAGTCAGTGGCAGGGCTAGGGTTCAAACTCCAGGCCGTCCAACTCCAAACCCAGTGTTCCTTCTACTGTGCCAAATTACAGTAAGCTGAAGCAGGGAAAGTGGGTGGAGATAATTCCTAGCCTTACTAGAAAACTTTGTATACAACATGACTTTGTACCCTGGCCACAGACAATGTTGTCAGAATGGGTCTTCCACTCAATTCATCCCTTCCTTGGGAATTCAGAATTGGGACCAAAGAGTCAAGCCTCTCTTGAGTGCATGGACCTGTAAGAGTAAGCCCAGGAGATAAGACATGGGCACCTTTAGCCTACCCTATGGAGTGCAAAATCAGAAGAAACTGGTCTGAAGAAACAGCATGGAGGCACAGCAGAAGCTGGAAGAATTGGATGAATTCCAGTCCTCAGTTCCAAACCTCTCTTGAAAGCCCCTCTTGTTTCCATAAAACTCACTGATTCATTATAGTAAGTGCCCGTTTTTGCTTAAGCCAGCTTACAACTGGGTCCCAGTACAAATGGAAGGTTCTTGCCAAGAAAAATAAAAGAAAAAAAGATGTACTTCTGTAAAAATACATAAGAAAATAAGCAGCTAGCACATGCCTATAGGGAGTATCAGATCAGAGAGGAAGTCCTTCCTAAGATTCTAACTTCAAGAAACCTTCTCAACCATGCATCCTATCAATCCCCAACAGCCATCCAAATTGCAATAGCTAATCAAGTATGCCGTATGTTCTCCTGGCCCAATTCTTTTTGCCAACCAAGTCCCTTACCCAGAAATACTCTCCAAACTATCTCTTCACCTCCGCATATCTAAATCCTCACTATACAAGGTCCAGCTCAAATATTACAAGCTCCACACGTACACATCCCATCCTGGACCTACAAACTCCAACAGATTTTTTTCTGCATCTCTCCTGCCCTCCACTATTTGTTGTACGTTATCTAACTGCCCAATCTTCCCTCCCCTAGACCGTAACAGCTCTTTGAGGTGCGACTTGAATATGACTCTGCTTGACTGCCTATTCATTCACTCCAACCATCTCTTGAGCTCTCCAGGTTGAAAAACTGTGACACAATCTCTTGGTACCCCAGCACTTAACACAGGGCATTGCAGAGAGTAGTTGTTCAAATAACTGTTGACTATATGAAATATGACTTCTTCTGCGTTAGAAAAGCCATTTAGAAGTTTATACAGCTAACATCTATAGCAAGAGAAAGGTGAGGGGAATTGGTGGCAAACACCTGACATCAGAATTTCTTGGAAACGTATTGTGTATTTAATACCGTAACAAGTGCTTAGGATTTTTTTAGAAAAAAGAGAAGAAGGGGAGGAGAGAAATTCCAGAAGGTCTGATAGTGTGGCAGAACTGTTCTGCTCCAAATCAGAAGGGGTGCAGTAGTTACTGCAGAGATGAGAGGAGAAAAGAAAAAGAGGGAAGACAGACCAGCAAAAGGGAGGAAAATCAAGGGCCTAAGGCAAGGCCTTTCCAATAACTTATCACATCTTCAAAAGTGAACTGAAATCCTGAAATGCTTGAAAAAAAGGGGACTGTGTGTGTGCATACCAGTGAAACGGGTATGTTTCACGTCCAGCCTGACCCGGGTGAAACTAAAATACCAGTTTCAAAAATAAGAGCCCAGAGGCTAAGAAAAGCATAAGTAAACTAAATTATAGAAAATTCACAAAAATTGGTTGTGATACAGGGGAGGATGAATACCTCTGAACTTTCACAATCTTTACAATTAGTAGTTTGAGGCTGAAACTATACAGAATAAGGAAGCTCTAGCTGGCATCTAGATTTTGTATGTCATACTCAATCCTTTCTGGTAAATCAATCCTGTGAATTATAAATCTAACCAGGAACTAACAGGTAGTAAAAAGTCCACGTCATCTATTGATTCCTACCTACATACCAATTTAAGTCACTAAACACCACGCTAATATTTAGCAAAATCCAAATGAAGCCAGCAAGATACTACTTTAGGAATTAATGCTTAGAATTGTGATCTCTATTCCTTAGTTTTTAAATGCAGGCTTGCCCCCTTCCCACCTTTTTAAAAAGACCTCCTTAAATGCAAATGGACTTAAAAGGAAGTCCGGCATTAAACACAAATATAATAAGTGGGAGGTGGAGAGGGGATCCATTCCCCGAAAAAAGACTACCCATTATGGTTCCTACAGGAGTTGCCACCTTCCAGCCAGGGCAGCCCAAGGTAGTGGCAAATAAGCACCTTCGCAGGCAATGAGATCCTAAACAAGAGGTTCCTGCTAATGCAGTCCTTCCTGGTACCCCTTCCACCCAGAAGTATGGCAATCAGAAAGGCCATTTTCCTTGTCCCCTGGCCCACCGGTCTTACCTCCAGAGCCAGGCAGACACTCCAATACAAAAAATCCTGAATCAGGACGTACTAATGACATAGACTCTGAGCAGGTAAGGGGCATCTTTCTTCTCCTGACACTTTAGAAGTCCTAGCCATCTGCATATGATGTCAGACTACTTTAAGCTCCCTACCAACCAACCCATCATAGCCCATAGCAAGGCTACTCCTCCCTGCTCACACATTCCCTCCCCTATTACCACCCCTGCCTCCCAAAACACACACACACACACACAGAGGGAGGGAGGGAAGAAGTCACAGGGTTAGCTTGGCAGAGCCGGGCCAAGTGAGAAGACAGCAAACCTCATCTGTGTCCTAGATTTAATAAATGCCAGACTCCAGATGCGCTGATGTCCACAAACACCGCCACCTCCCAAGAAGGCCCTTTCCCCGAGAGACAGCAGCTGGCAGATATCCAGTTAGAAATGAATGTTACTAAACTGATGAGCAAAAGGATTAGCTTATGAAAGCCAGTCTAGAGGAGATAACATATACATACTATGTGAGAGGTCAGACTGCGTAACAGTCAAGTGTAAAATAGTTAGGATCCACCCAAAACACCTAATTACCTAAACAATGCTCATTTTGATGTATAAACTCTAGAATGTTCTTTATTTAAGCCATTTTTAAATCTCAGCATTTCTGGTTTGACCTACTTGCCTTCAGTATATCATAATGCCATGAACACATCTACGACAGGCCCAAATGCTCTAAAAAAGAAAGAATCTAAGAGCAAATAAACAATGTCCTCATTTCTAAACAATTCTAAATAACTCCCAATTTTCCGTTTCTCTATGGTAGAATGAAGGTATGTGAAATAGCAAAAGTTGTTCTGAAGGTGAACTTTGGTCTACATAATATTCTATTCATTCATTCCATCCCTCAAAATTCCACCTAAATGAATTAAGGCATCATACACCATCATCAGCAATTATATATTCAAAAACAGAATGCAATGGGGGAAGGAGTCCCAATAGTTAAATTAGAAGAGAGCAACAAAATGCACTTTTCGATCAAAGCTACAAAATCCCAGGTACTCACTAGATATTGAGCTCATGATATCTGAGAATTACAATCTGAACTTAGAGTTTCTGTCAAAGGACCATCCAATATCATCCAAGAATGAAACTGACACCATACTCTTGTTTGACCTCAAAATGAAGTTAAATTAAGTAGCTTTTTCATCACAGCACATGTCAAAATGACAGAATTAGGACTACCCAATTACCAGAATGATGTCTCTCTCAATACTCTCTCTCATCAAAAATAAAACAATTATCTCCATGATGACATTCCTGGAGCACGTAAAAACATTCTCCATGGTAGCGGCAGACAATATTACTTGTAAGTTAACATAGTCTTTTCCTTGTGCACACTGCTAAGTAACATCTTCAAGTTTTATCTTTTTCTCTCTTGCTAATTTTTTTAAATTTTATGTTTATGTGTTGACAAGAGAATAGAGGCTTCAAGCCTATACAAACTAACGTGAAGTTCGCTGATGCTCTCAGGATAGCTAGAAATGGAGAAAAACCCATTGAGATCCCAAGGGGAAAGTGTTGCTTGATAACCTAGGCATTTTAAATGCTACTACAAAAAAATGCACACATCCTAAGGAACTAAATCTACTAACCTCTACAATCAATGTGATACATGGTTTATCCAGTCTTGACAAAAATCCTCTGGATCACCAATGGTATGTTCATCCACTCGTACATATGCAATTGTATAAAGAATCTATTATTTAGAACACCAGGGGAAAAAAAACAATTAAAAGATTTACACTCATAGCTACCATTTTTTTCAAAAAAAAGCACTTTTCATTTCTGTGCTAAGATCTCCTAATTTGATGCCCCACTTTCCAAATTCAGAATGAAGAGGGAAATTATAGTGATTACCAAATTGCAGAAAGGCTAAGGAATATATTCACAAATAAAGCTTACTGTGTAGAAGTAATATGCTGATACTTAAAAAAATATACTGGTAATTATTCACTGAAAATTTAAAAATTGATACGAATATAACATATTTTATCATATACATACATATGTATATATCATACATATATAAAACCTTACATTAAAATTGAAAGAACGTATCTGAATTATACAAGTTTTGCAAGAAGAGTATTAGGTAAGCACACATGGTATTAGCACATTACAACTGAAAATGTACATAGTTAACAGTCATAACCCTGGGACTCAGCACTCCTGACCCCTTTCCTCGGTTCTTTTTTGTCTTCTTCTCACCCTAACATGCATAGTCCCAGAGCTGTCCTCTGGACACTGTCCATTCCCATGACTCTAGCATCATCTTCACATTCTCCTAAGCTTCACAACCAAAGTTCTCACACGCCTGCAATCCACATGCCAAGCACTATGCCACGTTCTTAACATGTATTATCTCTTCCCATTCTTATAATAGCCCTGTAAAATAGGTTTGTTATTATCCGTTTTACAGATGAAAACCAAGGCCCACAAATTAGGTTTTAGCCACTATTCAAACCAGTCTCCCTATACTATTCAACATGTGTGCCTCAATAATTCAAACTTGTTCCCTTTTTTCCACTTCCACCTTCCTATACCTGTCTAGAGGCTACACTTGTCATCCCCTAAACTCTCTGGTGGATTCTTGGAATCATTTCTAACTCCTCCCTTTTTCATAGCCCTCATCTACTTGGCCAATAATTTCTGCCTATTTGGGGGATTCTAAATTATATTAGCTCTTTTGCTAAAAAACACTTCCACTCTCTCAATTGTGACCCTAAACTTCTTTTCCCTGGCCACTGTGATACCTCGTAATTAGTCTTGCTGCTCTCCTTGTAATCAATGTTACACCACTGCCACCTGTCATCCTTATAAAACTGATCTACTCATATTACATTCCTGCTTAAAAAGCCTTTGATGGTTCTCTGCTGTCTACAGAACAAAATCCAAACTAGTTGTGTTGGCATTCGTGTACAAGCTGGTCCCAATTTATCTTCCCAGCTTCATCTACTGCCTCCCCTAAAAATAATAATAATTTATATACAGCTTGTTTATACAGTGCATGTTCACATACATTAATTCTAACACTATGAGCGTTTATTACTCCAATTTTATGATTTAAAAAAAACCTGAGACTTACAAAGATAAGGTAATGTGACAAGATCCCAAATCATAAAAGGCAGAAGGGACCAAGCCTTAAACTCCAAACTTCATCTCCTTCTCAAGTAGTTTCCACAGCCACAGCACTCTCATCCCAGCATATCAGACTGACTCAAACTTTCTCTGAAAATACACAATATATTCTAACCTCTGTCTTAGCTCAAGCTAGTGTTTCCCTAGCCTGAAATGAATGCTATCCTCACCTTTTGACATTTCCAAAGAACTGTGTTAGACATTTTTCATATCATGTTTCACATTAGTTACTTTATATTATATATGTTCTCTACATTGAATTCTCACCCTGTGAGGAAAGGACCACAAATTAGTTACTCAATTTTTAAAGTCTGCTTACTAAATTGATAAATGTGAGGGAAGGAAAGAACAAGCCATAGAAGATGGCAAGTATCAAGGCCTCTGGGACTGATGAGACCTGAAACCAGAGATGAGCAACTTGGATCAGACCATCTGAGCACACTGGCAGTGCCTACAATCTTAACATCTATCTTCTGAACAAGGTCAAATGCCCTAATGCCAACCATTTTCACAGACATTGGCCTTTATTAAATATTAGTTTAATGAAAGCATAATTCAAAACAGAATGGGATGAAATAAAAAATTATATGTTGATTTTAAAAAACAGAAATATTGTTATTTTCTATTTTAAACTTACTATTTGGTTAAGTAACCAAAATTTAAATGATATAGACAAAAATCAGCTCAGTTGCATGAATGGCTGTCATTAAAGCAACCATTTCTCTAGGGCTATTTCTGTATGTCCACAGAATCATATTCACCTATATAGCTATACACAGAGCTATCCACGTGTCATCCTCTAAAAGAGCCAGTAGGATTCCTGGCACAGCAGACTCTCTCAGGAGGTATTTGACATGCTGATTATCTGGCCAACTTTTCCAACTCTAGTTTCTCATGGCTATATCAAATGTCAAATTGTATAGTGCCAGTGTGCTTTAAGATTACAGGCTCTTACTTCTTCATGAGTTGTCTTTATCCCAATGAAGATGAGATATTAAGGATGCTTTATAATCATAAAACCCAGAATATGGAACCACTGAAAGCTGACCAAGTGAAAAGCCTCAAATGCTTTCTTTCCTCTATCAGAAATCCCTAACCACTGCTAAACTATAACTACAATGTCAACTTTTCCATGAACTGGCAGAGGATAATATTAGAAGAAAAACTAGCCCGCATACCCTGCATTGAATTTCATTTCATTCCAATTATATCACCCTAAATATAAAGAAATAAAATTACAGACTATGACCTTAAGTAATGTACAGACCAGATTTCAGAACTGCCTTTAACCGTCAGAACTAATTGTTCTTTATTTTGGCATCTTACCCAAAAATCTAGTATGTTCCAGGCACTATCAAACAGAATATTGCCAAACTCTATACACTACATGAGATTTCTTCTAGAAGCTAGCAAGTCATGGGGGGAAAAAACATCATGTTGATCTTGCTATAAACTATATATCTTCCCTTTTGCAAAGAGTAAATACAGTGGTAGAGCAGAATTAACAAACTTTGGAATCAGGGAATTTGAGTTCAAGCCCTACTCTGCAATATGAGGGAAGCTCCACCACTGAGACAACAGTACCAAATCCACAGGGAAAACTGCTGTAAGGATTCCACTAGTTAATATACACAACATGGTGAGAACACATGGTTAAGTCTTCAACAAACGTTAGCAGTGCTGTTATTCTATTACAATCACCCACTCAAAGCAACCGTTACACGATACCTGTGAAAATAAATTCGACAAATCCCAACTCAACAGTATCTTGCTTGCCTTTTATCTACTCTCATACATCAATGATACTATCCATAAAATAACAAAATAAAAGCACATAAATAAAATTAAGTAACATAACAAAATAAAATGAAATACAATCCTAACAGCCAATTCTGCTTCTCAGGAGCTCCCGCGAAGTGCAGCGACAGAAACAATTGAAAGCAACTATAGATTTAAATTTATGATGTATGTCACTTCAACTGTAAAGGTAAAAAATGCTGATCTGAAATCTATGGAAATTGTTACCAGCTATACATCTCTAAATAATAGATCTGAGAACCACAGATATTACTTTAGCATTATCTTTATTATATAAACCTTCATTTTGGTCCTGACATGTATTCTTCCTCTTCTCATAAAACGTATTATAATTCATTGGTATTTCTTTTGTATTCCACAGCAATATTAAATAGCAGTCAAATAGTTGGATTAAAGTAACATTTGGCACAGAATCTGGTAAAACATCTAATTTGATCTTCTTCGTCAGCATGAACACTATGGTACACAGGTAATCTAGCCTAAAGGCTGGTTACTGGTGCATGCTGGAGTCTGAGACACATGTGATCCAACTTCAAATCCACCACCTACTAGTTGTAGGACCTTGTGAAACTAAAAAGCCTGTTTCCCAGTCCAGAAAACAACAATAATTTTACCTACCTCTGAGAATTATTTTGAGAAATAAAATATATACAAAGCACTTAAAACAATGATAGTGCTGAAATATTTAGGGAGAAGTATACCGATGTCTCCAATTTACTTTGAAACGCATCCAAAAAATGGACTGAGTACATCCACTGAACTGTACACTTAAAATGGTTAAAATGATAAGTTTTGTTATGTGCATAATGTCACAATCTTTTTGTAATTAAAAAAAATAATTAAAATAAAATTTTAAAACATGGATTGAAAGACAGAGACAAATATCTGACAAAGCTAGTAAAATAACAAATGTAGCATCTAAGTAGTGGATACATGAATGCTCATTTTTAACTGTTCTGTGTTCTCAAAGATCTTTTTACAATAAAATATTAGAGAAAAAAATGCTGGCATCTAATAGTTTGCTTTTTATTATCATCCACTAATCATAAATAGTAACTGGCAAATATTCAGATACTTTTTTTTAAGGCAGAATTTTAAAAAGCACCTTTTGCCAGCTATTTATCTTTTTATTACAAACATTCTGAAACTCCAAGTAGTTTATCTGAAACATCTTAGCCAGTATATGTGTGTGAGATTTCAAGTTAAATCATTCTAATGTTCCAACTGCCAAGTATTTAATCTTTCCTAAAGAAATACAGAAACCAAGTCAACAGATACCTGTGATGGATGATTGATAATCTGACCAAACAAAACAAAGGAAAAGCAGGGATTGAAACTATCTGTTCCTAACTTTTCCAGTATATGATAAAGCCAGGAAATTCTATAACAAGTAGTACCAGCACTTTAAGAGGCAGCTAATACACAGGAGCACACTGTATGTATACAAATATGGCAGCCACTTTGAAATGATATCCAATTCTTCCTCTAGTTTTTTTCACCATTCTATCTGGTAGTTCAGATTTTAACATATTTAGCAGTACAACAAGAACTCAGATATCATGCAGTATTAAAATTTTTAATGTCAGACCACCTCACACTGGGGTGGGTACTATCAAAAATATGGAAAATAACGTGTTGGTGAGGACATGGAAAAATTCGAACCCTTGTGTACTGTTTGTGGGAACATAACATGGCACAGCAACTATGGAAAACAGAATGGCAATTCCTCAAAAAATTAAAAATAGAATTACCATATGATCCAACAATCCCACTTCTGATATATATCCAAAACTAGAAGCAGAATCTAAAGAGCTATTTGTACACCTATGTTCACATCTGTTGTTCATGACAGCTAAAATACACAAGCAACTCAAGCATCCATGGACAGATGGAATGGATGTGAAAATGTGATATACACATACAATGGAATATTATTCAGCCCTAAAAGGGAAGAAAACTCTCTCACATGCTACAACATGAATGAATCTTGAGGATATTATACTAAGTGAAATAAGCCAGTCACAAAAATACAAATCCTATATGATTCCACTTAAATGAGATACCCAGGGTAGACAAAAAGTAGAATGGTGATTGCCAGGGGCAGGGAGGAGCGAGGAATGTTAGAAGGTATAATTTCAGTTTTGCAAGATGAAGTGTTCTGGAGATGGATGGTGGTGATCGTTGCACAAGAATATGAAGGTATTCACTACTCTGAACTGTATGTTAAAATTTATTATAATGGTAAATTTCACATTAACGTATTTTACCACAATAACAAAAAAATAAAAGGAAAAAAAATCAGGAACTGATTTCCACAAAGCCCTAGTGGTGCTCCAACTTCAAAATGACAGAAAAGCAATTACCTCTGTGGCTATCAATCCAAGCCTATCTCCAAACACACACCATGAGACCTTGTCAACTCAGACTCCATCCTGCCCAGGGTCCCATCAATTGTTTATTTCAACTTCAAAATGAGCAAACATTATTCCTGCTATACCAGTTTTGTGTTAAAACAGCAGGTAATTTAATCTCTCTACACCTGTCTCTTCTTTAAAACAAGGATAATTCCTACCTGCCTCATAAGGTTTGGGGCAAAAGTGAGATCATGAACATTAAAGTACCTTTAAACTGCCAAGCACCAAAGAAACTTAAATTATGTTTATAACTACTTTCATATGTAAAATTCAAAAGGGGCTGTAACAACAGAAACCACAAAGTTTGGGACACCTCACTCAAGCTTCATGCCATTTAAAACTCATATAACCCTAAATAAACACCTCTCTTGTTTTTGTCATAAACTGAAGGGTGGCATTGATGAAACAACCAAAACAAAACAGCCTAAAACATTTCATGTAGCCACCCCAAATGCGATCAGAAATTGTCTTACACGTCCTAGGAAAAACTCAATTTTTATGACCCCAGCGTGGGCCTGCGACGCTCTGGGACTACACTTCCCACAAAGCATCGAGGCGAACCCGGGTTGCGGGCGGGGCGGCCTAAGATTCAGGGTGACCACCGCTCTCCCCGAACGTGGATCGTCGTCCCCTGGAAAACTGCAACGTTTAAGGTTGAGCGTGCACTGGCTCTCCTTTCTGAAAGCACTGTCACCCCGTGGTTTCTCCAGCGGCTAGCTCCGCGACCCTCTCTGCCCTGGCGTCCTTCCTGCTCCAACCTGAGGGTCACCGCCTATTCTTGACCTTTGCGCTGATTTCTGTGGTGTCACAGAAAGGCACCTTCCCCTCCTCCCCGAAAGCTCCATTTCTAGAACTCGCCCAACAGATGGGACCCGGAGCCATAGCGGAGTCAGAAGGGCAAGGCTGGCACAGCCCGCCACCCCAGGGCTCGAGCCGGTCCGCCAGCCTAGGCACAGCGGGCAGGGGGCTGGGCTCCCCCTACCCTTGAACCCGGCGGATCGCGGGCAGAGGTGGCTCCGCCCGGGGCTCCGGTTTCAATTTCGCAACGTGACGGTGCAAACCTGAGGCCTACAAACGCCGGCGGCGGCGGCGTCCGGCGCCCCGCCCGCCCGCCAGGCCCGAGCGCCCCAGCCCCCAGCACGCCGAGGCCGCCGCCCGCCCACCCGGCCCGGCGCCCGGCGGGCGGCAGCGTGCCCCAGCCCTCCGGCCCGGCCAACCCCTCGCAGCGCCGGCTTCAGCTCGCGGCCACAGGCTCGCCGTGGCACTTACTCAGCTCGTCCTGGGAGGCGGAGGCGGCGGCCGCAGCCATGTTGCGCCGCGGAGGGAGGGAGGGGCCGGAGGGGAGGGCGCGGACGGGCGGCGCGGGGGGCTCGCTGCTCGCGGTGCGGCAGGGGCCCGGAGCGGCCTCGGGTCGCTCGCTTCGGGCCGCGCTGCGCCCACGAAGCCCGTTTGCCACCACTGCCGCCGCCTGCGTCCTCGTCGTTGCACGCGTCGCTCTCGCCGTTCCCCGCGAGGTCGCGACTTGGGCGCTCCCGCAGGCTCGCGCGTCTGCGGAGCCGCCGCCGTCTGTCGGCTGAGCCCGGGTGCGCCCGGCCCGCGCGGCGGCTCTGCGGCTCCGTGCCGCGCTCGCCCAACTCACGCCGGTTTTATATTTAGAAAGAGCTGAGCCATCCTCCCAGCGGCCCCCCCGCCGGGCCCCTCGCGCGCCCGCCCGCCCTCGCTCGCTCGCGGCTCGTCCTGCCCACCTGCCGCCGCCCGCCCTGCGCGCGGGAGCCGGCCCGCGAGCGCTCCCCGCGCGGACCCGGCACGCGGCGGCCTGCACGGGCGGCCTGGCCTAGCCGCGCCGGCGCAGCCTGCAGCGGCCCCGGCGCGGGGCGGACGTGCGGGCCTCTGACCTGAGTCCGAGCCGGTCTCCATTCCGGGATGCTGCGCTCGGCACCGCGCGGTGGCCGCCGAGAAGCGAGGCGTTCGGCGGGCTCGGCCCCGAGGCACCGCGCGCTGCAGTCCGCGAGGGTTTCGACCAAGCTGGCCCGGGCTGCTCCGGCCCGGGAAGAGCCTCGAAGTGGGGCCGAAACTCTTTTTTGAAAGGTCTGTGGCTGTCACATTGGCTGGTCTTGACCTGAAGAAACACGCCTGTCCAAAGGAAGAGACGTGGACTCGGAAAAGTAGAGCTGGGTTCGGAGTGGAAGGGAGGAAGCCCCGCCCTGCGCCTCCCGCCGAACTTCTCGGCCCCGGCGCTGACTCAGTCCCGGGCGAGCCCGGGCGCTGCGGACTGCCCTGGACTAGGCTCCCAGGGCTCCTTTTTTTTAAGGCGGTGATGAAGTGTAGGTTTCTGTTTCTCTTAGAAATTAGGATTACCGAACGAAGGCATATCACTAAGCTCTACTAAGAGTTAAATGAATCTAGATTTGTAAAGCTTGCGTTCAGTATATGTGCTCTTACGACCTATTAATGTTTTGATTCCAATACCTAGGTTCCTTTTGGTAGCCCGAATGATTTACTTTGACTATATCTATTTTCACTTTATTCTTTTAGTTTGTCGGTGAGGTCATGTATGTGAAAAACACTTGTAAGACGAAATTCAAATTAAGGGGTTTCGGAATTGTGCTTTGTGATGATATTGTCATAACAAAATTAGGTACAAGATCAGATACTTTTTTGAGGAAATAAATATCCTTTAGTATTAAAATTGCATTTATTCCTAAAAGTGGAAATCCAAATATCTAGTTAATATCTTGAAAACTGAATGCCATTCCAGATGAGCGTAACAAATACAAGATAATTACACAACATTAAACATCCTTATTTCTTTTTATAGAATTATACATGATCTTTATAAATTCAGATGATTCGGAATATCATAATATTAAAAGTGAAAGACCTTCCCCCACCCCCAGCCCACTCACCAGAAAAAACTCCAGTTAACGGATACAGTTCAGTGCGTATCCTCCAAAGCCTTTTTCTATGCACACTTGTGCAGCCCCAAATACGACTAAGATGGGGAGCGAATTCACAATCACTATAAACTCTGCATCATTGTTTTTCCCTTGTAAACATTCTTCCATGTTAATTCAATAAGCTTTACACAACCACACTTTTTTAATGACTTCATAGTACATTGACCAATCCCTTTTCTGAGGACATTTTTGCTTTTTGGTTTGATGTTGACACAAAATCAATGCATAAATCTGTTTCAAAGAATGCAATACTTAAGTGTATAAAGTAAAGGTTGTCCCCCACCTCCCCCTACTCTCCCCTTATCCCTAGAAATAATCTGTAAACAGTGGTTCATAAAACTTTCCAGATCATTTTCTATGAATGTATTAAGTGGATGCAAGCAAGGGCTGGTTTGAGGAGATTTTGACTTCCTTAACCTCAAATAGATCCTTCTAAAACTATCCAAAAACATAGAATCTAAATTTTAAAAAGTTTTGTTGGCAATTTTAACTTCCAGACAAAACGTTAGCAACTCATAATTTCCTCCTACATAGAATTTCCGGAGTCCACCTGTGTGCAAATAACAAGATATGTTTGTACACAGATTTTTGTTTGTTTTGACAAAAAGATGGAATCATATTACACATGGTTGTATAACTTTACCTTTTCACCAAACAATATATCATAGGTGTTTTTCCATATCAGCAATGATGATAATAGCTAATACTAATGTACCAAGCACTGTTTAGTGTTATACATGAATGAATTCAATTAATCCTCACAACAATCTTATGAAGTAGGGATTTTTATGACATGATGGTTAAGGAACTTACCTAAAGTGCCACAAGTGGAAAGTGGTGGAGTGGGGATTTGAACCCACTCAGTATGGATCCAGCGTGCATTCTTTTTTTTTTTTAAATTAGTTTCAAGTATACAGTACATTGCTTAGACATCTATATAGTTCGTAAAACAATCCCTAATTGCTCCCTCCCTCCCCTGGCCCTCCACTTGCCATCATATTAATGCTAATTGCATTCCCTATGCCTTGCTCTCCTAACCCCCTTACCAACTATCAACTACTAATTTGTACTTCTTTAACCCTTCACCCTATTCTCCCAGCCTCCAATCCTCCTCCCCTCTGTCGTCACCAAATTGTCCACTATATTTGTGACTCTGTTTTTGATGAGTTCTTTTTCTTCCTTAGATTCTGCATAAAGTGAAATCATATGGTATATATCTTTCTCTGACTTATTTCACTCAGCATAATAACCTCTAGGTGCATCCATGTCATTGCAAATAGGATTTTTTTTTAATGGCTGAGTAATATTCCATTATATATGAACAATAATTTCTTTACCCAGTTGTCTGTTGATTGGCATTTAAGTTGTTTTCATATCTTGGCTATTGTAAATTATGCCCATGAAGATTGGGGTACATAGATCTTCACGAATTATTGTTTTGGTTTTCTCACCGTGCATTCTTAATCTGTATCATCCATATGTACAAAGCTACCTCATTCTTTTAAATGGCTGCATGATAAATACATGAAAAAAATTAATCATTCCCTTAGAATGAGCATTTAGGTTGTCTACAACTTTTTACTAGTGCAAACAGTGCTACTGTAACACACTTTTTTGTAAAACATTTTTAAACATCTTCAGAAGTCACATTTCTATATTTAGATGTGCAATTATCAGGTATAAAAAATGCTTTTAACATCTCATTATATACAGTACTTAATAGGTTACAATGGTGCTTTTAACCACTTATAGTTGTTTTTTGTATAGTTATAGCTTTTTTGTAATTGCTTCTCCCCTCAAACTACTAATAGTTTTGTTCCCACTAACTTCATATTCTTACTAGACACTTTGTGTGTGTGAAGGACTCTCCTTATTTTCAGTGCCACATATTTATTTTTGAAGTAAAGCAATACATGTGTATTTCTCTGGAAAATTCAACAGATTGCAGAGGACAAATATAAAATACAAGCATAAATACTTCTGATATCAAATGCTGGTAATCTAAGGTCCATCTCTCTCTCTGGTGGCAAGAGAGAGAAGTAGTGGCAGCATGCAGTAGGATGCCATTGATATAATGCTACCATATGTAAAACAATACTATGCATTGAGTAGGGATGGATATATATCTAATAAAAGTTTTTAGCACGTGTTTTAAAAAGCAAATGAGATTGATGAACCACAAATTAGCATACCAGTCATCTGTAAGAAGAGAATTCCAACTTGATTAATACCATTTAATTAGACATTTTGGTTTTGAGTAGTGGTCTTGAGATACTTTGTATCCAGAATTTACTTCAGCTTTCAAAAACAGGCAAAGGAATTGGGGAAGGGGGTGAACGGGACAGAGAAGAGGCCACGGAGAAATCAAAACAAGATATAACAAAATCCAAGAACTAAAAATGTGTGTCTTTTACTCCTTAGAAATTCCCTCTCCCTTTTGTAGGCCCTAGTTACACCAAATGTATGTATCACAGTTCTAATAAGATAAATAATCGTATGTCCATGGTCAAAGCAGATTAGAAGCAGAATATCAGAGAACACTTTTCTGGGCAGGTACATGGATGAAATAAATGTTAACGGACACCCTAAAAACGAGAGAAACAGGAAAACTATGAAAAGAAGCTACAACTCAGAAATCAAAGCATTCTGGAGTTATTTATAAAGTACAAAAAGCACTACCCACCCCTAGGCCCTGAAATTATTTCACTTGAATAACTGATGTTCATGGTGTTAATCCAGACATCAATAAATAGTAAAATTACGTCTAGTATATCAGCCTCAAAAACAAGGAAGTAGGGGGTATATTTTACCAACATTTTCATCTAAAATGGATATAATAAAGAATTAATTTCTATTTCTAAAGTCTGCCTCTTTTCATCACTATCTCTCCTTGCTCCCTTATGCACCTTATTGGCAAACCTTTTCTGTTAAGGGGTAGATAGTAAATAGTTTCAGCTTTGTAGGCCATACAGTCTCTGTCACAACTACTCAACTCTGCCATTATAACATGAGAGTGGTCGTGAGCACTACATAAAGGACCATGGCTGCGTTCCAATAAAACTTTATTTACAAAAACAGGCCGTGGGCTAGATTTGGATTAAGAACTATAGTTTGCTGATCTCTCATCTAGGAACTTCCTGAGAAAGGTAGACTGGGAGGTGAATGTTGGGATCTGAACATCTGAAAAAGTCTCTAATCTCCAAGGAAACACCCAGGATGCTGGGATAGAATTCTAAATTGGAAATAACTTCTCATAATTTTAAAGGCACTGCTCAACTTTTTTCTACCTTCCCCAATGCCTCATTTCCTTTAAATCAGCTTGATCCACTAAAGGCAGTGTTTTGTCTTAGGCTTTTATTCAGGCTCAGAGAGCTATTTTGCTTCATTAGTAACATTTAAAATTTTTCAAAAAAAAAAGAAAATCCATTTAAAGACATTGACTATAATGTTTTCTAATGTCCTTTACCCAAGGAATAGCTCTTCCTAGAATTTGGTACCAGGAAATGTTTCAATCTCAGGGAAACATCTATGCTGTCTTTTATGAGACAATAGGAGTTAAGTAATCCATTGTGATTTCATTCTTTTGTCTAGACTGAGAGCGTCCAATTGCATTAAACTCTCATACCATATTCAGTTCATTGGTGTCCTCAGACATTTAATAAATGTTCAGGAAGGACAAAGGGAAGGCAACTATTCTGGCAACAATTATAACATTTCAGATGAGAAGTAATAGAAATGGAGAGTCGAATTTCAAATTCAAGAGGCAATCAAAGACAGATGAGATGTAGGGATTCAGGGACAAGGGAGATCATAATAACCAAGGTAGAAGAATAGGTTTGGAGACTAGGGAAAAGATAAGAAGATGGGTTTTGAATATATTGAGCTAAGCAAACATTAATTATTTATCGTCTCTCCCCTCCCACCCACTTACTTTCAAAAAGCAATGGAAGTGCCTTATAAGAGGAGTGATACAGAAGAACAAAGATTGTCAATAAAGACCAAAGGCAAGTTGTAAAGCAAATGGGAACACAGCCAGCTGAGGTCAAAGCAAAGGTGAACATTTCTAAGCCTGAAAGGACATCAACTGTGACTTGGTAAGGTTTACACACGCAGAAAATCTTTTGGCCATACTGTAGCCTGCCCTTGTGTCTTCCCCAACAGCACCGGGGCCACAGACAATGGAGCCTTTGGGAGTGGACTGGCATCCAGTGTCCAGCAACCAGCCAGCTCCAAAGATGAGAGCTAACTCCTGGATCAAGAGCATCCAGTGTGTTTCATGGGACTAAAGTTTTTATATTCAGGGGCTCAAAGAATTGTTTAATTCCAAGCTCTGCCCAGAGAGATAAATACACTGTACCTCTACCCAGATTACCTTTGGAACTGGATGGGGCCAATATCTAGGAAAGATTTGTAGGCAAATAATATTATCAATACTATTAGACAGAAGAAAAATAATTGCTGAAACCCAGTCTGAATTTACCTCAGGCTAAGAAATACTTTGTCTCTCTTAAAATCCTCAATCCGCCCCCACCCCCACCCACCCCCATCTCTAGAATCTTTCTATTCCTGTGCTACAAACCCCAGGCTTCTCTGCATTCCTCTCAGGCTGACCCAGCCTCTTCTAATCACCCCCCAAAACTCCAGTGAGCCATCTGGAACCTGTTTAGTAGTTACAGACACCCGTGTATCATCAAGAGCTTCACAGAATTCACTCTCACTTCCTACCTTATCTGATTATGCCTTGTCCCATGCAGCCCTCTCCAGTATAAACTGCGAAATCTCTTACATCTCACATTGCACTGGGTGAGGTGGTGGAATCAGTTTCCTCCTCGCTCCTCCTGGACTTCCAGACCAAAGTTCCACCTAGCTTAAGTCTTCCTCTCCATTTTAAATCCTGGAGCATCTTGGATGTCAACATCCATTGATGGAAACACCCTCCACTTTTGCCTTTCATTTCCTTGAATGTTTCTTCTCCATTCTCCTTCTCCTTCACTCCATTGCAGTGACCCCACTCCCACAGGCACACCCTAGACTTGGTCACCACCTACCACTTTCCTACTGCTGAAGCTTTCCCTTCTTTTGACCCACCCACTAGACTGTCATCCTGACTTTTGCTCAATTATTCCAATACATTCATTCCTTTCTCAAAGTCAGGTTTACTTATTTATTTTTTTAAAGGTCAGGTTTATTGAGTTACACATTTTTTAAGCTTTATCTAGGTTTAATTGATAAACAACAAACCACATATTTAAAGAGTAGTAAAGATGAGTTTTGACATACATGTACGCCCACGAAAACATCACTACAATCAATATAATATATCTCCAAAGTCTCCTAATGGACCTTTGTAATTCTTCTATCTCTGCCCCTAAACCCTCTCCCTTCTAGGCAACCACTGATCTGTTTTCTGTCACTATAGATTAGTTTATATTTTCTAGAATTTTATATAAATGGAATCCTATACTATGGTAGGCTACGTACTTTTTTTATTTGACTTCATCACTGAGATTTCATCTAGGTTGTGCATTCCTTTTTATGGTTGAGTAGTAATCAATCGTCTGGCTGTACCACTACTGTTTACTGTTTATACATTTTAGTAGTTGCTGGGCATTTGAGATGTTTCCAGTTTTTAACTATTACCAAAAAAAGCTGCTGTGAACAGTCTTACATAAATATGCTTTTGTTTCTATTGAGGTATAATTCACTTATATAATAAATTCAATTTTTCCTTATAAAAAAGTTCAATTTTTTCCCCTCTCTAATCCTCCCATGCCCCTCCTACCCCTCCTACCCCCTCCCACCCCCTACTTATAGATATTGCCGTTTCCCCTTAAGAATTGGATCTCTGACAAGAATTGGATCTCTGACGGCGGGGTGTCTCCTCCTACATGCTCGGGTATGCACCTGGGACCTGGCACCACCAGTGCATTCTGCACACCAGGGGCCTGGCCCGTGGCTCCATCTGGGGTGCAAACCAGGACTTCTGCATGTAAAGCAGATGTGCTAACCATTACACTATGGAGCCACCCCCATAAAATTCATGTTTTTAAGGTGTACAATTCTATTTGACAAATGTATGTAGCATACAAGTTGACAGACATACACTATCATGAAACCACCACCATAACCAAGCTATAGAGTATTTCCATCGCCCCCAAAAGTTCCCTTGAGTTCTCCACTACAAGTGCTTGGCAACCACTGATCTCATTTCTGTCCTTGTAGCTCTGTCTTTTTAGAATCATATAAATAGAACCATATAGTGTGTACCTTTTTGTGTCTGGCTTCTCTCACTTAATATACTACTTTTGAGATTCAGCTATATTGTTGCACATAGTAGTAGTTTATTCCTTTCTGTTGCTGAGTAGTATTCCATTGTGTGAATATAAGATTATTGATCTGTTTACCAGTTGCTACAAATATGAGTAGTTTCCAGTTTGGGGCATTATTAATAAAGCAGCCGTAAACATTTCTACACAGGTCTTACTGTAAGCATGCTTTCATTTCTCATGGGTAAATAAATACCTAGGAGTGGGATTGTTGGGTCACATGGTATGAATATGTTTAACTTTCTAAGTATATTGGTTATTACGCTTTGATTTCTCTTATTCTTTGACCTCTTGATTTTCTTCCTTTATATTAGCTAACTCTTATCTTCATCTTCCTTATCTAAATTGGATTCCATCCTTCATTTCAAATCCTTTTACTCATATCCTTAACTCTTTGACCCATTACCTTCCTATCAAAGTCACCCTACAGTACCCCATCTTCTATATCAACCCAACCATCCCTCTTCTCTGTAACTATTCTGGAACTGATTTGTGTATCTTGAGAAAAATCATTCAATGTACTTTTATTGACTTGACATAAATCGGTAATTTCTAACATTGCAGGGAAAGCTTTCAGTGTTTTTTTGGTCAGCTCATATTGTACCTAGAAGCTATCTCAAACCTAATCCACTCTTATCAAGCTTCAAATCCCACTCCCACCTACTTCTCCTGCTGCCTTCTCAATGGATTTCCTCTCAGCAGACTCCACCAGACTCCATCAGTTACATACCTGCTTGCATCTACTCTTCCTTGCCTCCTTACCTTCATTACAAGGAACAGCGGCCCCTGGCTCTGGCTGTTTATGGCTAATCTCTCCATCTGTGTTTCCTCCTAGTTTCTGAGTCTTCATTTTATAGAATGATGCTCCTTTGCTCTGTATCTTCATCCTCTTTCTCTCTAGTGGATCTTTACTGTAGCATGCTAGTTTGCTTGCTTGCTATTTCTTTCCCCTTCCTTTCTGGAAAATACCCCCCCCCACCCTCCCATTATAGCTCTAGAGAGCCAGGCAGGACAGTTTTTGTCGTTTTTCTTTTTTAGGAGATGATCAGCTCTCCCAGAGAGGAAATAATAGCCTCTAACTGGCTCTGTGAGATGAATCCAATGGTTCATTTAGTTGAACTTGCTCTGTCCTTTTAAAGTCTTAGGGCCTTGACCCATCCTGCTCCTTCAGTAGGAATAGCTTTCTCTCCCAACTCCACCCCTCCAAAATTGATCTAGTTATTAGGATCCTCCAAAGAATTTTTCTGAAGTTCCTTAGCCCTTTTTGCTATACCCCTAGTAATTTATGCAATGCCAATACAGATATCTAACAAATATCCATCTAGCACCTACTGTGTGCCAGGTACTGTTCTAGCACTTGGGAATTGTATTGCCACGGAACAAACCAAATAAAAATCCTTATCCTTGTGGAACTAATAGTCTAGTGAAAAATGCAGACAATGAGTACACAACAAATACGAATATGATATAATATGTTACAAGGGGAAGCAGGAGTGGGGAGGGGTTTGGGTTCCAGTACAAGAATAGTGGTGGGAGAGGTTCACTAAGCTATGAAGGATACTCTACCTCTGGGAGGAATGTGTCAGCCAGAAGTGCCAGGCAGGGTGGAGGGAGAGGGAGAGCAAGGAAGCCATTGTGACCGGAGCAGGGAAATGGGAGGTCAGGGAGGTTATGGATGGCTAGCTTCCATAGGGCCTTGTAAGGTCATTGTCAAAATTAGTTCATCTGAGCAAAATGGAAAACCTTTGCAGGGTTTTAAGCAGAGGAGAGACATAATCTGTTTCATGTTTTTAAAGCATTTCTCTGCCTGCTGTGCGGAAAAAAGTGAAATCAAGAAGCTATTGCAATAATCCAGAGGAAACGTGATGATGGTTTAGACTATGGTGACAGGTGTGAAAGTCATAAAATTAATGCTTGTTTAATTCAAGTTGTGGCATTAATTATGCCTTGTATTCTATGCATTACTAATACGCTTCTGCAGTGGGTTTTTTCAGCCTCGATTTCTGGGAGGAATAGGAAGGGGAGGAGAGACGGATGGCTTGAGGTTACCAAGGAGACAGAACATCATAGGTCTGAAAACGTGAGAAGGTTCTAGGCCTCTAGGCCTCTGGCGCAGCAATAATTCTGTAGCAGAGCCCACCAGTCGCTTTCCAAAGATTGTGCGCAACAGGCCAGATTGGGAGCCTATGGAAAGCACAGAACTTTCGCAAAGCGAGACAAGCGCATTCCGGGAATCGTAGTTCTGCGACCCTACGCAGGCGCAGTGGTCCCCAGCTGACTTGCGCGCGCAGCTGCTGCAGGACCAGCTTCTAGAAGCTCACTGCAGTAGTCTTGGTCCTGGCTGCGGGTCCTGATGCAGGTAGTGGTTGTACCGGGCCCGTAGATGGGGGGTCGCGGCCAGGTCGCTGGCTCCGAGGGCACCCTTGGGCGGGGTGGGAGCGGTGAGCAGCCGACCGACCTCACGGTACATTACGCCCAACGCTTCAGCTCCTGTGGGAGGTGGGCAGTCTCCTGAATGACAGCTTATCACAGAGCTTATCTCCATCTCCTTCCCTGCCCCGGGGTCTCTCAACTTCGGTACTTTTACATTTTGAGTGGGAAAATTCCTTTTAGTTTGTGCGTGATGGAAGGGGCTGTTCTGTGTTCCGCAGGATATTTAGCAGCATCCCTGGCTCTACCCGCTAGGTACCAGTAGCACCCTTCCAACTCCCGTCGTGATACCAAAATGTCTTAAGGCATTGCCAACATCCCCTCGGAAGCAAATCTCCACCTGCCCCCCGTTTGAGAACTTTCTGCATGCGTCACATTTTCGCGGTGCCTGTTATAAGCTCTCTGGAGACCTAAACAAGTGTCTTAGTCACTGTAAAATCCCAGATGCCCAGCACGGCGGTAGATACGTAATATTTGGCAGAGGAATAAGTGACGTCATGGATACGGTGGTCTGGGTTCTGTGTTCGGAGGCGGGTTATTATTGTTACCATAGTTGCAGTAGGAGGAGCGTGCCCTCTCACTGGTCTCATGATAGCACATCTCAGGCTGTATTGTCATTTTCTGGGTGCTCTGTGAGGTGGGCACCGCGTCTGACCTGTTCACGCCTGCCTCCGTAGTGCCCCATTCCCAGCTCATTGTAGATGTTCAGTTATTTGTAGAATGAAAGGATACAGGCGACACAGGACGGGCTCTCTGCAAAAGAGCACTTGGGAATCAGAAAGCTTTGCACGAGAAGTGACAGTTGAAAGGAGTCAAGTTTTAAAGAAGAAATAAATGTTTGGGAGGAAAAGGAAAGAAGACAGCATTCCAAGGGAAGGAATGGCTCCAGTGCAAAGGATGGAAGGAGATAGAGAGTATCTGGGAAAGGGGATACTTCTTTATGACTTGCAGTGTCCATCAGGGCAGCTAGAGCTCAGGAGGTGAGGTCATCAGGGCAGGGTCTCTAGATCATCACGCCTAACTTCTGCGTTTGAGTTTTATCTTGAGACGGTGGGGAGGGATAGTATCATAGGCTACAGTGTGAGACTGGATTGGAGAAGCCTGTACTTAGGTAGTTTCAATAGGATTGAATGGAGAGGTTCTTAGGAAATAAAACTGCCAGAACTTTGTTATTGATTTTGTGAGAAATTTGAGAGGCATATATGAAATCCGGCTTCCGAGTTGAGCAACTGGCGGGAAACGCATGGCCATTCATTGATAGAGGTCAGTTGTTGTTGAATGGGTTTGTGACTGGGTCCTCTTGTAGCAGGGAACCTTTTCTGATTAGTTTTGTTTATGAGGAGTAGCTAGTCTGAAGAATCTGTTCTTGGTGGGTACCTTTAATTACCCTTAAGTAATCCCTCAGCTTTTCACCTTCAAAGAAAATAATTCCTTTAATATAGTAGTTGGGTAGGACTGCCATAGGCCTCTGAGTATGTGTATGTGTACATATATCTGAACCAAACCAAGAGCAATGTTTTTAGGATTAACAATATGACTTATTTACTATCTTATATTTCTTTACAGTTTCTGCAAGACCATAAACTGAATCCTTGGAACACTTGATATTTTGCTGTGTGTAGTGTCTGTTGGTGGACTGCATTGCTATTCAACTATTGTGTGAAAGGAACTGAATTCCCTGCTGGTGATACACAGTGTAAGCTGTAGTAGCCTTGGGCAAGATGACAGCCATCTCCCCAGAGCCTCAAACTCTGGCCTCAGATGAACAAAACAATGTCGTAAGAATGGATACTTCTGAGAATCCAGAAGTTATTGCAAGAGGAAACACGACTGACCCGGAGTATTTCAGACAGAGATTCAGGTGGCTTTGTTACTCAAAAGAGGCTGGACCTAGAAAAGCCCTGAGTCAACTCCGGGAGCTCTGCACTCAGTGGCTGAGACCAGACATCCATACAAAAGAACAGATTTTAGACCTTTTGGTGTTTGAGCAATTCCTGACCATTTTGCCTGGGGAGATCAGGATTTGGGTAAAATCACAACATCCTGAGAATAGTGAGGAAGTGGTGACCTTAATAGACGATTTGACCCAAATGCTTGAAGAAAAGGAAGGTGAGATTTATAGCTGGAGGGAGGATGTGGGAGAGATCTCAAGGTGTGAGAGTACACTCCCCAAAAGAAAGCTATTTATTGCCGAAGAGGAGACTAAGTTTGGAGGCAGGACTGAGTTTGAATCAGCCCTGCCTTTTTCTGTGTGATCCTGGGCAAGCTACCTCACCTTTCAGAACTTAAAATTTTTTTTATCTGTGAGAAGGGGATCTCATCTTCTCTCTAGTTTTGTTGTGAGGATTAAATAAGATATAATGATGGTGGATGCTCAAGAAATACTAATTTCCTCTACCCTTGAGCAAGAGGGGACCTTAGAACACAAGGGAAAAAGACATCTGAAAATATTTGGAGTCACAAGCATGTCATCCAGCCCAGTGTGTGCAGCACGTTTCTAGAATGGAGCTGTCCAATATCTGTGATGATGGAAATGTGTTCTGTAGTTTTGCATTTCAAGTTAAGTATGAAATGTAGCTAGTGCAAATAAGAAATTGAATTTCTAATTAAATTAAACTTGAATAGCCATATGTGGCCAGCAGCTGCCCTGTTAGTGCAGTTCCACAATCTCTGGGGAGGAACAGCCGACTTACATTTTTATAATTACATTATTATGTATTATATACATATATGTATGTCTAAAATAACTATGCATTTTCACATGATTATGTCATTGTTAGATATTAATGAAAAGACTTCTAAGGTGTCTAGCCCTTTGAGAACATATGGTTCAGATTGTATAAAATTCCTCTGTATGCTACAAATATTCCAAGTATTTTTGTATATTATTTACCATAAGGTTCTCAATACATATATGAGACAGTTTGTATTCTACCGAGTTCTGAGATAAATGTGGAAATAGTGTTTACCACCACAGACTTAATTTGTGGTCACCCAGCTCTTTGGTGTATCTAAAATTTGGCATCCTGACTGCTCTCCAATTTGTCTGTCACTGTAGCATGGTGCCTCTACAAAATTAGTTCCTCTGTGTGGAGGCCCCTGAATAAAGAAGTTCATGAATTGATCGCTCTAGCATCCTGTAAGAAAGGACAGTTTCCTTAAAATAATCCCTCTTTTTTGCATAATTCCGATTCTTAATTTCTATTGATTGTCTAATCAATAAGCTGCCTAAGAGAGTGAAGTATGATTTTAAAAAATACTTTCCCTTATTAGAAGAGCTGTTAACATTTCAGAATCTTTAATACGTTTAGTTCATAGATTCAGATTCCTAGTTTCTACCTTTAGGAATCTTGTTGATTCCAGAGTGGAATCAGTTTTTATTTTTTTTATTTTATTTTATTTTATTTTATTTTATTTTATTTTATTTTATTTTTTGAAATTTGTTCATTTAATGTGACTTTTGTGCAAGGCATTGTGGTAGGACTATGAAGAAAACAATAACAAAATATGCTGTTTTACCTTAATATGTCCTAAAACTTAAAAATAATTGTTATGCAAATTAAATGCATTAAACTGTGGATGATGAATGAAATCTGTGTTTTGAGCTTAGAATTGAAAGGGTATTTTACAGGGTAGGGGAAAGCTTGGGTTTTAATAGAAACTATCTAGCCATTCTTTCTGTTTTAAAAAGTGGAAAAAACTTTCCTGTTTCTTATGACCTTTTTCTCCAGAGACATATATAAGAATTTCTAGTCTGAAGAATCCTTTTGAAAGACTGAATTTCCCCCCCCCCCCATTCCTAGATCCAGTCTCTCAAGATTCTGTAATTTTCCAAGAGGAGAATCCTGAAGAAGATAAAGTGGTTTCTGTCCTTCCAAATACGGAGTCCTGGGTAAGCTTCCTTTCACTGGTTTCCATTCTAAGTGTATATTTATTGAGCTCCTGCTGAGTGGTATAACAATACTAGATAGAATGATTAAGACAATCTCCTTTTCTTCGAGGTTACTTTTCACATGCTATTTTATTTCAGTTAGAATTTGTCACAAATGTGAGTCTAATAAAAACAAAAAATTATTTGCTAAAATTCAACAGTTATTCCTAATAAAAATAGGTGAAAATAGAATTATATTGTTTCCTAACATGATAAAAGAACATCCCAAGCTGGATAGTGTTGGAAAATAAAAAGCAGTTCTCACAATGTTGGTAAGAAAGATAAGGGTGTTTAACCTTACTGCTATTGAGCAGTTTCTGAATATTTTAACTAATGCAGTAAGAAAGAAATGAGATAAGTATTGGTATAAAAGAAGCAAATGTATATTATTAGCAGATAATATCACCTACTTGGAAAACCTCACAATCAACTGAACAAGTACTGAAACTCATGTAATAGTTGAGAAAAGAGGCTGATTATAAATCAATAGGTTTCCTATATATGAATAATTACCAGCTAGGAAAAAAAAATCTTATTCACAATAGTGAATAATAATACTATAGTAGGCTGTTTACTTCCTAATCCTGGAACCTGTAAATGTCACTTTATTTGGAAGAAAGGTATTTGCAAATGTGATTAAGTTAAGGGTTTTGAAACGAAAGCCCTAAATGCCATCACATGTGTCCTCATAAGAGAGAGAGAGGGAGATTAAACACACAGACAGGAGACAGGGATGTGAAGACTGGCATGATAATGCTGTAGACCAAGGAATACCAAGAAATGCTGCAAGCCACCAGAAGCTGGAAAAGGCAAGGAACAGATTTTGTCTCAGAGCCTCTGAAAGCAGTGTTGCTCTGCCAACACCTTAATTTCAGACTTCTGACCTCCGGCATTGTGGGAGAAGAGAGGTCTTTGTTTTAAGCCAACAAAGTTATGGTAATTTGGTTTGGCACCCACAGGGAGCTAATACAAGTGCTAATAGCCACTTTGTTTTAATGTCTCTCAAAATACAATGAGAGAATGGTAAAGAAAGTGTACTTTGAATTATTGTGCTTGTTTGTAATTTGTAGTCATTGTAAATGTCAGTATATTACTGAAGGCAGATTCTTTTTGATTGTCATTGGAAATTAAAATTTGGACTGTGGTCACTGTTGTTACTCTTATGTATTTAATTATTGCCTGAAGTTAGATTATATATTAACTCTTGAATTGGGGTTTGGGAATATAATTTATATCCTTCATTTAACATTTTTCTGTTTATCCAAGAAATCAATGTGTCAGAGTGAAGTTGATCAATGTTAGTACATTCCAGAAAATCCTTTCATAGCATTTTACACCAGGGACTAAATGGAGAAGGCAAGGATGTGTGATAATCTTGTTCTTAATCACTTGTAATAGTTGTATAATAGCTACCTCTAGCTTGCTTTGGAATCTTTAAAAACTTAAATAATCTCAAAATTAATACTTTATATCATAAACACTTCTCTGAACCTCAGGATCTATTGGGAATAATGCGACGCAAAAAGACTGTGTTTGGTGTTCTAGGGACCCGTGACATTCAAGGATGTGGCTGTTAACTTTTCCAGAGGAATGGAAGAAGCTGGAGCCTTTTCAAAAGCAACTTTATAAGGAAGTGCTCCTGGAGAACTTTAGGAACTTGGAATTTCTGGGTAAAGACATCTCTTCATGATCTAGCATCTAAGCTGGGTATCTTTTTGTCCACTATTATTGAAAGATAAGTGCTTTTAACTGTTTGGCTGGGCATACAGGGGTGAGCTCACTAATCCTAAAAATGGGCCCTGAAAAATGGACTTTTCTGCAGTGTTTTCTCCAAAAAAGTCTTTGCTTCATCGAATTGGAAATGTTGAACATCATTTTGCTGTCATCAGGGCCATACCTCCCCCCATTTTCTTCTCAAATTCCAGTATCGATGTCTGTATTTGATAACATCTTCTCTTCCCGGGGAACTGGAGGCTGTATGTGAATTTTGGAATATCTTTGTTTTGTACAAAAACAGCCTTCTCTTTTTTGTTATTTTTCTCCATGAGCAGGCTTTCCAGTTTCCAAATTAGATTTGATTTCTCAGCTAAAGTGGATCGAACTGCCATGGCTGCTGGAAAAAGAAGTCTCAAAAGGCTCCAAACCAGGTAAGTTGGTGAAAAGTAAACAAGGAAATCAAAAAAAGTTGCTTACCAAGTCATTTGGGAAGAGCTTTTGAAATGTATATTCTAAACATCCTTTTGAATATACCTCTTGTTTTGGAATGTTCATTTTAATGGGAGACTCTTATTAGTTTGGGTTCTCTGAGAAGTAGATGCCAGAGACTTATTGGAAAGAATTCCAGTGAAGGGAAATAGGGAGCGAGCTGCCAGAGGCTAGGAGATTTGTCAGAGCATGGTATTGGTTTGAAACCTGTGAATGAGAGAGGAAAGAAGGTAGACAGATTGGGTAGGAAGAGTCTTAGACCGAAGTGCAGTTTAAGAAAGTTTCGGCAATGCCAAAAAAGAGTTCTTGAGCCAGAGGCACCTCTCAAGTACTATGTCTCAGAAATAGGCCTAAGTGTTCCTGCTATACTTGTCATTGACTGAGACCAGCTGTGAGAAAGTGGCCTTGGCTTGAATGCCATGGTGGATTCATAGAACAGCAGCAGGTGCTGTTAGGTAAGCGCCTCAGAGAGATACCTGAGAGGTGCATTTTTATGGATGCCATAGACACAGATATCAAAACAAAAAGTGTTAGTAATGGGATGAATACTATGATGATGGCATGTATAAGGAGCAGTGAGAAAATGTAGAAGCAAAGGCTTAATTGACATATGAGTTGAATCTTGAAGGATACGTAGGAATTAATCCAAAGGAGAGCATGTATAGCATAATCCTATTATTCTTTATAAAGAAAAAAATGTACATATACTTGTATATGTCTGAATATATAAATATATATGGATTTTCAATATGTTCACACTAGTTATCTTTGAGAGATCATACTTTTTCTTTATCCTTTTATCTTAAAATTTAATAATAAATATATAAATTTACATTTAAAAAATAATTATTTATATATCAATACCTTGACTAAGACAGTAATTCATTTTTCTCTATTCTATCTTCTTAACCATTCATTTTAGTCAGTCTGTTGGCTTTTCCAGTATTGGTACACAAATAAAGGACAGCAATTGCGTTATGTTTAAGTAGCATTTAAGAATAATTCCAAAAATGGTTTCTAAAAACATTTTGAGTAAAATCTAACAGCATTGGTGTATATATATGTCCCTCCCCCACGGACTATGTAAAAGAAGCACTGTTTAGATGTATAATTTGTTTAAAAAGTCATTTATTACAGACAATAAAAAGTTTTTGACAAACAAAGCAGTTGATAGCCATAATTTATAAAAAAAAAAAAACTCATGCAAATCAATAAGGAACACTGAGTCTGTTAGAAAAATGGGTGAAAAACTTGAACACATAGGTGACAAAATATTTGTGAATGAAAAATGTTCTAAGTCACTGGTCAATGATGAAATAGACATTTAGAGCAACAATACTATATTATGAATCAAATTCACAAAGATTTTTTTTGTAATGACAAGACCAAATTTATTAATTTATGAATAACGTTTCATTGCACTAAATAATCATCACGTAATGATTACCTTTTGAGACAAATTTTTTTTTAATAAAAAAAGCAAGAATCAAAGATAACACAAAAAATATTACGTACTCAGTCAATTGAGGCTTCATAGCAGAAAATGTAGCACTTCCCTAGGCTTTTCAGGGGCTCCAGTTGATGAAGTAACACTGAGGCCATGATGAACAAAGTAGTTTGCTTCTTCAGCGCATGGGGACCAGCGGTTTCATCCCTTCACCACTGCCCTTATTTCTTGGTACCAAACAAAGAATAGATGTTTATCCGCCCTCTGAGAGGGACGCAGAGATTTAAAGAAAGATTATTTAGGCAAATAGGAATACCCAAATACTTCTCATCATGATCATGTGATGGTATAACTCTTCTACCCTTCAGTTCAGTAATTCTCCTTTTATGACTCTTCTAGGGAAATATTTTTTGATAAACATTCAATGAGGGAATAACTGAGTAAACTATAATATATATGTTTTATTAATATTATAATGTAAATATATAATGATGGATTATTATATAACTGATTAAAATTATCTTTAGAATTACCAATAATATGGGAAAGAATTATGAATGAGAAAAATAACACTATATATTATGCATAGTTTTTCTATTCTAAAATAAAGAACAATTTCTAAAAGAAAACAGAATTTTTAATCATTAACTGCTGGGTAATAAGACCTTGTGTTTTATAATTAGTTATCTGTTTAAAAAATGGTTTTATAAAAGTGACAAATGCACTCTCAGGTGAATGTTTGGTTAACAAGTGAATTCAGAGTTCTGAGAAGGGCGTAAACAGTATAGTATTGGAGAAAGCTCTGTAGAGATGGCGGGACTTGAACACTAGGCCCTATCAAAATTATATGTTTGTGATAGTGAAACTGCTGTGGGATTGCATTCTAGGTAGTATGAAGTGTTAAGACTGAAAGAATAGGATTGAAATGCTGCAGTGTATTAGGACAGTAAATGGATGTCTGATTAGAGTATCCATCAGGTTGACAGAGCCAGACTGTAGTAATTTTTGAAAGTCTAGCATGGATGTTGTTGCATACCTATGATGTGCTTAACATCTATAAACTTAGTGCTTATCTGACTGCTTTGAGGGGAGGCAGTATGGTATAGGGATCAAAAACCTGGGTTTTGGTGTCAGACTAGGTTAAAAATCTGACATTACCACTTATAATACATGTGACCTTCGGCAAAGGTACTTACATTTATGTGTCTAGTGGTCAGATCCATCAAACAGGGATAATAGGTTAAATTCATAATGTTATTGTAGCGGTTAAATGAAATACAAGTAAAAGGCTTGATAATAGAACCTGGTATTTGTTAAGTATTCAATAAATGTTTGCACTGTCATGATGGGAAAAAAGTAGATTGGATGTAGGGAGAATATGTTTGAACCTATTCTACAAATTTGAAATGAGGGTGAGAACTTGCATTTCTAATTATAAAGCATAAACTTTTTATCTTCCTCAATAGTTTCCCTAACTCCTATGTTTCCCTTCTTTCCCCTATATCAGACTTCCCTTCCCTGTCTTACGTGCTTTTTTGAGAACTGTCCAAGCCGTATTCCTTATAGTCATTACTGCCTGTTTCAGTCCTAAATACAGCAGCTTCCTTTATTGCAAACAGGAAATATTGTGTTATTTCTTTTAGAGTGTAACTCTAGAGGTGGATTGAAGGGATCTATTCGAAATCAAGATGTTCTTATGGAAGAATCAACTTTGGATAAAATAATAGAAAGATGCCTAACTGGTGGTGTTCATGGCTCGATGGGAGAATCCCGGAAACGTTACAGCAGACTAGAGGAGGGTCATAGCAATAAGGGACACTCACAAGTGGCAGGCACACAAAAGAAAACGCATGGGAGAGGCACTAAGGGTGAGGAATTTGACCCAGAAAAAGGCCCCTTTGGAAGTAATTTCAAAGAAACTTCAGATATCATTAAGCATCTGAGAGTCTATTTGAGGAAGAAATCTCGGAGGTATAGTGAGTGCAAGAAACCCTTTAGTTTTCATTCGGACCTTATTCAAAACCGCAAAGAACACGCTGGAGAAAAGCCACGGAAGTGTAATGAAGGCAGGAAACCCTTAAGTCACTCTTCATCACTTAGCGAACATCAGAAACATCAGAAAATTCATTTGGGGAATAAGTCCCAGAAGTGCAATAATTGTGGGATCGCCTTTACTCAAAGCACATCCTTTGCTCAGAGGCAAAACTCTCTTTGTGAGAAATGTCAGAAAGATGAATGTCAAGATGCAACCTTGAGTAAAGATGAGGGAACGGAGACTGGAGAAAAAACCCATAAATGTAGCAAATGTGGAAAAGCCTTTAGCTATAGCGCCTCGCTAACCAAACATCGGAGAATTCACACTGGGGAAAAACCCTACATGTGCAATGAATGTGGCAAAGCTTTCAGTGACAGTTCATCCCTGACACCCCATCACAGAACTCATAGTGGAGAGAAACCCTTCAAATGTGATGATTGTGGAAAAGCTTTCACCTTAACTGCCCACCTCATTAAACACCAGAGAGTTCATACTGGAGAGAAACCCTATAAGTGTAAAGAATGTGGGAGACCCTTTAGTGACAGTTCATCTCTTATTCAACACCAGCGAATTCATACTGGAGAAAAACCCTACACGTGTAACAACTGTGGGAAATCCTTTAGTCATAGCTCATCCCTTTCCAAGCATCAGAGAATTCATACTGGAGAGAAACCCTATAAATGTGGTGAATGTGGAAAAGCCTTTCGACAGAATTCTTGCCTTACCCGACATCAGAGAATTCACACTGGAGAAAAACCATACTTATGTAATGATTGTGGGATGACTTTTAGTCATTTTACATCTGTAATTTATCATCAGAGACTTCATTCAGGAGAAAAACCCTACAAATGTAATCAGTGTGAGAAAGCCTTCCCTACTCATTCACTCCTTAGTCGTCATCAGAGAATTCATACCGGCGTAAAACCTTATAAATGTAAAGAATGTGGAAAATCCTTCAGTCAGAGCTCATCTCTTAATGAACATCATCGAATTCATACCGGAGAGAAGCCGTATGAGTGTAACTATTGTGGAGCTACCTTTAGTCGAAGCTCAATCCTTGTAGAACACCTAAAAATTCATACGGGAAGAAGAGAATATGAATGTAAAGAATGTGCGAAGACATTTAAAAGTAATTCAGGCCTCATCAGGCATAGAGGATTTCACTCTGGAGAGTAATTCTTGGACTATATTATGGTAGGAAATTTAGTCACCATTGTCGCATTAGAAACCTGGGATGTAAATTACCATAACATTGATGGGTAGCCGCAACTTTGATGGGTTGGCAGCTGGAAAAAATAACACTTTTTCTCATTCGTCCCTCTTTGTAGGGCTGGTAAAGTCACGTGGAAAGTGAAAGTAGTATGACCTGTGAAATAAACGGCCAAATGTGAATTTTAAAAGCAGAGGAGGGGTGTCCAGGACCTACCTTTTCCCCTGCTTTTCTTCAGAAGATTTCCCTTTCTTTTAACTTCCCTAGTTTCCCCTCCCAGTATCATACAGTGCAATGGAATCCTGAGTGGAGTCAGAGAACCTGGATTCTGTCCCAGTTCGCTGACCAACTTGCTGTATGTTTTGGGGAAAATCATTTAACCTTTCTGAATCTTAGTTTCTGAACTGGTAAAGTGAAAGGATGGGACTCATAATTTCTAACTTTTTTTTTTATGTATCTCTGATATTTTCCGAGGCTGTGGGATATAAGTTAAATATTTTGATTCATTGGAATTTTCAGGTTTCTCTAGTAGAAAATTACTCATTTAGGATACTGCACTTGGCTTAGTGAGAATGCAGTATACTTTTTGAATACTTGATGCCTTGAATACTTGAATATTTGATGCTAGAATGGTATAAACAGAAACAAGTCAGTGAAGTTCAAGCAAGTTTGCCTTCAGGGAATGTTTTAATTGGACAAAGCACCTTAACCTGATTTTCCTTTGGGCATTGGCTAAGGGGACTGGGAATCTAGAGGGCACGCACCTGAGCCATCATAGACATGAAAGTCATGACCCTAGGAAAATAGATTGGGAGCTTGAGAGGTGATGGGAGGAAACGGGTGTTGAAAATGGAACTATTCAGGACGAATTGCCTTTTGCAAAAGAGAGTTCTATTTAAAAAATTTTTTTCCTATACCAAGTATAGCTTCCTGTAATTGGAGTGTAAACATTCTGTATGGCAAGGGTCACAAGCCAAGATTGGGCCCTGTAGCATGTTTTAGTTGGTCTGCATGGAAAGGTAGGGGTGTGTGTGTATGTGTGTAATGGTTGCCACCATTTAAAAAATAGGAAATTTCATAGCAGAAAAAAAACAACAAACTTTTTTTGAAAAATAAAAGGGCTGATGATACTGGGCCCATATTTCGGTGGGGCAGTCAGTTGGTTTGGGTGGCAGCTGCTACCTCTAGGTAGGGAATCTGCTCCCACTTGCAAAGTTCTCAGTTATGTAACCTGACTTGCCCGCTGTAGGAATTTGATATTCAGAACACTTACCTTCCGGAGAATACATGTCCTAAAATCTAAAGAGACTTTATTGATATTAAATAAAATTCAGGAAAAAAGTGTAGAAATAATACAGGATACATTTTCACTTACGTGTTATGTTGTGAGATTAGACCTCAAAGGAACAAAGGATACAGATTTTAGTGGATTATTCCTTATTTATTTCATTGATATTAAATTCATTAATATTCATTGGTGGAATGATAGGTTCTAACTGCGAATAAAGTAAAAACCCTAAGTCGGTTAGGTCTCAGGTCAGTCATGAGGTTCTGGAGGAGCCCCACTGACTCAGCTGTGGTACAGATTTCCTGAAGTTGAAATCTGAGGCAGTGTCTCTAAAAAGAGCTAAACCAGAAAACTTTTGGCTTATTGAAATGAAGTGATCCTTAATGCTCATCTGAGACAGCAATGTTTGCTGTGGTTTTGTGGGTTTAGGTTTGCATTGCTACCTCTGGGCAGTGTTTTTATTTTTTTTCTTTTCACCCTCACTCCCCAAAGCCCGTAGTTTAAATATTGCTGTGTGGTAAATTGATCCGCATAGTTCATGCAAAATAGACCAGACGTTTCGCCATGAAAGGAATAAAGCTTATGAGAATCATTCACCCTTCTTGATGGTTTTGGGGTTTTTTTGAAAGGAAAAAAAGCCCAGTTCTTTTCCTGATAAGATATAATCTATAGAAAAAAATTAAATTTGTAAGATTCTTGAGAAGAAGCTTGTTCCAGGATGTTTACTTTAAAATGATTTTAATGTTTTTAGAAATGTTTTAATGAGTTTCTATTGAAGAAATTTCAAGTCACACAAGATAAGCCTTCTCCTGTCAATGAATTTACTCTTATTAGAATTCTTTTTTAACATGGTAGGATATACATAACATAAAATTGACAATTTCAACCCCTTTGGATATATAATTCAGTGTATAAAGTACATTTACATTGTTGTGCAATTATCACCACATTCATCTCTAGAACTTTTTCTGTTCTCCCAAACTGAAATTTTACTTATAAACTACTAACTCCAGACTATCTCCTCTACCAAGCCCCTGGTAACCACTATTCTACCTTTTTTTCTCTTATGTATTTGACTCTTCTAGGTACCTCATATGTATGGATTCATTCCATATTTGTCCTTTTGTGTCTGGCTTGTTTCTCTTAACGTTTTTAAGGTTCATGTTGTAGCATGTATCAGAATTTCGTTCCTTTTCACGGCTGAATAATATCCCCTTGTATGTATATACTACATTTTCTTTATTCATTAATCTGTCGATGGACTTTTAGATTTTTTCCACCAATTCGGCTCTGTTGTTAATAACACTACTATAAACTGTTGTACAGATATCGTTTGAGTCCCTGCTTTCAGTTCTTTTAGGTAAACACCTAGAAAAGGAATTGGCTGGATGTCTGCAAGGTTCATCTTTATAGTATACGATAGGATTTCCTTTTTAAAGGCCAAATAATATTCCATTGCATGTATATGCCATATATTTTTTTTATCTGTTTATCCATTGGCACACATTTAGGTTGTTTCTACTTCTTGGCTATTGTGACTAATGCTGCATTGAACAAGGGTGTGCAGATATCTCTTTGAGATCTATTTTCTGTGTTGGTGGTATATACCCAGAAGCAGGATTGCCGAATCATACAATAGTTCAATTTTTAATTTTTTGAGGCATCTCCATGCTGTTTTCCATAGTAGCTGCACTATTTTACCTTCCTACCAAAGTACACAGGGTTCTAGTTTGTTTACATCCTCACAACACATTATGTTTTGTATTTTCGATAGTGGCAGTTCTAACAGATACGGTTTTGATTTACATTTTCCTGATGATTATAATGATGTTGAAAATCTTTTCATATGCTTGTTAACCATGTGTGTGTCTTCTTAAGGGAATTGTCTATTCAAGTCCTTTGCCCCTTTTAATGGAAGGTTTTTTGTTTTGGCTTTTAGTCGTAGCTGGGTTTTTTTTATGTATTCTAGATATTAACCTGTTATCAAATTTGTGATTTGCTAACCATCATCTGAGCCTTCAGTGAGTTGTAATTATTTTTGCTGGTGGGGGGCGGGGGTCTTGCCTCAGTGTTGACGGCTCCTGACTGACTAATCAGGGTGGTAGTTGCCGAAGGTTAGGGTGGCTGTGGCAGTTTCTTAAAATGAAGTTTGTCACATCGATTGACTCTTCCTTTCGTGAATGATTCTTCTGTAGCATGCGATGCTGTTTGATCGCATTTCACCCATGGTAGAACTTCTGTCAAAATTGGAGTCAGGCCTCTCAAAGTTTGCTGCTGCTGTGCCAGCTAAGTTGATGTAACATTCGAAACTCTTTGCTGTTGCTCCAACAGCCTTACAGCATCATCGCCGGTAGGTTCCATCTCAAGAAAGCACTTTCTCTGCTCATCCATCAGGAGTGACTCCATCTGTTAAAGTTGTGTTAGGAGACTGAAACAATTCAGTCACATCCTTAGGCTCCACTTATCATTCTAGTTCTCTTGCTATTTCCAGCACATTTGCAATTGCCTCTTCCCCTGCAGTCTTGAATGCCTTCCAGTCATCTGTGAGAGGTGGAATCAACTTCTTCCAAATTCCTGTTAATGTTAATATTTCACCCTCTTCCCAGGAATCATGAGTGTTCTTAAGGACATCTAGAATAGCAAATCTTTTTCTAGAAGGTTTTCAGTTTACTTCACCCAGACCCATCAGAGGAATCACTATCTGTGCAGCTCTAGCCTTAGGAAGTTTATAAGACCTGAAAATCAAAATTACCCTTTGATCCATGGGCTACAGATTGGTGGTTGCGTTTGCAGGCATGAAAACAACATGAATTTCATTGTACATATTCATCAGAGCTCCTGGGTGACCAGGTACAATGTCAACAAGCAGTAATATTTTGAAAGGAACCTTTTTGAGCAGTTGGCCTTAATGGCGAGGTTAAAATATTTAGTAAACCATGTTGTAAACAGATGTGCTGTCATCCAGGCTCTGTTCCATTTTTTAGAGCACACACAGAGTAGATTTAGTATAATTCTTAAGGGCTCTAGGATTTTCGGAATGATAAATGAGCATTGGCTTAGTGATTGATGAGCATTCCCGACTCCATTTTGATTGAGGTGTTGTTTTTTTTTTTAATTAATTTTCACAGAGTCAATTACACTGCTCATTGCCACAGTTCAGGACCTGCATTGTGCTGATAGGGAATTTTATTTTTGTTGCTGTTTTGTGTTTTCCTTGAATCATTTCTCAGGTGTGGAACTGCTTGATCAAAGAAGGAAACATGTTAAGATTCTTAAAACACACTGTCATATTGTTGTCTATAAAGTGTAGCACATTCCTAGGGTCTCTCCCTTGTGTGGAGATGTTAATGGCTATAAAGTTCTGACCTCAGGAAACATTTTCCCAAAGCTGGGGCCCTTGTGAGTATCTGTCCAAAATACATGTTCTGGTGCTCAGGTTATAACTTGCTAGCAAAATAGTTTCCACCTTGAGAACGCTGGTGAGACCTCTCTCTCCTAGGCTCTTATTGTGGGTTCTAAGGCTGAGAGAGTTACAGGTTGGAGTTCTCAGGTGTCCCTATAGAATGATTCTGACAACCTATAAGCTTTGCTAAATCTGTCTGTAATTCTTCTTGGTGGTTTCTCCCTTGAGAGTCATGATGTTTGTAGTCTTTCTGTAAAATAGGACTAAGGAGAGCATTCCCTTCTAAAGCAACAATTAATAGATACGTATTCCCCAGTTTTTTCTGTTTCGAAGAATCTCCATTTTCCTCTCAATCAGAGGAAATGATCAGAGCCGACTTTTGGCTCCGAGCATCTTTAACGTAGTTGTTTTAAAGTCTTTGTCTAGTAAATCTGACCTCTGGACTTCTTTAGGTACCTTTTCTGTTGATATTTATCCCTTTAAATGGGCTATGTTTTCCTGTTCCTTTGTATGTCTTATGATTTTTTATTGTTGAAAACTGAACCTTTGAATTGTACAATGTGGTAGCTCTGGAGATTATATTCCTTTTTTTCCAGAAATTAAAAAAAAAATTGTTTTAGGGTGTGCCTGTGTTGAGGACTAGTCCGTGGTGAATGCTTAAAGTTTTCTCAGGTCTTTTCTGAGCCTGTCTTTCCCTGGGCAGAGTAGTGGCTTTCTAAATACTCCCAGAGATGTATTTTGCTAAATGTCCTTAAAAAAAAAAAAAATCCCTCTGGAAACTACTTTAGCTAGTGGAGGTTGGAAAAATGGCAGCTTGCCTCTGTGTCTCTTCTTCCTCCATGATGAGAAGCCATCCAAAGTCAGAACCCAGGACCTTGAAATTTAGAGGAAAAAGTCCAAATTGCCCACTCTGGCTCCAGCAAGCTGAACTAGAAGTGTGGGTTCCCTCTCCACAGCCACAGCCACCGCCACAGGGCTGGCTGGTGAGAGATGGGTAGCTGCTACTGTGCGGAAAGCTAAAAACCATGATTTATTATTTGAAGTTTATGAGTCATTTTTCCCCTGGAAGCTACAAGTTTTACATTGACTCCTGTATTTCAAAATAGGCACTTTAAATTGCTGCTAGTATAATTGTCTAGGTAGAGAGATGATTCCTGGCACCGCCTACTCCGCCATCTTCCCTGACATCACTTCTCCCATGTCTTTGATTTCTGTCTCCTTTCCAGAAGATTTCTTTAACTTTGTCTTCAACTCTACTTCTAAATGTCTTGAATGTTTTATTTCTGTCGTCGTATATTTCCAAGTGCATTTTCTTATTCTCTGTTCTTTTTAACAATATTCTGTTTTTGTTTCGTGGTTGACTTTTTTCTCCTCTGAGGATGCTGCCATAGTGTCTTTTAGTGTTAACTCTGTTCCTGCTTATGTTTGTCCCCTGAAATTTTTTTACCTGTTTTCTTCCTTTGCATTGGATATTTTCTTCGAACTTTTGGTAATCTTAGACTACTCCATTTAAGAAGAGGGCTCTAAAAGCTGATTAGGTGTTCCAGTAACTGCAGCACTGTCCAGTAGGAATCTGATGTGAGCCATGTGTGTGACTTCAGATTTTCTCGTAGCTACTTTTGAAAAGTAAAGACAGGTAAAGAATGCTATTTTATTTCACCCAATATATCCATATTTCAACATGTAATCTGTAAAAAATGAACTGGTGAGAATTTACATTATTTTCTACACCGTTCCCAAAACCTCGTGTGTATTTTACAGTTGAAGCACATCTTGATTCACACACCCAATTTTCATTTACAATACCGAATCCGTATATAGATTTAAAACTTAGAGTTGAAAAGTAGATTGATATAATTCTTCTCAACATACTTAAAGTTTTCCAGTGATTGGATCAAATATCAAAAAATGGTTTGCCTTTGATATTTACATCCACATTGACAAAACTGCTCATCTGGTTATTAGAGCTGATTTGATTTTGAAGCAGCAGCATTATCAGTTTCAGAACTATGTTTAAGTAAATTCACTGACTGTCAACTCAGTGTAATTAGCATGAAATTTAGCAAGGCTGCCTAGATGGAAACAAAACTAAGTTTATCAATATCAACAAACAATTTTTCACATTTGTCTTTTTTTTTGTAGCCAATTTATACAATGATTTTACACGTAAAATTTGCATATTGACTGATGTTACAAAAATGTGTAAACTCATTTTTTACTTTTATGAAATGTTTAAATTTTCACTGCATTTTTGCAGTAAGTAGGTCGCACTGTTTTCCCATTCTGAGGACCTTCAAATTTTAGCTCATTTCTGTGCGGTGTGATATTAGGGAGAAACGTGAATTGCACTGCCCCGTTGTGTCTTAGATTATTGAATGTCCAGCAATCATTCCTTTTGTTTCAAGAAAATGTTAAATTGGAATTGCTAATACAGGAAATTTCTATAAAATTCTTTTATAACTCAACCAAGGAACATCTTCAACAATTCCACAATAAACTTCAACAATAAACTGGAAATGATTATTTTATAGCATTTACATGTATATACTGAAGAATTTTAACATTGTATCCATGACTTTTTTGGAGTCTACTTCAGAAATGGAGCACAAATCTTCTTAGTTTTAGAGTGGAACAAAGCAATGAGGGAAACAGCATTCTCTTGCTTTAAAACCCCAATATATCTGTCTTTTGTCTTAAGATAGCTGGAATCCCATTCTTTTGATGGAAATGAATTTTTCTATCACTGAAATTCTTTGACAGATGGAAAATTGTCAAATATGTGTCAGAGTTTCAGTTTTTAGACAATGGATTGACATTTCTTTGTAAATTTAGATACTCTTTGAGACAGAATACCTAAAGTTTTCATTGGGTAGTGTCTTATGTTACATGACTCATCTAATGCTAAAGATGAATTCTTAGAATTTTTCAAATTTTGAATCAATTTGTCTTTGACATTATTAGAAACTTCTTGTATTCTGTAAGCAAAATCAGTTAATTGAAATTTTCAGTTTTTAAAAAATGTTTTAAATTTTTTTCTCATAAATTTCTAACTAAATCACCCTAACTAAAATTTTTTTATATCTCTCCATCTAAGATTCTTCTTTTTGTCCATGTGCAAGAATTCAAACTGGTTTGTAGCTGGCCAAATGTACAAGCTCAAATACTGTTAGAAATTGTTTAAATTCTTTGGTTGGAAATTGAGTTTTCATATGACTCATTTCATGGGTTCTTTTTGACTATTAGAATATTTACCAGACTCGCTACATCGTTGCTGAAAAATGACTAAATGTTTTAAATATTGTCTAGTGTAGTATCTTTAACACTTCGGTATATAGCAGATAGCTTTTTCATGTTGCTGTGCCTGCAGTAAATTGCAATCGCTGTTCCTCAGTGAACGTGCACTATACCCTCTTGTACTGTTTTTTTCTTTACGGTACTAGTTGTGGTACCAGCTTCTGTATTGCACTGAATTTTGCCTCCGTAATATGCCTTCATTTAAAATTTAAAAATATTTTCCTGTATTTTTTTTAACCTAGAAAATTTAATTATAATTAAAGTAGTAAGTTCCCAGTTTGTGATTATGATTTACGTAAGTATGCTATAACTCATGCTGTCTGCATAGGTATGCGTTAACTTGTGCTGTGTACGTAAAATATCCAAGTAAACACATTGTGATGTTGCTTCAGTGCATAGAAGACAATCATCTGAACTGAATCAGTCTGTTGATACTGACTAGATTGGTGAAATGTTTATCTGTAATACTAGAAATAATGCACGTTTCTATACAAGTATTACGACACATCAGCAATGTCCTATATGATACAACGGTTAAAGTGAATTGTAGTTCTAGCAAAACAATAAAGTTGTGTTTAATGGAAAAAAAATATTTACTGTGCTTTTTTTTTTTTTAAATCTCGAAATGTGGAACTATCCATATTCCCAGTAGCCTTAGATGACTCCCGTATTGGACAGTACAGAGTTGGAGTAACCAATGCTAGTCATGGTGAACCCTAAAAAATCAAAGTGGCTTAACTCTAACTCAATAAAAGTTTGTTTCCCAGCATCCTTTTAACATTTTATTGCTTTCGAACATTTTATACCTTTGCCATCTGGAACGTACCACTTACAAGATTCCAGAGGCAGGGAAAGCAAGAACCGGAGTGTCAGACAGTGTTTCTGAGCACTGGCTTGGAGACAGCTTCAAACTGTGGGTCCCAACTGGGTGCCAGCATGTCCCAGTGCACTGAGGTGAACTCACAGGGGCTTCTCAGGATATTAAAATTTTAGGGAGCCATATCTATAACTATTGGACATGGCACCAACTGCTACTCTAGTGTTGTTTGGACCTATTTAACAAATGGAAATGTCGGTTATTTGTTTTGCCCTACGGGCACGGTGAAAAAGTGACTATGGTACTAAGGATGCTGAACCTCTGGCTTAGAAGTCACCTTTATTCCCCCATTGGCCAGAAATCATTCCTGTGACCTTAACCTAACTGCAAGGGAGGCTGGGAAAGGCAGTCTTCCCTTACCGTGTGCACATAGATTGCTTCTGCCACACGCCATCCTTCCTATCACCACACCATTCATCCTACACATAAGGCATACTTATTTCTCCAAGGAAACAATTCAGAGTTTGATTTGGTGGTCAGTGTTCAACTCAATGTCCAGGCCCTCTGTTAGAAGCTTGAGTACGTGGGAGCAGCAGGTCTGTGCGTAGGCTTATGAAAGGTGACTGGGTGTTCACCTGTTTTTTGCCTTTGGACCCTAAATGTCAATGTCTGTCAGAATCATTCTTAAAACAGTGTAATTTCTCTAGAAGGACCTTCTAATCTGCAGGGCCCATAAACCTGGCTGTTGGGGAGTAAGCAGAAGAAAGCTGCATGGCGGGGTAGGAATTGGAGTTCACCCTCCTTATGTAGACTTCGTAATCTGTTTTTAGCCTCACGTCTCATTTCCACCCTCCTCCAGGGCTAGGGTAGCCAAGTTAAAAGCCTTTCAAGTTGCATTTGGCAAAAGATGACACCTCAGTTTTCTGCGGTGATATGGAGGGATTGATAATCACCTAACCATGCAAGGCAGAAGTGGCATCTCGGGCTTGAATGGATCTTTATGCACATTTTCAAGCACTGTCTTAGCCGATTTCTACCTCACCACTTCCAGAGTACTGATGTTTCCACCTCCAAAATCTTTCCAGATTTCATCAGTACCCTTACAGAGGGCAGTTGTGCCCTTCACTCTTATGCTAAGTCAATAAAAATTCTTCTAAATAATGTCTTTGTATATTGTTTGAGGTTACACGTGTCTCAATGTTTTACATCAGCTTTATTAAGATTTATCTTTCAGCTTTATTGAGGTATGATTGACAAAACTGTAAGATGGTTGAGGTATACATGATGATTTGATACACATGCACTGTGAAATGATTCCCCCCCACTGCGTTAACACATCCGTCACCTCACACGGTTATCCTTTTGTATGTGTGTGAAAACATTTAATACTCTCAGTTTTCATTATATAATACAGTGTTATTAACTACAGTTACTATGTTTGTAGCCTTTTACCAACCTCTCCCTGTTTTCCCCACCTGCAGACCCTGTTTCTATGAGATGCCACATGTAAGTGATACCGTGCAGTATTTGTCTTTTATCTTTCTGGCTTATTTCACTTAGCATGATGCCTTCCAGGTTCATTGATATTGTCACAAATGACAGAATTTCCTTCTTGTCAAAGACTGAATAATATTCTATCATATATATGCACATATAAACAACATACTGCATTTTCTTTATCCATCTGTCAGCAGACACTTGTGTTGTCTTCATACTTTGACTATCAGAAATAATGATGCAAAAATTTAGCTCCTCAAAGTGTACATACAATTCAGTGGTTTTCCATCACAGAGTTGTGCAACCACCACCACTATATAATTCAAGAATCCGTTTATCACCCCCAAAATGAATTTCATACCTATTGGCTATCACTCCTTACTCCCCTGCCCCCAGTCTCTGACAACCACTCTTCTATTTTCTGTCTCTAAATTTGCCAATTCTGGACATTTCATATAAGTGGAATCATATAATGTGTGGCCTTTTGTGTCTGGTTCCTTTCACTTAGCATAATGTTTTTGAGATGTATTTATGTATCATATATTAGCACTTCATTTCTTTTTATAACTGAATAATATTCCATTGTATGGATGTACTACATTTTATTTATTCTTCACATGATGGACATTTGGGTTATTCTTTTGGCTATTATGAATAGTGCTGCTATGAACATTTGTGGACAAGTTTTTGTGTGGATGTAGGTTTTCAGTTTGGGGTAGATAACTATGAGTGAAATTGCTGGTTCATATGGTAACTCTATGTTTAAAACATTTTGAGAAACTGCCAAATTATTTTCCAAAGCATCCACACCATTTTACATTCCCAACAGCAACGTATGAGTAATTGGTAAAACTGATTTTTCACCTCTTTGCCATCACTTGTTATTTGTCTGTTGTTTTTATTAGAACCATCCCACTGGTTCCTCTAAATTTTTCTTGAAGTAGAATCTGTATATTTGTTTCTTATGCTCTGTGTTGTTTTGGATGATTTTTCAGAGAGCAAGGCAGAATTCTTTACCTTAAAATTAGAAACACTATAGATCTTGTTTAACTTTTTCAGTTGGGCTGGTAATATGCTGTCGATGATGATATCCTGCCTGGTTCTTCATCTGGGAATGTCTATGGGATGTTGACTGTCCCTTTACTGTCAAGATGTCACTGAAAAACATCATATGCCTGAGATATGCACAAGTTCACAGAAGATGAACTCAGAATGCCTGAATTGTAAAATATCAAATGCTGGCAAAAATCACATTTTTTGATGCAATGAATTGTAGCATATCAAGTCCAATTAGCTACCTGGACTTGCATAGCAGTTCTGAACTATGTTGTAAACATCAGGCTAAAACAATGTGGCAAGAATTTTAAACATATTCATCCAAAATACTGTATTAAAAAGAGCATTGTTTTAATACTTTATTTAAAAAAATGCATAAATTGGGCGTAGATTGATAGTCAAGTGTACTTAAAAATGTTCTGAAACTCCAGCAATAAGTAATCAAAAATGTAGTAAGAAAAAATTCCTATTCACATTAGTGGCAGAATAATAAGATGCAAATATCAATCAAACAGGTGCTATAGAACCAAGTATCTATGAATAGAATACGTATTAAAGATCTATTTCAAGTCAATGGAGGAAAGATGGATTATTTCCTAAATGGTGTTAGAAAAACTGGCTTGTAACTTGGGAAAATAAAGATGGATACCTATTTTGGGACCAAAATAAATTCCAGAAAGAGATACAGATGAGAGTGGAGGAGATATGAAGATATGTGTTTCTCCTGTCTCTTAAGCTGAAAAAAATATATATATTAATGCCCACGAGGGAGGCATTCTCACAAGGTATGTATCCTGTGGTTGTGAACCTTACAGACTTTGGCTTTCCTTTGACTGTTTATTGTACTTTGTCCAAGCCAGCCAGGAGTCCCAGCAATTTGGTAGCAAGAAAGCTCATGTCTTGTGGTCTACCTTTTATACTGGACCTATTTTTCTTATTTTCCAAAATTAATTTTATTGAGGTATAATTTACATACAATAAGATGCATATGTTTCAATGTGCCAGTTTATGAGTTTCGCTAAATGTCTACCCTTATATAATCCTCACCACGAAAGAATATTAAAATCACTCCCTAAAATTCTCTCTTGTCTATCTGCAGTTAGTCACAATCCCCTTAGTCCCTGCTCCGTCACAGATCATACATAAAAGTTAAAACTGTAAAAATTTTTGGAATAATTTATTGGAGAAAAATTTCAGGACCTTGAGCTAGGGAAAGATTTCTTAGGTGAAAAACTAAAAGCACTAATCATCAAACATTACCAGAATTGAAAAATAGGCTATTGACTTCTGGTTTCTGGTCCAGCATGTGTTGGCATTTGGCAGTGGTCACCCTGTTCTGATAGGAAAAGAGTTTAATGAACTTAAAAGGCAATAACTCTTTTAGATATGGCAAAGAACTGAGGTCACAGGGCAAACTGCTGCCCTCAAAGCTGGTGAGGCAGACGGGCAGATACAGAGAATCACTGGTTACTGGAGTAGAAGCCCAAGGGCAGAAACCTCTGTGGGAACCAGTACCAGGGTAGGAAAATGGAACCCTTTTTCCATTTGCCCCAAGAATACTCAACAGTGGCGCTTGTGGCTGCATTTACCCTGAAATAACTCGCGATTAGTCTCAACCTTACCCACAATTTGCCATGAACTGTTGCTTTAATTATTATTTTCGTGTTGCTCTAGTGTAGTGATAGTCTTTGGAAACAAATGACATCATAGCATTGTTTTTAGTAGTTCAATTGCTGAAAATGTCAAGTCCTAGAAAAATGCAGCATTCCTATGCATGATGTGAAATGAATGCTGGCAGTGAGCTGCATTTTTTTCTAAACAGAAAAAGGGTGAAATTGTAATTGACGAATTGCTGGAGATTCAATGTGGACAAGTTTGAGAGTTAAAAATACCCGTGGTGCCCAATCCTAGGGGTCACCCCATGATTTCTTGAGTTTTATCTCACACATATATTTATTTCTGACATATGGGAAGTGGACGCAAAAGGGCAGGGACTATTACTTTTTAAGTCGTATTTGCAATAGTGTATAATTTGTAAGATTCAGAATTCAGAAAGTGTAAAAGGTTATACAGTATAAAGTTTTTGTCTTATTCTTTGTCCTTCAGGCACTCCCCAGTTCTTTTCCTTGGAAACAAACCATATCACATCTTTGCAGATTTTACACACACGCACACACACACTTTTTCTCCCATTTTTTTTCCACTGCATTACAATTTAACCCTTCCCTAATTGGTGGCAGAATTGACATCTGTATGACACTGAATCTTCTTGTCCAAGAGCATGGTACCTTTCCACATACTCTTTTGTGTTCCTCAGTAATGTTTTAAAGCTTTCTTCACGTGAATCTCACACATTTTAGCTGGCTTATATCTAGTCCCGTGTGCTTTTTTGTAACTGTTGTGAATGGTAGATTGCTTTCTTGATCTGTCGTATTAGACTCACCTACAGAGGAATAGGGTGGACTGCCTTGAGACCTCTGTCTGTTAGCAGTGATTACTTCTCATGTAATCATAAGTAACAGGGGTGGTAATCTTGACTTTAAATTCACCAGTTTCTGCAGGGAGGTAGCTAAGAATGCCAGGCATCACGCTGGCGCTTAAAATAAATAAATAGATAGATAAAGTGTGTATGAAGCATGTGTTACTGTCCTTAGTTTACAGATGAAAAATCAGAAGTTCAAGGTCACAGAAGCAGTTAACTTTTGCACTCTAAGGTAATTATTATTATATTTTATCATAACTCCGAAGGAACTGTAGTGAGGTGACTGGCTGTTGTCCACTATGAAATTTTCATTTTCTGTTGCCAATTACATACTATTTAAATGCACTTTATTAGGTAGATCAGACTCATTACAATCACTGATTTTTTAGATAATGAAGGCAGTATGCACTTTTACTAAATGATTAAGAAGAAATTAAGTAATCATTGAAATGATTTCTAGATTCCATGTGTCACTTTTTTCACACTTTCACGATTGTTTTCCCCAAATTATCTCCTTTCAGCATTCCTATAAATGCAGCTGGCATGTTCTCAAATCCTTCAGTGACATATTCACGGTACTGGACTTTGCCCTGTATCAAAACAAATATAATAGATTAATATCATATTCTAAATTTATCAGGTACATACTGGGACACTCGGAACTATTCATGGCCTTGTGCTCTGTGAACTTACAGGCATTGGGGGGGGGGATGATCCACATACAGTGTATGTATAATATTACAAAGTACACAAAAGGATTTAATAGGTGTCAGATCACAGTACAACAATAGGGGAAATGTCATCAGGAAGTGATTAAGCACTTTCTAAGTAAGTTATACAAAAAAAGTTTAATGATGTAATGATCTCAGGAGAGATGGAAGGAGGTGGAGAAAGGCGCAGCCTTCAGGGTATTATTTGCTTTCATCCTTCCACTGACGGAGCTTCACTGCCTCTCTCTGACCCCTGAGAGCCTGTTCAGGAAATGTCAATACCATGGCACTCTAATAATTCATCTTCCCTTCAAGCCAAGATTCTTTCAATATGTGTTTAACATTCATTTAGGAGTGTGGGGAGGGAAGGGTTCATTTCGTGGGGAAGGTTTTTCATTCTCTTTTGCTACAAGGCACAGTCTACTAAGTGGAACTAAGTCACATTTTCAAGTTTTTTTTTTTAAGGGGTCTTATGTGGAGACCTGAGTTACTTGATACCATTTTTTCCCTTTATATATTCCAGTGATGGTTTAACACCCTTTATTCTTATTTATTTCTTTATTCTTTGCTTGAGGTCACTCAACTAGTTAGTAAGGAAGCTGGGATTTGAACCCTTGACTAGAAAGCTCAAGCTCATTCCTGCTCTTGAAGAGACAAAGCACCTGGAAGGGGTTGAAAGCTACAATCCAGTTAAAAATGTTAAAAGTATAGATGAATCTTAATATTAAATGTTAATAATAGGGAAATTAGGGTATAGGATATGGAATATATGGGAACTGTACTATCTGTTTTTTCTGTAAATCTAAACTACTCTAAAATTTTTAAAGTGTATTTTAAAAAAAAGGAGGAGAGATGAGAAAAAAAGTAGATGAGAGAGAAATTAGGCCAACTCACTAGCTACTCAAAACAAAAGTATACTTAGGTTCCCTTTCTTGGAGGTGTTGGAGACACCAGCACAGGGTTTCGTGTTGTCAGCTATGATCGTGGAAGTGCTAGCTTCAATTTCGCCAATAGGGACCAAGAGGCTACACACTGGGAACTTAGAAATAATCCAGCTCTTGCCATCTCCCTGGAAAGAGCCCAGCCCAGCACTCCAACTGTTAGACTGGGGAAACCGCCAACCTTCAGTGGTGGCCAGAGGAGCAATCTATTTCTTTGAATTGGAGAAATGATCATAAAGCCAGGAACTAGGAAGTGTGATATCACTTTTCCCCTCTGAAACTAAACTCATGCACTGTGGCTATTCAGATTTCTGTTGACTGAAACTCTGTAGGTTTTGGTGGGAAAAATGATCACAGCACAGGACAAAGGCATTGGCTTCTTCCTCTAGATCTAAAGGCATAGCTGTAAGGAGACTCTAATGTAGGATCTGGAAGAGCCGCGGCACAAATATATGCTGCTCTAACATTCATTCACCCCACAATATTCATGTAATACCTACATGAGGATACATCAGAACCCAAAATGCATGTGTCTATGGCCAAGCTGCCTTGAACAAGCCCAATCCCGTCTGATCTCAGAAGCTAAGCAGGGTTGGGCCTAGTTAGTACTTGGATGGGAGACCATCTAGGAAGACCAGGTGCTGTAGGCATAAAAAATAAAAAATAAGGGATTGTAAGATGACAAGGTCCTTGCAATCTGTGAGGTTAACCAGGGGTTGCCTCACCTTAAAAAAAAAAAAAAAAAACAAAAAACAAGCATGAACGTTGCTGCCCTCCTGGAGGTTCCATTCTCATGGAAGGGAGATGGGCAATAAAGAAAGACGTGAACTATAGTTTATGTTAAAAGATGATAATTACTACGGATTCAAGTAAAGAGGATTGAGAATGAAGTGGGATTGCAATAGGGTCATTTTAAAAGCTGCCTCATTAAGATAGCATTTTTTTATTTGTATTTTTTGCAAAGATGTGAATGAAGTTGGTGAGAGAACTAAGCAGTTCCAGAGGGGTGGAGAGATGAGGGGAGGGATTGAGAAGAGGGAGCAAAGTGAGCAAAACACTAAGAAATGAAATTGTAGGGGTAACTGGGGCCAGATTGTATATAGCCTTATAGGTTTTATTCTAAGTGAAATGGGGCGTTTCATAGGGTTTTGAGCATAAGAATGAAATGGTTTGATGTATACTTTAAAAGATCATTCTGGCTGCTGTGTTGAGACTGTCTGTAAGGGCACAAAGGTGGAAGACCAGTTAGAGGCTACTGCCACATCCAGGCCAGACAAAACGGCGGCTAGACCAGGGCGATGGCCATGGAAGTGGGAGGAGGGGTCAGATTCTCTAAATTTTTTGAAAGTTGAGCCCCTAGAATTTCTTGTAAGTTTAGATATGTGCATGAAAAAAAAAAGAGAGAGAGAGAGGAATCAAAGACAGGTTTAAGGTTTTTGGATTGAGCAACTAAAAGGGTAGGAGTGCCATAACTGAGTTGGTGAGATCTGTATACAGAGCAGGTTTGCCAGGAAAGATCAAAACATTTAACTTTCAACATGTTAACTCGAAGATATGTATCACATATCCAAGTGCAGCTGTCAAGAAGCCTGGAGCTCGGGAGAGATCCAGGTGAGAGACAGACATTAGGCACTGTCCACATATCGATATTTAAAGCCTTGAGGCTGGATGAGCTAAGGGCTAGATAGAGTGTAGATAGAAAAGAAGCCCATGACCAGTGCAAAAGCCTGATATGTGGATTTAAGAAAGAATGGAATGAGAGGAACTGCAGACAGTGACTGTAGACAGCACTTCCAGGTATTGTGTTATAAAATGGGAGTAGTGAGATTCCCCGGTATTGGCAGTGGAAATGAAGTCTGCAGTGTCAAAAGGGAACGGGATCTAGTGCACACTTGGAGGGAGTGGCTACGGGGGCCCCTTACCTCTGAGATCCATTTCAGCAAGTCGTTCAGAGCCTTCTGGCGGACATCTCCTTGCCAGCGGGTGACGATGAACCCTTCCATGCGGATTTCCTGATAGATGATAACCTTAGGGGATGGGCCTGTGAAGAGGAGGGCACATTTGGACAACGGGGTCCAGGGAGGTAGCCGTGGTGCAAACAAGCCGTGCAAATCACATAACTGTTCTAAAGCTTTCTCTTCCATCTCTTCTACTCTTTCTGATCCAAGAGGCTGCCCACAAATCAACATGCACGTTGTGCTCGGCAGAATCATGGCCCCAAAGATGTCCATATCCTAATTCCCAGAACCTGTGAAGATGTCTTACTTGGCAAAAGGGACTTTGCCGATGATTAAGTAAAGAACCTTAAGATAGTGAGATTATTGGTATTATACAGGTGGGCCCAATATAATTACGATGGTCTTGCAAGAGAAAAAAGGATGCAGAAAAATCAATGGCAGGAGAAAAATACGTGATGATGGAAGAAGAGATCAGAGAGGGAAATCTCTTTGTGCTGGCTTTGAAGATGGAAGATGGGACCATGAGCCAAGACATGCAGACAGCCTCTAGAAGCTGGCAAAGGCAAGGAAACAGACTCTCTTCTTGAGTGTTCAAAGGGAATGTAGCCCTGTGGACTCATTTTAGACATCGGACCTCCAGAACTGAAAGATAATAAATTTGTGTTGGTTTAAGCCACAGAGTTCATGTTGATTTGTTACAGCAGCAGTAGGAAATACACCTGGAATCCTTGCACAGGCCAGGCAGCTAGGCAATGTTTACCCCTCATACGCTAGAAACGAGGTCCACCAAAAGCTTCTCAACAGTTCTACGGAACAGAAAGAGGTCCTAAAGGTAACATATGGAATCATTTCTGCACTGCTCAAGAATGACACACCTGCCCCTGTCCCTGCCATTTCAGGGTACCAAGAGTTAGCCTGAACAGTGGGTCTCGTACTGTCGTGGGTATCAGCATCACATGGAGGGCTTGTGAAAGGACATTGCTGGGCCCCTCCCCAATTTCTGATGGTGGCTTTGGAGTGGGTCCCAAGAATTTGGATTTCTAACAAGTCCCCAGGAGATAGAGATGCTGCTGGTCCTGGGCTCACATTTTGAGAACCACTGGCCTAGAAAAAGCACAAGGCTATCCTGCAGCCTGTAAGGCAGTACTGTTCTGTGTGAGAGAGAAAAGGTTGTATTCATTGCCTGGTTTATTTTTCCCAAGGATCTTTAGTGACCAAAAACTCAGGGAATGACACCTGAAGTTCAAGGAAGTCAGGTCTAGTCAGGGCTGGAAGAGCCAAGGTGAGTGGCAGAATCTATTTTCAGCATCTTTGATAACTGGCATCACTCAAGCTGCAAGTTCTCACTAGCTACTTTGAAGAAAGTTACATCAGCAGTCAGAAAAATTGGGCTTTGTCCTGAATTAGAAGAAAGTGATGCAAAATGAGTGAGACATGAGGGTGACATGAAAGAGTGATACGTCCAAATGCTAGAGTGATCTTGCAGATAGAGTGTTGCTTCAGAAGACCCACACGAACCACATTTCTTTTGGGGTTAAAGACTGGAATCTTCATTTACTCATCTTGGAAGAGGATGCAATACTGTTTCTGGGCTTGTCCACTCTGATGGGAATGGGGGTTTCATTTTGGGAACAAAAAACAAATGTGGCATAAAAGTTGGCTGAAATCGTTACTTGCCTCTGAGCTAGCCTCACAGTGAAATATGTTAGAATTTCTGGAGATCAGAGGCAGGGCAGAATCCTATCTGATTAAATGGAATGGGCAAGGCCAGCTGACGTCTTAAAGATCTATCTGAGCAGCTGAATTTCCAAAGATCAACTGCTAAAAAGACTAATTCAAGTTACTGAGTTCAAAATATTTGGCTATACCTAATTGGACTGTGGTCAGGAAAATCCATCCGGGATCTCTGCTCAATTGGCAGGCAGAAGATTTCCCATGAGTCTAGCTTAGAATCAACTGGGAAAATATAGGGAGAAAAAGGTCCCTAAAAATAAGATTGCTGAGTGAACCTGGGGTTTCCCTCTTGGAGAAGGTGAAGTCTTTGATTTTTCACAGACCAAGAGGGAACATATAGGTTGTCTTTCCTCAGCGCCTTCTACTCTCGCACACCTGTCTCAGTGCCGCTGTGTATTGTTGACTAGCAGGGCTGTGAGGTTCATTCCCATGAGTCCAGACCATCACAGAATGAAAAATCAATTTATTTATGGTTGCCCCATCCTGATGATAATCTGGAAACTTCCTGTTTGTGTTCTCTCTCTCTCTTTTTTTTTTCCAACCAGTTATATATGGAATCTCACCAAAAGCATAGGATTGTTATAGCAGAAAAGAACTCTGTATGAGTTGTTCAGAAGACCTGTCTTTGTTTTGAGTCTGTCACTAACAGCATTTAAGGAGTCGCTGTTCCTCTCCACCACCTAGCTCCACATCTGTAAAGCAGAAGGCCTATACCACATCTCTCAGAGATGGGGAACCAATGAATACAGTTCCCCAGCTGATACTGCTTTTAGACCACTGTGAGTATAGATGTGAGAGGGGGGTGGTCTGAGCATAAGAGAGTAGAGACGTGGGGGACAGGGCATGGCAAGGCACAGAGAAAACAAAACAAGGACAATCAAGGAATAGAGTGAAAATGTATGCTCCTTCCCTGTTAGTGGATTTGTCTGTTTGGTGAGGCCAGGGTGTCCCACTCTACTAGGAAGCACTGTCCACAACTTATTGAAGGAAATGGCAGCCTGCTTTTGCCTTCACCCACCTGAAGTCACCCTCTACCCATCCCCACACCTCCAGCAATATCCCGAATATCCTGAAGAACTCTAATTAATCTTACCAGTTAGACCAAGGTGTCTTTTTACAACTTTGCAGGAACCAAAAACTTTTAATAACTGTGTTTCTTCCACAGTTTTAGATCTTGTTATTTCTCTGTAACAAAATCTAATACAAGCTGATTTAGCTGGTATTATAAAAGTATAATATAAAAGTATATATTTTTATTTTAATAAATACTTTTCCATCAAGAATATCAGGAAATCTTTGAAATATTTTGATAGTCACGAAAACATGTATATTTTCATACCATATCTGTGACCCTGTTCATGAGTGCGTTACCTGGAGGAAGTGGGCGAGTACTGTTGTATGTAGAGATGGCCCCACATATAGCAACTCTTCCGAATTTCTTCATCTGGGGGATAACAACGTTTGAAAATTCTCCACCCACCTAAACAGGACAAAAAAAAAAACAAACAAACCAAAAAACCTTTAAATAATCTAAACACTAGAAGATTCGGGAGAAGAATCATTATGTCACAGTCTTCATTTCACATTACTCATTTTAGAAGCAACAAAACTGACTAAATTAGCACAATAGTGCAGAAAATTGCAGTATGAAAGAGACGTTAGAAAGTGGGCATTACCACTTTACTGTAGGAACATACTTTCTATAACTTATAAATTTTACTTCCTTCTTTTGTGAGGTTCTCTCATCAGTTCAATAATCTCATTGCCCTAAAAGTATAGAAAAGTACTCAAAGAACAAAGTTGGAGGACTCACATTTTCCAATTTTGAAACTTACTTCAAAGGTATATTAAGACAATGTGAGAATAGAAATATGGATTGATAGAACTAAATTGAGAGTCCAAAAATAAACCCTTACATTTATAGTCAATTGATATTGACAAGTGTGCCAAAACAATTCAATAGGGGAAAAAATAGTCTTTTCAATAAATGGTGTAAAATAACTGAATACCTACATGAAAGAGAATGAAACCGGACTCCTCCTCTGCACCATACATAAAAACTAACTTAAAATGCAATGTGGACCTAAATGTAAGAGCTTTAGCTCTCAGAAGAAAACAAAGGAGTAAACCTTCATGACTTTGGGTAGTCTTAGACATGACACCAAAAGCCCAAGTGACAAAAGAAAAAATAAATTGGACTTCATCAAAATGGAAAATTTTGTGCTTTAAAGGACACCATCAAAAAAGTGAAAGACAACAACAGAATAGGAGAAAATATTTGCAAACCTTATAGAGTCAGTCCTCATTATTAGTGGATTTTGTATTTGCAAAGTGGACTACTTGTTAAAATTTATTTATAACCCCCCAAATCAACACTCACAGAGCTTTCCCTGGTCATTCGCAGACATGTGCACAGCAGCGAAAGAGAGGCAAGGTTCCTAGCTAAAGTCAAACAGGACCACGGCTCTGCCTTCTTTTTTTCAGCTCTCATAGGATATTACCAGGGGGTGAAGATGGTAGGGGGCAGTGCAGTGTAGTTCAAGAAGCTCTGGCTCTGGGGCCAGTTGGATGGGGTATGACTCCCAACTCTGGGAGGATTAGTTAGTGGGGCAGCCTCAGGCAAGGTACATGACACTTCTCTGAACCTCCTATTCTCTTTTGTAAAATAAAGAAAATGGAAGCGATAGGAAGAGTTGTTTTTAGGATTTAAGATTGTAATCTAAGTGAGATATGTGCATATATGTACATGCTTTTCCTAGGAGCAATGATGGTTTAGTGTCTGTGGTGACTTTATAGAACATAACTACCAGGAATACCAAGAACTGACTGTATCTGATAGGAACTTCAGAATGTATAAAAAGTCTTACAACTCAACAAATAACCCAACTGAAAAATGGGCAAAGGATTTGAACATACATTTGTCCAAAGAAGATACACAAATGGCCAAAAGGCACATGAGAAGATGCTCAGTATCACTAGTCATTAAGGAAATGCAAATCAAAACTACAATGAAATTATCACTTTAAACCCACTTGGATAGCCATAATCAAAATGACAGATCCTAAGTGTTGGTGAGGATGTGTGATCCTTTCATATGTTGCTGGTAAGAATATAAAATAGTGCAGCCATTTTGCAGAATGGTTTGGCAGTTCCTCAAAATGTTAAATTTGGAGTTACCATATAACCCAGCAATTCCATTTGTAGGTAATATACCCAAAAGAAATAAAACATATATCCACACAAAAACTCGTATATGAATGTTCATAGCATTACACAGAATATCCAAAAAATATAAATAACTCAAATTCACATCAACTGATAATGGATAAATAAAATGTGAAATAGCAATACAATGGAATATTATTCAGCCATAAGAAGAAATGAATTATTGATGTATGCTTCAACGGGGCGAACCTTGAAAACATGTTAAATTTAAATGTAAGAAGCCAGTCACAAAAGACCACTTTTGGGGGGAGGTTGATAGTGACCGTTAATGAGGATGGTGTTGGTTGTATAGGTCTGTGAATGTACTAAAAACTATTGAATTATTACACTTTAAATTGGTGAATTATACCTCAATAAAGCTTTTTTTTTTTTAAGGCATATGTACATTCTCCAAATATTTTAGATGGCAACTCCAGAAGTATGTTCCCTTGTATAGTGCTTTGTTAGTACATCAGATATCAAGTCTCATGTGTACTTACATTATCGAAATAACAATCATAACCATCAGGAGAAGCTTTTTTCAAAGTTTCTTCCAGAGACTTTACTGTCTTATAGTTAAAGGCAACATCATATCCAAGCTTTTTCATGTAGGCAACCTTTTCGTCAGACCCTGCTGCTCCGACCACTTTGCAGCCCTAAATGGGGAGAAAAGTGGAAACGATTTATAAGCCACAAACGTGGACAAAATCTTCCCTCCTATGCTGGTATGGTCAGGTTCCCCAAGAATACCCTCCTAGGTGCTGAGCCATATATATGAGGATACCACAATGGACCAAAATGTCCCCTAAGTGAAATTAGTCCCTGAACCAGCGACAACCCAACCATTACTTCAGCTTGCCTCTGACGGTCCCACAGTTCCTTTCTATGTTGATGTGGTTTGCAGTTTATCTCAACGCACTGGCTTGACGACATTCATTTGACTCGTTTCCCTATTTTCGGGCTTCTCTTCCTTTGCATTGACTTGTATGCTATCTCTTGGTGAAATGGTTCTTTAGACTATTTTTTTGGTCTCAGCTCTGGGACTCATATTATAGACAGCCCTCCCAGTGACTGCCCCCTTATTTTTTGATTTGGCTCAAAGCACTGGACTAGATGCTGTTTAATCAGAGAGAAACTGGAGAGCATTCAGAATGAGACAAGAGATTATACTGGTACATATAAAGTAGCTCTTCAGAAAGTGGCCTTGTATTCTGAATGTATTGTGAAGACCAGAATATAAGCCACTGTGCACTTTCAGTTGGGGAAAGAGCTTTGTGTTCATGTATGTATCTGTACAAACTGTGACTGCCACATACTTTCCTCCATTCCTCATGATTCAAGAAAAGACTGTTTTGCAAAAGCTCCATCCTATTTTTCTCAAAGGATAATCTCATTTACTCTTATAATTTCTCAAAGGATAATCTCATTTACTCTTACCACCTCACTGCCTCCTTCATGCAAATGGTTCCCTCATCTATAAACTCCAGCCCATGCCTCTCTCCTGAGTGAGTTCCCAATCAGTATTTCCAATAACCTATGAGTCTTCACTTGGATAGCCTGTAGCACCTTGTAATCAATGTGTCTAAAATGGAATGTACTTTTTTTCTTGCTTTTACTTGTTCCTCTTCTATGCTCTATTGCAGTGAATTATACCACTCGGTTACCCAAACCTTGGTCATGTGGGTCATAGGATAAGCTTTTCTTTCTTTTAACATACCCCAATCACCAAGTATTTTTTACCCAATATTCTTAAAAGCTGGCTCTGACTTCCAGTCTTCACTGTCAGTGCGTCACAATTTTCATCTGAGTAATACATTGTAATAGCCCCCTAATTGGACCTCTTGTCTCTAGTACTCTGTCCCTATGAACTATTCTCCTACCAAGGCCAAAGTGATTGCTCAAAAATTCAGAACTAATTATCTCTTCCTTTAAGGATTAAGCACAAATTCCTTAGCATGACAGTATTCAGTGGAGTTTCTGAAAGCATAGGTTGAAGGGTAAGTCCTATCAAACTTTTGAAATAAAAATCTCTTAGAGTTTTAATAAAACATTTACATTTTGAATATTGGAAATATTGCTAATTTATTTTGTAAGTCTAGTCTAACCCAAAACTGAACACTGATAAGTTCCAAACAAAAAAACTTTAAACCAAATTCATCTATGAATATAGATGTAAAAATTCTTTTTATACTGTTACCAAATCAAATCTTAAGGTATCAATCCATAATATATCATAAAGCTTATTCTAGAAATGCTAGAATGGTTCAACATTGGAAAAGTGATGTTATTCATTAACTGCTAAGTTAATCTAATAAATGCTGAAATGTCATTTAATAAAATTCAACATCTATTCCTATTTATTTATTAATATAAATAAATTCTTCCTGCAACCTCTATGGTGGCCTCATCTCTTATTGGTATTCCAAGATCTGGAGACCAGTCCAAATCCTGGGCTGTTGCTTGTAGCCCTGTACTCATCTGTATTCTACCTAACTCTTTCCCTGAATCCTGTATCCCAGCTTCTGGCAAAGGACCAGCCAAGCCAGATCACCTTTGAACATTCCCACTACGTGACACATCCAGACCTTGTCTGAGGTGTCAGCTGTCTTGTACTCCCACCATCAGACCAGAGCTCTTGAGCACAGAGACCTGCCCAAATCAGAGCCAATGTTTCCATGACCTGGGTACCTCCCATGAGTTAGTTACCAAGCCATGACCCCGCCACTCTGGGCTGACTTGCCATTGCTTTTGCAGTGGGATCATGTGGGCAGTGAATTTTGGTTGGCTGACCTCAAGTCCCTCCTCCTGTTGTTAAGGGCAATCACGAAGAGAGGAGATTAAGTTGGAACAAGAAATGTTCAGTAACAACTATAATAGTAGTTACTGCTTATAAACTCCTACTCTAGCCAGAGGCCATTCCTGACTTGATATCTGAAATGCTGTCAAATAATATTCAGGTCATCTTTGCTACAGGATTTTCCTCAATCACCCCATTTCTCAATCATTCTCAATCTCCAACTTCTAAACAAGATGAAACACCCTGAGACTAGGGAAGATCTGCTGTGGTCACTGTTGCATTCTTAGTGTACACTATGGGTGTTGAGTAAATGTTTGCTACTGGAAGAAGACACTTACCTTGAGCTTAGCCAGCTGCCCCACAATAGAGCCCACGGCTCCTGCTGCTGCATTAACCATCACTGTTTCGCCACCCTTTACACCACAGATTTCAAATAGGCCAAAGTAGGCTGTTAGGCTGAAGAAAGAAAATTATGGCTATGTGAATAGATTTGTTGCTTTCCCCTATAATTCATTCAGATATACCTCAAAGACCTTCTCAGCAGCCCACTGCCTGAGTCTAGGTAAAAGACAACAGGAAATGAATATCACCAACCACTAATGGTCCACCTCCTCACCTGCCCTAGGAATAAAGATGATGGGAACTAGGGAGGGCATGGAGAGTTGGCTGGAAAGGGTCTGCATCCTGTCCATCACCAGGTCAAATCACAGGAGTGAAAGAAGACGGGTCCCCCTTCAACTATGGGTATCCAAGAATCGAGAGCTTATACCTCATTTCCATGTTAAGTCCTAGGGAGATGGCAGGCGTCATGGAGAAAGCCTACGTGTCATCATGGTGCCAGCTATCACAGAGCAGATATAATGGTATGAGGTGTTTAGGCCTGAGAGGGTCAGAGAGAACCACCTCGAGTTTTGCATGACACCAAAGAGGTTAAGGAAGGACTTCGGAAATTTCCCCATCTCACCCCTAGTGGGGTGTTGAAGTTAGTTAGCTTGTAGGGAAAGAACTACTAGGCCTGCAAAAAGGCAACTTGGACAGCGTTGACGGGGATTGGTTGAAGAAACCATCACACCTCCGTGGACAGCTTGGGCGGGCACGTGGCTGAGGACACAATGAGAAACGTTTCACTTTGAGCTGGAGACCAGCCGAAGACTAAGAGAGCTCAAGCCCAAGAAGTTGTTCTCCCACTCTACTGGCACTGAACGTAGCCTTTGGAGCTTGGCATCACCCGGATGGGAAAATCTGAATCTTCAACCTCAAGTGATGTGAGAAATCCCCGAGTTTAACTGAGGTTTTAATCTACTGCACCAGCTAAAATGAGCACTTAAAATAAAGTGCAGTGGTGGAAATTTTTTAAGTTCTATTTTTGTACCCTTATGTCTGAGCCAATGAAATCTATACCCATTATGTTGATTATTAAGACACTTGTACAAGTTCAGACAAATTCATGTAAAGTTATTTCTAAATAAAACAGAATCTATGTGTTGGCATAACTTAAACTTCCTCGGCCTCTGACTATATTTGGGAGTCCATGAGAGTTAAGCATTGAAAGGAAGGCAGTGAAAGGCACAGCCAGCACTTTTTCTAAGGGCCCAAATATCTAATAATCCCTTTACCCAGTGTTTTTCAAAAGATGGATGGAGCACCCCCTGCCTCAGAATCACCTGGAATATTTATAAAAAATTTAGATTCCCAAGTACTACCCCAGAGTCACTGGTTCAGGAATGTTACGATGTGGAATCTGAATTTTAAAAAGACTCCAGGTGATTCTTATGAATATTAGCAACTGAGAGCTACTACCTTAATGAATGCTGATGCCAGAGTGTGCCGGGCAAGTTAGCCTAAGCCCAAAAGAGAAGCAGAGGTACATTTTCTAATTGCGCCATGCCACTCATGACAACCAAAATTCTCCTCCCAACGTACTTTTAATTAGACATATCGACCTAAGGTACATAAGGCCTTTCCTACACATCACTTCTTTTTAAAACTAAGATGAAGATGGAAGCCAGCAGTAAAGAAATTTAGAGGGAAATTAAAGATATACTTTGGACTAAGCAAGACTTAATAAAATGAATAGGCTGGAGAGCAAAACACTTGAATTGTTCTAACTCAGCTGAGAAAAGAGAGGTCCTACTGAAGGAAATAATACTTCAGGGGAATGTTAAATCTGTGAAGCTTGGATAACTGAAAAAAACCCCTCGGTTTCAAAGTTTAACTTCCGGTATAGTCCATATCCCAGCAAGTCCCAGCATCCTTGAAGGATCAATCTATCCCATTGATAAGTGGCTCATAATGGCAGGAATTATCAAAGGATGGGTGGATGTGTCACTAGAGCAGGCTTGAAACCAGTATATCGTAACTCCTCCCCCTCAGTCATTGAGAATAACTGGTATAAAGTAAAAGTGCACTTCTTATGGATTCGGAACAGATGAATAAAAAATACGTACAAGGAATAAATCACCCTCTGTCTTAGAAGTCAGGATCTCCTAATATTTTGTAATTACTTTCTCTCCAACTAAGTCATGGGAGACTTGCTCTGAGATTTCCTAACATCCACCTTTATCCCTCCCCTCCAACACCTGGCTCAGTTTAGAAAGAGGATGGCATAACAAGGTGAGTGGAAGAGCTCCCTCTGGTAGAGGGCGCAGAGCAGGCAGGAAAGACAGAGAGGTGCTGAAATTCTGTTCCGTGCCCACTAATTTAATAGTCCACAGCCATGCCACCGTGAACAAGCCTGATCCAGGTAGCTAAGCAGGGTAGGGCCTGGTTAGTACTTGGATGGGAGACCACCTAGGAAGATCAGGTGCTATAGGTGTAAAAAAAAAAAGGGGGGAGGATTGTAAGCTGACAAGTTCCTTGCAACCTTGCAATCTGTGAGGCTAGGCAACCTAAAAAAAATAAAAAATTAATGTAACAAGGTATTAAGCATCTTTTAATTTCACAATGATGTCTCTTGGCTGTGGCAATTCCAAGGAGTTCAAATTCTGAGTGGAATATGAACTTGGTGTGTATGGGACTGGTTAGAGGCTGATTGCTTGAGGTATATATTTCTATTTCATTCTTTAGAAATCCTTCAAAGTGTGAAAAAGAAAGAGGGAGAGTGCAAGGAAGGAAGAAAAAACAAGGAAGGAAGAGAAGAAGGAAGAAAGAAAAAGATCACACAACTTAATGAAAGAACAGAAATAAATGAACTCCCGGCTAGGAAAGTTCTGGAGACTCCAAGAGGAATTCAATCGACCTGGCTTCTCTAAGGCACAGAAGAAAACTCGAAGTCCAAAGTGCAGCTGGACCTGGAGAGCAGACACAGGATGAAGTGACCAGGAGTCTTCCTGAAGGATATGAAGAACTTCCTGAGGCCAAGGGACACTTGAATATTTTAAATCTGTGCCAAGCTGTGTGACTGTACAACTATACTTGTGATTCATCTGTTATTTAAAATTTAGGTCCCCTTACTCCTCAGGGAACTCAGATGTGTAGAAGGAAAAGTGAGGAAGGATACAGAAACAGAAAAGCCAAGGTAGATTAAAAATCTCTTTCCCTTTTTAAATTCTGAAATGGAGGCAGAGTTGAGTGATGAGTGAAGTTAAGACCCTTCCAGGAACAGAAGGAGGTGGTGTCTTTGTGCTAACATTTGCCAGCTACTTGAGAGGGATCATGCCCCAATGTGCTCTCACTGCCGCTTCCTCTTTGTACCTGAGGGTCTCTGACCTGATTTTCCCACTCTTTCCTTCAGTCCCAAGGTTAACTCGAGCTCACTTTTCTACCGTTCTTAGTCTCCTCATCTTCTCTAATCAGCCCCTGAGCCTATAGTGTTTTGTCTCTTCGTAATGACCAAGTTCTGAACAAATTTTGGAAATCCAGTGCATCAGGCATTCAAAAAAATGAAATATATCCACAGAACTCACCCTGGCATACCAACAGCTCCCAGTGCCACAGAGAGTGGTAATGTGTCTGGCCACCCTTCAGGCAGCCTTTCCAATCCTTTTCCATCAGAAATAGAGTGTGCTGTCCAGCCTGAAGGGGCTACTACAATAGTACCTGTTGGTAAAGTCGAGTTTTTGCTTTCCACAACTCTGAAAGATAAGACATGGAGACATGTGAAACCTTTTCCCTTTCAAGGGAGTGGGGAAGCTCTGTGGTTAGTATACACAAAAGAGCACTGAGGTTGATATTCCATGATTAAATACCCTGCCCATATATTTCCACTGTAATTCTTAACCACTGGTTTCTCCTCCTTCTTTAGAAAAAAACGAGCCATCAAAGAGGAAACTCAACTAGTCCAGCATCTGTCCCTGTCCTAACCCACTTTTCTAAGCAAGAGTTGTCCATCTTCTGTCTCGGGGTGCCCTGAACACCAGCCTCTTCTGTTCTTCAACAGTCACCCTCCAACCCTTAGCCCTTCCTCTCTCCTGAATCTTCAACATCTTCCTCTCTATTGTCCCTTCCTCTCAACCAGTAAGTGTGCTCAACTCAGCCATTTTATAATCCCATCGTCTCTCTACATCTGCCATCCCCACTCCTTCCTTTTATACTCACTTGATAAGCCAATGAAACTTGCCTTCCACCCCTACTCCTCCACTAAGGTCGTAATACCCCCGAGTGCCAAATCCAGTGGACACTCTTCATTCATTACCTAATTTTACCTTTCTAATGATTTCAACACTCGGGGTCATCCAAAACTCTTCCTTACTTGTGTCCAGGATACTAATTTCTCCAGGCTTTTTACTTCTCCCTTGAAACTGCTGCTTTTCTGTCTTATTTGCTGATTCTCTTTCTCCCATCTTTTCTCACTCTTACCAATCTTTACTGTCTTCCCCCCAGATTGTACAGTTGTATAACATACATTTATTTTAGAAAACTTGAAACATATAAAATATCAGTTCCAATCCCATAATATAAAGATAACTGATAATATTTTGGTGCATTTTATGGCAGTCTTAATAATTTTAAATATATATATATATGTATATATTTACATAATTGAAGTAATTGTTTTATAAAGTAATTTTTCTCTCAACATTATCAAGTCTATATAATATACTTTTTCTCACATTAGTAAGAATCCTTCAAAACTGTAATTAATTTAATTATTTCCCCATTATACTGGAGACATTTAGACTATCTCCAGTATTTTTCCTAATGTTAATTATACTTCAATTAATATTCACAAAAATTTATTATTTTCTGTGGCAATATTTCTATAAATGGAATAACTAGGTCGAAGAGTATTAAAACATTTGTAACTGTTGCTATATACTGCCAAATTCCTTTCCAGAAGGCTATGTCAACTTTGCCTCCACCCTCAATGTATGAGAATATCATAACAACATTTTCATCACTGGGTATTATCTTAAAAAAAAAAGCGCCAATTCAGTAATAACAAATACATGTTCACTTCTTTGATTATTAGTAAGAAATGTGTAAGACCTATGTGAAGAAAACTGTTAATAGGCCATAAGACAAAAATAGATAAATCTAAAGGTATATATATACCTTGTGCTTGGAGAGAAATATTGTGATGAAATTGGTTTTCTCTAAATGAATCTATAAAATCATTGCAATCCCAGTAAAAATCCAAATAAGATTTAAATAAATGGTATAACTTGCTAGCCATTTGGACATAAAGTTAACACTTCACTCTTTATTCCAAAACAGAAATGAAATGACTCAAAGATTTAAATGTGAAAAATTAGAGTATACAGTACTAGAAGAAAACATGAATAAATATCTTAGCCATTTTGGAGGGGAGAATGTCTTTCTCATCATGCAACAAAACCAAGAAGCCATGATTACCAACATCAATAACGTTATCACATAAAATTTTTAAACTACGATTGGACATAGGAGAAAGATAAATGAAGACCCTGATATCTGCAGAAGTAAGATTCCTAACATATGAGAAGCTTTTACAAATCAATACGAAAGATGAAAAGACCTAAAGGAAAAGTGAAAGGATATAAACTGATAATTCAGGGAAGGCATTGATCATTCATTTAAAAAAAGAATGTCAACATCACTAATAATGAAAGAAGTGCAAATCAAACTAAGCATGGAGGATCAACACAGTCATCTCAGATGGCCAGGACTGATGGTAAGCAATGAGCATACGGGCATGTGGACCGGTTCTTTAATGTGCTAGTGGTAGGCGTGGACACTAATACAATCATTTTGAAGAGCAATTTACCATCATCCTTTCAAATTAAAGATGTACATCTCCTTGGACCTAGAATTTATACTTGTGGAAATTTAATGTTCAGCAATATTCATCCAAGTGCGCAAAGGACACAGAGACACATATAAATGCGTACATGTTCTTTGCAGAACAATTTGTAAAAAAAATTGGAAACAGTGATCAAGTAGATTAGTTAAACGGCAGGTAACAATGGAATAATGTGCAGTCATTAAAAGATAGGTAGTATACTGAAATACTATCAGCAAAGATATCCATAACATATCAAATGAGAAAAAGCAATTTGTTGAAGGGCATTTAATCCCATTTTTTTTAAGTATAAATATTAGTATGTATACTGAACAATTTTTGAAATAATATAATACATAAACAACAGTTATCTCTTAAGTTTCAGATGATGGAGGAACTTTCCGTTTCCAAGATAGATACAAATTTTTGTTTTATTTGAATTTTTATGATAATCACAAACTGGATGAATACAATTTTTTTAGTAATTAAATGGAAGGATAGTAAAGAGAAGTTGAAATGATTACGATTTCACAGCCTTCCCTTTCTCTCAACTAGTTGAAAAACGGGCAGATTTCCCAAGTTGCTTCCAAGATCAGTGAGTGAACACAGGCTGAAAAAACTGTAGGCACAAAGGACAGAGAGCGGGCCCAACAAAAGGTAAAGGGGAAGCTATATTTTCCAAACACTGAGACAAAAGGAAGTAACTACCTGGCTACTTGCGTCCCCACAAACGTATCACCCTCTTTCATGTCCACCATTCTGAAAAAAAAGAAAAAATTCCATGCTTAATACATTAGAGCATCTGGGAAAAACTCTTGAATTTCAAGCCAAATGGAAAACCGCTAGAGAAGTGTGTGAAGAAATAAAACTCGGATACGTGAGGGCAGTACAATCAGCCGGGTGTAATGAATGCAGGAGGAACACTGTTAGATGTAGTTCCGCTCTGTGACCCCAAAGAAGCATACTGATAATATTTTTTTTGTGAAATGAACATAAGGAACTTACTACATTGCTCAGCTGTGAATGATTTTCTACCAATGACGTTCAGATCATAACGAGGTACCACTGGGTACTTGTTACCCCTAACACTAGCTGTGATACTGTGATTTCTAAGAAGAAATGTATATTTGGTCTATATCCTTGTCCTCCATTTCTGGCACAGAGCTCCTAAAACTTTTGGAAATTCCTAGGTGGTGGGAACATTAAATGTGTCTTTTGTTAACGTTAATGAGAAGACTTTAGGGAAGTATGTCCACCTAAGGATCAGGGTTGCCAGGAGAAACAGCCACATGACTAGACAGTTGAAACTTTCAGTCCTATCAATACCCTTGGCCTCCTGGAAAGGGAGGGGAGCTGGAGGTTAAATCAATAGCCAATGGCCAGTGTTTTAATTATGCCTTCATAAAAATCCGAAAGGACAGCGTTCAGAGAGCTTCTGCGTTAGTGAACACATGAAGATTTGGGGAGAATGACACCCTAGGAGACGGCACAGAAGCTCTGAGCCCTTTCCCTATATCTTGCCTTTCGCATCTCTTCCATCTGTCTGTCCCTGAGTTATGTCCTTTTATAACAAACCAGTAAATTAGCGAGTAAACTGGTTTACTGAGTTCTGAGCAGCTCTAGCCAATTAATCAATCCCAAAGGGGTAGAGGGTTTAGAACGTCTACTCTATAGCCAGTTGGTCAGGAGCACAGGTAACAACCTGGTCTTGCAAACTGATGCCTGAAGGGGGAGGGGGTGTGGTGGACAGTTTTTACTTTAATCTGTGTAACTTCTGTGCAGATAGTGTCAGAATTGAGTTGAATTGTAGGACAGCCAGCTGATGTCTTAGCTTTGAATCTCTATTAATCAGCTATGAAAAAAATTATTTAAAGGAAGGATGATGATATTATTTACCTAGGGAAAAAATTACTGAGTTAGGGGCCCATGAAGGTTTTTATTCTGTCCCCTCCCAGAGTTGTTTACTGAGTACACATGTTTGAGTCAGCTGCAGATTACCTAAATTAAAAGAGTACAGGTAAATGGAAGGCAAGAATCTAATTTTAGTCTTAGCATCTTCCTCTACTTAAATTTGTTGCCAGTAGTGAAATGGACAAATTGGAATTTAGTTTATTTTTCCTTTTAATTTTTCTGGAAGCAATTCTGGTGAGAGATGAGAGGCAAATTGTGGACATTAAGATAGGAGATGACCGTGAAATAAAGGGGCTAGGGTAATCCCAAACCAAGCTTCTCAGGACTTTGCCTGAAAAAAATGAGCACCCACGAATCCTTCACTGATACTTGTATTGGGTGGATTAGGAGAGAAATGACTGTTTTGAATCAGTTGGGTATTTAAAAGATGAACTAACTTCAAAATATAGCCTAACACACAACACAAGAAAATAATACCTCATGTAAGGATCCACGGTGAGGAACAAAGCTTCCAGCAGAACCTCTACAAAAGAAAGCATTACACAGGTAATTAGAAAACCCAGGCCTGGTGCCTTTGGTGACTTTGGCATTCTAAATAAACACAGATAATCTTTCTGCTTCAGGGCTGCCCTCACATCTGTGCTTTCTATTAGGAGACTAGAAGGGCTCTCACATTTGGTCCAGCACAGTTGTTGTTGTTGTTGTCCTTGTCCTTGTCCTTGTCCTTTTACATCACAATCACCACCCACCACCACCACCACCACCACCACCACCATCACATCATCATGTTATTTACTCAACACTCCATGCTTTTCATGGAATATTTCATATGATATGCTCAACAATTATTGTTTCCATTTTATTTAAGCTTAGGTTAAGTAGCTTGCCTAGGGCTACATCTGTAACCACTATGTTACAGTGCCTACACAGGGTTTCATTACCAGCCCCAGTTAGTATTAAATATGCATGCTGCTGGAGTGACCCATATGCATACATTCTCTGGAATTTTGAAGCCGAGCCCTGGCTATCGCAATTTAGATGGGACTGATAACTTGGCCATGCTACTTGACTGCACACCCTTTACACAAAGCTTACCTACCTGTAACATTTCTTACAGCCTGCTCTACAAAGCTAATTTCCAAACATGTTAAGAAGTGTGTTGTTATTTCTCTCCCTTAGATTTCTTTAGGTTTGCCGTGTCCCTCCACTTTCTCCAAGTGGACGGGAGGCTTCTCAGTGAAGGATGAAGGTTTTCCCCCCTTGTCTGTGCACAGGGATAGTCGGAGCTCTGCAAAGGCAGTGCCAGCCCACTGTCATCACTGGGATCACCAGGACAGAGAGAAAACCCTGCCCACAGTCTGGTCAAAGTCATGAAGAAAACGCACTCAAGCTGAGTTTCCATTATCGAGAAAGAAGAGGGATCTTCCAACGTGACATCAAGACTTCACACAGAGAACCCTGAAAAAGTCTCTGTGGCAGATTACACAATGGCCACAAATATCCTATATCTGCATGTGGGCCTCTTTGTCCCTCCTCCCATCAAGAAGTGTATTTCCCTCTCCTTAATCTGGGCTTGGCTCTGTGATTTGCTTTGACAAGTGAATGAGCAAACATGATACAAGAGGTTTGAAATGTGCACCTCGGCAGAAAGCCTGTTAACCATCAGACATGTCCGTGAGGCCCAGATGAAACCCACAGAAGAGCCACAAACTTAACCCAGCCCAACTGCCAACCCACAGAACTGTGTTCTAATAAATGCTGTCGTTTGAAGTCACTAAATTGGGGGTAGTTTTTCATGCAGCAAAGGCTAACTGATATAGTCTCTTCCAACTCAAATCTCATGAGTATGACTTACCTCCATTTTTTAAGGGTGGGAGTTCAGCTGTCTTCAGCTCAAAGTCACTTTCTTTAGGGTAGCCTTCGAAGTGCTTCTTCAGGGTCCATCTCTTAGCCTTAACCATCCTGAAGCTCCTAGAACATAGTAAATATGTAGTCAACCGCAGTGAAATGACCAGCTCTCTAGCCATTGCACTGAGGGCCAGACAGGATTAGCCATCACCTACTTCTCATCATTATCATTTCACATCAATTACATTTAATATTCGTTATGTTTGGTTGCTGTGCTAAGCACTTCACAGGCATCATCTAATTTTATCCTAACTTCCCTAGAAGATCGCCGTTATTATCATCGCCAGTGAACAGAAGAGAAAACTGAGGCTTCCTCAAGAAATCTTCAAGACCAGGAAAAATGTAAACCAACACAGAAATTCATCCCAGCCATTGTAAAGATTTCTCTAGGGCAATGAACATCTCGACGTGCAAATATTCCGTTTCTCACCGCACATGAAGCAAATCTTAGGAAACAGCGTCAAATACAAAGAACCGATCAGAAGTCCACACCTATCTTTCAGATGGATAGAGCAACACGTTCTCAAGACAAAGTCTCAGGAACACCTGAACACCACTGGGTGGCGCTGCTGATCTGCTCGATATTCAGGCAGTTTTCTTTGGCACCAGAGGAAAAACCAAGGATTTCTATGGCTTTAAACTTTGCTTCACAAAACCGAGAGGTGTTTCCAACTGCTCTGAATTGCCTTGCACGCGAGACCTGCTCCTCCCCCACGAGTGAATCGGCTGCTGACACGCCCGCAGCCGCTGGCGATTTCGCTCGGTCCCCGACCAGTGCTCGCGAGAGAGGACACTTGTGGCCTAGAAGTCCAGGCGGTCCGATACGCAGCCCTGATGGTCCCCAGAAGCCCCTGGAAAGGGCCTGGCCGCAGAGGCGGGCGCGGTTCAGGGAGAGTCCCACCAACCGGAGGAAGGGGCCAGGTGCAGTGTCCAGTCCAGATACACCTGCCCAGGCTCCCACCTCCTCACCCCGCGCCATTCCCCCTAACCCCCCCGTGCCCGTTAACGAAATTCCGACCCCTGTCTTTTTTTTTCCTTCCACCCTTGTCCCAGTTTTGCAGTCCTGCAAGTCCCTTGGCCAATCTCTTCCCGTAGAAGGCAGCTATGGCCGGGCCGCCGACCTGCACGCAGGCCACGTCTTTCCCTCGGGCACCCGTCTCCGATCCCTCCAAGAATCTGCAGGGACCGGAGGCATCGGGACATCTACTTCCAGTTCCCTCGGAGCGCAAGACCCAGACGTTATTCAGCCTAAGGAGAGACGGAGAGAACGCGCAAACGCTCGGCAAAGGGGTGTCCAGGAACTCAGCAGGGGAAGAAAAGTGGAGCCGGGATGGAGAAGCTTACTTACGAGGGTTCGCAGATTCCAGCGACTCAGAGGAGACTGTCGGGATTGCGCCGCGAAGCCTGAATTTGTGGCCGGTCCCAGAGGGGGCGGGGCTGCCCCCGGGCGGAGCCAGCGACCCCGGAAGTAGAGGTTTACCTGAAGGGCAATCAGTGGCGGAGGAGTGAGTGTGGGGGGGGGGCGGGGGCTTCCAGTATTGAAATTTCTCCATCAGAGTGTGCGTGCGTGTGTGTGTGTGTGTGTAGGGGGCGCTTCCAATATTAAAACACGGCCATCGGAGCCCTGCCTGGGTGGTACTGTACCTGCACAAGTGCCCTAATAGAACCCGCAGAACGATGCTGCGTGGGAAGAGCGGTGGCCTCCACCCTCCTGCAAGCAGTCGGGAAGGCACGGTTCGGAAAGGCTGCAGCCGGGGGCCTGGTCCAGTGCCGGCTCTGGTGTCCCGGCTCCTCTTAGCCTGGAAGGTAGACTGACGACATCCACGCCTCCGCCCGGGTGCCCGCGTAGCGGCCCGCCGCACACAGGCCCCCAGTTTGCTTTATGGACACCTATTTACCTTTCACGAGACAATTCAAGGGTCATCTCCTTTGGGAGTCCTTCACAGAGTCTCGCAAAGGAGTGAACACGCTTCCCCTGAGGCTCCGGATCCCCTCCCAGCCCTGCAACATTCAGCCCTGGTCAGGACCTCTCCCAGTCTCCCAGAAGAGTTCTAAGGGCAGGGCGCGAGAGAGGGGCGGCGGGGAGTGGGGGGCGGGCAAGGTACGCAAAGGAAGGCCCGGATTAAAAAATTTTTTTTTACCTTGCTCTCCGCTTTGAGCGAGTTACTTAACCCCTTCCCGCCTAGGTTCACCCATCTGCAAGGTTGGGATAAGAAAAGCACTTTGTGAGAATTAAATGTTTTTTTTAATGGATAAAATGAATTAACAAGTATCAAGTGCTTAGACTAGTTCAGGCGGGTGGTAAGCTCAATTAACGCCAGCTTCCAGTAACAATCTTTTAACCTCCCCACTGGCCTTAAATCAGTCTCGGGCACCCCACAGTGTCTTGTTCAATTACACAGGAGCCCAATCTTTGTCAATCATGTCGTGTAAATAGTGACACAACGCAAAGATGTTTAAAGATTTCTCCATTTAAGATAACTGAGGTTACCAGCGCAGTTATTTACTCTTTAACTCCCTTCTCTGTAATCATTGACAGATACATACAGAAGGTTGTTTGCTCCTGTTTTTACAAAAATAGGATCATTCTAAAGATGGTACTCTGAACCATTTTTCTGATTTAACATCATCATATCTAAGTAAACAGATATAGATATAGCTCTTTACTTATGTAGTTCATGGGTAATATTACATAATTTGGTGTAGGACAATTTATTCTCCTAACGTTGAGGTTGTTTCTAGTCTTGTTTTGCCCTGTCATTATCAATGGGACTGTGATAAGTATCCCTGTATGAAGAGCTTTACATTCTAATGCTTTTATTCCAAAAAACTGGAGTAAGATTGTTAGGTCAAAGAACATGTATTTTTAATCTATTAGATTGAATCATATGAAACTTGATATTCGACCACTTTGACCTAAAGAAATAGCAATTTCATAAGGTTAAACCTAATACATTGCCAGATCACTTTCCCAAAAAAATTATAGCAATGATATTTGTACCATCAATGAGAGTTTCTGTTACCTAAAGCCAATATCAGGTCTGATGTTATTATTGAATTCACTTTTTGCCAATCTGTTGAGTGCGAATGAACTTATACCCTCCATCCCTGCCTAAGAGCTGAAATCTGACTTATTCACATTTGTACCTGTTCCTACCTGTATCATTTAGGATATTGTTTTTCTTGCAAATTACAGAACACTCATACTGGGTTAGAAAATAAGACAGATTTATTGGCTCATATGACTGGGTTTTTTTTTTAATTGCACATAAATTAATGAAAGAGGGAAGAGAGAGAAAGAGAACTTGACAGACCAGTGGTGATAATATACCATAAATTCTGATGAATATGAAGAACTCCACCCTTTGGCCCTGAAGTAGATGAAGAGAAAAGAAATCTGGTTTCTTGAGTAGCTGCCTGTGCCCTAGACTTTCTACTTTGGACTATTTTTTACATGAGGGGAATGTCGGGAGCCCTTATTGAGACACTGAAGAAGTCACGTGGCTTATAGCTATAAAGCAGTTACTGAGACTGCTTAAACAATGGTTCAAGGAAGCAGGGATTTGAGTTAAACATTACTGACCCTGAAGGAGAGGTATGCCTCCTAAAGTAATCCTTTTAAGATAGTGGAATGTTTTACAGAAAGCAAGGAAGTTTGTACCCTGAGGGAAGGATGTATAGGAACTTATGTAAATGCCAGCATTCCTATGGTATTGTACTCTGTGCCTTGCTATTGTGTTCAATAAGAAATATAAGGGCTATGCTAAATAAACACCAGGCTGCAGCATTGACTGTATGCCCTCCTGAAGTGCTTTTCTGTCTTCTTCTTTTTTTCCTTAGGCTTCACCCCTCTTTTAGGTGCTGTTTGACTTTAGCCGCTGGCTCCAGCAGGGGAAAAAGTGGTTTTTAAGCCCTTGTGGTTTTAATTTCTGGAATCGCTGAAAACAGCTCTGACCACCTGGGAATGGAATAGGTTAAACCTGTGCAAATGTGTTCTGGTGAGAATTATCAAGCCCAACTTTCTTTTAGTTATATGGAGGACTACCATGGCAATTAGTCAAGGTGCCCCACCCCTAGCCCCAGCCTGTGGGGTGAGAATTTCCAAAGCTCACCTGACATATGTGGACTGGATTTTAGGGAAATATCTACAATTAATTACAACGATCCAGGGAAGCACAGATTATTGTTATCTCCCTCAGAACCTCAGGGAACTGAAGTTCTAAGAGGTAAAAAATAAAACTTCAACTAGATGATATATCTAGTCAGTAGCAGGGTTGAGATATGAATCCAAGGGAACATGCTCTACAGCCCTGTGCTTTTTAGCGTTCCATTTTACCTTCCAATACAGGTGAGATGAATTCCTCTTGTATGTAAGGACAAATTTAGGAAAGACCACACTTAAGGGATATGGGTAAACTACTTCTCAGTAATGTTATTTCTGACATACAAAGTGCTGAATGTCTTGGAATACCCCTTTCTCATTCTGGCTTCTTCTGTTAGTCTCTCCTACTACCCTCCCATCCACTTCGCTAGTGTCTGGTGTAATTCTGCGGCAGGGCTTCTTCCTGCCTCATGATGACTGGAGCTGAGACTCAGGTGGAGAAAATATCAGATGAACCTGAAACATATGTTAGTACCAATAAGTAAGAAAGCTTGTAAAATATGATGGGGACAAAAAAAAGGATGGGAGAATGTCAAAAGGACATAGAAGCCATCTTAAAGGAGCATCCGTTGGCCAACTCTAAGGTAATTGGAACATCAAAATGAGGAATAAAATTTGCATATTAGTATCCATAATTAACAACAATTAATATGTTAATGGAATTAATGAATTTTATCACCCACAAAATAAATTACTATGAGTTCATAAATGTAGAGTTAAGGAAAATCTTCCTTAAGTAGAATGACAGCTAATAAATGTGGATGGAATAATGGAATTAGAATGTCACCATTTTGCAACCGTCATATTAATAATTGATTCAGGCAAAAATCATGGAAGCTAAAATAAGTAGGTAAAAATCTGCTGAGAAGTAGAATAAGTCTAAAACTATCTCTTCACAAATTATTTATTAAAGGGGATAAAAGATTACTATGGGAAAACTTGACAAATGGTTCAAGTCAATATTACCAGTAATGAGACAAATAGATATTCTCTTGTGTTTTTTGATATTCATTGAGAAGGACACATCAATTCTGTGGTATCCTGACAGAATCTGGAAATATCAGATAAACTCATATCGAAGGACCTTTTACAAAATGATTACCCTGTTATCTTCAAAATCATCAAGGTCATATAAGCCAAGGAAAGACTGAGAAACTTTTCTAGAGTAAAGGTGACTAAAGAGATGTGAAAACTGAACCTAGTGCAAGAATTTGGACTGAGCTGGGTGCAGAAGATAAGCTAGAAAGGGCATGATTGAAACATCTAGTAAACTTTGAATATGGACTACAGTTTATGTCAGAAGTTGACAAACCAGGTGTGGCCCTCTGGTCAAACCCAGCCTATTGTCTTTTTACGTATAGCTTGAAAGCTAAGAACTGTTTTCATGTTTTTAAAAAATTGTGGTGAAAAACACATAACATAAAATTTAGGTTCTTAACCATTTTAAAGTGTACAGTTCACATATTAACTTTGTTCACAGTATTGTGTAACAGATCTCTACAACTTTTTTTATCTTGCAAAACTGAAACTCTACCCATTGAACAACAGCTCCCTGTTCACTCCTTATTCCATCCTCTGACAACCACAATTTTACTTCTATTTCTGTGAGTCTGACTACTTTACATGCCTTATGTAAGTGGAATCAAATACAGTATTTGTTTTTTTTTTGTAACTAGTTTATTTCACTTAGCATAATGTTCTTAACTTTCATCCATGTTGTAGCATGTGACAGGATTTCCTTCTTTTTTGAGGCTGAATAATCTTCCATTGTTTTGTCCACTTAAATAACTAGAAGATAAGATTATTGTATGACTATTATGTAGATTACTATGAACCACTTTTCAATGAGAAACTTTGATGCAGGCACCTGGTTCATAGGAAAACTTGTGTCCTCCACAGTAGGTAGAAGGATAGGAGGAAGAAAATAAGGAAGAAGGAAGGAAGGAAAGAAGGAAGGAAGGAAGGAAGGAAGGAAGGAAGGAAGGAAGGAAGGAAGGAAGGAAGGAAGGAAGGAAGGAAGGAATCAAAAAGAGGGAGGGAAAAAAATAAATTACCACAAATTTAGGAAGGCAAGAAGGCAGGAGCAGAGACATTTCAATCTGCCCTAGCTTCCCATTATCACAGAATGAAATTTGTCTCAAAGCTCTTTAGTTTCTTTTAAATTCAAAGATTTTTGGGTGAAGACAAATTATTTTTAGAATGCCTTTGTTATTCAGGTCAAAGTTATCAGTGATACAGAATTAATAAATTGTATGGTAATAGTTTATTTTTTTCTTATTATAACATTAAAATGATATAAGTAGGTGAACTATTTTTGCAACTAGCATTTGTTGAAATAAAGGAAGGTAAATTTAAACTGGGAGGCTGCAGTTCAAATCAAGTTCAAGATCTCTCTGAAGCAGCCTCTGATTCAGCAATTTTCTATGAAAGAAATTCATTTGGGGAGTGAATCAGGAATTCATTAACTAAAGATTTATTTTAAACCATCATGCCTTCTTAATTTGATTATTTTAAATTGCGAGTATATGAAAACAATGTTTTTGCTTTTCCCATTAAAGAATTCAGAAAGACCAATAGGTATTTGTATAGGTGGTAGAAAGACCAGAAGAGCTGGATCTGATTGGCCTGGTCTCTTACTTACTTTGTACCTTTGGGAAGTCACATTCTTTTTTAAAGTAATTGCTTCATCTGTATCACAGATGGATACGTACGTACATGTTCATGTACTTGACGGAATTGTGACCTAATGTACATGAAGACAATTTCCAACCTCAAAGGCCTTTACAAAATAAGGGTTTATGAGTTTAACAGAGGTAACAAGTTCCATGAGGGCACAGAATATAACAGGAAAATGGTATTCAGAAGAAGGTGGACTCATGGCAAGTCGCAGCACATGGAGGAATGTTCGAGCTGTGGAAAGAGTCACCGTTAAGTGTATTAAAACCTTGTCTCTCCAGTGTGGTCCCTGGACTAGCAGCATCAGCACCAGCTGTGAGGGTGTTGGAACTGCAGAACCTCGGGTCCCCCTTCAGACCTACTCGTTCAGAAACTACATTTTAAACGAGATTCCTAGGTGATTCAAATGCACATTTTTCATATTGAGAAGTATTGTGTGAAAGTTTTCTATGTGGGGAACACAGAAAAAAATACTAGCTGTGCTTTGTGAACAGTCACCTGACTGTGAAGATGTATGTGTGTACACACGTGTGTAATCTAAATGACCTTGTGGCCCCTAATACGCTCCTGTTCACGTATCGTTGTGGACTATATCCCGTCATCTCGGGAAATGTCTCCCAGCTCCTGCCTGGCATTCTGAGGCCCTGTAATCTGTTCTACAGTCTCTCCTGGCTACCTCATTATATTGTACCAGGTTATCATCCCTGTGATACTTAACTGTCTGCTCCATACAATTCCAAACCTTTGCATCTCTTCAACTCCACACAGCCATGGGACAATTTCATTTTGCCTGTGTCCCACAAGCCTCATGCTGGCCTTCTCTTTGTTTGGGGCTGGGGTTTAATAATAAGCACTCACTTCCCACTGTTAGGGTACTGTATGCCCAGTTAGAAGCTTTTGGCCAGGAAAAAGTGAGTCAGTAAGAAAGTGGTCTATATTCTTTGATCTTTCTGGAGGGCTTGGGAGAAGAAATATCTCTTGGTTGGGTCTCTGCAACAGAAACGGAGGATGCTGCCTAGACACTTTTGGGCCTGCTTGTTTTGAGTGGGGCTGAAATGCAATGCTGGTGTTTCCTAATGTTCTCACTGCACTTCTCAGGCTTCATGAAAAGCCTTGTGTCATGAAAGGAACAAGGAATGGGGAGTTGGCAGAGTTGGCAGAGCGTAAAGCTCAATTTTATTTTTTCAATGACACATTTTTAATTTATTGATACAACTAACAGCTATTCTGAGACCAAATCTTGTAAACATATTCAGATTCTTCATCACAAAAATATTAAAACAGTAGTTTTCATTATCCTGATGTCTTAAGCTTAATCTAAATCTTTTTCAAGTTATAAGATGCTAACCAACTACAATTTAATTATATCACTCTCCAAAATTTAGCAAATACCTTCTTAATAGCTACAAGTTTTTAACAATTAGAGATATTAGCCAAAAAGCTGACTAAATTCTAGTCAATGACATGATGGACCACCTCAACCATGTTTACAGATTATAACAGACTTCAGAGAGAAGGAGTTGGCGTCACAGAGAGCCTATGTCTCAGGTTCAGGTTACATCTAATCAAAAATTATTCTCAATGAAAATTTGCTACTCCCATTTATGCTGCTATATTACTTAGATGGATTTTCATTTCTTTACTTCAACATTTTTACTTCAACTTCTACTACTACATTTAACTGTCTTTTCATAAGCTCTAAAGATCTTGAACTTGACAGACTCTTGCATTTTTTCCCCCATATTCTCTCTGTTAGAACCACATAACTGAAGCTCAGCTTTAATCACCATATGGATCCTTTATTTATGTGCTCTTCCTTCCCTGGTTTTGACTTTCCGGCCTTTTATTACCATTATCATAGTGGGTATGAATTTTAGTCCAATTTAATTTCAGATAAGATTCCCAGGTGCTTCATTATTATTATTCCTTGGCAAATGCTTCAGCGTCTTCACTTCTCTCTTCCTCCATCAGTTACCTCAGCATAATACTAACACTAAATAAAACCAGCTGTTGCCTTTTTCATGTCTTCCCACGAGCAGCTAACCATTACTGGAAAAAATCCCACAACCAGAGTGACTGGTTTACTTTGATTAGCACAAACAACATATTGGCAAACTCAGTGCTGCCAAGCAACCCCAGGAAGTCTCCATGTACATGCTTTCTCACATAATGTGATAACAATTTTATATTTCCATCTTCATTCTCAAACTTCAGCCCTCGAGAGATGATCTTATCTTATGAGAATAGAAGCCATTAGACCAGAGATCTTGCTTTTTATGATCAAAGTTACAAACTTATCTGCGTCTGTACCTATCTCCTCTTTCCTTTCTGTGATGATGGAGGAAGAGTCTCGCCTCCACTGAAGGTTAAAACACTTGGATCTCAGGCTGGCTTTCTTTCTTTCTTTCTTTCTTTCTTTCTTTCTTTCTTTCTTTCTTTCTTTCTTTCTGCATAATCAATCTCTTCTGTATCAACTTAAGTGCTTTCCCCTGCAAATAAAAAAAACAAAACCACTTGCATACTAAAGGCTTCCCAATTTATGTCACACGCTGATGTTTGAGAGCAAGATACCTGAATGGGGATTGTGCTCGTGAGTGACGCTTCCATTTTGTATTCCCACCAGCAATGAATGAGAGTTCCTGTTACTCCACATCTTTGTCAGCATTTGGTGTTGTCAATGTTTTGGATTTTGGCCATTCTAATAAGTTTATAGTCAGGGCTCATTGTTGTTTTAATTTTCATTTCCCTGATGACTATTATCCGAACCACCTTTTCATATGCTTATTTGCACCTGTATGTCTTCTTTGGTGAGGTCTTTGTTAAGGTCTTTGGTTCATCTTTTATTCAGGTAATTTGTTTTCTCATTGTTGAGTTTTAAGTGTTCTTTGTATATTTTGATAATAGTCCTTTATCAGATGTATCTTTTGCATATATTTTCTTCCAGTTTTTGGCTTGTCTTTTCATTCTCTTGACATTGTCTTTTTGCAGAGCGCAAGTCTTTTAATTTTAGTGAAGTACAGCTTATCAGTTATTTCTTTCATGGATCAAGGCTTTGGTGTTGTATCTTTCAAGTCACTGTTATATTCAAGTTGAGTTAGCTTTTTAAACTAAAATTTTATTTTTTGCTTTTGAGCCACACTTCTCTTACTCAGGCCTGTTTCCATGTACTTTCCCTTCTAATAAAACTTATTTTTTCTATGTAAAAATAATAAGTAAATATAAAAATAAATTTAATTTTTATTTTTAAATATGTGTGCATGAAAGCATTTTTTTTTCTCCACTTTGAAGGGAAAGATTTTAATTTTGAGACTTCTTGCAATGTGTATAAGTTAATTGTGAGTGTACATGCAAATTTGCAAATGTAACAATTAAGAGACTTCTGTTTTTGAATGAGCATGTGTGCTTGGTCTGTGACAAGTGAACATCAAATGAAATAAAGTTAAGTTTATACAAAGTTACAAGTCCATGTTGATACTAGAAAATTAATTGTATTCCATATGACTTTCCAATACTGTTTTATCAAAACTTAAAATGCTGTAGAGATCAGTCCTAATTACTGGAATCCTAAATATAGTTGTGATCAAGTTGCTAATCACTAAATACTGTTAGCCTATAAGTCTACCAACTCACTGACGTCATTTGGCTAAAGGTTATCTGTGAAGAAATCACTGTTTACTATGCTTATTCTTTTACATACCTTGTGAAGAAATTCAAAGTACAAGTAGATAATTAAGGAATGGAACATAGCGACTACATATCAAAATTCCATCTATGTTCCTCTAATTTTGAAATTTGGACTAAAGGAAATAGAGGCAAAGGCCAGAGTTTAGGTAATAAGAATGTTTTGGCTTAAGACATTACTATACTCAAATAATTAATTTATACTGGTTAATTCAAACCACCCAGAAAATTGTTCTGATTTATTGGACATGTTTTTACCTAAGCAGTTGAACCGCAGGTAATAATAGCCCTCATCCCCACTCCTTGCCTGGGTTCTAGTATAAAATAGAACAATGAATGATAAGACTCCATGCTTCTAATACAGCTCTGGGAAAGATAGCTTGGAAGAAAGTTGTGCTGTGTGGGCATGGATTGTGGGGAAACATTATAAATGTTTAGTCCTGCAGTTGCAAATAGAAGTACATCCTGTTCTTTGAAAAAAGTAAAACTTTCTACAAAAACTGTTACAGTCAATAAGCTGTTATTATTTTCTCATATTGCCCTTATCTAGTTTTGGAATCAATATTATACTAACCTTATAAAATGAATGGACAGGTTTTTAAAGTCTTCTAATTTTCATAACAGCTTGCTCTTTTCAGGAGAGACAATCTGATAACTTCTCAGTTTCCTCAATATACAGGCACCCATTTGGGTATTTTATATATTGTTGCGGAGACAGGAAGAAGAGTCGGAGTCTGGAAATGCTTTTACTAACATGGGTAAGGGAGAGGAAGAATGGCAAGGAATGGCAATGCTAGCAGCCCCCACCCCTGTCTCCACGGCTTTTTATTCTTTCTCACAAAGCTGGCCTTGTTATTATTATTAGTTACTATCAGGTTAGCAATTACAAACTACAGCCAATTCCCAGACTCAGCCTCAAGGCCATGACCGTGTTTTCAGCTATTTCTTCTCAGGTGTCTTTTTCCCATCCTCGTCCCTAGAACAAGAAGTCCCAGCATAGGTCATGCATGTGCGTCCTCCCTGCAATGTGTCCTTGTGTGCAAGTCCACATCTGCTTCTGATGACCTTGTTGCTCCAAGCACCAGGCATCCTGCCAGGACTGCAGGCGTTTCTTACAACAATATATCTCCAGGAATTTTTGCATCCCATCCAAATTTTCCGATTTACTATCTATATGGTGGTTTTCCTAATACTTTGTTCTAAATGCTGTTTCATGGACTTTCTTTTAATGAGAGAGATGTAGTGAGACCTGGGTGGGTCAACGCTTTTCAAGCACATTGTCCACCTCCCTGAGTAGGGTATTTCTGTCCAGGACATAACCTCCCCAGGACTAGTCCTTGCCTGGCCTGGCCCTTTCATGGTCCTTGCTGGCTTCCCTTCTCTAGTTTGCCTTATCTTTCCTCAGAGCTCTAACCCGGGTTAGGCACACTCCTTGATGGTGCCGGCCATGGTTAATGCCTAAGAACAGTAAAAGGCTCTGCAGGGTACAGAGAAAAAGAAGTAGTAATTGCATGCTTAGTAGGTCCAGAATTTCCTTTTGGGATTAAGAAAGGATCTGTACTAGCTTGTACATCATTGAGAAGGTACTTAATGCCACTGAACTGTACACTTTAAAATGGTTCAGTTGGTAGATTTTGTCATGTGTATTTACCATTATATATATATCAGTCTCAGACTTGGGGCAAGAGCCTCTTCTGAATTTCAAGTTCTTTATCCATTTACCCTTTCCTTAGCCCCAGAGCTAGTAGTGCCCTTTGCATTTATAGTGTCTTTTAAATTTTTTATTATGATAAATATAACATAAAAGTTACCATCTTAGCTGTTTTAAAGTGTACAATTCAGTGACATTAAGTACCTTCATAATGTTGTATAATCATCACCATGATCTAGTTCCGGAACTTTTTATCACCCCAACAAGAAATTCAGTACCCATGAAGCATCCACTTACTACCTCTTTTGCTCCGAGAAGAGAGTGGGGTTGCCACAGGAGAATGGTGCCTGGCTGTGGTGAAGAAACTGGCCTCTGCTGAGAGCTAACAGCTGCTACCTATATGGCGGCCAAGACACTGGCTGGAGCTACATTAGTTTCCTAGGGCTGCCATGACAAACTGCCACAAAATGGGTGGCTTGAAACAACAAATTTATTTTCTCACAGTTCTGAAGGTTGTAAAATCTGATATCAAGGTGTTGGCAGAGTTGGTTGCCTCTGGGGCCTCTGAGAGATAATCTGTTCCGTGCCTCCTTCCTAACTTCTGATGGTTGCTGACAATCCTCGGTGTTTCCTGGTTTGCTGTAGCATAACTCCAATGTTTTGCCTCTGTTTGCACAGGGTTGTCTTTCTGCGTGTGTGTCTCTGTTTTCTCTTCTTAGAAGGACATGAGTCATTGGATTAGTGCCCACCCTTCTCTGTTGTGACTTCATTTTCACTAATTACATCTACAAAGACCCTATTTCCAAAGCAGGGCACATTCACAGGTATCAAAGGGTAGGACTTGAACAAATCTTTTTGGGGAGACACAATTCAACCTACAACAGAAGCCATCATCAGTGTGTTGGCAAAGAAACTGGCTCTGAACAGTGAACTCTTATCATTGATCTTGTTTACTTGGAGAAAAAATCTTTTTCTTTTTACAGCCTTGCAGCGTGCCTCAGCACCGTTCATAGGCAGAGTTTAGCATCTAGATAGGAAATGGGGGAAATGCAGTCTGCAGAGTCCAGCTCCCCAGGGAGAGGAATGGTGGGTTTGCAGCTCAGAGGCAATAAATTAATAACAGTCATAGACCAAAATTCTGTCTGTTTTGAAGTCAGCCTTCCCTACACTAGTTTGATCTCTACTACAGAGGTCTAAATCAGCTGTGGGACTATGACTTGAGATGGGAAAGTCCAAATAAAGGAGACACCTAAGCTAAGTCCTGCAGCATATAGGAGTTTGGAGGGTGTCACAGTGGGGCAGAGATGACATTTTAGGTAGAGGGACCAGTATGAGTAAAAGCAGAGTACGTGAGACACCAGATTGTCACAGAATCCTGGGAGCCTCGCTAAGGTAGTTGAACTCCAATCTGAGGGTGAAGTTGGATAAGAGTAACATGACCAGATTTGTAATGTGAAGATTTTTCTTTTTCTCAAGGCAGTAGGGGCATGTCTTCTGCTTGGGGAGGAGAGCCCTGAACAGGTAGCGAGGAGCTTCTCTAAGCGGAGCTTGCAGGGAGGAAGCAGACTGGAAACCTGCATAACTGGAGCGCTTCAAGCTTCAGTGAGAATCAGCCAACGTTTCATATATAGAAATGACATGATTCAGCGTGGAGCTGCCTGGCATCTCAGACCCAACATGTCTCAAATAAATGCATCATTCTACACCGTAAGTCCCTGTGTTTCTTAATTCAGGGTTGGCCTCTGGTTGCCCAATCCAGAATCCTGGGCGTTATCATGACTCATTCTTCACTTCTCCAGAACCAACAACTAATTACTGCCCATTTTGCTTAACGTGTCTCAACTTTTCTCCATCCTTTCTCCGTTCTCAGTGCTCCACTGAAACAGGCCTGTAACATCTTTTACTTGGATTCTTATAAATGTCTCATAATGGTCTTCCCGATATCTCCCAACTCATTTTCTAAGACAGAGTAATTGTTCTAAAAATTCCACACTGGTTTTCCATTGCTCTTAGCACAAAGAACAACTTCTTCGACATGGAATAAAATGACTCCTCACAATCTGGCTTTTTCCAGTTTTATCCCCTCCACTCCTTCAGTCATATGGGCTGTCATATTTCCTGAAAATCTTTTTTCTTTTCTCGCCTGTGTCTCTTTTCTCTTCTTGTTACTTACTTCACAACTTCCTTATCCCAAAACTCCTCCTTCACTCCCATCCCTCAAGTCATCCTCTATTTGTCCTTCAAAGTCAGTTTAGATTTTAATTCCTCCTGGAAATGGCCTTAATGATTGATCCTGACTCAATTATTTAGGGTTAGGTTACTCTCCTATGTGTTTCCATTAATTCTGTATCTCTCTCTTTCATATATAGATATATATGTAGTGTATGGTATATGCTATATAATGTTATGCATATCTTTACCTTGTTCCATTCTTTCTTTTTATTTTTCTCTCTTCCATTTTCTTAAAAGAATTTATTATATCTTAAAGTTTATTTATTTTCTTGCTTATCTTCTGTCATCCTCCTCCAGAATATGTGCTCCCTGAGATCAAGAACCTTGTGTACCTTGCTCACTACTATGTCCCCAGTGCCTACAACGGTGTCTAACTCATAGTAGACACTCAATAAATGTTTACTGAGTGAATGATAGAAGCATTTTTTCGAAGCAAAATCTTCATATTACTGTATAGTCCCATGCGATATTTGCGACATAATTATACTGAAAATTATTTGCCGTTTATCTGAAATTCAAATTGAACCGAGTGACCTGTATTTTTCCTGGCAACCGTACCCCCTGAACACATTTGGCAATATTTAGAGACCTTTTTGATTGTCACCACTGGGATGGTGGCGTAGAGAACAGGGATGCTCCTAAGCATCTTACAATGCATAGGACAGTCCCTATAAGGCAAAGAATTATCCGTTTCAAAATGTCAATAGCACTGAGGCAAGAAACCCTGGACTAGATGGCCGTGAGCTCCAGGGCAGACAGAGCCTAGAATTTCTAAATTCGTCTTCCTTTTGTAAAGGCAGCATGAGGTTAGTGAGAAGAAGGCCTTTGAGGCTGCAGACCCGGCTTTAAAAACCTGATAACCAAACGGCAAGAGAACCGGACTCCCAATTGCAGCGGGTGAAATCATGATGTCGAAAAGATCGCGTGTGAAGGGCATTGTGGACGGTAAAGCGCTCTGCACACACTGGTTAATTGCGCCTTTATGTCCGACTAAGGACAAATCCTCTGGCCACTGGGTTTAGGAAGATGCTCAGCCACATATCCCGACTAAGGACAAACCCTCTGGCCACTGGGTTTAGGAAGATGCTCAGCCACATACCAGAAGCGGCCGGCGGGGGAGCGGGGGGGGGGGGGGCTCAGGCGTCCTTCGCCCTAGCAACGGTCGCGAAGGAGGCGGCTGCTGCAGCACCGCGACCCGTGCGCCTGCGCCGAGGCGCCTGGAGCTGACGTGGAGCTGGGCCCCTCGGCTGAGCTCGGCGCGCCGCCCAGTGCGGGAGAGCGGCTGGGCGGCAGAGCTGCGGCCGGGGCCGGGATGGGGGCGCCGCTCGCTCCGCGCTGGGGCGCTGGGGCTGCGAGCCGGCGCTGGTTGGTGCTGCTGCCCCCTTTGCTGCTGGCGCGGCCCGCGGGGGCCCTGGTGGAGGGGCTCTACTGCGGCACGCGCGACTGCTACGAGGTGCTGGGTGTGAGCCGCACGGCCGGCAAAGCGGAGATCGCGCGGGCCTACCGGCAGCTAGCCCGGCGCTACCACCCCGACCGCTACCGTCCGGAGCCTGGCGACGAGGGCCCCGGGCGCACGCCGCAGAGCGCCGAGGAGGCCTTCCTGCTGGTGGCGACCGCTTACGAGACTCTCAAGGTGAGGCCTGGGGCCGCGGGTGGGGTGCAAGGACCCGCCCGCGAAGCGAACGGTGAAGCGAGGTCTTCTGTGATCCCAGTGCCGGGCACCACCCTTAGGACGCTCGCGCCTTCCCACGTGGCCCTGTGTAGAAGCCCACGCCGCCCATTGACAAAAATAGGAACCTCCTCGAGCCCATGTTATGCAGGCATATAACATATGTTGGGCATTTACGATTTAGCGGGAGGATTTTAATAACATGCAGCCCACATTCGGAAAACAGAGTGATTATTACCCGGATCTGTGGTACAACACAAGCAAGGTATTCAATATTGAGTGACAATGTGAGAGCGCCAGTTTTACATGACAGAAACTTGGTTTCTAGGGATGATATTAATTGTAACATTTAATTGTGGGTTTAAGGATCTAGAAAAACACTAAAAATAACAATGAACAACCAACCAGTGAGTGGAAAGATCGGATGTTTGACTCTTGGCTCTGATACCCCAGTGTGACCTTGGATAGTGACTTAATATGTCGGAGTAAGTGTTTCTTCGTATGCAAAATTGAAGTCATGATACCTCTTCCCAGGGTTTTTTTATGAGGATTAAATAAGTATGAGAAACACCATACGCAGGACCGGCACGTCAGTGCTTAATGACTTGGTGTTCAAGACAGAATTTCTAGCAGGAAATATTTTGAGTATGTATGTAGTCATTTGACAAAGAGCTTTATTGAGAACTGTGAGGATGAGATTTAGCCAGATTCTGTTTTCTTCTACTACTGCAAAAATCAGCAAGCCATATAAGAAATCACAAATTAGAAATCGTATTTGATGGAAGTTTCCTGCTTCAAGGGCCGCATCATGCTAATGAACATCAATTGTAGTTGTAAGTATTTCTGTCTAGCCTTTTTTTTTTTTTTGAGGCCAAGTTTTTCATGTTACAATACAGTCTGCTTTTAATGAGTACTTTGAATGGGTATACTATAATTTAACCATGGATTATTTTTCCAGATTAGCTTTCCAGAGCTGAAAATTCTGAGTCAAGGAGTTAAGGACTCTTCTTCATTCATGCTTCTCAGAGCGGTTTGGATAATATGGAGTCATAAAGTGACTAGTTCACTGAATTGTCACTAGCATTGGTAGGATTGTAATTTTTATTGGCAATTAACTGAAGAATGAGTTGCTGGGGGGCTGGGAGGGTGCTGAGGCCCGACGGCTTAGTTACCTATTATTTCGGATAAGGAATTATTTAGGAAAGACATCAGGAAAATAGGAAAGAACTCCATCCAGGGCAGCCCTGCATCTGAAGCTCCAATTTGTGTTTTCGTGCAATGAGGAAAGAGAGTGGTCCAAACACAACCAGAAGGCCTGCTGGTGGTCCTCCAAAGCCCTGGAGGCATATAAAGAAGCACTGGACAGGTGGAGAACTTCCAGAAGGAAGGGCAGCAGAAACACTAGCAACTGTGCCTTCTGCTATGGTTGGAGATGGGTAGACTTGGCATGAGAATGGTGAGCATATTAGTAAAACAAGTGCCAAGAAGCAGACAGAAATTCTTCCTGGTAGGAACCTCAGAACTCTATTCTTGCCATTCTCTTCAAGAGACAAATTCAGAGGCCGACCTGGTGGATTTGTAATAGTTGCCTCTGAAGGTTTCTACCCCTAAAGTTTAGCACTGCTTGCTCCGCTAATAAAATAGTTTATCCACTCAAGAATAAGGAACTTTTGGGCAGTTGAAAACTAGTATGTCTGGAGAGAGTAACACTTACTTTTGATTTCCACAGGAGATTTGTTGTAGCTACAAATGCCTCCAAACAGGAGATGAGAATATGGAGTTGCACTGATGTAGGGAGTGCAGGAGAGTTCTATAGTTTCCCCAGCCCCACGCAGTATTGCAAGAGAATGGAAATTATCCATGAGAGAAAAAGGATGTCTGGGGATAGTTTGGACCCTTCAAAATCAGACTTAGCTGAGTTCTATGAAAACCCCCATTTTAAATTGGTGGAAATAGACATGGATTCTACTTCTAATGGAAACACCTCAGCAAACTTTTTAAACAACTTCATGCAGGTCCCTCTACTGGAATAAGGAAAAGGACTTTGACTTTCTGTGTGTGGAAGAAGTTATTAAAAAAACAGGGTAGTCTGATTTTATTTCTGTCATAATGGGAGATTGTGAGAAAGTTGCCAGAGAATATCATTTCTGGGTAATGCAAAGATCTAATGATCTGGGTCATCCAATTTGGATGGCCTCAGCCTTCCAAATTATCCCCTTGAGGCCATGGGGATATAACTGTTTTGCATGGATTAAATCTGCAGGCTGGATAGAACTCGTGAGGGATAAGAGGTCTTTGTGGCCTTTGCTAATATTAGGTCATTAGAATAGTGGGAGAAGTCGATGGGTCCTAGTGGCTCTAGAAAAAGATGAGGTGCAGAAGCCTATCTAGAATTCCACATGTCATCTATTGGAGGCAGCGACCGCAGACCTGGGACCATATTTCATTCTGTTTGCGGTTTTTGTTGGACACTATATCTTTCTCCATAAAGCATAACAGTAAACTGTGTGAGAGGTGTACTTATCTACAGAGCCAGCCAAAAAAGAGGGAGGAGGTTGGGAAGACTATGCCCTTCACAATCATATTTAATTATGCTGGCGTATGGAGGAAAATGTTGACTTTGTATTTACTTTGCAGAGTGCACAGGTAGATTCCATCTCTGGAACAGTGTATCTAACAGAAATTGCTTCTTTCTTGAAATCAGAATTCATGTAGTTGTAAATTCACTGGAGTTGTAAATTCACTGGAGTTGTAAATTCTCCCCCATAAGTTTTTCATAACCTTCTTAATTTATCTTATTATTGGTCTGTTCGAGTCTCTTTACTATTTTTAACATGTATAAGAAGCTGTATTATATACTTATAATTGTACAGTGATGTTCTACCAAAACTTCTAATAACCTAGGATCTCTGAATGTTGTTATTCATATAAATATATCACCAAATTGGAAAATTTGTGTAAGATTTATCTTGTCTTGGTCAAGATGGTGGTTGTTAAAAAATAAGTGCACTAATGTGATTTAAATGCATTTGGTAAGACAAGGAGATATTATCACACTTGGTCATTGTTATTTTAACAACAAAGATTTTGTCTGCATGGAGAGATTGAGGAAAACCTTAAAAAGGACTTCAAACCCTTATGATTTCACACACTGCTTTATATTTGCTTCATGATATGAGTGAAGATGATGAAATATTATTTAGTGTGTTTGACTACTGGGGATCCAGGGAATCATGGACTTTGGAAGTTAAATAAGTGGACACTCACTTGCTGTGTCAACATTGGGTTGTTTTATGTGGATATAGCACTTATCACACTGCACTGTAAATATTGAGTGACCCTTCTCCCCTTTCCACTAAATTACACTCCTCGTTTTTAGTTTGTATATCCTTGGGACCTAGCACAGTGTCTGGCACATGAGATAATGTTTGTTGAGTAAGAACTTGTATCTGGAGCTAGATTCAGATAGAATGAAAATCAAAAGTGGATTTCTGGTGTTTTGACATTGTTATGTGAAGCCTACTTTGGCATTTTACGTCAAATTAATTGTAGTTTTAAAGAAATGTATGGATGAAGTAGACTGGTTGGGTATAAATGAAATATTCCTGCATGAGAGAAAAATTGCACTTCTATTTTTAAGGAAAAGTTGTGTTTTGAAGGTTTTTAAGTGACAACATTAATCATTCTTGACTATAGATAAGAATTGGATGAAATAGATAAAATAAGAAAGGGCATAAAATAAGCAGATGAGGGAATAATAGGTGGGAAGGATGCACGTGAAACTATGGTTGGTAGAAAATGAGAAGATAGTAGTCAAAAGGCCTAGTCAAAATTGCATTTGACTGCATTTTGCAAGGCCACAGAGAAGAAGGCCTTGGCACTATTACTGGCATAAAGGTTCTTAAGAAGCTAAGGGATGCGTAGAGAGCGCCTTCTATTCTAGCTTCGTCTTGGCAGGGGAGTCACAACACCTGTTTCTTTTCTTTCTTTCTTTTTTTTTAATCAGTCCGATTGATGTGGTAGGGCTTCAGCACCCACCACCCACGTAGGAAGAACTTGGCAAAAAGAGGGGTTCCGAACTCTGCCCTTGTATGTTGCTGTTTATTATTCTCGGTCTATTCCCCCATTCCCTAACTAGTGCTGACATAGGTGCTGGGGGAGGAGATCATAACAGTGAAAAGGGCACAGTTCCTGCCATTAAGCTTTTAATATAACAAGGAAAGACAGATATTATTGTTTGGTTATTATTTATTTAAGTGACATAATACAAATTTGTGTAGATTATATTACAGCACTGAGAGGACACAGTTATTCTTGGGGCTTTGGAGAAGAGTGTACTCTTTGAATAGTCACCAAGGTTAATGGTGAAGAGACATTTCTGGTAGAGGAAAAACTTGATCAACAAAAACATGGCTTATCCCAGGACTGAGGTGTAGTTTGATGAGGCAGCACGGTAATGAGTGTTTTCTCCAACAAGGATTATTTTTATCATATTTCTCCCAAGGACTCTTTGTTTTGGGGGGAAAATTGAACTGCACTTATTAGTACAACTATTTTTCTTTTCCAGCATCGATCCAGATTTTAATCATTTGTTCATAATAATTGGATAGTCATAAAAATGATAGAAATGATATAAAACTTTATAACAGTTGTGATGCTGATAAACAGCCAAATTAAATAAACTTGATAGCAGATGGTTTTCATTTCCCATGCCAACTCTGATTCGCTATGAGTCCCTGGAACACTTGTGAAGGTTTAGAGGCCTTGTCTGGGTTTACTGGGAAAGACGATGTGTCTGATAGTGCGATTTTCCCATGGGCTCAGAAGAAGGGTGTGGTACTTCATGTGCCACATTTGCTATTTCTGCTGTGAACCCATAAGTGTTGTTTATCTTATATGGATCCCTTCATTTCAGCTGTTAATCCCTACTATGGCCAAGGTTGATTATATACCAGATGTGTTTAATTCTAATGCTGTGACATATTATTATCCACGACCAGTCAGAGCTTTTGATTAACAAAAACTACTGAGTTGATATAATTCTAGCCAGAAACTGAGCAGTTGACATAGGTATATATATAGATGTATATGTGTGTATATACACACACACATGTATATATGTATTAGAATCAAAAGGAAAGTTTATTAGAAAAGGGATTAACATTCCAAAAGTGTGTTCTCCTCTCAAACACTTGACATATTAATTTAGCTTGTACAGATTTATCATGGGTCAACAGAACATTCCGAGATATTCATAGCGCTGAGACCCTTATTTCATTTTTTCATAGACTTCAGGCGATCTGCTACTTTTAGGTAAGAAGCCTGTCTGGTACATTGTAAGGAGAGCGTTTTGGGAACATAGTTTGGGATCACATGATGAACAACCCTTTAAGCTATGTTCAGGAGTTTGAATTTTATGTATTAATAGTTATCAGAGGTTTCGAAGTGGAGAAATAGCACAACTGATGTTTGTTTTAGAAAGAAAATTCTAGGAACAATTATTGAAGATGGTTGGGAAAGGCAGGAAGGTATCAGTGACTGACTGATTTTATTTCTACCATCTTCTTCTGGAACCTCATTCCTCATTGGTAACTTAAGAGTGTCTTAGTTGGTTCTTTTTACGTTCCTTTCACTTAATTTCTGTTAAAGCTATGGTCGCACTTTCTTTCTTCACTGCTGACTGTCTTTGCTTCCTCATCTCCCTTTCATTCGTGCTGTCCTAGACTGCCGGGTACATCAGCACACACACTCGAACTGTTAAGGTGAACAGTGGTGTTCCCAGGCGTCAGGTCTGAGGGCTGCTCTTCCTTTCTTCTTCCGGGAACTATTTGTGGCATTTGATGTTGTTGATCATGTAGTTCTTTAAGATATTCTCCCTTGATGTAATTCTCTCCTATTTCTCCTGTGTTCTAGCCATTTCTTGTCAGTCTTTATAGTCACCCTTTCCTCTGACTATATATACCTTAAGATTGCTTTTCCTTAGAGCTCTATCTTTTGGGTACTCTTTATTTTCTAAGCTCTTCCTTGTGAAACTCAGCTAAATCCTTGACAACTCTAAAATCTGTGTATTCTTTAGGTTTATATTTTCAATAGTCTCTCACCTGTAGCACAGGTTCCCCAAATTAAACATGTCTGAAATCAGTCTTGTTATCTTTGTTAAAGCATAAATTTTAAAAGAGGATATAATCACAACTGTCACACAAATACAAAATGAACACGTATCAGAAATTTTATTTACCTTGTTAATGAGGGAACCAGTAAGATATTAAAACTGGTTTAAAAGAGAAAAAGTACCATACAGTTATATTCAGACAAGGAATGCTACTGACCTGACTAAAACTGACCAGTATAATAAGGAAATAATCAATTGTATTACACTAGACACAATATATCTTTCTGTGAACAAGAATTATTGCATTACTTCCAGTTTTCTATAAGTTACTCTGTCTCTACAAAGTTATAATGGACTTTTCAGAGACAAAGGGGCACCCTTCCTATCAGAATGAGTAATCCCTGAGCCTTTGTTCTTTATCTTAGAGTAACATGGTCCACACAGTAACTATAATTAAAAACTTCATATTATGCTCAATGGGATGCTTTTATTTCTTTAATCACTAAGTCCTATCCTACTTAGTCTCTAAAACCTGTTTCTCCTTCATTCCATTCTTTACAATACTATCAGTTATCTTCAAAAATATATACTTCTACTCAATGCTACTAGTCTCATACTTTAAAACATTTCGTTTTTGAATATCAGAGACAATAGCACTCTAACATTTTGTGTGGCATTGCAGATCCTTTACAGTTCTTATCCAGATCTATCTTCCTGACCACATTTCCTTCTAAATTTTCAGTACTCAAGCTTCACTTGAATCCATTATATTCATTGATTCTTTTGTACCGTAACACTTGCCGTTTGTTCCCTTTGCCTGGAACAGGTTTTACCACATCTTACTTGCTTTGCAAGATCCAGCAAGTGATCATTTCATTTCATCTCTTTTGTGAATTCCATGACCAGTGGTTTCAGGCAGAGTGAGTCAGTCAGTCTTTAGTTCCACAGCACATCAAATTGTAATTGTCTTGCTAGATTCTTCTGGAGGGGAGAGTTCTTTGAGGCCAGGACCTCATCTTATTTGTCTGTTTATCGTCTTTTGAGTTCAACACAAGGCTTAATGTCTTGCATAATTATTCAGTGAATTGAAAATGACTAAAGTTTTTAAAAGCTCAGGTAACCAAGTTGATGGTGATAATTATTCTATTTACTGAAATACAGCAAGAACAGATTTGGGCTTTGAGCATGTTGAATTTGAGATATTTTTGTTCTATTTAGGAAATGATCAGATCTTTGAAAATAGGAGGACACAGGAAAAACAGGTGTGAGTGTCACTAATATATATATGATACTGCAAATCATGGAAGTTGTTGAGATCATATGTAGACGGTGAAGACAGTTGCACTAGTGACTGGCGGGCAGGGAACCAAAAAGGAATGAAACTGATAGCAGTTAATTTTCTTCCTTTCTAGTAGGATGTAATGGCCTGGAAAAAATTTTAGGGTAACAGATGTTATTTTTTTTAAAGGATCATTTGTATGTGTATAGTTATTTAAAAAACAGGATTCATATATATTTTTAAGAATGAACAAAATATGACTGTGTGTTCATATATTATTGTTTCCTGGCCGTTCACATCCTAAAATGGTTTCTACTGTCTGTGTGATGGAAAATTTTAAATGTAAAACTGGCTGCAATATCAAATTATTGCAATTTATGCTTATTGAGATCAAACAGTTCATTATTTCTTCCAAGGGCAAGAATGTAATATATTTTTGCCTCTGGGGAGGGGGGGGATGATCGTTTTCGTAAGAGAAGTAAGGGTTCCGTGCTTTCTCTGCTTGTGGGTTTCCTTTTGTTCACTTTTGATCTAGATATTGGTGGTTATGTTCCGGTCCTCCTGCATATGCCCAAGAGGATTGGGAGTGGAACGGACACCAGCAGAAGCACCATTTTTTCCCGTAGAGATTAGAAACAAGGAGCTTATTGTCCTGCTTGTCAAGGCTCTGGACAGAGAGGAGGAAGAAACGAGTATAAAGGTTTTGGTTTTGGAAAGAAGTTGGAATCTTCCTGACCCTGAGACCTTAAGATCCACAAAATTGCTGAAAGAAAAAGTACTACCTTATTGAAAGGTAAGATATTAAACTGTTTTAAGGTTTAAGCTATGTAAGCCACAGTAGCATACTTTTATAAGCTATGAATCAGGCAATCATTTTTGCTAAGCTGAAGTTTTTGTGACATAGTCACCCATCCAGCCTTTCTGGCGAGACCTGTGTGCTGGAGAGATGCTTGTAGTGAGGGAGAGCCTTTACAAAATTTCACTCATCTTGAAAATAACGTTTGCTGATTGCCAGGCATTGTGCTAGGCCTTGGATATACAGAGATTAATGAGTTACCCTACCTATCATCTAGAAGTTCTCATCAAGGAGAAGAAAAACTGGTGATTACAATGTGATAAGTGCTATAATAAATAGGTACTATGTGTAATAAGGGCGGCTGACTTTATCTGAAGCAGTAACATTTGTGTACTAAAGGATTAGTAGGAGCTCATGAGGTTGAAAGGAAGGGATGGGCATTTGGGTTAGAAAGGATTCTGTGTACAAGGACAGGTATGCGAGAGCTGTCTCGTCCAGGTATTGGAAGGACACAATTCCTGAAATGACTCTCTGAATGTTTGCTATGACAAAAGAGGGGAGAGTGATGAGATGTTGCTAGGTAAGATAGGGCCAGTTAGGAGGCCCTGTTGGTTGCCAAGGAAATTTTGACTTAACCTTGTTAGCCATGGGGAAGCAGTGGAAGTTAAAACAATTTTTGTGTGTGTGTGGGACTATCTTAGTTACGAGATGGATAGAAGAAAAAAATAAATATGTAGTTTTTAAGTGTGTACCTATAGCTCTCTAATTGGGTCCCAGTCTGTTTTTTCTTTTTTACTAATATTTCTTGTGTTCTTACTAGGTTGATTGTAAACTTTGTAGGTTACTAACGAGTAGGATTTTGACTTAGGCTGTTGAAGCTCCTAATTCTCTAATTTGTGCCAACCTTAAACACCTTCTAAAGTGTATTATGTATGCCTGAGCCTAAAACCATTTTCTTCATTCTAGAGAGAAATCTATAAACCCAAGTAAAGATTCTGGCTGATTAAATGCTGTAACAAAGATTCTGGCTGATTCAATGCCAGCCTTCTTATCTCTAAGCATGACCAAAACAGGGTCTAAATTTATGGTGACCCCAAGGAAAAGGAAACCATCCTAAGAGAAGTCAGATTGGACCCTCAAGCCTTTGAAGAAATTAGGTAGTCTGAGGACTCATTGGAGGGCTCTGATTGGCCTCTGTAGCCTCTGGTTGCAGTAGAGAGGCTAGACACAAGGGGTAGATTTTGGAGTTGCTGGAGCTTTAGGTGACCGTTCTGTTAGAGGAGCACAGAACTTGATGAAGTCACAAATCTAGGGACCAGTGAGAAGATGGTGACCTTGGGGGAAGATCTGGGTGAAATGCTTGAGGAGGATATCTGCATTCTGTGAATCGTGATCTTCACTAAGAGAGCAAAGAAGGGTAGCCATTGGAGGTATGACATTCACATAACAGATGTCAATGACTCTCAAAGATCTTGCTGTATATACTTCAACCAGCAAGGCACAGTCAGGCTGGGGGAAAGGGCTCCCCCTAGATAGTGATGCTGGAGGTCTGTAGGAATTGAGCTCAGTGTGGCGGTCAGTTTCAAAATGACATGTAATCTAGTTGGAGCAAGGAGAAGAATCATCTTTGAAGAAATACATTTCAAAGGGCATCTGCCAAGATTGGGAGGCTGAGTTAAAAGTCAAGCTTTCAGGCCACAAGCAGAGTACTTCTATGAAATTAGCCCCAAAGCAAAAAAAAAAAAAAAAAAAGGAAGGAGAATAGAAAAATTCTCAGAGGGTGTCCTGAAGTACTCAAAATGAGATACATCAAGAGACATGGACTTTAGTCTTCACAGCTATCATTATAACCTATAAAGTTTAACCCTTTTAGGTTAGAAGCTCTAGAATATGATAATGACTTATAGAGGAATATGGATTGACGGTTGAGGTGTGTAGCAATTGCTACAAGAAAATCTTTTTTGACAGAAATGAACATAAAAGGAGAGAATTTGAAAATAACAGCCTGAGCTCAGCCCTTCTTATATAATGCAATTCTCATATTGGCCCTCCGTATGGCGCCATGGAATAGACTTTAAATGTATTTACTTCTACCTATACTAGATAATAGTTTATCTACTTTTAAATTTTAGTCAGAGGTTAAAAATATTTTGAATAATGAATATAAGAGAATTGTCACTGAGAACGCACTTACTCAAATTCAGAATTCTTACTTGAAAATATATAATGATTTTAACAGGAATAGGGAAGATTTTTGTTATTAGCAAACTCACTTTAAATCTACAGAACTGCGTGTTGGAAGACTCAGGAGACGGCTCTGAACAGACCCCAGAACCCCTGTGGTAGCAAAGTACTAGGTGTAAATTTTAAAATGCCATTGGCTAAGAATCTGTAACTTTATGCATGTTGAATAATTCATCTTAAAAAAGAAATTCTCTAGATGAAAAAAGATTTTTGTTTTCATAATCACTCACTTATAGAGAGTAAAGAATTTGTTGTGGTTTTAGTCTTTTAACGTTTTTTGGACACAAGACAAAATAGGTTTCCTCTGCGATGAAAAGCAAATCACAACCTAGTTTAGTAGCTCTTCAACCTCTGTAGCTGAGTAAAAGAGTGGCATTTATCCCTTTTGGAATCGATTAAAGTTAGAGAAGGTTTTAAGAAGGTTTTTTTTTGTGTGTGAACATTCAGAGTAGCATTTCAAAATGCTATAATTTTTTTCAACGTTTGTATGATTATGTATATTTTAACTTATTCATGAAGTGGGCTGTGACAATGTGTTATAATAGTAAACTAGTATGTATTGGTAACACATTTTTGTATACTGTATGTCATTTTATATTCAAAACAACTCTGTAAAATTAGTAGAGCAGGTATTATTATCTCTGTTTAACAAATGACAGTGAGGCTCAGAGGCTAAACACTTCCCACAAAGCCAGACTGACCGTTATGCTGCATAAGTATTTCTTTGAGACGAACATTATTCAGTTTTGTAGGCACAGACTGCCTTCATCTGCTTTTTGCCATCTTAATCATCGCTTTCAACAGAAAACTTTCTACATGAGGCTGGAAAATGACTGTGAATAAGTGCAATAGAGATAAACGTTTTTTTCCTATCAACAGATATTGAGAGTAGGTGTCAGCGTGCTCATAAGGTATAAGAACATGATGGATGATATCCTTATTAGCGCAACACTGGCTAAAAAGACATCGTTGTTCTTAAAGTGTTTTTATTTTTCCAGGGGACTAACAAATAGTCAAGAATTTAGGGAGATGTTTTTATTACGCTTTATAGTTAATGTTAAAGGTCTGGAAACAAATTTATGTGTGCCTCTGAAGAGTGATGAACAATTTTTTGATTTTGACAGTTTCAGTTCTTTTACTCAGATTAACCTAACATAATTATAAAATCCTAGGTTTGACTTAACAGATTATAAACTAAAGCCATTTGATGAAATGTCTATGAAATGGGATATTTTGTTATTTTACAGGATGAAGAAACACGAAAAGATTATGACTACATGCTGGATCACCCAGAAGAATACTACAGTCATTACTATCACTACTACAGCAGGCGCTTAGCCCCTAAAGTGGATGTTAGAATTGTGATCTTGTTCAGTGTGTGTGCTATTTCATTGTTTCAGGTGTGTATTGTTGGATATGTGTGTGTCTACATGTATGTGTTTGAGTGCCAGGTGCTAATCATTAAAACTGAACTAAAAGTACCTTTTTGTAAAATTTTGCTTCTAGTTGAGATGCATTTTTTTACATTAGAAAAATATTTCTTCAACCAGTTGGTAATATTGAATCTATATCAGTGGGAAATCCAAGAAATTGATGATGAATGTTGTTATGTAACTACCAAAATAACCCAACAATGGGTCTTTTTCTGATTGCCTCCTTTAGAGTATTTTCCATTTAAGAGCCAGAGTGGATGTCATCCTGATCATATCATTCACTTTTGTAGAACTTTTCAATAATTTCCCATTAAACTTAGGAAAAATCTGAACTACTTAATGTGGCCTAACAAATCTTGGCACCTGTCAGGTAGTGCTTGCTATCATTGTAGCAGTACATTCCCCCATCCATTTCATATGCCTGCTAAGGGTGCTTTTGCTCAGGTTGAACACTACTCAACTAGATTAAAAGAGCTACAGCCAAAAATAAAATAAAATAATGAAATAAAATAAATAAAATAAAAAAAATAGCGAGCTGCAGCTTTTTTTTTTTTTTTTTTTAAATGCCTACAGCACATGGTCTTACTAGGTGGTCTCCCCATCCAGGTACTAACCAGGCCCGGCTCTGCTTAGCTTCCCAGATCAGACGAGATGGGGCGTGTTCAGGGTGGCATGGCCGTAGACCAGAGCTACAGCCTTTTATGTTGTTATAAAATATCACAAAAATTTACCTTCGGCCTGAAATGAGTTTTTCCTACCATTATCCTTAAACTAACCACACCTATCATAAACTCCTTTAGAGGAAAAGAACATATCAAGTGACTAGGGTGAAGCAATTTGCTGGTTTGAAAATTGCTTCTCTAGTTTAATTTCCAGAAATGAGATTCAATTTGTACAACGAAAATGATTTCTATTGAAAACTAAGGTTGTATATTTAAAATGTATCAGCTTTGTAGAAGTATCCTTTCAAAGAAGAAAGCAAGGATAATTTTACTTTCCCGTTTCATATAATGTAATACCCTAGTAATACATATAAATTTTTTGGTGATTCCATCAACCTATTCTCTGATCTTCAGTATCCCTGTATGATTTAATGGCTTTTTGGATCAGCTCAGGGCTTACCTGACTTATCCAGCCTGGTACACCGGGGCATTTGATTGTATTCTTTTACTTACTAAGATGATTGAGGTCCTTGTTTTTAATCAGAATAGTTTTCTGCGGGGGAAGGAGGGTGGTGGTGGTGATATTCCCCAAGATGAATTTTGCTAATAAAAATGACCCATTTTTCTTTGTTAAATATTCTAGTTTTTCAGCTGGTGGAATAGCTACGATAAAGCAATCGGCTACCTGGCCACGGTGCCCAAGTACCGTATCCAAGCCATGGAGATTGCCAAGCAGCAGGGGTTGCTCAGAAAAGCCAAAGAGAAGGGCAGAAATAAAAAGTCCAAAGAAGAAATTCGTGATGAGGAGGAGAACATTATAAAGAATATTATAAAGAGTAAAATAGATATAAAGGGGGGCTATCAGAAGCCCCAGATACGTGATCTTCTCCTGTTTCAAATTCTGTTAGCTCCCCTTCACCTGTGCTCATACATAGTCTGGTATTGCCGTTGGATCTATAACTTTAATATCAAAGGCAAAGAATATGGGGAAGAAGAAAGATTATATATCATACGTAAATCTATGAAGATGTCAAAGTCTCAGTTTGATAGTCTAGACGACCATCAGAAAGAAACTTTTCTGAAACGGGAGCTCTGGATAAAGGAGAACTATGAAGTGAGTAATTAATCTGCTGTGATTTTCGTGTCATCTTCCTTACCAAGGTAAAATTGGGTGTATGATACGGGATCCCAGAAGTATGCTCAAATTTCTGAAGTCCAAGAGCTAAATAATGAATAAAGATCTTACTTTTATTGAAAGTATGACTGTATTTTATAGTGGGACAGTGGGTCTTTAACCTGTAGTTTGCCTTTTTAAGAAGAACCTTAATTACTTTAATTGGTAATAAAAATGCTGACATATTTAAGAATGGTCTAATTTGTTGTGTTAAACTACGGTAGGAATATATGTTTGCAAGGGTGTCTACAACTTCCTATTAATTGCACTAACTAAAATTTCTCTTCTCCAAATTTCTTTCCAGTCACGTAAACTTAGCCACAGAACTTTAAAAAACAGAAGGATAAGAGATGGAAATTTTGTTGAAATAACTTCATTTCAAAATAAAATGAGCACGGAATCTTCCAAATAACAACATATGTATGAAAAGTTACTTTTATTTTAAATTAAATTGACTTCCTATAATGCCTCTAAACTTTGGGCATTTTAGTAAATGCTATACTCTTCATTGTCAGCTACAGCAATTACTTCGATGTGATCAGCTGCTTAGCCAAAGACCCCAAGGAATTAGTAATGTGACCATAGTATTATTTTAGGTTTTGGGTAAAATTAATTGGTTAACATATTAAACGTAAGAATAAAGGACACTGATCCTTCTTAAGAAAGCTGAGATATACTTGTTTTTTTCAGTTTCATGGGAATTCCTTTTTATACGTGGTACCCTAAATAGATTTTACTAAAAGTAAAGTTTCAGTCCGAATTATATTTATGTAACTTAACTTACTCTGAATGCTAGAATGTTCTGGCAAGTCATTATATTCAGCCTGCTTATAAATAACGTAAAAATGGAGGGCAATATACTGTTTTGTTCCTAAATTGTTTGAAAAATTTTTAGGTAGGTTAAGATGCCAAAATCTCTGTCTTTCATAGAGTAGTATTCTGAGCTGAATTATCATGTTATTATATGAGGTTATCTTAGTGATTACTACCTAAAATTTAGAAGTAAAAACATTTCTTTCTGAAATTTGATGTGACTGTAATTCGTTATGAAAATTTGGCCATTTAGCTTCAGCTGACATCCACTAAAAGTTACAGAAATGCGTATGTTCTTTGATATTTACCTATGTGGTTTATTTAACCTTCTTGGGAACTTTAATAAAACATTTTGAAAACCAGTCATTATCTTTGAAGATAAAATTACATTCAGAAACAAATGTGTATATAATGTCATTTTGTTCCTTGGTTAGGCAACAAATACCGAAAATCATCAGTTAAATTTATAACAGGACCATGCTAAATAAAGTATGATTCTTTAATATTGGACATGGATCGTAGAGAGGAAATGTTTAAACTTGGCTTATATATGATACAATGGAAAAAAATGTATTCCCAGGTTACAGACATTGGTGCAAAAAAACTACTAGTCCTTGAACAAGTTGTTCTTTTTATTTAACACTGAATATTAAAGCATTACCTGCTTAGTATTTTCAGGTGCATGGTCTTCAGAAGACAAACCAGTACATTCATTGGAAACTTTTACCTAAACCTATATTTGAAAAATGGAACTATGCCGTAAAGCTAACAAGTGTTTCCCTTTGGACAGTAAAGTCAATTAACGTTATTTATTCTCACAGGTCTACAAACAGGAACAAAAAGAAGAGCTAAAGAAAAAATTGGCAAATGACCCTAGATGGAAGAGATACAGGAGATGGATGAAGAATGAAGGGCCTGGACGGTTAACATTTGTGGATGACTAAAGATTGCTGGGATGCTACAATGCCAAAACTTAGTCGTGATATTTTCATAACCGAGTTATTTTAGAAATGTATCAGCTGCTCCTCAGCAGTAACTAAAATTCCTCAAGTATTTGATTAAACAGAATAATGATGAAATTTAAACTTTACCTTAAAACTTTATACATCAGACATTTATGATTGTTCAATTTTTATAATCTATTTGTGGATTTTGTTAAAAGATTTGACATGAAGATTTATTAGTTCCATTTAAAAATTTTATATGTTTAGTTAAAAGATTTGACATGAAAATTTATTAGATACCATTTAAAATTTTTACGTGTTAAGTGTATTCTTCAAGTGTTTGTTTATTCTTTGTTATAGTGCCATTTTCTGCTTTCATGGTCTCTAATATTTTCACAAAACATAAAAAAATTTTAGCAGCATTTAATTACATTATTCTGAGTGTCTTTTTAGACACAAACTTCAGCAAAATGATTTCAACTATCATGTCATCTCCATTATAGTCATTCTAGGATTGAAATATGTTTAAAATATCTCTCTAGGAGAGTCTTTCTCCCTAGTCATAATATTCTTAGTAAGATCAGAAACTCTCCAGGAGAGTGAATCTACCTTCGTGTCCTTGTAGGATGATCTTGATGACAGTCATTATAGGACTAGGTAACTATTCTCAGACACTTTTCCAGAAGAGACCTTGTAAAAAGGTCTTTTGTACCATAGTATTGCTTTTCCCCTACTTCAATTTAAAAAAAAAATGAAGGAGCAGAAATAGTGTTCTGAAAAGTTGTTCGTATATTATGAAGTCGTTGAGTGGTGAAAAATCCATTGTACGTGAGTGCACTTACATGCATTTAAGCCAGGAAGAAGAGGTGCCTGGCTGTGTGCTGTCTTTTCAAGCAATGAAGTATTTATGTTTTATACATGTGGAAGTGAAAGTAATTCACACATAATTTGAGACAAGTATGATACTGCCCTAAAGTATCCATACACATTCATGGTAGTGAATCAATACTCCTGTAAAGGATTTATCCCATTGCTTCATATTAATAAAATGATTGCAATGTATCACAAGCTTGTTGGTATGACATTTTAAATCAAAGATTAACATATGGCTTTTGTATTATATAATTTTAAAAGATTAGTATACATAGTGGATATGTAGTCTGTTTCTAGCTAAAGTAAACTAGTCCTTTCAGGAGCTCAGCCCAAATATGTGACATGTACAAAGAGGCAAGAGGCAAGAGTTCCAGCCTTGCTACTATAGACAAAGACCTGAGGTGATTATCTGTCTTTGAGTTATAAATGGGTTGCTTCATTAGAAGTCATGGGAGGAGTTTTGACCAGATTATCACTAGGCCTTTTTGCAGCTCTGAATTCTGAAATGATATTTTTATAAACTTCAGATGAAAGTGTTTTATGCATCCATTCTTTTTAGAAGGGTGGAGAAATTACAGAACTAAATTATAAGCTACGTTTCAAACCTCAAATACCAAGTCTAACCATAGATCAGTGTCTTTTAAGGGTGCTGTGGTTGTCTGTAGAGCCAACAACCTCTGTCTTAGAATTCATTATCATCTCTTTAACACACAGTAGTATTTATCTAAGAACAGAAGTATGTGGTATGTTATAAGGACCAAAAGAAATACAGGCACTTGTCCTTTGTTAAAATTTCAAAGAAATTTCTGGTATCCTAGGCATTTTTTATAGAGCGATAGGGAAAAATAAGAAGACCAGATATGGTAACATTCATTAAGGTTAGCTGGTTAAAAACAATGTGTCTTTAGATGTTATTTTGCTTCTTTGCTAGATTGCTGTATTCCTGATTTTCTAGAATCTCATTTCTGGAATTAACCCTGGTAGCCTGCTCACATGATAAAAATTTAGTTGGTCTTTGGAATCACGGTATTGCATGGGTCAAGATGAATGGGCTCTCCTTAATGGAAGGACTATGATTCTTCTCTGCTCTTCCCTCAACAAAATAGGCTTCAATTTCCTAGAGTGAAGGAAGGGCTATTAGTTGTCACAAGTGTCATTCAAGTATGCTGGGCCATCCCTCACCAAAACTACAAAAATTTCTGCATTTTAGAAACATTTGGAATAAAATCCTGGGTAGAGGACCCCACAACTCCACATGCTAGAAGAATTTTCTTGTGCTTCATTTTAGGACTGTCACCATTCCCTTTTTGCTTGGCATTCAGGAGTTTATAGCACATAGCCGTTCACTGCTATCTATTGTTATCATTTCATATAATGGAGATCTGTGCTAAAATTACTCATAGGGTTATAGTCATGTCTAATGGCTTCATAACAGATTCAACTACTAACCCTTTCCTCATTGGTCTTATTTCTTGATGAATTATCCAAGTTCTACAAATTACAGGCTGCCGTTTCATAATACATCTGTTAGGTATGTACCTGAATCTTAAACACTACAGTTGGTGTATGGGATTTTAAAATGTTATATGAAAAAATAGATGAGATTAGAGAATTAACAGGTATTTTAGTACTATTGAATTTATGTTTAGAAAATCATAGTTCATTTTCTTTTAATTTTTTTTTTTAAGACTGAAAGGGCAGTACACTTTTAACACCCAGACTTTGACAATAATTTAGCTTGCAAGCCACAGCTAAGCTATCATCAGCTAGTGTTATGAACAAATCTGCTGTCAGACTGAAAAATCTGTGGAAGTTAGAAATGGCTTTTATTAGACATTCTTATAGATGTAGTTACTTTAAGACATTAAATGAGACATGGTCTCTGTTGAGCTATAATTGTGCAGATAAATGTTGGTGTTGATACAAACTAGTTGCGTGTGGATGAAATGTAATCTTATTTGCAAAATGTGATACTCTTCACATTTAAATATTGGCTAAGGCCAAATCTAGAATCTAATAAGTAAACTTTGCTAAACAAGTTATTTAACCTTTTTGGTTTTCTCAACTGTGAAATGAGGGACTTTTTAATTAGGATTTAAAATTCTATAAGCCTACAAATTCACATAGGTTTAGGCTTTGAAGAACATTAGATTGCCTGCAATTGAGAAATGTTATGGGTATTTAATTAAAAAGCCTACACATTTAGTTGAAAACTTTAGCCATCTTATTAGTACTTAAAGGATTCAGAATATCCTTGACAATTGTGTATGGAATGAATCACATGGTCTTAGATCAGTGACCTAAGATTTATTACAGATTCCTCCCGGTTTCATTATGGGATGGAAAAACTTCTCATTCAGCAGTCTCTCATAACCTCAAGAAGAGTGCCTAGGAAGCAGTGGATGGCTCAGGCTTTGCAACCAGCTAGACCATGGTTTGGTTTCTGGCTCTGCAACTGACCTGTAGCTTGACTTTGGGCAGGTTAACCACTACACTTTGTTTTTTCATCCTTAATAGCAGTGATACTATTTCACAGAATATTATGAGAAACAAGATGAAAATGTGCTGGCATATTATAAATGCGTTTTAAAAGCAGCTGCCTGCCCCTTCTTGCAACTCAGGAAAGAAACCTTCAGAGACAATAGAATAATCAGCCACTCACTAGTTTAAAGCCTACATTTACTGAAGAGACACTTTTAATGAAATAAAGAGGCATGCTTGGAATGGTTGCTCAAAAGGAAATAAAGGAGCCCTAAGTTCCACTGCCTCCAAGTCTCAATCAAAAATGCTGGTGAAAATCTCTCTGGAGAAGCTGAATCTACAAGCCTGCTTGTGAATCTTTAGTTCTTGTTTCTTTATTCTAAGTCCTAAAAATAATGCAATGGGAATAAGGAAGTGAAATAATTTTTTCTGGTACATTATACTGTGTCACATTAGATATAGCTGTTAATGTGTTTTCCTTTTTTTTTTTTTTAAATCATTTTAGAAAACCGAAGATATATACTGCCATTTTGACATAATATTGGCAGAAAGAAACACCTTCCCATTATGTATGTTTATAGAGAAGAGTGAGTTAAACCTCCTTTTCTGGAAAAATAACCCACTGTCAGTAAGAAGGTAACAAAAATACATGTCAGAGGAGTGAAGAATTAATAGATCACAATAGGGAAATGAAAGGACACTGACATTTTTAAAAAGTACTGCGATTCTTCGTGGAAATTAATGTTTTTATCTTAAAAAATAAATGAACAAATTCTTTAAAACAATACGCTGGTGATCTGTGCATTTTCGCTGGCGTGAAGTGGAAAGCGTACTTTGTCCCTGTGCCTCACCTCTGTTAAGAGCTCACGAAAGAACTGCATCTTGTGCTCCAGGTGAGGATTTCTTTTGAAAGCTAAAAAGAAAGTCTTTTCTCCCACTCCTGTTATCAAAATAAAGGGGTTTGTTTTGCCTGCTTGCATCAAAGCCAAATAAGACATGAAGAGGGGTTTGCAGCAAAGAAAGTAAAAGTTTATTTAAGGAAATGGCTCCAAGCCCAGAGACTGGTGAGCTAGTGGTCAAAGACCTGGCCTCTAGGATATAGGCTATACAGGGGAAAATTCATTAATCATGGTGGCTAAGGGATTTAAGGTTGTGGCTCTACTGATTGGTTGGAGGAAGCAATTAATCATTGCATCAGGTCCTGGCGTCGTTCTATCTGGTTTCCCGGGGCTGGTGGGAGGGTTCCGCCTTCTCTTCATCTGTTTGATGCTGACCTAAGGGCTTAATGATGAAGGGAGTGGTTGTACAATATAGGACAGAGGTGGAAGGAAAAGGAAAGAAAAGGAGCAAGTGAGTCATGCTATTTGACTAGACAAGGCCAGTTTGAATGGAAAAAAAGAAAGTCATTTTAAAGAAGAAAGTTTTTGCCTGGTTACACTCCACTTTGTGTGATATGAGGCAAGACATTTTCCTTAGTGGGTCTGTCTTAGTTTTCTCATCTCTAAAATTGAGGATGGATGATATTATTTGAAGGTCTCTTTCTACTCTGAAGTTCCATGATGCAAAAATAATGGATGAGAAGACATTTTGGTAAAGTATAAAGCAAAAGCACAGCTGGGCAGCCCTCACAAGTGGCATCCACCTTGTCTGCGGATCCCTGTGGGAGGCTGTATGCTAAAACCTGGCTGTTTGTTTCAAAGCCAGACCAGTCCTCTCCAAAAACGGCACAATTGATCATCCAGAGGTGGGCACAGGAGAGGGCTGTGTACAGGCATGAAGGATGAAGATGGGGCAAACCCCTAGACCTTTCCTGCCACTTCATGGTGGTGTGGTGCCATCAAATTTAAGACCCACGGAGCCAATTGAGATTAATTACGAGCCTTTATTGCTGGCCGTGACCGACTCTCCCCACTAGAGAATCAGCCCCGAGCCTCCAGAAGGGGAGCTTAAAAAGTCCCAAACCCCCCTAGCAACAAGCAGGTTTACGGAAGTAGAGGCTGGCCATTAACATATCTTTACACAGGATAACAACACCCTTAACATTAGCATATCTTTGCACAGAATATCCCCAAACTACACCCTGTTTAACATTAAACAATGGAAGCAGAAGTTGGCCATTTGACAGTTTTCCACCCTGAACAATGGCTGATACACAAGTATTACATTATGTGTCCCTCACTGTGGGCGTCCCCAAAGCGCCTTTTCTAATGAGAGACAATCTTCTCATTTCTCCAGCTGTCATTCTGCTGTGCAGCCATCTTCCATATCAACAACCTTGCCACTAAACATTTCAATGGCCTAGAGGCACATAGTACAGGTGAAGACTTTCTCCTCAGCCACTCGTCCTTGTTCCTAACTCCCCCCTCACACTTACTCTCGTTTCCTCATTTTTGTTGGAGGCACCAGTTCTAGCACACTCTGCTTCAGAACCCTCTGCTCCCCTTTGCATTTCATAGGCCATGAAGTACTGTTGTTTAACTTTTTGAGATCGTTCCCCTCCATTCCCACCTTTCCAGTCCTATCTAGGGCCTCATCCCAGCCACACTCTCCACCAAAGAGAGACAAGACAAAAACTATTATGAAGTTAACCTTATTTCCCCAACTTCAGTTCATTTTGTATTATCCGAGGTCAGTATTCCTCAAATGTCTTACCTTGTGGCTACTGTACTGTTTCCACAAATTTCTCGTTTCTTTTGAGGTTTTCTGTGACTTCTGGTCTTAATGGCTTTGTATCCTCCAGTACTCACTAAAGCTTTGTTCGTTCGTTTGTTCGTTCATCATTCATTCCACGTGTACATAGGCTGCACTCCTCCTTGTCGGAATGCTATCCTTCTTCCTCTGTGCCACCCACAGGACACATTTTTCAAGGTCAAGGTCTCACCATCTATGAGGAGTTTTCCCAATCCTTCCAGTCTATATCTATGCTTTGAGTTTTTGCCACATCTTTTTGCCAACACCATTCTATTCTGTTTTACTAATCTAGTGATGTTTCCAGCATATACTTTCACCTTTTGACTAGAATATATGTTAAGTTCTTTGTGGTGAGGGAACTTGCCACTAGAGAGGATTATAAAATTTGCCAATCTGCTCTTGTCATTCGATAAGAAAATTTTAACACCCCAAAGACTCAACATGTAGCTCGCAAAATGAACAGAATAAATGCACAGGCTCAACAGTTAAGGTTTCTAAAATACTATCTTTCATCTATTAGATTGTTAAAAATCAAGAACCACAATAGAGAGTTGTGAGGATGCAAAGAACTATGTAGCCTCCTGCTGGGCAGGAATAGAAATTGCTCCTACCTTCCCGAGGCTCAAGTAGGGAAAAGTTTAGAAAACCATTTACATTCTTTGACCCTTCAATTTTTTTTTAGGAGTGTACCCTAAGGAAATAAAGCAGACATGCCCAAAGCTGTATGCTTATGGTGGACCTCATACTGTTAAAAAAAAAATAGGGCTGCAGGTAAATAATATTATCCAACTGTACAATGGAATACCCTGCAGTCATTAAAAATAATAGTCATAGAGCATCGTTTTTGGACTGCTCCTTACTCCCTCTGGTTTTCCTTTGGAGAACTCCTTTCCCTGTCTCAGTCTCTGTGCTGTCCAGGAAGTGGGGATTGGGCATAGGGAGGAGCTGAACTGTGATGCGGTTGCCATGAAAGCCTCAGATGACCCCAGCGGGGAGCTCTGGAGCTGGATTCCTCCTTCAGTGTTGTCCCAACTTGAGGCAAAGGGGTTCAGTCCTTATACACCCCACATCAGTCACTGGGCTGACACTGGGAGGTGTGACCTTGGTCTGAATGGCTCTCTTAGGAAGGGCAGTTCCCACAGAGGGACTAAGCAAGATGCTTCAGCCGCTGCTACTCCCAATAGCTGGGATAATGAGCGCCTCAGGCCTCTGGGGAAGCTGGGTGGTGCAGCACAGCACCCACTAGGGGTGGATTTTCCACTGAGGGGGGTGGCGCCCCTAACATCCATTCCCCTTGTTCAAGGGTCAACCAACCATATTACCTTTTGCATTAAGTGGGTTCTGACAAACAAAGGTGTACAAGAATAAGGAAATAATCATACTTTAAGTGAAAAAAAATAACACTAATATATATTTTGCATATAATAGTGATGCCAGTTTTGTGAAACAAATGCACACACTAAAAACAAAACGCAGCATAATAGAAACAATAGTTACAGCTAACTGATGAGATAGGAGTTACAGGGCTGAATTTAATTTTCTTCTATATGTTCCGCAAAGACGTCAGGATCTGGGGTTTTACCCAGCTCACCCTACCCAATCTACTGGTAGGATTCCCAAGAAACAGTAACTGGCCAATGTATCAACCCGTTTCCTGGGAATCCTACCAATTGTCCTCCACCTCGTCCAGCCTCTCTTTACATGGCATAGAAGCCGTCAAGATCCAGCCCGCGATTTCTCCAATTCATTTCCCACCGTGGCTCTGGCCACCAGGAATCCCAGTCCGATTTATCAGGAAGGCGTCTTTGCCTTCTCCGTCTCCACACTCCATACCTACTCATCACCCTGGAAGCTTCGATGTGGCAACTTGCGCGCCTGTCCGCGCCCCACGACGCGGCTCGGGTTACATGTGTAGGCGCAGGCCTCGCCCATGCAGAAAGACCTGAGACTGGCGTCCGCCAGCCCGGGACCCCCAACCTGTGGCCGAGCCGCGGCGGCGGCGAGCGCGGGGCGCGGCGGGGCGGGCGCAGCGGCTTCCCCGCCCCGAGGCGGCGCCCGCGCTCCGGGCCTCGCGGCTCGGTCCGCCCCGCGCACCGCCCTCGGAGCGCAGCGCCGCCGCCATGTCTTCCGGGGCCAGCGTGAACGCCTTGCAGCGCCTGGTGGAGCAGCTCAAGCTGGAGGCCGGCGTGGAGAGGATCAAGGTGAGGCGGGCGGGGGCGCCCTCTCCTCGGCGCGCGGAGACGCCCGCGCGAGGAGGAGGCGGGCGGGACGGCGCGGGGCTCGGACGCGCCCGGCCCGGGCTCGCTGCGCCGCCTCGCCGGGTGGCCGCCCGCGCAGGGCCGAACCGGACCCAGACCGGGAGGGGTGCGCACGTGCGCCCGAGGGGAAGGGGGCCCGGGGGGTGGGGACGGATCGGGACCGAGAGCCCCAGGGGAGTTTCTTTTTCAGTGGTGTGGACAGTGACTCGGGGGCGGACGTGACCAGGCCAGTCGTGCGGGCGACGCGCTGGGGGCCTGGGCGCGGCTGCGGCGCGCTGATGGGTTCCAGAGGCGCCGAGGCGACTGAATGAATGGACAGGCCTCAGCGATGGGTTGAGAGGGAGGAGAAAGACGACGCCCGGGTTTCTGGAGCCGTGACAGAAGGGATGGCGCTGCCATTTGCTACGCCATGGAGAAGGGAGAGCGGATTCGGGGGCGGGAGGGTGGTGAGTTCAGTTTTGGATACGTGGACTTGGAGATGTTCAGAAGGTATTTAGCTGCATGGCCTGAAGCTCAGAGAACACCGCAGAGAGAGGTAATGAGAACAGATAGCGGTGAAAAAAGTGTCTTCGTAAAGAGACCAGAGCATGGAGCCCAGGCCGAGGAGAACCAAGAGAAAGCAAGGTTACTGAAGCAGGGAAGGAGGGGTTTTCCAGAATTTTGAGACTTAGTCAACGTGTCTAGTGTTCAGTCTGTTGATTAAAAAGCACCTGTTGCTTAATTATTTTTAGCAACTAGTATAGCATTATTTGTAGACTGTGTGTAGGTGTGAACCCTGTTGTGATCGTCCATGTACCTCAGCAGTGCCTTTTTTCTCTGTCTGGCATTATCCTAGGTCCGGAGAACACGACGATTGTAGTGGGGAAGATAAACCACACACACATTAACCAGTGAAAATAATTTCAGATGATAAGTGATGTGAAGATTATAAAACAAGAGATAATGGAATGCAGAAGTCTCAGTGGCATATATAGTACTAGGAGCAGAATCTAGATTGTAGTAAGGTAGGCGGATTTTTTATAAAAGTCTGGTTTTCAAGAGGAAACAATTTTTTTTTTTTTTTTTTACATGAAAAGCCGTGTTTTGAGGTTGAGCAGAAGGAATAAATGGAGAAGGAGATTTAGGGGGAGAGGAGACAAGGTGTCTCTCCATAGGGGCATGGCATCGGATGGGCACCTTCTGAGACAGGAAGAAATGACTTAGAATATGTATAAAGATAGATGTTTTTAGATTCGGGCTTAAGGACTCGTATGATGACAGTTTTCTTTGTGAAATAGAAGGCCAAGTTTTCTCAGGGCCTGGGAAGGGGAGCTCCTGGAAGCAACAAAAGTGAGGGTGCGTGAAAAAGTGCTGTTGAGAATGGAGGGGAACCCCTAGCAGATGCATTCATAGACACCTTGTGGCTCTGAAGATCCAGCTACTGTGAGATTGGAGACTGATTGTTCTTGTGATTTTTTTTTTTCCCCTCCAGCAGCGTTTGGCCACCTAGGGCTGAGCGCCTTAGGTGAATGGTAGCTGATTCAAGTAGAGGGTTAGCAGGGGAGATATGCCAGAAAGATGGAAGTGGGAATGGAGGGCAAGAAGTTTGAGGGTCTGCCCAGAAAGAGGCTGAGCCTAGGCTGGATAGAGTTGGAACAGAGCCAGGCTCTGAATGGGCTGGACAGAAGGCAGGAGGTGTTCTTCCTGAGATCAAAGAGCAGGTGCGGTGAGAATAGGAAGCAGCACCCTGGATGGGTAGGAGAGACTGTGATCAGAAAGTAGGATGCCGGAATGTAAATTCCAGATGTGGAGTGGTTACAAGTATTGACTGTAACTATCAGCATTGAGGAGAGATGGATGAGGAGAGGAGGTCAGAGAACTGAAACTAGGGTTGTCGAAAGTGTTCAAGACGATTTTGAGACCTGAAGTAGGAAGGAAAAGTGAGCCAGATGCCTGCCTACCCTGTGAAGAAATTGTGACGGACATTTAAAAATAATTATAGGTGACAAAACTGAGACCTGGAGAATCTGAGTGACTCATTTAAGGTCACACAGATAATAAACTTAGTTGAGGGTATTCCTCATGACAGCATGGTTCATAGGCAGCACCTTAGGGAGTCACAACAATCCAAGATGTGGTCTCATTTCAGGGCTCAATGATGGATGTTCTCAGCACATTCGGGTATGTCTTCTCTTTAATAGACTTGCTAACTGGTGAATAAACCCGGACACCAGTTTTCAAGCATAATGATGAAGCATTCCTTCCTAATTATTGGAATGCCTAGTATCTTTCCAAGGACCCCTTTTATGCTTCGGAGAAGCCTTTCAGAAGTTGCTGGGTGAGCATGGGTTCAAACCAAGGAAAGTCATTAAAATTGGGTGGACATTATCCCACCTCCATTAGCAGGTGACAGCTTCCAAGTGTTTGGACTTGTTCTCCCAGTCCACAGTGCTAGAGAAATGCTGGCCACTTTTACTCTTATTTTCTCTGCGTATCCTCTCACCTTAACTTTTTGACATGTTCTTTAGGCTAGGGTCCAGTTAGTCCCATTTTCCAAGGGGTCTTGGGAGACAGTCTCCTTCCCCTCTGATGCAGAGATAGTAAGCATGAGCATAATTGGTTCCAGATTTTTTTGAATTAATAACTTCTATATAACCGTTAGTTCCAGTTATAATTAACGTGAAAATGTCAAAACTTCTCTTGAGGGAAAAGTAAATTTAAACATTACTCTGACAATATTATGCATTTATATTATATAACACACTATTACAGTCTAGAAACTAGAGAGTAACTAACATAAGTAGTTGATTTTCTGGTTCTTTGGAAGCTTGGAAAATGAACACAAAGTGGTAGTATAAGAACAGCAAGTGGAATCATTTTTGTACGATACAGTTGAGTTTTTACACAAAGCATCATTCAATGCAAGAAAAATGGAAAGTGAGGAAAGCTTCCATGTGCAGGGAGGCATCAGACAAGGTTAAGAAGAAAGGCAGCGTAACATTGTATCAGTACTGCCTAATTAACTTCTCCAAAAGTTGGTGGCTTAAAACAACATTTATTAACTCACAATTCTTAGGTCAACAATTTGCGCTGGGTTCAATTGTATAGTTCCCCTGATCTTTGCTGGGCTCTCCCATGCATCTGCAGTCAAATGGAGAGTTGGCTCGTGGCTGAGTGATTTAGGACGGCCTCGCTCATGTGTCTGGAGGTTGATAGGCAGGTGGCTGGGGTTAGATGACTGGTTCCCTTCCACAAGACCTCCGGTTGATTAGCTTGGGCTCATTCGATGGTGATTTTAGGGTTCTAATCAGAACTCTGGCACTTGTTTGGAGCAAGGATAAGGTCCAGCCTTGTAAACATTAAGGCAGTTTGCTCACATGGCAAACCTGGATATATCAATGCTTGCTTTATACGTGAAAACTTGTAAAGGGAGTACTAGAATAAGCTATTTAGTCTCAAAACTAGGATTTGAAATGGGTCAGATATACAGCTTTTTCGTTTCTTTGTTGATGAAGCAACTAACCCCAAATATCCTAAATCGGAGTGCATAGAAATGGTAACCTTTCCGCTTTAGAGTTCAGTTATTAGAACTTTCAGCCAAAAAGAGACTTTCAGAGGTCACAAAAAGTGTGATCAAAAAACTAAAAATTACAAAAAAAAAAAAAATGCGATCAGGCAGCATGATAATTTTTCTGAACATCCAGGGGCTGCTGGATCAGCCTGTGAGCAGCACGTCAGGCGGTGGTCCTCTGTTTCAGGTCTCTCAGGCGGCGGCCGAGCTGCAGCAGTACTGCATGCAGAATGCCTGCAAGGACGCCCTGCTGGTCGGCGTTCCAGCTGGAAGCAACCCCTTCCGGGAGCCCCGGTCCTGTGCTTTACTCTGAGGACTGGTGAGTAGTGATGCACCGCGCCGGTCCTGTGCTTTACTCTGAGGACTGGTGCGTAATGATGCACTGTGCCAGCTTGGGGCCATGGCATTAGCGCAGGGCTGCCCAAAGGATTTGGGCAACTGTGTTTTGAATATTATTCTTGGGGGAATTAAAATAAAAAGCGGCAAAATGCACAATTGTCCCTGAAGGGTGGCTAGTCTATGTTTACCTTGCCTGTGGATTACATCTAATTAGGATAGCATCTCTCAATCCTCTTTGGCACTCACTCTTAAGGTGTTAATATCCTTATGTACTTGAACTCTTTAACTGAGTCGGCTGGTGGTAATTTCTTGAAGTTAATCCTACTCTCTCCTTATACCATCCCAGAGTTGTCATTTGCTCCTTGGTGCTATCAACTGCCTTGCTACTCTTGGGACTAAGGACTCCCAGAGGTGGAGGCTTGCTCCCACCAATAGCTGTGGTTTCTTTCCTAATGGCATTCAGAATATATCTGTTTTAATGGAGGAAGCTTTAACACAGCTACTGGGGAAAAGCGTGAGTCCAGTTAAAAGAGCTTTAAAAGCTGATTATTGAAATGAAAACATCTCTTTGGTGGCATATTAGAAATTTCATGGTTCTAATGCATTGTATAGAGCCTCATTCACATTTTCACTTTTTTTCCTTTTTGGAAGAGTTCAGAGCATAGATTGATTATTGGAGTCTTTGGGGGTCAACATGCTTCAAATTATGTGTTCTAAGAGGTTTTCATTCAATAGGTAATCATCTTAGGTCCTTTTTCACATACAGTAAAAGAAATTATTCACATTAAAAAGAAGAAAGTAATTATACTATCAGGTACTATTGTCCCTTTTAATGGAAAATGTCCAAATTTATGGTATTAAAGTAGGTTTTATGCTGGCATAGCATTTTTCTTTTTACAAAGCACTTTCATGGGTACTACTCCTTCAATGGTGTGATTTGGATTTTTAAAAATGAACTTGCTACTCTCTACTTAGAGAATACTAAAGTGCTATATGAAATGACTAATTTTATGTATGAATCTCAGGAAAGTGAAAATTTACTAAATTTTCTTTCTTGTAGGAAAGAAGTTCGCTGAGGAATGCTTTCAAGTGCAAAATAATGAATGACTGCCTCCAATCTCAAGAAAAATACATTTTTTCTCTAACCAAATAACTTTGAGATATTTCAGACCCTTCCCGTGGCCTGGTCCTATAGCCAAAATTCTACAGAAATTGATGAGTTTCTGCTCAAATAAGGAAACTGGGTAAGGGCGTAGACTTTTAAATAAAAATGGCCTGGTTTGTTTGGTGAAGTGCTTTATACTTAAGACAACAAAAACGTCACCATCAAATATACCAAAATGTTCCTCTTTTATAAGCGAATTACTAGTGTTTCTATACCAGGAATATTATATATGTTTTATTTACTGAATGTTTACATTTGGGGAAGGAAAACATTTTTGTTATTAAAAAAAAAAAAAAAACCCTGAATATTTGTAATTAGTTGTTCCTAAGATTTTTGCACCATAACAAAATTTGTTCTTTTCTCATGAATTTATGATTTCCAAATGAAGATAAGCCAGTGTAAAATTGGGGGAAGAATAGGCTTTATTAATCAAATGATGTCTTGATTTTTCTAGATGGGAAGGTTTAATTTTTAACACTAATCATGGGAGCTGTCTGTTTCTTAGCAAACTCGTTTGGAAAGATCAATGTTGTGTCTTGTGTTAGAGTGCACCACCCTATGTATGAAGCAGAGTTGATCTTTGTCTTAAGTTCTTCTACTTTATAGTTGTGGTTGTACTTTAAAAAAATACTGAATTATTTCCTGTCTTTAAAAATATGTTTAAAATGTGACTTACAGAACATTGCAAATGACTAAAAACAAAGTAATGCGAAAATCTTACAAATTAAATGAATTCTTAATGTCATAAGTGTTTTTTACTTTGATGATGTGCCTTTGAATTTATTTGGAACACTTCAAAGGATATTTTATTTGTGTTTGTAATAATCTTTGAAGAGCTTGAAAATAAAATTTCTGCTTAATTCACCTTTTTCTATGACAGCAACATTTTGTATCTGATTTTGTTTTAAGGCTTTATGGATTTCTGTTTGCGTGTGAGATTGAGTGCTGGGAGGTGAAATTTTTGTTTATAAGTACTTGCAGAATTTTGTAAAAAATAGATAAATATCTCAGTTACTGACATCTGCTTTGAAATACCTATGTATAAACCCATAATTACATGAAAATATCTTTGAGTATAAGTTGTGTTTCAGTAGAGAAAATAACAGCCATTAGATGAGAACTCCTTTAACTTCTGGCCACGAAACTTCCAAATTTAAGCAATCTGAATCCCTTTCAAGCAATCAGAATTCAGGTATCTCTTTCTAACCTCTCTATTTGGTCTCTGAATCTGTTTTACCTTCTCTGAAATGTCACATTACTAATTAACCCTTCTCTCCTTTATCTTCAGTTTCTTTATTGGATCCTTTCTATCAGCATTGAAACATGTTCCATTGTCCATCTTAACAACAATAAGCTTTTTTTTTAAAAAAAAGCTCCATTAAAAAACAATTTTGGCTTACAAGAAGAATTTAGTCCTAGAGATCTGCTATACAGTGTAGTGCCTATACTTAACATACTGTATTATATACTTAAAAATTTGCTAAGGGTATAGATTTAATGTTTAGTGTCCTTAACATACACACACACAAGGACAGGAGGAAACTTTTGGAGGTGATGGACTGGTTCATGGTATAGATTGTGAGGGTGGTTTCATAGGTATATACTTATCAATTTGTATACATTAGTTATGGATAGTTTTTTAATGCCAAAAAACCCACAAAAACTTCTCTTTATTTTACTTTTTACCTTTGGCAAAATCTTGATAAGATAGTGTAAGAAAACTGTAGACAGCTCACTTATGAATACAGATGTTAAGTGTCCTAAATATAAGAAATCAAATTCAGTAGTATATCAAGAGAAAATACAAAGTTAATTCAATATAAGGAAATCTATCAATGTAATGCGTTACATAACTGGCTTAAAGAAAAGAATCTATGCTGACAAGTCAATAAAATTCAGTAGCTGTTCTGAATAAAAACTAAATGGATTAATGAAATCGGAATAGAAGGAAATTAAAGATGATGAACACAGTTTGTCAAAACAGCAAATTTTATACCGGATGGTGAAAACTGGAAACATTCAGCATAGCATATTAGGAACAAGAGCACCTTTTGTCACCGCTATGTGGCATTGCTTTGGAATTCTTAGCTCATGCAGTAAGATGAAAAAAGGAAATGGTTTAAACATTTTAGGAGCTATATCTGTATTTATGGGTCATATAACTATATATACCCCGAAAACTCATGAGAGTCTAATAAAAGAAAAACTTGAATTTGTAATAATTTGAGAGGCTGGCCAGATACAAAGTATAGTTAGAAGGTTAGCCTTATCTGTATAACAACTACTTAGAAACAGAAATGGAAACTCACGTGCCATTTGTAGTGACAAAATGGTAAAAATACTTGAGAATAAATTAACGGTGCAAGTCACAAAAGGTTTTATTGATGTTTATAGAACAGGGCCTACATAAATTATAGGATATTAACACAATTTTATTAAAATGCATTTTTTTTAAAAAAAATTAAGTTTATTGTGGTAACATTGGTTAATACAATCATAATTTTCAGGTGTACATTATCATTTGACATCTGTATATTCTGTTGTATGTTCACCACCCAAAGTCCAGTTTCCTTCAGCTAAAATGCAATCTTAATTTCATGTAACTTTAGTGGAATTCCTATCTAATTTTTTTGAGGAAAACTGGTTAAAATACATAAAAGTTCATAAGGCAAAATCAAAAGTGTCCAAGAATAGTTTTTAAAACTGTGTGTGTGTGTGTGTGTGTGTGTGTGTGTGTGTAAAACAAGGGAGGGTGAAACTTGCCTTACTAGTTATAAAACATTAAAGCTGTCGAATCAAAACTATGATTTTTTAAAAAAAGGAAAACCCAAAGTAAATAATATTATTGTGATAGAGGAATAGGCAAATAGATGATTAGATGATTATAGTTCAGAAATAGACTTGACTTTTTTCCTATCCAGTGGGAAAATATGGTTTAGTTAATAAATGGTCCTGACATTGTCTATCCGTTTGGAAGAAAATAAAATTGGGCCTGTATTACAGTATGTAAAAAAATCCACGAGTTAAAGAAAGGTAATACAAAAGTATTAGAAGAAAAAGTAGAATAATTACAACTTTAGAATAACAGGTTTTCCTAAGCAAGGCAGGAAACCCAGAAATCAAAAAAGAAAAAGTATGTATACTTGACTATATCAAATGAAGTTTAAGGAATTTAAATAAGGAATTTAAATAACAATTAGATTAAATATTGAATTAACTGTTGTAAGAATCATGACTAAATAAAAAAGCAAAAGACAGAAAAACGTATTTTTTTCAGCCCTCATTTTGGATTGCTATAGTTCGCACTCCCCACCCCGTCCAATCCAGGCTACTCCATTTCTTGGATCCCTTGTTTTAGGGTAGGACTCATTATTTGGGGAGAATATCTAGGATCCTACTGTGAGAGGCAAGGGGTGGGACGCCCTGGTTGATCCCCAGTTGTACACTGAGTATCAGTGGACAGAGAAGGAGTTTCATGTCTGTCCATGATTGGAAGAGACAGCTGATGTTCTGGGGAGGCCTACAATTTTGGGTGGGGCCTAGGAACTTGGGTAAGGCCTCTCGTGAGCCCTCAGAGGTGTGCATCACAATCACCAGCAATGAATCTAAGTGCAAGTAACTCTCCTTAGGACATCAAAAATGTCACAGGGACATGCTCTCAGACTGAAAAAAAAACCCACCATGAAGTTTCCATTGCAAAAGCCAGCCTGGGAAGTGGGGACTGTTCCAACAATTCCATGTGGCGGGGTGTTTGGCAGAGGGTTTTGGAGGCTGACCTGACACTTTTGGCCCCCTGTGAAGGGCTGATCCAGACACTTCAGGCTTGGACCAGCTCAACCTGTCCTGTGACAATTGCTCCCTGGGAGTGCTTGCTGAAGCTGAGCTCACTTACTTTATCAGCAAGCCTCAGTGAGAAACAGCATGAGGAGTCAGATGCTTCCACAACATTTGGTGAGGCAGCAGGGAGGCAGGTGTTAAAAGTTCAGCCTAAGGACTTGCCAGAGTTTATGGCCTGTGAAGAAACTCCCCCGGAAGCTGATTAAAGACGGGGTAAAGGAATTCTGTGAGCTAGGCAGCCTTAGCCTTATCTTAGGAGCATCCTGCCAAAACTTTGGAACAGAAATCCCAATTAGGTTTCCATAAGTAGTTTCTCTTTAAAGTCTCCACCCCTTACATACACAAGCAAAAACAAACATCCTATAAATAAAACTGTAGTAGAAAGAGGAGACTAGAAAGAGGAAAGCAGAAGAGGTGGTGTGAAGTTAAGTTGAGCATGTTTCAAAAAGGAGGGCGTGATTAACAGTATCAACTGCCAAAGAGAAGTCAAGTAAGGTACTGTCCGAACGTCCTTTGGACATTTTGAACTTTCAAAAATTTTGCTGATCTGATAGGTGAAAATAGTAACTTGTTTTAATCTGCATTTGCCTAATAAGTAATGAAGCTGTATATTGTTTCAAATGTTTATTGTCTATTTTTATTTCTTCTGTGAAATATCTATTCATGTGTTTTGTACATTCTTTCATTAGGTTGTCTTTTTCCTACCAATTTGTAGGCATTCTTAGTATATCAGGAATATAAGCCTGTTCTCTACTATGTGGGTTGCAAATTTTTTCTCTTAGTAATTGGTTTTAAAATTTTGTCCATGAAGATACTTAAAAGTGGAAGTTCTTTAACTTTAATTTTGCCCTAGATTTTAACTTTCTTGGTGGTGGAGGTTGACTGTGGTGATCCTGACTTCTTGACTCAAAGCATCAGACTAAGATGGAGGCTGGGGGAAAGATGGAAGGCAGTAGGCCCTTTGGAAGACAACTAAATAACTCTTTTATATACACACAATAAGGTTTTCTATTTCTTAAAAAAAAAAAAGGCTTGCAGTGTTTAAGTGAATCTGGAGATATTTAGATATTATGACAATTATTATGCCAATTAGAATATTTTACTTACAAAGGTACAAACTATAGGGCATAATATATATTACAAAAATTTAATACAGAAAACCAAGACTATCTCAGAACAATTGCATTTCCTTTAATATGTGACCAAATGTAAATCGTTTTGTTACTGGGTGATCATCAAAAACAATGGAATGGAATGTGGCATGTAGCACTATTCTTTCTCTTTCAAAAAACCTCAGACGAGTTTGTCCATCAACTCTCCCAGGGACTTTTTCATACACAGACGTCGTTTTTTGCATTGCGGTAGTTGGGAGCTCATGAAATCTGTTCAAAAGAGAAAAAAGAAAACCATATTTTACAGATAATAATAAAGTGTAGCTATTTTTATTCCAGCTATCTAAGTGGATCCTGTTTCTTCATTAACTATCTACAGAATTTAAAAATTTCCAAACTGGGATAAAATGATGACCATTAAAAATTGAATTTTTTAGCATAAATGCACCTGTACCTAATGGCCTAGTATTAATTAGTATTATATATACATATTTGTATGCTCATGCTTTGCACAAATAATTAAATCTCCCTGTACTTTAAGACTTCTGTTTTTAAGTTTTCCTTTATTAAGCCTGTTCCTTCACCTATATCTGTAATGTTACAGAATTTATCCTGAACTCTGTTACATGATATGTGGTGATCATGTATGACCTCTCCTTGCATGATATGATAGATATTAGCGCCTGAAATATCCTAGATTTGAATACTTATGAAGTCAATTGAGTTAGTCGATAAAAAAGGAGGCTAAAATATTTAAAACCATTTTAGTATTCCTGCAGATATAATCCCATAATTCCAAAAGCTGGACGCTATTATAAGTAAATTTAAAAAGCAATGTAGTAGATAATTTTATCATAGAGATCACAAATACACACCTACAGGACAAATGGAAATTATCTTGATATATGCCAATGCTTTGGATACATATTCTAGGGCTGCATCAATATGAATTCAAAATGTGTTATATTGTAAACATATAAGAGGTGCCCAAAAAGAGTCTGGATAAAATTTAGCATCTATTCTTCACTAAACTTCTTACAAAACTAAAAGATAGAATACTTCTCATTAAAATCAGGAACAAAATAAATTATGACAATTAAATGGGCCCAAATCCAAATTTTGTTGAGTCCTGGATCTTATTATATAAATTTAGAGGTCCTCTTTTAATGAAACAAAGAATACACACGAATTTCTGGTTCCCTCTTAGGCCTCACAAAGGGCCTATGCAAAACAGGAGCTTTGAAGCTTAAGTTCCTCCCTTTCTTTTTTCTTTTTTCCTATCGTGGCAAAGTCACCTTTGTATGACCATTAAAGCTTAATATTTTGTTTCAGATGCTCAGGTCAATGCGATAAGAAAATGACACAGAAAGGAAAGGTATAATTACCAAAAATGAGAAAATAAAATTGTCCTTTTAAAAATGACATCAATTAAATGTTTAGAAACATCAGTTGTACAATTGAGCTAATACCAGTATCTATTTAATAGAATTGTCAGAATTAAATAATCCACATAAGAACCTAGAATGGCACCTGGTGCATAATAAGCTCTTAAATTTTAGCCCATTAAATACCCCTGCCTGACAAATAAGTTAATTTTCTAATTTCCCCATCTCTGTTTAATCTTTGTTGATTTTAGCCTTCTGCTTTATTTAGATTTGTTCTGTGTTTTTATTTTTAACTTAAGTTGAATGCTTAATTCATTTAAAGCTACAAGAACTTGACATTTTCTTTGCATTTATTTTGTTAGAAGTCTGTAATTAGAATTTAATTTTCTTTGACCCAAAGGTATTGACAATTCTTTAAGTGTAATAATTAAAAGGTTTTTTTTTTTTTTAATTTGGCGGTGGTTATATCTTTTTAAATTACATCTAAGCATAGTTTATCAACTGTTGAATCTTGTTACCTGTTAGTGATTTCTTGTCTCCTGAGGTTGAAGATTCAGAGTGCCTTTTCTGTCCTAAACATTTTCCACTTCTTTGGTAGAAACAAAGACTGTTGTATTCTTTTTGATTTACATTAGAATCAGAGGCATAAAATAAATCCAAACTGGGAACAGATGGTAATTCTTTCCGGAAACTCTTTTTAGTTCCAGCGTTTGAACTTTCACACATGAAGCCTTCTAACTCATCCGATAGACATTTTTGCTGGTTAGCGAACAAATTACCTTTCTGAGAGTACCATTTGTCACATGTAGTCTGCTCTGCACCATATTGTAAGTTGAATGAGTGTTTCTGTTGTTCCCATACATTTTTCTTAAAGTTCCACTGAAGAGGCGATTGAGAGCCTTCTAGTGAGAAGACAGGGGCAGATACCTCTTTATTTATAGGTCTTCTTGCTTCGTATGCTCCCTTTTTCTGATAATTTATAAAATTAGGGGCAATACCCTTCTGAGTGTCAGTTGATGATGTTCTGGTTTCACAATTCATTTGTGTTAGACCCAAAGAAAAGACATCTGATTGTGAATCATTCTGGTGTAGAAACGAGTTGCCGGCCAAGTTCCCTGATTCTGTATTAACCAGAAAAGGATTATTCTGTGCTATGTTAGGGTTACAACTGGAGTCTCTCCAGTATCTGGTCTGACTGTAAGAAGTCATAGGTGGTAAAATGCCTGGCATCTCTCTTAGTTCCATAAGGGAAGAATTATAATTTGAAGTGGTGTTTGTGTCTTCCTGCACTGTCTCACTTAAGTCTGAATACTGGTAATATTCATTATTTTCTTGAATAACAGACTCTGAAGAGTCAGAAGCTGAACACTGAGATGTAAAGTTACTAATCTGATTCCTATTTTCCCGAGGAGATGAAATTTGAGGTGATTTTGTTATGGAAGAAGAACTAATCTTGAATAAGGAAGTGGTGCCACAAAATGCTAAAAAAAAAATTAAAATTATTTAATACAATACAAATACAATATGAACATCATTCAAGAAATTTAAATAATAATGCTTATCTACATGGAAAGGAGGTAAAATATAAGTAAGTAGTTCCTTCATAGGTATTATATTATATTAACCCATGTAATAAAAACATAACATAATTAGGCTCTGTTAAAAGAAAAACATATTGTAATTTGCATCTATTTTCTAATCACTTGTAATAGAATTTTTAGTTAAATACCATTTCCTCAATAAAAATTTAAAAATTCTACCAATAAGGCTAAAGTTCTCTTTAACTATTATAATGAAGGGCGTCAGAATTGTTGGGAAAAGATCATGTAAACTCATATGAATAGAGTGTGTATAATTGAATATTTGTGGGCAAAATAATACTTCAAAATGATTTGATGTGTGATAAACTGACCGTACTGAAACCTATATAAGAGCTTTAAAATGTATAATATGATTGACAGCAAATGAAAATTTTATATAAAATTAGTTCAAGGAAATTATTTCTTTGTTGTGTGAAGTCCCAAACAATTATACGTGGATACTTTCATTTCGAAAACTCTATGGGAAGAATAAATACTCATATGGAAATGGAATAAGCTCATATAAGCATATAGACCTCAAATAACTAACCTTTAACACTTTTTCTGGAACTTCAGGTAGGAGTTCCTGAAGTTCATGAAGAGTCGCTAATAATATCCAATGTAGTGAAGGTCCTTTATTTAACATGAGCTGAGCCACCAATGGGTTAATACATGGAAAGTCAAGTAAGTACGTTTCTTCCTAGAAAAGAGTTTGAGCAACAATAAGCCAGCGGTCTTTTGAAAGTGACTCATTTTATTCTACCCATTCTAACAAATTAAAATTTTTGTTATTGCACCTACACTCAATTTGAAATGTCTGGGGAAAGTATGGCCAGGAGGGAAAGAAACTTCTTCGGCGGTAAAGATTTGTACATTCTCAGAATTAAAACTGTACGAATTCAGTACACTTCAGTTTAATTTCACTCATCCATTCTTCAAATGACAATTGTTTTATCTAATGGTAGATTTTCTTAGTCTAGGACCTTAAGATTTCTTTGGCTCCCTTTGTAGACCATATATTATCACCCTTTGATTAAGATGAACCATGTTTATGATATTTAAGAGATGTCAAGATATCAGGAAAGCCTTGTTGTAAAGAATATAGGAAAATTTTATTGACTAGAATTGATCCCAAAGTCTAAAAATGTATGTTTTCAGAGAGATCTCATTCTCATAAAAGTCTAGAAACATAACAGCCCTCTCTACTATTGCCATATTCCATATTTTCCTGGGTTACACTGGCTTTTTGCATCTTCTTTGATGCTTATCAAATGACAGACATGTGAGCAGAAAGGACATGTCTTGGTAGGAAGAAAATAACACACACACACACACACACACACACACACACACACACATCACAGTTAATTATACCCATGCTTGCTGATAGTATTATGCACCGTTTAGGCATGTAAAAGTTCTGTGATTTAATATATGTAAATATTTCATTTTATTTATTCCTTTTGTAATTTTAGTTTTTAAATGGGTAAAATAGTCACATGGTTAAAAATTTTAAAGGTACTAAAAGGTGAAAAGTCTCTTTCCCACCCCTTTACCCCAGTTCTCCTCTCTGGAGGTAACCAGTGTTATCATTTCTCGATATCCTTTCAGAGATATTTTAGTAATTTACAAATTCATATAAATATTAATTTCCCTTGTTTTACACAAATAGTAGTTTATTGCATGCTCTGTGCTACAGCTTTCATTTTTCACTTAACAATCTATCTTGGAAACTATTCCATATTAGTTACATAAAGAGCAAGAACTTTGTCATTTTTTATGGCTTCACAATTTGAATATATTTTTAAAATAAAGGTAATAGAAACACTGAATTTGTGTGAGAACTTGGAAATATGCTCAAACAAAAGGAATTTCTAAAAATTAACTATTTAACCTTACAGGTACTTTAGAGGTATTACAACTTTACTCTTAGTTTTAATTATGTAATTGAATTACTGACAAATCATGGATTAATAAAATTTTGCTATTCTTTTAATAAATTGACTATTCTTAAATGTTTAGATTTAGGAATTAGAAAAATAGTTATGTTTTTAAAGATATTAGGTATTAAAATCATTAGATCACCCTATAATAGTTTATATTTGAAAGTTCATTATAAAAAATCTCAATAAAATAGTTATGTGAAATTGAAAAATACGAATGATTCTGGAAAGTGATCTAAGTAAATGTGCATTATGGTTATTGTTATATATGTTCATGCAAGCATTAGGAAACAAAAATATGCTACCAGAAAGGGGATTCAAATATATGTACTTATATTCACTTTGAAAGATGTAAATTTATTTAGGAAATAAACCTTAGATGGTGAAACTTCAAGCCAGGATTTATCCAACCATTCATGAGGATCTCTCTTTGAGGTCATCAAACTGTGGTCAGCAATTTGTCGAATTATTAGTGCAGTCTCTTCCACTCCTGGAGACATTATAAGCTAAAAAAATACATTTTAATGTTACACTATAGAAAATATTAAAAAGCAAAATATATCATTCAAAAATTATTTATAATTAGAAGAAAAATAAAAGCACAGCAGATTCTAATCTTTGAGCACTATTTTAGATACCATTTATTAATTTGTTTATGTGAAATCCAGGATATTTTATTTGTAAAGGTAAGCAATTTTCTTTTCTTCTTTAAGTGATATCCTTGTAGTTTCCAATTTTTGGAACTAAATTGTTTTTCTTCACTTCCATTTGACGTTTATTAATAAAATACTTTAAATATATTTGGTGTCATATTTCATCTATGTTGGAGAAGCAATTTGGATATCACTAGTAATATTTAATATTTAGCTTTTTCTACATTAAACCTAATAGTCTTCAATAAAATAAGAACTTGAAAAATATAGTGTAGTATTTTTCAAAAACAAAGTTAAAAAAAGGCTATTAACAGACGAATTTGAAGCTGTATTAAAAAAGAAAATAAGTTTTTGATTTAGAGTAGTTTTCCTCTGTATTTTTAGAATTGCTCATTCACTCTTAGCTTATTTAATACTGAGATATCCCTGCCAAAATTGTGTGTGTGTGTGGGGGGTGTATTAAATTAAACTCTAAAAAGAATTTAATTTCCCCTACTTCCTGTCTGTTACTTGTATTTCTCTTAATGCTGTTTTCTCTTCTGAAATGCCAGTCTTTCTCTTCCTCTTTAATTTCTATATTTATCTTCTTTTAGATTCGGTTGAAGGAAAGGTAGTTCATGGATTAGCAGCTTAATGTGGATAGAGAAATACTACCCTAAACAATCATATCTTAAAATATTGAATATCCTGTCCTAGTAGAAAAAATTTTTAAAAAGACTGTACAAACCTCACAACATAATTATAATAGTTTTCTCTTTCACAAGAATTTTAAATATAAAACTATTCGTACATACCTGGAAGTATATATGTTCTAAAGGATTTCCTTTAAATTGTGTTAAATAGATATAGACTGCACAGAAATGCACTATTTGAATACAAATTTATTTTATTGCCAAGTTCTGGAGGTTTTGAGAATATCTGACACTTCTATTTGAATATAAATTTTACTTTTAAAAGCCACAATTTTATGATAGTTTAATGAATATTACTTTCTTAGACAGAGCAGAGCTTATGGCTGGACTCTGGCAGTTCCAGGAATCCCCAAACGTTGTTTTCAAATTTTTGCATATATGTGTATCTGTGCATTTTTTTGCAAAGAGCATTCATAAGAAATTCATAGAACTTTTTTTTTTAAATTAGAATAAAATATAGCATAACACTACTAGTATTTTCTTTTAGATTAAGAAAATGTACTTAAGCTTCCTAACTTCCTTTGTGGATAGGGTGCCTGAGAATAAAAACTCCATTCTGATACACTTGAAAAGGCCAAAAACCATATTACTAAGTAAAGTAAAGTAACAATATATTCTAAAATGATATAAATCTAAGGAATCCCCTTTAATATAATCATGTCATCAGTCAGAAGAATTTGAGTATTGGTGATATAAGGGTAAGTAGAGTGAATTGATATATAGCTGTTTCTCAAATTCTATGGAAAAAATAACCAACTTTTTAGATTATTATGTAAAACTTGAAAAGTCTTTAGAATAGTTTGATTCAGGTGGGATCAAACTTTTGTTTGGAATGGATTGAGCCTGGGCAGTACCTCCTGTTTCATCCCCAAATGTCTTCCTTGGAACATGTCCTCTATGAGCCATGTCACTGTACCTGAATACAATATCACTCATTGATATCATGTACTCAGTGTACAGAGAAATAAAATGATTCTGTAAAGCATATTTTGCATATAACTGCTTACCATGAGCTGGGAAGAAAAAGAGGCTGATTAATTGGTGAAACTTCACTTGAATGAATAAATGAGACAAATTTACATTTGCCATTCATTTATTTAGATAATTTTTCTAAAAATTTTATTTCTATGTTTAATATTTATCATATCACAGGACCAAAATAATCTAGATGCAATTTCAAATAGATCATTTGTTGATTTTCTTGACAGGTTGTGCTTTGATTTAATTCTATTTAGTAGACATTTTTTGAATATTCAAGTACTGTGCTAGATGCTATTGGCTTTACAAAGAAAAAGAGCCCAGTTCTTACCTTCCAGGGTGGAGGATGTATGAATAAATACTTCATACAATAAGAAAGGTGCAAAATATTACTGGGAGAATGGGAGGAGGAGAGATTTATCCTGATGGTATAATTGTGGAAATTTTATTAAAGGAGGTAGTGTACAAGTTGGGCAAAAAAAGACAGAACTATGAAAGGCTTGGCAGGAAGAGGACTGAGATAGTATTCCTGGGGGAAGACAGGCCAGAATGACATGTTTGTGCAGTGGCTGAGAAGGAGGTAGTGGGGGCATATTCAGGAAATGGTGAGTAGAATGGCACTAAAGGAAGAATCACTGGGGGCCAAATTGTGGAGGAGTTTGAATCCAGCTTTGTTTGAACTCTATTTTGAGTAAAGTAGGAAGCTAAGGAAGGTCTTTTGAGCAAGAAAATTTAACTCAACGACAAATATTTATCAAGACCCTAGTATGTTTTGGCGCTTGCACTGTACCTACTTGTACTATGCTGGGTGCCAGGAATACAAAAATGAATAAATATGTTCTCATTCCTTCAGAAGTATACAATTTAGGGAGTGAATATTCAAGCTGTTTTTCAGAAATGTAAGTTATTGGTGTCAATGTATAGTATACACTGGAGTGGGAAGAGTAGAAACGAGATTACTTAAGAAGCTACATTAAAACTCCAAGTGAGAGGTGATGAAGGCCTGAATTCAGGGAAATAGCAGAAGGAATAGAAAGTAGACACATATTCTAGAGACACTGCAGAGTTCAAAGGTGGATTTAGCTTTCAATTAGATTAGAATAGAATGGGGGAGGATGAGAAGTTGTTTTTTAGACATGCAGAGTCTGGTGCCTGTGGGATATTCATGTGGAGACTGCCAGTAGAAAGCTAGAATATAGGCACAGACCTTAACAAAACTCAGGAAAAAATTTTTTATACTCAGAAATGGGAATGGCTGAGTTTATCAATAAAGAACAAGTGTTAACAGAAAAGTACTGAGCCACCAGATCAGAGAATGTCTAAATTTCAGAGCAAGGACCATTGAAAAAAAGAGCTAAGAAAGGAGACTGATGAGAGATTACAAAAATATTAGTCTATTCATATGTCACAAGATTTCCATTTTACAGCAGATAAAAACTTAGTAATCTTTCATAAGTGAGCATTTTAATCAAGGGATATTATTTTTATTCATATCCTTCTAAGTTTCAAAAATCCAAGTAGTAATTAAGAGATAAAATATGATTTTAAATTCATTAAACTAAAGGCTTTTAGAACAGAAGTTTAGGTGGAAAGAATATTCATTAATTTGAAAACCGTTCTTTATTCGGCTTTTAAGCAGTTTTTAGTTTGCCCGTTTAATGTCTTTTTTTCTCACGGGGCACATGAATTTGAGTATAATTTTGGTTTATGAAAAATATTTATGAACAAACATATTAGAAAAGAATACCTTTATATCCAGTTCTTCTGATTTTAGCCCAAATGAAACCAAAGCTGCATAAATCAGTGCTAGGTGATAAAGTGTCTTTTCCGTAAGATGGTACCTAAAAAGAATTATATTACTACACTTCCACTCATTGGATATCTGGTTATACTTATTAAAACTTCATTTTTTAATAACATTTCATAATGTTATTAGAATAACCCGGCTAAGATAATACTAGTGTGGCAGACTCATAGTTTTTGTCTACTTAACACTTTTCACAAAACGTTTCCACTTCTATTCTTTAATAAGATTGTTCAATCTAGGGAATGCTGAAGTGGGGTGGGGAGGAAGGAGAAATTTAACCTATCCCCTTACTGGCCAGTGCCTTGCATGGATTTTTTTTTTTTTGGTAATTATTCAATAATGAACCTTAATAAAATAAAGTATAGCAAAGTGCTATTTAGTTGCTGTATTTAATAATATTTTAGAGACAAGTGATTTAAGAGTGACTTAACTTTTAAAAGACAAGTCCAGAATTAAAAAGTAATAAGATGTGAGACACGTAAAGCTTAGTGAGGTAGAGAGGGGAAGATGATTTGCACAGAATGTCCAGGGGAAATATACCAACTCCGAAATTCTGATTTGTTTTCCTATGGGCATCTCTACCTTGAGGATCGCTGACTTTACCTAACCTTCCCTGTATCTCTTGATCTCTCTTTTTATTTTTCCCTGACCTAGTTATTCAGTGACTTTAAAAAACTAGATGAGCAAGGGAAAATTTGCATTGCTACTTCTGTTTACAGAAGAGGACCGAATAAGTTAAAAAATATAAAAGTGACTTTGGTGAAGAAATGTTTACTTACTCCGAGTTTAATGTATTTTTGGTATATAAAATTATCCAACAATAGCTGTACTGGAATGATAATGCCATCAGTCTCATAATGATATTGTCTGATGCCTTCTCACAATTCAATTCTTTTAGGTCCTACCGGAAAATTAATAAAATAAAAAGATTCACTAGGTTGAATAGTTGTTATGGAATTATTACTACCATATTTCAAGAATCTATGGTATATGTTATAACTTGAGAAAGGCATGGGTATAGGCTTCCATTTTATGAAAAAAGTAAAATCACACTGGAAGTAGTAGGGGAAAGCTATACTAGATGTAATACAGTTGGTGATAGCTTCAGCAACATTTATGATAGGCTCATAAATGTCCCAAAGCCCTAGATATGAAGAAAGCAGCCTACAAGAGTGCCCTATTTGGGCAAAGTCCTTTGTAGACAGGGATTTGGCTACTTGTAAAGGCAACAGAAAATAGGTTTAAAATCTCATGGGATAATTTGCTCTGAATACTTATTTAAAGAAGATGAGAAAGCAGCAGTTAATGGATTTCTAGGAATCTCTTTTTTTTTTTTAATTAAAATTGTTAGGGTGACATTGGTTAATAAGATCAAACAGTTTTTAAGTATACAATTCAATAATACATCATCTCTATCTACTGGTATAGAATTCTCTTTTTCCTTTAACACATTTTTGAATAATTCAGGAACTGTCTTGCTCTAACAGTTACTTATGTAACTGTGGATTAAAATAGTTTTCTCAAACAACATTTCCCCCAAAATTTTTTTTTAAAGAACCTTAAATATCCAAGACAAAAACCTCTTAAGGACCCCTCCAAGAGAGCTTTGTGTGTCCATCATATATAATTCTTATATTGTTAACATTCGTTCATCAGTCAGACTTCTACCTTAGCATAATATTTGCCATTAATTTATACTCCATGCCATCAAACTGATTTCTGCTCCCCAATCCCACCCTATTAAAATAATTTCTTTGTAATTTGTACTCCAATCAAACAAACGTACCAGGTAGATTAAGTCAAGAATTTCTACATCTTAATTTCTAAACTATATGGATTTTTAAAGAGAATTTCTCTCATTTTGAAAACCAGCTTATTTACAGGCAGTCCCTACTTACCTTAGAGGAAATCTCATATAACCAATCATAAATTAATATACTACTGCCTTTTAAGAAACACAGTGACTAGAATTTAGTTTTTAAACTTTTTAACACTTTAATTTTTCTATAAATGTATTTAATATAGGTCAATATACAATATAAAATATTTTATATTTGCTTTGTCTTCTTAAAGTATGTTAAAAATCATAAGGCATCAAGGAAGCTGGTAATAGTCATTTTCCACAGTGGTGATTTTGGCACTTGTGACCCATTTGCAAAGTTTTGGAAGAGCTCACTAATAGATTATAGTTAAGCTCTCTACAGGAAAGCTAATAATATATTCATGGTTATATATATTTTAATATGTTTGATTTATATTTTTTACTATATAGTTTTACCTGCAAAATTACGGCAGTGTGTTCATCAATCGTCATCAGTACATAATACTCTGTACCACCAAAGAGTTTTAATGACTCACTGCAGCATCTCTCCACAAGTGTGATATTATATCTGTAAAATACAGTAACTTGGGATGATACAATGAAAGGCTAAGAAAAATTCTTTTAGAAAAACTGCATTGTCTTCCTGCATATTAACTTATTTGAACTATTGTGCTTTTTCTTTCATACATCAATCTATTCTACTTTATAAATTTGAAGAATGAAATTATGATTTACTCAGCATATACAACAAATTAATTGAGATATATGTTTCCTTAGGTATTTTGCTAAATATTACTGTACTTAATACTATTATGTCTTGACCAATTTATTCTAGCTCTTTAAATAATAATTCATGAAACCAAAACATGCTATAAGACTAAAACATTCTGCATTCATCAGAATTTTCTGTTCTTTTTCATTAACAATGGCCTAGATTTTAACTACCTTTATTAGTTCATAGTTTTCCATGAATGTCCCACAGACTTAAATACAAAAACAAAATATAGAAAATATGTCTGCATCTTAACTGAGGTCATAGCACTGTTATCCTTAAGCTACATCCTTAGATATAGCTTAATGTCTAAGATTCCTATGACAACTCGTGTGCTGTGATAAAATGTTTTATATGATTTAAAAATGCTCAGTGTTGGTAGGACCTTAGAACGAAAAGTCTAAAAACTTTACATTTAGACCTTTACAGTCTTGTTTCTGAGGCATTATTTAAGTCTTCTAAATATGAATGCTCATTCTCAGTATTATCAATGACCCAAAGATATGACCATATAATTCACAGAAAACTTACATAAAAATTCTTATTTGCTAGTAACAAATGAAATTAAAATATAAAATTTAAACAAAAATGAATTTTTTCCTCCACAAAATTAATATATATCACCAAAAAAGATAACATTCAATAATTATGATGGTGTACTAGAGAGAGAGATGTAATCCTCCTGGAAAACCATTCTTATGTGATATAATTCCAGGCTTTAATCAGAGAGAAATAGTGAAACATAAGGAACATAATATTTAGCCTCAAGGATGGTTAAAGGTATATATATGTATACACCTTTGCTAAAGGTGTGTGTGTGTGTGTGTATATATATATAATACATAATATACATATATATATGTATTATATATATATATATGTATATATATACCTTTGCTAAAGTTATTAAATCAACAACTTACTTGGATTCTAGCAACTGAAGAATTTGTGGAGTATTAAGAAGTCCTTCAGATGCAAAAAACACATATGGAATCTGAATTTCCAAAAGAAAACCACCAAAACTATCCAGCAAGGTGTTTCCTAAATAAGATAAAAAACTTATAAATATTTCTCTTTTTCCTCATACCCCAGCTTTTTATTTTTTTACTAAACATGAGAATAACAGGTGTATGTTCAAAGAGTAGTATACAAATAAAACATATTCATTGTAAAAAATCAGATATCAGAATAAAGAAAGGTCTAAAGAATAAAAACCATATGTTATCCTACTACTTAGAAATAAAATTGAGTTAACAGATTTTACTAAAACTACTATATACTAAAAACAGAGGTTAGTAAATACTTCCAGACTTTTTTCTATATAATTGCTTGTCTATATGCACACATGTACACTCACTTAAAAAAAGGAAAAGAAAAAATAGGATTATATTCTACCTGAATATTAAAATCTGCTTTATTCACTTAAGTATATTGAACATTTACTGTGTAAACAAATTTAAAATTATGCACAATAACTCATAGGGAATGATATAGATCAATAGGAAAAGAATAAATACTTCAATAGATAAATGGACAAAGGACATAAATAGGCAATATTTACAAAAGAATGGCTATCCAAGATCAATGCACATATGAAAAGACATGGGTTATGAAAGATATGCAAATTAACACTATAAAATACCTTCTACCTATAATTATGTCAAAGTTTTAAAAAACTAAAAATACCTACTTATAGGAAAGATATGGGAAAAAGGATCCTTTCACATTTTCTGCATAAATGTTAATTGAGATTAGCATTTCTGGAAGAATATTTTGGCAACATATAAAGGTGTGTATACCTTTAACCAAGCAATTCATTTTACTTCTTGGAATTCTTCTTTCTTAGAACAAGTATAGAAAGATATATAAGATAAAAACTACTTTACCTTGCAGTATAATTGTGGAAAGTTGCAGCACTGTAAAAGCCCCAAATAAGGAACTGGTTGAATAAATTAAGTTCATCTTTGGGGTATGGAAGAAACCTCTAAATATAAACTAGGATGCCTTTCTTTTTCTTTTCTTGTGCCTGTGTTTCAATTATTTAATCAACTTAACTTTTAATTTTATATATCAAAGTAATAATTGTATTTAATTTTATATATCAAAGTAATAATTGTAATGTATTTTAGAATTGAGTTCAAATATCTCAGAATTCAAACTTCCCACTCATACCTGAAGTAGAAAGAAAGTAACTTATGGCAAATATTGAAAGAGAGATGTGCTGAGACTAAAAATCTACAGGCTTTTAACGTAAAGGATCTGAGAATTCACAACTTCAGTCATGTGAAGTGAGAAACACAAAGAAACCAAAGGATATACAAAGTGGTTTTAGACTCTTTTCTAAGTATGTTTGTATAATTTTCTGTTGCACATTAAAAGTTTTCTGAATCAGTCAACTATTACATTTTTTTTCTCTAAAATTCAGTAAAATACTATTGGATAAAAGTATCAAATTAATATTAGATAAAATTGTAATAAAATTGCACTATTACAAGTAAAATTTAGAAGTTAAAGAGATGAAGATAAATATAATCAATAAGGCTTATTTTATAAATGGGGCATATGGGAAGAGATAGTTAAAGGACTTGCTTGAGGTCATATAGATGGTGGTAAGGAAGATTAGAGCTTGAACTCTTCTAATATCATAGCTTACTCTCTTTCCATACTTCAGAAACAGAAAACGAAAAATTTTCATTCTAAAGGAACAAAAAAAGGATTTTAATTTATATTCTTACTATTTAAAACTGTATCTGGAAGAATCACTTTAAAAGCCATGTATGGAATATTCAACTTTTCACAGTGTTTAGTCCAACAAGAGTTTTCTACATAATTGTATTCCACGACAAATGAGAAATTACTCCAGGGGAAATCTGCTCCAATGTATTCATTAGGTACAACTACACAGGAACTGTTACTGAAATAAAAAGAAGGCCAAGTAAACGGAATTATACCTGTATAATGTTTTGGGCTTATTTTATTTTTCTCTAATCTATGCCTTCTTAGTGTGGAAAAGCAATGGTGTATTTACTATTGATTTGTTCTCCAATCGTGTTAATCTCTTTTTACCTTTCTTTTTGATGGTCATACTGTGATTATTTTTATCCTCAAATGCAAAGAACCCTAATTTTTTTACCTGAGTCCTGGCAATAACAGACAAATCACACATGATAAATCACTCTCATTTTCTTACAAATGTAAAGTTTTAATCTTTGAGAATCTATGTAATAGAATATTACATGACAACTGTGAAATGGATTAATTTTTTTTCCAGGAGGCTTCATAAGTGATTTAACAACAACAAAAAAATGGATTCTTAAATATCACAACTTTATCTTTCCCATCTACAAATTTCACATAGTAGCACTTACTGTAATTAAAATTTGCTACCGTTGCTTTCTACCCAGAGTGCTCTAGATAGCTAGAAGTTAAAAGGAATCTATGTCTAGCTTTGATGAGCTTCTATTTGATTTACATCTTCTCTTTTTATTATTTAGATCCCAATATTAGAAATAAAAAATTTCTACATAAAATAGGCAAAATAAAAACAAGTCAACACTAAATTTATTATTAGCAAGCCCTTACTGAAAGAATGAATAAAGGATGTGCTTCAGGAAGGAGAACCCAAAACAAAGGAAAGATATAAGAAACAATCTCAAGCAAAAAAACCTGCTAAAAACTAGTAAGTCTAAATAGGCAATCCTGAACTAACAATATAATAATGATGATAATTTGGGGATATTAAAGAAAGATTAGACTAAAATTCTGTACAACTATATATAACAAAAGACAATAAATTGAATTAAAGTGCTCTATGTAAAACATTTTTCAGGAAGAGGGTAGAGACATTGATTAATTGCAGATTTTATTAAACCTTTTTAAAAATTAAATTCTAGGAGAAATGGTGCCCTGCAGAACCGATATATTTGCTCCCCATAGATAAGAAATACATTGTTACCCATTTAAAACACCTTCAGATTCCAGAAAATCTTTTCTTTTGTTTGAATGTAAGGCAGTCACTGTTAAACCTGTTGGAAAAAAGAGTAATGCAAGAAAGGTTTTTTTTCATTGTTATGTTCATATGTATTTTTTAGGTGTGCCATGTACTTCTCTACCACAAAATGAATTAAATATCTGCAATACATGGAAATCAAAATTGCTTAACATACAATTCTTATATTATTTACTGTTAATTTAATAGTTAACTTTTACTAACTGCACTAATAAGCAGATATTTGTTGCAATATTTGTATATATTTTCAGTTCAATCTTTTTCACTAGTTCTGTCTAATACTAGGTATATAGGGAGGCATTCATTATTAGCTCATTCATACATTCATTCATTCAATAAATCTTTATTAAGTAACTTCAATGTTCCAGGCATTTTTGTGGGTGCTGGGAATACAAATTAGGGCATAGTCCTTATCCTCCAGAAGTAACATTTTTAGTGAGGAAAAATCAGTTAATAAAATCATTTATTATAGTCCAGGGTGCACAGAGGAAAATCATTTAAATCAATGCTTCCTGAATAAATGTTTTAACTTATTTTGAAAGGATATGTAGGAGTTAGCTTTCTAAGGAAGGGAGAAGAGCATTATGATAGCAGGAATATAAGAGGTGTAAAGGCATGGAGAATTGAAACAGCATGGGAAATAGTTTGGTAGGACTAAAGCAAAGAGATATTTTGGGAGATGGCAAAAGATGTGGTTTATAGAGGTGGAGAAATAGAAACAAAGGGTGACACAGGTTGAGGGTGGTATTTTATTTTATTTTTAAGACTGAAGAGCTTAAACATTAAGGGAAAGAGTTACTAGGAAGGAAAGTTGGACTAGGAAATATCTAATGGAAGAAAGTGCTTGAAACTGCAGGAAGAGAGGGGATCCAACACACACAAGCGAAAGATTGGATTTTGAAGGAAGAACATTCATCTCCTTTATAGAGAAAGGAGGAAAAAATAAAAGAATAGAATAAATTCTATTTAATAAATTCTATTTATTCTAAATAAATGCTAAAAGGTAAGTTTGGTAAGGTTGGTAGAGAGGGAAACTCTCATTAATAAATATTAGAAGACATAATACCCTTCTAAAAATGAAGGGATGGGTGGCATGGTAGGGGTTTGTGCTATAGTCATTAAGGTGGATAGAAATGGGAACTAAGAACGTATAGAAAGATTGTTAAGAGGTATTATGAGCCCATTAAAGTTCAGAAAACATGAGTTTGTAGTGATACTAATCTATTCAATTTTCTCCAATAATGCTCAGCAGCTCAGGTATAGTAGGGAGGTTAAATGTCTTGGTTGATCCTGAGTTAAGGTTTAAATGGAAGGTAGTATAGAAGGATACGATTGATTAAAGTGATGATCACATCACCACGCCTGGAAAAAAACTGAGACAAAAAGGGAATTGACATATTATAGATCTCTAAGCTACTGAAGATCATGAAAGAGCTAGAGATGTCTATAGACATAGAGCAATGGATCAGAATTTAAAATTCAGAGGTAGGACAGTTCTACATTATCACAAGGTTGATGGCATGGCCAAGAAGTGAATATCATTGTTGTGGAGGCCGCTGAAACTATAAGGTCAGGGTGTTCAGTGACTCTTTCACATTAAAGACATCTAGGATAATGGCAGGAGTAAAAAGAATACCATGAGCTAAGTGCACAATTGTCCACGGATGATGGTGAATGTTCAGGTGGTTACTAGATTATGGTAAGATCGAGTGGTAGAGAATGATATGAAAATATGGCACAACCTCAAAGGATGGAGGAGGAATAATGTTTTGGAAAAGGTAACAGAAAGCAAGAAATGGCCTTCTCATTCCTGTGAGGTGTGTCTGTCTGTCTGTCTATCTATCTCTATCATTTACCTACCTACGTACCTATGTACCTACATTCCTACTTACCTATCTGTAGAGAGAAAATTGTCAGCTTCTATATGAGAGAAATACAGTGAAGGCAGTATCATTTGAGGAAAACTGGGTTTCACTTAAGACGAGGGGATGAAGAAGTTTACATATAAGCAATGAATTCCACAAACACAGGTAGAAAGATTTGGCCGAGGGAGCAGTAGTGATGAACTGAAGAATGATACTGTAGTAAGAAGGACCTAGTTTCAAATTCTGATCTTCTCACTACCTGTGAGATTTGGCATGCTGCATCACTTTTATGGACTTTAATTTCTTTGTAAAAATTGAGTTAATAAAACCTATTCATAGAGCTGTTATAAGTAGTCAATATTATTTAGCAACTAGTAGTATTCAATAAAAGGTGTCAGTTGATAATATATATGCAAGTACATTTATTAACATTTAAGTACATTATAGTATATTTATATTGCAGACTTATAGTCCAGATTGGTTTAAAAACTGGTTAGATCCCACTGAGTTATTTACTTTTCAAGGATGAATTTTATGGTATGTTCGCTTTATCTTAACTTAAAAACTTGGTTAGATCAACAGAGTTTTATATGTTCAAGCACATGTTATAAAATGAAGCATAATTTAAAACTACCTACCTTCCATTTTGCTAAGGATTTCAATGAGTAAATGTTTTTCATCATCTGAGTCCATTCTTATTATAATCAGCACCTGATAAAAAAATAAGAATTATATATATATGTATATCTGAATGATTATTCTTTTTCATAGTCTTGCTACAGTAACAAAATAACGAACTTAACTGGTTACATGAAACTGATGACAATGAGATTCAAAGTAAAATTTGTGGTATAAAAGATTTTAAAAAGAATGTTCTCTTAAATATTTATTAATGTAACTTTCATATGCTTGAGGTGAGGTGGGCAAAAATTTCCAATATAATCCAAGGCAAAAACTAAGTGCTTTTTTTTGGTAGAATTATATAAGATGAGATTCTGGCTAAGCAATGAAAATTAAATTATTGTAGTTCTATTATTGGGTATATGCTCATGAACTTATAAGTACCAGACAAAATTTTTGAGCTTTGGAGGAGCAATCCATAGAAAACTGTGTATAATAAAAATTAAAGTATTTTAAAATTCAAGACATATAAATAATGATGTAGATCATCCTCTGGGTCTGATTTTGTTTTATTTACTTAAGAAGAAAATGGTCAAAGGACCAAATAATATAGACTATTTTATAATTTCAAAGTTAAATGCAAAAATTTATCTTACATCCAAGTCTTATTTATGCTAGTCACTATTATCTGCTCTATTCCAGTATTTACCTTAATTTGCTGTTTACTTTGCATCCATCCAATTTAGTATCTGACATTGTAATTCTTGTATCTTGTAGTTGGTTTCAGGCTTTTTTCCCCTAATGAACTGTACAATCTCTAGCTGCCTCCAAATATCATCCAAATAAGAGCCTAAAATACTTTTGTAGAAATCCTTTGCATTTGACAAATATCCTGTTAAAAACAAAAATGGAAGAAAAAAAAAAACATGACTTTTTGTTCTTTGAGAAACTCCATGGTAAAAACCTGAAAGGAAATAAGAATCATAACAGAGACAGTTAAAATTTCCTTTAATCCTTTTCTGATTTTGATAAAAGATATGGACTAACAGAAACCTTAAAATTGAGTGAAGCTGAAAAATATGTACCAAATACCTCTTTTTAAGCTACGTAACACCAATATAACCTGGATATACTCTACATATTCTCGGAGTATATTCCATGCTTTCCTGCTTTCTGGCTTGTTATATGCTATTGCTTTCTTCCTAAACCCCAGGACCTACACTTGCATTCAATTTCTGTGGAAATGCCACTTCACTGGAATTTTCATGGTATTTTATCTATACTGCTTTTGTATGTGATTTCTGGTTATTTGTGTATATTATTTAACAATCTCATTAGTTTATAAACTCCTGGGATATAATCCATGATATTTATGCATAATTAATTTGTATAGCTGCTATAACAGCAGTGCTAAAATTCAGGCTCACCAAAAGCAATTTTTAAATCACCGAATCCTGAGACCATTCTTGAAGGTCCACATTCAGTAAATCAAGATTGTGTCCCAGGGATTTCTCTGTTTAAAATGCTCTCCCAGTGATTCTACTGCATAGTGAGTTTTGTAAATTACTAGAGTAGAGTACCTGGCATAGTAATTTATCAGGTGTTCAATGAATAGTTAGGCAAAAATGAAATAATAAAGTGACAAAATTTAATGTTTATCTTTTATATTTATACACATATTAATTCAGATGTTATATCAGTACAGCTAGACTGATGGGCAATTTAGAGATTGATTTATGGTCTGTCTCCTAATCTCCAAACGTCCCTCTGATTCTCCTCACTATAATTACTTAACCTTCTGAAAGACAAACCTAATCCAGTAGCATCCCTATTTCAGTGGATTCCTATCATTGACAGAATAAGGTGTAAACTCTTTTGTGTAGCTTAAAAGGGCCTTCATGATTTGGCTCTTTCTTACTTCTTCAGGCTTAGCTTTTACTCTTTTCTCCTTTGTACTCTTCAATTTAGCCCTACGGAACTGTTTGCAGCACACTCACTGGGTCATTCTTCTTGGCTCTTAATTCTGCCAATAATGTCCTTTCATAATTTATTTACTTGGCAAACTCCTACTTATTTTTTTTTTTTAATATTCAGCTTAAGGGTAACAGTCTCCATTCTTTGTGCCATTACTACATATCTCTACTACAGTACCCATTACACACTACTGAATTTATTTCTGATTTAAAGTCCAGAAGTGAAACTCTATATCTTTATCCTTGAAACTTCCAGTTTGCTAGCTTGGAAGAGGAAGCAAACTGGAGGCTGGGAGAAAATACAAAATTCTGGAAGGGAGCAGGACAGGCAGCTAGACCCACATGAATCTTTCTTCTTCTGCCACTATAGAGAGAGAAAGAAAGAACAACCTAACTTGCTCTTTGATTTGGAGAGGTTTAGAGGAGTGAGAAAGCCCTCCACAAAAAATGTTTGAGGCAGCTAGGTTATTCATTCTGCCTTGGTACCCAGGGCTTGAGAAGTTAGTTTCTCAACAGGGATTTTACTTTTATAGTATTCTTCAAGGTGGCCAAATAGTAACATCAAAGTTTGATTTACTGAATGCATTTCTTTGAGGAGCAAAAACAATTTGGTCCAAGTACGTAGCTCTCCATGGTTTCGCTTAATCCTAGGGTAAATTGTAGAATATTTAAAGGTGAATGTACTTTAGGTAATCCTCCTTAAATATTATTTCTCTAATTCAAGGTTTTGACAAGTATTGAGCAGCAGTGAGTCACAACTCTATTCTTTCTACAGCACTGGAAGCTCAAATATTCTAGATTCTGATATTCTGCCTTTACTAATATGCTTTAATACTCAGCCTAGCTGTAACTTAGTTATAATGCATAGCCATATAATCTAATATAATACTTTCACTGCTACTCAATACTTATCAAAAAGTTGGATTAGAGAAATAATATTTGTCTGGGTCATAGATAAACAAACCTGGGTCATAGATTAGAGAAAAATTATTTTCACTTTAAAGTGAATATTTTAAACAGGTTCTGGAAACTCTAAATTATAAAACATAATCCTATAAGCATACTATTTCTAAACAAGTCTAAATAATCCTGCAATAGGGCCCTGAAGGAGTAATGTAATAAGATAGATATTTTAATGATTTTGTTAGAAAAATTTGCAAAATCTTAAAAATTTCCAACATATTGAAAATAGTCTTATTTTTATTACTCATGCAGCAGTTGATATCCTAATTTACACACACAACTAAAAAAGAAATGGAAGATTTTAACTAAATATAGTTTAGTTATATTTCATCTAGCAAAGATTCAAAGCCAGAGACATTCAATGAAGACCTAAAATCTACATGGCAAAATGTCATCTTACATTAAAATTTAGTGCATGATAATAATTATGTACATCAAATCTGCTTAAGGCCATTAGGGCTCCATAATTCAGGCCTAGATTAGAGAAACCTAAAGCTATTATTCTAGGTAATGATAGTTGTTACAGCTAATTTCTTTTAACGAGTATAAACAGAATAAAATATATATTCCATTGTAATTATGTCAAAATGTATGTAATGTTTAATATGAAAGTAAAAGAAGTTACACAGTTTCTTATAAGGTGCATCTTTTTCAGAAAAGTAAAAGTTTTTCCCCAGAATGAACTTATTTCAATAAAGAAAAAGAAAATTAAAAAATTTCCCCACAAACCTAATGCTGTGTCCAAGCTACATGTTAAAAGGACATCTCTAATTGACACCAGAAGGTGTAAGAGAGCAGCATGCTTGAACGTCGTTTCTCTTTCATCATTTGTATCTAAATAAGCAAAAACATTATACATTAGAATTTTAGAATATGTATCCAAATGCTTAACAATAATAGCTAACATTTATTATTGAGTGCTTACTAGGTGCCAGGTTGTATATAAGCTGGTTATTTCATTGATTCTATAACAATAATCCTACTAGGCAAGTTTATTATGATCCTTATTCTATGGATGAGGAAATAGTCTTTATGAGGTTAAGTAATTATCCAGGTCAATTTGTGAATAAGTGGTGGAGGTGGCATTCAAATCCAGACAACTAACCTTAGAGCTCATATTCTTGTTGCTTCCAAAGAATATCCAATTATTTCTACTCTTGGTGGGAAAAAAGGTCGAATTTCCAGTTATGAAGCAAGAAGAAAATTAAACTCACTATTGCCAAATGGTTAAAATAAAGATGGAAGATCATAACATAAAGCAATACCTTGAAATGGGGGTGGGCACATAGGAATATTTGTCTAAAGAAGTGACTCAAACAAGAGCTGCATATATAGGGCAGCACGATTGTCTAATTCATGTGTCCATATAGTTCCGGAGCTTTTCGAAGATGATAGATTGGATTTTGGTGTGTGCAAAAGTAAACCAAGAAAACAGGATTCTAGATCTACTGTCCCAATTTAACCAGAGAAGTTCTACTTTTCTCTGTTTTATACAGTGGGATTCCATTAAATATTTATTTGAACAGATTCCTGCTAAAATGTTTGAAAATTGCCAATCTAATCAATTTTGGAAATCAAGAGGCAACAGGAAAACCAGTATGGAAGCCCCTGGAAGAACTTGTGGAAACAAATCAATCAAGACCTGGAAGGGAAGAGAATAGAACAGAGAAACCAGATTTGATATCATTTTTCTTCTGTCCTTGGGAGAATATTTCTTATAGTGTATGTCTGAAACTGATGAGTTTTTCAATTTTTATATGTCTGAAAACATCTTTATCTCACCTTTATTTTTATAATATATTTTCCTCTGGTGTAGCAAACTAGGTTGATGTTTTTTTTTTTCTCAGTATTTTAAAGATGTTACTCCACTGTATTTTCACTTGCATTATTTCTGACAAGAAAACTAATATCATCCTTATATTTATTCCTCTTATTCAACATGTCTTTTGTTCCTTCTGGCTGCTCCTAAAATTCTATTTATTACTGGTTTTGAACAACTCGATTATGATACACATTGGTGCAGCTTTATTGTGCTTCTTGTGCTTAGGGTTCATTAAGTTTCTTGGGTCTGTGGGTTTGCAGTTTTCACTGAATTTGGAAAGCTTTCAGTCATTATTTCTTCAAGTATTTTTTTTACCCCCTTTTTGCCTTTTCTTTGAGAACTCTAATAGTACTCTAGGCTATTTGAAGTTTCGTAGCCCATTGATGCTCTTTTCTTTCTTATTTTTAAATTCTTTTATCTACTTGTGTTTTATTTTGGATAGTTTCTATTGCTATGCCTTCAAGTTAACTACTCTTTTCTTCTGCAGTATTTAATCTGTCATTAACCCCATCCAGGGCATCTTTCATCTCATACATTATAGTGTAGTCTCTAGAAGTTTGATTTTTCTTTTTTATGTCTCTAAATTATTGACCATATAGGATACACTTATAATAAGTTTCAGTGTCCTTCTCTGGTGATGTTAACATCTTTGTCAGTTCTGAGTTTTTGATTGATTATCTCATTATGAGTTGTGTTTTCCTTTCAGTAATAATCTTTGACTGGATGCCAGACATTGTGAATTTTTCCTTTTTGGGTTCTAGATAGTTTTGTATTCATATACATCCTCTTAAGCTTTTCTGGGATGCAGTTAAGTTCCTTGAAAATAGTTTGATCATTTGGGTCCTGTTTTTATTATTTGTTAGGCAGGTCCAGAGCAGTGCTAAGTTTAGGGGGAACCATTCTCTACTAGTGAGGCAAAACTTTCCTAAGTATTGTACTTAATATCCCACAAATTTTGAGTTTTTCTAGTCTAGCTGGTGGGAATAGGCATTATTCTCTGCCCTGTGTGAATGCAGAGTACTAGTCCCTCAATCCTGGCAGAGGGTTTATTTCCATAACCTCAGGTAGTTCCCCAACCTGACATATACTCTATGACCAGCTCTGCTGAATACTCAAGGGTGACTCTCTACAGATCTCCAGGACTCTGTGTGAAGCTCTCTGCTCTCTAATATTCTATCCTTTGAACTCTAGCTGCTTTGGTCTCCCTGGCCTCTCAGTTCTCGTTCCTTAACTCAGATTGTCCACCATGCTCTTCTGGTATCTCTGCCATGGCCTGGTGTTCTTTGAGGGTGGTAAGCTAGAACAATGGTAGGGATCAACTCATTTGTTTACCATTTCTCAGGAATCATTGTCCTTCATTGCTTTATGTCTAGGCTCTTAAAAATGTTTTTAAGTATTTGTCTTTGTCATTTTTTTTCCTGTATTTCTGGCAGGAGGGTAAACCCAATTCCTGTTATTCTGTCTTGGCCAGAATCAACTTTAATCTATTTTTTGATCTCTCTCTTTTTTGGGAGGAAACTAAGTGGTTCAGGTGCTTTAGTAGGGTTAATTTGGTTTCTGTAATAGGAATCTGCCCAGTAATATATGTCAATGGAGCTAGAAGCAATGCCAGATGATATTTCTTAACTTTTTCTCCTTAGTTAGCTGATCCTCCAGTATTGGTCTGTGGGTGACATATATTGAATTACAGTTTTGCCTTCACCATAACTAATTTCTGCATCTTCTACATTAAATTTTTACTAATATGATATATAATCCATAAATTTATAGCCTTTTCAATAATGATTTTTATTTACACTCACCTTGGTGAAGAGCATCACTTATTACTTTTTCTTGTTCCTTTAAGAGAAACCTTGTTTGATCAAAGATAACAGTGGCAAATTTCCAATTAGCAACAGGAAGAGTACAGAAGCATGCAAGCTTTTTAAAGATAGGAGTAGCTGCTGCTTCTAGGATACAGTATGCTTTGCACTGGCTATCTGCAAAAATAAAAGCATGAAAGGCAATATTTTTATAAAGATGTGTTCTTGATAAACCAATTAAACATGTTACTTCATGGAAATCTGAACTCTAGCTAAGTTCTCTACTGAGTTAAAAATCATGAGTTTGTATAGAGGCTTATTTTAGGATTTTTATTCTAAATAAACTAGTAAAAATGAAATGCTGCCCCTGTACAATTAGCATAATTTTATGGCTACTTTGTTTATTAGAAAGAATTTATTCAATAACTAACTCAACATGGCAACTATGAAGAACCACATAGATAGAATCACATATTTTTTTCTCTTCCCTTGACTATTAACTTACAATCTTAAGCCAAGCAAATTTATAGCAATGACAAGTCGTTTCTAGTTTTCACTAGAATATCAGTGTTTAACGATTTGTGTATTCATCTAAAGGTCATGAATAAAATTGAACCAAAAGAATGAAAAGATGTTCAAGAACTAGTGTCATCTTTCCTTATCAATTTTGATAATGAGCATGATGTTTGTAAGTAGGCTGTTCTTTAGGAGCCAAAGTATATTCTTTATAGTGGAACAAAAATTTTAATCAGTATAGGAACCAATAATAACTTATTTATATCACCCTAATAGTGTGTAAGGGAACAGAGAGAGCAACCTTTATCAGATAATTTTTTAGTCTGGGCCAAAAGTCTGAATTGTTTACTCTTCTCTGATGAAAGCAGAGGAGCAGCAGTTTAAATGAAAGAAGAAATAACACTTAGTGGTCTAGAGCAGGGCAATGGAGAGGAACAGAGGTAGTAAACAGGGCATTCCAGGTTTGGAAATAACTTGAAAGTAAGAAGAAAATACATGAAAAATGAGGTATATTCTAGAGACCCAGGAAAAGACTTTCAAATTTACTTAATTTGACTGTATCTTAAAAGCATATAGCATACCTGATGCTTGAATTTCAATGACATTATCTGTTCCCCTTTCTTGATTTATTTTCTCTAGAGATTTATTAGTACAAACAATAGGAATTTCTTCTGGAAGAGTCAAAGAATGTTCTTCTTCATCTTGAAATTCTAATAAAAAAATTGCATTGTTCAGAAGAAACTTAACGTTGCTTTACTTAAATGCTTTCTTCTATTGTGATCGCCATTGTTAAAGTTCTTTGAAACCTATCAGTATTAAGTTGAATTACTGAGGTCAATGAATCTAACATTGCACTAGGGTAGGAAACTGCGTGGTAATAAGGAAATGAATGTGGCATCAGATCAGTGTTTCAGTCTCAGTTCTGACATTAACCTCAGTTTTCTAATATATAAAATATGGAAAAATATACCTATTTTGAATATTGTTAAAAGGATTAAACAAGTACAGTTCCCAACACCTAAAAAAAAAAAGTACTGTTCTATTTTACTTCATTTCTCTATGACTTTCCACATACCCTTTCTTCTCTATGTCATGAATCTTTCCTAATCAGCTCCCCTCCCACCACCATGGGGAATCCTGTCCCAGTCCAACATAGTCTGGAACTAGGTAGGTAGCTCTGTGTAGTTCCGGTGTTTAGTTAGAAAGCCATTTGGCTCTCAAACTAAGACCCTTTTTCCAACGTAGTCTATTAGTAAAAGAGGTAATATTTTGGTATATATTTTTACTTCTTGTCTTATTTATAATTGTATAATTTATTATACAAGATCTTGTATACATTAATAGTACATAGAGCAGTAAGACCTAAATATGTTCTAACTCTTACATATAAATATTTTTATACTAAAAAATTATTTTTGTACTTTTTATCTGGGTAACCTGTGTCAAACATATTCTATAACACAGATTTTCTTTTTTTTCTAGAAGTAAAATGATATTATGACACCTTACACTACCTTTGATATGTTTATAAGCAGTGAATGTAAAAGTTACAACAGAAACTCTTTGGTAAAATAAAAAAGAGTAGTAAGTAATCAACTAGGCAAAGAGTTCTTAAATATACATTAAAAATATAAATTAAAATACTAAGATAAGAGAAAGAAGAATGCAGAATGATCAACAAAATTAAAAAATTATGTTTCTGTATGGCCAAGGTGTAGAAAGCAAGTTTTACAAATAATGACTTTTCTTATAAGTTCAAATGCACCTTTTAATTTGTTTGAAAACCTATATCTATATCTGTACACATCTATCTCCATACACAAAAATATCATGAATCAATGATGTTTTCTTTGATTTTGAAAAATAATATATTCTATCTGGAAGAGATTTATTTTTTTACTTTCTATAATAAACTATACATTTAGTCCTTGAAGCTATCATATCTATGCCAAAATATTACTACATTACCCACCATCTTTCTCATCAACGTCTGTGACTTCAGTCATTGAGTTGCAAGTTTGTTTATTTCGCAGCATCATAAAGTCGTTCAAAAGGTCCAAATTACTCTCCCGTTTTTTACCATGTTTATAAGATGCTTTTTCAATTTTTGAAGAGGGAGATGATTCAGTAGATAGTGCTGTACAATCATGTTCCAAGTAATCTTTATTTTCTTTATTTTGTATTATTCTATTAACTAGTTCTTGATCAATTTTTGTTTTTTCTTGTTTTGTTGGACTGCTAAGAGAGATATATTCATCAGAAAAACACAGGTCTGACACTTCTTTTATTGGAGATGGACTTTTTTGTGGAAGTGATAAATTATCACTTATAGATTCCTCATTAATAAGTTCAATAGGTGAGGAAATACTTGTATGGTCTAGCCATGCTGAAAACAAAAAATAAAAAATATCCAAATGACTTCCATACCTAAATAAGTGTTCTACTAGAGTATTAGGATAACTTTGTGAGTTCTTATTAATGTAATTCGATCCTTAGGAGTACTTTGTTTACTGCTTTGAAAATCAATATTTGGTCTGAATAAAATACATTTTTTTTTAAAGAATAAAAACCCAGTGTATCTTTTCTCACCATCAAGCTAGGTTTCTAGGCAAAAAAGAATTCCAGAAAAGGCTTAATGCCATTAGGCTTATTGTAAGTCATATCCTTGGAGGTAACAGTTGTGCTAAGGGACAAAAACTTACATACCAACCAAGCCACAGACTGAAAGAAAATACTTGCAATGCATACACTTTAAAAAGGTCTGATCCAAAATATATAATAAACTCTTATAACTTAATACTTAAAAATAAAGCCAATTAACAATCTGACAAAATATTTGAACAATACTTCATATAAGATATATATATGCTGCAGCATGAACGAACTTGAAAACATGCTACAGGAAAGAAGCCAGTCACAAAAGACTACATATCGTCTGATTCCTGTTACATGAAATGTGCAAAATAGGCCAATCTATAGAGACAGAGAATAGATTACTAGTTCCATAGCTGGGGAAAATGGAGAGTGACTGCTAACGGGTACAAGATTTCTTTTGGGGGGGATGGTATAAATGTTCTAAAACTGATTGTGGTGATAATTACACAACTCTGTGAATATGCCAAAACCATCAAGTGGGTGCATTGTATGCTATGTGAATTATATTTCAGGAAATCTATTAAACAGACATATATATATTTTAAAGACATACAAATGGCCAATGAGCATGTAAAAAGATGCTTGTCATCATTAGTTATTGGGAAAATATGAATTAAAGCACAATGAGATACCACAACATACCCATTAGAGTGCTAAAATTTAAGACCGTCAACAAGTGTTGGCAAGATATAGAGTAACTGTAACTCTCACACATTGCTGGTGTGAATGCACAATGATGCAACCACTTTGGAAAACAATTTAGTCATTTCTTATAAAGTTAAACATACACCTACTATAAGACCCAGCAATTCCACTCCTATATATTCACTCAACATGTCTACAAAAAGGTTTGTACTAGAATATTCATAGTAGTTTTATTCATAATAGTAAAAATTAGGGGAAAAATCCAGGAGAGTTTAAAAACAAACAGTGGTACATTCATATAATGAAAAATTCCTCAGTCATAAAAAGAGATGAACTAGTGATATATACAGCATCGTGAGTGAATCTCAAAATGTTATGATGAGTGGACAAAGCCAGACACAAGAGTTCATACTGTAAGACTCCATAAATGAAATTCTATAAGAAAAACTAACATATAGTGACAGACCAGTGGTTACCTGGGGTCAGGGGTTACCTTGGTAGAGGAGAGGGGTGAGAAGGAGGGAGCATCACTGCAGAATACAAAGGAACACAGGGAACTTTTCAGTGCTAGAAATATTCTGTATCTTAATTGTGGTGGTAGTTTCACAGGTATATATATTTGACAAAATGCATCAAACTATACAGTTAGAATGGATGCATTTTACTGTACCTCATAAAGTTTATTTGAAAAAAATACCTATAGGGCCATCTAAATAATGTAAATTAGTGAAGTATATGGCAGTGCTTAAATCATAATCATTGAAAGTATAAATTTTGTATTTTTCACTTCCAAAACGTGGTCTAGAAAAAATTTTTGATTTTGTTTTAGCTTTTATTAGAAATATATTGAGAAATATTCTACTTTCCTCTTAACTATACGAAATCTAAGACAAAGGTGCAAGAGCAATGCTAAATGCCAGCTAGCACCTGGCCTCAATTTGTGTGTGCTGAAAACTACGGTGAACTGGAGGGTGTGTGGTCTAAACTGGTGAGCTGTTATTGGCCCCAGTCAATTGTTGCCATATGAAAATCTGAGTGTGGTTTTTGGATTCTTAAAGACAATTTCAAAATACAGATCATTTATGTGCAACCCTGCAAATTTTAAATGTTGGTAACTAATGAAAACCATATGGGTCAATAATACGTGAGCTGAATAGAAACCTGAGTGCTACCAATTTGCAACCTCTGAGATATTTTCTGAAGAAATTTTGGTATGTTTAACAGGTAAATAGGAACTGTTTATTATTTCATTTTCCTGATTATTTTCCTCTACTATTTTCTCTTTAACCACCCCTACCCTGACAACTTGGCCATGGGCTCCTGATACTGTTATTATTTTTTAGACTTCACAATTAAACTATCATTATAGTTCTACTGGATGTTAAGGTAAATAATGGGTTTTATTTTAACTTAAAAATAGTTACATATCAAAATAAAGACCTTACATAATTTATAGATCTAATACATTATTCTGGATATCTGAAGCCCTCATAAAATCTTCCTTTTCCTTTTCTTCATCAGCAATCTAACATAATCTCTTTGAAAATTCTTCTTCTACCACTCTTGGATAGACCGGTATGCATTTGCTTGATATAGCCTGCTCATTTATTCCTGCTACCACATCCAAAGCCCTATGTCTTCCCTTGCTGATAACAAGTCTTACTCCAGTTCTTATCTCCTTAGAGCAGTCTCCCAACATGCGCAATACTTTCTAAAATTCATTTTTAAGTATACTTATTTACTCTATAATACACTGAAAGTAAACTTTTCCAACTCCTTTAAGATCTAAATTATTTAGTAACTATTACAATAAACTGATTTTAAAACAATACATATATATAAAATTAAAACAATGCGTGTATACTTCAAAAAGATATAATTCAGGTTAAGCATGTTCACTTTACGATAACAGCACTTATAGCAATGAAAATAACTCAAAAGATCAATACTCGAAAGATATTTTTGCCTTCTTAAATTGCATAAATGGAAAAGGCTAAATGCGTAAACTTTCTGATAACAAAGGAAGATTTTCTATTATTGAGGACAGATTACTAGATATTATTGAACAGAGTTCATCTGTCAGGTCAAAAAAGAACAGCGCTTCTTTGTGACTCGGCTGAGTAAACAAAAGCTGAGATGGCAATTAATCATTTATACAAGGAAACAGAGTCACTGTAATCGAAAATGGCTAGAAATTTTTAAAGTGAGACTCTTGAATTTTAGGACAGAAAAAGATTTTAGGGTTAGCTGGTCAAATTATTTTTGCAAGGAGGAGCCAAAGCTAATACTGAATGCTGGAATTTAGTTACATTTTCCCAATCACCTGGTGGAAAACCAAAATCTAACACTACTTCATGCTGACAATGTTCACACAAGTGATATTTACCATTATGTACTTACATTCTAATTGAAACACTTTCGCAGGCAAAAATATCTCCAATTTAGCATCATCAGAAGACAGATCATGATATGTAGTCAGATGTTCCAAAGTGTCTGTCACTATCAGATTTAGTCCTGCTTGTTTCCACCACTCTGGGCTTACAGGAGTAATGACAAGGCTTTCTTCTTCAATAGAAAGTATGTTTTTCAAATCTGTAACTGAATATTGACTATTGGGCTCTTCAGTTCTTGGCACTTAAAAACAACAACAACCCCAAAAACAAATAGTCTGAAACAGTCCACAGGGCAAAAGAGATGAAAAAATGCAATAAACAGAATCACTGAAAATTTCATATGAAATAGATTTTTGCACATTAGGAAAAAAAAGTAAAACTTGAAGTTATATCTGATATTTCATCTTCAAGATGCTAATATTTGTAAAAGTCCAAAATATTATAGCAATAGTAGTAACATAAAAAATTTATTTCAATCTGTATAAATATCATGAAGATAAAGTTATTCTAATATTTAGTAGGAGATGGAACAATTACTTTTTGACTTAGTATTTATGAAATTAGTGCCTTTGATAACATTTTGAAGAAATATGTAAGATTAAATCAGAAATTCTAATTCATTATAATGACTGTAAATAAAAAGATATAGTTGATGAATTTTATGATGACCATCATCTTAGATATTGTGGTACAGGGCTTTCTGCTTCATTACTTTTAGCCTCGAGACTTATTATAATTTATAGAGGAACTGAAGCAGCATAACTACTTAACATTATTATCTGCATTATAAGCATCAACCAAAAATTAGGATTATAAGTTTTGAAATTCTAATTTTGGAACTGTGCTTTTTATATGAGAGTAGTAATGATAATAAGAATAATAAAACTGACAATTACATTTCTACTGATTGTACATTTTCATCTATACATCTTATTTAGCATTCAAAATTATTTAATCTTTACCTGGAAGTAAAAATGAGTTCAAAAAGCTTCTGTAGCTTTCTAATTGCCACATCTTAGAGTAACTGTTAGCTGATTCTTCAGCAGTAAGCAAATTACTGAAAAAACAAAGTTAAAGTTTAAAACATTAATACTGTCAAGTCATTTTGCATAATACAATTTTAAGAAAAGAATTTTTCTAAGTATTTTTTGCACTCAAAAGAAAATGAAAAATTAATTCTATTTTATAAATGTGTTAGCTGAAGTATAGAGTTCTTACTTCCTCCTCCTCTTGGAAAGTTTGGCAATTTGTTTTCTTAACTGCTCCTGCTTGCTTATAAGTTACCCCCACCTCTAAATCCCTTCATGAACCTGGAGCCAGAGGCTGATTTGGGAGGATTTTCCGCTTCTTTCCATAAACTGTGCCAGCACCAACCTTGTAAGTCAGCCAAAATAAAAATCCAATTTAAGTAAAATTACTGTACTTTCCATAACAAATAGTAGCTTCCACACAAATTTATATAAAATTGCTGTCCCCAAGTCCATTCTAAACAGAAAATCTGGAGCCTCTTCTGACTGAGGGTCAGAACTATGAAAAAGTTCTTTTGTCTGCTCTACCTTTTCAGGAAGTGACAGGTCCTAAAGTTTAGTTCAGTCCTTCAGTATTGGTGGGTGTGTGAGTGATATGTGTTCTTGAAAATTTGGGGGTTCTGGGGGAAGAAGAGAGAGGAAGTATGTATGACAGTCAGTGTAAATTACAGTTCATCAGTAGCTATGAAGATATTAGCCTTGTTAGGGAAGAGAGTATTAGTTCACAACCCTCTTAATCTATTCTCACAAAAGTCCCACTCCTTCCTAAGTGAGAATTGATTGTATTGTTTCTCTGTACATATGAAACATATGAGCATATGATAGTTAAATTGATTATTCTGGGCAGTAGCAACCTTAGTTTTATATCTAAGCCATCCAGTTTATCCACATAATTAAAAAATCTGGCATGTGGTGGCACAATCTGAAAATCTACATGATTCTTGGACCTTCCCAAAGTCTCTTTGGCAACTAGACACCTCAGACTGCAGGCAATTTTTTAAAGTGAAAGGAAGGGGACATGCTTAGGCAAGCCATAGGAGACTGTAATATAGATAAATATTCTCAGTCTTAATGGAAATTTCTAAAACAAAAGTAATTGGGGCGTTAAAAGTACAATTACATTGCAGAGTATTTTTCCCTTCCGTTTTCTTATTTTCACTTTTTCTCTTTGTTTTTAATTTCATAGCTGAGGTATAAGTCCATTTTTAAAATAGGGATTTTAAAGTTTTTATATCCACAACTAAATAGAAGTGATTTACCTCTTGTTAGAGAATGTAGTAGTGATAAGACAAATTCTTTAAGTTGAAACAATGGCCTTAGAACCTTGGATAATTTAAGTCTTCTCTTCTAACTTTGGTAAATCATTGCCTAGATAAGACTTAAGTTTCACAAAGCCTCATTAGATATTTGAGTTATAACAATAAGTAGATATATAACTTATGTGAATAAAATGTTTGTTATTGTTTAAGTAAATATTTTTAATATGAGATTGAAATTCAAGATTATACTAATTTCTGCTAGTTTCTGTCTCAGATTGACAATCTGCCTTAACAGATGGATTAGGGCGTATGGAGTAAATAAAAAGCTAAAGGAGCACTAAAAAAGACAGTATGGGTGTTGCAAATAAACATCTTGTACCTTAGCAAAGGATTAAAAACATTTAAACAAATTATAGGTAGTTTCTGTACTTGTCCCATGCAGTTTTTTAGAGCTCACGTCTCATAGGGGCAGTTCTAGTTCATGGTAGTTCTGTATAGCACAGATGTGTCCCCTGAATGACATACTTTGCCAGAGATGAAGACAATTAAGACTCTCAAGGCCAGGCTCCTCCATTTTACACTATGACACCTTCCTGAGACCAGTAACAGAAGCCTGAGCAGCTAGTGATGAGTTGCCCAGTTGCTTCCAGTACCCAACAGCATTCCCCTCTGATAGATAAGCCAATCATAACTAAGAACTCAAAACCTCGCACATAGCTCCTACAGTGTCCACTCTAAGAATAATTTATTAAAGACTTGTAGACTTTTTTTGGTAATTTTTGTAAAAATGTGTTATTTTAGGACACATTAAATTCCAGGATTATAGTAAAGAAGATGAGGACTGTATTAGTTATGTCCCTAGTTTTGTAAGTGGCATAAGAAGCAGAGGAATGGGGTGACTTTATTCCAGGATAGCAGACAATATTAAGTTACATGTATGCCACATGGTATCAGATAGCAACCAAAGACTCTTGTCAGAGAGCAAAGATGCTGGGTTATTAAGCTATGCAATTTTTGGCTCAAACTAGAATACAATGATTCAGCACTGCAATATCAATTCTAAGATTATAGACAGGTCTGTACAGTAACAATGGGGTATTGAACAGATTTGTGGATCAATATTTGGTTCTACATGTCTGGTCCCCCAACACCAACACAATATTGACAGAGGTAAATAAAGTCAGTGGATGACTTCTGTTAGAGATAGGACGTGATCCCTGGTACTCCTAGGGGAGTAAGCTGATAGTCAAATCTATTGGTCAACCACTGTCCACACTGTGCTGTGATCCTTGACTATTATTGGTCAGAGAGCTATGACAAATCTTTCAGAAGACCTCATGACAATCCTGTGAGATATAAACTGTTATTATTCCAATAATACAGGTAAGGAAACTGAGGCACTGGGCAACTAAGGTTACAGAGCTAGGTAGTGACTGAGCCAGCAATCTGGCTCTAGTTCAGGCCTCTTAACTCCTTATTACGTCCTTCTAAAGTTACTTTATGCAGATAAAAACAAGTATGTACATGTATATTCATATATTCCCTCCAGTTGCTTACTATAGACACTGTTCTACCTCTTAGATTTTTTTCACATTGGTATCCTAGAAATTGCCTTTACATGGAGAGATTTAATTAAAGACTGCTTGATCTGAATTGCAATTTGAATTCTAGATATAATCTTTACTTACATTTTAGAGACAGGAGAAAATGGAAATGTTTGAAGTCCTGTACATAATGAATTCACAGAAGAATATTCATTTTTTAGGTGTAGGTAAGTTAATGGCATTTCTAACTCTTCTAGAATACATAAAAATTAAAAAATTACAATATTACATAAACATTGAATAAAATTAAGTATAATTTAGAAATTTTTATTAGCAACTATCATGTTTGATCATTATGTTACAAAAAAAGTTTTCAAGAGAAAAACTTGGGTTATTTGAAATACAAAATAACAGTTTTAAATTTGCATCTAAATAAGGAATTATACACATATCACATGGTGTCTCAACTGTGATAGTGGTGATTTTTTAGATAATCCATTAAGTTTTATTGAGTTTACTATATGAGATAAATTCTAAGAGCTTTATGTGTAATAACGTTTTTAGTTCTGACAACTTGTGTTGTCAGTAGTTAGGAGATAGTACTATTTTTATCTCTAAACTAACTATTGGTGATGTTTAAGTAAATGATATTAATGGCGAGTAATCCTGCACCTTAATAAGTCTGGAGTCTAGGTGGCCTAGCACAGAGTTCTATATTTATAGGGCGGGCTTGACAAACTGATCCTCACTTATTCATAAATGGTCAGTATGGTTCTATCACTTTTATAAATAAAAAGGTAAGTTTCCAAATAGATAATTAATTTGATCCAATTGTAAATGTAACCAACTAACCATACCATCAACATAGTTAAGAAGCATCACGATTTGCCATTACACTGAAAAGATGATTCTAAGATTCCAAATATGATAGAATTATAATATTAGCAATAATGATAGGATTGCTTTGAGGGATTAAAAAGTTAAATTTACGAAAATGTTAACAAGGATTAGCAAGATGCTAATACTGAGATGAAATTTAATATTTTTTTACTGAGTTATAAAATTTCTATTTTAAATATTAATGCTATTTTATCCACTTTTCCCTTCGATCTTTGTAACTCTCTCAGTATATTATTCAGTTTTGATGCTAGAAGGATGAGTTAATGATAGTAACAAATGTAAAGGAACAGCTAAGAGAAAAAATGACAACTTAGATCGCAATAATCAAATTTTAAATATGAAAACTTTAAATATGTAGACTTTATATGTGAATGCATTGTACTTTTACATACTACATACGTAACCGCTGATAAACTCAATGATTTATTCAAAACTTTCACCTGGTTCGCTGTGCTCTGGTTTACTGTGCTCTGGTTCATATTTGCTTTGAACTGCCAAAATCTCTGTGGGGCTGCATTTTGTATCCTCAACGTCTATTCCATGCTGGGTAGTAAGATCTGAAAAGAAAAGGAAGAAAGTCTACAATCAGCCAAAGTGTTATTATATTAAAGTTTTTGTAATCTTGTTCATTCTTCTGTGGCAATGACTCTTAGCGTACATCAAAGCTAAGTGAAGGTTGGGAGTGTAGTAAATACCACAGTCATCCTGTAAGGTCACTTGTCTTTTCCATTTACAGATTTAAGTTGTGGAATGTTTTCAAGTTCTGGTAAGAATTTGATTAAATTACTCAGGTTGGCTTTTCATTCCTTTGTTTTGACTTTTAGGCTGATCAGTAATTTCCTTGATTTAGTCTTGTCTGCAAGAATTCCTTTAAGCCTGTGGTCTATTGATAAGTAGCATGTCTGTTCTCAGTGGATATCACAAATCCCCCTTCATTCCTCCCTAATATTATATAGCATTGATCATTTCAACTAAAATTTATGAGAGGGCAGTTAAATATTTGAGCTCAAATTGTCATTAAAAAGAATTCAACAAGATTTACTAAATCTAACTGGGATGAAATCATTTAATTTTTAGATTATTACTCCCAGTCATCTGATTCCATGAATCATAACTTTACTCTGAGCTTTTTCATACCTAACTAAAGTCAGCACAGTTGTTAGTGCTTTGTCATTTCTATATAAGAAAACACCTTAGAAAATTAGTATAGTCATAGGTTTCGTAGCTTTATTTGTGTAATTATTTTGAAATGGTTAATTTCAGAGATGTTTTAAGCTTGTAAGGGTATAAGAGAAAGACAATGAGAAGAAAGTCTCATCAATAGTAATTCTAAGATTTCACCATGTAACCTGCATAATACTTTTTAAAAATCTAGAGGTTCATAAAAAAGTTTAACGAACAAGAATTTTTATAACAAACGTTATTAGGTAGTTTTCCAAGTAATAGAGCTTTACTAATTAAATTCTCACCACTCTTTTTGAAAGCTTTTCATTTTTCATCTACAGTAAATTTATTATTTCTGGCATTAAGTTTAATAATTCTTCAGTTCTGAAAGTGATGGAATTCAACTTGTTTGAGGCCTGCAGACAAAGTTGATGGCTCTGAAATAAATATATAAGTTAAAACAAAATTTTAGTGAGGTTTTCCAAATAAAGATTCCTGAACTCAGAAACAGATTTCTTTGTTTAACTGGTATATCAAATTTTAAGCTAAACCCACACTCAAAATTTTTAATGCTATGCATACATTTAAAAAAAAATGGAAGTGTAGCAGCCCAAAATGTATTATATTACGATCAATGTTCTGAGTGATGTCCTTTATGGCACCGATTCCATTAGTGATATACAATATCCCTAGATGCAAGAATATCTTTTTTTGGTAACTTTGTAAAGGCATCTAATCTATATGAGTCTAGTTTTTTGAGCTTGTTAAACTGTGAAAAATTATTTGCATTCTCAACTGCTAGAATTCTTTACGTATTAACATCATAAAACAATTCTGCATGCTATTGGAACTGCAGGATAAAAAAGAGGGCCTGCTTTTGAGAAGATTGATCTTTAATATACAAAGATGTCTTCCTTATTAATCATTTTAGGCAGCACCTAAAATGCAGTCTCAGACCATCCTTATTCTTACTCCTTCAATGAGATAATTTCTTTTATAGTTCAAGTCGTATATCTGTTTTATGACTCACAAATCAACCTTTCTAGCTCCAGTCTCCAATTTCTAAATTGGAACATGACCATTTAATGTCCTATACCAAGTATAATGATTAAAATCATTGGGAGAGATTTTAAAATTTGTAAATTTGTAATTTGTAAATTGGAACATGACCGTTTAATGTCCTATACCAAGTATAATGATTAAAATCATTGGGAGAGGTTTTAAAATTCCCTACACATGGGCTTCACACCAGACTGATTAAATCAGAATATATCTAGGTAGGAACCAGGCTTAAGTATTTTATTAAAACTCCCCAAGTAATTCCAATGTATTGCTAAATTTTAGAACCACTATCCTAGAAATAAATTTGATTTAACTGATACATGTACAACCCATTATCAAGTCTTTTCAACTTGACAATAGAAGATTGTCAATGTATATTACTAAAAATTTTAAGTATGCTTTACCACTTTTATAAAAATCTTACCAAAAGCAATATTTCATTGAAATCTGCTGTATCTTCTAGCTTCTCCTTACAAAAGTTCTCTTTATCCATGTAAAAATCTTCTTTCATAAGACCTTTCAAATCTCCTTGAAAAGGGAAGCGTTCACTTAAAAAAAAGCCACATTACATTAGTGTTTACTAATAGAACTTACATACTAAATTTAGCCAATCAAAATACATAATAATTAAAATTAGAGTTGAGATAGAGTAATGACAAAATATTGATAAGATCTAGACTTGTGAGCATACAAAGAATATTTTCTCCTCTTAAAAATATTTACAACATCAGACAATTAGGTACCTGAAAAAAATAGCTTCTGTGAAGACCTGTTCTTTGAAATCTAAAAGGGGTCCTTTATCAAAAACAGTTTTAGCCTGCTCAATAGAGCATGCAAGGTCGGTAGCTGACTTTTATAGGCAAAAATGATTTCTTCATCAAGAGACAAATCTGAAAAAAAAATAAAAAATGTAAATGAATAAGAAAAAATCTAAAAGTTATTTAAAAGGATCTAGATAGTTATTATAGTCAGCCATTAGATAAAGTTGAGGTTTCAAACACATTTTTAATTCTTTAGTTTTTTCTTGCACTGTGCATATAAAGCATGTAGCATAGTATTGCTATATAGATAAAAGCTCAATAAATTTTAATATGGTTTAATACACTGAGTGGTAAACCATAACCTGAAAGTTATAATGGCTCATATTTTTCAACAAAATTAATTTAATCAATGAAGAAAACTCTCTTGTAGTCTTATGCTTCAGAACAGCTGGGGATAGCTTACACGAAATTGTAAAGAGATAAAAGCATTTGACTTTTGATGAATTTATTCTTTTTTCTCGGCATCATTTTGCCTCTTAATTCATCCCTAGAGACTCTGACATGTAGAGAATGGAGACAGTCTGCGAAACCTACCAGTCAGACCAACTGTCATTCTAGTTTTCTAAAGTTTTTCAAACATGTTTGTTGTAAAATTAGTTACAATGAAAATTACATAGCAAAATCTCTACTTGAAAAGTGTGATTAGATCTTACATGTTAGAAAACACTACTGCTAACAAATTTACTGGAATAAATTTCTCCTCTCTATCCCCATCCTACTATGTTTGTGTTACTCTAGTATCTTAGCTGTGTCAGGATTTTAACAGTTTCTGAGCCAAGGGAGAGAACATAAATCCCGGCTCCATTCTTCAAAAAGCTCTAGGGTGGAAAGAGAAAAAGGGAAATGTAAGCTCAGACGAGGAATTACTCGGAAAACCAAGCTCCCAAAAGCAAAATCCACCTTGAAGAGGAGCAATGGTATCTTGTGATAAGCAGTGGTGCTGCAGTTAAGTAATTTTAGAATGGCATGAGAGAGAGGTAGCATGGAGTGATGTCCTCATGACCAACTACATCACTGGTGTGCATGTGCTTCATAAATATGTGATATAAAGCAGGCAGACAGGGACCATCCCTTCACCTGGTGCTAACTTGAAAAGTCAAAAGAGAACTTGTTATACAAACTAGCCTAGTAAGAGATTGTTAACCCGTTAAATTCTTAACAATCTTGCAGCCCAGAGCTTCCCATGAAATACCAAAGAAAGCTAGGCATCATGTTCCATGTCTAAGCAGGGCTTATCTGAGAAAATTTAAGGATGGTTCATTTGTATATCCATTTTGTAAATATTAATGAAGTTATATTAATAGTAAAAACACAAACAGCATTTGTTTTTATTCCCATTTGCACATTCAACTTCTAAACACAGACCTTCTAGCCTTCTTCTCTTCCAAGAGGCTAGCTAATTCTGGTATTTCTGAGAGTTCATATAGTCTTGTTTTCTAACCGCCCTTTTTAGATGATGCCGCTAGATGGCAGCATCGCACCACAATTAATGTTCCTCATATCTTTACAAAGGTTTTTGTTTGTTTGTTTTTAACCAAGGGTGCTACTTCCTTATATTCTTATGGCTATACACCATTTCCTGCAGTGCTTACTCCTATTATATGTACCAACGCAGATGAGGACACTTTTCCTCTATTGTAGAGGAGTGTTAAACTGTCAGGAGAAAAAAATTTTGGCTAGTTAACTATGAAAAGGAGTAAAAAAAGAGGTCTATTGATAGGAAAGAAAATAGGCTTATTCTTTGTAGAAGATATTTTTGTCTACCTAGAAAACACAAGATAACTAAATGAAAACAAATAAAGGCATTCACTATGGAAAGGAATTATAAAATCAATGGTTTTCAAATATACATAAAAACCTAGTCAAAAATTAATAGAAAAACTCATTCATGATGGCTACAAATATACAAATTTGAGGAAGAAATATAACAGAAATGTGCAGAAAGTATATGGAGGCAACCATAAAACTTTAGTGAGGATCATTTAAAAATTTTTTTAAAAGGCAAACAAGATAATCCCTTTCCTAGCCAAAAAGACTATAGCAAAAATTCTTAAAGGTCCCAGTAATATTAAGTTTCTCAAGAGGTCTGTTTTGGAACTTGGAAAACTGATTATAAAGTGAATCTGGAAGAATACAGATATAAGAGTAAGAAAAAAATTAAAAAGGAGACTATTAATGCATGTTATAATTATATACAACAGTTAAAACTGTATGATAATGATACAAAAATGGGCAAATCAAAGAACATAATAGAAAATTCAGAAACAAACTCTAATGTGGATAAGGATTTGCTATGTGATGTAAGCAGCATTTCTAATCAGTGGGAAAGAAAAGGCTATTCCATAAATGTTATTAGGACAACAGCTAAAACATTTGGAAAAAATACTTTTTATTCTTATTTTTAAACATATACTAAACTCTTAAAAGAAAGTATGGATAAATAGTTATCTAATTCAAGGAAGAATTTTCTAAGTATTAAAGCGATGAAAGAAACTGTAAAGGAAAAACATTGACAGGACCGATTAAGTTCAAATTAAATGTATTCGGGGTTATCAATATTTCTCATATATAAAGGTAAAATATAAGAATAGAAAAAAGATAAAAGAGAATCATTTCACAAAATAAAAATATATAAATGACTACTAGGCACCAGTAATTCTTAAAATTCAAGTAAACATACAGTAATTTTTTGTCCATTACATTGGATAAATATATTACTACGACTTCAGTAATGATATACCCAATGATGATAAGACTGGCATAAACAGGGTATTTTCATACCATGGTAGTGAATATACAGCTAAAACCCCCACAAATTATATCAAATGATTCCACTTTCAGGGATTCACTTTAAGAAAATAATTGGAAATGGAAACATACATTTATGTACACATTTGAAATGAAAAACATTAGTGCTCTCAAATTGGGAAATGTATGATAAATAAGATTAAAACTGCAGTCATTAATAGCCATGCTTTTGAAGAAAACTTAAGTATATGGTGAAATGTTCCCAAGATAATGGTGACATTTAAAAATAATATAATGCATATACAATGTGAACATAATATAAAATGATTTATGTTTAGATTATAGGATTACAATATTTTAGTAAAGGGACCATCTATATTTAAAATGTAAGTAGTTTAATAGTCATAGAAAAAAGATTAATAAAATTCAATCCTCATTCATGATCAAAAGCTCTTAGCAAACTCAGAATAAAAGGAAGCTTCCTCAACCTAGTAAATTCTAACATTTCACCATGGAGAATGATGTAATTATTGAAAATGATTCATCATTTAAAACGAAGTAAACATTGAGATGCTATTTACACCATTTTATTGGCAAAACACTAAAGTTTTCCTTTACTGTCAGAAACAAGACATATATGGCAATTATCACTACTTTTATTGAACAGTGTACTGGAAATCTCAGTAGGCACAGTGAGACCGAAAAAGATATAAATGTTGTAAAGGAAGAAACAGATGGCCAATGAAATCACTATCTGAAAGAGATATCTATACTCTTATGTTCTCTGTAGCATTATTCACAACAACGTGTCTATTGACAGATCAATGGATAAGGAAAATGCGGTGTATATGTATATATACAAGGAAATATTGGTCTGCCTTAGAAAAGAAGGAAATCTAATGACACAGGACTCATAAAGAAATATAAAATATAAAAAATTCATATGTATCTTAAAATTTTTTGTTTTTATTTTTCAATTATAGTTGACATATTATATTAGTTTCAGGTGTACAACATAGTGATTAGACATTTATATAACTTACAAAGTAATCTCCCCCATAAATCTAGTACCCACCTGGCACCATACATAGTTATTACAATATTATTGACTATATTCCCTATGCTGTATTATATACATCCCCATGACATTTTTCTAACTGCCAATTTGTACTTCTCAATCCCTTCACCTTTTTCACCCAGCCTCTCAACTCTCCTCCAATCTGGCAACTATCAGTTTGTTCTTTGTAACTATGAATCTGTTTCTTTGGGAAACTCAAGCCTATTTTCATGCAGTGACTTGTAAAGATGCTTCTGATTCTAGCTGATGATAGCTATTACAAAATTTGCCAATAGCAGCTTCTACTTTGCAACATTAATAATAATAATTGGGTAGCCTATTTCTTTTTACAAACCATCTCTTTATATGTACATATATTTGATCCCCACAATTTTTTATAAGAAACTAAAAGAATAAATTAAAAGAAATTATAGAAGAAAATTGAAAACCATGAAATTTTAAAAACTGTCCCAAACGTACTATTTTTTAAGGGTAGATTTGGACTATAATCAAATCTTCTGATTCTAAATTCAGGTTCTTCCTGCTATATCATATTCTCAAATTTGGATTTTAATGCAATCACTTTATCTTACTTTCTTCCAAAACTATAGGAGAGATTTAACTATGTATATATCATCACACACTTATTTGTAAACTCTAAAAATCTTATACAATTCATGTATCTACATAAAAAGAGCAGTAAAAGAACTAATTTATTGTTCAGGCTCAAGCTATAGCACATCTTAAATAATAGCAATTGTATAATAAAGCGTCAAGATTTTTAATTTAAAAAGGGACTAGGCTTTCATACATACAGGAAAGACAGTCCTCAGCAAGTTTCTATATGGTTGGAAGAATTCAGTACCTTATAGTAAGATGAGAGATTCAGAATATGTTTTGGATAAAAATACTTTTAATTATTGGTTATGGTACATTTCTAAAAACTGGGTGAATTTCCTGACCTAATACTATTTCATCTCTACTTCAAATTATGGTTAGATGAAATTAGATGAAATTGAAAACCTTTAGGATATTTTGGAAAGTAAAATATAAGCATTACTTAATAATCAATTAAAGTTATACTAGATAGCTATGTCATCAGATCTGTACACTGATGTTAATATTATTATAGCAATATGCTGTGAGCACACTATGATCAAATCTCTGAGGCTATTTTGAGGTCCAGCACACTTAAACATCAAAAACAACCTAATATACAAAAAAGGGATTAATATAAAAGAGAGACTATTTCCCTAACGTGGCAAAGCTTAGAATTATAATTTTGCAGGTAGATATCTGTAATAAAATTTTAAAAATTATATTTAATAAAACAAAAAACTCACAGGAATGAAAACATGTATATTAGAAAGAAATCACAATGAAAATAAATGTTTTACCTTGGTTTGTTGCTTGAAGTAATGGCCATTTTTCTAAACAACTGATGGGCGTAAAAACTTCACTGTAGTCCTTAGGGGTGTGTAAGGTGGCTTCCTCAACTTCATTTTGGGAATTTGGATTTGAACTTGGAACAACTTCCTCAAATTCATAGTTAATCTGAGTCGCCATTCCTGTAACTGTTTTTCTATGACATTACAAAATTACTGATTTTATGTATGTTTTATTTAAAACATCTTTATTAACAAATAGTATATGTTCACTGTAGAAAAACTAATACCAACTTCCAACAGATACAGAGAAAATTACCAAGAGGCCCACCACTGAAGAAATAAATTTTAAAATTATATATTTTTATAATTATTTTGAGTATTTTTAAACAAAAATGGATTCACATACATAATATTCTGTAACTTCTCTGATAAACAGTAAAGCATGAATATATTTATATGTCAATTAATGTACATTCACTTCATTTTTGAATGGATGAACAGGATCCCATTGTCTTGGTAAAAAACAATATTCAACCAATCTCTATTGCTGAAAATTTAAATTTGTTGTACTTGTTTGCTATTATAATGCAGGGAATATCTTTATTGTACTCACCTAACTGTTTTCTCAAAATACTTTTCCTAAAAATGGAAACGATGAAGTCAAAGGTATACAAATTTTTAGACTTTGCCATGCATTGCCAAATTGCTCCTTACATATCATTATCCAACCTTTTATATTGTCTATACTATTGGGATATTTGGACTCACAAGAGATATTTCCAATTAATTTTCCAACAGATAAATATATTATTAGCAATTTAGCTACATATCCTAATACACCATTTTTTTTTCTGATATCTAAATATTTTAGCCTTAATAATTCCGTATACAGCCTTAAAGAACCAAAATTGATATAATTCCCTAGTGTAATTGGAGAAAAATAAATATGCCATATCTTAAAAATCATAGAAAAATCTCTAAAGTTTCTCCTTTACTCTTGAAGAAAATACAAAGTACAAGAAAAAATATTGCAACTCACTCAGGTCCATATTACTCAAAAGAACATTGATTCTTTTTGTGTTGATGAAAATGCTCTAAAATTGATTGTGGTGATGGTTGTACAACTCTGTAAATATACTAAAACTATTGAATTGGACATTTTAAATGGGTGCATTATATGAATATAAATTATATCTCTATAAAGCTGTTACACAAATGAAACCAAACAAAAGTATAGGGTTTTAAGTCAGACAGACTGGGGTTTAAGGGTTTGAAGACTAGCTCCCACTATTGACTAGCTGCATGACTGTGATCTAGTTACTTAATCTTCATATAAATATTGGGTAGGAATATCGAGCTCACATAGTTTTTATGAGGCACATAGGAAATATATGTGCAACATCTGCATTCAACTGTATTCATCTGAGTGCTGCAAGCCATGAAAGAATAGAGAATTTTAATATTATTATATGTTCTTCCTCTTGCACTCTTTGGCGATGTGCAGTGCCCTGGAAGCCAGAAGCTTATTGCATGGTTCTCCCTGATATTTTTGCATTTTGCCTTGTCAAGTTCAATAGTCTCAATCCTTCCTTTAGCCTATCCATCAAGCTAGCTTCATTACTCTAATACACATTTATTTGTTAGGAATTTAATGTCTTTTAATATATGCTGATGGTTTTTTAAAAATTAGAATAGTTATTATTTGTGGTAGTGCTCTGTCACATAGCTTGGACTACAGAAACTAATTTTCCTTTATGTCCTGTTACTTTTGGTGTGCAATTTTGTATAACACAGGTTTTTGGGGAATATGTGGCAGAAAAAGCCCACATATGTTAAAACAAAGCATACCAACAAATTAGTAAAAGCATTAAGGCCTGAGAATCAATATTAAGAAGTAACAAAAATAGAAACAAGAAACAAAGAAAGGTGAGATAAAGAATTTGGAAAAGCAAAGTTTAGGAAATCTAGGTAGTGCTAATCATCAGAATGTTTATTCTTAAGTTCTATTAGGTAACAAAACTGTAGTAGCTCCTCAATAATTTAGAATTAAATGTCAATATGGGAAATCTCTGTACCTTCTGCTCAATTTTGCTCTGAACTAAAACTTGCTATAAAAAATAAAGTTTATTAAAAATTTAAATTTTACTACATGAGACAAAATTAATAGTGGCTTAAACACACAAAAAATCTAGAGGTTAGAAGTTCATAGCTAGTAAGGCAGTTCCACAATTTTGTTAGAAACTGAGGCTCCTTTTGTTCCACTATGCCGTGCCAGATTTAATTCTTGTCAGTGTAGTCCAAGGTGGTTGCTGGAACCAATCATTATATCTGTACGCTAGCATCAGGAAGGAGAAAAGTAAAAAGACAACCATCCCACTTTCTTTTAAGGATATTCACCAGAAATTTCATAAGCCTCTTTTGCTTATATTACTTTGGGAAGAACTTAGTCACATGGCTATGTTTGGCTACAGGGAGGCTGAGACAAGTAAATCTTATTCCAGGTGTCTTCTTTGCCATGAACTATATCAGTAATGCAAAATGAATGAAAAGTCAGATATTCCATTAAGGCCTCCCATTTCTTTCATACAGGATCTTTTGTTTGAGCCAAAGTTGCCTGATTACTGCCTTTATTGGTACTCACGGCATAGTCCTTCCTCTGTGCCTTCAGACATGCTGTTTCTCTTGCCTGAAATGTTTTCTCCCATTGGTCTTCTCCTTCAATGTCCAGCTCAAGCCCAATTCCTACTTCTTTGTGAAGCTGATCGCTCCTGCTTATAAATGCATAGATAGCCCTACCAATCTAACTCATAGGATGAAAAGAGATCTTAGAGATCATCTTATATCTTGCTACTCATGCAGGTTCATGGAGCAGAGGCATCAGCAAACGTTGGAGCATATTAGAAGTGCAGAATCTCAGGTCCCATTACTGATGGACTTAATCAGAATCTCCATTTTTAATTAGATCTTCAGGTGATTCATATATACTTAAAGTTTGAGGAGCACCGATTCATTATCATTATACTGATAAAGAAAGTAAGAGATAAAATGACTTGTCAAGTAATCAGTACTTGACTTATCAAATCAAGACCTGAAATCCATATTTTTAATTCACAGTACAGAGCTCTCTTTTCACTATACCTTTCTGCTTCCTCACTGATGAAGAGTTCAGTCGTGCAATAGATACTCTGCATTGGCTTATATGCCTTGTGATCTTATGTTCATCCTGTAATTTAATTCTTATATTTTTAATTTTTTCTGTTTATATGTTATCTTCCTAACCTGACTTTTAAATTCCTAAATGAAATGGTATATTTGATTTCTCTGTATTTAGAGTCTAGACACATTTAAATTGGTTGTTTCTTTCAAGTGCAACAAAAAACAAATCACTAAAACGTGAAAATGTGAATAAATCCTTCCTGCGTCTGATCAGCATTCTTTGCATGAAGTAAAGCAACAGAGTAAATTATTTACATTTGCACTGAAATCTAATTTACATCTTATTAATAATGTAGAATAGGTCAAATGTTCCTCATATTATCTTTGCGTTTCTAACTCTATCATTGTACTTTCCACATTGTATTGTAATTATTTATTTATAAATCTATATTTTACATTTTCTTGTGTTGAGAGTAGAGATTGTGTCTTACTAATTTTTTGTATCTTGTATCCAGCATACAGTGTAATATCCAGTAAATATTTGATGAATGACTGGACTAATAATTAATAACATTTTGACAAAGTATGTTAGAAAACAGCCTTAAATCTGCATTTACAGTACAGGGCAAAGCTGATTTTACTATGAAGGACATTCTATAAACACAAAGTTTACTTATTGACTAAAGCACAATAACATATTTACTTTATTTCTGTGTGTTTTTGTAACACAAATGCTTACGGAACAATTAATATGTGGTGAGGACAAGATAAAAAGGATGTAAATCACTTCTATTAACCTCTCCTTTGTGGTCAGATTAGGGCTTTTTTTTTAGATAAAAGATGAAAATTTGTTCAGATACAAAGGAAAGGATATTCTCTCTTTTGTTGTCTTTAGCACTTACTGTTTATCTCCAAGATATAAAAGAAAATTTGAGGTTAAGGACACATACTTCTCAAGGAACTCCTCCACAAAGAGACTTGCTTTCCATTGGTCCAAGATTGAGCTATCATTCATTCCCCGAACTGAAATAGCTGAGACTAGAAAGGAGAATGGTAAACATTAGCTTCTAGAATTTTCTTTTATTCTTAATACAATGAAGCTAAATATTTACCTCTGACATTATGTATTATCTTTATTTGTTCACAATGTAATTTTTCCAAAGATTCCAAATATTTAAATAATCATTCTCATTATTACCCTTCCCCCTAAATATCAATGACCTGCATTTAGTCAAACTAATGGTCAACTCACTATCTTCATCTTACCTGACCTTTTAATAAGCACGAATGCTTCTGACTACTTCTTCCTTCTTGAAATACTTTCTTCTTTAGAATTCTAAAACACCCCACTCATCTGGATTTCCTATCTCACTTGTCTTCTCAGGTGGTTCCTCCTTCTATATCAGCCTTTTAGCTGCTGGAGTGTTCCAAAGCTCCATTCTAGGTTCTCTGTCTATCCATACTCATGCTCTCAGTGACTTCATACAGTTCTATGAGTTTATGTGCAATCTACAAATTGATAACTCCAACTTGAAACTCCAGTTGTGCTCAAGATTAGTATTACCAATTGCCTTCTTGATATAGATGCTTAATGGTATTTTAGCCTGGCCAAAGCAAGGCTATTGACTCCAGCCACAAACTGGCTTCTCCATGAGCCTTTCCCTATCTTAATGGCACTGCCATCCACCCAGTTTCTCAGGTCTAAAACTTAGAAGAAATTCTTTATTCTATTTTTTTAAATCCTTGCATTGTTGGCTGGACCTTAATTTCAACCACTTCTCACATCTTCATCATTATAAGCCCAATCCAAGCCACTCTCATCTTCTATATAGCATGTAGATTTACCTAGTATTCTAGATCTAGAACCACTACAATGCCTTCCTGATTGACTTTCCTGTCTCTGCTCTTGCCTCCCAATCCCTACCCCCATCCATCCTTCAGACAACTAGAATGATTTTTTCCAAAGCATAAATCAGATTATGTCACTCCTTTTCTTGAAATTGTCCAATGACCTACCATATTGCCCATAATGTAAACAAACAAGCAAACTCCATATTATGGCCTGCAAAGCCTTATATCTCTCAGAAACTGTTTATTGTACTCCCTACTCCTGAAATTTCATCACACATTACACAATTGTGTCTTCTCTATAGATTTATCAATACCAGATATTAGTTTATATATTTAGTGATTTTATTGCTGCATCTTCCTTACCAGTCTGAAAGTCCACCGAGCAGGCAGGAGAGCAGGGACTATTTCTGTGTCTTATTAGTAATTGTCCTCAGCACCCATAACAGTGACTGGTACACAATAAATGCTAAATAAATGTTATTAACAGACTTGACTTGTCTGTAGAGGCTACTTCTTTCTTAAGTCTATGACAGGATAAAAGCAAAAGATAATATTTTGTACATATACATTTAAAAATAGTTTTATATTCAGTGTATCACTACAACTTACAGTAGCCCTTCTACAGTTGAGCAAGATCCTATTATATACAACAAATGTTTACAAATGTTAGGCTATGTTAAGACTTTTTCATCTATATATTTTTTATTTGTTCTATTCATATCAAGAATAAGCTTTTCAGTTCCTTACTTTGTCACCCCAATTCTGTCATAAAAATGAAAAAATGCAATGCATTTTATTTAATGAGAAAATACTGCATTTTCTTAATACTGTGCTAAACTCTGAATTTTTAAAACAAATTTTTGAGACATAAAAATAAAACATACCTCTTGTCCATGGCCTCCTAAATTTATCATCAACAATCCTGCTTGATAATTTCCATCTTGATATAAACATGAAGGAATTCGAAGAAATAAAGAATCTCCACAAAACTTCTTTCTAACTACATTCTATGCAAAAAATATAAGATTATAAAATCTTTTAACATATTTAATAGATTTAACATATTTATTTATTAATATTCATAATATTGAAATTCTTTATTTTTAAAAATTTTTATTTAAAGGTAACACACTCATTATAAAAACCAAATAACATAGAACCACATTCTGAGAAAGTTAAGGTCCCTAGTAAGAGCAATAATAGTTTGGTGTATTTTACTATAGAGTTTTTTTCTGGGTTAGGCTAAAATGTGTGTGTGTGTGTATGTGGCAAAAAATGGGATCACATCATTTATATACCATTTTGCAATGTGCTTTTTTTCACTTAGTATAAATATTTGTTTTAACTTTTGTTTCCTATGTCTTTGCATTATTTCACTTGTGACAACCATCAAATGTTTCTAATTTTTAAAAATCTAATAAATAAAACTGTTTCTTTAAAAGAATGTTAAATCAGTTCAGTAAATCAAAGTTCTTCATAATTTGATTATGCCTTTACTTTCCTGCTCTATCTCCCATTACTCTTTAACATCAATCTTTAAATAGACTTGTCTCCTCACTACTCCATTTAACATTTAGCAGCCACTTTATCAAAAGCATGGTCTATGGTGTGCCTCTGAAAAATGTCCTGCTATTCTTTTCTAGCTATCGAAATCCTATTTATTTTTCAAGGCTCATCTAAGCAATAGCTCTTCTATAAAGTCTTCCTTCAGTGACTCTTGACTTCCTACAAAATTCATTATTTTATGTATTTAGATAAATAATAGTTTCTAAGTATTTCCAGAGGTTTTATGTTTGCTGGAGGTGTTATGACAAAGTAAATAAGAGGTCCTTATTATCCAAGAATAAAAGGTACAAAAAAAAAATCAGTTAAAGTAATTTATGTAAAATGAAGATCAAAGGTTCACAATAAGAAGGAAAAACAGCTTGATTGGTAGTTTACCTAAAAGAATAAAATAAAGTTATAAAAATTAAATTTTGTACCTACCAAAATTTTGTTTATAATTAGCTTATAATAGCTTGTCATAATTTTCCCACAAACTGTATAATGACATGCGTGATATTAGTCATTACTTCACCTTTGATCATAAAGAAGATATTTTTAGAAAATATTTGAGGATTTAACCAAGGCATTAAATATTTGAAGATTTAATCAAGGCATTCAATATTTGAGGATTTCCCAAGGCATCTCTGACTCCCTTGATATTCAAACTATTCTCTTTTGTTTGTTAACCGATCTAATTTTGCAAGATCCTCATTTGATAATAGATTTACCTATTATTTGAGTAGATCTTCAACACTTTTCATGAACTTTAAAAACTCCTGTATTTTTATAAGATTTGTCATTGATTAATATATTTGTACTGTATCATGGGGTGTGGTACATGAGCAAGAAACTAAGACAACATTGCAAGGATAAAAGTTTGAGGATGTTTGAGTATAGACTAGTTTTTCAAGTGGCCAATATATTCATAAATATATTTGTGTAACAATGATTTCTGATTCCCTACTATAAATATATGTTACAATGATACATTTGCTTCCCTCATTTATGAGGGATTAATAAAACCTGAAGATCCCTATATGTATTTCTTATTTTCTGTAAAATATAACAGTGTTAGTGATATTGGAGTATTTTTTTTTCCTAGTAGATGGGGTCAAAGTTATAAAGAGAACTAAAATTTAACTTGTCAATTAAGATCATAAGAACAGTGAACTGTTTGTTGTATAAGTACTCTAATTAGTTCTTAACCACATGTCTGGCTTGAGTCTCAGCTTTGTACAGCTATTTAACTTCTCTAGACATTAGTCTCCTACTTGTAAAATTGTAAAACCTGTGTAATAATAGCATGTACCTCAAGGAGTAGTTATGACAATCAAATGACATAACTCATCAAAAGAGCAAATGATCAAGTGATATAATCCAGCAAAATAGCAAAGTATCTGGCCCATAATAAGTGGTGAATACATGCTGTTACTGTTATTTTATCATAAAGATAACTGAAATTGCTTTCCCCCCACATTGTCAATAAAGATTACTCAAGATTGTTCATAAAGCAGCCCAAACTTTCTAAGAGTTTCCATTTTTTTCTGCTGACACTTTAACTTGATGATAAATTGTCTATAATTTCCTTCCAAAAATGGCATTGTTAAAGTATATTAAAAGTAGGAAGCAATTTTAAATGAATCTTGAAGCAATTAGATTAAGGATTACTCTTAGGACACTGCAAAGTTATCATAATTATATAGTAAATTCAGATAACATTTTTTATATCATAATACTTAGTAAATAGGTAATAACCCAGTAACATCCTACCTCATGTAAATAGTCTATTGCGCAATATTTGAATGTTGAAAACATCTTTTCTTTGAAAGTACCAATTTCAACATCTATAAATATAAAAATTAAAGTTAAATGTTGATAAAATAGCAAAGCCAAGAGTAAAAAAATCATTCTTAATCACAAAACTTTGTTTCATTCATTTAAAAAAGGATCCGAGAGAGAGAAGATTAGTGTTTTCCAGAGTCTGGGAAGATTGTAGAATGGGGGGTGACTGTTTAGGATTCCCAAAGGATTTCCTTTGAGAGCAATGCAAATCTTATAGAACTACATAATGGTGTATGGTTGCACAACAGCGTAAGTGTATTAAATTCCACTGAATTGTACACTTTAAAATGGTTAAAATGATGAATTTTATGTTATGTATATTTTACCACAATAAAATTGAAGCCAAAAAAACAAAAATAATTTTAAAAGGCTCCAAATGATAAATAAGTAACTATAAACATAAACCTTATTAATGATTTTATCTAATATAAAAATGATATATGTTGATATAAAATTAATATATTTTTCATATTCTTTAGTACACACAGCTTCTAGTTGGTGGACTGAAATATATTTAATGTGATCATTTTGTTGCAAAAGAAGCTGGAGTTTACAAGACTAATAGAGTGGTTTTCTCAGGAAAACCATATTTCCTAAGTAGCCTTGAAATGAAATAATCAAGAACAAAACTGCTGAAGTAGTGCACTATGATTTGGGAAGTTCTACTCTCTTACTTAGAACCTAAAAAACCTGAAGTTAGAATTCCCTAATCATTAGCTCATTTGTTATAAAACACTATGGCATATTATTCCTAGGTAAGTGGGTCAGTATTAGTAAATCAACAAATTCATTGAAAGAAGCAATAACTAAAATTTAGAATGCTAAATGAGTCCAAGATGGTTCTCATGCAAATGAGAATTCATGCAAATAAAAATTACAGTTTACAAAAGTTACTCTAGGACAGGGCCCAGGTTATCAGATAGTTCTCAACATTTTGATAAATCATTCAAAATATTTTCTGAAATTCAAATGTAAGCTAGAAGTTTTCATATAGTAGTTTGTCAATAAGTATTTAGTGAATGAAATATCTATTGTAATTCAAATGGTCTTGCCTTAGTTTCATTATCATTTTAAATTTGTTTGAGGTTTACCTATTTCATTAATCTACATTAATTGGCTATGAATCTATTCCTATTTTCATTTATCAAGTGAACATTCTTTACTCAAGTACTGGATTAAAAAAACTAAGAGCCAAATTCTTAACATAGAACACAACTATTGTATTTGATTAATGAATTGCAAGACATTTTGGATATTACAATAAGCTTTCCAATGAAAACAAATTCAGTAAGTTATCTGAATTATTTTTAACACTGTTAGAGTCTGTGGTGTCAACAAATGTGAGGAATACATAATGTTGGCACCCTCTTTTACTCTTAAACAATGCTGACATAGCATTTTTTTTACTGGTAATCTCTTCTGGAAATATTTCCAATCATTGTACTTTCATACCTTTTCCATACAATGTATCACTTATCTTTAAAGCAAATATATCTTTTACAATTTCCATTTCTTGATATTGTGCTTTCAGAAAAAAGAATTATCTGATTATGCCTCATTTTAGAAGTCATTTCAAAAAGTTAAAAACCAACTCTACCTAGTTTATCCAGTTTGTCAGCACATTATCTCAAATTTTCCTTTCTTGTGAAGCCTAATATTTCTCTTAGCTTTGTATTTATCATGCTCAACTACCTAAAACAATGATTACTGCTGTATTGAAGTTAATCTTTAAATTCATCTAAATATATAGTACTTAAATTAGATACATGTTAAATACATTCATAGAATTTCTTTCATCTGTCAACTTAATTTCATTGCATTACAAATATTTGAATCCATCTTATTGTGGTGGATGGATAAGAAGAGAGATAAATTCGCCTTATTTCTAAAGTCAAAGACAAGGGGGAAAACAAGCAAAATCATAGTTAGAGAAAAGGTATTTAAAAATTGGCAACGATTTCTTGAATAGTTTTCCTTACTTGTTTTTAAAGATTTATTTCTCCTGTGCTACCTGCTGACCTAGGTATTTATTGGGCCAAAATAGAAATGCACATAAATAACAAGGTCAGGTACTTACACACAAGGCAGAAAAGTAAGGTTTCCTAAGAGTTTTTCCTCCCAGTTTCACTGAGGAGTAATTGACAAATAAAAATTGCACATATATCTTAGAGAGAGTGTACATATATACAAGGGCATATAATTCTCAAAATTATTTAAGACCACACATGAGTGAGTGTGAATCCTCTGGCTGCCTTCCCACCTCTTTCCACCAGCCTAAGCCTCAAATTTCTCCCCTTCTCACTCCTTCGCATAAAAACGACACTTCAACAATGTAAAATCGCAGAAGCAGCGAGGTCCATCTATTTTCTTATTGTTTAAGCCGTACAACTTCTAGTTAGTGGACAGAAGTTCCATTGGCTTTCTGTCTTTCACATCCTCTAATCTCACCTAATTCGGCACGGTGAACGCTGGTTTTGGGGTCTTGCCCTCACAGGGCTACATAAATCTGTCTTCTAGAGGCTTCAGAGCTGTCATACTCTAGGCCACCCTGATCTTTTCTTCCCCTCAGCTCAAGAACATTTCCCGTCCCTCCAGCCCCTCGGAGCTTTTACCAGAGTAAAACCGCCTCCTACTGGTCTTCGCCGGAGAAAATTCCCGCCCACTGGACATGTGACCTATGACCCTGATATCAGCATTTTCATTGGCCAGCCAGGCCAAGCCCCGCCCCCTGCCCCACCCCTTGGGCTCCTGGCACTTCCCTCTGTAGTTGCCCACAACCTGGGGCGCCCAAGCATGTCAGGGCCAGGAGGTGGGTCTTGGTTAGCGCCCAGGCCCTTGATCACACAGCGCAAAGGATCATGATGGTAGAAAAGGGAGGGAAGCTAGAAAGAGCTGTATGGGAAAGGTCGGGAAACCAGGCAAAGGTTTGGTAGTGGCAGCTCCAGTGTTATTAATTAATCCTGACCAAACTCCACAGGGCCAGAGGGAGGGCAAGGGCAGAAGCGTTCCAGAGGTAAAACTGAGACGATTCAGCAACCAAACAGATTCAGGGAAAGAAGAAAGCAAAAGAGAGGAGGCAAATATGATTCAGGTGTCTGGCTAGATGTTGGCCATACCTTGATGGTGCAAGAAGATTGAGGACGGGTAGAAGATAAATTAGAATTGTAACACAAAAATTGTATACCTTCATTGATAGCCACCTCCACACACATCTGGGAATCTGTAGACCTACCTGATAAGGAAGAATTGTCCTTTTCTCTGTATTTATTAACTCCTGTCTTCCTTTCCATCACATTGCTTAGCATTAAATTCCTTTTCGGAAGATTGCATTTATTTTACTAACATATGGTTACCTTTCAAGTTAATTATTAGTGAATATGAATTATGAAATGTCAGTGGTTAAGCCACATTATTCTCTTAAGTTACCTACTTTATTTGTACAGGTTTTGTGCAGTTTGTTTTAGCGATATGAATTTAATGTTTGGCAATAATTATAAAGATATTCATCTGGCATTGAGGTATAGTAATTATTCTGCATTCTTGGATGCATATCTTTTATTAAAACCTTTTTTAAATCATGTAAAATAAAATAACACATAGTTATACTCATCATTAACAAGTAAAACCATCCAAAAGTGAATACTGAGAAAGTAATCTCCATTACTACCCTGAATCCCAGGTAATTGATGTTGATTTGGAATGTATTTTTTCATACTTTGCATGTCACATAAATTTTTATAGAAATGAATACATAAAATAGGTTGGAAAATTATATAAGAAATGGGAACTTATCTTCCTTACCAAACAACACATCAAGAATAACCTTCTAGATCAAGACATATAGATAAAATTCATTTTTAACAGCTATGTAATATTTCATAGTAAGAATGTGCCATAATTTATCTAAACATTCTACTGATGGATTTAACAGATTGTTTCTAGGTTTTTATCTTGGCAAATCATGCCACAATAAGAATTCTTGGACATTGGTTTTGAATATTACTGCTTTTATTTCTATGGTACAGATCTGTGTTGCTTTGATGGCTCAAATGGTAAGAGCATTTCAAATTAAATAGATATTGTCAATTTACCTTCCAAAATTTATAGCAATTTACATTAACAGTGCCTGAGAGAAACCATTATCCTGAATACTCAATAGAAATGAATATATTGCTTTTAAAAGTGTTTGCTTATTTGCTGCGTGAAAAATATTATCTCGTTTTAATTTGCCTTTCGCTGATTATTGCTGACATTACACACTTTTTGGATGTTTATGAGTCTTATGGATTTCTTCTCCCATGAAGTAATTGCATAATTACATATATGTGTGTCTTTTGTGTGTACGACGTATGTTCATGGATTTAAGAGATCAGCCAATTTTTCTGTTGAGTGGGTTGTCTTTTGGAAGATCTTGTGTATAGGTATATTAGAATGAACTAATCAGGTTTGGTTATTTATAATGGAAAATTCCAAAATAATATACAATTTATTTCTCATTCACGTAAATGAAGTACAGAGGTAAAAGGTTCAGAGCTGATATGGCAGCTGCACCCATAAAGTCCTCAGGGACTTACCTTCCGGCTCATTACTTTGGTATTTTCATGTTGTGATTCTTGTTATCATGGTCTCAGGTTGCAGTGTCTGTGTTTCAGGCAGCAGGATGGAGGAAGGAAGGAAAAAGGACAAGGGCACAATGTTTTTTGATATATCTGTAATTAAAATTGTAAATATTCATATAAAAAGTACTAAAACAATGTATAGTTTAAAAAATTATTTTAAAGAAACATTCATGCAACCTCCACTCAAGAAACAAAGCACTGAAGAAACAAAGCTTTGTAAGAATTTCTGAAGCTCTATTTACCTTTCTAATCACAACTCTCTCTAGAGGAAGTCTCCCCCTAGACCTAGAGATTACTATAGTCCTGACTTGATGCTTTTAAAAAAAGTTTCACCTAAGCATACATTTCTAAATGATATAGTTTTGCCTATCTTTGAATCTTACTATTTGTGTTAGTTGATTCTTGCTTCTATTCAAGGACATTTTTGTATGTATATATGTTAATTCAATTTCTTGTTGAGTAGTGTACTACTGTATAAATATACCTCAATTTATCTATTCATTGTTGATGGACCTTTGGATTATTATAGTTTTTTGACAATTACAAATAATGCTGCTATCAATATCCTTTTACACGTATTCTAGTACACATATACGTTTCTTTAGAATACAAATTTAGGCATGAATTTCTGGCTTATTGAATATGCCTATATTCACATTTATTCAATTATGCCAAACTGTTTCCCAAAGTTCTATACATATTTACACTCCCACCAGCAATATTTGAGAGTTCTTGTTACTTTGCATCCTCACTAATCCTTAGCAATTTCATACTGTTTAATTTTAAGAACAGGTTAGTATCCAGTTGTCTCTTCAGGAAGGTTCCCATAAGCTGTCACATGACACTTCTGTTTATATATGATTGGCCAGGACCTAATCACATGGTAACTCTTAGTTGTAATAAAGTCTAGAAAGTCAGTATTTATTCTAGAGAGTCATGGGCATAGTTACAACTTGGAGATTCTATTATTAAAATAAGAAGGAAAGAACAGATTTGGGGAAATATATAGTAATCTCTGCCACATTAAAATCATAATTTAAAAATAGCTAACTTTTATTGTTTACTATGTGCCAAGCACTATTTTAAACACTTTGCAACTACTTGTAAACTAAATACTATCTTCCAAACCCCAGTTTACAGATGAAAAAACTGGGACATTGAGGACTTAAGTATCTTGCCCAAGATTAAACAGCTAAAAAGTATGAGACAAAATTGCAAACCCAGGCAAAATTAACTAGCCCACACACTCTTTAAGAGGAATATTTACTCTTGGCCTGCCATATGTTTTACAAATATTTTCTCCCTGCTTATCTTTGGAAATTTCTTAAAGTAATTTTCTTTATATATCAATAGTGAATTTTACCACATCTAAATCATGCATTTTTTTTCCTTAGTAGCTAATGTTTCTGCATCATTTCTAAAATTATGCATATAAAGAGAATGTTAGAACTATTACTTTTCCCATTCATTTCTAATTCTATTTTCATCATTATTATTTTGAATCTATGTTGAAATAAAACAAGTTTAGACACACTTGAGTATTAACTAAACTTAGTAGCCATAAAGGAAGGGTGGGCAAGGGGAACCCCTCTACTATCCAGATCAATTACACACATTTGTGGAAATATCTTGTAATGTTAAGCTTCATTGTTGTATTCCCATGCTGTGTTGTTGAGGCCATAGTAATAGTGTTTAATGTTTATTGAGAACATAACTTTGTGCCAGGCACAATATGAGTCAATAAAGATGCAAAAATAAGGAAAACAAATCTTTGTCTTTAAGAAGCTCACAAATCCTTGTCTGAAGTTGCTCTTTTTTTATTTCTTTTAAAAATATCTTCAGACAATTCTATATACTGTCACCAGGATGATATTTCTAAAACAACCGAGACTATCAGTCTCATGCTCAAACTCTCATCTTTATATCACATACAGGATAAAATCTGAAATCCTTAGCATGGAACAGCTACTCACTCAACCCTATTTACTTTCAAATCCTGAACAATTGGCCATCCTCTGAACACCTCCCAGACCCTTCTACTTCTTTGTTACTGCTGTTTTATTTTGTGTTCTGATCACATGATAAAAGCCTATTTATTCGATAAGGTCCAGTTCAGATGTTTCCTCCTCCCACTGATAGAATTAGTTGTTACCATGTTGGCACTCTAACAGTTTTTGTCAGTATCCCATTTTGGACAGTTTTCATGCTTTGCATTATAATTGTTTTGTTCATGTCTGCCTCCCCCACCAGACTGCAATCTTCTTGAGATTGTGGACGATGAACCATGTATTCATTATCTTTATGTAATTTGTACCTAACACAATGCCTTATCGAGAGAAGGCTCTAAAATGACTATTTAATTTACTTCTTAAATCTGGCATTAGGTTATTTTGAAATAATGGCTATCACAGTTCTTTAGCATTGTCTATTACATGTCGGTTTTTAGTGTTTAGCAGGAGCATTAATGTGTATGAATTATCACACACATACACACACACAGACATCAGTCAAAATGAGCATGGCACGAATATGGGAAATAATCAGCTTGAGACAGAATTGCAGAATTGCAGTCTGAACCAGACCATGCAGAAAATCTAGATATATGGAATGAAATAATATTGCTCAAATGGGTTGCATAAGTAACTCATCTTATGGTTGCTAATTTATGGGTGTAGCCTCACATAATATCTTTTGATCAGTAAAGGACTATTTTACATCAATAGATTGAGAGCAAACATTTTAGCACACATATTTAATCTAATTAAACTAGATAATAATGCTAGAAAAGAGTTGTGGTAGCATCAGCATGTAAGGAAATTTTTCACAAGTATAGAAGAGAAACCCAACATTTCATATTTATATAGTTTACCTTTTTTTCAAATAAAGAAGCCAGATGTCATTGCAGCCTATTTTTGCAATATTTGTCTTTATAACAGTATAGTTTTCTCTGTTCCATATATTCAGTCTCTCAATGTTTTTCTGATTCTGAGCCATTTTATACCTCACATGTTTATTGGGTCTTTTACGCACATTGAAAAATTCACTTAAGCTAAGCTTTGGCCAGGATAAAAAACTTATCCATGCTTAGACTTGGCTCTGTACCCCCAAAGAAGTCAGAGGCTAGAATAAACAGTTATGTTCTAGAGTCAATTTCCTTAGGAAAAATGGAAGGGCTAACTCTACACTTTAATATTTCCTTGGGCAACACTTGACTTAACATCTCTCATATTTGATGGTCCAGGTCTTCTGACTTCCATCCAGTAAGATGTAGTTGTTCACTCATTGATTTATCCATTGATTATTTTAAGCACATAATATGTGCAAAGAACTATGCTAGTTGGGGAGAGCAAATGATTCTGCTCTGTCAGAGTGGCAGGGAAAATAAGATGTTTATATAAATAACTAGTTATTTCCTAAGGAAATTGTCGTGAGTTATGAGAGTATAAAAGGGAATACAGTCACGTGCCACATAACATGTTGATCAGTGAAGGACCACTTATGAGATGATGGTCCATAAGATAACAATGGAGCCGAAAAATTCTTATTTCCTAGTGATGTCATAGCCATCATAGCCTCATAGTGCAATGCATTACTCACATGTTTGTGGTGTAAAGAAACTTATTGTGCTGTCAGTCCTATTAAAGTACAGCACATACGATTATGCACAGTACATAATACTTGATAATGATAATATATGACTGTTACTGATTTTGTATTTACTATACTTTTTATCAGTTTTTGTAGAGCATACTCTTTCTACTAATGAAAGAAGTTTGCTGTAAAATAGTGATCTGTGTTAAGCTGGCAGGAGCCTCATACAAATTGTGGCTCTTGATTGCAGCATTTTCTCTTGTGCTTGATTTAATCTTCTGCTGTTTTGTATAGTAACATGATATACAGGCTTGTAGCCTAAGAACAATAAACTATACCATATAGCCTAGGTGAGTAGTAGGCTATAATAATCTAGGGTTGCGTAAATACACTCTATGACGTTTGCAGGAAGAAATTGCCTAATGACGTATTTCTCAGTATGTGTCCCCTTTGTTAAGCAGCGCATGACTGTACTGCTTTATTATTTTAACAAATAAATTCTAGAGATACAGAAAAATAATTGATTAGATAATTCATTTAGATATTTCCCTAGGTCAACAGTTAAAACCACAAACACTGTAACAGCACTACTATGTACCTAATGGAAAATGAACCAATTTATAAAAACATATAACTTCCTAGGGTCTAAAATTGCAAATCAAAGCTATAAAAAGTTATAACAAATGTCACAAATATCCAGGGTAGCCAACATGATCCTTACAAAAGGTGGAAAAATCATTCTCTTTTTCTCTCCAAAAAAATTCTTAATGTTTTTTGAGGCATCCTTGATTGCATTTATCTTTATATTTTTTAAATGGAAGAGCTAGGACATTGAGCTAATTTGGGAAGAAGGGTATTACATTAATAATAATTTGATATGCAGGAAAATTATTTTATGAAAAGCTAAGGTTAGGCTTTCCTATAAGTCAAAAGATTTTATAAACATCAATTCTTGCCATTTATATTTTAAACTTAGACCCAATCTTGTACTTCAGAATATAAATTAATTTAAAAAATAAATTTGAACACCTACTATATGCTCAATATGTGCAAATTTAATATCAGGTTAGATAACTTGTATTGTCTCTTATGGGAAGAAAGAAAAAAGAAAAATAGACACTAATAGCCAACTTCTCCCTTAAAAATTCCCCTCTTTTGGCCTCTAGCTTCCTGGTTTCTCTTACCTGTTCTGCATCTGGACTCTTCATAATTTTAAAGAAAATTATGAAACCATAAAATTCAGGCTTATTGGTTTCATTATTAATATATGCTATGCAGCTTCAGCTAAGCCTTCAATGCCAATAGAGACAGAATTAATGTGTGCCAGTAATGTTCTAGACGTGAGAAAGAGTCTCAAGACAATGTCCATATGGTTAAGCCCCTTATTCAAACAATACCTAGACCAGTGGTTCTCAAGTGGAGGTTGTTTTGCCTCCCAGGTATTTTGAGTATGTCTGGAGAAATTTTTGATTGTCACAACTGGGGAAAAGGTGCTACTGGCATCTACTAGGTATAGGCCAGGGTTCTGCTAATCATCCTAAAATGAGGAGGAACGCCCCATCTCCCATAAAAAGAAAAATCCAAACTAAAGCATTAATAGGCCCAAGGCTGAAAAATCCTCATCTAAACTAACCAAAGACTAAACTATTTCCACACTCTCCACATTTTTCTAGCCATATATACAAAATCTACCACATTCCCTACAGATGACTTCACATTCTTCTGGAATGGGAAATTGTGTTTCTTCACTTTCCATCTCAAAATGTCTATGTAGACTCATTTGGCAATTTTTTACTCTCTTCTTTCTGTGGATAAGAATTCCTCTTTTCTAAAGTATTGTTTTCTTTCAATATTTATGCTCTACCTTACTTCCCAAATCATTTATGTTGTCTAAAAATGCATTCCGTATCACAGAAAAAAAAAAAAAAAAGAAGAAAGAAGACAGAGTATTATTCCCCTTGGATTCTTTGTCTTATCCCTACTCACCTCCACAAGTTAGTTCATAGGTTATTTCTTCTCATGTTCATCTTCATTCTCTCCCTGTAATGTGTTTTTCTCTCTAAAACTTATTGCGATTCTTCAGATTTTTAACTTTTCTGTATCCCCAGGACTCCTAAACTACTGTAATTTTCTCCTAACTGTTCTCCTAGCCTCAAATTTAATCTACATAGTTCTGTAGAATTTAAATTATATCCACTACACTCATCAAAGTCCTTTAGTGGTCAACCAATGCCTACATAATAACTATGCCAAACCAAGCATCAAGTATTTACAAAGCACTATGCTTAGAACTTCACTTAAATTAGTATCAGTACTTTAGCATATAGATGAGAAACGAGGCTCAGAGAGGTTAAGTGACTTCCTCAATACTATGTTGTTAGGAAGTGAGGAGCTGGGATTAAAATCCAAGTCAGTTGTACGCCAAAGTCCATATATTTTACACAACTCTTCATTCTGAAGGAATCCAGTTTAAACTCCTTACTTTGGCCTTCAGGACTCTGCCATTTGGCTCCAAACTTTTTCCAGTTACTGCTGAATTTCATCCACCCACACTTCTGTTAAAGTACTGCTGTTCTCTGCATACTCTCTTTGCTTTTTGTGCTGTTTGCCTCCCCTCATATTATACGCTCTCTGTTATCCTTCTCACATACTTCTAGAGGTCTGAATACCTATCCACATTTTATACCTTCCCAGCTGAATTCTCTAATCTTCTCTGATCCTTTATTTTGCTTTTTTCTGGTGGAGCTTTTGTCACTCTCAAGTATGTATGTATGTATGTGTGCATGTATGTATGTATGTATGTATTGTATATGTATATATACATATATATGCATATGCTTTTTTGTCCTTCCTTTACTCATACTTCTTATAGAACAGAGAACTTCTCTGAGATAGTAACATATTTTTATATAGAATTTTGCAAACGCTCTTTCCTATGTGTTAAGAATCTGGCAAAGATTAGGAGCTCAATAAATCTGTGTTTGTTTCTAAACTTCATAGCAATTCTCCAAGATATTATGATACTTTATTAATAGATAAAGAAACTGAGGCTCAGAGAGATCAAGTGACCTGCCAAAGAGCAGAAGTGCTCTAGGATGATCAAGACTCTAACCCAAGAATTCTGTCTTCCAGGTGAGGATTTTTCTGCACCTGTGACTTCAGAATTTTGTTCTCCACTGTATCCCAGCTCTACATCTTGGTCTTGGTAGTTATTGAATGTATGCTGAATGAATGAGTAAATGTCTGTTAAGAATATACACTTCCAGGTCAAGAGTCATGAGAGATTTATTGGCCACCAAGAATAAAAGCACTTTAGGATGTGACTCATCCTCATACATAGTATTTATTGTTCCTTTAGGCAGAAGGAAAACAAACCCTCCCATTCTGATAAAATATCTTAGGCAACATAGAGATTGAAGTCTGTAGTATTCACTTAAGACACCAGTGCCACACACCTTTAACAAACAAGTTTTTATACGTTATGTAAAGTCAGTGTGAAGGAAGAAAATTAAGAATAATTTTTTGATTTTTTTCTATGTAGCCAAATTTATTATCTCTTCCTTACTATTTATGCTTTCAGAGTCATGTTTAGAAAGGCCACCTCTGTCCCCCAAAATATATTTTACTTCTACTGTTTTTATCATGTCATCCTTTACATTTAGAATCTTTGAGATTATGTGTATATATGTCGTGTGTGCATGTTTATGTGTAAGTGTGTAAGGCATGAAATAGGTTTATAATTTTAATAGTTATATACTTTAGTGAGTTATTTATTGATTTTCCCTTCTAATTTTAACTTAACATCTTTATCATATACTCCATATGCTAAATTCTTATATAAATATAAAGACATAAACTTTCTAGACTTTGTAATTTGTTCCACTGATAGTTTACCCCTGGGCTGTCTTTGTTGGTTTACTTATACTGTTTTAATTATTAAAGTTTTAATTTTGGGCAGCAGATTTATTAATTGTTCTTTTTTAAAAAGAAAAAATTCCTATTATTTTTTTATTCTTACAAATAAACATAAGAAATATTTTGTCAAGATCCAACTTTTTTAAAAACTAGGATTCTGATGGAGTGGAATAAAAGTTATAACTTGAGAATTGACATATTTTAACAAAGAGTATTCAAAATCAGCAAACCTGATTTGGTTTTCCATTTACTCAGGGTTTCTCTCATTTTTCCCGGTAGTTTTATAATTTTACAATTTCTGTGTATTTGTATGTACATGCGCAACACTTTAATGGAGCATGAGTTCTTTAGAGCACGTGTGCAAGAATCAGACTGCCTGGATTCCAAAATTCAGGTATGCCATTTACTAGCCATGTAACCTGTTCCTTCACCTTTGTGTACTTCATTTCCCTCTGTAAAATAGGGGATGATAATGATAGTGCCTCCTAGAGTTATTATGAAGATTAAATGGTTTGTATATGTAAATTCTTAAAACAGCATCTAGCATGTAGTAAGTACCATATAGCATTATCTATTATTATATGCATTTCATGTTTCTTATTGTTTCATATGCTGTTACTACAGTGGGATGTTTTTTTCTATTATCTTTTTATTGGTTGTTATTTTTATTGGTTTTGCTTATGGCGTACAATCTCAGTAAACACTAAACTTTGAAATTTCAGCCTCCAGAGGGCTCCCCTTTCTCATGAATTACTGTCATTCCTATAGCTTCTTTTTAAGAATTTTGTGTCAATTAAAGCCAAGTGCTGAAACAGAAAATGCGTGTCTGATACTTTTGAAAGGTCAAGTAAGATAAGCAAAATCAGCAGCTGGTCCCTTGAACATACTAACAGAAACAAACAATACTCTTGCAAAACTGATGAAAAAAAAACAACTGAAAATGCCAAAAAAAAAAAAAAAAGAATTAACAGAGAATGTAAATATTCAAGAAGTTTAAAAATTATTAGAATACTCAAAGTTTAAGCTGTCAATAAAGTGAAAATTTAGACAAACGAGGATATCATCTGAGAAATATAAGTTATGAAATAATACAAGAAGAGGCAGAAAATTTGAACTGATCAACAATAGAAGAATAGCAAATGCTCCTAAAGTTCTACCTCTTAAAAAGACACCAGGTTAAGATGCTTTTAAATATGGGGACTTTCAAAACTTCTAGAGATAATGTTATTTATGTAACATTGAAAAAGATGGAAAACTTTATAACTCACTCTACAAGGCTAACATAATCATGAAACCAAATTAATGAGTAATAGCAGAAAAAAAGAAAAACTGTAGGCAAATCTTAATAATTAAATAAGTGCAAAAATCCTAAATAATGTTAGCAAATTGAATGCAACTGCATTTTAATAGTTAAATGTACCATGATCAACTAGATTTTGTTCCAGGAATACAAAAATAATTCAGTGTATTAAGACTGAGCCTCTCATGATTTATAGCTAAATAATGAGTAAATCTTGAAATATTTTATATAATTTTCCTTCAAATATTATCTTACTTTGCTACTTGTTTGATCACCCCTGCCTAGAACATTTTCTTACTTTCTTCTCGATCCAGGAAGCTCCTACTTCTTTTTAAAGATGCAACTCATGTCACATCTAGGTCTCCTTCTCTGACTCCTCCCTACCTGAGGCTAAGAAGATGCTATTCTTGTGTACATCCACAATACCCTGTATTTACCTCTATTACAATACTTATCATACTGTTTAGTAATTGCTAGTTAACTTGTTTTTCTCCCCTACAAACCTGTGAGCTCTTGAGATAGAGTCAATTTATTTCTGTTTTCTGGAAGCCTGACACATAAAATCTGGCAGAATTAATTGAGAAATAGACACAGAACCAGACTTCAAGTAAAAATGTTAGCTAATTATGTATGATAAAAGCTGTATTGAGGACATGATTTTGATGTATGTCTAGACTGGACCTACTCATACATTAACTTAAAATTAAACTTCCCTATCCTGTTACAGGCAAACTGGGTAACCTCAGGCCTCCTTGGAAGACACAGCTTCTTATCATATGGTAGAGAACAGGCTAGTGTTAACCTTCTCTGTGGAGAGCCTAGAAGTTGCTGAACCATACACATCCCATTTCTTCTCCTAAATGTACTAATCAATTAAGACACTCCTCCCATGGGTAGGTGAGGAATGAAGAGAAAGGTCAGGAATATTCTAGCTGAAGTTCTATGTGGAAATATATAGGGGATACTCCCTAGTAATGGCTACCTAAGTTATAATGTTTTCCTTTAGGACCTAACTGATAAACATTTCAGAGAGAAATTTCAGTTGCAGCAACTATATTTAGCCTAAGTGCTCTAATTTAATTAGCAAGTCTTCATTCCTTAATTTATATTTTTATTTGTGTGCTTTCTCATATTTCTGCTGGAATAGGTAGGGTAAAATAGTAACCAAAACCATAAAATTTCTTCAACATTTTTTTTTTTTTGCATTCTGTTGTGTTCTCTGTACTTTTTTTTTTTAAAGTTAATGTACTGAACATTGCTTTCAAGGCACTCTTAATTAGGTGAACTGTTCCTTGTGTAGCCTCATGAAATCGAATAAGAAAGAATTGTCATATCCATGTATCCTGGATCTATTCAACCTAATAACATGCTCTGCTAACACTGGCAGACAAGGGGAGAGCCAGCAAAAGTAAGAGAATGAGGATATGCTTGAAATATAAGTACATTCAGTTAATGTTTGCTACAGTTGCTCATTTCTCTATTACCAATACAACTAGTAGATAAATAAATTCTGGGGCTCTAATGCACAGCATAATTATTATTGTCAACAATACTGTATTACATACTGCTAAATTGCTGAGACTACATCTTAATGCTGCAAAAAAACCCAATAATAATTATGCGATGCGACAGAAGTTTTTAGCTAAAACTATGGCGATGATCATGTTGCAATATTATAACTATATCAACTTGATACATTATACATCTTTAAGTTACACAATTATATGTCGATTATATCTCAATAAAAAAGTATATCGTCATTTGTTTCACCTGTTGATAGACATTTATTTTCAGTTTTTGGCTATTCCAAATAAAGCTGCTGTGAATGTCTGTGTAGAAGTCTTTTGTGTGGATGCATTTCATTTATTTGGGGTAAATACATAGAAGGTAATGGCTAGGTCTTATGCGTTTGTGTATGTATAGATTTTTATGAGATATAATTGACATACAACATTATATTAATTTCAGGTATACAACATAATAATTCAACACTTGTTATATATGAATAATAATTACCTCAATAAATCTTAGTTAACATCAATCACCACATATAGCTGTAATTTTTATTTCTTGTGATGAGAACTTTCAAGATCTATTTTTTTTATCAACTTTCAAATATACGACTATGGTATGATTAACTATATTCATCATGCTCTACATTATATCTCATGACTTATTTATTTTATAACTGGAAGTTTGTACCCTTTGATCCTCCACACATTTCACCCCACCCCCACCCCAACCCCTGCCTTTGGCAATCACCATCCGTTCTCTATATCTATGAGTTTGTTTGGTTTTATTTGTTTTTTAGATCCCACATATAAGTGAGATCTTGTAGTCTTTGTCTTTCTCTGTCTGACTTATTTCACTTAGCATAATGCCTTCAAGATCCACCCATGGTGTTCCAAATGGCAATTTCCTTCTATTTTATAGCTGGGTGATATTCTATTGTGTATGTGTGTGTGTGTGTACATACTACAGTTTCTTTTTCCATTTATTCATTGATGATGACACTCATGTTGTTTCCATGTTTGGCTATTGTATACGATGTTACAATGAACATGGGGCTGCCTATATCTTTTTGAGAGGAAGTTAGACGTGAATAAAACTCTTGACTTGCCGAAATATAATCCTTTACAGTTCAATAATACTGTATTGACATAAAACTAGAACTTTGGAGACGAGATTACAAAGAGAGTAACCATATGATTTCTTTTCCAATTCTGAAACTTTTGAGAATGAGAGAAGCAAATTGAAGCATCATTCTAGGGCAAGAGGAAAACACTGAGGCTGTCCCAGGCAAACCAGCAAGTATAGGTGCCCTAATTATAAAACCACATTTTTTGTGCAAACGTTTTTCAGGTTTTAGCAAAGTGGAGGAAACAGGACTTCTGACACAGTTTCTCTCTCTGCATGTACCTTTTCACGTTCCTTCCTCGTTTCCCTAGGGTTTCCTAATGTCTCCTCTAATATCCATCCCCAGCCACCTTTTTCTCATTCTTGTATACTAGAATTGGAGCTGAATTCAACATTCAACTAAAACATTAAAACTAGTTTCATATACATACTTGAACTTCAACAGCTATTTTATACCCAGCATCAAAACAGGTGTAGTTGGGGGAGACTCCAAAGTGGCTCCTAGTGTGGCTGCTGAGGAGGAACAGCATTTATGTAGAAGATAAGCCTCTATTTCCTTTTCCTTTAGAGAAAGAACTTTTATGCTTCCATTATGGTATATAAAAGTCAACGGTATTAGAATGTTAATTAGAAATTGAATGAAGTTTTATGCAGAGTAGTGCTTAGATCAATAAATACTCTATTCTTTTTTTTTTTGAATTGAGATATAATTGGCATATATCATTGTGTATGTTTAAGGTGTACACATATTGTTCTGATACATTTATATATTGCAATATGACTCTCGCCATAGTGTTAGCTAACATCTCTATCGTAATGATCACATCATTATCATTTTTGTGTGTGTGTTTGTGGAGGAAAGACTATTTCATGAAGTGACTACTGCCCAAGAGCTGCTAGACCTACCAGCTAGACCCAGGGAAGGACAGAAGTTGCCTCCCTAAGTCCCCTCAAAGACTGTCTGATTGCCATCTCCCCTATTACCCCATAGGGTGCTGGTTGTGCTGGTTCCTGGAACAGGATGTTGCCCCCCTGGGCAAGCATAATAGCTGTTTTCCCTTGTCTGGAGTGGATCATGCTCCAGTACCCCATCCATTCTGCCCTGTCCTATATAAACCCTTGGCATCTGCCATGTTGCGTGGAAGATATCCATGGTGTCTTGCCACCATCCAGGACATCTCCTCTGTACCTCCTTTGTAAGTTCCCTTAATAAATTCTTAATGTAATGACAGAATTCTCAGTCTCTTCCTTTGGTCTTTCAGCCCCAGGAAATTTCCCCAACAGTGGTAAAAGTACTATATGGCATTCACATGGCTTTTCATCTCTCCCTCAAGCAAAGAGAGAACAAGTCTTACTTATTTAAATTTGTGCATCTGTACTAAATGCTTTAGATGTATAAACCATGCATGTCACAAGACATAGTCATGTCTTCATAAGATTAAAGAAAGAGGTAAACCTGTGATGGCCGGCCATGTGCCTCTGGGGACTTCAAGAAAAGGTCAGCAACTTCACATCAGACAGAAAGGTCAGAGCAGGGAAGAATATGAGAGGAAAATGTTCTCTCCAATAACTTTTGGAAACTGGCTTTTAAAGTGAGAAACAGGGTGTCCTTACCCATACATTGGACAAACACTTGGTCTTAAGTTCCTGGTATGAATGGGATCTGGGAATGAAGTCATCTTCAAGTAGTGTCTCCATATTTGTCCCAGGCACATGGGAATAATTGTCAGAAGAGAGAAGAGGCATTCTTTTGAGAAACATTGTAGTTAATGACTTAAAGAAGAGGTAACACGGGATTTACTGATCAGAGACTGCCCTGAACACTTTTCATGTATTATCTCAAGAAAAACCTGAGCTTCCTGCTCTGCCACTTTATAGCTATGTGGTCATGGAAAGAAGGTTCTTAAGCTCTAATATTAACTTTCTTTGAGTGTAAAATAATAACTCTTAGGGTTATTGTGGAAATAGAAAAGATTAGGGATGTACAAATATCAGTAGGGTGCTGGCACAAATGGTGCTTTTTTCTATGTTGGTCACCCTATGAACCACAAATTGGTGCTAGGTGACCAGCGTCAAGGCGCAAGAAGATTTATATGCCTCTTTCTGCTTGGGAAAAAATAGTCCCTGTATCTATGACCTGTTTTCTACATACATGGAGAAGTTTGGAAGCAAAGAGCCTTGTAGGATTCACCAAAGCCAAAGGAGACATTACCAGAATAGAAAAGACTAAATATCTACTATGAAGATGGTGAAGTTAATTTACATTTCCTTTCTGGTCCTAAGATTTAAAAGTATATATCTCTAAGAGGGGAATTTATGGGGAGGTATCTAAATGTCTGCACTATGCCAGAAACATTTATTTCTTCTGAACTGGCATTTGTTAAAAGAGAGTGACCCTTACCTGGATTCCTTGCAAAAAACTGATATGCGATATTACATTCCCACCCACAGGATTACCAGTAAAGAGTATGGCTGGTTGATTGCTGATAATTCTTAGTACTAAAGACTTGCTCATTACAATAGTCAACAACCACAAAACACTTTGGGAGTGAGGTTATCCTCATAATTAACGTCATTTTGCAAGTGAAGGAAGGAACATGAGCACAGAAAGAGACATGACCTAGCTAAAGCCATATCTAGTTAAGGGCAAAAATGAAGATTAGAATTCAATGAACCCTGAATCTCAAATCACAAGACCTTGTTCAATCAATGATTGTTGACCTTTTGGAGGTTCAGAATGAATCACCCAAGATGTGCCTCTGTAGTATGCAGATGTTTTGAGCTAAGGCAATCAAGACCCTGCAGGTTCAAAAGAAACTTTTTTTCTCCCTGCCCCCATAACTACTAGAAGAATTTGAATTTGGGGCTTTACCGAATAAGTGATTAGAGATAACCTTTTGTGAACTATCTATTGAGCAGGACAAACTTCTAATTACTTAAACATCTGCCCTTCTTATTGTCCTACAATGACCTTCCTCCCCTCTGAAGCCCCAAAATGATCCTTAACTAAGAATGTCATATATACCTCAATTTTCCTGTCTTAAAAACCTTTCATGTATGTGGGGTCTCTGACTCTCTCTTATGTATGTGGGGTTCTTATACATACATAGGTAATTAAATTTGGTCATTTTCTCTTGCTAATCTGTCTCATGTCTATTTGATTATTAGACCAGTTTAAAAGAATCTTGGGAGGTAGAGGAAAGTTTCTTTCTCTCTTACATCTTCAACAATTTTATGGTTCTTTTTCATAGCTGTGCCTGTGGAATTTGGAATGGGTTTTTGTTGTTGCTCCTTGGTATGTATAAATAAACAAATAAAACAAATTGTATTTAAAGCTGTCTTTCTCCCTCTCTCTCCCCTTCTCCCCCTCCCTCCCTTCCTCCTCATCTATTTTTTATCTCTTACACACACACACACACACACATACACACAAAATCTATTGAGAAAATTGTGTTCTAAGCAATGACTTCTCTGTCATAAGCACTTTTATTGTTTTTCAATTAAACAATTTTTTGACAGCTAAAACATAATTTATCTTTTGAATTTATTTTTCATACTATATATACATATTTTTAAACACATTTTATTATTTTTTTATTTTACCCCTCCCCCATCCCTTCTGGTAAACACTAGTCCATTGTGCATGTCAATGAGTCTCTGTTTGTTTGTCCTGTTCATTTGTCGCTTTTAGGTTTATATCCCACGTATGTGATATCATGTGATTTTCGACCTTTTTGTATGGCTTATTTCGCTTAGTGTGATCATTTCAAGGTCCATCCATGTTGTTGCAAATGGCACTATTTCATGTCTTCTTATGGCTGAGTAATATTCCATTGTATATATGTACCACGGCTTCTTTAGCCAATCATCTATCGTAGGACACTTTGGTTGCTTCCATGTCCTGGCCACTGTAAATAATGCTGCTATGAACATTGGTGTGCAAATATCTTTTTAAATATAGTTTCCAAGTCTTTGGGGTAAATACCAGTAGAGGGATTGCTGGATCATATGGTAGGTCAATTCTTAGTTTTTTGAGAAACCTCCATACTACTTTCCATAGTGGCTGTACCAATTTGCAGTCCCATCAGCAGCGTATGAGGGTTCCTATTTCTCCACATCTCTCCAACATTTGTTATTACTTGTCCTGTTGATTATAGCTATTCTAACAGGTGTGAGATGGTATCTCATTGTGGTTTTGATTTGCATTTCCCTAATAGCTAGTGTGTTGAGCATCTTTTCATATATTTGTTGGCCATTTGTATGTCCTCTAGGGAGAAGTGTCTGTTCAGGTCCTCTGCCATTTTTTGATTGGATCATTTGTTTTTTTGTTGTTATTATTAGTATATGAGTTCTTTGTATATTTTGGATATTAGGCCCTTATCGGAGTGTTGCTTACGAATATATTTTCCCATTCGGATGGTTGTCTCTTTACCTTGTTGACAATTTCTTCTGCTGAGTAGAAGCTTTTTAGTTTGATGTAGTCACATTCATTTGTTTTTAGCGTTTATTTCCTTTGCCTTTGAGGTCAAATTCATAAAATCCTCTTTAAGCTAAAGGTCCTTGAGTTTTGTTCCTATGTTTTATTCTATGCATTTTATTGCTTTGGGTCTTATATTCAGGTCCTTAAGCCATTTTGAGTTAATTTTGCTGTGTGGTGATAGACAACAGTCTAGTTCATTCTTTTGCAGGTGGCTTTTCAGTTTTCCCAGCACCTTTATTGAAGAGGCTTTTCTTTCTCTGCTGTATATTTTTGGCATTTTTGTTAAAAATTATTTGGCCATAAAAATATGGGTTTATTTCTGGACTCTCAATTCTATTCCACTGGTCCATGTGTCTGTTTTGCTGCCAATACCATGCCATTTTGGTTACTGTTGCTTTGTAGTATAATTTGAAGTCAGGCAGAGTGATACCTCCAGGCTTGTTCTTTCTTCTCAGGATGACTTTGGCTGTTCAGGGTCTTTTGTGCTTCCATATGAATCTGATCATTTTTTGCTCTATTTCTTTAAAAAATGCCAGTGGGATTTTAATGGGGATTACATTAAATCTGTATAATGCTTTAGGTAACATGGTCATTTTAACTATGTTGATTCTTCCAATGTAAGAACACAGAATATCTTTCCATTTCTTTGTATCTTATGGATTTTTTTTTTTAAATAGGGTCTTGTAGTTTTCATTATATAGGTCCTTCACATGATTTGTTAAATTTATTCTTAGGTATTTTATTCTTTTTGTTGCAATTGCAAAAGAAATTATTTTTTCCACTTCTTTTTCTGACACTTCATTATTAGAGTATAGGAAAGCCATGGATTTTTTAACGTTGATTTTGTATACAGGGACTTTACTGTATTTGCTTATTGTTTCTAGTAGTGTTCTTATGGAGTCTTTAGGGTTTTCTGTATAGAGAATTATGTCATCTGTCATATGTGCTTTTAGATTAATAAAAGGATAAGTGCATCAAAAGTACATGGTCCTGCTGAGTCCCTTTGGGGGTACTTACAGGCTAAGATGCTATACATAGGGTATCAGGAACACTTTAGGATATAAGGTTGTTCATTTCCATGCTATGTGTGTTACCCCATTCCTGGCCCTTTCAATTTAGCCGGCCCATAGAGATTATGTCAAAATCAATCACCACCAGTCTCAATGCTGATATTTGCCCAGGGTCATCCCAGAATCATTCTATGATCCTGGGCAAATACCAGGATACTCCCAGGATGTTTAAATATCCTGTTCGTTTGAGTTCTCAGCTCCATGAGCTCTCTAATGTTCTATTATACTCTGGTTTTGAGAAACTACCTGAGGTTTTCTCTGGCTGACGTTTCATACCCCCCTCTCCCCCCGAAACTTCAAATAACAGATTTGCATCTATTATCGCTGCTACGGCCAAGCTAACAGCTATAAAATATTTTGAGATATTGAAATTTTTGACCCTTGTTTTCTTGAACAAGCTACCGTCTTCCCAGCCTTCTTGAACAAGTTATTGGGTGGCAGCAATAGCTTCTACAGGTACTGCCCTAGAGGGGAGGGACTATATAGCCAAGAACAAAGAGTCAAATTCTTGGCTTTGAATTCTAAATCAGGCTCTTGAAATTGATAGCAGAGATAATAGGCTTACAAGCAGATTTTTAAATTGCAAGAGTTAGGCTGTTTGAAAGTAAAAGTATTTTTAAGTTAAGAAGCTTGGCTTCGAAAATTAAAAGTCAAAATCCCAAGATAAGTTTATACCATAATTATCAGACTTTGGAATAATATAGAATGATGTAAGAGCAGTTTTCCTAGCCAAAAGGAAATAAAATTCCCAGGACTTGGCAGGAGAAGGAAAACTGGAGGGAACGTGAAAGGAACTTGGCTTCGTGGGTCTAGTTTCTATCCTTTACACTTTTCAGGCTGAGTTCCAAGAGGCGTATTGAAGGAATACATCAGCTATTCTGCTGAGATTTAGGGAGCTCTCGAAGCAGGAGAACCATCAGCAGACTCCCCCGAGTGTTGCCTGGTGAAATGGCACACCTTGTAGTGAAAGCTCAGTCTCTAGGAGAGGCATCTGAATGGAGGAGGAGCATTAGCTAAATGAGGTAATCAGGTAGATGGGCCTGAGGTGGCTTCTCGGAGTTCTGCAGACCTGAGCATGGTATGAGAGAACTTTCAAAATTTCTTTGCCACGATTGACAGTTCCTCAAAAAAAAAATTAAACATAGAATTAGCATATGATCCAGCAATTTCACTTCTAGCTATATACCCAAAAGAATTAAAAGTTACCAAGATTACTTTGGATTACTTTGGAACTTGTTGACATAAGAAACATCTAAACCTGTAGAGAATTTTTTATAAGAGTTTATTCGAGTCAAACAGAGAGTGTGCCTGTAAGCAAAATCTCAACAGATTGAGACAAATGCTTCCAAGAATGACGATTTGCGGCTCCTTTCATACATTTGGAATTGAGGAAATGTAAGGAAGATGACATGAAGGTGGGTGAAAGCAAGGGAGAACAGCTTACAGGATAGTTAATGAGGTTATGTGCTCTCCTGAGGGTGGCCGCTCTTTAGAAGGGGTCCGAAAAGAGACGTTTCAAAAGATTAACCTAGATGCACAGAAACAATGAACAAGACTTATTTAAGGCACAGATAAGCCTTTTGCCAATGGAAGCTTTGTGCCTGGGGTGTTATTATCCACTATGATCTCCCCATTTAGGAATCAGATTACTTTCCATAGAACCCCTTTTCATCCACAAACTCAAACCATATAACCATCTTCATTGCAGTATTATTTACAATAGCCAAAATGTAGAAACAACACAAATGTCCACTGAGAAATGAATAGATAAATAAATGTGGTATGTACATACAAAAGAATATGATTTAGCTTTAAAAAGGAATAAAATTTGGATACGTGCTAAAATAATAATAAACATATAAAACAATATGCTAAGTGAAATAGCTAGATGCAAAAGGACAAATACTATATGATTCCACTTATATGAGATATTTAGAATAGTTGAATAGATATAAAGTAGAATAGTAGTTACCAGGGTCTAGGGAGTGGGGAGAATAGGGAATTATTATATAATAGGTATTGGGTTTCAGTTTGGGATGAGGAAAAAGTTGTGGAGGTAGGTAGTGGTGATAGTTGCACATCAATATAGTTGCACAATAACGCAATAATGCTACTGAATTGTACACTTAAAAATGGTTAAAATGAAGGTTTTGATGTGACGTATTTTGCCACATTTTTTTCAAATCAAGGAGGAAAAAGAAGTTCCCATGCAGTAGGATAGAAATGACTAAAAATGAAGCCAGAGGACTTGGAGAGGTCAGGACAAGGAGGCTATAGAATGACTTGTGAAGTATTGGTGACTTCACAAGTCAGACATTTCACCATGGTTATAGTGGGAATAGGCAACCAGAACAAGGGAGATGGATTGCTTCTCTCAGCAGAAGTCAGCAGGTGGTTTGATGATGGTGAACCATATTCCTCTGCCCCAAAGTCAAGATGATAGACCACTCAGGGCCTAAATAATCCAGAACTTAGACTAAAAAGGAACAGAAAGTGGCAAAGGAAAAAATACTAGGCCATTTATATAAAAAAAGATTGAGTTTAAATTTGAAGTTACCAAGATTGCTTTGGATTACAGGGTTTGGTTTCCCATTATCAGTGAAATAAGGACTCCAGAGCTAAAGTAAGTTGAACTGTGAGAAAATTCTTTGATTTTTTTTCATTCATGACTATGTATGACTGTGAAATGTATTCCCATTACATTGCTATGTGCCTTTTCCAACCCTAAAACTATGGCACTCCTCAAATCTGTGGCAATCTTGAAGCTAGCTATTCTGTGAGAAACAGGGAGTTCTGCTTGGTTTAAGTACTACAGCTTCTTTGGGCTCACATCTGAGATGGCCACACTGTTTCACTGATGGCCAACCTCTGGACCAACCCTCGAATATCTGTGTTCATGGAACTGGATCTTTGGGGTGCCTATAATTAAAGCAATGAACAAACATGGCTGTCTGGGTCTTGTGTTATACCTTAGCCTTTGAGAATACCTTTACACTATTTGGACTATTAGATAATCCTCCCAGTATCATCTTCCAGTGGTTAATGATAAGGATCTAGAAGGGCCTCCCAAACTAATGGCTCTTAATAATTGCTAATCTGTATTATATACATATTCCATGCTGGCACTGTGCGTACTTTCCATGATTATCTCATTTATGCATCACAACAAATCTATGAGGTAAGTACCACTATTAGTCACATTTTGCAAAAAAAGGAAACTGAAGGTTAGTTAAGGCAGATAACTTGTTCCAGGTTACATGGCTAGTATGTAACAGAGCTAGGAAGAATCTGAAAATGTGACTTCACAGCTCAAGGGTGAATCATAACACTACATTGCTTATTGTTATTGGGACAGCCTCCTTATATACTCCAAAAAATTAGCTTCGTACTACTCATTAACAGGGATATTCCTGAATGCAGTATAATAAGAACTGGATTACCATTAGATCGGCGTTTGAGGACTTGCATGTGGATTACTGGTCTACATAAACAGACAAGGCTTCCACATTGCCGGAGCCAGCCGGCTTAGGTTGAACAGCACCCAAGGTGGGAGTGAGGATTGAGAAAAAGACAGAGACAAGAGATAGATTCGGGTGGCCCACAGTCAATACAGCAGCAGGCCCGAGTTTATTTTGCAAGGCATATTTATACCCTTCTGAGTGCGTAAGAAGCAAAACGCCTCTAAATAACAACCTATCACAGAAACTCTGTAGTTATTCCAAAAACATTCTGTTTCCTGCCCCCACACCAGGTGTACTTCCTCCTGAGTCAGCAGACTGCACGGCTGACTGACTCTGCAAAAACATCCTGCTTAACGAAAAGTCTTGTTTTCCTCAAAATGGCTCCCGACACCACATGAACTTACTTAACAAGTTAACAACAGTCTTGAAACAGGGCTTTCTCAAAAATATGGAAAGCATGCAGCATATCTTGGGATTGATTAGCCTAATGGGCAATTTATACCCCCTATTCTATCCAAATCACATCATCAAAGAGAACACGTTATGTAATGCCATCTTCAAGCCATGAAAAACACCCACCATCCCAAGCCTTCCCCACACCCTGTACTATTGGAAGCTTTACTTCTGTCCCCTGGTAGAGGGCTAGCCTAGTCATAGAGGAGACAAATGACGGTGACTTCCACAATGACATCATGCGGGAGTGAATTGATGGTTTTAAAGGTACCTTAGAAGCAGGAAGGCCAAACCTCAGGGAGTGAGAGTGAAGCAACTGAGATGGACCTAGAGATTTACCTCATGTCATACAAAGTGGCCCAGTTTTTTGTTTCTGTCCGGTGGGCAATGAACCAACACGTACTTAATAACTTAATCTCACAAACCAGGGAAATGAAGATACAGACACTTCTCTGTTCTTCTCTCCCTCTGCCCTGTAATATTTCTGCAGTCCAGCCCTGGTAATGACTGGGCACCCTCTGGTACAGGAAGCATGAAAGATGCTCTGTAGCTGAGCTTGATAATGACCCCTCTCCCTCTCCCCACCCCACCCCACCCCATCCAGAGCTGGCTCCTCAAAATGCAGACTTTAGGGTGAACTCTTCTAACCAGGAACAGCCACTTAATCCAGGGCAGAGAAGCCCACCTCCAGATGTTTTGTCTTTGCCTTAAAATGAACATAGCCAACTTCTCCAGGCTATCCAAAACCCTGAACGCTCCCCACAGAGACATTTGTTATCCTAAATTGGCCCCTTCTAATGTATAACACTAAAGACACTTGAACCACATGCAAAGACCTCCAAAGGCTTAAGGAACCCCTCACCCATTTCCAAACCTGAATGTCCATGGGACATCTTCCAAAACATGTCCCTCCATATAAAGTTCTTCCAGAATTCTAAAGTACTGAAAAAAGATTATTTTCAAACTATAATACTAGCAAACTATTAATCAAGGTTAAGAGAAAAACATATCTTTTCACAGAAAGACTAAACTTTTACCTACCAAACACCAGTTCTTAGGACTTATTTGAGGATGTACCCCAACAAAATTAAAGAAAAGACCAAGAAAGTTGTGGCATGAAGTCCAGAAAACAGTGTACTACTCTAACTCAAGAAAGTGGCAGAAAGAAGTTCCTGGATGAAGTTAATTAGCAAATCTATAGAGCGACTATTAAGAAATTAAGAGCTGGAAATTAAGAGTTCCTGGAGGAAAGTGTACAGAAATAAAGGGAACCCAATAGTAAAGAAAGTACTTTGGACAACTTAGAAAATTTGAGGAAAATGTAAATACAAATAAATGGAGAAGAAAGAAAAGCCATTAGAAACCAGAAGAATTAAGAAGTATAGGGAAAAAATAGTAAACATAAAACATAAATTAAAATGGGAGAATTAAGTTAAAATTACAAAACATATAAATGAATTAAACTCACCTAAATAAATATGAAAATTGTGAAATTGGGTTTTAAAAAACCTAGCTCTATGTGTCTGAGAGACACCTCTAAAAATTCCTGAAAGGATGGGATCTAGATGTGTGGAAATAGGTCATTTAAATACTAACCTTGTAGAAGCTGGGGTAGCAATATGAATATAAGACAAATATGATTTTGGGCAAATAATAAGCAAGTTAAAATGTAGTCTACTTTTTACATGGTTGATAGTGTAAGAAAATAGGTGCCTTGATTTGACCTTGATGTTAGGAATAATTTATTTTAAACAGCTGGATGATCATGACATTAGAGAGAGAAAATGTAACCCTAATATATATGCCACCTAGCCCAGCATTGGACAATACCATACTAATGTAAATGCTGTTGATTGGTTTGAAACTTTAAATTCAAAGAAGAAGAAAAGAAGAAGAAGAAGAAAAGAAGAAGAAGAAGAAGAAGAAGAAGAAGAAGAAGAAGAAGAAGAAGAAGAAGAAGAAGAGGAGAAGAAGAAGGAGGAGGAAGAAATAGGAGAAGGAAGGAGGAAGAGGAGGAGGAGGAGGAGGAGGAGAAGGAGAAGGAGAAGGAGAAGTCGTCTTGGTTGTAGTTGCAGGCAGAATGTATGTCAATAACTTGATGAAGCCAAATTAAAATGTGCTGACAGTGGTGGCACATGGAAGGGGGAAGAAAGTGTATGAGAATTACCATTCTCATATAATTCTTCTAGGGAGTCAAGAGACCCTGTCAAAAGTTGATGGAATAAGAAGTGAGGTTTAAGCATGCCGTTTAAACATACAAGCAATAAAAAAACTAAAAATAATAATATAGAATTATCTAAGGGAATGGTGAACCAAATCTTCAACTTCCATAAATGGGAGTTGATAGAAAAATGCCTAAAATTGATAAATCAAGAAACAGAGATATAAGAAAGCATATAAAACATGATGGAGATAACTAATAAAAGTACTAAACTCTAAGAAGAAGCTGCCTCCTAAGAATAGAACTGGGAATTGAGTGGGGGTAGTGTGGGAGACTCTTGTTTCTTATCATAAGTAGAACTATTCGATATGTTTCCATATCCATCAATTACTTCAGTAAAGGCAAAATTAAAATACAGTTTAAATATAGGAGGTGTACTATGAAAGAACTCTTACTCTTTGGGCCTGAGCCGCTGCATTTTCCCATTAAGAAGAATCTGTGCAGCCTAAACACATTATTAGGGGTGTATACCTGAGCCACTGGGTGTGTGGCTTGAGAGGAGCCATATTGCTATGGGATTTCTGATTATTTTTTGGTATTAGCTTTGACACTGGAATTTCAGTTTTACCCACTGTCAATTACAACCACAAATTCTCACATCAGCTAACATTGAGGCCAGTGGTATTGGGTCCTTCCTGTCTTGATTGGCATATCTAAATTCCTGCTTCCTTGCCAGACAGGACAGCAGTTAACAAGTATTAGGATTTTATCCCCTAACGCGCAGAACCCTGCCAGAAAATATGTACCATTGCAAAAATTTTGACTAGAGTTTTCATTGTTCCACTAGAATACTCCTCTTGTCCTCAGGTAAAATACCCATAAAGAATAGGAATTGGGAGACTTACTTTTCTCTGTACCTTTTAAATTTGAGGCATAGGTTTTCTTTGTTATTCAGAGTCTATGGAAACTCACCTGCTTTAATCTCTAATTTTTTTTTTTAGCGAGGCAAACTTGGTTGACCTCACAGATTGCAAGGACCTTGTCAGCTTACAATCTCTTATATTTTACACGTACAGTATCTGGTCTTCCTAGGTGGTCTACTGTCCAGGAGTACTAACCAGGCCTGACTCTGCTTAGCTTCCAAGATCAGATGGGATTGGGCTTGTTCAGAGTGGCATGGCCATAGACTAATCTCTAAATCTTAAATTGATAATCTTTCTAATGTTTAAGTCTCTCTTTAAGAGTTTTTAAGAAAAGCAGGACTTTTAGAACCTAAGCCCAAAGATCCTGTTGACAATTTTACAGAGAAGGCACCCAATAAATATTTACTGGCATTGGTCTTATTGTTGATAATGATTATGATAGTGCCAACGATGAGATGAGCAAGAACTCAACTTTGTCACCACGCAAGCCAAAGCACTAGAGCTTTGTCAAGAGCCAACCCTCTGATTTCCCCAGAATGGCATGTCGACAATGCCATCACTCCTTTTCCTCAGGGCTGGACACTACCATTGACCTGACTTCAATTTTCTGTAAAGAGTCTCTCTTCTGTACTCTCTCAGCATATTATTCTGCCTCTGAAATGGGGTTTCCAGATATCTCATCATCAGGTCTGGCAGCACTGATCCTAGGTATTCCCTCCACTCAGTGGCTGATGCTGTGGTTGAGAGTGCCCCATGGGAGGAACCTACCTTTCAGGAAGCCATAAGTGCTCACTAGTTAAGCAAAGCCTCATGGAAATAAAGCATATTATTAAATGATGTGTTCTTGTCTCTTAGATGCCAAACACATCCACTAAAGTATTGTCTGGCAATTACACACCTGCAGTCCAAGGGTAGGGAGAGAGACATACATAGATCGTTGTCACCTAGACATACTATTTAGCCCAATTAATCATGCATCAGCTGTCTGAATACAGTGTGGTCAAAAGCTGATCCCAGAATTCTAAATTTTTCATCACATAGACATGATATTTGTCACAGAGGATTCTCCATCTCCGCTCCTCCCTCCCCTCCTCTTTTCCTCCTTTCCTTTTTCCTTCGTTCACTCACCAGACATCCTTTGAGTTATGTGTACCAGACACTGCTCCAATAAAAAGTGCTAAGAATAATATACCAGCTTTAAATTTAGGAAAGTATGAAATACCCCAGCATCAGGAGTTGAAGTGGGTTTTTGTCAGACTCTGACTCAGAAATAAGCAGAAGGAACTGCAGTTAAAATCGAGCCATTCCCATCAGAGTTGCATCTGCTTGAGTAACACCCGCTCCTGTACCCACACCTGATTTAGTCGGTAAGATTCTGTGGGCAGTTGTAAGTACAATGGATGCAAGTCTCTAGACTCTTGGAAGGAGAAACAGAAAGAGCCACTGCACAGTATTGTTGTGCAAATTGGGCCGTGCATAGGAGTACCTGGTGGAGGTGAGTCAGAGCAAAAATCTGGCCCATGATCTGCTCACTAAGCCATGAGACTAGGGGTGCAGAGGACAGGCACCTTTTTCTCATTTCCACAAAAGTCCTATATGTCGTTGGAAGTATATCTGTGTTCTCTGATTGTTGTCCTTGTGGGAAGGTCAAAACAGAAGTTATAAACCAGAGTGGGACCACAGGCTGCATGGAGAGGCACAGGCTTTACAAGGTACAGAATGGACATCACCATCCACAACAGTTCCCCTGCTTTGAAACAGCCTGGGACCAGGGGTTTTATTTGTTTGTTTGTTTTTGTTTTTCTTTTGAAGCTCCTGATACATCTCTACCTTGGGATTCAGACTTTGTGATGAGTCTTCTGGTTTCTACCCAGTCAGTCCTCACATTAGTCCTACTGATGTTTATCTCTCAAATAAATCTCTCTCCTGAATGTAAACATATTCCTTTCATCCTCACTGACATTTTCACATGGTAAATTTCTAGAGAATCCCCAGAAAGATGCAATCAGACATGAATGCTAAGGATTTAAGATGTGGCATAAAAACTGCTCATTTCTCAGGACCAATCTTATTGTCACCTAAAAAACATCTTGTTGAATAAAGATTACTTTTGTCTTTTATCCTAAGTCTATGCCTGCTCTTGAATTAGTCCTTATCTCTCTTTGGCTTCAATCTTTGGATCTGTACATAAACAACGGGTCTTATTGTTCTCGCAGGCTGGTTATACCTAATTAGCTTCCAAAAATTAGAAGCATAAAAGCAAGTTGGCAGCAAGCCCTATTTGCAACCTTGCAGGACCTGCATCAATTGGAATAGAATATGATTGGAAAGCACAGAAGCCTTGTGCTCTCCCCTTATCAGTTCTTGCCAATGAAAAGATAAATTGCCATTGCATAATTAACATTTACTACCTACTTCATCTTCATCTCCTTTTGTTCTTTAAGCCTTTGTTGAAGCCACCGCAACTCCCACTTGTACATGAGCGTGCAGGATGCTACAGTAAAAGCCAGAAGCTTTGAAGAAGAACCAAAATAGTGTGGATGATGGAGGGTCTGTTCATCCCTCTGGGGAACAGGTAGGGGTTGTGATGGAAACAAGGAACAGCAGCAAGGAAAGATCACCTGGGATCTTGACGGACAGGCCATACAACTAGGGAGAACTCCAAAGAAGCACCCTGCAATGGCAGAGGGTTGGATGGGGCGAGGACGCGGGGTGACCCTATCTCGAGCAGCTGAGATGGAGGCTGCAGCAGCAGTGGAGGCCTCTCGAAGGGGCCACGTCAGCAAGCAGATTTTTCCAGTGACAGACCTGCTCGCTCTGAGCACCAGTGCTGATGGGGCTGTGCACAGGGGGCACCAGGGACTTTCAGGGAGATGTTGTCGGAGTGAGGGCTGGGGAGAGACTTGCTCTGTGCAGAGGTGCCAGCGGTGGCCATTGCTCCCTGTTGAGCCCTCCCTCCTCCCAGTGTGCGGACACAACGCTGCCATTGCCAGTGAGGCCATCAGACTGGATAACAGAAGTCACTCAGCCTAGAGGATTCCCTGAAACCCTGCCTCCCCCTACTTACGGCCCTACTGAAGCCACAGGCAGGTGTATCCTCAGTGAGTCAGATGCTCCTTGCTGAGCAGTGCCTAGACTCACACTAGTGGTAGCTGGCCTCTGTTTCTGGTGTGGCCTTTTGAGGCAGCTATGAGCACAGCATCTGTGGATTGCTTGCTGAATCTTAACAGGTCACCCGGAGGAGTAGAAGCCTGGGCTATGTTTGGCCTGCAGCTGAACCCCTCTCAGGACTGTGCCACTGGACACCTACTTCACAAATCCACACTAATAAGACCAGAGACTTAGGAGCTTTGCTTAGTACATAGAAACAGACACAGAAAGGCAGCCAAAATGGGAAGACAAAGAAGCAGAAACCATATGAAGAACAGAACAGAGATCCAGATATAATGGAGTCAAGTAATCTAACAGATGCAGAGTTCAAAACACTGGTTATAAAGATGCTCAATGAACTTTTGGAAGTGTAGATAAATTCAGTGAGAACTTCAACAAAGAGATAAAAAACATAAAAATGGAAATGGAAATTATAAAAGGGAACCAGTCTGAAATGAAGAATATCTGAGATGAGAAGTATATTAAATGGAATAAACAAAGGAAAACAAGTGAAAAAGAAAAGGATCAAATGCCCTATCTAGAGGATGGGAAAGCCAAGGACACTCAATCAGAATGGCAAGATAAGATGCCAAGACTATAAAAATAATTTAAGGAGCATAGGACACTATTAAGGGTCCAAATATCTGTCTGATGGTGTAACTGAAGAAAATCAAGATGTTGAACAGCTGTTTGAAGAAATAATGATGGAAAACTTCCCTAACCTGGTGAAGGAAATGGACATAAAACCCCAGGAAGCTCAGAGAAAAATCAGGGATCCAAAGAGGCCCACACCAAGACACATCATAATTAAAATGCCAAAGTTAAATACAAAGAAAGAATATTAAAAGCAGCAAGAGAAAAACAATAGTTACTTATAAGGAAAACATAAGACTGGCAGCTGATTTCTCAAAAGAAACTATGCAGGACAGAAGGGCTTGGCACAAAATATTCAACTTGATGAAAGACCCAGGATCTACAACCAAGAATACTTTATCCAGCAAAGCTATCATTTAGAGTTGAAGGACAGATAAAGAGCTTCCAGACAAAAATAAGCTAAAGGAATTTATCACCCAAGCCATATTACAGGAAATGTTGGAGGGACTTCTTTAAGAAGAAAAAACATGTATCAAAAACAGGAATAAAGAATGGTAACAACTACATTCCTATCAATAAGTACCTCAAATGGAAAAAATTAAGTGCTCCAACTAAAAGAGTGGATGAATGGAAAGGAAAACAAGACCCTACATGTTGCCTATAAGAGACTCACTTCAGATTAAAAGATACAGACTAAAGGAAGGGGATGGAAAACATTGCTTTGATGGACCTAGAAGGTATTTAAGTCAGACTGAGAAAGATAAACACTATATGATTTCATTTATATGAAGAATCTAAGGAATACAAAACAAACAATCAAAAACAGACTCACAAATATAGTGGACAATTTGTGGACAGAAGGGAGGGGAGTTTGGTGGGCTGGGAGAATGGGGTGAAGGATTAAAGAAATACAAATTAGTAGATGATGGATGGACATGGGGATGGGGAGCACGGCATAGGGAATGCAATTAGAATGAATATGTTGGCTAGGTGGAGGGTCAGGGGAGGGAGCAATGGGGGGACCATTTTACAAACTATATAGATGTCTAACCAATGTACTGTATACTTGAAACTAATTAAAATTTTTAAAAATACCCAGGCGCTTTGAAGTCCTGATCCCACCCCTTATTAGTTATGTGACTGATTCCTGATTTCTTAATTTGTAAAGTGGAGATAATGCTTATATAATGGAGTTGCTGTGAGAATAAAATGAGATGTTGTCTAAAAAGCATTATAGCACAGGACCTGACTGATGCATAATGACCTCTATACTCTTCTCTTCTACCCTTCCTGCCCCTCACCAGTGTATACATGCCAGTAAAGACTTAGAATTTTGTGCCCGGAGGAATGGATTGAATGGCTATTGACATAAGTTCAGGCACTTGACTATCTGTGGCTTGAAATCGCAGCTCTTTCATTTTTTTATTATGAATTTCATCTGAAAAGATGTCTCATTAGATGATAAAAACATATATTTTTCTCTCTGCAGCAATGAATGCCTCCAGTTATATAATCTTACATGTGTGTGTGAAAGAGGGTATCATCCAATGGACCCATTCAGATGGCATTGGGAAGTCTTAAGTTTCAACCACAGCGCTCTCTAACATTGATTGTCTTCCACCATCCATCCATGATTTGAAGCCCCATCATGTTGTCCCAATACCCAACCACTGCTTGAATAATTTTACCCCCTCGTTTAGATAGCTCATACTATCTGTGGAGAGTTCTCTTTTAATGAAATGTACAATCTACAATGACCACATACTGTTCCTATCTATATGAAAGAAGAGAGTTTGTATAATGTACGGGTTAACAGCAAGGTCTTTATGTTCAGACTTTGCTTTTGAAGACTGACTCTGCTACCTTACTAGCTTTGTGACCCTGGGTATTGTTTACTTCTCAGTTTCTACATAAAAAAAATGGCCAGTAGGGCCAACCTCATAAGGTTGTTGAAATGATTAAATGAGTCAATACATACAAAGTGTCGGTATATAAGTTCTCATAAGTGTCTGTTCTTAACAATAATGATGTCCACATGATAAGTTGTCATATCCTGGAACAAAGCTGAGAATGGCCTAATTAACTGCAGTAGAACAGGGTAGGTAGGGAGGAGCCAGCATCTAGAACTTGAACAATTCATTTCAGATATACCCAGCTGCATGTCGTAGAAATCTTACCTTAAGATTTCCATTCTAACTGGAAGGAAAGACTATAGAAAGCAGATGGAAGATATTCAGTGTGAAGGCAGTTTTCTGCCTATCGCTCTCCTGCCTGATCGTATGAGAGAGCTCAAGTCCCTCTCTTGCCAGGTGAGACACCTAAGCACATTAAGGTAAGAATGGTTGTGAATTCATGATCACCAGCCATCTTCGCATTGTTGGTTTGATGGTCATGACCCAACCATGCCCTGGAACTTCTAGACGATGGCCTTGGCTTCAGTCTGTTGCTGTGAACAATATATGCAACTTGTGTTAGTGACCAATGGCTCCATCAGGACTTGAAGTACCTGATTGAGCAGATTTCTTGGAAGAAAAGGCAAAAGAGCTGTCCTTGGCTCTGACCTCGTGCCTAAATCCTAAGAATATGCTTCCCTTGGGTGCTGAAGGCCTGAGTCCTTAGAAATTACACAGGATAGAATCTGTTGGTAAGGGTTCCTCTGGCTTTTGGTTTATCTTGCCATGGGTGGGGGGAAGAGCAGGAATAGGATGTATTAGGATTACTAAAGCTTAAGGCTTCTTGGCAGTCAGAGCATGCAATAACTACCCACTCGTGATCATTCTCAACTTGCTGGACCAGCTGAAGAAAGCTGGGATAGTTGCGCTGTCTGGACTCAGGGAAGTGTGTAACCACATCAGAATCTAGGAGGCTGCCTGGAAGGCAGCATTCTGTAATGACTCAGATAATCTGAATATTGAGGGATGCCCTTCAGTTTCTGTACTTGAAGACATTAATTTTTTGACGTGCCAAGAATAACAGACAAACAAAAACTGGATCAGGGAGGAAAATTTCCCTGGAGGAAGTGGTCCACGTATTCTACTGCCACTTCCAGCTTCCCATTTTCCCCTCACTCCCACCCCGGACCATGATAACTAAAGTCTATGTATATATATCTTTGACCTCTTCCTCTTGATATAAATGACATAGATTCTCCCCTAAGGACACCATTTCTCTTACTGCCCTTCCATATACATTCGACCATGGACCCAGAAGAATGGAAGCATTCTTACATCCCATTGTCATTTATCAACTATTACTCCGACAATCTCAAGTAAAAGTTTTTTCTCTGTTAAATTTCAGGTCACTGGGCTATGCCACAGCTCGCTTCCTTGACTTAAACTATTATCCTCCTGGTCCCTCCCTCACGTTTACCTCTGGCACCTGATCTACCTCCAGTCCCAAAATCACCATGGATGATGACCACGGTATCTCTGTGGATAGCCTTTTCAACAATTTTTTACCTCAACCATGACCTTCACGTAACTTTAGTCAGCCTCATTCCTAAACAAATCTTGGACCTTGTCAACTGCCCCAAATTACTCCACCTCCAGAATCTTCAACTCTGGTATCCTATCCTCTGGCTATAGTTTTCCATTTCTCTCATTCCTTGCTCCTTCTAGACCATTTTCTTCCAGCCTATTTGTCTCTGTCCCATCCAATCTAAATTCTTAGCTCTTTAGGTCAATTACTGTACAACAAAACTGTCCGTTCTTTTGTCCCTTAACCTTTTATGTAACCCACCTGAAAAGCAGCTGATCAGCTCTCATTTCTACTCCTCATAGCAATTATTTCAAACTTCTCCATTCTCTTCAAAGTCTCTACCCTTTATGTGTCCTACCATACCTCTTCACTCTTACAAGATGACCTCATTTAATACCTTAGAGATAAAATTAAAAGTATTAAAGAATACCTTAAATCTCTGTTCCTCATCTCCATTGCATAAAATTACCATCATCTGTTCATATCCTTTCCTCCTTCCTCTGGTCTAAAGCTAATTCTCTGATATAAACCTAATCTAAAGCCAAAACTACCTGTGCTCTGAAATTTATCCCTTTTCACCTCCTCATATACTTTACTCCATCAGTTAACTCTCTGGTTTCATTAATGCCTCCCTCTCTACGTACACCTCAGAAGCTCTACACCAGAGAGGTTCACTACACCATTGCTTTGCTTGGGAAATATCTTCTTTGAGCATTTATTCAGAGGCACCATTGATATAAGTAAGAAAGTCAGAAAAGGGGAAAATATTTTTAGAAACTGGAATTAGGAATTGAGGTTTTAGTTTTTAAAATGCAGAGTTTGATGGACCATTCCAGTAGAAATGTAAAATAGGAAGTGTGGAGATGCACATGTGCATCTTTAAAAAGAGATCAGTCTTTGATATCCAACTTTCTTCCTTGCTCTGACACATCAAAGGCATATGACTACACATTAAATTGGATGGAGTGAAGGATGTCCTTGAGCATTTCCTTTTCTAGTGATTTTCTCCAAAGGCCTTTAAGTTTGGGCATATTAACACATTATTTTAAACTTTTCAGTGGTATTGAAAATCCAAATATTATCACTCTGAATTTCATCTCAATCTCCAGATGTGGAATGCAGAAACAATTCCCTAGTCTTATGATTGACCAGGAAATGAGTGTCACTCTGGGCCTTTATTAGGAATTCTTATATTTTTGCATAATTGAAGAACAACTTCTTAAAAGAAAGGTTCTCAAAACACTCGTTAGAAAAGGACTTCACTATTTCTCTGGGAGTCAAAGTGCACCATTCTGCTGATGTTCCAACCCCTCCTTGCGAGTACCAGCTTCTACGAGAGTATATGCTACTCTTAGATTAGGAAGGGGCAGAGTCTAAAAAATGCCAATGAACTCAAGTGGCATCCCTTTGGCTTTGGGTTGAAACTAGTCCTCAGAAGTTCATCATATTCCACATTCCCCCTGATAAAGTAGAGCTTTATTTCTCTGATGAATAATTGCTTTGTTAGTCTCAGTTACCTCATATATATTTAGAAATTACCTTATGTTACTTTGAACTACCGTAATCATCATACTCTTTTTTTTTTTCACGATAACACACAGGTTATAAATATCACAAGACAAACTTGAATATTCATCAGAAATTTGAAGATTTCCTTGAACTAACAGGATGACATTCATCAATGTATTTGAATAACTGCAGCACAGCTCTGCCAAATGGTCATCGTCTTCTCTTTGAATCATGGGTCATTATTCAAAGCTCAGATAGATAAAAACTTGTAAATAAAAAGACAGACTAGGATGATAAGACTGGAAGAGTCTTTTAAAGGTCACCTACTTTTTTCAGGTGCCATACTATCAACGTCACCTCATAGAATGAGATTTTATAACCTATTCCTATCTCCTTCCTTTTCTTCCTTACTCTCTTGTCTTCTTCCTGGTCCTCCTCTTTATGCGAACATTTACTGAGCACTCACAAAGTGCTAGGTCCTATGCTAAGTGCTGAGGGTTTGGTGATGAACAATAATCCATTTCTGACTTTAATACTCTAACCAGTAGGGAAAAAGAGAGATTATGTTACTAAATACAGGAGCCCAGGAAGGATGTCTGCTTCCCTTAACTCAACTGAGTGATCAGTAAATATTTTTAGTGAGGTGTTGCTTGAACTTATCCTTTGAAGAATTAGTAGCAATTTGCCAAGCAGACAAGGGGAAAAGGGCACTCTAAACAGAAAAGACATCAGGAGCAACAGTATGGAAGAGTGAGAGCATGTGGTGATTTTAATTGTAAATGGGAGATATGGCTGAACATAATGTGTAAATGTGAATAAAGGAGGGTCCTGGTCACCTATTCTGATGATGGCAGTTCAGTAAAAATGAAATTAGCCTTTAACCCTCTTCTTTAGTAGAGTTCTGTAAAAGCTGACAAGAATAAAATCCAATTCTATATCATTTAATCAGAAGTGACTTAGTATCAAATACAGGGAGAGGAAACTGAAAGGAAGTTTTTCATCTCTTCAACTTTCTTTTAAGAGTTACTCTTACTATTTACTGAGGGTGATGGTTATTAATAGAAGTCAAGGAAATAATTGCTCAATTGTTTTCAGCTGTTTTTCTCGGCAATATTTCATTCGAATCAGAAGGATGTTAATTCTATATTTCATAAGCTAGAGGAGCATGAGTGGTTGTATCAAGTAGAATCCAAACTTTAAAGAATTCCAAGTCGGTTTGGATTAGCTTCAGGAAATCCTGATTTTTATCGATGTGGCCCACAAATCCAGTTATTACATTCACAAGAGAGGTTCTTTAAGGATTGGCTGTTAGCCTCATTTTGCATTCAGAGGCAGGAAGTAATAAATCTTAAGACAAGGTCACATGACTTTCAGGACTGATGTAACTAAGGTCTCTCTTGATCTCTCTCTCTGATCTTCTGTCTGTCCTTCCTTTTGATCCCCATCCTTCCTCTTTGTTCACTTCTTTTTCTCTTGTCTCATTTTTTTTTTTCTTTCTTAATTTATGTTTTATCCCTACCAGTATCTCCTTGGGCATTTAATTTTTTTCTAGTGAGACTTGGGTTTCTAACAGTTTTCCTTAAAAAAATATTTGAAATAATTCTTCCTCAAGGAATGTCAAATAAGTTTCTCTTACGATTCTTCACATGCTCCCATGCTTGACAGAATCACACCAAAAGGAATGGGATTATTGTTTCCGGGTCATTCAGGAGTAAGCCTCTTGTGGAGGATCCTGTCTATCCTTGTCCCTGCCCTGTTTTTAAACAGGGATGTCCTATGAAGACATAGATAGCAGAATTACCAAATCTGCTGGTGAATCAAAGCCAGGAAGTGTAATTAAGACTATAGATGACAGAATCAGTTTCCATAATGATCTCAATTGGCTGGAATGCTCATATGAAACCAATAAGCTGAAATTTAAATCAGGCAGATATAAAGTTTGAAGTGTTAAATTTAAACACGATTTGTAGAAACTCAAGTCCTGACTTAGATTAGCCCACAGACTAGGTTGAAGGGTTTTAATAGAGTATTAGCCCAAAGCATGAAGCAGCTGTAGAAAAGGCTAACACATGATTAGACTGAATTAAAAGTAGGGCCCAGATCAAAGGAAGAATTGTCATACTGTTGTGTATTGTCATATCATATCTGAAACATGATTTTCTGTGGTAAGGCAGAACAGGTGAGGTAGATGGAAAGGGAAGGACAGTGAGATGTAACAAAACTAGAAGAGAGTCTATAAACCATGTCAGATGAAAGTGACAAAAAAAAAAAACTTGGAAAGAAACAAGAAGACCTGCTAGATGAATTCACCTGTTCCAAGGTTGGTGTAAGCCAGAGAACAACTCAAGAGGAAGGTAGCAATAGCTTCAATTGGCCCCCATCTCTGTTCTACCTGTGTTCCATTTGCCCCTGTGAGTTTTAAAATGAACCCAAACCTCTTCCACCACTATCTCTAGTTCCAAGTACACAAATTTATCTAGCTATTATGATTAAGGTGTGGACAAGGTCAGCTTCATGGACATATGATCTATGCTGTTGCACAGGTCCCTGCACTTGGAAGGACTCAATACTCAATTTATTGTGTCTCTGAAACCCATACCAATTTTTAAACAAGAAGATTTTTATTATACACTGAGCTTCGCAAATTGTGTAGCCAGTCTTGGGTGTGGAAAACACCCTTTTCTTCTTAAACCAGTTGATGTTTTCTAAAGGGAAGTTTTGCTATAAAAATGAATTTCCAAACAAACAATGTAAGCTACACTGATTGCTAGCAAAGAATAAATTTTCAGGTCACAGGTTAATCCTAAAGTGAACTAGAACTCAGCCAAAAATGCAATTAGTCAGCACAGTTAAGAGACCCTGTACCTTCTGGCTCCTTTTCACGTCACTTATCTGCCCAACATGTTAAATTAAGAAATGCATGGAATCTGAAATGATTTTGGTTTGGCAGTAAAACCAAACTGTAGGGCCTATAGCACAGGCTCCATGCAGGAATAGGCCCTAAGTCATTGGCTTTAGCTTCATCACCACTTGTCGGTACACTGTTTCTGACCTCCTCCTTCTGCCTCTTTCTACCCAGTGGAGATCTCTGAGGCTCTGGCTTGTTCTGTTTGACTCCATTTACTTCCTTTCTGTTTACTGATCAATTGAAAAAGCCAGTTACACAAATTGGAGAACCTTGTCTACTTCACCTATTATTGGCATCATGTAAGGTTGCCAGATTTAGCAAATAAAAATATAGGATGCCCAGTTAAATTCAAATTTTAGATAAGTAATGGATAATTTATAGTATATGTTCCAAATATTGCATAACACATACTATTTCTTTGCTTTGTTTTCTAGCTGCAATTCAAATGTATTTGAATGTCCTATATTTTATCTTGGGACCCTAGGCATCAGGAGATGCCTACCATCTAATCTCCTTGGAGTCCACTTGCATCTCTCCAGTTTTCTCTGGAACCAAAACTGTTTCCTGGCCTTAACTAATGTCAGATTTTGTGCTTCTGCAACTCTTGCCTCCTCTCTAGTTTCCATTTTTAACAGGAGAGCAGAAATAACTAATGGATCCTGAATTATTGAACAATCATATATCTTTCCCAATTCACATTACTAATTTCTTCTGATTATCTCAAGTTCTCTTTCATAATTCAATTTCCATGTCCCCAAAGAAGCCATTGTTAGTAAATTTTGCAGCAGAGATTGTGATTGGCATTCTCACCATTATTTCTCTGGTTGCTACTATAGAGCATGACACCCAGTGGAATTCAATAAATATTTATTGAATGAATTAATTAAAGAATAAATTCTGTATAAAATATTTGTTAAAGCAGATGGAACAGAGTGTTTTATTTCAGAGGTAAATTTGGGATATCTATGCCTATTCATGGGTAGTATGTTTTTGAAAAAGTTGTTTTTATATGGACAGGTTATATGGTTCTATTTGCATAAGAGAATGAGAGCGAATGAGAGAGAAGGCGGGAGAGAGAGAGAGAGAGAGAGAGAGAGAGAGAGAGAGAGAGAACAGAGTATTTGTGTACTAGATTGAACCCTAGTGTGTTAGTGGGTGGTAGACCAATGAACATGTTAATGACAAGTACGTATATTTGGTTAGTATGTGTGTGGTATGGGCCCCGTGGTGACAGTAAGATCCTACAAAAAAAGGAATGCAAGTTACCATTACACAGTTTTCTGTCTGACCTGCTTATCCTGTTTTCATTGTCTCCAGATACCAGGAAGATACATTAAGTGCTGGCTCAGAGCGAGTTGATTGTGAATAAAAGAAATTAAGCCCCCTCCCTTTGGGTTAGTCATGCCTGAAGGACGAGTGGGCAGTGAGATTTCACCACAGTGCTTCCTCAGTTATGCCCTGGGCATGGCCTTCAAAGAGCTCTCCTAGAACTCAAGGGAAAAGTTTACACCACAGATGTGTCCACTCTGAGACTTTCATGCAGTCACCCTCTTAGCATCCCTGAGTCTTAGCCCCATCCCTGAAGCTGACATACCAGCCTCTTTGTTTATACACGATATTAATATTTTATTGACCACTGTCTTGGAAATTTGCAGACCCACAGAATGTTAGATCAGTGATACTCTAGCTAGTGTTTCTCCTTCAAGAGAATGGGGAAGGGGTAGTAACTACAACAGGACCTTAGACTTTGATTGAGAAGGAGGATGGGAGAATGGTTCAGTGCTCCTTAGGTAACTCAGATGCCACTCTCTACTCCTATGATTGAGACACACTGCTCTGATCCAGTCTTTTCCGGTTTTAGAGAAGAAAAATCTAAGACACAGAAAGGGTAAGAATCCTTCCCAAAGTGAAATGGCAATATGACCAGCAAGATTTTTGCCAGCTTGATGTTTCTTGACCCACCCATTTAAGACACTAACCTGTTGTAGGTGGGTCTATATTTGATTTAGCTTCATCTGTACACGCTTGAACATAGCAGCTGAACTAAATAAGCATTCTTTGTGAAATTAATTTTAAAAAGAAAAAGATCTACTGCCACATACCATGGGACATGAAGAAAATAATAAATACACTACCTGAGTTTCAATAAAAACTGAACGATGAGAGATCATGACCCTGAGTTTCAATAAAAACTGAACGATGAGAGGTCATGCCCTTTATGAAACATTTGAAATACATGTTCATGAGAGATAGTGAACTAAAAATATCAAGTGATATCAAAAGCATTTTAATGCATTAATGTTTGATCTAGGAAGAGACTCTGGTCTTCTCAAATTATGAAGCCGCATGCCTAGGAAACCTATTTCTTAGAAGAAATAGGAAATCTCCCACCTTTTTTGCCCTCAAATTTAGCTAGAGAACTTAGAGAAACAATTTTCTGAACCCCTTAAATATACCTATCATTTCCTTCCTGCTTTCTTTTCTTTTTTTTTTTTTAAGTATAATTTTCATTTTATTTTTTTCCAGAGGATAGTTCTTCAGAGTTAGCTCCTTACATAGGCTTCGGTGGAGGTCGCCGGGCAGCATCTGCGGGTCTAAATCGGGGGGAAGGGGGGGTGGTGTTTGGTCCTTCCCGGCTTCGGGAGAGCCATTCCTCACTACCTTGCGGTGAAGGGCACAACTCACAGAGCAACGTAGTTTTACACACAGTTTAGGAAGCACACAGGCGTCAAAGACACTCACTTCAGAAATGTCCCTCACGGTTGTGGCCTTTACTGTGTTCCGAATGACAAACTTCTTAATGGCCTTGTCCTTGGGCCGGCATCTGGCACAGCTGGTGCAGCGAACAGGCCGCACATGGCCATGGCCATGGCCCTTTTGGGGACGACCATTGTTCCTTCTTTTTTCAGTCATTTTGAAAGTGCGGAACTGAAAGGGCTCCTTCCTGCTTTCTTTGCTCCCAAGTTTATTTTGCTTATTGCTCAAAAAACAAAAAACAAAAAACCAACCAACCAAACAAACAAAAAACAAGAAAGAACTTATAATTTAGGATTAAATCTCTCTGTAAATATTGGCTCCATCTCTTACTGTGTGACCCTGGGCAAGTTTCTTTACCTCTCTGAGTCTCAGCTTCCTCATCTGTAAAATAGTATGATACTGACTGACCATTGTATTTAGTTATAGAAATTAAATAGTATGCATATATTAAGTGCGTGGCTCAGAGCAGGCAGGCAATGACTATGAGTCCCATTTCCTTCAACAGATGCTTTTATTACCTTTACCTGCTGTGCTAATAAATACCTTTATCCAGTAGAGTCACCAAAGCAGGAAGCACCCCAAGCTTTGTCTGCCAGTGGAGCCCAGCAGGGCCCAGACCAGGGTAAGATGAATGAGGTGCTTTTCTTAGGCACAGAATTTAAGGAGGTGTCCAAAAACTTGGTAATCAAGATAAATAAATTTAAAGTAATATCTTTAAAATAAAAATTAATGCTTTGGATATTAAACATATTACAAAATTAGATGGTGGTGATGTTTTCACAAATCCTTCAATATACTGAAAAACCACTGAATTGTACACTTTAAAAGGATGAATTTTATGGTACGTGAATCATGTCCCAATAAAGCTATTATTAAAAAATTAATACAAAGAACCCACAATGAACAAAATATCAAACTTTTAATGAAAGTAAAGGTCAGGCCAGAACCTATCCCAACCCAAGACCCCAGATCCCAGATTTCAGACCCACAAATACTGCTTTGAGAAAAGTGTGAGAGGGAAAAATAGGAGGCCACATGCAGCAAAGAAAAGCAATATAATTTCTGCCTTCCTTTTGTAGTTGAAATTTATCTTTCCCAAGCCACCGCATTCACTTCCCCTGTGTGCCTCTCTTAAAAGTCCTCTCTGACTGTCCCTTCCCTTCCTTCTCCCTTCTCCACTGTTCACAGGGGAGCATGCGTGTGAGAGAGAAAGCCCTCAGGTAGCTAAGCTTGCCTGGGGCGAGGAAAGCAAGGTCATCCTGTTTGTTACAGGCCCACCTCTAACCTCGGCAAATGTTCGTAATAAGATGGAAAAAAGATTCAATTAACAACTGACACCCATATTTCTCAGAGAAGAAATTTAAAGAGGGGAAAATGCCTCAAAACTGTTTGGGGCGCGAGATGGGACCCTAAGAGCACGTGTGTTCGCTGATGGCTGGGCAAAGGGGACCAAGCTTGCTACCTTAGTCAAAGAGAAATTTGTTTTTCCAGAAAAGGGGGGTTGACAGTAGGACGTGAGAGAATAGGTGATTGTGACAGGAGAGGGAAAAGAGGGAACGTGGGGAGGATCTGAGCCTGGATCTGCATGAGCCAGGAAAGGCGTCCCCTGAATTAGGAAGTGGGGAGGGTCACCAAAAAGACCTTTTAAAAACAGGGATGTCTAAAGTGGCTTTTAAAAGTTATTTAATGAGTTTTATATGATGCACTCTCTCTGCCATAAGCCCCTGGTCTTAAATAAAATCTACATGTATGAGTGATGTTTTGTGTGGAAATCAGTGGAGGAACTGAATTTCATGTATAGATTGACCTACTCAGAATGGCAAATGGGACAGAGGAAGCAGAAGCCCAGGATGCAGAAGAGACTATGAGATGTTAGCCCTCTGGACTATGCAAAAAGCTACAAAGGCTCTGAATGCTTGCTGATCATGGAAGTAGGACACTTGAGTCAGTTTTTTCTAGCTCTCAAGAATTAGGGAGGCCACATATAAAATGCAGGTTAAGATCAGATCTGTTAAACAGGGTTCGATCCTATGGACCCTTTTATTTAAAAAGACCACTGGGGGAAAGAATAAACCAGATTGATACCAACCATTGCCTCAATCCGAATCCTTGGGCCCAAATTCTCTGAGACTCATACTTAAGTTTAGTACTTAACACATTTCAAGGGGTTATTCACATTTGAGATATTAAAATCTATACCAAGCTTAAGATTTCAGACAGATAGCCAAATTTCTTATTTTGCTAACAACTGTTTATAATATTACCTGTATGTCTGATTCTCTTCTTTCCACCTGATTCTCCTCTTTCTCTATTGAAGGAGGTTCCTCATTGAAAATGAACGAGACAGACCTGTAGTTTCACAGTACTCAAGAAGCATGAAAATAATTGTCTACTGGCTTTTCTATACTTGTTTCTTTTCAATAAATCACCTTATTTCCCAAAACTTTCTGACTAATGGCCCGTTCTGTTTTATAGTGGGCAAACCTCAGAAAGACCAACTCTGGCTCAAATAATAAATTCTAGAGTTGGGTCTCTGGACATCAGAACTGTTTTAAAGCTCTACAGATTATTCTAATGTTCTGCCTTAGTCACAAGGTGCAAAAACCGATTCTTTGGAGGCATGTGTATTTTTAAAACTCCTCATCCCCTCCTACTAGTTGAGGCATTTAATAAGATGAGATGTAAGACTATATAGTTCTATGGATTGGATTATTAATTATTTAGTACTTATTATGTTTTCCCCTCACTATCGCTTGTCAAAAGCACACAACCTAAGACATGAGAATTTATAAATCAATTGATTAATCTTGAAGTATGCTGATAATTTAATTCCTAATAATAACTGGAGTTACTGTTATTTCATTATTTTTACTGTTATTTCATTCATTAATTTGTTCATTAACTCAAAAAATTATTAAACACCTATTTTGTGCCTATACTCATCAAAGCACTGGGGATACAAAAAATGAACAAGACATAATCCTTGCCCTCAGGAGAAATTGACAAGTGGGTAGGAAATTGCAATACAATGTGATGCATGTTAAGAAAAGAGTAGGTCCACGGAATCCTGGAGACACACTGAAGGGCATCTAACTGAATCTTGGAGGTTGGGTAAGTTTAGAAAGGATTGTCTAAACTGAGACTTGGTGGGTGAGAAGGACTTATCCAAAGGGAAAGAAGGCATAAGAGAAGAGTGTGCAAAGGCCAGAAGAAAACCAACCAAGGATCCACAAGTAGTTTAGTATGACTACAGCTTAAAATTCAAGTAAATAGTGATTAGAGATACAACTGAACAGATAAGCAAAGGTCAGATTATGCAGGACTCTGTCCATCATGGTATGGAATTTGGACACTTTCTAGGTGGGGTGTCATAGAAAGATTCTAAAAGTCGCTGGAATGGTTAAAATTGAAAAGATAGACAACACCAAGCATTTACGATGATGTGGAGTATGTGGAATTCTGGAATATACAATACCTACTAATGCTCTATGACCCAGAAATTCCACTCATGATTACTTACCAACAGAAATGAGTGCTAGTGTTAATATATATATATATATATATATATATATATATAATATATATATATATAGCAGCTTTATTCATAATACCTAAAACCTACAATTAACCCAATATCCATCAACAATAAAAAGGGTAACTAAACTGAGATTTATTCATAGAATGAACTATTTAAACGTGCCACGTACTAGATGGATATCACAGACATTTAGTGAAAAGGTAACACACACATAAACTTATTGTGTGGGCAAAACTAAACAGTGGTGACAAAAGTCAGAATAGTAGTTACCTAGGGGGTAGAGTATGACTCAAATGGGGGTGTGAAGGAGTCTTGTGGAGTGACAGAATGTTCCATATCTTGATCTGGTATATATATTTAAAAATATATCAAGTCGTATATTTAAGTTTTGGACACCTGACTAAGTTATACTTCACTTTGAGCACTTTACTAAGTCAATACCTTTATTAAGCTATATCTCAATAAACATTAAAATAAAAAGAAGAGCGATTTAACAGGATTTGCATTTTGAAGTGACCACCCTAGTTATAGAATGGGCTGGAGGCAAGGAGAAGAATTAGCAATAATATCAGTATGAGAAATAGGAGGTAGATTAAATTTACACATAACAAGCAAGGAAAAAGGGGGTTGGCATTTCCTGTATGTGGTGATGAGAGAGAGCGAAGAATTATGACTGATTCAGAGGCTCTGGCTTAGGCAACAGGATGAATGGTGTTGACAGTCACTGAGATAGGAAGCACAGAAGGTGAAACACAGGAGGTAATATTCAGTAAATAGGAAAAACTCGGGAGGAGAACTGGGTGTGGCCAGGGCAGGTCATCCACTCTCTCCAGCTGGTCTGATGAGAGGTTCACAATCTCAACTGAGTCACCTTTGTTTTATTTGCACAGGAAAGACAGGCTCTAGCTATTCGGAGTTGTTGAGGGAGGTATTAAGGAGCCACTGTCAAGTGGTGAATAGGAGGAATCTGTGGTTTGAACACAAGGCCCGTGAAAAATAAAGATAGATTTAAAGCAACGGGCCTTAAGTTTTCAAAAAGCCAGAAAAGAAAAAAGGAAAAGCAGTTATGCCAAGGAAAATAAATATGTGGACCATCTTTAGACATGTGATGAGGAACACAGATCTTGGGCTTTCGAGACTGAGTTTATATGGGTGAAGGGGAAAGGCAAACGCTCTGCGGCCACAGAGACACATATTCAAATCCCATCTCTACTACATACTTCCATTATAACTGAGGGCCAGCCAACTAAACATCTATAGCCTCAGTTTCTTTACTTGAAAATTTAACAAAGCATTCCAGGTGTATGTTCAAATAAATTTATGTACGTGGAAAAAGTTAATTTATTATGAGTATTCAATGTATTTCATATGGATTTTCTTTTCCTCTTATTATAGACAAAGCAGTCTCTTGTTAAATTCATATAAAAAGGCCTAAGGGTAAAATGGCTTACTCAAATCACTTCACCAAATATCACTGTACCTTCTGTAAATTGGTTTTCAAAATCCTATTCTGCAACCTTTCCTAATCATGTGAAGTAATCATCTTCTTCCTATATAATGTATTAAATTTAAAAAGTAACCCTTAAGTGCTATGGGAAGTATCTTTATTCTTATTCATTCCTTCTCTGATCCCTCATCTTTGTTTTATTAGAATGCTGTTAAAGATTGCTGTACAAGACTCAGAGACTGACTATTTAGCCTTCGAATCATTGATTTGACAATGTATTAATTAGGATTAGTTTGGCAGCATTTAACCAAAACACCAGCCCCCAAACTTTTTGGCACCAGGGACCAGTGCTCCTATGAGAATCTAATGCCTGATGATCTGAGGTGGAGCTGAGGCAGTGATGCTAGCACTGGGAAGTAGCTGCAAATACAGATGAAGCTTTGATTGCTGGCCCACCACTCACCTCATGCTGGGTGGCCCCATTCCAAACAGGCCATGGACTGGGGACCGCTGAACCAAAAGTCCTAAAACAATAATCGCCCAAAAATAGAAAAATGAATTTCTCATGTGAGAGAAGTCTGCAGGTAGGCATCCTTGGGTTGGCTCTGTAGCCAACTGTGCATATGTTTGTATGTATGAAAAAGAAACTAAGGAGTACCAGTTTTGTGTGAGCAAATCTGTGTGTTTCACATGTGTGCGTGCATGCACACTGTCTTAGTGGTCAGTAGTCAGGAAGTGCATCTCTAAAAAAATAACATTTGACCAGAAATCTGAAGCCAGCGAGTCAACCATGCAGATATCCGAGGTAAGAACATTTCAGACAAAGAGAACAGCAAGTGCAAAGGTGTGATATGTGCCCTCAATTGGTGGAGACCAATGGGTCCTCATGCACTCGAATAATATGTAGCTGATTAAAAATTGAACTAAATTACACAAAGTATCTCCAAGATACAGTGTTAAATAATAAAAGCAAGGCATATATTATTTTTGTGTTCAAATGGGATCATTAGAACTCCATGTCCTATATTACTGTACAAAGTATATCAATAAAAACAATTAGAAACACAAACTGAAGTGAAAAACAAAAAAGCATAATCGGAATTTTAAACTCAACATTATCAACTGGTAACACTAAGAGACAGAAAATAAAGTTAGATGCAGATAACATAATATGATTGAACTAATAAGTATGTGACTTGTACCCTGACATGCATTTTAAGCAAATAATTAAACATTTCTCTGACCCCTTTCCAGAATTATGCCTTTTATCTTTCTTTTGCATCTTGCAACATTGACTCAAAATTTCAGACCTATGTTAAAATTTAGACTAAAAATGATTTGTGTACTAATAATCTGACCACTGTCTATCACTCTGATTTTGTGTTGTACCAAGCTCCCTACTGCCATAGACTGTAGAAGGATTATTTGCAGTAAACGGAGGGGATAAAATATCATTAACTTTGGCAATGTCAGTGTATCTGGTCAAAGTTAGGAAGTGGAAGGATAAGGGAAACGGAGCAAATATGTAAAGTGTAACAAATTTAGGAGCAAGAATTTATAAAATATGATCACTTTTAAATTTCTGTGCTTCTGCCCAGTTTTGAAAAATTTTAAATCATATTTCTGTATTACTCTGAGTATTTTTAAAAAGTAAAAATAAGTACCAAAACTATAGGAGAAACCATACCTGGTCATGGTGGGTAATTTTATTAATTTGTGGTTATATCTGTTATTGTAACGTTTTATTTATAATTTTCACATCTATAATAAGTTTGGTCCAGCCCGTCTTCTTTTTGCATGTGTTAACTCTGGATGTTGGTCTGAAGATTATATCAGGTTTATATAATAAACCGGGAAGTTTATCATTTGATGCTCATTCATTAATTCATTCATCTACTCAGCCAATAACTATGTCGTGTTGAGCATAATTTTAGATTTGGGGGCTACAGCCGTAGACAAGACAGACAAGTTCCTACATTTGTGGAAAACAGCATTCATTCTGAGCTGGGGGAGGCCACAAAGAGATAAATCGATGATTTTAAAGAATCGGTTCTAATGAATCCTTGGCAGAAAACGAAAACCAAGTGACTTTGGACTTGATGGTGTGAGCAGGCCTCTCTGAGGAGGTGATAATTAAGCTGAGACCTAAACAATAAAATTTGAAGCGGAAAGAGAAACGAGCAACTTTATGAGTTATGCCACTGCTATAATCGGAGGAATAATTTCACTGACTTAAAGATTATGTATTTTGCGTATGATCATAAAATGTAATTTTGTCCTCATATTGAAAGGAAACCCCTCACATGCACACGAGTGTTCCTTCTTCAGGTGGAAGCATAGCAAATACTGGTTTTTGTTAACTTAGTCCGTGTCTAAGCAATATGCCCTGCGTCTTTCCTTTTAATTGTAAGTGACAACCAGGTGGCATAAGCATATACGTGACCAGAATGAACATGTGTAACCCAGGTGGTCGTGTGTCACTCTGTTCCCCTTTCAGAGGCGCACATTCTCTCGCCTTCGGCCTTTCATTTCTCCTTTCAGAGCATAAGCTGCCACTGGGAATATACCAGATAGAATGCTCCAGTGAGAAGCATCTTAATTTCAAGTCATCGGTTATAATTTTGGAACTCTTTTGTTACTTACACAATGTCAGGATGAAACAAAAGTTTGCTGAGAAAGTTGAAAACAAAGGAGCTAGTACCAGAGCATCAGTAATGTGCTAGTGATAAATACCGACTCCTCATTTATCGCACTCCTTGGAAGTGTACTGATTGGGGCCCTAAGGTTGTAATTATTATTAAAATTGCTATTATTTTTAGTGTGACTTTTGGATGCTGCTTTCACGATAAAAGATACCAACAGCTCTGGGGACTTGGTAATAAGCTCCAATTGGAACAGCATATTTCTTTAGGTTTTCCATTTCAGAGCTCAAAAGTGATCACAAAATGAACATTGACCCAGCAGAAAGATTCTCTAGTACCCTTGAGTTGGAGCTCATTTTAAAAATTAGGTGTTCTGTTTGTGTCTTGGAGTTGAGGGTCCAGTTCTTTTCATAGAGATTTGAGACATTCTTGTCAATTATTTGTTTAAATGTGCTCTCTCTTTCCTTCTTCCTCTCTTTTCCTTCTGATATGCCCATTTATTCTTATATCGCTTTTTCTGATAGTGCCAATTAGTTCTTGTAGAGCCGGGATCCCCAACCTTTTCAGCACCAGGCACCAGTGCTCCTATGAGAATCTAATGCCTGATGATCTGAGGCGGAGCTGAGGCGGTGATGCTACCACTGGGAGTGGCCGCAAATACAGATGAAGCTTCGATTGCTGGCCCACCACTCACCTCATGCTATGTGGCCTCATTCCAAACAGGCCATGGACTGGGGACCCCTGAACCAAAAGTCCTAAAACAATAATCGCTCCAAAATAGAAAAATGAATTTCTCATGTGAGAGAAGTCTGCAGGTAGGCATCCTTGGGTTGGCTCGGTAGCACTCTGATACCATCAAGGCCTCAGGCTACTGTATTTCTGCCCACCATCTGAGCATACGGCTTCCATCCTCAAGGAACCTCATGGCTCAGGATGGAGCTGTAGCTTCAGTCATCTGGTCCCAGTTGCAAGCCAGAAGGAGGAGAAAAGGCATAAAGTCCCTAAAGGGCCACTTCTAGGTGGAGCAGGTTTCTTTACACGACCTTTATGAAAGCTCCACAGAACATTTCAGGTTACATTTCGTTGACCAAAAGTAGCTGCAGGGCAAGCTGGAAAACATAATTCTAGATTATACTCTGCTCAGACAAAAATCCAGATTCTGTTGCTAAGGAAGGACAGAAGCATGTATGTTGAGGTAGCAACTAGTACTCTCTTCCTAGGGATTTTTTTTCAGCCAGCAAATATTTATTATATGGCTCTATTTATTAGGTATCACACCCTACTCCAGACATTGGAGCTTCATCTAGGGGGAAAAAAGAGACAAATTCTTATCTTCATAGAACTTACATTCTAGTGGAATAATAATTGATAACACTTATTAAGTGATTACTATATGCCAAACACGGTTTTAAGCATTTACTCGTGTTCATTTATTTGATATTCACAACAATTCTTATCCATATTTTGTAGAGAAAAGAAACAGGCACAGAGAATTTAATAACTTGCTCAATTTGATATGTCATAACTGGTAGAGCCAAGATTTCAACTCTGTCTAACTCCAAAAGGCATGCTTTTAACCTCTATACTACATTGCTTTTCCTCAATTTTTTACCCCATGTTTAATTTGTACTCTCTTCTGGTCATAAATAATTGCATGTATGTTTTGGAAGCACAAATAGTAGGGCCCAATTCTTCTGCTTGTCTTTAGTGGTGGTTGGGCATTCAAGGGGGCTAGCTGGCTATACAGTCTATCAAGAATGAATAGGAGAAAGACCTATATATAAAACCTAGAAAATCATTAGGCCACTTGCACCTTACAGTGCTGCTTAGATGCAATAGGCAGTAGGAAGTGTCCTCCTCTTTTTTAAGAGTTGTGACTCGAATTGGGGTCAGTGATGGTATCCCTAGTTGCTCAATCCAGGAACTCAGACCTTATTTCTGACACTTCCTACTCCTTCACTCCCACATATAATCAATTAGTCTTTTTGTTTAAACCTCCTAATATTTCTAGATTTTCAGCTTATCTCCATCTCCATTGTCACATCTCCAAATTCATGGTATTATTATCTTTTGTCTGTGTTCCTCAGTAGCCACATATATGGTGGCCCTGCCTGTGGTCAAGCCCTCCTGGGACCACTCTCCAAACTGTAGCCAGGGGATCTACTACCCACAGCTGTCACATCACCCCCTTCTTAAAACCCTCCAGTGGCTCTTCCTCATCCTCAGAGTCACATGCAAACTCTAACCTGACTTAAAAGTCTTTCATTCTCTCAGCAGGCTCAAACACTATTGCATGAACACAATTTTTCACTAGAGCTGAGCACAGGCTGAGCACATTTTTCACTAAATTCTTTAATGTGTTAATTACCATTGTTTCAATGTCTTATCTGGTGGTTTTAACATCTGTGTGATTTCTGTTTGTTTCTGTTGAGTGCTTTATCTTTGGGCGATGGGTTTTCCTTATTTTTGTAGAACTTCTCATTTTTTAAATGAATACTAGATATGATGCATAGAAAACAGAAGAGACCGGTTAATAGTATCTATGGCCAGAGACAAGTATACCTCTTTTTCTGTCAGATTAATAGTGAGAGGAATCAAGTCAACCCAGTCATGAACTGAACTGGGTTTGGGTTTTGTTGCTGTTCTAGTATACTACAGGCTTCACATTCCCCAGCAGCTGGTTACTGATACCTTATGCTTATAGGCCTGGAGTTTCTAGAAAATTTATCTCAGTTTTCTTGCTCCGCTAAACTTTCAGCAGTTTCTGTATACCTGTGCCACAACTTGGGTCTTTCTCTTGACTCCTTAAGTAGTAGACAGATGTTGCTTGTTACTGGGTTCTCGTCTTATAGAAACAGGGGTTTCTCTGTTGTTTCGGTGCAGCCTGATTTTTAGGCAGGCCCTGGGCTCCTGTGTTTCAGGCTGGGGTTTCTCAGCATTTCAGCTCATTCTCCAAGTTTCTGCCTTATTTTCCCATGTCAGTGAAACTGTGACTTGAATCTGTGGTTGGTCTTGGGCAGGAGAGCAGTTCTTACTCCTCCTTAAGGGTAGCAGATTTCTTATAAGAATGGGCAGACTCCTTGTTCAAGAACAGAGGAGTTTTGCTCTTACCCTGTTCTCCAGTGGGTCTTTGCCTTTGTCCTAGAGGTAACATTTCCTTTCCATACTCCAGGACCAAACTAATCTTACTAATCTTGCTTCTACTTCTCTCTGTCAGGTAATAGAACTTTGCCTGGCTCTGGGAGAAAAAGATTTGCTGTGCTTTCCTAGAGGCCTAAGGCTTTTGTTTCCTTTGAGAGAAAGGTCTGGGAAATTGGGTGGGATTCTGCAGTAGCTGATCATACTTCTTCATGTCTGCACCACCTACGTGGGGGACTGTCACAAGTTTCTTGCCCTGCCCCCATCTTTCTTGTGGGCACTCAGTGGAGCCATGGAAGAGGTTGCTAATACATGCAAACTCCTCGTGTGTCTGGGGTTCCTAGCTGTTTCAGAACGACACTAGATCACACTTGGACTTTAAAACACACTTGTCTGCATTTATTTTGGTGACCTTTTTCTCCCATGATCTGCCACAGGTGAAAGAGTTCGTGTGTTCCATTTTCATTGGAGTAGCTTGTCCGTGTTGGGAAGCCAGTTCACTTGGTTGCCTTATGACCGCAGCCATGCGATGCACTTAGGAAAAGTTAAGATTATGTAAATTGTCTGACTTCTTTCTGTTGTTAGAGTGGGAGGAATAGTCTCTTGAGGCTTTCGACATCTTAAGTGAAAACAGAACTCCCTTCTTATAACTTTGTCACCAGAAGGATGCTTTAATTATGTTTGTATGTAAGTTTTGGAGGCACAGATATATGTGCCTACTGAAAAAACACCAGGAAGGACCTGCTTGGCCTATCATAATTAGCTTTGGTCATGTGCTCTTTTTTTGTCTTTTTACAAAAATCACTGTCCACAAGATATAGTACTATGATTGGTCTCACCTGGGATGGGGGCATGAGATTCAGGATCTCTTACCAGAAGATGTTGAAGGAATGCCCAACAAGAAAAAAAAAGTAGCCTGAAATGTGGTAAATACAGATAATATCTAAAATGATTTTTAATGAAAAAAGCAATATATGCACATGGCACAAAATTAAAACAGCGCAATGAGATATCATTCTCTTTCCCAAATCAGACTCATCATTTTCCTCAGAATTAAAGATCGTTAGCAATTTCTTGAATATTCAACCAGAAATTTCTGCATATACTAGCATATCCCATGCATAAATACATACCTCCACTTGAAATAGATGCTTTTTGAACCAAACGTCCACTCAATGGGCTCATAAGATTGTCTAACACTCTTTACTCTCTAAAAACACACTCTCGTGCTTACCAAAAGTCAGTTGTGTTTCTTTTAAGGCTTTTTGTACCCATCACAGTTGGTATCATTATATTTAAGTATTAAATTAAATATTATCTAACGTGATTAAAAGGTGCAAGGGAAGCCATCATTTATATGAAATGGTTTGGAAAGACTTGATAAAGGTAAGTTTTTTTAAAAAATCAATTAAATTAACTATGGGAGAAATAACTAAAAATCATGGGGAGGGATCTGAAAACACAAGCAGGATTTTGTGCTGAGATTGCTTCAAAGTTGTTTAATGTCTTTATTCTACTTATGGAGACATAAATGATGGTTTTAAAATTAGTCTTATTTTAGATGGAAAGCCTAAGAAATGTGCTTTTTGCGTAGTTTATGTAAGAAAGACATCTTGAACCTCTAATTAATAAACTTGTGCCCCCCAGAAGGTTTTAAGTTAAAATTAAATGGTTAAAATTTAAAAATATTATTTTAATAATTTCCTGGTTCATTATTTTTTTTGATTAAACAACCAACTGATAGTCTCGATAACATTGGATAAAAGTTTTTCTACTGTGCATATGTTTGTATGTATGAAAAAGAAACTAAGGAGTACCAGTTTTGTGTGAGCAAGTCTGTGTGTTTCACATGTGTGTGTGCATGCACACTGTCTTAGTGGTCAGTAGTCAGGAAGTGCATCTCTAAAAAAATGACATTTGACCAGAAATCTGAAGCCAGTGAGTCAACCATGCAGATATCCGAGGTAAGAACATTTCAGGCAAAGAGAACAGCAAGTGCAAAGGTGTGAGATGTGCCCTCAATTGGTGGGAGACCAATGGGTCCTCATGCACTCGAATAATATGTAGCTGATTAAAAATTGAAGTAAACTACACAAACTATCTCCAAGATACAGTGTTAAATAATAAAAGCAAGGCATATATTATTTTTGTATTCAAATGGGATCATTAGAATTCATGTCCTATATTACTGTACAAAGTACATCAATAAAAACGATTAGAAACACAAACCGAAGTGAAAAACAAAAAAGCATAATTGGAATTTTAAACTCAACATTATCAACTGGTAACACTAAGAGACAGAAAATAAAGTTAGATGTAGATAACATAATATGATTGAACAAATAAGTATGTGACTTGTACCCTGATATGTATTTTAAGCAAATAATTAAACATTTCTCTGACCCCTTTCCAGAATTATGCCTTTTATCTTTCTTTTGCATCTTGCAACATTGACTCAAAATTTCAGACCTATGTTAAAATTTAGACTAAAAATGATTTGTGTACTAATAATCTGACCACTGTCTATCACTCTGATTTTGTGTTGTACCAAGCTCCCATACTGCCATAGAGCGCAGGATTATTTGCTGTAAACGGAGGGGATAAAATATCATTAACTTTGGCAATGTCGGTGTATCTGGTCAAAGTTAGGAAGTGGAAGGATAAGGGAAATGGAGCAAATATGCAAAGTGTAACAAATTTAGGAGCAAGAATTTATAAAATATGTTCACTTTTAAATTTCTGTGCTCTGCCCAGTTTTGAAAATTTTTAAATCATATTTCTGTATTACTCTGATTATTTTTAAAAAGTAAAAATAAGTACCAAAACTATAGGAGAAACCTACTTGGTCATGGTGGGTAATTTTATTAATTTGTGGTTATATCTGTTATTGTAAGTTTTATTTATAATTTTCACATCTATAATAATTTTGGTCCAGCCCGTCTTCTTTTTGCATGTGTTAACTCTGGATGTTGGTCTGAAGATTATATCAGGTTTATATAATAAACTGGGAAGTTTATCATTTGATACTCATTCATTAATTCATACATCTACTCAGCCAATAACTATGTCATGTGAGCATAATTTTAGATTTGGGGGCTACAGCAGTAGACAAGACAGACAAGTTCCTACATTTGTGGAAAACAGCATTCATTCTGAGCTGGGGGAGGCCAAAACAGAGATAAATCGATGATTTTAAAGAATCGGTTCTAATGAATCCTTGGCAGAAAACGAAAACCGAGTGACTTTGGACTTGATGGTGTGAGCAGGCCTCTCTGAGGACGTGATAATTAAGCTGAGACCTAAACAATAAAATTTGAAGAGGAAAGAGAAACAGCAACTTTATGAGTTATGCCACTGCTATAATCGGAGGAATAATTTCACTGACTTAAAGATTATGTATTTTGCGTATGATCATAAAATGTAATTTTGTCCTCATATTGAAAGGAAACCCCTCACATGCACACGAGTGTTCCTTCTTCAGGTGGAAGCATAGCAAATACTGGTTTTTGTTAACTTAGTCCGTGTCTAAGCAATATGCCCTGCGTCTTTCCTTTTAATTGTAAGTGACAACCAGGTGGCATAAGCATATACGTGACCAGATGAACATGTGTAACCCAGGTGGTCGCTGTGTCACTCTGTTCCCCTTTCAGAGGCGCACATTCTCTCCCTTTGGCCTTTCATTTCTCCTTTCAGAGCATAAGCTGCCACTGGGAATATACCAGATAGAATTGCTCCAGTGAGAAGCAACTTAATTTCAAGTCATCACTTATAATTTTGGAACTCTTTTGTTACTTACACAATGTCAGGATGAAACAAAAGTTTGCTGAGAAAGTTGAAAACAAAGGAGCTAGTACCAGAGCATCAGTAATATGCTAGTGATAAGTACTGATCCTCATTTATCGCACTCCTTGGAAGTGCACTGATTGGGGCCCTAAGGTTGTAATTATTATTAAAATTCCTATTATTTTTAGTGTGACTTTTGGATGCTGCTTTCACGATAAAAGATACCAACAGCTCTGGGGAATTGGTAATAAGCTTCAATTGGAACAGCATATTTCTTTAGGTTTTCCATTTCAGAGCTCAAAAGTGATCACAAAATGAACATTGACCCAGCAGAAAGATTCTCTAGTACACTTGAGTTGGAGCTCATTTAAAAATCACTACCTGTTTTCACTGTCCATTGAGTATTAATATTAATAGCATTTATTCTGGGCCACCATAACTATGTGTCTAGCCCTTTAAAAAGTTATATGCTTCAGAATGACTTTTAGACACTCTGAAGATAGCTTTTTTTGAGGGGGCTTCTGCTTACTAAACTGGGATTTGTTTATCTTTGATATAGTGTTTTATTTGGTAGAATTCCTTATGTGTATCCACAAAAGGAAAAAATCCAAATCAATCACATATCAAATATAAATCAATATCTTGAGCCCTCCCAACCTGCTCACACTTTCAAACATAAAATTATGGTAAAATTTTAAAACTTTTCATCTTTAAACTCAATTCACTAAACCTTAACTTGTTATTAATGTTTACCAAAAGCACCCTTCAAACTAAGAGAAAGATGAAAATCTGTTGTTTCTTTAATATGGGTCAGTCGAGGTATAGCTAGAACGTTAAACAGGAGGTAACTTCTCCAAAGGAGTAAAATAAATTTCTGTTATATTTTCATTTCCGAAAGATGACATGAAGCTGAAAGATGCTTAAAGTAAAGATACTTCAGCCTCTTAATGTCCACATCTCACCATTCCCATTGTATATCTGGTTAAAACTGGTCTGTCATGTCACAGGTATTCTAAGAATTTCTGGTGGATAATATACCTTGTCTCAAATCTGGAGAACCCAAGATTAGATTAAGACATTTGGAATTCTTAAGATTAGAAAGATGGTTCCCTTCTCCTTTCCAAATGAAATTCAAAATAAGGAAGTTCAATAAATTTCAGACTTTCCCCCGTGATGACCACATTGAGTCTTTAAAGAAATATTAAACATAAAATATTTCAAAATTAATTGTTCCTATTTTTTGTGCCAATTTTTCTGGAGCTCAAATTGCTTAGGGTTAATCCTTCTATTTGCCTGGATCCCATACACTTACTTACCTCTAAAGTACTTTCCTGTATTTCCACTACTCTTTACTGGGTTACTTTCAGTAGTCTAAAAACTTGCTGTAATATCTCATTTCTTAAAAGAAAAAAAAAACTTTCTTGACCACATATCCCTTTCATGCAGTTTCTCTGTTTGTCTGCTCCCCTTTATAGCACCCAAAATATCATCTATATCCACTCCAGAAAAGGTGAAACCATGCTGTGCCTATCACGAATGGCCTTCTTATTGCCAAATCTAATGCTCAATTCTCAGAATTTATTATATTGGACCTCTGCAAAAATTGATATAATTAATCATGTTTTTCTCTTTTACCCCTTTCTTTATGTGGCTTCTATGACACTGAAGCCTTCTGATTCGTAATATATCCAAACTCAACATAAAAATATCAAATTCTACCTTTTTAAAACACCAAAAGCAATGTGAATGCTTGAAAAAAATTATCAAAATCAACTTTTTCATAACTCTAGAAATTAACCAAAGACCTACCAAAAGACCTACCAAAGACCTACCATCTGTAGAGCCTTTTTATTCAGGAAAAATGGCTGAATTTAGGGAACGACAGCTTAGTGACACTTTCAGGTCCCCTATTTACATACTTTAAGGTGAATGGAAACAAAATTACAATATACCAAAACTTACAGGATATAGGTAAAGCAATGCAGAAAGAAATTTATAGCTGTAAACACCTACATTAAAAAAGAAAAAGAAAGGTCTCGAATCAATAATCTAAACTTTGAGTTTAAGAAACTGAAACAGAAAAAGAGCAAACTAAACCTAATGTAAGCAGAAGTAGAAAAATAATAAGAACTAAAGTGGAAATAAATGAAATAGACATTTTAGAACGAGAAAAATCAATGAAACCAGAAATTGGCCTGAAAAGATTAAAAAAATAATGGACAACATTTAGCTAGACTGACCAAGAGAAAAGAAGACTCAGATTCCTAAAATCAACTATGCAAGAGGGGACGGTACTATCAAATTTAGAGAAATAAAAAGGGATTACAAGGGAATAATACGAACAACTGTTTGTCAACAAATTAGAAAACCTAGATGAAATGGAAAATTTCCTAGAAAGATACAAACTGCTGAAACTGATTCAAGAAGGAAGACAATATGTGAATAGATCTATAACAAGACATCAAAATAGTAATTTTAAAAAAATCAGCCTCACCCAAAGAAAAGCCCAAGCCCAGATAGCTTCACTGGTGATTTCTACCAAACATTTGAAGAAAAATTAACAAAAAATCCCTCAAAAACTCTCCAAAACTTAGAAGAGGGAACTTCCCAGTCATCCTGTGATGTCAGTTTTACCAACACCAAAACCAAAGATATTCCAAGAAAATAAAATTATAGACAAATATCCCTTATGAATACAGGCATAAAAATCTTCAACAAAATGCTAGCAAACTGAATCCAGCAAGATATAAAGAGGATTATACAACATGACTATTGTGTTTATTTATTTCCAAGAATACAAGATTGGTTAACATCTGAAAATCACAGAAAGTAATACATGTATTAATAGAATAAGGGACAGAAACCACATGCTCATCTCAATAGATGGAGAAAAAGTATGTGACAAAAGTCACCACTTTGTCATGATAAAAGTATTCAACAACCTTGAAATATAAAGACCCCCTCATCCTGATAAACTCCACAGCTAATATCATAATGGTGATGAACCGAAGGCTTTTCCCCCCTTGATCAAGAATAAGACGATAATGTCTGATTTTGCCATCCCTATTCACATTGTAGAGGAGGTTCTAGCTGGGGCAATTAGGCAAGGAAAAGAAATAAAAGACACCCAGATCAAAAACAAAGAACGAAAACTATTTCTATTAAAAGATTATAAACTTACATATAGAAAATCTTAATGAATCCACAAAGAAGCTATTAGAACTAAAAAGTTCAGTAAGGCTTCAGTATGCATGATCAATATGCAAAATTCAGTTTTATTTCTATACACTAGAAATGAAATTAAGAAAATAATTCTATTTATAATAACATCAAAGAGAATGAAATACTTGAGAATAAATTTGAGAGAAAAAATATAAGACCTATACACTGAAAATTAGAAAAACATTGTTGGATGATATTAAAGAAGACCTAAATAAATGAAAAGTCATCCCATGTTCATGGATTAGAAAACAATATTATTAAGATGACAATATTACCCAAATTCATCTATAGATCCAATGCAGCACCTATCAAAATCTCAGCTGTCTTTTCCACAGAAATTAACAAGTCAATCCTAAAATTTATATAGAAACTCAAGAGACCCACAAGAACCAAAGCAATCTTTAAAAAAGAACAGACCAAAACAATCTTTAAAAAAGAACAAAGTTGGAGCACTCATGCTTCCTAATTTTAAACTCACTATAAACCTACCGTAACCAAGACCTTTATTTCTCTTTCATATTTAAAAAAAGAATTTTACTGGATATCTTATTCTTGGCCGGTAGTTTTTCCCTTTCAGTAGTTTGAATATTTTGTTCCACTTCCTCCTCGCTTGGAAATTCTCTGCTGAGAAGTCCTATAATAATCTAATGGGTTTTCCTTTATAGGTTACCATCTTTTTTCTGGCTGCCTTGAGAATTCTTTCTTTGTCATTAATTTTTGACAATTTTAGTATGTGTCTTGGAGAAGACTTTTTTTTTTGGATTGAGATAATTAGGTATTCTGTTTGTATCTTGGATATGAGGATCCAGTTCTTTTCATAGATTTGAGACATTCTTGTCAATTATTTGTTTAAGTGTGCTCTTCTCTTCCCTTCTTCCTCTCTTTTCCTTCTGATACACCCATTATTCTTATATTGCTTTTTCGATGGTACCAGTTAGTTCTTATAGAGCAGAGATCCCCAACCTTTTTGGCACCAGGGACCAGTGCTCCTATGAGAATCTAATAGGTGGAGCTGAAGCAGTGTTGCTAGCACTGGAGAGTGGCTGAAAATACAGATGAAGCTTTGCTTGCTCACCTGCCATTCATCTCCTGTTGTGTGACTCTATTCCTAACAGGTCACAGACCGATACTGGTCCATGGCCCAGGGGATGGAGACCCCTGTTGTAGAGTTTCTTCCTTCCTTCCTTCCTTCCTTCCTTCCTTCCTTCCTTCCTTCCTTCCTTCCTTCCTTCCTTCCTTCCTTCCTTCCTTCCTTCCTTCTTTCTTTCTTTTTCTTTCTTTCTTTCTTTCTTTCTTTCTTTCTTTCTTTCTTTCTTCACTCTCAAGTCTCTCTCTTCTTCCTTCTGCATAACTTCCAGATTTCTGTCTTCAGTATCACCACTTCTTTCCTCCATCTGATCAGCTCTATTTCCTAAGCTTACTATTTCATTCTTCATCTCTTTTAATGAGTTCTTCATCTCCAGAAGTTCTATTTGGTTCTTTTTTAGAGTTTCAATCGCCTTGGTAAAGTTTACCTGTTGTTTGTTGATTTTGTTTCTAAGTTATTGAACTGCCAATCAGAATTTTCTTGCATCTCATTGAGTTTTTAAGAAGTGCGATCTTGAATTTTCTGTCATTTAAATTGCATAATTCTATGTCTTTAAGCTTAGTTTCTGGAGATTTTCATTTTCTTTCTGAGCTGCCTTGTCATCTTGGCTGTTCATGGTGTTTGATGGACTATTTCTCTATCTAGGCATTAATTTAATTTTTTTAAAGAAAATTTATTACATAGTGATCTCTTGTTAACAGATTGATAAGTTTTTCTTTTGATTTTTCAGTAGGTGGCACCCAAGACTCCTGCACTGCCCAAGCCTCCTAGATCTCTGCATTGAGGTTAAAAATGCCCTTTATTCTCTGGGGAGGTGTGTGCCTCCTCTGTGACCAGGTGACCTAGGTTTCAGGGCTCCACCCATGGAAGAATGTGAAGGGCGATGGGGGCCCTGAGCCTATGAAATGGCCCTGAAGTCCCCCATACTGCCCCAACAGTCAGATGCAATGCTCCGCTGCTTCCTTCCAAATTGGCTTGACTGGGTGGGGTGGGGTGGATTGAAAGAAGCCAGCAGTGTGCGTGGCTATTTTCCCTCCAGTAATGCTGGCCCTCAGGCTTCAGCTGCCTTGCTTCTTCATCTCCATCCCTGTCACTGGGACTGGCTGCAGTGTGTGCTTCAGTTTTGGTTGCTGCAGATTCTCCTGGGGCTCTTTGCTAGCTCTTGGAGGGTACAGGGGTGCAGTGCACTCTGGGATGTTGAAGGTAGGTGCCAGTCTCTGTGACTAAGTTTTCTACCTGGCAATACTTGTTCCTAAGACACAGCTGTTGCCCCTCCACATTCAGTCTCTGCCCTGCTCTCTGCCCTGATCATGGGGCTATGCTTCAGTGTAATATACTGATTACTCAGGCAGAACTGTTCAGGGCTTCAAAGAGTGAGAACTACTACCTAACTCCCCCACCCCGCATCTTACAGGGGAATCCAGGTTGCATTTTAGCATTGGTCTCCAGCACCGTCTCCTCTTCTCTTCCTTTCCTTCTCTATTTTTTTTTGCTGGATTTGCCCACCTTTAGATGCTCTGATGCAGATCTCTCAGACACGTTATTGTTCTCGAATGGTTGTCATCTGTTGTCTGTTGGATCGTTATTGTTCAGTTTGTTGTGATTTCAAGGGGAGCGATCAGGGGAGGTCTCTCACACCACCATGTTTCTGATATCACTAGGCTGATTGTTAATAGTTCTATCTTTCTCAAAAGTGCCCTGATTTAGATAATCATTTATATGGTTATAACTTATAAATGATTTATAACTAGTTTTCAATTACATATCAATTAACTTATCAGTGAACCAAGGTCACTGTTTCTCAAATTGTGTCTACTCAGATTGTTTTCTGGCTGTCTCCCAACATGCTCCTACAGATTGTTCAGTTGTTTAAAATACTTGAATTCAAAAGTAACCACAGGGGATATCCTGCTTTCCTCTCACTCTTTCTTTAGGAACCAGCACTTCTCTATGAAGTCTTTCTAGACTTTTATAAGGAAAAGCAATCATTCTCAACTCCCAAACAATTCTCCTCATACCTCTTGAACATAACACTGCTTTACAAGGATCCATTTCTGTATTTATCTTCCACAGCCAACTGTGAACTTCTCCTGAGAAAAGAATTATATAATTTTTAACTTTGTATCCAAAGCATGAAGGCAATGTGCTCCTGGAACATAGCTTCTTTTGATAGTTGTTGAAGAATAAAGGAAGAGAAATAACTGGATAGGAAAGCCATTTATTTGTTGACTTTATCATCTTGAGAGTCTGTTCAAATGATTTTGCTCAATATTTTCCATTGTATAATGACTAACCATTAATGATGGCTTCTGAACCCAAATGATCCCAAAATAATGAAAATGGGCAATTGAATTTAGGGATGAGCTTAGTATAGAAAAGACCCCAATAGTTGTTTCTATTTCCTTAAATTGCACAATGGACTGTTTCATGCTTCTTCATACATGAGATAACACGTCAAATTTACACCTACTATGAAATAAAGGCTTAGAAATGATCTGATTTCTGAACCATAAAAGTATTAGACTGAGTAGAGGGCTCATCTTCACCAATTCATCGTTACTTTGGTACTCATTCATGCAACTGTTATTTTTTAAAATTATTTTTTACCTATTCTCAGCTAAAAGAACATTGTCATGTAAACTGAGCTCTGAAAACTTTGCCTTCTGTTAATCCTGATATCATGATGCATTTTATTCTGAATATTTAAAAAAGTATTTATTACCAAAAATAATATTAGCACTTATTCAATATACTGTTTCTTACATGTTAGAGGCCCCATTTGTATCTAAATATCTTTTTAATTTTTACTTATGTAGAATATTTTATTTCAAGGCCTGAAATCTATTTTTCTTATGAAACTAAAGTATCTTTGTTAGCTCTTTACTATTTAATTATATTTTTTCTATTCCATATGATGTCATCTAATTGCATTTGTTTCTAATTGATTAAACAATTATGTTACTAAGAAGATGATTGCTATAGGATATTCTGGTTTGTGTAGTAAAAATTATGGAGTATTGTATGCTTCTGCTACAGAGAGACTGATTTACTAGAAGATCCTCATCAGTATTGTTAACTTTATTTTTTAATAGGTAAAAACAGAAAAGGGAGACATGGGGAAAACAAGTTAGTGATCTAGATAAAATTAGATAAATAACTTCTCTCTATTAATGAATAATAATAAAACTTTCATAGAATTTACATTTGCCCAGAAGTCTTCTACATGTTTTACATATGTTAACTTTAGTCCTCACAACATAGGTCATATAGCTAGTAAATGGTAGAACTGGGATTTAAACCCAGGCTGTTTGATGTTTGCAGTGTACATGCTGAACCAATAGTCTACACTGTAAACAAAGTATTCTTAGATGGGAAGTATTTTGTGGAGATCTTAAATTCAGGAGATCCAGGTTTTCTCAACAGTCTTTGTTTCTTAATAAAAGTGAAATGTATACTTTAATTATAGTGGGCATTTTCCTGTTTTCTTTTTAAATTCTTCTATTTGTTTACCCTTTAGGTGAATATTTCTGAAATGACAGTTATTTCATGAAATTCCTTTTAACTAAAGCAAAACACGTGGTAAAAGGAAAGAGCTAAGTGTTTAAATTGGCAGTGTATCTTAGCATAAAATATATGATCTAGTCTTAATATATTTTCCTACATCTCAGATGGTGAAATAGACTTATAGAAAACATTGTTTACCAAGCTAAATAACACTAAACTAAATTTGCTTTGCAATCTAAATTTTGAGGGTTGATCATTTACTACATATCATTTAAATTAACTTGATATCGTACATGTTTATATAAAGAGCATTGGCTTTGGAGTCTGACAGACCTGGGTCCAAACTCCAGGTCCCTTACTATCGGATGTGTCACCTGGGTAGTTAACTTAATCTTCTTGGCTTCCAATTATACATTTCATGGCTTTTGCAAAAATCAAGTTAAAAATTTTCAGTTTTGCCTGGCACATAACTTATGTCCATGTATTCAATAAATAGAGTCTTAGGCTCCCCTCCCCACACTTCTTCAATAAACTTACCAAGTTTGTTTTCACTCACTCATGGGCTAGGTGAAGCTTTTAACATTATAAACTTTAATAAACAAAATGAATTGATTGATATCTAAAAAGAAAAATTTCAAAAACATTTGGAAAGAGAAAATAGTTGATATTTACATGGGACATATTTGGAAATATTTTCCATTTAGCTTCCTTTAAGAATGAACGTTAATTAGTGCTTCAACCTAGCATACTATGGATTAAAACAAAATGAAATGTGAAATTTGAAAAGAAAAATGAGTATGAGGTCAACATTTTAATTAATCATTTGGATATGAGTTGGCAAGACAGCTGAGAATGAAATGAACTCTAGTGAACTCCAGGCACTCCCCTGGACCACACCCATACATACCAACACACTATACCAGTGGGGTATCAGGACTAGGCCCTGAACTGATAATTTGCTTAGAATCTCTGTGCATTTGAAGACTATTCATAGTAATACAGTATCTGAGGATCTGAAGGCTTTTTACAAAGTTACCATTTCATGGGTAACAAAACCAACATAAGTTAAGAATCTGAGCTGGTAAGTAGATAAGGCATTTTTTTTTTTAAACTAATTTCAAACATGCTTGGAGGAAAAAAAGGACAAGAATAGCTTCTTTTTGCATTAGCATCATAAATTTCAGATAAATTTTAACTTTGTTTTTGAAATTTCAAATTTACCCAATTTCTGGAGGATCTCCTTTTTTAAATCTTATTTTAAAAAAAGTTTTCATAGGACTAATAATTTATAGTATACCTGTCTTTAAAAAATAACAGCACATTAATTGTAGGGAACTGAATTGTGTTTAAAATGTTTATATATGAAAGATTTTTTATAAAAATGACAGAGTTGGAAACTATGTCCCATATTGACATAAAAATATGCTATTGACTACCAAGTAGAGCATGGGCTTTGCAGTAGGTCTTCAGGTTGTGATTAGGTGAATTGATATGTAGTTACTCTCACTCACTCTAACTCTGTGATCTAATTTTGTAACATGGAAGAGGGGATGTAGTAGTTAATGTATCTTTTTTCCACACACACACAGGAAAAAAAAACATTTTAAAGTATTTGCAAACAAAAGAGAAAGTTGAGCAATTTTTCCAGTGACTTTTCTCAATACTCATTCAACACATATTGGAGTGCCAACAAGGTGCAAAGCCCTTGGATCTAATGACAAACTAGCTTATCTCACTTATTCAGACACATAATATTTCCAATAACTTTTCTTTTAGCAGAGCACTCACTAATGTTTTAAAAATAGTCTTTATTTTTTAGAGCAGTTGGTTGGTTCACAGCAAAATGTGAACAGAAAGTTACTATGTAGTCCCTGTCCCAACACATGCAAAGCCTCCCCTACTATTGACATCTTGCACCAGAGTGATGCATTTATTACAGTTGAAGAACCTATATTGACACATCATCGCTCAAAGTCCATAGTTGACATTAGGGTTCATTCTTGGTGTTGTACATTCTATGGGTATTGACAAATGTATAACACATGTATCCACCATTAAAGTATGGTACGGAGTAGATTCACTGCCCTAAAAATCCTCTGTAATCTGCCTTTTCATCCCTCTCTTTTCCCTACTGGAAACCACTGATCTTTTTATTGTCTCCATAGTTTTGCCTTTTCCAGACTATCATATAGGTAGACTCATATAATATGTAGGCTTTTCAGGTTGGCTTCTCTCATTTAATATGCATTTAAGCTTCTTCCATGTCTTTTCATGCCTTGATAGGTCATTTTCCTTAGTGCTGAATGTTCCATTGTCTGGACGTATTACAGTTTATTCATCTACTGAAGAACATCTTTGTTGCTTCCAAGTTTTAGCATTTATGAATAAAGCAGCTATAAACATGCAGGTATTTGTGTGGACATAAGTTTTCAACTCATTTGAGTAAATACCCAGGAGTGTGATACCTGGATCATATGGTAAGAGTATGTTTAGTTTTAGAAGTAATTGCCAAACTGTCTTCCACAGTGACTCTGCTACTCATAATTTTAAAAACAAATTATGAAAAATTTCTATATGGTTTTTCATCATTAACTTTTTAATAAAATAGAAAAAATTTTCATCATAAAAAAACAATAATGCTCATTATACTAAGTTAACAATATAAACAGGCAGATAAAAAAGATTTTATTCCTCAAAGACTCATAACCATTCGATGTAATTTCTTTCAGTCTTTTTTTGTGTGTACATAGCTTTTCAGTGTCACATTTTAAATTTGATTTATCTAGAAATCTCACCAAAGATGATGTTTTTCTTAGACACAACCCAAATCAAGAACTCTGATTATTGAGAAAAACTTTAAAAAATGTAACATAAACTTTTACATGCAGTATAGGCATTTTGGACACGAGGCAGCGAAGAGTATCAGCTTTCCAAGTGTTCTCACACCTCTGCTTTTGTCTTTTCTGGAACATGGGACTAGAACCAGTACAATTTCATTTCAGTTTCAGTTTGGAATCTGCTATAATTAAATTATTTGGTTTGGGTTTGTTTCACATCAAAACACATGTTCCAACTACTTGGTTTGAACCAGACATTTTGGATTCTTTTCTTGTTAAGATTTTGTAAACTAAAGTATCTAAGGCTGTTAAATGACAGTCAAATGTGGATTTCCTTGCCTCTAAAACATCGCTCCTTAAGCTGCATAAATTTTAATATCTGTTGTTACCGGATTGCCATGGAAAAAGAAGTCCTGAAGTTGGTGGAATTGATTTTCTAAAAGAGAGGCCCTTTAGACAGACAACCAAAACAATGTTAACTGCCAAAAGTGATATTTGTGGACAGGATCTTTGTAGATTCCTACGCCACCGTGCTATGTGGAAGAAAGTTAGGCTTTTATAGTATCTACAGAATCTTAGGATTACATATTCTAAAGCTACTGCTTTAAAACCAGCAATGAAGGTTTGGAAAGCCCAAGTTTGACTAGGCTCAAGTATAACATAGCTGATCTTTAATCTACTGATTATACTAATTTATAGAAAATCTGTTACTTGTTAAGAATATCTACTTCATCTTTCTTTGGTCTCATTTTCCATGTTATTGATCATACTGCAAAAAAAAAAAAATCCTTTGTTGGAAGGTTCCAAAAAACATTTTGGAGCAATGCAGAATATAACACAATGCTTTAAAAGACCAATTGATGTAGTTCATCAGATCTACGAGGGTATTAGTTGTAAGATGCTTTATGCTTTTATATACGATTAAAAAAAAAGCACTTATCAATTGATTGTAAGGTGTCATTAACTGTGAGATGCATTTCCATTTCAGAAATGTTAAAATGTGTTAAACTGTTTTTTAAAGTATGTCTTAAAATTGATTAACCAATGTTTAAAATTTTCTATTTGTAATTTTTTTTGATGTTAATATACTATCCTGCTATAACTTTATCCACCAGTAACTTTCCACAAGGTAAGTTTGGTTTCTAAGCATTGTTCTTTCTAACTTTAAAGCTAATAAAACAAAGTTACAGCGAATCCAAGATTGGTTCTCAGTATGTACATTAAACTTTCCTGATTGTAGTTTATCATTTGTTGTGGAAAAACTCCAAAATCGGACCAGTGAAGAACCAAGCAGCATTTGGAGAGTTGGAGAACTCAGGTTTATTACCTGCAGTTGCAGAGCAGCTAGTGCTCTGAAGATCTGCTCCCCCACCCCACCCCCCAGCTCACTTGCAACACTCCTTATATACAGGGTTTTTACACAAGCTGATTGGTTGATTTGCATTCAGACTGTTACAAATGGCAGGAGTTGCTAGTTACAAGTAGTAACATTAGTAACATGTTGAGAAGGGCAGGAGTTGCTATGGGTTACCCTCCCCTGCAAAGTGTTACAAAGTGGGGGAGCTGCTAACAAACAGGGCAAGTGAGCCTTTGCAACATATTTACAGAAACAGGACAAAAAGGTGAATTAGTTTTTAATGAAAATTCCTTCTTCAAATTAGTCATAGATTGAAGTAGCTCAATCAATATTAACTGCAATAAATTTCAATGATAAAATAAGTAACTTTTCAAAATTGAATTCAATTCTGAAATCTCTCAAGGCGGTCATGGATTATTTAAAAGGAAATCACTTGAAATAATAAACACTGTCTAAACATAAAACAATCAAGAAACAATATAAACTCATCTAGGCTAAAGAAACAAACAGAAACATTTAGTACTGTATTAAAACATCTTCCTGGACTGATTTTAAATTAAGATAAACACTAAGTTACTAACCAAAGTGCTATTTTTTTTAAGAGCTAGTCTATCCACCTTTGCAATTGAAAATTTTCTAGTAACAAGCCACATTTAAAAAAACAACAAAACAGTGAAATTAATCATTTAATTTAACCCAACATATTGAAAATATTGTTTCAACGTGTAATCAATACACAACTTATTAATGAGGTGGTCTTAGACCTCTGATGCATGGTTTACACTCAGTCTCAATTCGTTCTAGCCACATCACAAGCGCGCAATAGCCACATATGGCAACCCTATTAGATAGTAGTCTTAGGGGAGTTCAATAGTAACTGATTCTTTACGTTTTGAATTGAGAATGTCTTCGGTGTTAAACGTGATTTCTAACATACTGGAGCTCTGCGAGGCAGAAGATAATTTTACTCCCAGGTCCTTTGAGATCTGAGATGCCACAGCACTAAAACAGTGAAGGGGGGAAGGTGATGGGAAACCCTTGGGCGGAGGAACGTGGCCTGGAGGAGGGCCTAGGCCGCTGGGAGCAATGTCCCGCGGAGAGGCTGCGAACACAGGCTGAAAGTTACATCGCGGCTGCCTGGAACCCCGGCTCTTTTTCTAGACCGCCGTGGAACACCAGAGCCGGACGGAAAGCTGCCTCCAAGGCGGACACAAGGTCACGCCACCGCCACCATCACCACCACCAGGCTGCAACACTGGTGGCCTGGAGCTCCTCGGCCCGACGCGGAGAGGTAGGAGGCGGCCGGAGACAAGAGCCTGGGGGAACACACGGCCAGCAACCAGCAAGAAAAGCCTCCCAGGGGCGCGCTGGCCACGGTGACGCAGCGGGCGCGACAGCAGCAGGGTGGGCGGAGAGGAGTGGCGCACACCGCCCCTCGGGGAGGCGGGCGCCACGGATGCGGAGGGCGGGGGCCGGGAGGGGCGGGGCGCGCCGGGGAGTCGGGGCGCAAGCCGCCGGTTTCGATTAGTTCGCGGAGCTGCGGCGGCGGAGCAGGGCGCGGAACGGCGCGGCGGGGAGCCCGGCGGCGAGGCGGTGGGGCGGCGGCGGCGCGGGCGCGCGGGGTCCGGCCGGCGGCTGCGCGCGTGTGGAGAGGCGAGCCGGAGCGCGGAGTCGCGGCCGCCCTGACCACTCAGCCCGGCCACCGCAGCGCCTGCAGTCGCGAGCGCGCCCAGGACTGCGCGCGGGCGGGGGCGCGCGGGCGGGGGCGCGCAGACCCTGCCCGCCCCTTCCTCCCCACCCCACTCCGCCCCTTCCTCTCCCCACCTACCTCTCCCCTCCTGCGCCCCCGCGCCGGGCGCCTACCCTGTCCTACTGCGGGAGCGCTGTCCGCCGCGGCGGCCGGAGCGGGCCGGGCCGGGGGATGGCGCTGCTGGACCTGGCCCTGGAGGGAATGGCCGTCTTCGGGTTCGTCCTCTTCTTGGTGCTGTGGCTGATGCATTTCATGGCCATCATCTACACGTGAGTAAGGGGCAGCTGAAGGAGCCAGAGGCGAGAGGGTCGGGGCCTCAGGGACAGGCGAGGGTGGGAGGGATTGCGCTTCGGAGGGAATTGGATTCGGGTGGGGGTGGAGAAAGCTAATTCTCAACTGTTTCCACCATTCGCTCTCCCCCTGGACGAGCTGGGGAGGGGGTCCTTGGGAGGGAAAAGTGGCGAGTGGTGGTGGTGGTGGTGGGGTTTGCTGTGCTTCAGGCGACCGCACAGCCAGGGGAAAGGAGACTACGTTCTTCTTACATGCCGCGCGGAAGGTTGCTTGCTTGGTTTGTATGATTTTTCAGCCTAGCCAGATGTATGGTGTGACTTGGGCCACATTTCTGTTATTATATATAGTGACCGTTTCCACTTTTAAGGGAGCCGTACACAGCCACCTGGAAACCTGTGTGTATTCTTCCTGGAAGAGCTCTGTGCCCTTAGATAGGTGTGAAGCACCTGTCCACCTTGAAAAATAGCCACCAAACCTCTGAGCTGGCGTTACAGCCTTGAGTGGTTTCACCTTGTGCATTTCAGTATGTTTGCTTTCCTCCTTCCACTCCCGATTTCTTATTTGTTGTCTTGTTTAGATTTGTGTGTCGTCCTCCCCCCTTTCATGATTAAATTAACAAATACTTCTTGGGGCCTACTAGATGCCACATTCACTGGAGACAGTGGTGAGCAGGATAGAATTTCTGTCCTCATAGAGCTTATTTTCCAGAAGGAAGAGACAGATAGTAAAAATCCGAATAAAATTATTTCCAATTGTGATAAAGTCTATGAATAAGATAAAACAGGGTGATGGGATGTATAATGACATGGAGTGGCTAGTTTTGATATTTGAGTTGTTCAATTTAAACCGAAATCAGCCTTTGTAAAGAAATGAATGACATGTGTAGAGCCCAGGACTGATGTAGAGTCACTGGTTTTTTTGTTTTTTTTTAGCCTAAAAAAGGATAATTGTACAGGGGTATTTTTACCATCTACTAGAATAGGGTATATGTTAGTAGAGGAGAGGGGAGTACTTTAAGGGATTATTTTTAGTTTTTTTCACTTGTTACTACAGAAAAAGTTTGCTTTTCCTTTTGAAATGCTTCATTTTATTGTAGAGTGTGGCATTTTCTGGTACTGGAAAGGGATGCTACGCTACAAGACACTGATACTTCTTTGAAGATGAAAGGAAACATGCCACTTGGATGTTGTTGGTCTTAGTTTTTAGTGTTTGTGAGCTGTGGTCATGGAAATTGTGGAGTTCATTTTAAATATATGGATGCTTAAAATACAATTTTGTTCCTTTTTCCAATCATAAAATAAGAAGTGCTTTCTATATAAGGAATTTAGACGATACAGAGAGGAGTAAAGAACGTTAAACACACACACACCAAAACTTTGTTAACCAGTACCATGTCAACTTTTTGTGACACTCCTTCCTATTATATTTCTGTGTGTTAAGATAAAGGGGATAGGTGGAGGAAGAGAAGGAAGGAAAATGAAAGGGACTTTATTATGATTGTTCTGTAACCTGCTTTTGAGATTCATCCATTTAATAAATGCTTTTTGGGACGCTCTTTCGTGCAAGGCACTGTTCTAGGTGCTGGAAATAAGATTGAAGAACAAGACATTCAGGGCCTCTGCTCACATGGAACCCGTTGTGGGCTATTTTTTTTCATGTAACCCGTTGTGGCTATTTTTTTTCATGTTACTAAGTGTATGATCACTGCAATATTTTTAATAGACACATGGTATGTTCATATGTGACATACTAATATATATTTGTTGGTTTTGTTGGTATTTAGGTTCCCAGTATTTCAAGATTACAGACAACACCAATGAATTCATTTGCATACATTTTTGAGAGATGACTTCCTGAGTTTACATTTCTGAGTTATTATTCTTCAGGAAGTGGTGCACATTTTAAACTTTGATACATAGTGCTCTTTAGCAAAGTTGTATCTCTTCATGGCCCTAGTAACCCTGTATGATGGTCCCCATTTTCTCCTTACTAAGTATCAGGCTTTTTACTGTTTAGTTTTTGCTTTAATTACTAGTTCCATTGAACACATTTACATGTTAATTACATTTAGTTGTAAATTACATATTTATAATCCTTTGCCTGTGTCGTAATCTATTGCTGCATTGATCTTTTTGATATAAAGATTTTTTTGTGTGATATAATTTTCTCCCATTTGTTTTTTTAGTATTTTGAGCTTTCTTAGTTTCTTTTTTCTTTTTTTACATTTTACTCTGTAATGTACTCAATATTTCACTTTGTTCTGTAATGAGATCTAAAGCCTTCATTTTAGCTTTACTTAACTATTTAGACACTTCTTCCAGTATCATTTGTTGAATGATTATTTAATTATTCCGCAGTTTAGAGATACTGTATTTTTAAAGAGTAAATTTTTCTGTATAGTTGGGGGATTTGTTTGAAGGCTCCCAGTGCTCTTTCATCGATGTATTCTTGTACCAGACATCCACTGTTTTAATGAGAAGTTTTATTACCGGCGAGGCAAGCCCCTCATTATTCATCTGCAAACTTTTTTGTCTTTTTACACATTTTGACTTAAAGGTGAACTTTTAGAATCTTGTTTTTTAAACTGGAATTGTTAAACATGTGGCTGAATTTGGAGAAAGTTGACTTCTTTCAGCATAGGACCATGAAATATTCGTTTTTGTCTATTTTATATAGACATAATGATGAGGTCACACTTCTTTAATTAAAATTAACACTGGTGATGTAGCCAGATACTCTGAGTAACCATCAGGGAGTGTTTAGATTTGAGATAGCTTTTGAATCGTTTTAAGTTATTTACTTTGTGCTGAACTGCAGTTTTCTTAAAATACTTCCAGTTTTTGAGAATAATACAAACATTTAACTAAGTCGAAATACTGTAGAGAGACTTTTTTTAAATTTTCTAATACCCCCACAGAGTTGCTTTTTTTATTGACAGTAACAAAATCCTATAAAGTTATGTGGAAATAAAGAAAATGCAATTAGTTGATAACAGATTGTAATGACTAGCTAAATAAAGGAATCTTATGAATACTTTCTGAAATGGATAACTGAACATAAAGCAAATAATCAGCTTAATTGATGTGTCAATTGTTTTACCTTTTTCTTTTTGCTAAGTTCCTTCCTTCTGGTTTCACCTTCAAAATTATTTACGTGTTTGATTTGCTTCCTTTCTTACTGAAGGAAAGATACTTCCAAAATTAATTTGAGTTATTTTTAAGCAGAGAACTAAGTTTTTTTTACTCTCTCTACTCTTTAGTAAAATTGCAAATTTGATATCTCAACATTTTGACAAGCAAAGTTAAAGAATGTTGGCAACAACATTTTGGTTAAAATACTGCACTAAGCATTCTGTATTTTATTGAAGAATATATTTCCTGAACACATGTTCTATGTCCTCCAAAAATCTCTTGTAATAAGGTAAAGTATAAATAAGTTGAAATAAACAGGTATCAGTACTCTCTTTCTTTGTAACTCATGGAAATGGAACCTGTTTTCAAAAACTCAGATGGCTCCATGTCTGGTTTTCAGATGCAGAATCTGCGGGCTCCTAATTGTTTTTAAAAAATGTTTAGGCCATGCAAGTATTGTAGTAAAATTGCTGAGAAAAACTTTAAAAACATTAAACAAAACTATTGGTTATATTTAAAAAATTAAATGCAGTGTGTAATGGTATGTAGTTAATTTAGATTCAATGCTCTATTTTATCATATCTTCTTAAAATGAGATGAAGAGTCTATGGCCATGCCCCTCTGAACAAGCCGATCCTGTCTGATCTCAGAAGCTAAGCAGAGTTGGGCCTGGTTAGTACTTGGATGGGAGGCCACCTGGGAAAACCAGGTGCTGTAGGCGAAAAAATTTTTAAAAATAAGGGATTGTAAGATGACAAGCTCCTTGCAATCTGTGAGGTCAACCAAGGGTTGCCTTGCCTAAAAAAAAATAAATAAATGAGATCAAGAGCTCAGTATTGGCCTGTATTTAAAAATGGAGCTGACTGTGATTAATCCAATGAACAATTCATATTCAATGAAATTATTTGTTCTGATAGCACAAATATCATATAATTGCTATAAGCCTGGCATTTTTTTTTAAATGAGGTAATTGATAAACTAGAAGATTATTTTCAGTATTTTGAAACTATATTCGCTGGTATCTCTACATGCTGCTTTTGCTCCTTTCCGATTTTAGTATATGTGCAGCCGAAGTGAGCCTACCTTTCCAATTTTAATATTGACCTGATGCTTAGTCATTTCAGTACACATTTTAGATGTAGACGTTTGTAAGATTTCTGCCTATGATGTTAAAGGTAATATTCAGATTAGAGCATTTGAAATTCAAGGCTCTTATTCCCAAGATTTCTTTTTCCTAAAAATAGCTAATAATTATAGCCTCAGTAGGCAGAGGTGGTTAAGAGATCTTTATGAGTTTTTCTTTTTTGAGAGCTAGTGTGGTTTGATAGCAGGGGGGCTGCAGCGACATCATATCAGGGCCTGGAACCCGTTGTTTTCTTCCCGTTTTCAGCCTTTAAGAGCCACATTGCTGGATGATAAGGGAATCTAAACACGACACCTTGCCTTTTTCTCCTCCATCTCCATTCTTTTTCTCCTCTCTCTCTTCTCTATCCTCCCCTCTTCAGAGTACCAAAATTTCCCCTTCTGTACATAATGTCCTCATGTTTAGTATTAGGCTTTATCTTTTCTGTTAATTGACGGAGGGTGCCAGGCCTGTATGGAAATACACCTTGCATCTGTAAATAATAACTACTCTCTAGTAAACCAGAGATCCTTTTCCTGGAGATTTTTTTTTTTTCCAAGTTAATTCTGCTTTCTCTGACTTTTCTATAGTAAAACAACTTTTATACCTGCTGCACAGCTTTTGAATGGAATTTAAACACTCATAATACGAACATAACTGATAAACTACCTGTCAGAAATTAATTATAAATTTTGAATATCATTTTTAGATAGCAAGGTTTTTGCCTTAAATTCATTAATACATTGGTGTTCTGAGTCTTAGTGGAATGTAGCTTGAGAGCTTCTTTTCTTTTCTTTAGTTCTGAGGATGCACTTGGACTTTGGTCCGATGTTGATCACTGCAGGTCATTGCTGCCAGGACCACCTTTTGGTGCATGAAAGGGGCAATTGACCTGAGCCTGAGAAGATACTGAATTGGACTATAATGTGATAGCCTTAAAAAGCAAAATGAAAATTGTAATTCAGTGATGGTTGTTGATTCATTATCCCTTTCCTTTTTCTACATCATTTCTTGTACTTTATCTCTACCCTAGATTATTGAAACTGTCCCTTGTCACTGGTATCTCTACCTACAGCCTTGTTCCCTTTGTACTTTATTTCTCTTACTGTAGCCTTATCCTGCTGGAGCTCTAGTCTTAGATCCTGTGCTTAAAATCGTACCATGGTTCCCCATTGCCTTCGGGGTAAAATTTAAACTCCCTAACAGCATCTGTATAGTTCTTCAAGAGCCATCCCTTGAACCTGTATCTTCAGCAACATTGAATTACTGGCATTCCTTTGACTATGCAATGTACTTTCTTTAGAATTCTCTTTCCTTTCTTTTTTTCCTTTTCCCTCCCTCCTTCCTACCCTGCTTCCCTTCCCTCCTTTTTTGTTTAACTCCAAGTCAGTCAAGTAATTTTAGACTTCTGCTTCTTACTGGGGTAGGCACCCCCTCTTATGTCCTTTCATAGTACCTTGATTTTACTCATCTAAATTGTAAATGTGTGTTCAGTTTTTACTTTTTCCAATTAGGTTGTAAGCTTTTGAGAGTAGGGATGTTGTCTTATTTACTGTTGTTCTCTAATGTCTACTAGATGCTCAATTATTATTTGTCACATAAATGATCTTTGAATTTTTTCCAGTAGTAATGGTTGATTTTTGCTCATTCATTAATTCAGTATCATTTGGCCATTGCGAGTTGAGGTAGAGGGCCAGAATTTAGGATGCTTTCAAGAGCTGTGGACTTTAATGAACTTTGTTGGACCAAAGGTAATCTCTTTTTCTCACTATTTCTAATTGCTGGTTAAAATAGAAGCAGCTCTATCAATAACATGTTTCCCTACAAATGTGAATCCCTCTCCCCCAACGTTTTCCAGAGGGAATGCCTGTCTTGCTATTCATAATCTTTACACTTGGATCCATGCTTTGGGGAATGCTATCCTGAGTTAGTTGACATGCAAATCATAACACGTTCCCCCAACTTTTCCTCCATCCACAGAATTTAATTTTATTCACAGAAGAGTTTGATTTAAACATTACGTTCAGCTTTAAAGAATAGCATTGGGGAATTGTGTAGAAGCGAGTCAGGACAGTCCCATTAGTTTCCTTTTTATTTGAAAAGAGTGGATTTTGACTTTATGGTACATTTGAGGGTCTCTTGTATTTTTGTGCATTATCTACTAAGACCACATCATCTGGGTGCCTTTCTCAATGGCTGGTAGCAAAATACTATGCTCTATTTTCCATACACCAGGTCTAATTATTATCACCTAAGAGTTGGTGAGTTAGGGTGTTTTTTGGGGGGAAAGAGCAAAATTAGTAAAGATCTATTTGTTTTCTATGGTGATGGAATCTTTTGTATTGTGTAGTATATAAGTCTGTTGTCCAGTGGAAATAGTTGGTGTTTTCCAATAAATGTAACTCACTGTTGGTTATTATGTGCTCTCTGGGGCATCTTTTGTGTGCAGAGTTCATTCAGGTGCTTCGTGTTGCTGTTGAAGCCCCTCTTGATGAAGCACCATTTTTGAAAAGATAAGTACTGTATGAAAATAACATGACACACACAGTGCTCATAAGCACAGAGTAACAGTCTCCGAGGGCAGTCACAAGTAACAACAAATGAAGCCTTTAATCATTGGAAATTGCTGGCATGGACTCTAGAAGTAGGGGACCTGCTGGTAAAGCAGTCAGCCTCATTTTACATGAAATATTAACAAGCTTGGTGGCATGCAGCAGAGAGAGATTCCTAGAGTCAGAGCAATTGCTTCAACTGAATCACAGAGAAGAAATACAAAGGCAGGACAATCTGGGGCTGTTAGCAAGCAAGGCGAAGATGGGTTCGCCCTCCAGGAACCCATCTTCTCCCGCAGAAGCCGGGCGGGAGCCGCGTCGTATTGGGTTGCTACTCCTCTGAGTAAACGGGAAGAGCACAGCCTCTCAGGAGGTTCCCTTCCTACCGGGCTTCCCTCCCTTTTCAGAACTCAATTAGAATACATTTGAAAATGGTCCAAGCCATGAAATTGAGTGAGCGAGTTTGGGGCGGGGCGGAAAAGGATAAAACAATAAGCCGACATGATGACGAAGACTAGGAATTTTAGAGATCGAAGTGTTAGGCAATCAAAAATCAGCTAGGAAAAATCAGACCACCCCCTCGGTTCAAAACTTGAAGACCCTTATGCAGAGAGGCAATTAGGAGTCATGAAGCTGAAGCTGCTGGGAAGTCCAGCAGAAGCCCTGGGTATTTCTTACCATCACTCGGAGGTCTTTGAAATGATCCCCAAAGAGATGTTATTTAAGGTCACAGCAGAAGACAGGACCCTCAAGGCCTCTCTCTTTTGCCTGTGAGTCATCGCTTGTGATCTTTTGGACTTGTTACTCTGAGAAGGCACCCCAGATGCAGTCCTGTTCCCTGTCCCTGCTGCTGGCAGGGACAACCCTGCAACACACGCTGTGATCACCTCCCCCTCCCTGTGCATGGGGGTGACATCCTTAATTATATGGATGGGATTTGTATTTTCCCACAGAGTGACTCCAGCTCCTAATTTAAAGTTTAATTTAGAAATAATTCCTCAGGAAAAGGACACATATTGAAATTTGACTGTGTTTTCTGTGTTCCCGAAATTGCTCACTTATATTTTGGGATCATTTTATTCTTTAAAAATGAAACGAATCAAAGCCATTCACTAGCCATACAGGAGGTCCATTCCTTTTATACCCAAAGTGTTCCTGAAAATGGAACAAAATCAAATTTCTGAAGATCAAATGGATGTACATGTCAGGTGGGGAGATTCTATTCCAAGAGAACTAATAATATATTATTAAAATTCCAAATTACGGCTCTGCTGGTCCTGATGCCTGGGATGTGCTGCCATTGATTGAGAGCTCCAGGTGTTGGAGTTGTGGGGCAGGGCCTTCCCTCTGGCAAGAGTGGCCTAGGAAGGCCACCTTGTCATCTTTGCTCTGGGTACTGTGCTGGGTGTGGTGATTTAATGGTCAACAAACAGAATAAAGTCTTTCCTAGAGTCCCTCAAAGCATCTTCATTCTAGAATGTGGTATTGTTTGGATTACATAGTAACCAGTAATTACTTTGTACATTGTATCTATTACTTTGTACATTGACCTGTGGAAATTATTTTACCTTTGTCTCTCAGCTGAGATTGGCAACCTTTCACTCCAGCTGGGCCAAGTGGCTACAGACTCTGAAGATAGAGGAATTAAAGAGAAGCCAGGATTATGTGGTAGCTCTGCCCAACTGAGAACTCATTTCATAGTTTAAAAGGGGAGCTCAACTATAAAACAGTAACAGGTCATTTTCAGTGGATAATAATTTGTGACATTTCATGTTCCTCATGGTCGTACTTGCATTGTTTTTACATTTTGGGTGATGTCTGTAGAACTTTAAATTGGTTCCTAAATATTGGATATAATTTAAGCTTTGCATTAAATGTGTTTTATATCAGTTTTGACAATTTTTGCTGTGATTTGGGGCTTTTGATGATTCCCCTTTCCCCCTTTAGATTTTCTTAATACATGAGAGTTGGTTATTTTTTTTGTGAAAAACCAACATGATGGCCTAATGTTTAAATATAGATGAATCTTTCAATGTATGGATTTCTAGTTCTTCCATTTTGGTGTATGGGTGTCATCAGTGTTCAACATCTTTAAATCTCTTATCAGAACTATGGTAATTCAGAGAAGTTATATTTGGGGGCAATGTCCTTAAAATTGGCTGAATTTTTAAAATTGCCAATAATAGCTATTATTAAATGTTTACTTTGTGGCTGAATGTCATCTATTTCTCACAACTACTTTATAATATAGTTACTATTATCCACACTTTAAAAAAAAACCCAAAACTTTACATAAAGAAGTAACTTGGCTAAGGATAACACAGCCATGAAGCTGATATAGAAATCCAGACATTCTACCTCTGGCCCAGGCTCTTAAACCAGCATGCTATATACTGCCAATGATAACCGCAAAATAATCCCGAAGTAATCCATAGGAATAGGGTATCTGTATGGAAATTTCTCCAGTTGCTGTGAATCTTAAATTACTGCTCATTGGCAACATTTTGATTACTATGGAGAGAGCCCTACTTATTTACTCTTCGGCATTCTCACACCACTTGTATAGCTCCTTCACAGGCTTCTGGTTCTCAAGCCATCCCATAACTGCTGATCTTTCTAAGAGTTTCCACCTCAGTCCTCTTCTTACAGTAATCTAGTCTTCTTTGGCCCAATAGTCTCAACTTTGACTGTACTTTGGAATCACTGAGAGGGGTTTAAAAAAAGAAAAAAAAAGATGGCTGCCTGGGTCTCAGCCCTCAACTTAAGTGGTCTGGGCATCAGGTTTTTTTGTTTTTGTTTTTGTTTTTTAACTCTCCAAGTGATTTTCATGTGCAGTCAAAGTTGAGAACAACTTCCCTGTGGTATTTATTCACAGTTGTGACCTCTACTTTTTAAACCTTTCTTCCTCTTGGCTCCATTTCTCCACCTAACCCAGAACTCACAGTTCATCACTTCATTAGCTTGCCCCTGGGCTCCCCTCCTATCAGTCTGCCCTGTTATCCTGAACCCATCATAACTTACAGCTTCCCAACTTTCATAGTCCTGTAGAGGGTAATCACACAGCCATGTGGATTAGTACTGCTGCACATTCATGGTCTCAGATCTCAGCTAAGCCCACAGTGCTATCTGGCAGTGCTTTGTTTCTGCATTTGGCTCTGTCACCCGTTACTGGCAGACCCTCTTCTAAACCCTTACCATTCTCCCCTCATGATTGTCGTAATTACCGTAATTCCTACTTTGCACAGTGGATCCTAACATGTCATTCATTACTTTTTATTTTCTCTTTACCCTTTCACAAGTTCTTTCTCGCCATGTATATTCAAGTATTAAAAGTAAAAAATAATTAAAAATTAAACTGAAAAGCCCTTCTCCATCTAGTTAGCCTTTGGCCCTTTTACTCACCTTCAGATTTCAGGAAAAACTAGTGTTTGTTTATTCACTGTTATCACATTTCACCTCCCATTCATGTACCTTTTAACCTTTTTTTTTTTTTTTTTTTTTTTAATCTCTGTACCCCTGCCCAAAGTACTCTGAGGTCACCAAGGACACAGACCAGTGGATATTTCAGACTAGTGGACATCTTAGTTCTTGTCTTGACCTCTTCACAACATTCAATGTTGTTCTTTCTTAAACCTTTTCAAAAAGAAAACAGCCAGATAAACCCTTCTGTGACTTTACTTTCTTCCTGGCTGTCTTTCTATTTCTCTGTCACTCAGTCACTCTTACTGTCCTTCACGCATTACTGGTTCTGTAATATTAGTTATATTGATTTGTGGCCACCTGCTGATGGCATGTTCTGCCTGGGAGAATATGTATTTATCAAACTGTGGATGGCTCCCGTATATTTATCTCTAGACTAACTGTACCTTCTAAGCTCTATATATCTAACTATTTATCTACTCTTCATTTACTCAGCATTTAAAAAAAAAATAGGAACATATCATATACCATTGTTTTGCTGGACCCTGGGAAATTATAGTCTACTATAGTGTGTCTTCAAGTGTGATTCACTGCACCAGAATCATTTTGGGATGTTTGTAAAAATACACATTCATAGGCTCTGCAACTGGTTCATTAAATTTTGGTTTCCACCTGTGGGTGTTATGTATACTAACTGTTGAAAAACAGTAGTGTCCACGTGTAGTCTTAAGAGCAACTTTAAAATTAGTGTGTTCGAAACAGTGCTCATCGCTCTCTCCCGATTTTATGAATGACACCACTGGTTTCCTACACCTGAACCTGGGAGTCATCCATGTACACGTCTCATTCTCCACCTTCCTCATTGCTCACCGGCCAAGCCTTATGAATTCCGAATTCTCACTTTCTCTCTTCATTTCCTTTGCTACTTTCTGCTCTTTATTTGTGTACCTGTCTTTTTCTTCTGGGCTTTTATCTTGTTTTCCTTCGCCTTCCATCTCCCTTGCTTCTACTTTATTTTCTTAACTTCTGTAAATACAGACATGATCATTGTTTCTTCCTTATGGTATTTCATGTACCATAAGGTATTTCATATCCCATTGCCTATGGGATGAACTACAGGCTTTTCAGCCTTGTCAGTGAAGTCAAGGAAGGGTTTGTAGCTCAGGAGAGTCTTAAAGCAGTGCTTCTCAAGCTTGAATGTGCCTGGGAATCACCTGGAGGTCTTGTTAAAGCACTGATTCTGAAGTTCTGGCAAGCTTTCAGCTGATGTCAATGCTCCTGGTCAGTGGACCAGACTTGGAGTATGAAAGCCTTAAAGGACCACCTCTCAGGAGAAGTTAGATTCTTCCATTTCTTCACTCACAAAGTGGTCTAAACATAGTTTTATTATAGTCAGTATCACAGTGCATTTACAGAGACTTGTATGGAAGTTGCTGCTGAACCAGAGGTGGCCTGCGCACAGGTGAGAATCACTTCTCCTAGTCTAAACACATGGAAATGCATGGAAATGCTGTAATGGTCACACACACATGCACAGAGGGGGGTGCCTAAAAATGAGAAAAGAAGATCTCCGGGTCCCAGAAATGAAGAGGGAATGCAAAGTTAGGCTTATCTGCTGTCAATCCCAGTGACAGTTCTTGGTTGTCTTCTAATTATTAATCCCCCTCCCCCCACCCCCACACACATTATTGGTTATATTGTCCTGGTTCTTTGCCTGCCTGGTAATTTTTTATTAGGTGCCAGACATTCTCCATTTACTTTTGCTGGGTGCTGGATATTTTTATATTTCTGGACTGTCAACTCTGTCTCTTCAATTCAGGAAAGATCCTACTGGGTTCTGCCTGGATTTCTCTTCCCTGTGCCACGGCCTGGAAGTTGTCTCAAAGCAGTAACCTGGGGCCGTTGAGGGGCTCAACTCATTTCTTTTCCGAGTCTCAGGAATCACTGTCCCTCTTTACCTGATGTCCAGTCTCTTAAAAAACATCATTTCCTATATTTTGTATGATTTTTTTTTTTATTATGGTGATATCGGTTAATGAAATCCAGTAAGTTTCAGGCATACAATTCAACGGTAAGGCATATGTATATGTATGTATGAAAATCGTTTCAGGTGTGAGAGTAAATCCAGTCTCTGTCTCTTCATCTTGTCCAAAAGTTTCAGTCCTACGGGATCGGAGGGGGAACGCCAGGGATTTTGATACTTACGTAAGGACAGAGACAAGACTGCAGACTCTTTGTAGTGGCCAAACCCTGGAAATAACCCAAATGCCTATCAACAGAAAGTAGATAAAGTATGGTCTGTTAACATAAGGAATACTCTGCTGTAATGAGAGTGAATGAACTATATAACTCAGTGTAACCACAAAGATGAATCTCACAAACATGATGAGAAGTAAAAGAAACCAGACACGAAGGAGTACGTCCTATAGGATTCCATTTAGATAAAATTTTAAAACTGGTAAAATTAGTCTGTGGTGTTAGAAGCCAGGGTAGTGGTTACCCTTGAGGGGAATAGGTAGAAGGGGACATGAAGGGGTCCTTGGGTTCTGGTGACACTCTTGTTTCTTCATCTGGGTACTGGTTACATGGATGTTGCACTTTTGAGAAAATTCGTTGAGCTGTATACTTATATGTAACTTTACTATATGTATGTAATGCATTCATTATTAAAGGTGCTCTCCCCAGCTTCCTTCCCCCAAAAGGTCAGGGCGATAAGCCAAACGCTTGATAGGAAGTTTGAACTGGATTCCCAGTATAGAACCTGAAACTGAGAACCTTCCGTACCCAGGATCCTGGAAGAAAGCAAAATACATGGTACAGGCTACGGGTAGAAATGGGCACCCCCCAGAAATCCTGTGCCACGCGTGGGTGCAGTAAGCTCAAGTTCACGCCGTCTAGGTGATGCAGAAACCATGGCTTGAAACCAGTAAACCTTGTAGGACCCTGTCAGAGCCACTCATAAAACCAGGCCACTTGGGGGACTCTACCACTGAGGCCACTTTTGAGCTACCAGTAAGGGGTACTGTGATCACTTCTCTTCACCATAAACCTGGAGAGGGCATCGTTGTTGTTGGCGAGTCACAATGAGTCTTTGATAAGGTACTGCATTCTTGATGTGAAAAGCTCTTCAAAGCAGAGGGAGGCATCGCTGTGTTAGCATTTAAAGTCAAACATCTTAAGGAAGAGGTGGAAGAAGGGAGAAATAAGATCAGCACCTGGCTATTAAGCACTGTTTAAATTATCCTTGTTTTTAATCTAAAGCCTTGCCAAATGCAGGGCGTCTGTGGGCCGGGTTTCTCTGTGATTGGTCATTGCCTCACGTAGCATGTTTTGATAGAGTTTAACAGCACTTAGTGATCACACAACAGGACCACGAACTAAAAATTCCTGGGATTTTAGGCCTTTTATTCTGTCCTCCATGTCTCCAACTCTTTCGTGATTCCAGTGTCTTTGCCTCTCCTCCTCTTTGTGCTGCATTCTGGGTAATTTCTGCAAACCTGGTTCCACTCCTCCAGTTCTCTCTTAAACTGTGTGCCCGCAGCCTTCCGTTTTACTTGTCTATTGAGTTCCTAATGTCAGTGATCAGAATTTTCATTTCTAGACATTATATTGTTCTTTTCATATTTTCGTGGTCACATACGAGGGTCTCTGTCATTCCATCTCTTGAGATTTGTTCCACCAGCACAGGTAGTTTGCTTTCTGGGTTCCAAACCCATGTGATTAGGTGTTCTCCAGAGAGAATTTTTCCTTTTATTTCACTTTACTCACGATGAATCCGAGATAGGCAGCAACCCCATCTTCCCTCGGTGGGCCAGGATTTCCTACTTTGCCCTTCAGTGATTCCATATTTATAAAAGGTTCTATGAACAGGTTTTCTGTGACTCTTGTCTCAGGTTTGTCACCATCTCTAGGTCATCAGGGCCAACAGACGGCCCCAGGGCAAGCAGTGTCTCCAGCACTCACTCCCTCACTCACTCCCTCAGAGATTTCTCCTCATTTCTGTCCTGGGAGGCTTTCGTTTATTTTTCTAACAGTTCAATTGTGTATTTAAAAACATGCTTTTAGTGCACTTGTATAAAAAAGGAGGGGATAAAATTATAAGCATTATATAAGGATTTATATATATATATATATGTATATGTTTTTGGTTTGTATATATACATTTTAAAAAATCTCTAGAAGGGTAGGTAAGACACTACTAATGCTGGGGAGGTGGTGACAGGAATGAGGCAGAATGGGGGACAGGCAGACAATATATTAATGAACATCTTAATATATTTTATGATGTGAATTATGTGGTTATATTACCTGTTCAATCAAGTATATAATCTTGATGTACTGTACTCGGTGGGTTTCTCTAGACATCTAGTCTCCTCTTTTGTTAGAAATGGAATAGTGGTCATTTTTGTGGTTATAGAAATTTTAGATCATGGTTTAATCTCTGTCCAACCCTCTAGATAAACTCTGCAGATCAGTGTGTTCCAACCTATCTGTGACAAAGGATCAGTCCTTTAGCATTTTCCAATCCGTCATGGACTAATACTTTGGTAAACTACAATAAAAATAAATTACTGGTCATGTGTCTCTCCCCCCCCCCCAGATGTCATGGCGATATTAAATGGCTGTTAAAACTTCGCGGTGCTTTCTCTCGGTTTCCTCTCATCATTGACAAGTATAAAGCAACTCGATTGGACCACACTGAGCAGCACTGCTGTAGATGCTGCTCCTTGTTTTCTGGCTTTTGGCATGTTGATTGGAAATGGATACACTGTCTTTTAAATTTCTTGTTGGTTTAAAATTTTTTTCTATTGTGGGTAACCTGTTTTCCTTCTGTAAAGATGTTTGTACAGCCTTCCTGAAACATTGTTTACTGTCGTACTTACTTCTCTGCCTTAATTAGCTGGGAGCGAGCCTGTGGCTGACTGCTCTGGGTGATAGTACTTGTGTACTTCAGAAATCACTCCTAGATTAATAGTATCTTGATGTTGGTGTTTTCTTCATCTTCTAGAAGGTCTCATTGGTAGGTTTTCATGCTGCTAAGTCAGGACTGCCATCTGGCTGCCAACAATGGTAAGATGCCATTGAGTTCAGATGCGTTGAAATGTGCAAGAACGTGTGTCTTAAGATAACTTGCAGATGTCCCATGATTGTTCTGGCCTCTGTTGAGTGCTTGGAGATGCTTACGAGAAAGGGGAAGGAAGCCTTTGGTGATTTCCTCTAGAAACTTCACTGCTCTGCTGAAGGCATCGCATCTCTTTATGGCCTCAGCAGCCTGACATTAAGTGGGTACATCCTCTCTTCCTTCACTGGCTGACTTCCCTCTTCAGCCCTGTGCTTGCAGCACTCTTGGCGTGGACCGCACTGAGAATCTTGGCAAGCTTATCGGTGAGTTGCTGGCACTGGTATATTTTCCAGTGTCATTCTCATCGTTAAGATTTCTTTTTCTTACGTTTAACTCCCCCTGTTCCACCCTTGCCATTTGGAACGTGTGAATAGAGGAAGTTCTGATAGTTGTCCCATTTTTCTTGCTTGCCATGTAAGTGGCTTCGTACTTCTTGTAAAGGAAATTTTCAAATTTTTCTGGTTATTCTTCCATATTTTTCTGTGCAGATAGGGATTCCCCCCTCCTTCCCCCACCATTTTTATAGTCCAGTTTGATGGCAGTTTGGGAGGAAGAATTGTTCATGTGTGGGCTCTAACACTGTCTTTCATTTTTTTTCACCTGGTATTTATTGAATGTCTGCTCTATGCCAAGCATAGTTCTAGGTACCAAGAGTATAGCAATAGACAATAGTCTTTAGTCTGGCCTTCACTGGAATATTCCTTCTGCTTAGTTCTGGTTTTCCTAAACTCGAACCGTACTTGGTTCTGCTTTTCTTGTTTTCAGATCCCCTTTAGAAAGATATCAATTAAGAAATAGTTTAATTTATGACTTAGCAATTTATTGACAACTCTGTACATACTATATATGGATTTGGCACTAACATATTCGCCAGAAATAATGTATATATCATTTGCTTTTTAGCCGATTACACCTCAACAAGAAGGCAACGGACAAACAGCCATATAGCAAGCTCCCAGGTGTGTCTCTTCTGAAACCACTGAAAGGGGTGGACCCTAACCTCATCAACAACTTGGAAACATTCTTTGAGTTGGATTATCCCAAGGTAAGTCCACGCTGTCCTCCTCAGAAATGGGCTAGACCATGTTTTTGTTTTTGTTTTTTTCCCCCCTCACGGTAAATACTTAAAGAGGTATTTTGGCAGTGTATAAAGTGAAGGTATTAACAGTTCATTATGTCAGCCTCATAAAATGTATGTTGTAGAAGCAGTAGTCACAGAAATGGGGTTGAAGAAGGGCTTTTTTTCTAACCACCTATGTGTCCATCTGAATTAGAAGTCCCTGAATAAACCTCCTGGAACTCTGACAGTATTAAGTACCTGGTGGTTTGAATATAAAAATCTTACTCCCTGAGAGTTGCATGTGAACAGTAGAAGAGGAGTCGGTGAGAGTGAGAAAGCAGAGCGCAGTGTCCCGAACTGGGGTGCAGGACAGGTAGAACTAAATGGAATCCCCTTGAGAACCTGGCTTTGTGCCAAGACTGTTAGTGGTACGGTGGCACTTTGTCAGACCTAATTTTAATTTCTTTGTTTTTCTGGGTTTTACTACATAATTGTATTGCTCATCTCATTTATTTACATAATTTGTAAATCTGTCAACTCAGTACGTACTTTCGTCATTGGAGAACTTCTAGTTTTCCTGAGTTGGGAGTATTCTTTTTATCTCTTCCCTTTAGTTTCTTGGGAGAACTTCATAGTTCTTAATGTTATTAGTTTACTGTTGCTTTTTAAATTGCCCGTTTGAGACACTGCTTTTGAAAGGGTGTTCTGGTGGAGGTAGAGAGTTCTGAGACGTTTGTGTCTTTAAATTTCTACCTGCGTGATTTTCAGTCCAGTTTAGTTTTGCTCTGTGGTCTCTACTTACTTGTCTCAATTTTTACCCTTATTGCTTCAGTTTTTTAATAGTTTTTGCCACTTGGAGACTCTTTCTCTCTCTATTTCTTTAGGACAGTGTTGCCCAAGTAGTTAGAAGGAAGGTGATCTACTCACCACACACAGTCTCAAACAGTTTTCATGCCCTTTTTTCTTTTAGCTTATTTTTCTCAGTAGCACCAGTGAAACGAATGGTGAAGACAGATGTGATAACCTTAATCCAGCTCTTATGGAGTATGTAGACATGAATATCACTCAGTTATTTTTTAGTAGTGTTGTTATATTATCACTTTCAGAGTTTTGGAGTCTAGGTGTGTGATGCTAATTGGCGTAAAAGATTCTAGTTTGTGTGTGTTGATATACAGTGAATAATTTTAGAGAGCTGAATTACATACATGTATCACTCTATCTGATAAATTAAATATGTAATTTAAAAGAACAAGAAATGTACCCGATTTAAAATTTTTTAATTTTAGTTTTTAAATATGTTGAGGTAACATTGGTTAATAACGTAATGTAAGTTTCAGGTGTATGATTCTATAATACATCATCTGTGTATTCCACTGTGTGCTCATCACCCAAAATCTAGTCTCTTTCCATCACCATATTTTGACCCCCTTTACCTTCTTCATCTTCCCCCAATCCCCTTCCCCTCTGGTAACCACCATACTGGTGTCTGTGTCTGTGAAGTTTGTTTGTCTGTTGCTTTTTGTTTTATATCCCACAAATGAACGAAATCATAGTTCTTATCCTTTTCTATCCAACTGATTTTATTTAGCACGCTGGTGTTGGCACAAATGGCAGTATTTCATATTATTTTATGGCTGAGTTATACTTGGTTTTTTTTTTCAAACTAAAAATGCAAAGGGTGGCCTTTTATAATTCAGGAAGAATTGTATAAATAAAATTAATTGTAAGAAAGGCTTTGCAATGAGAAAAATGGAAATTTTCAAGCCCCATTATATTTATATATAATTAGCCCCATTTCAGTTAGCCCTATTATATAAATAAATGCAAAGGAGAATTAATTTTTATGACTGCAAGAATATTTTCACTTAGGAGTAAATCTCAGAACATACATAGCTTAGGATCATATGCATTTATTCTTGTGAAACATAATCTCACATTTCAGTTTTTTACCCATCATTCTACCTTTCCCCTTTTCCCACTCAACTTCTCTTAAAACCTAGTTATGGAATATTTTATGTTGCAGCTCTTATGATAGCCATGAAATTTAAATGGTTGCAGAAGTTAATGTGGGCTTTATTTATAGAAAGTTTTAAAAACTCCAGGAATATACATAGCCATTAATTATGAATGTTTAAGATGAATCAGTCATTGGTTTCTTCTGAATGAAGGTTTACAATTTGGGATTATCTCAAGAGCTCTAGTTTTCACTTAGTTCTTTTTCCATTTAAATTATGTCATCAAGGCATTTAAATTGGTTGAGAAAGCTATTTTAATACTTTATATAAAACAAGGAACAGTCTATTCAAGAGATTGTTTTTAGTTTTTTTAGGTCATAACTTTATTTTCTAATTATAAAAGTAAACTACAACATCCCTAATATTAACACTGTATACTTCTCAAAAATTTTTTTCAGTATAACCTAGTATAGCTTTTTTTTCTTCCTATTGAGTAAATTTCTAGTACTCTATTTGACAAAGTTTTCTCCTGCTGGGGAAAAAGGTTGAGATTAGCTTTATAATTATATTTTATGGGATTGTATTGCTTATAAACATTTTTTTCACTATATTCACTCATACCTGAAACAGCACCAATTATAAAACATTAAAGAAACTGTTATGTTTGAAAAAACAAGGAGCACTTTAGAGCAAGCCTGGCTGAGCAGCTCATTAGAGTAAGGAAGAAAACCGTTACTACTACCGTTTTGAGTCAGGTAAACTGGGAGGTTGGCTGATACTTTATGGGACTTAGAGTCAACCCTTTGGGAAATTTCAGGGGTCTAGCAAGAGTGGTGCCCTTACTGTTCTCAGGTTTTTACCTGATCTCTGTAAACAGGTAGCTGTAAAGTTGGTTTCAGTACCTCTTGAGTGGCACTTTGGTTAGTCATTGTTAAAAGTAGATAATGGATAGAATATATAATAGGTAGAAAGGAGGAGAGTATATGTTGTTTTCTATTTATTGAGAAAACATTTTCTTCACTTGGGAAAAAAAAGTCTTAACTTTATCACCTTCTTCATGAACCTTCGTCCTGGCTCTTTTGTGCTCAGTCAGTAATTTCTATATTGCCGGTTTTTGCTGAGATATACCATATATTACGCAAATAGTAATTAATTATTGTGCTAAAGGGCACTGTAAAAATTTTATTTCCACTTTTTACTTGTGTATGCTTACCAGTGTAAGTAAATAAAATAGCCCTCCCTTTACCTGAATTAGTCCCTATGTGAGACGCTTAAAAAGTTGTGTCCTTAGCTCTTTTTATGTTTTAGAACGTATAACTTTGTTATTTTTGCATGGACATGAGTAACTTCCCTCCTTTGCTTAAAAATGTCCAACCTGTTTAGAATGAAAATTAGCAGGAAATTTGTCATTGAGTCAGCATGAATTTATTACCGCTTTTGAAAAAAGAACTACTTAGAATGCATATCTCACAAAATACTAGAGTGGCCTTTGTATGTGAAAGGAAACACTTTTTAAAATTTAGTAGTTTATTAAATGGTAACTTAGATCTGGTTTTGTAACTCTGGTTTTATAAATCTGGTTAAATGTCAAAATCACCCTGAAGATTCTGATTCAAAAGGCTAAGACTGGGGCCCGGTATTCTCTTTTTAAAATAAATGTCCCAGAGTAGCTTTGACACAGCCAGTTAAGTGCTAAGAAATGACTTCCTTAATTTACTATCAAAGCGTAAACAGCAAAATAAACTGGGCAAAATAAAATCCTGAGTATTGTCATAGTTAAAAGGCTTAGCATATTTTTCAGAGTGATACATTTTGAATCAAATTCTATTTTATTTCAAAAATTATTATACGGCAAAAGCCTAATACCACTTTATCCTTTTCACGTGAAATGTTTGGGAAAGCCCTTTGAATTTCTCATGATGGGATGCAGTATGTACTTTAGGAGATGGCAAGACTTCAGCTGTGGGTGCTGCCCATCTCTTCATCTCTCCTGCTTACAAACCAGGTGCCTGTTCTGGAGAAGCTGCTCTCAGTTAAAGCCAACACTAAATGTCATAAGTGTTTGCATCCATTATGAATACTCTCTCAACTTTTAAATCTTATACAATTGCTTGTTTTAAAGCTTTTTGATCAATCAGTAAATATTAATAAGTGCTTCTTTTTGTAAAAGGGGTTAATTTACATAAAATACGTTCTTTGACTAGTATGAAGTACTCCTTTGTGTGCAAGATCATGATGATCCAGCCATTGATGTATGTAAGAAGCTTCTTGGAAAATATCCAAATGTTGATGCCAGATTGTTTATAGGTAAGCAACAAGTTCTACAATAACTGTTTTGCTTTAGCAGTATTAGCTTTCAGTAATGTTTGCATTAAACTATAAAGTGTTAGCCACCCACCGAGGTTATTGGCATGCTTGCTTTATGCATGTTTATTAGAGTAGTGCAAGGTGTTTATGTCCTTAAGAGAAAACTTAAGTTATAAAAAAAAGAGAGTTTTTTTCATATCTGGAATTAACAAAATAATAAAAAAATTACCCCAAATTATATTACTCATATTTTCACTGTGTGGCCTTTTCTGTATCTCATTGACCATAACTGTGAGTGAGTTATAGAATTTACTTTTATTTTATTGCAAAAAGAATATTTATCTAAAAGCTTATAGGAACTTAAGAATTAGAAAAAAACTAATACATTTTCAAAGATAAGTAATGTAATGTTTTTTGAGAATGAACAATTTTTTATAAATATGTTCTGAATAATAAGGAATGTAAAATATAATTTTAAAGTATGTTCATTTAAATTATTAAATATGCAAATACTTTTCTCTCTACCATGTCTAGATACATGGTAGAAAAAAGTAAAAATATTTTCAGTGTTGCATAAATTTTTCATTGCTGTACCTTTAAATTTTTAGGTGGCAAAAAAGTTGGCATTAATCCTAAAATTAATAATCTAATGCCAGGATATGAAGTTGCAAAGTATGATCTTATCTGGATTTGTGATAGTGGAATAAGAGGTAAGGTTTTCTTATTTATTTTATCAAACTATTCATTTGATGAAAAAATGCCAAAAACAATCTGAAAATAAATTTTTCTGAAAATAAATTTTCGTTTTCCTAATAAATTCATTTCATTATTGTTTCATGGTTATATGTCAAGTTATATTAAGATTTTGACTTTTTTTATGCTAACCTGGAGTGTTACATGTATAAAACATTTTCGTTTTGAAGAGAAAATTTCAGCCATTTAAGAAGTCTAGTCATGATCCTGTAAACAGCCTGAGTTTTTTCATAAGTGTAAATTTTGTCTTGTTCATGTGACACTTACCTTTTACTTTAATCTGTTGGTGGCATGCATAATATACTGTCTCACACAAAGGGACAGAAATTAATAAGTGAGTGTCTTACGAGAACACATTCATGGCTTTTGACTTAGGTGGTTTTAACAAAAGATCTTTTATGTACTGAAATTATATTTGCATTTTTAAATGTTTATACTTAAAATAATTTCAGTGTTCTCCAATATTCTGTATATTCTGATTATACCGGGTTTCTCAATCTCAACACTACTGGATGGACATCTTTGTCATTGAGGCTGTCTGCAGAGTGTAGCAGCATCCTTGGTCTCTACCCACTAGATGCCCGTGGATCCCTTTCTCAGTTGTGACAACCAGAAACGTCTCTAAATAGTGCCAATTAAGAACCGCTGCCCTAGAATATGTGTATTTAAGGTCCAAATACACTTTTATACAGTAAATTAGTTCTTAAAGACTTGAAGGAAAAAGTTGCTTTTTTAATCTTTAATAACAACTCACAAAACACATTTTACATTAATGGGCACTTCACTAAAAAGTTTTTCTCTCTTTCCCTTGCCACCTTTTTGTCTTTTTTATTGTAGTAATTCCAGACACACTCACTGACATGGTTAACCAAATGACAGAGAAAGTAGGCCTGGTTCATGGGCTGCCCTATGTAGCAGACAGACAGGGCTTTGCGGCCACGTTGGAACAGGTAAGTGTGATGGTCAAAAACAGTATTCTTGTTATCAGATTCCTAATCTTAGAAGCCTGAGACTATTGTGAGAGTCGGGATGACATTTCGGACTGGGCCAATTGTCCGCTGAATTTTTGTTTTGAAAAGAAACCCTGGGTAGTTACATTAAAAGAAAAAACTTTGTATTCTTATACTCTGCTTTGCATTTTTGTTTTAGAAATAATCCTGTTGATTTATATGCTAATGATAAACATCTCCCTGATTATACCCATTCCCTTAGGTTAGGGTTTAATCAGCCACAGAGTGAATGGAAATAGGCCAGAGGGGTTATCCCATTTTATGCAGAAACCTTGGGAGCCGCCACCAAGTCCCCCCTAGTCCCACTTCCATCCTACAACCTCACTTAACAACTGCTTAAGGAAGTTAAGTGTGTGCTTCTGGCCTTAGAAGTTTGGTTTCATTCTGTTCACAAAGGGCTTCATTATAGTCTGGACGATAGGGTAGGTGGCAAGAATCATATCCTTAGTTCTGATGATTCTCATGTTCCATGCAGTGTGTGGAACTCCTGCCATTGAGAAAGATCACTGCCCTCCTTATTTCAGGCTAATTAGAAAAGGCAACATATCGAGGATGTAAATGATAAATAAGATTTTCTATCTAATAATTAGGGTGATGACCATCTTCTTTCACCATTAATTTAGCAGCTGCATATCTCATAACTTCAGAGCATATTGAGGGAAAGGACAGTAAAATAGGAGATAGAATTTTAGTGTCTGCCTGTTTATGAAAACTACATTGAAAAACGAAATGGGAGAAATTGGAAAGAAGCTCAGCTCAGTGACTTGAGGACAGGAAGCAGCTAGCTATGAAAGGTTACAAGAAATGGATTAAGAAAGTTGATTGTCCTAAAGGTTGATATAACTGTTAAGCAGTGTTTGTGTATATAATAAGCGTGTGCGTATGCCCATGCTTATATACATACATACGCACGTATACGCATACATACACCAATATGTGTAGATGTGTGTGTGTAGTTACATGAACATTCTGGAAGAAGGATATTAAATATTTGTTAATATTTTTTATGACTGATATTTTTACCTTATTTTATATCCAAATTAAGTATTATTTGGATAAATCTTTGAATCTGGCTGTTTTAGGGGAGATAATATTTATTTGAGAAAAGAAGCAATAACAAGAGTATTCAACCAAATAAGAAATTAGCGCCTACTATATGTAAACACTTATTTTGTACCAATGTTTTTCAAGTAGTTTATGTAAGAATAATAAGACACTCATTCAGTCATACTTAAGGAAAATTCATTAGGAATAAGAGTGTATAGACATCATACTTTTAACATAAAATTCTAACTGTATATATAGGTTTTTGGATTTTTGTTTTTGTTTTTGGCAGGTTTACTTTGGAACTTCTCATCCAAGGTCCTATATCTCTGCCAATGTAACTGGTTTCAAATGTGTGACAGGAATGTCTTGTTTAATGAGAAAAGATGTGTTAGATCAAGCAGGAGGGCTTATAGCTTTTGCTCAATACATCGCTGAAGATTACTTTATGGCCAAAGCAATAGCTGACCGGTAAGAAAACTAAATTACATTAGGCTATATAGTATTTTTTTATACCTAACTTACCTTGGTTTATTGTATTTGTTAAACCCGTGTATTATGGACTATCTTCTTTTTTTTTTTTTTCTTTTTTTGCTAATGAATACAAAATAGGTTAATATTTTTAGAAAGAAATTTCCGTTAATTATGTATAGACATGTTAGACTAATGAAGCATGTAAATGTTCTTATTCTTCCACATTCTTCAGAGTAATGTGGTTTGAAGTGATGGAAAGGAAGCGTCTCTATAATTGTGAGTTTTCATATTACGGATGTAAATTTCTGTGTTTTAGAAGAACTAAAAGTATCAGTGCAGTCATAAGCCAGTAGGTAAAAGTTTAAAGAATATGATTTTAATTTTTGAAATTTCTGATTATTTGATACTTTGCTAAGAAGCCATCTAATGGTTCACATGACTGACTTAACATTTCTCTATCACCAAATAATACTGTTTTTGCTTTTAAAGGGGATTCACCTTTGGGATAATTTACTGTGATAATTTAGATGTGATTTTAAAACTTGAAGTCAGTTTTTAAAAATTCCCTTATGGAGTTCAGTGTGGTTTATGGCTTCATAGCAATTCACGTGAGACGTGTCATGCTACTTTCTGTTGACTGTGCACACACATCGCCCTCCCACCCTCTTTTGGTCAGTAGTGACAGAGACTGAACTATTAAATACAGAGCCCATTCCACGTAGAACTCTCAGAATGCCTGTTTTTAAAGTTTCTTAAACTGTGAACTGAGGGATTGTGGCTCCTTCCGGCACTTAGATGGTACTATCACGGGCCTGCGTAATTGCTAAAACATCCATAATTATGATGTGGCCTAAGCAGGGTGCTAATCCTGAGGACTAGGCTCGCCCTGATCCCTCTTTACAGTGATGAGCGAATGCCTAACGAGTCACACATGCACGTGTTCATCATCATAGCTCATTTTATAATTATCTTAATTTTCAGAGGTTGGAGGTTTGCGATGTCCACTCAAGTTGCAATGCAGAACTCTGGCTCATATTCAATTTCTCAGTTTCAATCCAGAATGATCAGGTGAATCAGCTGGCTTTCTTCTTTTTACACTTTGTACAAGGAAGAGGGAAGGGGAGTAATTTTTACATGATCTAACTTGGTTAAAAAAAAAAAAAAATCAAAGTCGTATTTTGGTTTCATTCCAGAAAAAAAGTTTAGCTTTTTTATTAAAGTAAATTTAATGTCAAAATATATTTTTTTGTTGTATAACACTGAAGCATTCAAAAAAGAGATGTTAAGACTTTGGATTCTTTTACATGTTCATCTCTATTGTCTCACTTTCTATACTTTGAATTTTATAATCTTTACTCATCAGAGTATAGACCATGCAAATGAATTTGTAGACTTTTTCCCTTGATGTACTAAATAAAAATAGAAGAGAGATTCATTAAATACTCTTTAAAGAGGTGGGCCTTTATATCACAGGGTAAAGAGCTAGCTGATTGTTTAGTCTTATAACCAGTCTTATAACTATCATTTAAAGAATTTTCTTTTTTTAAGGTGGACCAAATTACGCATTAACATGCTTCCTGCTACAATAATTTGTGAGCCCATTTCAGAATGCTTCGTTGCCAGCTTAATTATTGGATGGGCAGCCCACCATGTATTCAGATGGGATATTATGGTATTTTTCATGTGTCATTGCCTGGCATGGTTTATATTTGACTACATTCAACTCAGGGGTGTCCAGGTATGTGGATAGACGTGAAGAGGTTGGCAATCATTTGGTGGAACTAAAACTTTTTAATTTAGAAAAGGTCGAAGAAAATCTATCTGAGCCATTCTTCAGCTTCCCATTGAAGGTTAACATCAGATTTAAACATTTCTTCCTTAATGGAATGTGGACACAAAACTTAACTTGATTTTCAAGTTTCAGTTGGTTATACAATCACTTTTATTAAGACTCCAACAACTCAGACTATATTAGGATAGCAGTTTTTTAATGCTTCTCATCTACTCATAATAAACATTTTCTTAACCAGTATAGTATGACAGTTGAATTATCTAAAGGAACAGACTTAATTTTATGTAGTGTAGTTAAATGAGTGAATTCAAAGAATTTAATTTTTTAACTGTGTCATTTGTCTGACAGTAAATCAGGTTTTTTTTTTGTAATTCCTAGGGTGGCACACTGTGTTTTTCAAAACTTGATTATGCAGTAGCTTGGTTCATCCGTGAATCCATGACAATATACATTTTTTTGTCGGCATTATGGGACCCTACTATAAGCTGGAGAACTGGTCGCTACAGATTGCGCTGTGGAGGAACAGCGGAGGAAATCCTAGATGTATAACTACAGCTTTGGGACTGTACATACGGGAGAAAAAGAGAAGTATTATAAATTATGTTTATATAAATGCTTTTAAAGATCTACCTTCAGTAGTTTTATCACATGTATGTTTTGGTATCTGTTCTTTAATTTATTTTGCATGACATTTGCATCTGTGGGAAAAAAAAAAAAAACCAACACATCTGTAGTCTTGGCCAAATGGTATACTTTATTTTGTGGACGTAGGGAATCAAGAGAATCGGTTCTAGGAACCTGGGTTAGGTTTTCGTTGTCGTTTATTTTTTAAATATATATATATATATATGTGTGTTTGTGTGTGTGTGTGTGTATATATATATATGTGTGTATATATATATATGTGTGTGTATATATATATATATATATATGAGCGCTCTGCAACAAACACTGACAGTATCCTTCAGTAGAGAAAGTTTCTTATTTGTGAGTACGCTCTTTTCGAACATTTATGGGATGGCAGCAGCTTCGTTTGGGGGTTTAGAAGAGGAGAAGGTGATCACTGTTCCTGCCTAAAGGGAAGGGTGATGAACAGTGACCAATCCACAGCAAGGTACTAACTGAGAAACTTTTTCATGCTTTATGCCTACCTCTTGTAGTTGTTGCAGAGCAGATATATAAATTGTAATAAGGTAGCTAGGCCTTGCAAAAACAAACAGGAAAACTGTAACAACAATAATAATGAGAGAGCTGAAGTCTAGTATTTCTATGAATCTGTGAGAGAGATTTTTTTTGGTCTCACTGCAATGAACCCAAAGTGGTGGAGTTTGGTTTTTAATTGTAGCCGTGTATTGAAGGCATCTTTTTTGACCAACGCTTGTTGGTTCTGTCTTGAACCGTTGTTAATCACTGTGCTGGTAAACCTTTCCTTCCCTGCTCCTCACCTTATTCCCGCCCCACCCCCACCCCCGATCTTTCCTTAACTTTTTTGGGGTGGGGTGGGGGGTAGGGGTGTTTGTTTTAGTGTGAGTGGATGTTTTGATAGTCGCAAGGAGAAATGCATTTCAGACACATTTCAATCAGCTATTTTCTTACACAGTATGTCTTATTGTTAAAAAGAATGTAATTTCATGATACAGGTATTTAATATCTTTTTTAAGTAAATATTCTAGCCATCAATCAATAAATTGCAGTAGAGTATTAAGAGGGGACAGGATGAATTTAACTCTTAAAATTAATCAGTATCAAACTAAGTCTACTGTGTGTGGTTTTTTTTTTTTTTACTGTTACAGTTAGTCTAGTCTTATTTAAATTGGATTTTTGTATTCCAGTTTGTACGACAAAATAGACTAGATCCATGCTAGTTGTAAATGCATGCTGTATTTCACTCTTTCTCTTCCCATCATGCCGCTGAACTTGCTTGTCAGGTTGTGCTTAACTTGTGGTGAACTGGACTTGTTTTTGTTTTGAAAAATAGGCAAATAGGTAAGGGACAGTGCATAAGCCTTTCTCTTTCTCTTCTTTTCTTTTGTTTGTTCGTAGTGGAATTTTTGCTTTTTCTATAGGATTGGGTGGCATGTTGTCCGTATGAACGCCTGCTGCAGGGCTGACGCTGGCAATATGGCTGCTTTAAATTCTAAGTCACTGTAGTTTCCATGTCAAACCATAATGTGTAGCATCTTAGCAATAACTACATGTTTATAGAAAATGAACACTTTTTCACTTCACTGAGCCAATTCCTTTAATTGTCGAATGACTGTACACGTGGTTTAAATTGTAATGTATCTATAACTGTGTGTAGACTGTGTATACACAGTCTATACAATAGCTTTTCTCTGGGCCAAACTGCTGCATTCTTTTTTTTTTTTTTTTTTTTGCCTTATGATGAATTTGTTTGAAGGGCATCTTCTTCATGAACAAAGGCTTCAATGCATATTCCTTTCTATGTGAAATGGGGAGTATTGTTTCCTGAGGAAAGTCGCACAGTGAAAACCAGTCTAGTTGTGACCCACTTCTGTGTTCATGTTTTTAAATCACTATTACATAAGTTGAATTTTGCTGACCATGTTTGTAATTTTTTGTTGGTTTGTTTTAATGAAGTTTGGTTGATGCCATCCTTTGCGCTGCTGAAGTGAAATCCTGCTTATTACTTAGCTTTTTGCTGATCTCAGTATGGGCAAGGGAACAACGAAACCAAAATGGCTGGACAAACTTCTTGTGTTTTGTAAATATAAAAAATGACTGTTCTGTCTGTATGTCCTTATGTGGTAGTGGAGTATCTCTTTAAAGTGAAGCTTCACTTAAGCAGAAAGAGTGATTCTTTGTCTAGCAAGTTTAGAGTGATGATAAAATGGTAAGAAATCATGTAAATGTTGAAGAACTTTTTTTCACAACAGAACTGTAGGAGTCCCAATTTAATAAACTGTCTTTAAAATGTGTATAGAATATACCATGTTTTATTATTTAAAATCATTGTCTTAAGTTTTTTGTTCAAAGAATAAAAATTTGAATACAATCAAAATATTAACAGTCATGTATTTTTGTTTCCTGTCTTCTAGTTTACATTTTTATGATCTTAACATGTTCCACCATTTGCATCAGAATTATGAGAACACTTCTGTCAAGTGTTAATTTTGAAATCCTGCTTTTATCTGTGCCAAAGGCAGACTTTTTTGACTTAAAGTCGGGCTTTTGATATTGGTTGCATGTTAGAATCACCTGGAGAACATTTTTTAAAAGATCGATGCCTGGGCCCTGCCCACAGAGATTCTGGGTTAATCATTCTGGGCTGGAGGCAGAGCTCCGCTCTCTGTTCTGCTGTGCACACAGCCCTGAGAGGCACTGGCCCATCGTGGCATTTAGAGAAGCCCCGTTGGGCCCTGTGGTCCCCCTCTCATCTGGGCACAGCCTGAACTCAGCCACCTAGACCTTACAACTCCAATGGCCAGAAAAGGCAGATCCAAGGAGAGGAATGGAATGACGCTGCTGCTGGAGGCCTGAATGTGGGGTAGACTGAGCCGCACCCTACGCACCGGCAGGGCGGGCTCCTCCCAGGCCCTTTCCGCCACAAGTCTGTGAGAGAAGAATACTCCCAAGTGGAGAGAGCCAATCCCAGGGAAAGGCGAGGGCGGGGGGGGGGGGGGATGCTTAACAGGGGTCTGGCATCTCGGCCCAGTGGAGAAGCTCATTCTTCCGAGTTTGTAATTTGTAATGAACCCTGAAGTTTAAGAAATGAGCAACAAAAAGTTGAGGGTAAGTCTCAGAATTTTATAGCGAGGCACGCTTCAAAGAGCCCTCGCCTTATTTTGAAGAAGCTGAGACAACCAGTGCGAAAGTTACGATCACGAGGGTTAGACAGACAGTTGCTGGCTGAGCTGGGAGTGGGTCCTTCGCGGGTCAGTTCCAGTTGGTGCATTACTCCACGGGGTCTTCTTTAAAGTTCCGCCTACCACAGTTTTAAAACTTGGTCTATAAACCCTAAAAATGTTTAAGTCCTCCTTTTTAATAACCACCTATATTCCAAGTCTTAAAAGTTGTTCTAGAGAACCAGATTCGAACCTGCAGAACAAGAATAGAAATTATTATAAAGCTAGCTTAAGATAAAATGCTTTATACACATCCTTTGATACAGAAAAAGACCATGTTCCCATAGATGAAAATAACAGTTCAGATGTTTCCTTCTAAAGTTTATTAGGGATGTATCATCTGAATTATTCATTTCAAGCTACAGTTTGACTACATCAACTTCATTTTATTGGAAGGAAAACGAACCTTGCAAAATGGTGAACAAGTTAAGAACCCCGCAGAGCTGCAAGGATATGCTTTTATTGAGTCATTTGCCGAAAAAAAATACTAATATCTGCGAGATAGTTTAAAACCACTACCTCCACATTTTCTAAAAACAAAAATACATTCTTTAACAGTTTCTTAAGGAACTAGTTGTCTAAGAACCCCTGCATGCTAAATCCTTGGCATGGCCCCTCCCCAGTCCTGGGAGGGATTGGCAGAGACCGTGGGTGTCTGTGGAATGGTTTCATGTAGTTATGCTGTTTAAACTATTAGTCACCAAGACAAACATGCTAATAGCATGGCTTTATAATTATCTAAACAATTTAAAGATGCCATTTCTTCCAGGAGTGGAAGTATTCTGTACTGCCTTCCCCTGCTGCCTCCACACCTCCTACTGACACCTTGTTTTTACTTTGTGTCCTTAACACTTGTCATCAGCCCTGGAACTTCTGTCATCTCCCCTCATGGCTGACCAACACCAGGACAGCCAAGGGAACGTGGGCGGAATGCTGGAGATGTCCAGCAGACAATGGACGTGCAGCCCTAGAGCACAGAAAGGAGTAGGTTTAGAAGTGAGGACTTGGAATTAATTTACACAGAAGTGACAGTTCAAGACTGAATGTGATAACCTAAAACAGTGTAAACTGGTAAGAGCTAAGGAACAGAATCTTGGGGACAAATTTGCCTATACAGTGGGAGAAAAACATCCAGGAAAAGAGGCTGCCAATCCTGAGGTCAGACTAAGCCTTTTGATGGCTGTGGGATTTAGGGCAGTATACTTAATTTCTGAGCCTAAATTTGTTACCATGTGGAATGGGGAGGTAATGTACATAAAGCATAGTGATGGTTAGTTCCTCTTTCAAAGAGGAAAGAATCATAAGAGCGCCCTAGGCGCCTTGGAAAGAGATTTCAAGAAGGAAAGGTTAAGTGCGGGGTCATGGACAACATATGAGACGGGCTGGTGAATTCTGGAATAGGCATGCTCCTATGCTTCCTGCAGCATCACCATTGTTGTTGGATAGCAGTCCATGGTGAATTGTCTCAGAAAAGGATAGGTGAAGCAGCAGCAGGTGAGTAATACAGCTTCTTAACGAACGCTGTAGGAATGTCTCAAGAATTCAAGTCAGAAAGAGATGATGAAAGGTAATTGTCCATCCACATCTTCCAGTCCTGTGACCTTTTCCTAGACCAATCTCCCTACCCCAGGATCGGAGTCCAGTGTGGCGTGTGGGGCTCTGCAGCCCTGCGCATAGTCTGCACCTTTTCATTTTGTTTTTAATTCACTTATTTTAGTTCCTGCTTTGTCCCTTTATGGACCTAGAGCTCAACTTCTGCTTTGGCAGCTCTTTCTGACTCCATGTTCCTCAGCATCACTCAAAGCCCAGTGGAAGGTGGTCCTTCCTTTTCTCATTGCATTAGAACTTCTGTCCCCCAGCCCCACCCTGTGTCTCATTGCCACCAGACCACTGTTCTCCAAACTGAACCAGAGCTTCCTTGTTCTTATGCTATTTCCTTGCCCTGAAATTTCCTCTCCTTCCCTCTATCTTCATTTTCTCCACCCATTGGGATCCTCTGTCTTTTAACCTGAACATTCCAGAATTTCTCCAAAGCTCCATGTACTTACGTTATCATCTGCTTCATTTTGTCAGGCATTCTACTTCAGGTCTGCAAGTTATTCCCAGTTTTTAAGGGCTTGATCTTGGCATGGCTTCATAGGCATTTTTGTGCCCTTTTCTCTTTTCACTCCTTCCTGCCCTCCAGTATTTTCACATAGTAGTCACTCAGTAAATGTATTTTATTGATCGTCTAGGAGAAACTCAGTAATTCAGGTTCAAATGTCTTGTAACACTTTTCACCTGCTCATTGTGTTAGCAATGCATTGGCTATTTCATTTCCTCCCTCTGCTTAACAAAAGCATTTATCTGCATATGAGTAAAACACTAAGTTTTTGTTTCACTCTTCTGAAATCTTCTAGTTCTGGTTTTTGTTTCTTTGTTTACTTTAAGAGACCAATGGTTATTGGAAGGAATCAGAAATGGCTAATGGTAAATCCTCTCACCAACACTCACTAGCACCCTACAAGCCTGTTGGTTCTTGTGTTTTATTTGTTTAAGGTAACACATTGCTTTTCAAATTATAAAAACAGTCTCTATTTACTATAAAAGAAGGCTTGAAACAAATTAATAAAAGCACTCCTAGTTATACACCCAAGAGAACTGAAAACAAGAAACATATGTCCCACAAAAACTTGTAACATGAACGTTCATAGCATCATTCTTCATAATAGTCAAAAAAAATGGAAACAGCTCAAATGTCTATCAGTTAATGAATGAATAAACAAAATATGTATAATTGTATATTCATACAATGGAATATTACTCAGCACTAAAAAAGAAATGAAGATTGGTACATGCCACAAAACAACCTCGAAAAAGTGCTAAGTAAAAGAAGCCAGATACAAAAGGCCACATAATGTATCATTCTATTTGTATGACATGTCTAGAATAGGCAAATCCATGCAGACAGGAAGTATATTAGTGGTTGCCAGTGGCTGGAGGGGAGGAGAAATGGGGAGTGACTCCTAACGGATGCCGTGTTTCTTTTAGGAGTGATGAAAATGTTTTGCAGTTAGAGGTGATGGTTGCACAACCTCATGAACGTAACTAAAAACTACTGAATTATATACTTCAAAAGGTGAATTTTATGGTATGTGACTATATCTCAATTTTTAAATAAAGGAAAAGGAAAAATTACTGTTAATGTATTATTTCCAGTGTTCTGACACATTACTAAAATGCTTTTCGGAGAGGATGTGTGTAGCTGCTCATTGTTTGGCATCCTTGCTAGAACTCAGAATTGTTATTTTCTAGATCTTTCTATAAATTTGACAGATGAAAATACTGCACCTTATTGTTTAAATATTTTGATTTTTGTAGTGACCAGTAAGAGTGAATATTTTTTATGTATGATTTTTAGTTATTGGAATTTCTTCCATTTATTAATCTTAAATGAGGGTCTTAATGTTTTCTTAGTGCTCTTTCTATATGGCTTTTCTTTTTAATCGTATAAAACAACTTACATTACAAACAGAACGCTGCTAAAAGCTTTGTATTTAGGATAATGTTTCCCAAGACGAGATGGAGTAGGCACGGAAATAATTGATTGGCATTTGTGCAACTAACTGAATGGCCCACGTAGGTGTCCAGATCAAAGATCAGTTTTCCCAAATGTTATTTCCCTCCCTCTTTTAGCACGAAATGGTTTGATGTTACCTTCAGGATAAAGCCCATGCTTTTCTCATTGCAGAGAGGCTGTTTGGGTTAAGTCCCTGTCAACCTCTTCAGCCTCATGTCTCACCACCACCCTACCCCACTCACATAAACTCTTCTCAAATAAACGTCCTGCAGTGTCCCTGACATCTGCCTTTCCTGCTCTGGACCTTGGACATGTTGCTTCCTCTACTGGTTCCCTCAGTTCCTCTCACTAACCCCATCCTGCCCTTGGGACTCAACTCAGATGCCAAGTCCTCTATGACTTATCTATCTTCTTAGACTATGTACTCCCATGTCTGTGCCTGCACAGCCTCACCCTTCAGGTCCACCTTAGCCCTTAGCATTATTTTAATTGCCCCTTTAGTTGTTGATTATTAGATTGAAAATGTCAAGAGCAGGGAGGTCAGTAACATTTGACTTTGTGTTCCAAGCACCTCGCTTAGGACCTGACACAAAGTCCACTCTAGTGAATAAATGAATGAACAAACAAAGATAAGCGTGCCTTTATCACTAATATCATGCCTATGGCTAATCACCTAATGGTTAGGAGTACAGACTGCTTGGATGCACCTTCCAGCATCTACATTGCCTTCCTGGACCTCTCTGTGCCTCAGTGGACGGGGTCAGTATGAGAATTAAAGGAGAAAATGAGTATGAAAGCCACATTCTCAATAAAAGCTTTGTGTCACTCTAATAAGGCTCTCAAGTGCTAGGTCACTAATGAAAGCTTGGTTACCCCGTGAACAAAGTCGCTCTTCTTCCTTCAAGTCCTGAGGAAAAGAATTGTTCACAATCTGATGGAGAGTGTTGCATATTTTCTGGGGCAACTGACCCTCAGCCTCAGTGCTTCAGAGTAAATATTCTAGTGTTCAGTAGAAAATCAATCTGATTTATTTGGTCTGTTATAAACAGTGCTATTGTAGCCCGTATAATACCGTCCAGAATTTTAGAGCCAATGGACTGAGTTGCAAGGCTTGGCAGGCAGTTGCAAGACTGCATTGCACAGGCTTGCACTGAATATTTTGCAAGAATAACCCGCAAAATCTGAAGGCTGGGAGAACCTGGTGTTCACAGCAGAGCACTGAACATGTACATATGAGGAATGAGACGCACCCAGGGCATGGGTAATATTTAAAGAATTTTACCTGGGTGGAACATGTCCAGCTATTCTTCTTTTAACGGACAACTGGTTCTGTATAATTCAAAGACGGTTTCTGAGATGTTCCATGACTCTGGACACTGAGAGCAGTGAGCATGGGGGACTGAGGGAACTGGTCATCTGGAAGGGAATTTTCTTCCACATGGCTTAGTATCTTTTATGGTTCCCAAACCGTAGGATGAATAAGAATTACTTTAAGTGCCAATTGCAGTACCCCACGTGATAAAGCCAAGAATTCTGAACCTTTCTAAACTTTCCTAAGATTCTGATGGAGGCCCTTTCTAGTATACTTTGAGGAACATTACAGTGAAGACATATCACCAGGGATATTTTACACAAGTCACGGATAGTGAAATGAAGGCCTTGGGGGCTAGAGGGTTGAGGCTCAGGCCTTAGGGCATCATTTTTTGATTTCTAGGTGAAGTGGCTGTGATATTGTGATGTATGGTAAGAAACATATATTTGGTTTCTGGCACAGAGCTCCTGAAATCCTTAGTATTTCCTAAGCAATGAGATATGTAAAGATGTCTTTTGTTATGTTAATGAGGTGACTTCTAGAAAGTGCCTAAGAGGGGGGCTAATTGCCAGGAGAACGGACCATGTGATTGGAAGGTTGGAGCTTTCAATTTCTCCCCTCCTGACCTCTGGGACCAGAGAAGGGCTGGAGGTTGAATCAACCACCAAAATGGCCAATGATTTAATCGACCATGCCTGTGTAATGAAGCCTCCATGAAAACCAGAAGGATGGGGTTCAGAGAGCTTCCAGGTTGGGGAACACATGGAGATTTGGGGAGACTGGCGTCTTTAGGAAGGGAATGGAGGCTCAGCGCCTCTTCCCCACACCTTGTCCCGTGCATCTCTTCCATATGGCTGTTCCTGAGTTATATATATCCTTTTATAATAAGCTGGTAATCTAGTAAATGAAAATGTTTCTCTGAGTTTTGTGAGCTGCTCCAGCCAACTAACTGAACCAGAGGAAAGGGTATGAGAACCTTCAATCTACAGCCAGTCAGTTAGAAGCATGGGTGACAACCTGGACTTATGACTGGCATCTGGAATGAAAGGAAGGGGGCAGGCTTGTAGGGCTGAGCCCTTACCCTGTGGGATTTGAAGATACTACCAGGTAGATAGTATCAGAAGCGAGCTGAATTCTTGGCCACCCAGCTTGTGTCCTGAGTGTTGCTTGGTAGTATGAGGGGGAATCCTCCCCCATCCAGACGTTGGAATTTTAAACAGGAACTAAATAGTGGCCCAGTATTAATGCAATCACCAGAGGCTGTGACAACACACAGGAGAGTCTGCAAAGCAGGCCATGTGGAAGAGCGGACGTGGACTGGCAAACGAGAGGTGTGGTAACAGGGGAAAGAGAAGCAGAGAAACACTTGTTGGAACGTTAACAGAAAGTTTTCAATTTTTTTTTTTTTTTTTTTTTTTTAGCAATTTAAAATTTTCTCACCAGCATAACTGGAACTTTAAATTTTTACTTTGTTTTCATGTGTTAGCCTAAGGAAGTTACTATCCAATGAGACTGAACCAAACCTGCCAGGTGAATATAGGAAGCAGTCTCCGTCCTCAGGGTCCCCACTAATTTGGGCCAGCCATGCTGCACTGCCCATCCTTAGGGAATTCTAGGAAAGCGAAAACCTGTATAGTCACTTCAGATCGCAGTCCCTCCTACCCAGGAAATGAAGAGTCCAGACACAGGGATGGGGTGTCCAGATCTGGCTGCCTTACGTCCCTACTGTGACCTTCTCTGGGGAATCTGACATGATTTCACTGATGCTGTCAGTGAAAGAGGTTTAGCTTTCTTGCACCTAGGAACAGACCTGCCCGCAAAAGCCTCAACAGAAAAGTCCCTGCTTCCTGGCCCATATTACAGTGGCAGTCAGTCCACCCACCACTGCTTGAAGAATTTCAACAGCTGACTTGCCAAATTATCAGGCCTAAGTTATTACAAACAAAGGGAACATCACATTTTTAGGAAACAGACCAAACAGAATGGCCAGAATATATGGATAAATTGAGGCAGAATTACTGGGAGACACAGAAGAGAAATTCAATTAAAACATAATGAGAACTTTTAAGAAGATTGAATTAGAACATAAAAAAATGAAATTATGGAATTAAAAAGCATGACTTCTAAATTTAGAAATTCAACGTAGCAATTAAAGAGAAAGATTACCTTTGAAAACCAAATTAGTGTTTGAGGGTATGAGATGTCCCAATAATCCAGAGCGAAATAAGACAAAGAGAACCAATTAAGTGACAACTTAATAGACTAATAATTGCAGTTCCAGAAGGAGAAAGAATAAGATGATGGTTTTGATGTAAAGACTCCCTAATCCTAGGTGGATGTAATGAAAAGACACACGCTCACACAAATAGGGTCCTGGTGAAATTTTTGACCTTCAAGGATAAATTTAATGCTCATCAACCAGAAAGAACAACTTATTGACAAAGGAAGGAAAGTCAGGCCATCAATGGACTACCAGCAATACTGGAGGCTCTTGGGAGATAAAGGAATGACATTTACAGGCTGTTGGGGAGAAAATGGACAGTGATCTCAAAAACTTATATCCAGTCAAAACAGTATTATATGAGGGCCAAGAGAAAGCATTTTTGGACATGTAGGACCTAAGAAAGTATACCACCTGAAAAAAAACTCCAAACAAAAGTCTCTGCATACAAGAAAGGAAAGAATACAAGAAAACAGTGTGAATAATGAATATTGTATTTATGAGACGTGGCCTAAATGGATGATGCTAGTGTGATGTGGAATAACAATTTTTGAATCAGATAAGAGGAAATTTAAATAGCCTTGGCTAAAATTCTGAGTTACCTCAAAACCTAGGGATGGAGATGTGACAGAAAAAGGGTAAGTCACTGTGGTTTCCAGCTTTGTTGAGGTTTAGGAGTCTCGGGGGTGGCCTGCAATGCCACCACACAGTGCACAGCAAACGACTTAAAATTGCTTCTTAGGCACTAAAAGTACGTTCTTCCACACAGGATTTACTACTGGCAGCAATATCCCTTCTGTCTCTCTCTCCCCCGCCCCATCCCTCTCCCTTTCTCTAACCTAGCTGTTTCTTTTCTTTATCTTCTTAACTCCTCATCCTTTTCTGGTTCCTACCCATTTGTCTCGCTCTTTACACAGGGCAAATTAACCCGATTGCAAACTTAGCTCTAGGCTCACCTCTGCATCTCCAAAACCCATCAAGGTGTTCAGCTGAACAAAAGGAAAAATTTCTCTCCTAGTAATAAAGGAGACTAGTGGAAAGCTGTGATTATGATGTTTCCTTTTATAGAATCCACCCTCATTAGAAGCCTGTGCACTTATTGTAAAGAATATTTCTCCCACTCTGTTACAGAGTCCTGTAAGAAGTCCAGGGTCACTGGAAAGCTGTAGAGTTGAGAATAGGAATAAGGGTGGAGGTGGGGACACTGAGATGAAGACGAGAGAGGTTGGCAGGGCCAGAGTGTGCTGAGCCTTGAAATCCTGGATGAAGAATTTAGGCTTTATCCTGAAGGTTTTGTGTTAGATCTCTCTGGATGCTATGTGGAGATAAATGAGTTTGTAATGATAATGAACTTGAAGGTAGAGAAACCAACAGGAAGTTGTTCTAATTCTAATGAGGAATTCTGTTTATTTGTGGAACCATTCCTGCCCGTATAAGTGTGGCTAGAAACTTTCTTTTTCCCCTTTGTGCAGGTCAGATGGGAATGTGCCACTTAGAAACTACTTATTCTCTACAGTAGGAATCCTTCCTTGTTCTAGACCAACACTAAGTTGGCCTTTATAGTGTGTGACCTCCCAAAGTCTCAGGAGGTTGACACCCAAGAAAAAGTCAGGTCAGGATCACAGCTGACTACATCTGAGTTCTCACCTTTATTTTACCTGGTCTCTCCAGGACATCACTACATCCTGAGTATGATTGGCTTTCAGTGCTACTGACGTTGTCGTTCTGTTCCATCTCTACTCACTCTTGGACATGATGACTAGTTTCACTTTTTTTTTGCTGCTACTTAATATTCAAACTTTGATTCTACAGCATGTTAAATTAAAACCTTAGTTGAATTCATAGCTTCATTAGGTCTGTTGCAAAAGTTATGGCATTGACCAGAAAGAAGTAGGTCCCAAAAATTGATTTGATAGGGGGATTCATGTAATTCATGTAATTCAGAGTATCCCAAATCCCACTGAACTTTCTGCCAGTGGATACAGCTACTCCTCCTCCTCTCCATTGGGGAGCCCATATGATCTACTAGAGGTTCAGAGCAAGTCACCCCAAGATGTGCCTCTATGGTATGTGGATTGTTTTGAGCTAAAGGCAACCAAGACCTTGCAGGCTGAATAGAAACTTCTATCCCCTTCCCCACTTAACTACCTAAAAGAATTTGAATTAGAAGCTTTGCCCATAATAAGAGATTATTAGAAATAAACTTTTTGACCTATCTATAGGGCAGGGCCAACTTCTATTTACTGAAAGTATGGTTTTCTTATCATCCTGCAATGACTTTCCTCCTCGCTGAAGCCCCAAGGTGAACCTTAGCTCAGAATGTCATCTTTCCTGTCTTAAAACCTCTCATGTATGCAGAGTTCCCATACATATGTATGTAATTAAATTTGGTCATTTTTCTCTTGCTGATATGTCTTTCTATTTATTAGATCAGCCAAAAGAACCTTGAGGGTAGAGAAAAGTTTCTTCCTTACCCATAATCTTCTGTAGGGTGTTATCTTGCAAGAGGTAGCCAATTTCTTTCTTGCCTTACCCTTATCATGTCTGATTGTCTTCAAACTTATTGCAAACAGAATTGTACCCTAGCATGTTCCCAGGGGCCCAGAACCAGGAAGAAAGATAAGACATCAAAAGATTTTTAAGTTTTTGCTAATTTTTGTCAGCAAAACTATGTAGAATGTGTGTGGGATTAAGGGCTTGACAAAAAAGAAGCTTATAAATAAGATTAGGCTATATTTTTCAGTATAGTGGGGTTTTTTTTGTTTTTCATTTTTTCCAGAAATTTTGGGTGAAAATCCTAGCTCCAGCAGCTGGGAATGAGTCTAATGGTTTATCTCAATTGGCTGACTTGAAACTGACTCAAAAATAGACCACCAAAGGAGACCAAGAAGTCAGAAATTCCTGAGTATAATGGAGAGGAAGGAATAGAAAAGCTGAGGAAGTCAGGGATTTTGGAGCAGATTTATTACATGTGATTCAGCACAGCTCCATTAAGATGAAGAGTATACTTATATCATCAAATCATTGAGAAATATCTTGGTTTGAGGAAAGCCAGAATCTTTGTAAATCACATGTAGACCAAAGATGCAGATGGGAGGAACTGCCCGTATAAATAGTCTCTCTGATTCTGACAAGGGTGATGAGATGGGGGTAGGGTACTGGAGAAAGTCCAAGCGCCACACTTAACCATCAGAGGCATGGTGTCTATAATTATTGTAATTGGCAAAGGTACTATAGTGGTGATCTGAATGGTCTAATGTTGATGATATCTAATTCATTAATCAGAAGATCCAGAGGTGAAACAGATAAGCAGCCTACCACAACGTTTTACTTGATTTAAGGACCCCCCCCCCAAAAACCCCAAAACTCGAGTTGGGTAGAAAGAGACCTTACTTGAGCTACTACAATACAGAATCCCACTTCCCGATTCAATTCCAAAGTCTGGTTTATTTCAAAACTCTGAGTCCTTTAAATGAAAGTGCACATCCTTGACAAAAAGACTGTGATAACATGGCAGGTTTATACTAAGCCTTTTCCTCTTTGTTTTCTCCAAAGAGATAGCTGTTTATCAAGGTAAACGTATACTTGGAGGGACAAATATCTAAACCTTTGGCTTTGAAATAATGGGAAACTAGAATGTCACTATAAATTTACCAGTCAGTAGCAGCCTATGGCAATCACATTATAAATGCTTTAATTCTAATCAGCCTCACGTTGGGCCCTATGAGGCTAAACCCATCTTGTGATTGAGGATATAGCTGGAATAGATGAATTCAGCAATTGGTGTGATTTCCAAATTTGCTTCCCAGCCCCTTTCATGATAACTGTTACACTAAGAAAAGCAAATTAAGCCTTCAAGCAGTACTGTTCAATAAAAATATAATGTGAGTCACGTATGTAATTAAAAAATTTTTAGTGGCCTTATTTTTTTAAAGTAAAAAAAAGTTGAAATTAATTTTAATAGTATATTTTATTTAGCCAAATATATCAAAACAGTATCATTTTAGTATATAATCAATATACAGCTTATTAATATTTTTATTTCTGTACTAAGTCTTCAAAATATGGTGCGTAGTCCATACTTACAGAACATCTCATCACAGAGTAACTACATTTCAGCTGCTCTGTAGCTGCATGTGGCTTGTGACCATGGTACTGGACAGCAAAGCTCTAGAGCGTCCCCTCCCTTCCACGAGAATAAGCCAAAAGCAATGCCACATGTCTGGAGATTCTCAGAAATGTGTGTGCAATCAAAAAAGAGTCGAAAGTTGCAGGGGTAAAATTCCCTTCGTATCTCTTTTTAACATACCTGTTTTGCCTATGTGGCTGCCAGTTCTCAAAAATATATAGTGGATTATTATAGGTTCAACTAGGTAGTAATTCAAATTGTATCTGCTTTTCTAGATGTGGTTTCTTTACTGGAGCAAATCACAGTTCCTAACATCTGGTGTCCATCTATGAATGCGGTAACTGTTTTTGGTCCATTCAAATAAAGGGAGAGTAGTAGTTGCAAGTTGCTTTCACCTGGCAGGCGGAGCTGTCCACCTTCACTGTCTTGCCTGGGTGTTACAGCAGTTCTGCCTCTGTGCTACCATTCTTTACCTTTGTCGTATTCCACAGACATGATGTTGGCCCACTATGTTGATGACATCACACTAATAGGACTTGGAGGTCAGGATACAGCAGATGCTTTAGCTCTCTTGGGAGAGATACATATGTGTATAAAGCGAGAGAGGTGTCCCATGAAAACATAAGAGCTGCCACCCCATTAATATATCAATCCTTCATAAAGTCCAGGGTGTTGGATATCGTGGTCAAAGGAAGAAGTAGGCGCAACTTTTACCATTAAGAAAGAAGCATGCTCCTTGACAGACCTTTTTGGATTTTGGAGGCACTGCATACCACATGTTAGCATGCTGTTTTGACCTTTTTACTGTATAAGCTACAATACTTCAGGATGAGCAGAACAGAAAGCAAGAAAAAAAATTAAATGGTGGGTGAGTTATTTTTTACTATTACATCTGTCAACCCACTTAGGAAAATTTTGATGCTCATTTCTACAGCTGTGAGTTCTGCTAGTTTAGAAGGTTGTTTCTACCAGGGACACAAAAATGATAACACTGAAATAAAAGCTGAAACAATCACTTGGTCATTTGGGGCTCATCATGTCATTTGAAGAACAGGCAAAAGGGGACTTTGGTGTTGACTAGAAAAGTTTATACTGATTATCAAAGAGAAGTAGAATTGCTGTTATACAATAGAGGCAGGAAAGGGAAATGTCTGAAACTCAGGATAAACCTTATACTCTGTGAGGAAAAACAAAACAGTTTTTCTCCTGTGTATTTATTTCTCTTTTCACATCCACAACACTTCTGATACCAGAAATGAGAAGGTTTCTCCCAGCAGGCAATCCTCTGAGACACCAGCTGGGCATACTACAATTTAACTCAATTCGATTCTGACGCTGCCTACCTGAAAATAGTGTCAGATCCCATGGGTTAAGGGTTCAACCCTACAAGACTAATCCCACCCCCACTTCAGATGCCAAGGACAAGCCCAGGTTGTCACCTGTGATTCCGACAGATAGGCTATAAATCTGAAGTTCCCACAACCTCTCTATCCCCCACCCCTGCCCCGGTTCAATTAATATGCTAGAGTAGCTCACAGAACTCAGGGAAAATACTTTACTTAGGTTTACCAGTTTATTAAAGAATATGATAAGGGATAGAGATGAACAGCCAGATAAAGAGGTACATAGGGCAAGGTCTGGGAGGGTCCCAGCTCAGGAGCTTCTGTCCCCATGGAGTTGGAGTGAGTCACCTTCCTGGTACGTGGATGTGTTCACCAACCTGGAAGCTCTCCAAATCTCATATTATTGAGATTTTATGGAGGCTTCATCACGTAGGCATGATCAGTTATTAACTCCATTTCCAGCCCTCTTCCCCTCTCTGGAGAATGGGAGTGGGGCTGAAAATTCAAAGCTTCTAATCTTGGCTTAATCTTTCTGGTGACCAGTCCCCATGCAGGAGCCATCCTGGAGCCCACTCAGAAGTTTACAAGGGTGTTAGGCACTCTGTGTCAGGAGCCAGGGGCAGAAATACACACACACACACACACACACACACACAACACACACACACACACAATTTCACAGTGTTCCAGTACTTCTTTGTGCAGTGATGTTTTAAATAAAAAGCAGGCATAGAATCATCCAGTCAACATACTGAGGGCAAAGGAGCATGGAATAGATGGTGAAGGAAAGAAGACATAAATACCAGCTCTGACCACTTAATGTGGGCGGAAAGGCTATAATATGTACTTGTATTTTTTTCCTTGCTGTGTCATAATTAATTGTACCTTTTCCCTCTTTGCTAGCCCCTTAGTAATTTAACTGGAGGTTTGTGGTGATGATGGTTATCTTTACAATATAAAGATAGAATCCAGATGGAACTAGAGAAAGAATGTACCTCACTTAAGAAATCCTGTTCCTAAGGCTGAATGCCCTGACTGATGAGACCTTGATTTGTCTTCTTTTTAGACAGAGGATAAGCCTGTTTTCATTTGGGGGATAGTTGCATTATCTCAGGTGGGAAAATTGTTATTGGTAAGCTTAAATATGCAAGAAGGCTGTATGTTATTTGCAACAATATGGACCTAGAGGGTATTGTGCTGTGTGAAGTCAGACAGAGAAAGACAAATGCCATATGATTTCACTTATGTGTGGAATCTAAAGCACAAAATAAACAAAACAGAAAAAAAAAAACCACTCATAGATACAGAGAAAACGTTGATGGTTGCCAGATGGGAGGAGGTTTGGAGAGTGAAAAGGAGAATGAGATTAAGAAGTACAAATTGGTAGTTACAAACTATAGTCATGGGGATGTGAAGTACAGCATGAGGAACATAGTCAATAATATTGTAATAACTATATATGGCATCAGATGGGCACTAGATTAAGTGGGATGATTGCTTCGTAAGTTATATAAATATGCAATCACTATGTTGTACGCCTGAAATTAATATAATATTGTATGCCAACTGTAATAAAAAATTAAAAAGTATTAAAAAATAATAATAGTGAGAAAAAAAGAGAAGGCTACATATTAATATTAGGCAAATCAGGTTGACTATATGTAGATATTTGTCACATTGTCTGGCTGCCCAGCAATTTTCAACCACCCTTACTATGTTTCAGGAATTTACTACCTGAAAGTCTCACCACTCCCTCACCTGACTCCTAAAGTAAAAGCTAAGAAAACTCCCTTTGTCAACTTTCCCATCAACTGTGGCATGCATAACCATGTAATCCAGACTCCATCGATAAGACTTATCCATGGAGACACTGATTTTGAAGTGAGCAATATCAGGAAGTAGTACTGCATGTACATATATTTATTTCTATCAATAAGGTAGAAGAAATATCTGGCTTTCAAACCCCTGAAAATCTAATCCTTGGTGAAGAGATGTCACAGATACTGGCAGCAGTAGTGGCTGCAATAAAATCGAAGTTCTGACACAGAAGTGGAAGTAGGGAAAACCACAGATTTGGTTAGTGCTCAGGGAAAACAACCAAGTGTTTTTCCTATAAAGCCTGTTTTGTGACATGGCTTCGGGCCCCTAGAAATGTAAGGCTGTGGTTATTCTCTGGTTTTGTCAGTTAGTCTGCAAACCACCCAATATCCAGAGACGGTTTCTGTTGCTTGCACCTGGTTACTCTGACTGATCCATGTAGATACAACTTCCATTTGAAAGAGTTGAAGGGCACATAAACAGAAGGAATGGAAGGCAAGTCTAGAAAGTGTGATTATGCAACTAGTACAGGTTTCTGAGCAGGGAACTGATATAATCGTAGTGGTGCTTCAGGAAACTCAAACTGACAACAGTAGGGAAGCTTCACTAAGGAGGAACTTGAGACAGGTTCCAATTAAGGCCAAGACAAGGCTGATGAAGAGACATCGTAGTCCTACATGGGACACTGAGGCTTGGACTAGATCAGGGGTAGTAGAGGTGGATAACAGTCTCATTCCTGTTTTGACTGTTGGCAAAGAACTCCCATGGCTCTCTATTCACAATTTTTAATATATTAAAAGTCACTACTAATCATTTTTATGGTATTTGACTGAAAAAATTGTCAAATTCAAATCAATCAAGATGTCACATGACAGTATCTTCTTGGTGTGGATTCAAGTTTGACTGTATTTCTTTTACAGATGATAAGAACAACCAAAGATTCTCTCAAGTGTACTCACTGTTTTCAGGGTTCCCACCTGCTAGGCAAATTTAACCCCCATTAGCCAGCTTAAGGCCCTAGTTCTCCTTTTTCTTGTATCAAGGGGCTCATGGAACACTTAGCAATACTACGGTCATGGAGAGAATTACTGCATCTTTTTGACTTCCAGCCAAGGACCACTGGGACCTAGCAGGAAAAGTAGAGAGAGGCGGGTAGGTACAGTGTGTTCACTCTCAGAGGGATTGATGGCAACCATTCTTATCTGTAGAGTTTGAAAAAGTGGTTCCCATTTATTTTCTCATTGAATGAAACCTTCACAAGGGCTCTCTGTGGTCGGTGTTGTTAGGCCCATTTTAAAAACAGAGGCACTGAGACTCAGAGGTAGACCCATGCAACTGGGAACCAACAGAGCTGAGGTTTGAGTTCAAACCCTCGAATCCAAAACTAGTACATTTTGCACTTCATTGAGCAATAGAGGATAATGAGAAATGGTGCATCTTTCCTGATCGAGTCATGGGCCTGGGACTCCCTGGTTAGGAGGCCAGTATCCCTACCAAGTGACCTTAGCTCAGGTTGTTTTGGGACTCTTAAGGCAAGCCACCCTATTCTGTACTCAGAGCTGGAGTGACACCCTTTTTCAAGTATGCAGGCCCAGGAATGGTTAATTAGCATATGGTGCTAATTAACCATACTTCACTCTCTTAAGCCAATTTCCAAAGTGATGGAGATATAGTCATAAGAGTTAAACATAGCAAGATCAAAATGCTAGTTTTGTGGCTGGTTAAAGAGACCATGAACTGACTTTCTACTATATATTGCCTGCCAAAAAAAAAAAAAAATTGTATTCCTCCCTTTCTGAGGGGCAGAGCATGTTCTGGTAAGTTTACTGCATAGAGGAGCAGATATCCTGAGTTTTCTGAGAGTAATTTGATCCAAAAGAGAGCTTTCCCATTCTTGTTATTCCAATTAGTCACTCTCACCCCCTTGGGGAGCACTTCGTGAAGGATACAGGAGTAGAGCAAGTCTGCCCGTACTTTCTCCCCTTCTCCATGACAGTGTAAAGAAAGAGGAGCAAGCATTCCATCCTCTCAGCACTCTGCTTCCCACATGGCAACATCCTGAGTCTATTAATAAACACAATAATAAAACCTATTATGATGAGGAAAGAGAGACAGTGGTCTTTGTTGTCCTATCTAGAATAGTAGGTAAACGTGGCAATCATATAGGAGAAAGGACGAGAAGCCTGGAATAACAGACGTGCTATTGAGATCTGGTGGAGTCACCAAATTAGATATCCAGGGCTGTAAAGAACCTCAGAGATCAGGTACAACAAATGCCTGCATACCTGACAGGCTTACCTGTCAAGGTCATATAGGAAGTTGTGGAGTTAGGATTTAAACTAAAATGGTTAACCTGGGTGTCCTGAAGTCTTAATGACCTCAATTTCATACTCATAACTCTTTTTTAAGGCTTTCTCTCCCTAGGTCCCATGCCGATATCTTTTATCCTCTAGACTGGCCATAACTGAATGGGCATCTCATGCAAGAATAGCTAGCCTATATCTTGGTCTATAAATTGAGCAGTAGGCACTGCAGTAACTAAGTGAACCAATCAGAGTCTGTCTCTTGAAGATTTTTAAAATATGAGACATTGAGCAATTAATAAGAGGAGCAAACGACAGAGAACAGGGGGTAAGGAGACATGAGCTGAGGCTATGAATGAACAGAGGTGTGAGGTCAGGTGGAGAGTAAAGAGCATTTTATAGGTAGAGATGTGGACTGTAGAAGAAAAGATGGAGGAACTGGATCCAAGTATGACAAAACTTTAGAGTAGCAGCAACGTGACAGAATCATGATGGGGTCTAGCGTGCCTGAATGGCAGGGAGATAATTCAGACAGAAAAATAGCAGCCAAAAGTAAATTGTGCCTTTGAGGGCCTGAGAAAGAGAATGAGATGTGAATCTCTGACCATAATTTTAGCCGTGTTCATTGCGAGGACAAGTGTTTGCCTTCTGATAGTAAGTAGACTTTAATCCTAAGGACAAGTCACATCAACAGGGGTGGCTCCAGAGAAATTCAAAGTCATTGCCCAAGACATAACATCGGCCCACAACCAAATTCTCACACTGAAGAATTGCTAGCAAATAGGAATGGCAGGCTTGACATAGCTCATTAGATAATAGAAAAGGCACGGATTCTTCCAAATCAACAAACATCTTCTGATGCTTCAAAAGCCAGCCGGGCAAGCTATTCCAGCAATGGAGAGGTGTGGCTCTGGCATTTGCTGACACAAAGTGAACACCCAAGTGCTGATTAGTTGTGTAATGAATGGATGAGTCAAAGATCACACTTCCTCATTTGTCAGCTACTTGGTAGCTCCCAGGAACTTGCTCCAGTCGGTAAGTGGCAAATGACCCTGGGGCCTATTATGAGCTCTCAGAACCACCATCAAGACCTGAATTTCACCCATACAGCTCAACACCAAAAAAGTAAACAATTCAATTAAAAATGAGCAGAAGACTGAATAGATATTTCTCCAAAGAGGACATACAGATGTCCGATGGACATAAAAAGATGCTCAAGGTCACTAATCTTCAGAGAAATACAAGTTAAAATCACAATGAGATATCACCTGACACCTGTCAGAATGGCTGTCATCACTAAATCAAAATCAACAAGTGTTGGCAAGGGTGTGGAGAAAAGGAAACCCTCATACACTGTTGGTGGGATTGCAAATTGGTACAGCCACTGGGAGGTTTGGAGGTTTCTCAAAAAACAAAATAAATAAATAAAGAAGAACTACCTTATGAACTAGCAATTACACCTCTGGGTATGTATCTAAAGAAAACCAAAACACTAATTCAAAAAGATTTATTCACCCCTATGTTCACAGCAGCACCATTTACAATAGCCAAGATATGGAAGCAACCCAAGTGCCCATCAATAGGCAATTGGATAAAGAAGTTATGGTACATATATGAATATTACTCAGCCATAAAAAATGAAATCTTCCCATTTTCAATGGATTGGATGGACCTCAAGGATGTTATAATTCAGACAGAGAAAGATAAATACCATAGGATTTCACTTACATGTGGAATGTAAGGAACAAAATAAATGAACAAGTAAAACAAAAGCTAACTCCCAGGTACACAGAACAAACTGGTGATTGCCTGATGAGAGGGGGGTTGAGGGGCTGGGTGAAAATGGTGAAGGGATTAAGGCGTACTAATTAGTGCCTACAAAACAACCATGGGGATGTGGAGTATGACATAGGGAATAGAGTCAATAATATTTTAATGTCTATGGATAGCACCAGGAGGGTGCTAGAGTAATTGAGGGGATCATGTCATAAATTATATAAATATATAACCCTTGTGCTGTACACCTGACACCAATATAAAATAAAATTAAGTCAAAAAAAAAAAAAAAGACCTGAGTTTTAGTGTCTTAGGTGAAGAAGCAAGATAAAGGGACTCCTGACTCCCATTCTTTAATCCAAACAGGGAGATTCAGTCAGGGGCTGCATTTCTCTGAGCATCTTCATTTTCTTCAGGGCATTGTGAATTTATGATGACAGCACAAAGGAAAAGGCTAAGTAAAAATTTGGTTCAGCAAAGTCAGCTCTGGCAAGGTATGAAATCTTACCTATAAAAAATATCCACCACTGGCCGGTCAATAACACTCACAACTGTAGTGGTTCCGTATTCTTTCCAGTGAGATTCTTCCCACACATCCCCTGACCATAATGTTGGTATTGATACTCGTCACCCTGCTACTCAATAGTCCTGGAGTGGGTGGAGTGGTTCCTTAGCTTTCCTCCCAATCCCCAATGCTCTAGGAAGAACCAAGTCACGTACTCCCAGCTTTAAATCCTGGCTAAGCTACTTAATAATTGGATGACTATAGACAAATAATCTCTTGAGTCTCAATTTCTTCACCTGTAAATTAAGAATAATAGTATCCACTTTGTAGGGTGGTTTTGAAGGTTAAATTAAATCAGGTATATAAAGTACTTAACACAATGCCTAGTATGAGTAGCAGCTCAATAATTAGCAGTTCCCATCCCTGAGATTTGTGACTCTCAGAATTGGAAAAATGTTAGAGGTTATCCAAATAAAACCTCCTTTTGCTTTTCTGTTGCCCAAATCCCTGATTGCACATATGGTCATCCAGCCTCTTTGAATCTATCCAAGGCAAGGGAAAACCTCTTGAAGAGCACTGAAGTTCTTGCTAAAATTGAGCTGAAACACAACTTTCAGAAGCTCCTGTCTTTTGGAATAGGAACTCCTTGTCCACACGCAGGAGTAGTGAGTGCTTCTGGTTGTGCAGACATGCATTGCACAGCTCTAGGTGTCACTGTTCAAGTAGATTGCAATGTCAGTTGTGCCCCCTTGGAGTTGGGCCCTGTCTATGTAATAGTCATCCACATATTTGGTGTCAACCTCATATCCTTTTGAGTCTTTTCTTCTCCAATAAAAACCCCCAGATTTCTTCTATCATGCCTTACATGACAAATCTTATATCTCCTGTCACGCTAGTCACTCTCCTCTGAATGCTCAACTGTGTAGTGGCTGGATCTGGGTGCAGTGCTTAAGTCATCATCTGATCAGCTTGAAGAAACGAAACTTTTCACATCTCACACTACTAAGCTATGTTCTCCCACTCCTATCCCATCCTGTACTTACATGATTATTTTTTATGATTTTAGTTCTCACTTAATCTAAGAACAAGATTTCCATTTGTCCCTGTGAAATTACATTTAGCTAGGTTCAGCTCATCGTTCCAGATGATGAACACTTCTTTGTGTCACATAACATATCCATTTTCTCATGTTGGTACAAAGATTACTCAAGACTCATAGGACAAGGGACAGAGCTCTTTATTCTCTTCTTTGAAAATTCTCTCCAAATTGACATAATTTTTTTTTCTTTTATCTGTTTCTCTCTCTCTTTCTCCTTCCTTCCTTCCTTCCTTCCTTCCTTCCTTCCTTCCTTCCTTCCTTCCTTCCTTCCTTCCTTCCTTCCTTCTTTCCTTCCTTCCTTTCTTCCTTCCCTCTTTCCTTCCTTCCTTCCTTCCATCTTTCCTTTCTTTCTCTCTCTTTCCTTCTCTCTCTCTCTGCCTCTCCCTCTTTCTCTCTCTGCCTCTCCCTCTGTTCCTTTTCATATTTATTGCACTGGCATTCAGATAAGGTGTCTCTTTCTTGACCACAGTCATAGTGTAGAAGACTGTTGAGTTTCTTATTCAAGTTATTTATTTCTTCAGACAACAGTTATCGAGCACCTGCTGTATCTTGGCACTGTACTAGATACTTAGAGTACAGGCAGTGCTGTGCTGGTAAATGTTTAACAGCTGATTATCCAGAAAAAAAAAAGAAAAGAAAGAAAAGAAATCCCCAGTTTGTAGTGTTTGCTGATCTCTGTAGTGTAACAACTTCCCAAAATAGCAGATTTCAATCTACCAATGTGGTATCACTGAACATGGAGTTGGGAAGAGATGTGCACAATCAGAGCTGTGAGCCAGCATGAGCCAACTCCAGCACACTACTGATAATGTGCAAATGAACCATGTATGGTCTTTGCCTTATGAAATCTCCATGAGGTATTTATAGTCTGGTGATGCACAATGTTTATCTCCCCTCTAGACCTACCATGGAGAAATCATGCCAATGGAGAAAATAAGATTTGTCTGACATGATTTGTTCTCAGTGAGCCCATGTTGTTACATAATTGTAATAAACTCTTTTAAGTGCTTCTGAATTATTCTTTTCCACATTTCATTCAAAATTATTTCCAGAAGCAATGTTGAATTCATTCACCTATACTTGAGGGAATCTACCTTCTCTCCTTTAAAAATTAGTACACCATTCTGCCCATTTCTAGTCTTCTAACATGCTTACTATTCACCATAATTTCTCAGAATTCTTCATAGGCATTTTGGAAATCTTATTCCCAAATTCTCAGTATCTTGAGTTGAATTCCATTTTCATCTGGGAGCCTAGAGCTCATACTGCCTCTCAAGCCATCTTGAGCTTTGATTCCAACCTACTTTTCTCTTTTGAATCTGAAGATTTTTTACTTGATGAGAATGATAGAAGGAAAATAAAGATAAGGACCCTTTTTCTATGTCTCTATGACAGACCACCTTTGTTTGCTAGCTGTGATAGTCAGAATAAGGCCCCCCAAAGATGTCCACATCATAATCCCTGGATTATGGGGGATATATTGTGTTGTATGTGAATATGTTATATTACGTGGCCAGGAGGAATTGAGGTTGCACACAGAATTAAGCTTGCTAAACGGCAAATCTTAAAACAAGAATATCCTGGGTTATCCAGAGGAGCCCAATGTCTTTTAAATGTGGAAGAAAGTGGAAAAAGGACTTAAAGATGCTACATTGCTGGCCCTGAATGGAAGAAGGGACCATGAGCCAAGGAATTCAGGTGGCCCATGGAAACTGAAAAGGGCCAGGAGACAGGCTCTCTTCTCTAGCCTCCCGAAGGGAAAGAGTCCTGCTGACCCTCTGGTTTTAGCCCAATGAGACTCATTTTTGATTTCTGACCTCCAGAAATTTAAGATAACCACTTGCTTGTGTTCTTAAGCTACCAACTTTGTGGCAAATTTGTTACAGCAGCTACAAAAAACTCACACATTAACCAATTTCAGGCCTCCTTCTCCCTGCCATCTTCCACTCCAGATTCTGGAAAGTTCAATACTTGCTATGTCAGCAGTTCTGTGCTCTTCTAATTCATTTCCAAAAACACAATGGTGACTTAGATACCAATTTTACCAAATATGGTATTCTGGAAAGTGCTTTGGCTATCAAGACATGCTTTGTGGCCATAGCCTAACGGTATTTTCTCCAGAGGCAAAGGGGAAGATAATACATCCTCTCTACAGTGCTATGCTCAGTTGTAGTCACATCCAATGCAGGTGCTCTCCAGGTACACAGCTCTATCTTCAGGCGACACATGCACACACAGCTTCTTTTTCTCAAAGTGTCTTCATAGCACTAGAGTGTTCGCTTCGGGTGAGTTTCCAAACCTGACCACTCATTCCACCTGGAACTACCTTCCCACAGTTTAGTGTTCATGCTCCTGAGAGCAGAAGTCTCACGTCATCTCGATCCCAAGATCCTCTGCATTTCCTGGCTCAAAATGAGTGCTACTTCTTCCAGAAGAAAACAACACTAACTTATTACAGTAAAAGTGCAATTTTGCTTTCTAATTCCCCAGAGGTAATTATCCCATTAGGGCATGGTCTTGTGATTCTCATATATTCAACTTTTATCAGTATTATTTCCACTCCTCTTGCTTCTCTACTGGTTCCTCTCCTCTCCACCTCTGTGAAATCAACAGCAAAGCAAGGACTTTGCCACATACTTGAGTCTTACATGAATGAGAATTTCAGGGGAGAGTGGAGAGTTTATGTCTGCCATGTCTTGCCCTTTCTTTCTCTTCAGCTGGATGGGCCGCCTGAAATTCTTTCCCACAACCATAGTCTGTCTTCCTTCCTTCCTTCCTTCCTTCCTTCCTTCCTTCCTTCCTTCTTCCTTCCTTCCTCCCTCCTCCCTCCCTCCTCCTCCCTCCTCCCTCCCTCCTTCCTTTCCTTCCTTCCTTCCTTCCTTCCTTCCTTCCTTCCTCCTTCCTTCCTCCTTCCTTCTTCCTTCCTTCCTTCCTTCCTTCCCTCTTCCTTCCTTCTTTCTTTCCTTCCTTCCTTCCTTCCTTCTTCCTTCCTTCCTTCCTTCCTTCCTCTTTCCTTCCTCTTTCCTTCTTTCCTTCTTTCCTTCCTTCCTTCTTTCCTTTTTATCCTTACCTCCACTGAGTCTCTACCTTAAGGTAATTGATTTCTACACCACCATACACACTCTCTTGCATAGCTCTGTTCCATCTCCATGTTCCATTCTTAAGTTTCATGTCTCAGAGTCTCCAGAACGATATTCTCTCAGTCTATTTCTTATGCTCTGTACTCAGACACCCTTAGTTCACTATTCATTAATATTAATACGGTCCAGGTGCTGTGGGAAATCAAAGATGTTTCATGTGACATGAGTCCCGTCTCACAGTTCACAGTCCGTTGGGAGATTACTAGATAACTATGCTGTGAGATAGGAACTGGTACAGGCTTTAAGAAAAGAATTGATAAGATACAATGGGAGCTCAGTTGTAGACAAGAGGTCACTTCCAATTTGGAGAGAGACCTCAAAGAGGAGGGACTTCTAAGCTATGCCTTGAAAAATATGAATGATTTAGAGATGTGAAGAAGAGGGCAGGTGGCATTTCAGGCGGAGGAGGCTATCATGTGAGCAAAAAGTTTAGAGAGGTGATAAGACTGGGTGTATCTATGGAGAAGAATGAAGTTCAGCTTGGACACGGATAACATAGTGGGTGGAAGAGCGAAAGATAAGACTAGAAATGTAGGTAGGGCCAGACCTTGGAGAGTTGTAAAATCAGCAAAGGATTTAGCTTTTCGTCTGTAGTCAATAGAAATCCTGAAAGTTTGGTGAGCAGGGAGTAAAGTGACAAACTTTCTAAGAAAATGTATAATAACCAGAAAATTAAAAAATAAAAAAGAAATTTGGTGTTGAGTAATTTAACTAAGTCGTATAGGTTGTCATCTAACTTGATCGATCTCATTTTTTTTTTTTAACAAAACTTCTGAATTAAAAGAGGCCAGTGAAGAAAAGGCAACTTGGGCTCTGAAAGGCTCTGCCTATGCATACCCCAGAGATCAAGGCTGGAAACAAAAACATTTATCCAGATCCACTGGGCATTGGCATTCTCTAGGCTGTGTAGCTGGAGAGAGGTTGTACAGTTGGAAGGCAGCTCTCAAATGCAATGAGGGCTTCAGTGGAAATGACCTTGAAATGACATTCTGGAACATAGTGTTATCCCTGATTCATAGGTCCCTTTCCTTCTTTGGGCCTCACTTTCCCATATGAACACTGAGAGGGTCTATCAAGGTGGCCCCTGGCCATGGGAAGTTGATTTCTGTCCTGTTAGCTTCTACAGTGTCTCACTCCTTGGCCACCGCCCCAAGCATGGGCTGGAAACAAACGTGCATCACTCTTCTTGCCTCATCTTTGGAATTTCTCTTGACCTAAAATGCCACACACAGATCTCTGAATGTAGGGAACATCAGCTATTGTCCCCTGATTCTATCACCATTCCAGATAGTTTTTTGGCATGCATTGGAGAGAAGTTGCAGTTTGGAGAGATGGTGGGGTGGGAAAACCTCGAAGCAAATCAACTACAACCCTTTCTCCAAGGAAACCTGCCCTGGGGTACTGTTTAGAAATTGGGTTTTAGAAAAAGCATGGCTGAATAAGGTTGACTGAGTTGTGCAGACCTGTGAAGTGTCGGGGAAAGTGGGGATGACAATCGTCTTCATTGTGGTCAGGTCTTGGATGGAAGGTAATATCGGAAAATGACCGTTTAGTAGGGGACCTACCTGTCTCGGATTTCCTGGTCTTAATACCTGGAGTTGCAGTTGGGCCTGGGACATATCTGACTGACATGGAAACAGAGCTGTCAATCTTTTGACATCAGCTGTCACCAGAGGAGGACTGTGATGAGAAGATAGCAAAGGAGAAAAAGCAGAGGTAAAAGTAGGGGTGGGAAGGGAAGAGGAAGCAAGCAGGGTTCTAAAAGTACCCCAAGATCTTGCAGCAGAGCCTGGCCATGAGTAGGTCATCCTTCTGGGCAGATCTGGTGGAGAAGGTGCCATATTTTCTCTGGCAACAACTTCTACCCTCCAGATGTGGTGCCTTCTTGCAGCCAATGCCAATTATGGTGCTGGAGCCAAAGCCCCATCTGTTGGTGAAGCCTTCCATCCAGACTCCTCACCAAAATGATGGTGTGAGCCCACCCCTGGCATGACTAAGCTAGCAGGCACTTGGAGGGCACCTAGGTGAAGCCCCTCTTTCTACCAAGGAGGGAAATTAGGCTCAGAGACAAGAGGGGATTTGTCAGAATCACTCATCTGGCAAGTAGACTCCTAGAATTTGGTGCCGAGCCTCCTTATATGAGGTGAGAACTTATAAGAACTTTAAGATTATATAACTTGTCACCCAAAATTTGTCTTCTTTGCGGCTTGAGCTCTGAAGCTGCTTGTGGAACATAAGTTTGCCCTTTTGGGCCCTAGAATTGTCTGCAGAGCCAGCAGCCCCCTGTGCTGACTCGTGCTATTTGATAAATTGTACTCCTTATACCATTGTTAAATTACACTCCCTGTGCTATGATTGTGTGATTAAAGACAGCCTTTTTGTCATACAGGCCTGGGCTGATAGGACTTGATAAACACTTAATCATATATTACCCTTTGTTCTCACCTCACAATCCCACTTGCTTGATCATTGAGTCAGCCAACTGTTGAAAGTCCAGTTGCCCTCACCAATCAGGAAACAAATGATGTAAGTTTATGGTCTTGTTTCCTCTAGCAACCCATCTCTTTGATCAATAGCTCCTTACAACTTTCACCTTTATAAACCCTGCCCTATCTCCTTCATTTTGGAACGTACTCTTGGTTCATAGCAAGGACTGCGTTTCCAGTTTGCAAATTGTTACCTGAATAAACTCTCTTTAAATTTCTTTAAAACAATATCTCCAGATTTTTGTTTACAAATGTGTAGTGATTAAGAGAACATTGGTTTAGAGCCAAACAGCATCGGTTCAAACCCTGCCTCCATCTCTATTAACTGAGATATTTAACCAACTTTTTAAATCTCTTTCAGGCTCCACTGCCCCACTTATAAAAAAGGTGACTATAGTAGAATCTACCTCACAAGGTGTCATAATGCTTAACTGAAATAATAAATAAAGTGTTTTTAACATACTCGACTGACATAAACACTCAGTATATGTTAGTGAAGAAAAGTCCACACTCTTTTCTCTACCCACTGCAATAACAACACCTGTCACCCCCAATGCTTGACCAAACAACTAGATAAATAATACCAAGTTTTTCCATGCTCTGTCATAGACACCACTCCCTTGGCTTTGTTCAAAGCACCGTCAGAGAGGAAAGGAAGAAGAGGGCCTCATTCCATAAGTCCTACCTCTATCCATGCTCTATTTACATAGGGGTTGCAAATTTAAATATCCACAAAGAACAGACAGGTATGTAAACAAGTAAAGCTGGTCAAGCAGATGTGTGACAAATTGGAGAGTACAGTTTGATTCTGTCCCTATAAAATTGCCTTTGCTTGTGTTTCCTGTGATACTGAGGGCTGGTAGAGAAACGACCATTATGGAACCAGCCATAGTTTGAATTATAAGAATGCTTGCAATGTCACCTTGTGAGGACACGTGGAAAATTCTTAACTGATACCACTATCAACACTAGGTGTGTACCTCTTGACCACTGATCTGGGCTTTTATCTCATGGGCACGGTGAACTGTAACAAACCAGAGGTACCTGAATGAGTTGCATTATTGACAGCTCAGAGGCAAACCTGTGACCATGCACAGAGATGTGTCGGTCAGTGTGTATTTTAGCTTTTTCTTTCTTCCTCCCTTTCTTTTATCCTATCTAATTTTCAAAAATTCATTATTTTCATTAAGAAAGAAATTGTGCTTAGTGTAATATGTTCAAATTAAATTTATAAATAAAATGTATAATTAAAGTCTTGCAGTGGTCCCCAATCCTTTTGGCACCATGAACCGATGCTCCTCTGAGAATCTAATGTCCGGTGATCTGAGGTGGAGCTGAGGCGATGATGCCAGTGCTGGGGAGCGGCTGCAAATACAGATGAAGCTTCGTTCACTCATCTGCCGCTCACTTCCTGCTGTGCGGCCCGGTTCCTAACAGGCCACAGACTGGGGTTGGGGATCCTGCTTTATAGGATCATCCCTCCAGAAATAAACTCAGCAAGAATTTGATAGATTTTCTTCCACTTTTATTCTATTGCATATACACATTATCAGTTTGCTAAGGTTGCAATAATAAAGGACCACAGACTAGGTGATTTGAATAACTAATTTATTTTCTCACATTTCTGGAGAATAGAAGTCTGAGATCAAGGTATTGGCAGGGTTAGTTTCTTCCAAGGCCTCTCTCCTTCTCTTGTAGATGAGCATCTTATCTCTGTGTCTTCACATGGTCTTCCCTCTGTGTGTGTGTGTGTGTATCCTAGTTTCCTTTTCTCATAACGACACTAGGATTAGAGTGCATCCTAATGACCTCATTTAACCTTAATTATCTCCTTAAAGGCCTTATCTCCAAATACAGTCACATCCTGAAATACTGGGAACCAAGGTGTTATATGGATGGGGGGGGGGGCGGTGTATTCGGCCCATAACACACACATAGTGATTTTTTTTTCCCTGTTCAGTTCTACAACACGCTTTTCTTACAGTAGTTTCAACATGTTTTCAAGTCAGATGTGTATCTTCCTGAAGAGGCTAAAATACTGAATATCTACCTTTTTCATCCCATACATATAAGTGAAGAAGAAAGGGGTTGGGATCTACCATTGGGTCAGCAAAAAACAGCATCAGTCAAAAGAATATGCCAGCTCTTCGCTGCCTCTCTTTCTTCTCATTATTGCTTTTGTTTCTTTGTGTTTTCATCTGAATTTTATGTGATGTTCTTATGCGTGTTCTTAACATCACACATTAAATTGGCTAGGTCATAAATTATGCTCTGGTTACTATTTCCATGATATGTATTTGTCGATTGCTATTTGGTCCTTGCTTTCTTTTCTTAGCTCTCCTGGCTTCCTTGTTTTATTTCAGTTGATTTATTTAATACATCTTTTCACTCTCTCTCTCTTTTTTTTTTTCACAGAAATCACAAGCTCTTTCTTTGCAGTGGAAAGTGCAAGGCGTGTGTTATCTAAAAGCCTCTGTTGCTTCCTGGGATATTTTTTCCAAGTCACTGTTTGACGCTCAAATAGCGCGGGTAGGTTCTCCTTCACTTCCCTCCTTGTGTCTTCAGGTTCCTTTTATGTTCGTCCCCTAGTACTCAAAAATGGATACCGATGCCCTATGTCCAGCTTTTCAGTGGTCTGCAAGTGTGTGTGTGTGTGTGTGTGTGTGTGTGTGTGCGCGCGCGCGCGCGCGTGCACGTACACTCGCACAAGCCGAGGTCTTAAAGTTGGTGTTTGTGAATTTTGTCTCAACTCTCTTCCTCTGAAACTTGACTTTGTCAGGGCCCATCTGATCCCGTGGGCATGTCTTCAGCTTTTAGATTATTCCCTACCCCCAGTGAGTCTCATTCCCTTGAGGCTCCTAAGGCCCCTTTAGCATTGCTTTGATGTGGCAGTCAAATCTATTTTAGTGTCTTTAATATCATGATTAAAAAAGATTTTCTTACTTCAAGGTTTATAAATATTCATCTATATATTCATCTACTAAGTGCATGGGGACTCCAAATTTATTTTTTTCCAAATGGCTAGCCAACTTTTTCCACATCAATTTGTAAATTATCCAAATCCTTCCTGCCCATATCATGTGCTGAATAGTGTTTATACATATAGTGTATATAATATACTGAATAATGTATAGACATAGGACTTTTCTAGGATTTTCTTTCATTCTCACTAAAATAGCTCTTCTAGTTATACCTATTTTCAGAACATTGTATTGCATTATTATTATGTATAATATATATAAAATTTTAGCTTTATGATATAAGACATCAAAAGTTGTATAAATTATATGAAAGCTCCCATTGCCCTTTCCTCCTACTTAGACCTCATGCACAAGGTCTAGTCATAATACTGACATGATTAGTCTCTGAACAAGAAAACCAAGGTCACCTTTCTTGCCCATGGGCAAGGCTGCCTAGTGCAGAGCAAAGGAACCCATCCTGTGACTCAAAAGTTACATGTTTACCTGATGTTATCACATCTTTCTTTTAATACAACATTGTGGGAAAGTCTTATATAGATTTTTTTTTTAGTGATCTCAGTAAGTGGTCCCCAAATTTATCTTAGGATGGTAGCACTCTTTGCAAAAAATATTTCATCATCCATTTCGATATGTTAAGTTGCTTTTCAGGTTGTAAAACTTGGTCATGAAGTGTAGAGTAAAGAGGGAGTTCAATTGCTTCATGAGAACAAAAAGAATTATTTTAGATCCCTGAGAGTAGAAGAGAGAAGATAAAAAGAGAGGAAACATAGAGGCCAGTGATACCGTGAAATCCCCAGTGGTTGGAGAGCTGAACAGAGTTTGAAGATGATATTTAATATTCAAAGTTGAGTTGTCAGTATTGCTTTGACATAAATTCTTCCATATCTCCAAGTTCTCAACATCACCTGCTCTTCAAATGAAGAGATGTGTGTAGGAGGGATGGGGAGTGGAGGAAAGTAGCTGTGTTCATGTCTAGGTTTATGTGTTCTTGTGGGCTGGTCCATAATCTAAACTTATTCAGCAGAAACATGATCTTAGAGCAGAGGCGATCATGAGCAAATGGGTTCCCCAAACATTTATAAAAATTTGGGGAAGTTCATTGATTTCTACAAGTTATAAAATGGAGACTTTAGATTCTACTAAATCTTGTAAGTAGGGTGACCCCAGGTGATGTCTTATGTTACCTAAAACCTCACTGACTATATCTGTGTTTGTCTTTCAAAAGAACTAGCATCACTCATATCTTTGGGGAAATACCTCTCCATGTTGCTCAGTTTACCTCCCAGAAACTAGTGGGGAGAGAGAAGGAGTAAATAAAATTTTAAAACCTCTTTCAATTTTTCTAATGGTCCATTTTTAAGCAGAGCAAATTAGATACAATCATGTTTTTTTAATCTGTAAAATGTAACTAATCATAATAGCTTCTCACAGGATCATGGTGAAGATTAAACGATTAACATATGTAAAGTACGTTAGAAATACCTGGCACACAGTAAAATCTATTTAGATTACTATTATGATTATTAATATTGTTGTCCTTATTATGCCTAATAGAGTAAGCAGAATTAAGCCAGGAGAAGGATTCTAAGAGGAAAGGACTCGGAACCTTCAGAAGCAAGGAGTCGACCATATAACGTCCATGCGCACCATCATCATCACCTCAAACCTTCAGACAAACTCACACACACACACACACACACACACACACACAGAGGAATGTGTGCCTATGGGAAGTTTTTTGGGGGCAGTAACCAGGCAGGGATTCACAGAACAGGAACTGAGTTATGAAATAGAGCAGAGAAAACAGCTTCTGGAGGTGGGATGTAAGCGAGATCAAGAGTGCTTATGGAGCTGGAACTTGAACTCAGAGTCAGAAACGACCAGGAGTCGATAAACGTCCCAAGAATCTGCAAACATGTTGGAAAGGACTTTGGGCTTCCCATTGAATACAGGATTAAAGAAAGCATGCCAATTGGGAATAAAAACCCAACAACGCTCAAGTGATGATCTCAGCTGACCTAAGAGCACAATAAAAATAGATGAGATCGGGCACGTTCGTGTGCATGGCCGTAGATCACAATAAAAATAGAATGTTCAAGAAAGTTAAGAAATAACTTAAGTTAAAAATATATCACACTTCTGGGAAAAGGGGTAGCTTAGAAACACGTTTGCAAGTCCTTTCCAGCCTATACTCATTCAAATAAAGAAAAATATCCTAATATAGAGAAGCCCCAATCTTATACATACTTAAAAAATTAACCGGCTGTGATTCCATTTGTACCAAATTGAGAACTGGTGCTGGGAGCTGAAGCATTAACACTGAAGATGGTGAGCATTGCTGTTATTGGTAGGGACAAAATTCTTAGGGTCCCACTATTACTACCCAACACAGAGATGGGGTGGGTTGTTTTCCCTTGGGAGCCGGCCCTCTAACTCCAGTGAGAGGCTTGGCTGAAAGAGGTTTTGTTTCAGCAAAGGGAAAAAACCCAGGGAAAATTGTTTCCTTGTCATGCAAAACCTAGAGGGTAATGGCCCTGGGAGGCCACACAACTCTAGCCCTGACCTGGCCATTCGCTGAGCTGATTGTGCCCTTGGGCAGGTGGTTATGGGGGGAAAGGAGGCGTGGCAACAGGGACTGGGGAGGAGGGACTATGTGCTAACTCACAAAACAAAATCCCCACTAGCATCTCCCTACCCAGATGTCTGCTGAAATGGCTGCCTTTTCCCAAAGTTGGGAATCAAACAGAAATCTGGGGACTCACCCCACTGTTCCCGCAGCAAAAAGACAAGGCCTCAAATCAGTGAAGCTGCTCACAGCTGTAGGATTTTTAACAACTTCTAAAAGAAACTGCAGCTGCCCAGATGATTATATCATTATCATCATCAAATACAAATAATAATAAACAAATGGAATACAAGAGAGAGTCCAGAAATAGAATTTTATATATATAGTAAACTGATTTTTGATAAAGATGCCAAAGTAGTTCAAATAAGAAAAGAATAGTCCTTCTGATAAATTGCGTTGGTGAAATTCCTTACCTCACACTATATATACATCAATCTTTATCTTACACTATTCATAAAAATGAACCCAAAATGGATCATAGATTTAATATAAGAACCAAATTATACATGTAAAAGCCAATACTATAAATCTCTAAAAGAAAATATAGCAGAAAAATTTTGCAACCATAGCCTAGACAACAGTTTCTTAGATAAGACACAGAAAGCATACACCATACACACAAAAAAGCTCATTGGTCTATATCAAAATTTAAAACTTTTGCTCTTCGAATATGTTTCTAAGAAATCAATGGCTAGAGAGAAAATATTCACAATATGTATATTTGCCAAAGCATTTATATCCAAAATATCTAAAGAACTCTTATAGCTCAAAATGAGACAAGCAACTCAACTTTTAAAATATGCAAAAGCTTTTAACAAACACCTTACAAAGAATATATATATATATAATGTAGCCATTAAGCACATGAAAAGATGTTCAACATCATTAGTCACCAGGGAAATAAGAATTTTTTATTCAAAACCGAAGCTATTAAGATGGCTAAAATAAAAGTGTAGGCAATACCAACTGTTAGAGAGAATATAGGCGACCAGAGATTCTCACACATTAATGGTAAGAATGTAAAAAGCTACAACCACTCAGAAAACAGTTTGGTGGCTCCTTATAAATTAAGTACATGCTTATATTATCATGCAGCAATTTCTCTACTCATTATTTGCCCAAGAAAAACATGCTCCCACAGTGATATGTACATGAATGTTCAAACAACTTTATTCATACTAGCCAAAAATTGAAAAAAATCCAAATATTCATTAAATGTCAATGATAAATAAATTGTGATCTATCCATACTACCCAGCATTAAAAGGGAGCAAACTCTTGACGTTGGCAACAAAATGAATGAATCTTAAAAACTTAAATTGTTGAGCTAAAGAAGCCAGACACAAAAGACTAGATATACTATAATTCTATTCATATAACACTCTAGAAAAGACAAATCTAATATACACAAAAGAAAGCAGATTGGTAGTGCCTTGGGCTGGTGACAGGTGGGTGGGGGTTGACTGGGAAGCAGAAAGGAACTATTTGGGATAAAGAAAGGGTTCCATATCTTGATTGTGGTGGTGGTACATGGGTTTGCACATGTAGCAACAGTCATTAAACTATACATTTAAAACGGGTGCGTTTCATCATATGCAAATATACTTCGATAAAGTTGACTTAACAAAACAAGAAAGAATAAATTATTTGTAAGGAAAAAGCAACATGGTATAAAAATTGTATATCTTTATGATGATAAACAGGGACCTGGAACAGCCTGCTACAGGCTTGGGATGCAGGATGATGGGATAGATACATAGAGCATAATTATCCATTAATGGATAATTAGAGATTCAGATTCTGATCAAGATAATGAGTTTACTTAGCAAGAGCGGCTTGTTCTCTTCCCTAAAGATGCAACAGAAATGTGAAAGAGGTGTTGATGAATTCTAGAACTTAAAGGAAAATGGTGAGAAGCCCCTGAAGAGATAGAAAGTTGTTGAGTCTTGGTGAGGGAGGGAAATGGGCTTTGGAACCTAATAGTAATAAAAATAATACAAATACAGAATGTTTGTTGTTTGCCAGACATGCTGCAAGTCTCGTATATGTATTAACTCATTTAATCCCCAGAACAATTCTATGAGTAGGAACTAACTGTCTCCATTATATAGATCAGCAAACTGGGGCAGGGGAAAGACAAATGGCGGGCTTAAGATCATAGAGCTGGTAAGGGCTGAGCAAGGATTGAAATCTAGGCAGCCTGGCTCCAGTATCAGAACCCTTCTCTCTGCACTATGCAGCCTCCCATTTCAGAGTCAGGAGCCACAGGGCTAGGGAATGACTAAGGACCCCATTATCCTCTGGCCATTTCCTGCCCCCAACATTGCCCTCCCTAGGTGAATAGCAGGATCATGGAAATGCCTACATAAGGTCGAGTGGAGAGGGCTCCTCTGTCCTCCATGGCATCTTCTGATATGATGAGGTGGGCAGGTGGCCTCTGATCATTACCTTGCTTCTCCCCACATTTGTGGCTGGGAAATTACACCAGCCCTGCAAAAGACTCATGCCTGGATAAAGTGGTTTACAAATTGCCTGAGGAGTGAGATTGCCTGGGGTACTGGAGGATCATGCTAACATAGCATGGTTGAGCCTGCCAGAGGCTCCCCCGCCCCACCCATCTGGAGATGTTCAGGCTTTCATCCCTTCCTGCAGACACATGGTCAACCAGGGTGGCCATCAGACACAAGGGAATATTAGCTTATAAGAAAAAAATAACAAGACATCCGAGGAGCAAAGACGCTATAAAGATGACAAACTGAAGAGCCAGCATCAGAGGAAGCAAAATTAAAGGACCAGCAACATAAATATCAAGTTAAGCATTATAGATGTCCTTGGAAATACAGGGGAGGAATTAGAAATGTGATAGTGTGAAAAAGAACAGCAGATATTATGAGGAAGACACAATGCCATGTGAGAAATAAGGTAAGTAAATAATTTTAACTTTATTACTGCCTATATAAATAAAAACATAAAATTTAAAAAATAGAAAGTATGTCTTTTTGGAATAGAGAACAAAAAAGACATAATAATTATGAATATATGTAAATATATTCATAATATCTATAGCTATTTAGCTTTAAAATACATAAAGCCACAACTGATAAAATAGGAAAAAACAGGTAATACAATTGTTTTCTGGAAGAAGTTTTAACACTTCCTTCTCAGAAACTTTTAAATCATACAGACTTAAAAAATTAAATACCAGTATAGAAGATTTAATAAATATAGGATTGGACATTTTTAAACCAGGATTTATCTACATATTTTTTTCTCGGCACATCTGAAGAAAGATGCTTATTATAGCAGTGATTCTCAAAAGTAGGAAGCCTGGTTGAGGAAGAGACAGAGAGAATACAAATTCATAAAATTAGCAATGATGAAAGAAATTTATAGAATCAGAAAAATTAAAGCTACTCAAAATTTAAAAGTCTGCACAAAATACATAAAATCCTAAGACAGTTGACTCAATAAGAATGAGACTCTAATATAAACCTAAAATATCTATCTTTCAAAAAAAAAAAAACTAGACCACAGCTAACCTAGACTTCACCTGCTTTAATTCTTAGAACTAGTATTTCGTAAGTACTTACCCTGTGTCAAGCACTCTTCTTTGTAGCAACTCATTTCATCTTCACAACAACCCTATGAGCTAGGTTCCATGATTATCCATTTTATAGAAGAAGAAACTGAGGCATGGGGAAATTATCTAGCTCAAGGTTACCCAATTCATAAATGTGCTATAAGCAAGCACTTATAATATATTAAATATTAGAAAGTGTAAGACAATATCATCATTATTTCCATTTTTTAAATTGAGGAATCTGATTTAGGGAGGGTTCATTAATTTTCCCAAGGTCAGAGAACTAGGACGTGATGGAACAGGTACTTGAATCCAGTTAGTCTCATTCTAAGAGCCTAGGGACAGGACCACTAACCGCCTCTTACCAAGATCAGGGCTAGTTCTCTATATATTCCTTTTGAAAGTGCCCAAGGTACATCGTTGAGGAGTGGGGAAATGAGCGCCACAAATAGCATGTAAAACAGCTGCTTAAAAAATAATATGTATTATATATAATATATTGTATGTCATAATATATACTTATTTTATTTATTTATATAAATTTGCTCTATTTATATGTGTATATATTTATTTATATAATAAAATTGATAATAATTATATAGAGTAAGAGAGAGAGAGAGAGAGAGAATAATTTGGGAGGCATAATATACAGCCTGATAAGTTTAGAGTCACATCGCATGCACTGGATCCCTGTTCTATTATTTATAAACTGTGTAAACAAGATATTTCATCTCTCCATGCCTCAGTTTCCTTTGCTGTCAAGTGGGCGAATAAGGTACCTAACTCATAGGGCTGTGAAGATGAAACAAGCTTGTTACGTGGAACAGTGGTTCAGCAAGGGTAACTGTTTACTAAATATTACTTGCTTTATGTGTTAACTAAGGCTATTTCTGGGGAATATCTCACTGTTGTTACTTTCGTAATCAGGGGAAACTGTTAAAAATGAGGCATAATAACGCTACTATAATTAAAACTATATGATACTGATGTAGGAAGAGGTAAATGACGAACTAGAACAGAGGTTTCAGATAAGTCCCAATTATACTGGTATCAATTGATAATAAAAATGTGGAATCGGTGGGAAAATGCGGGCTAGTCCATCCAACCAGTTGGGGAAAGCGCTTGGCTGCTTGGGTGGAAAACCAGCGTGGAAGTCGTGCAGGGCTGTGGTTGGCGTTGAGTGTTGGGCTAACCGAACTGCCTACCTGTCTGCTGTGGATTGGTGAGCTGGTTTGATTTAGTGCCCCTGATGTGGCTCTCTCGTTTCTCTTTGCTGAGTGAGCGTATCCACTTGAGGAAACAGATGGCTACAGCCCCCTTAGGACAGTGTTCTCAGCCCTGGCTGTACATTAGACACCCAGGAGAGGGGGGGAGGGGTGAAGCTTTTAAAAATACTGATGCCCAGGCCTCACTCCTGAGCATTGAAGTCATCATCTCTGGAACAGGACCCAGGTATTGGCATTTTTCGAAGTCTCCTAGACGAGTCTGTTATGCAGTCAGGATTAATAACCACTACTTAAGTGGGATATTATTTTACCAAAATGATATAGTCGATGTTGATTTCTTAGGAACAAAATTCTTCACACGAGTTGTTTATTAAGAGGCTCAATATTCCTGTTTCTTCCCTTCGGGAACCATTGTTGGCAGGTTGCATTTTGAATTTTTGCCCCTGGGAATGTTAATTGCTCAAGCTGTCATGACAGAATGGAATTTTTATGTTTCCTTGGTTAGAGTGAGAGAAGACTCTGTACAGCCTGGCTGAACTCTAACCTCTATGTCTATTCGGTTGGTACCTCAAACCCAGAAAAGCAAGTGGCCCTGTTTACTTGCTCATCACTAGCAATGCAGGATTAAGTTAAAGCAGAGCCAACACCACACCACCTCATGGAACCCAAAGCAATAAGAAAACCAAAGTCTTCCTAAAGTCAGAATTCTTCCTGTATTTCCAGATCTCCAGGGTTTCCAAGCCACTAGCCAGACACCTGTGCTTGACTTTCACCTAGAACTAAAGAATTTAAGGAAGGAAAGAGCTTATTCTAGGTCAGAAAGGTTCTGGGAAACTTTAAATAACATTGCCTCAGGAGAGTATATTTCTTGGCTTCTTTCTCTTGACAGGCGTGTCCGTCTTCAGGGTATAGGAAAAGAAAATCCTTTATCTTTTCTTAGTTCATACCTTTTTCTAGACCTACAGGCCTGAGCACATGCTGAAAACCCTGTCACAACTGCTTTGGGGGAGGGGAGCTGCTTAAGCTTAGACCACTAACGATAAGGTTGAGTTGGAAGGACCAGTTGCTAGTCACTTATTTCTGTATCCACAGTGTGTATGTAATAAGCCCAGAAATATAACTAACTGAGGCAGAAATGGCAAAACATCTCAGGTCTTCTAGAAACCTGTGAGAGCTATCTTGGGAGGTGAGGGCAAGTTGCAAATGGGAATGGCTTGATTGAGGTGTTTAAGAGATTATTTTGTGGCTTAATATGGACATGCTCCTTGCTTTCAGCACCCATCACAGACTTCTGGTCTCCATGTAGAAATGGAAAAACCGCTAGAAAACCAATACTGTGCAGACTAAGCGTTACACAGAAAAGTCGAGTTGGAATAAGAAGCATGAAAAAAAAAGTAAGAAGGCTCATTAAAGTCTCAGTCAGGTCTCAGATTCTGTCTCATGCAGAATGGCCAGCAGGGGTAGTGGGGTAAGAGTGAGCCCCACAGATCAACCAGATGTGTGAGAAAGGCAGAAGCAGCCTTTGCCTCTAGTGTTGGCCAGACTGCCATCTGCTGAACACGTCCCACTAAATCCTTCTGCTTTTATGTCACACACCTTGACCTCCTTCTTCTTTAGAGAGTTTCTGGGCCCCAAAGTGAGAAAAGCATGAGGCTGGTAATGAGAAGTCCAGAACTCTGGGGTTGTATGACTGAGGATACTACTCTTTCCTTCTCTAAGTCTCATTCCCATGTTTCAAAAGAACGAGAGGCTCTAGATTCACCCCCCTCTGACATAAGAACATTGACAGCACCCCATGTCTCCCTCATCATAGCAACTGTACTATATTTGCTTCCTCTGTTTCCCCAACCAGATCGAGAGCTCAATATGAGAGGGACCATTTCTGTCTTATTCTGCTTTGTGTCCCCACTATAGTGATATAAATATAGGTACTAAAAAATTATGTCTGTTAAATGAGAGGAAGGAAGAGAGGAAGGGTAAGATATCTTAGCAAGCCACTGAGTTGTTTCTTTGGTTTTTTTGTGTGGGGGGGGGGGTGAAAACTGCTAAAAGCCCTGAAAGTTTCTGCAGATTGGGAAGGAGAAAGCTGCTTCTCTTCAATCCCTATGAAGGGAAAATAAATGAGGTGAGAGGCAACTGGCCAGCGAGATGTGGCCTAGGTCACAGTGGAAGGCTCTGTAAACTTGAAAAAGCAAAGCTACCTATCGGGACCACAATTTTGTGAACACCTCAGGCTGGTCCTCCTGAAGCGTTGGCAGAACAGGAGGTGGAAAGGTTTTCTCTCAATGGTATCAGAGACACCTGCAGCCTTGCAAGAGCCAGCAGATGAGACCCGGTTAGAGATTTGACGTTCACACACGTAATCCTCTCTTTTCTTTCCTTGCTCCACCACTTCCACTTCCTACGAAAACCTTCCTAATAAGACCCTCTGCCTTCCCTCTAAGGAAAGGTGACTTTGCCTGAAATAATCCACGGTTTTAGCTTCTCATTCTCACCTTCTTTCTGCCTATAAAAACCTTCCATTTTGTACAACTCTTTGGAGCACGCTTCTAATTGCTAGATGGGACGCTGTCCAGTTCATGAATTGCTAAATTAAAGCCAATTAGATCTTCAAATTTACTCAGCTGAATTCTGTTTTTCTGTTTTTATTTTTATTTTAACATTATTAATCTTAATCAATATTATGCTAATGCAATACTTTTAAAAAGTCAAACCTGGGGAAAAAAATCTGTTTAACTCTCTATGGTGATGGATGTTAACTAGACTGACCTGGCGATCATTTCACAATATGTAAATTTTGAGTCATCATTATCATTATGTTGTATACTTGAAACCAATAAAATATTAAATGTCAATTATATCTCAATTAAAAAAAAAATGATGCCAAAAAAAGTTCATGATAAACAAAATGTCAAAATTCTAAATAAAGATAGGCTCTAATCCGCACTGGGTCTATACCCTGAGAGAAATGCTTCATTCTCCTCCCCTCTCTGTGCCCCCTCACTCTTCTGCCTCTCCTCGCCCGTCTCTCTCCACCCTGTGCCCCTCACCTCTCCCCTTGTCCTGGCTCTGACCAAACTCATTCTCATGTTAGTGCCTTTATCCTTGCTGTTCTCTCTGTCTGGAATATTCCTCCCAGATCTTTGCATAGTTGGCCCCGTCTCATTATTTGAGTTTCTGCTGTAATGTTATTGTCTCAGAAAGGCCTTCTCTTCTCTGACTCTGCACCCATCCCTGCCCCACCCTGCCCCACCCCCGCACTTACTCTGTGTTCCATTAGTTTTACTTTTTTCAGAGTACTTATCCCATGAGATTGTGTTGTTTATGCATTTGCCAATGTCTCATCAGTGTCTAACACAGCATATCCTTTAACTCTTTCATTAATCCTCTAGGATGGGTTAGATCACCACCATTTTACAGATGAGTGAACCCAGGCATGGAGAGGTTAAGAGACATTTTCATTTTATGTGACATAAGGTCACATAGCTAGTGAATATGTGAAGGCTAAAAACATCTGGAATTCTATCTCTTTTCACCACACCTACTGCTACCACCCATCCTTTGGGTTTCTTATTTCTTTTGCAAGGAAAGATTTAACTCTTTTATTCCCAGAGTCATCTCTGCCTCCTTCGCTGAGCCATTATTGTGAAAACAGTAAACTCCCAACTCTTCGCTCTATTAACAGCATCACCAACAGTGAGTTTGCATGCCCAGGGAGAGCTATAGACTGATACATCTCCTCAATCGGTCTGAGGCTGGGCCTGCTTCCTTCCTGCAAGTCTTGCCTGTAATCACAGAGACTATAACCAAACTCACCAACCTTCTTCCGACTTGTTTACTCCAAACCAATTTTGTGACTTTGAAGCTATGAACTAACCAACTGTCCAGTCAAGTCCGATGAGAAAGTAGCAGCTCTGGGAAACAGATCCTACCTGTGCTCCAGCTAATTTCTTCTTTGGCCGTTGTAAAAGGTTCTAGCTGTGCTTCTGGCTTCCTTAAGGCAGCATATTGTGTCTACGTGTGAGTGTGTGTGTGTCTTCCCCCATGCAGGTATCTGTGTGTTTTAAACAAGTTGAGATACCCTAAAATTCACTAGTAATTTTGTATAACCAGCATGACTATTTCAATTTTAAATACTGTCATCACCCCAATAAGATCTCTCATGCCCACGCCCAGTTACACTTAAATCGCATTCCTACTTCCAACCCCATGCAATCACTAATCTGTTTTCTTTATCTATGAATTGGCCTTTTCTGGACATTTCATATAGATGGAATCATTCAATATGTGATCTTCTGTTTCTGGTGTCTTTCATTTAGCATAATGTCTTCGAGGTTCATCCATGTAGCATGTATATATACTTTGTTCCTTTTCATTACTGAGCAATATTCCAGGTGTGAGGAATGCAACTCTGAGCAGCTCTGGCCAATGGCTCCCTCCTCTAGGTCTCTTTTCTGGAGAAAAAGTCCAGCATCCCTATTCCCGAGGCCTCCTCTGGCCCTGGGTAACCTTCCTCCAATTGTCTTCAGGGGAGGGCAAGTCTGAACCACCTCATCTTACACTTAGAAACAAGTTACTTTAGATAGGTCCTCAACCCAATGTCCTCTGGAGGTCGTGGGTTTCCCTTGTTAGGCTGAAAGCTCTTTGTAGGGAGGAATCAGGTTGTCAGTTGCTTCTCCCAGTTTCTAAGAACAGTGCTGAGCAGAAAGAAGTATGTGACATGTACGTGGGAGGGATGCTTGTGAGTGACGCAAGGATGCAGCAAGGGACTATGGGAAATCCCTCTGCCCTTCCCTTCCCTTCAGCCCCAGTTGCCTGGCGCTCAGTGTGTGCTTTAGCGCTGCAGCATTGAGCGCGTCCAGTGAAGCACGAGCAAGAGCTTGGCTGCGTCAGCTCCCCTGAGGCCACAGGCCCAGATGTCCCTCTTGTCAGCTCCACAGAATACACTAGAAAGAGCACAGGGTCCTTCCAATAAGCTCTGGCCCTGAGTGAACTTAGGAAAGGTTTCTTTTCTAGAAACGGGGGTGGTGGAGGTGGGGGGAAGTACCTACCCCACAAGCTGTGAAGATTGAATGAGATAAGGCATCTATAGCATAGTCAGGTCCACAGCACGGCAGCGCCCTTCCCCCAGTGCTTTCCTCCTCTCCCTTCCCATTCCTCCCTCTCCCTAGGTCAGTAGATAATAGAATTTTGAAGCTACTTTAGTTTCAGTAAAAGCAGTGCTCATGTGATGCCTAAAGGTATTTCTATCGCTGTGGAGGGAGTTAACATGTTTGGGGAAGCAGTTTCAAGGCCTCTGAATTCAGTTCTGATACAGCTGAGCTGATGCAAGGCAGCGTGACAAATGGGCAGCACTCAGATGTATTTTATTTGATTTGTGTAATAGAAGTCCCAGGGAGGTATTGCTTGTTTGTTTCAAATTTTGTATTTATTGTCAACATTTTAAAATTTAGAGATTTCATATTATAATCTGGATTTCTGTCTTCTCTTGGAGATAAAAACAGAGCATCTGTTCATTGGGTTTCATGCTTCGAAGGGCAAGCACCCTCCAGATGGCCTCAGTCCCCATGGGTTTTTTTCTTGCTCCAAAGACAAGTGTGGGTCCAGCTTCCCTCCTCCACTAGGACCAGCCCACCCACGGCTGCACTGCTCAGAGGTGCTCCAGGTCAACAGCTCAGACTGTCTAGTCTTGCCTCTGCGCAGACTGCAGGCTCTGAGAAGCAGTACTCCCAAGTGGCTCCTCGATGGGACTTGGACATCAGAGGGCACCAATCCATGGGCTTTCGTGATTGTCTCAGGGAAGCCGGGAAACTCCATGAGAGCAGGGACATATGTGTGTCTGACTTGCTCCCTGTTGTCTCCCCATTGCCTAGGTCACTCCCTGGTACACAACAGAGCCTCAGTAAAAACTCGATGAATAATGAATGGACAAATGACTGAAGGAACTGGCAAATGTGGATCAGGGACTAGAGTGATAACAACTGTATACCACTCTGCTAGATATGTTGGTTTTGTGATCCTGCCTATTTCTCTTTCGTGAGCCGTGATAAAATCGTTAAAAGGGAAGATAGTCTGTGTGCTGGCTTTCTGGAGGAGGGAGCTGGGGAGATTTCTCTTTACATTCCACCCACAGCATAGGAAGGACAGAAAGCTTAGGGAGCCAGCCAGGGGATTAAAAAGCCACCAAAGGGGGAGGGCCAAGAAGGAGAGAAGCCTGCTGGGGTTTTCCTCCTGTGGGCATCAGTGGAGAAAGACCTGCTCCACAGATCTTAACCTTGACTTGGTTATAACCTGAGGCAAGGCCTTCACCCCATTTTGGGGCATGTCAGGGGATGCCATCTACTGAGGTTATCAAAAGGGAGACGCCTCATAAATGCAGCTAGTTGTTAGCTTGGACGGTGTCAAAGCTACGGCATGACCAACCATAGTGCATGACCTTCCTCTTCTGCTTCTCTGTTTAATTTCCTTCCTGCCTACTTTCTCTGCTAGATGGGCAACTATGGTGGCTCAGGACCAGGGAGCCCCAGACTGATGAAGCTGCTTCCTTCCCTCCGAGTGGGCTCAGACGTGGATCCTTTATCCTCTTCTGGTACACAGCGGGTGCTCCAGTCCAGCCTGTTTGTCCTGCAGAGATGAGCCACGAACCCTTTTGGGCAGTGGGAGCCCAGATGAAAGAACCAGGCCCCAAGCACTGTACAGCAAATTGCTACTTCTTTTCCTTCTGGCCACATGTCTCTCTCTTTGGGCAAAAGTTAATTTTAATCAGCCTCTATCAACTTCCTGAGGTTGGTTTTCCTTCACTATGATTTTTCTGAAAGTTTGTGCCTCCCCATTTCTGGTGCACAGCAAACCTGGGGTGCCCTGAGGGCTGGCTGGGAAGAGAGTCTGAGCAAATTTAAGCATCTGAGATGCTTCCCCTTCTGCCTAACCCTGGAGCGTAATTTCCCGCCATCACGATGATGTCATAATGGGGGTTTGGGGTTACCAGGGAAGGTCCTTTGCTATCATATGTACCATCGCACCACCTTTGGGCTTTTTCCTCTCATTTGTTACTCAGGCTCCAGAGTAACAGATGCTCTGTCATACTCACTTCCTTGTGGAGGTGGTAATCATGGCTAACATTTACTGAGTATTTATTTTGTTTGACCAGGCATTAAACCAAACTCTTTATCTTCATTATCTCTTTTGATGCTCCTAAAAATTATACGAGGCATATAATATTATTTCCTTCATCTTTCAAATGAAAAAATAGGCTTAGAAAGGTTACGTAATTTACCCAAAGTCACCAGCCAATGAGTGATAGAGCTAGAATTCAGACCCAAGAAATGAAACTCCAGAGCCTTACATCCTAAAATCTTTTTTATATTTTATTTTATTTTATTTTATTTTTCTTAAAAACTTTGAAGTTTATAATACAGTCTTGTTGACTATAATCACTAGACTGTGCATTAGATCTCTAGGACTTACTTGTCTATGGGTTGCAAGTCTGTACCTTAAAAATATGTCTCCAATCACACCCCTCCCCCTTCCACATCCCCTGGTAACCACAATTCCGCTCTGCTTTCATGAGTTCAGAAAAACCCTACATCCTTACCACCATTTCCCTATCATGTCCTAAAGCCAAGGGGTTGAGGAAAGAGGGTAGATCTGTCTGAGGGTTTCTTTAGGGTCTATTAGTGAGTCCTCTCTACGGCTAGAAAGCCACCATCTGCGTGGAACTCGAGGTAGCTCTCTGGTCCCCCCAGTTCCCAGCTGATGGGGAAGACGTTCAAATGAGCCAGCCTCTGATCAGCTTGCAAGGGCTCATGGTCTTGTGGAAGTAATGAACTCATCTCCACCCTGCGTCTCCCCGCCCACAACTGCTTCCTCTGGAAAGGGACCCTCCTGGACCTTGACTAAAAGGGTTCCTGCCCTGCAGGAGGCCAACCCTTGACCTACAGTCCCAAAGAACAAGCCCTCACTGCTCATTAGTCTCCTGCCCCGGCTGGCTTCTGTTCTACCTATGCCTCTCTGCTGCCCGGGAAACCACCAAGTTACCTGAGATTAACACCACCTGGCAGAACTCTGCCCTCCCATTTAGGGGACCATAGGAAATCTGGTTTAACTGTCAAACCTTTTGATCTAAAACTGAGGTTCATGGATGCTCAGATTACACGTGGAAAATCTCAGAAGCTTTTTTCTTGTGAAAGAGTAGGAGTGGAAAATATAGTATATTTTAAAATTCAGCTTTTTTCATCCTCTTTTTAAACTTTGAGGCTAAACTCTTGTTCCCACACCATGAAACCCATAACTTCCACTTCCTAAGTTCTCTAGCCATTTTAAATAGAAGAGCTGCCAATAAGCACACTGCTCTCTGTGCGTGCACACGCTTGCACACACATAGGCTAATTTTTTTCGGGTTACAGAAGTAAAATATGTCCGGCGTGGTGTAGATGCCTTATGAAGATGGATCTGACAAACCTTGCTGATGGGCTAGATGTAAACGATAAGAGAAAAAGGGAGGAATCAGGAATTATGCTGAGATGTCTGGTCTGAGCATATGGATATAAAGGAGGCTAATGGAAGAAAGTTTCTAGTGGGAAACTCACGATTCCACTTCCTCAAAAGGGGGTATGCTATCCAAGAAAAGCTGGAGAGGAAACTGTCCCACCCTCACACGGAGGAGCGAGGCCAGGAGGCCAGGAAGGGCGGGGGGACGCGCGGACCCACTGCGCTTGCGCTGTCACTGCTGCTGCAGATCAACAGTGGGCAGGAGCAGCTTCCATGATAACAGAAGATTCTAGGGTATCAGGGGAGGCAGGTATCCCAGACAGGAGGCTGTACACCACTGCATCATGTGCCTTGAGTGGCTATTGAGCCAAGGAGAAAATGTATGGGATAACTGGTTCCCGTGTAGCTAAACACAGAGAAGAAACCACAAGAGCAAAGTTCCCCAATTGGGACAGCGCTTGGCCCAGCTCCCTGCAGGCTTCTGTGCCAATGAAGTAATGGGTGGTAAACGTTTCTTCTTCCTGAGGAAGTACCTCAAGAACAAGAATAATGCTAATGACAAAAATGCCAGATGCAGATGAGGTGGCAGGGGAAGCTATTCGTGGACAGTGGTAACCTAGCAGGACCTTGCAAAATAGACCACAAAATGCAACCTTCTGGCACAGAGACATTAAATAACCAGCCTAAGTTCACGCAGCTAGTTAGGGACAAAGCCAGACTCTAAGCCCAGGAAGTCTGTTTCTAAAGGTGGTGATTTAACCTCTATGCTACACTGCCTCTCAAAGCAAAAGACAGTATGCATCACCCCACTAAAACCCCGAGACACACCTCTGCCCTTCCCACAGAAATTCCTTTTTCAGGCCGAGGTGCTACAGGCTTGCAGAAGAGTCACGTGGGCCCTATCATTTGAGGGCAGAGCCTATGACAGTCTCATGGGCATTGTTCACCACTCTTGGTTTTCCATTCACTTTCCCTACCTGCATTACCTGGAGCCCTGCAAAGCCTCATTCCGCTTAATATTTCCATGGCAGGAGTTTCGAGAAAACACAGGCAACATTTATAAACCCCAAACCCAAGTAGGTATGAAATCCTCTTCAAAGAAGCGTAGTCCACTATCTAAAAGAATTTTTCAAAAGAAGCCCAATCTCTATTGCATTAGGAAGGAGTTAATTCACAATTGCCAAGAAGATTGTGTGGGATAGAACCTTTAAAAGTGAGACTGCCAAAAAATAGTCCATAAAACTTATAAACAAATGCTTCTTGAGAATCTTTTCTTTTTCCGTTACGCCATCTGTAAAATTAACTGCCCACCCCATCCACTAGTTGCTGATAGCAAAATGAGGTTTGCAAGAGAATTTTGCCCCCCACCAAAGGAAAAGTCCAGTGTTCTTCATAGGAAGAACAAAGCAGGAACACAGTATTACAGTAAATGTGTATCCCTACTGAAGCCTTAACATATAAATGAGACATTGGAACTTCTCTGATTTAGCAGTTTCCAAACTGGATTCACAAAGGTAGCACGTTGAGCTTTTTGAATCGAATTTAAAACAGCATGAAAGTGAAAATACAACGGAAAAATAAAAACGCTGTCAATTAAGCTAAATGTCCTAAGTATTTGTTGACTTAAGAAACAAATATGTAGAGTATTTTTATATCAGTCAATTTGAACCAAACTGATGACATATGCAGGGGAGCAAGACTTCAAATGCTCTGGAGAATAACAATTTTGCAGCTTCTTTCATGCATTTGAAATTAAGGAGGGAAAGTAAGGTTACATGAGGTGGGAGAAAGCAAGGCAAGGATCGGATTACAGAATAGTTAAGATTAGTGCTCTGTCGAGGGTGGTTACATTTATTTGCAAGGTGTGTTAACCTAGGTGCCAGAATCAATAGATGAAGCTTGCTTAAGGCAAAGAGAAACTTTTACTAAAGCAGTTATATGCCTAAGGCATAACTACCCACCAAGACCTACCCAGTTGGAATTTATGAACAGATCACCCTATGAGGTTACTTTCCACAGAACTGCTTTTTTTGGTCCATGTAATATAAGATGCATTGGGTTTTAGAAATGGTAGAATGTGAAAAATAGTTCATGTCTTAGAATCAATGAAATGTGGTTGTGTCATTATTGTTAGGGTGAAATGGGCACTCACAGTAAGAGCTCAATAACTGTTAGCTCTGAACATTAATTATTGAAATTTCTTGGCTATTCATATATTTAGGATTTAATCCCCATAGAAGTAGAAAGCCGTATTCAGGGAAAGTAATTCATTTACTCATGGCAGAATGGAGAAGTATAGGTTTAGTTGGTGAGTGGGATGGTCGTGAGGAGGTTGCCTGAGGCCAGAAAGACAGGCTTCTTGGAGCTGGGGTGACACATTCTGCCCATTGTCTGAAGGAAGACCTGTAAGTCTGGTCACTGTGTAGAACCAGGCTAGAGAATGGGTGGCCCTGCCTCCTGGAAGCAAAGTCACAGTGGGAAAAGCCTGGGCAAAAAGGTTTAAGAAACCTGTATTATTACCTTAAAAACGAGGCTGTGAACTAATAACACTTGCTAAGAAAGGGTCTCTCACCATCCAAGAGAGTAATTGCATTCTTAAGTGTATGAAGGAAGACTAAGGCTGCCCCATGACACCTCTTCGCCTCCCACAAATTTCTGCGTGGGACCAATGTGCCCTCATCCTTTCCGTATCCTTCTCTACATCTTTGATTTCACATACATTGTCAGCTAGGACTTCCAGTCAAACTAAGGAGTTGGAACCCCAAGGCTTTCATGGAGGATGGATGCCATCAGTCAGAGCAAGATGAACCAAGCAGGTGACAGCATGTTAGACCACTCTACGTTTCATTCCACTGAAACCCACGTTAGAGGAAGAGCCACAGCAGCTGCCCGCAGTCCCATGTTGAGGAGTCGTTGCAGAAAGCAGCTTTTTGCCAGAGTCCTAGAGCTTTTCTCTGGCCGTTAAAGTGGTGCTCATCCCTGGTGAACTAATCCCAGGCCTGTCTAGGTGAGTATACAGCTTCGGTAGCTCCATGTTGGGCAGGGAGGACTCATGGCAAGAGCCAGGCTGTTTGAGAAGAGGGCTGTGGGTTCTTTTCTACTCAGCATTTGACTATGAGGTTTTCTATCGAGTAAGGCTTAGAAAGGAGACAGCCTACACTTCCTGTTCACAGACAATCATGGCTCATACAGATTCATCCCGCCTACATACATGTTACATGCACAGTTCTCTCCCTTATGGAAAGGCGTAGGAAATTACAAAAGGAGAGTTATACCTATCAATCAAGTTTTACTTAAAGCCCCTGATGTCCAAAGCTGACTTGGGTTAAATCTATTTTATAATAATATCAGTAAGTAAATTATTTAAGCAAATAATTTTATGACAGAATACATGATTCAAACCAATCTTGGGAAATGTGAGAAGTTTACTTCCTCTAATGCACAAATAATTTTTTTTACGTTTTGAATTTAGAATTTATGATTTTTAAGCTGAGGGTCACCTTTGAAGTATAAAGCTAAAAAGCAATAACTTCCCATCTTGAGGCTTCTAGTCAATCCTCCAATTTTAACACATTCTTTAAATATTCAGTGTACATCAAAGAGAGACTTTGATCAAAAACATATTATTTCAGCCAAGGCCAAGCATAGTTCATTTTCTTTTTGGCCAGTACAAGTAAGCATGTGAGTGCATGCATGCACACACAAATATTACTCTGATTATGTTGATTTCTCTGAGGAAGCTTTAACCAAAGACAGAAATCCACTATTTGTGATTTACAAAACCCTCCTTTTCAAATGAAAAGACTGGTTTCCAATAATTTCCATTTAATTCCTTGTTCTACGTAAAAGGCTGGGGATCACCATCGTATCAGCAACAGCAGACATTTCACTCTACCCTACATCTCTTCATGTTTTAGTTTTCCCCTCTTTCTCCTTAGCAATGTCTTCCTTGAAATACCAGGTATGCAAATTCATTAATAAACTCCTCTCCACAGTAAGGTCTCTGAGGAGGAGGTCAGTACCAGATTGCTCGAATTCTTACTGAGAGAGAGCTAAGTGAGACCCTCATGAGGCAAAGATCAGGACAAAGTCCTTTAGTTCTTTCAAAAAATATTGACGAGTAGAAGTATGTATTACCTTTAAGGATCAAAGGAATGCTGTTATAGGACCTTTTTTAAAATTTGTTTTTTATTTTATTATTTTATTAAAATAAACATATTTTAAAATGTCAGTTGACATACCACCTTATATTAGCTTCAAGTGTACAACATAGTGATTAGACATTATATACCTTATGAAATGATCACTACAATGAGTCTAGCACCCACTTGACACCACACACAGTTATTACAATATTATTGACTATACTCCCTGTGCTGTACTCTACATCCCTATGACTATTTCATAACTACCAATTTGCACTTCCTAATCCCTTGCCCTTTTTCACCCAGCCCTCCAATCCCCCTCCCATCTGACAACCATCAAAATGTTCTCTGTGCCTATGAGTTTGTTTCTGTATGCTTCTTCATTTATTTTGTTTTTTAGATTCCACATGTCAGTGAAATCATATGGCATAGGACCTTTTTAAAAATATGTAATTCACTGAAGGAAACTGGACTTTTGGGTGGTAAATACACAATAGCATATACAGATGTCAAATTATAATGCACACCTGAAAATTATATAATTGTATTAACCAATGTTACCCCAATAAACTTAATGGAAAAAATAATAAAAAAATAAAATAAAATAAAATATGTAATTCACAAGCTTGTGGAGGTATAATTTACATGCTATAAAATTCACCCGTTTAAGATCAATCTCTTTAATACATTTATAGAGTTGTGCAACCATCATCACAATCTAACTTTAAATACTTACATCACCTCAAAAAAGAAACTTTATGCTTATTTTCAGTGCCTCTCCATTTTCTTCCTCTTTTCAGCTACTATGGATAGCACTGCTATAAACTTCTGTGTACATGTTTTTGTGTAGACATATGTTTTATTTCTCCTAGTAGTGAAATTACTGGGTATCTTATTTCCCTATTGCTCCTATAACAAATTACCACAAACCCCGTGGCTGACAACAACACAAATTATTTTAAAGTTCTGGAGGTCAGAAGTCAAAATGGTTCTAACGGGCTAAAATCAAGGTGTCAGCAGCTTCGTTCCTTCTGGGGACTCGAGGAGATAATGCATTCCTTGCATTTTCCAGCTGCTCACATTCCTTAGTTCATGGCTCTTGTAATTACGCTGGGCCCACCTAGATGATCCAGGATAATCTCCTCATCTCAAATCCTTAACTTAATAACGTCTGCAAAGTCCCCTTTGCCAGGTAGGGTAATGTAGTCACGGTTTCTGGGAATGAGGATGTGCCCTTCTGCGGGACATCGTGATCTTGTCTGCCACGGGATACATGGTAATTCTACATTAAACACTTTGAGAAACTGCCAAACCATGTGCCAAAGAGGCTGCGCCATTTTACATTCCTACCAGCAATACAAACATGTTTCAGTTTCTCTAGATCCTGGCCAGCACTTGTTATTGTTTATCTTTTTGTATTATAGCCATGCAAAAGTTAAGTCATGCTTGGCACTAGTAGCATGGAGAAGGCTGTCTCAGGAAACAGAGAGGAACTGAAATGGTGGGCTGATCCCACAGAACCCAGATTGAGATTTGGATTCTGTGAGATCAGAGATCTGTTTTCTCTTTTAGGTATCTGGGACCTGACACAGGATTATGGGTTAGGAGATGGACTAGCTGTTTGCATAATGACCGATTTTATAAAAGGCTATTAAATTGAGGTAAATGTCAGCAGGAGGCCAGCTCCCAAACTGTAGAACCTAGAAACTGGGGAAAGAAAAATTAGAGAGTCAAGAGGGTATGTCAAGAGATTCACATCAGGGAATGAGCCTAAGTTCCATGCCAACTCTGGACACCCTTGCCTATTTGTCCCTTGAATAAAGGACATCAAACTTGTTACTAAAATGTTTTAGTTTTGTCATTTGATGCTATCTATTTACAGACATATGTGTACTTTTATATATACTTATATCTGTATACATAGTTGTAAAGTTATAAAGTTCATTTAATGTACTTTATTAATTGCTCATATATTTTCCCCATTTCTTAGGAATTACAAAAGTTATCATTTTTTGCACAAGGTATCTCTGATGCAAAAATACAGTGACAATGTCCTTGAATGTGTGCGAATTGATTTTGCAAAAATTCAGCCAAGAAGGGAATGTAAGTTTTTGGAAAATCAAAAAGTATTTGTTCTTTTGACCTGTAAGGAGACCCATCCAACTCATCTGTGCTCTCGGGCCCAAAACAGAAGACTTGAGAAATAATTTTGTCATGACATGTGTTTTTTTTTCTGTTTTCCTTTAACAGTTTTAATACGCTTCCTCCCTCTGCCGTGTTCTATTTGTTGTCCTAACACTTGTCTTCAACAACTTTAGTAGCAATGACATTGAGTGAGGTAACTTCCCAAGGTGCCTAACAAAGCTAGCCTCCAAAACAGCTCTGGCCGCTGCCTCACCGTTCTTCCTGCAGCAGCATGCTTCCTCAGCGCTCCTGAGATGTACACCACAGGGCTGGTTCTACCACGGCCACAGAGCAGCACGGGCTGCAGTTATCAGAATTGAAAGTTTTCTCTTCTCAGACTAGCTCATATACTCAAATAAATCACAAAAATTGCTTTTGCAAACGTGGTTGGAAAACGCCCTTCATCCCTTCCAAGGGCATGAAAAAGAAGGAAAAGAGAAAAGAAAGAGAAAGGCATCTGGAGCGTGTTTGATGTCATTTCCTATTGCCTTTTCAATTTCCGAAATCAGCCAGTGTCCCATTTCTTTTCCCACTTTAGTCCAGACCTGGATGTGGGAAGCAGCTCTAGCTGAAAGGCTTCTCCTGAAGGCCCAAGGAAGCTCCAGAAAGAAATGAGATCGCAGTGTTTCCACCTCTCTAGAAAGCCCAAAACAAGTCACCATCTATACGGGGTCAAGATGTCTCCTGCCCCCGCTCTTTGTTCATGCTCCTGCCTTATTGACACAAGTCAGAGGGAAGTGTTCACTGCGGAGTCAAGCACATCTCTTCTGTCTCATTTTCACAATAACAAGAATGGTAATCATTGAAATACTCCCCCCCCCCCCCCAAAATTAGAATCCTCATATAGTGCTGATGGGACTGCAAGCTGGTATAGGCTGTGTTTTAAGAAGTCAAACATTTTGTTAAGTGAAAGAAGCCAAACACAAAAGGTCACATATTGTATGTTTCTCTAATTATGAAATTTCCAAAATAGGCAAATCCATACAGACAGAAAATAGATTAGTGGTTTTCAGTGGATGGGGGAGGGAAGAATTGGGACTGCTAATAGATATGGGGCTCTTTTTGGGGTGATGGAAGTAATCTAGAATTAGGTAGAGTAATGGTGCTCAACATAGTGAATGCACTAAAAACTACAAAGCTGTATACTTTAAAATGGTGAATTTTATGTAATATGAATTATATCTCAATTAAAACTAGAAACACTGGGGTCCCACATTTTAAAGAGTCTGAATTAAAGCAACAACTTTTATGGTTATATTCAATTAGATGAAAGATACCTTTCCTAATTTGGAAAATAAAGAGAATGTAGAGAAATAGGAAGGCCAGTCATTTCTGATCAGGATGATCAATTGATCTACTTGTATTTTTGTAAACAAAATAAAAGTCAAACAGAAACTTACCATAAATCTTACATGGATTTCACTCCTCAGATTCTACCCAAAGGAAATGAAAACATGTTCACACAAATACTTGTACAGGAATATTCATAGCACAGTATCTAAAAACTGGTTTACCAACTGGTAAATAGAACAATAAAATGTGTATCCATGAAATACTATATCAAATACTATTCATCGATAAAAGGAATGACATAATGATACATGATATACAAAATACTTCAAAAAGATTATGTTAAATGAAAGCCAGACACAAAGGACTATAGATTATATGATTTCACTTGTGTGAATTTTGCAGAAAAGGCAAATATGTAGAGACAGAATACATACCATTGGTTGCCTGGGGATGAAGAGAAACTTCTAACACTGGTGCTGGTTACACAGCTAATATAAATTTACTAAACTCATTGAAGTGTATATTTACAATTAGTGAAAAGAATGGGGTAAAAGAACCATCAACAAGGTAAAGAGACAAACGTCCCAATGGGAAAAATATATTTGCAAGCAACGCCTCCGATGAGGGCCTAATATCCAAAATATACAAAGAACTCATACAACTCAATAACAACAAAAAACAAACAATCCAATCCAAAAATGGGCAGAAGACTGAACAGACACTTCTTCTAAGAAGACATGGCCAACAAATATATGAAAGGATGCTCAACATTGCTAGCTATTAGGGAAATGCAAATCAAAACCATAATGCAATACCATCTCACAGCTGTTAAAATGGCTATTATCAACAGGACAAGTAATAACAGCTGTTGGAGAGGATGTGGAGAAAAAGAAATCCTCATACACTGCTGGTGGGACTGAAAATTGGTACCGCCACTATGGAAAATAGTATGGAGGTTCCTCTAAAATCTGACAGTTGATCTACCATATGATTCAGTAATCCCTCTACTGGGTATTTACCCCAAAGACTTGAAAACCCATATCTGAAAAGATATTTGTGCATCGATGTTCATAGCAGCATTATTCACAGTGGCCAGGACATGGAAGCGACCGAAGTGTCCTATGATAGATGATTGGATAAAGAAGCTGTGGTACATATATACCATGGAATATTACTGAGCCATAAAAAGAGATGAAATACTGCCATTTGCAAAACATGGATGGACTTCGAGATAATCGTGCTAAGAGAAATACGCCAGACAGAAAAAATTGAAAGCCACATGGCATCACTTATGTATGGGATATAAACCTAAAAGCAATAAACAGTCAGGACAAACAAACAGAGACTCATGGACATGGACCATAGATTAGTGGTTACCAAGAGTTGCAGGGAGAGGGGAGAATGGATGTAGATGGGGTACAAGGGGTCGAATATGTAGTGACAGAAAGAAATCTAACTATGGGAGGGGAACACACAATGCAATATATATATGCCTTCCTGTTAAAACGTACACCTGAAACTTAATGGATTTCGTTAACCAATGTCATCCCAAAAAATTTAATTAAAAATAAACTTAAAAACAAATGAATGAGGAGATAGAGAAGGGAGGAAGGGGAGAAGGTGAAAAAGGAGAGGAATGGGGGAGGAGGTGAGAGACAGAAGGAGAGAAGGAAGGGGGAAGAAAAGAAAAGAACGAAATAGAAAGAAATACTTTAAAAACAAAAAATATAAAACAATCTGACGAAAGTAACACAAATTTTCAGATTGATACAAAATACCCAGAAAAGTTTAAAATAAAATATGGGCAAAGATATATCAGGCAAACACAAACAAGCCTGGCAATATTCACAGCAGAAAAGTGGAATTCAAGGCTTAAGTCTTCAATGGGACTTAAGAGAATCATTTCATAAAAAAAAAGATTTTTAAAAAATCATTTCATATAAATAAAGAGAATCATTTCATATAAATAAAAAATAAAAGAAGCAGTAAAGAAACATTAAAGCTTGTCATGTTCTAATTTTCTTTTTTAATTAAATTAATTGGGGTGACATTGGTTAATAAAATTATATAGTTTTCAGTATAGAATTCTATGACACATCATCTGTATATCGCATTGTATGTTCACCGCCCCAAGTCAAATCTCCTTCTGTCACCATGTGTTTGATCCCTTTTACCCTTATCTATCTAATTTTCTAAATACACAATTGTAACAATATGATTGTAACCATTCCTACTAATCTATCGCCAATTAAATGGACAGTAAACAAATTTATTAAATTGTTGGATAATACATATATGTGTGAATTATTACATATATTTAATATGTATAAAATAGTTTATTTTTTAAATGTCTAAAAAACAGTTGCACAGAGAAAGTGCCCAGCAAGAAAAAGTTCATTAAGTTCTGAAACACAGAACTTTTTCAGACCATATTCTCTGAGTACGAAGTGTAAGTAGACATTAATGATGAAATGATGACTCAAAAATAAAACCCCTACGGTATAGGAAAGGAATTTTTAGCTGCTTTTCCCCATGGCACATGCTTCTCTGCCCACTCCCTTCCTGCCTCACACTCTTCACCCAAGCCAGGTGGCTTACAGCAGCTGCTCATTTCTCCATCTTCTCACTTCCTTGTGCTTCTCTGAGTCAGCATGTCTGGGGACCTCTGATGCCCCACTGGTAGTAATCAGGGTACCTCCTCTTAGAGCCCAGCCGGCTCTTGCAACATGATGCCTGACTACTTGGTCCCAAGATTTAGAGCAGGGCCTCCGCTGACCCAGGGTTTTGTGCTCCATTCTAACTCCTCCAGAGTTTCTCACTGAGCATTATTAGGGACTGGCTGAGCTAGTCATAAAACGATACTTTGATTCCCATTTCCTTAGTGTTTCTTACTTACAGGAATCTCTAAGGAGTATAGAGTTGCTCGATGAGGATAATTTATGCACTTCTGCATCCCCAGGCATAGAAATTACTGACATATGTCATCGATATTCCATTTTGATGTTTAATATCTATCCATTGGAAACTAGAAAAGACTTCTGTCCACTCCAAGACATTAAAATATCATTGCAAACTGTTTAAAAATAGAACTTATAAAAACTAAGATGCTGCCACTTAATAATGCTTTTGTTACCAAAGAATAACAATATATGTTAACATTTAAGACAGAGATTTAAACAAAATCTACTCTAAAAGAATCTGGATGATAACAATAATAAAGATAAAGGTAAAAACTAATTAATTAGGAAACAAAATTGGAAATTGGATTAAACAGATAAGTAAATCCAAGAACTGCTTTTTTGGGAAAACATAAAAACAAAGAAACACATTTCTGGCAAATCTAGTTGTTTAAAAAATAAGGCAACACAAATAAATACATTTATCCGGAGTTTAAAAAGGATTTAATTACCAACATGAAGATTTAGAAATCATTAACAAAGGCCATAAACTGTTGTGTGCTAATGAATATAAAGATCTCAGGGAAATATATAATTCTTGCCTCTGCCAAGCTCCCTAGCACCCCTTGTATCTCCATCACACCCCTAAAGCTTCACTTCTCCCTTCAGCAGCCCCAAAGCAGAAAATTCCCTTAGAACAAGGCCATTGGCCTACACTTTAGGTGTGGCATGGCTGTCTGACCCCTTTCTCTATCTAAAAATGCAAAAAGTTCAGGTTACCCTGCAATCCTCAGGGCACAATGCCCATCCCTCTCAAGTAGTTTTGACCTTGTCTTTATTCAAGCTAAATTGCAGCCCCACTTTTAGTCCTGTAAGAAAGCCTAAGAAAAAGCTTGGAGAACGTGGAGATGAGAAGGCATAGAGTCCAGTGTCTGACCTGGAAAATAGTGAACTAACGACTTTGTTATAGAAGAAAGTGAATGGGGGTGGAGGGTAGGATGAAATGGATGGGGAGAAGATAGTGAATGTTCCATGGGGAAAAAGTTAAACAACCTTGCACCAGGCTGATCAGTTAAATTTCTGAACTAGTCCCATCTTTTCTAAGTTTTAGTTGTATAACTTCTGATTTTACCTTTTCTGTAAATTGGAGATAATTGCCACTTACTTCACAGAATTACTATAAGGAAATAAGGTAACACATGAAGAAATATTTTTGCAAAGAGCAAAACTTGATACTAGAGCAATGCAGAGAGAGGGATCTCACTGCTTTTTGGGGGGTGAGATAGGACAACACATAATGTTCAGCTTTCAAGTACAACTCTCACCCCTCATCTGTCACAGTCTTCTTTTGTCTATCCAGATACACCTGGAGCTGCCCGCCCATGGGCTGCTGTGAGTTGAAGACCTGTCAAGTCAGAAGGTCCAGTTGTCCCAGCCAAGTAGGGGGAGCATACTTCCAGAGCTCATAAAGATGTAAATAAGGGCAACATGAGACCCTGCCTTCTCCCCTCAGGCACCCAGATTTCTTGACCACCAACACTCCTGGGCAAGAAGATGGGTGGGGATATAGATCTGGAGAACCTACCTTTAATTAAGAAACAAATATTTGAAAACCCCGTCAGGATCAGACCTATGTGGGAAAGCGTAGAGCAGATGAAGCCTCAGGCAGCAGCTCAGCCTGAGTGGGAGTGGGGGCTTTTTGATTTGTCCGTATACTGGTAAGTGATGGAAATCTACTCCTCTGTCTCTCCTAGCAAATATTTAGTGACATCAACATTGATCATTAGTGCTCTGTGGAATGGATATTTTATGGAGAGAAATGCAAAGAAGACTTGAGTCTGATATCATGAGTAGCAAGGTCAGAGGCTGCACTTAGAGGTGGAAGGTTCTGAAACCTTGGTAGATGGTAGCACAATGTGCTTAAGTTCATGATAAAGGTGCATTTCATATCACTGAGAGAAGGGATTATTCTACAAATGGTGTCATTAATCATTTGGGGAAAACTATAAACTGGCTAACCATTTAGTGGAGGAATTGATCCTTACTTTACATCAAAATGCATTCAGATAAAATATAGATTTAAATATAAAAAAATAAATCATAGTAGATTATATAGGTGAATATTCATGTATTCTTGGAATATGAGGAGGCTTTAGAAGCATAACACAAAAATCAGAAACCGCAAAGAAAATGATTAATAAGGCTAAAGATTACAAAAAGTAAACCTTTCTGTAAAGCAACAATAATCAAGCAAGAACAAAGAATAAATAAAATTCAAGCATGAAACTAAAAAAATATCTGCAAGGAAAATATTTTTTTCAAACACCAAATGTTTTTTGAAAATATATAAAGATTTCTTACATTTAAAAATTAAAATTCTAACAGAAAAATGGATAAAGGACCAAAACAAGCATTTTATAAATAAATACATACATACATACATACATACATACATACATACATAAAGTTATTAATTAATTAATGCCATTAATTTAGGAGGAAAAAATTCAATTTTTACATTATCAGAGAAATGCAAATTAAAACAAGAGAATATCATTTTGTTTATTAGATTGGCAAAAGTACAAAACAATTATAATTTCTAATGCCATTGATCATATGAGAAATTGCTCTCATTCATCAAGGATGTAAATGTAAATTGGCATAAATTTTCTGAAGAAACTTGATAGTGTAAATTAAAAGTTTTAAAAATGCATTTATTTTACCCAGATATGTAGCTTTCAGGAATTTATCTAGCCTAAGAAGGATGTCAACTTTTCTAATAATAGAGAAAAATGTTTAACTCCCTAAAAGGCCCAAAATAAGAAGTAGATTCAATGTCATTTCACTTACACATAGAATCTAAAGAACTAAATCAGTGAAGAAACAAAAGAGAAACAGACTCATAGAGAACAAAGCAATGGTCGCCAGATGGGAGTGGGGTTGCGGGGCTGGGTGAGACAAGTAAAGGGATTCATTCACATAGCAGAAAACGTGGCTGCATAGGGCTCCCCAGCCTGGCATCTCTCTATCTCACTACCAGAGGAAGACTGATATTTCCTCTGTCTGGTTCCAAATTTTAAAACCCCAGAGAAAATTGGCTTAACTAGTGTGGGAATCTGCTGCCTTGTTTCCCATTACGAGCAGACTACCTGGCACGTGGCACCGGCTCAATAAGCATGTTAAAAAGTGGATGTGAGAGAAATGGAGACGGCCTAGTGAAGGACGGATGGCTCCTGGGTTTGGGTGACCAGTTGGGAGGTGATACCATGAACTCAACCAGGCTTCAGAAGGGTTAACAACAGGCATGGAGGACCCCGAAGCACTGCTTCGGGGTTAAGAATGTGAATATTAGAATTCGACTGCCTGGATTTGAATTCCAGCTCCAATGCTGACCGTCTGTGTGACTGTGGGTGAGTTATTTCAGCTTTCAAAGGCTCAGCTGCCCCATCCATAAACATGGAGAAAAAATTAACACCCAGTTTACAGGGCTCATTATGAAAATTAAATAAAATACACTGTGCAAGTGCTCAATAATCTTTGACTGATATTATTATATTCTGCTTTCAACCACACTGCATTATGCTGTCAAATTGACTTTCACTATCTTTGCGGTTAGAACAGATCGTTTTCTAGTGATAGAGTAAGTTTCATGTTTCACCATTCCTGCCAGTTAATCAGTCTGTTTCTCCAGTAAAGGGGGCAAAGATATATGCTCAATCATACTGATTGCAATAAAGAGAAATAACTCTGAATCCCCATCTTTGCACGGGTCCGTGTCCTAACAGAGCCTGTGCCATCAGAAGAGTTTGTAGGTTACGCAGGAATGTCACCAGGAATGCTCTTGGCAGGTTTCCACACAGCAATAGCTGGAAGACGGTAATGGCCATATTCAGGGAGTGCAGGCCCAGTCCAAGAAAATCCGGAACAGTGTGGGGACACCACACGGTCATGCTCACTTATTGCTGCTACCTCAACTACATATGGAGATACCCAAAAGGATTCGGCTTCTCTCTCTAAATATTAAGGTTTGAACTAATTTTGCCCCCTCTGAGTTGTAAAGTATCAGCAGAGGAACTGAAACATGTCCTGTACCCAGGAGGATATGTACGTTTGAAAGCACGAGCTTTTATTATTATTATCATTAAATTTATTGGGGTGACATTGGTTAATAAAACTACATAGGTTTCCAGTGTACAGTTCGATAATACATCACATGTATATTGCATTATGTGTTCACCACCCAAAGTTAAATTTCCTTCCATCACCATATATTTGACCCCCTTTACCCTGATCTACCTCCCCATTTTCCCCTTTGCCTCCAGTAACTACTAAGCTGTTGTCTGCATTTATGAGTTTTTGTTTGTTTGTCTTGTTCGTTTGTTGCTTTCAGTTTTACAGATGATTGTATAAAGAAGACATGGCACATATATATAATGAAATATTATTCAGCTATAAGAAAAGATGAAATACTGCCATTTGCAACAAAACGGATAGATTTTGACATTATCACGATAAGCAAAATAGACAAAAAATGTTGAGAACCATATGATTTCACTCATATGTGGTATATATAAATGAAAACAATAGCTTTTCATGTGGTCTTTCTAATTTCTCTGTATATTTGGACTATAGTTTTGGGGCCACCCTTATCCCATAGATAGATGTTGCTTTGAAGGTGTTAGTGGAACCCGAAACAAGGAGAAAATTTTGTGGGTAAGTTTTGCTTCCTTTTTATGAGTACAATAAGCTTTCATATTTTATATAAAAATCCTAATTTTTATAACAGCTTCAAATATGTTGGGGCAAATTATATTTTCCAAGATGGTTATACCAACATCTATCCTAACCCATATGCTCTGATTCTAGAAATATGCAAAAAGCAAGTTTCAGTCAAAAGATATTGACTGCCTCCCAGTAACTATTGACCTCCAATTCATGACACAGAATCAGACCATGACACTTAAAATCATGGTATACCCTATTCTGCTTTAGCATGATGTTACAGTCCCAGGATGCAGAGGTAGATTTCTTGGGTTTGCCTTTTGGTTCACCACAAACCAATTGTAGGACCTTGGATTAGTGACTTCGACTTTCCAGGTCTCCATCTCTTAATTGTAAAATGGGAATAATAACTGTTCCTACTTATAGGGTTGTTGCTAATGAATTAATACACATACGGAAATATAGAATATTTCTGAAAACATCATACACTTAATACATGCTCGAGATATTATTATTATGGGTGTCCTTGTAAAAGTGACATAGAAGGAAGGAAAGAAGAAATAGATATTATAGTCCAAGTACCAGGCTAACCTTCTTTGTTCAGGTTAATAAGTGAAGGCAAAGAATTGTCTGTTGATTCACTCTTCTGCTATTTGCTCTGCTGGGTATTTATTGGTCCATCATGTCCTAATATGCTGGGGCAACACCTGTAGAATAACTTGTGCCAGAGGGGGCGCAGGCTGAGGATGCTGCACCAGGAATGAGCTGTGGAAAGAGAGGCCCTAAAAGGCAGAAGGTCCTTCAGAGTCCTGTAAGCTTCCTGCTACACTCAGTGAGGGAGAGGTAAGGGCCTGGCTCTCCCTGTTTCCGACTGAATTCCGTATTCTTAAGGACATACCGGACTTATTCGACTCCCTTCACTCTGTGCACCACAATGTATGGAGACAGTCTCATGGTCAAATGCTTAGTCTGGATTTAGTGCTAAATAGGAAACCCCTGAGTGTGAGAGGAGGCAAGGAAGGGGAAGAAATACAATTTCTTGAATGCCTAATACAAGCCAGGCAAAGAGCTGGGTCCTCTTCCATGATCTCATGTAGCCCTCAAAAATGACTCTGAGATCAGTATTTTTATTTATTTCTAGGTCAAACAGGAAACTGCAGTTCGGTATTAGAACAGGAATTTGAACCCAGTGCTGGTTCCAGGCTCATGATCTTCTGAGACCTTATGCAGAATCCCACGGTGAAAAATATAAATATTGTCTCCATAAATCCAATCACTCCCCTAACCACAGACCACAAAAAGGAGGGAAAATAGGACAGTAGATGCCAAAGGAGGACTTGAGATTCATAATAACAGGATATGCTGAGTGCAACAGAGTTCTCTGGTTATCATGTTGTTGGTCACCAGCTCTCATCCTGCCTGTTTACAACTCAGGAAATGAAATAGGGAGGGTGAGCATGAAGGGAAAATTGACAAGCAAGCAACCTCTAGAAGTTTCTCTGTGCAGTATGGTTCTCTCACATTTTGTTATCAGCAGGATAGAGAAAAGGTCAAGATTGCAGCCAAGATAAGTACGTAGCCCTTGTTGCCTGGGGCCACACTAGACTACAGGCACAGTAAGAGAAATATATAGTCATGGATGCTTTCTCAGCAACGAGAGCAGACCCTGAGGCACCAGCAGCTCCCTCCTCCAGCCAATCCCTCCCTTTTTAATTCAAGGGCTCACATAGGCTCACAGGCTTATTAGGATTTAGCAGACTTTAAAGGTAGACACACTTTGTTCAAACCCTGGTTCCACTGTGTCCTCTCCTAGGGTCGTTGTGAGACCTATGTCCATGAAGACAACTATAAAGGACCATTACAGGGTAGTGTTCACTCGCTTCACTTGTTAAGGGTAATTCTACACTTCTCTAAATGGTTATGGGTCCTGCCGGCTCAAGGCCTAAAATTTTTCAGATTAGCCTCCTTGCCCAGCCTCAGTTCAAGTACCAGAATGCTCCATCAAAACAGCCAATCTGACTTCATTATAGTCATAGAAATATAGATTTGAAAGAAAAAAAAAGTGTATCATTCAACTTTAAATCTGTATTCTACTATCTTACCATACTCCTATAGTGCATTGTTACTTAAAATAGTTTGGAAATCCTCGAGTTATCTTATGGAAGAGCACATCCTGTACTCTATCTTAGGGGAAGATATGGTTTTCAATCATTTTGATGGGAAGAGTCATTTTCAGTTTAGAGTTCCTTATCTACTTGTCATAGCTGACCTTGAATTCATCCTTGGTCTAGGTAGCTTGGTTCAGCAGTGGTGGCTCCTATTCTGGGATAAATTCCAGATATTTTTTTCTACCATTAGTGACACTTAGCATATTTACGATGTTGCGCAACCATCACCACTATCTACTTGCAGAAAATCACCCCCAAAGAAACCTCATACCCATTAAGTAGTCACTCCCTGTTCTCCCTTCCCCCTAGACCCTGGCAGCCACTAATCTGCTTTCTGTCTCTACAGATTTGCCTATTCTGGATATTTCATATAAATGGAACCATACAGATAACGTATCTTTAAGAACTAAGGCTTACCCATCTGACTGAGCGGTCCTGACCTGGGAGACCTCAGGCCCGTCAAGGCTCCCCAGGTCCACTGGCCTCATCGCAGTCTAGACCACCTGTCTGACCTCACACATCTAAGCCAACAGCTCCAGGACTGTTGGCGGGGCCTTTCTGCTGTACGGATTAAGCTCTCTGCTGGTATTTACAGTCAAAGAAGTAGATATAATCTCTTGAGGAATGAGTTTAAGATGTGTCTAGGACAGAGCATGGAGGAACTCCCAACAGAATAGACTAAATAGAGGCATCACTGAAAAAGGAGACTAAAAAAAAGTGGTCAGAGACTTAAGAGAAAACCCCGGGATTGTGAGATGGCACAGAGGGCAGAGGAAAGCACGTTTCAAGAAGAGGGGAGTCCATGGAGATCAAATAAACTGAGGGCTGAATAAACAGGCTTCATGGGGGCAGTTCTGGTAGTGAGACACCTGAATTAGAAAGCAGACTGCTTTGGGTTGCAGGTGGAATGGAGTCGAGGGGGTGGAGACTAAGAGAGTAATTAATACTATCAAGAAGTTTGGCTGTAAAGGAAAAGACAAGAAAGGAGGTTGCATCTAAAGAAGAGCATGGGGGTCCGAGGAGGGATATTTAGGGTTTTGTTTGGGGTTTGGGGCATGGGAGAAATGAGTATGGTTTAATGTTGGTATGGAGTATCCCATCAAGGAGAGATTTAACCAGCAGGAGAGAGGATAACCACATACTGTGGTGTCTCAGAAGGTAGAGAGTGGAGCCAGGATGAAGCTCCTCTGAGAGTGGATCTGCCCCAGCATTGAGAAGTCTCAGAAGAGCTCTAGACACACCATCTATCAAACATATCTGGAAGCAGGGAAACCTTTGGCAGTGATGGGGGGGGCCAAAAAATGGCAGGTAGAAAGCTCCTCCCCAGATGGCCTGGCCTCACATCAAATGACTACCAAAAGTGGTCTTATGCAAGTAATCTGTGCAGAGACAGCCTGACTCTTGTCAGCACACTCCCTCAAGGAACCCTACACAGCTGTCCAAGAGGTGGACAAAGCCTCTGTTTGAGAGTCTCTCATTGTGTAAAGGGTCAGTAATGAGTGGAGAAGATGGATTAGAGTAAGAGCCAAAACACGGGGTTCCTGACTCCCAAACTGATTCCTATCACCCCTAACAGAGGCCACGCCCCCAGGTGGAGCAGGCTCTGAGATGGGATCAACTACGCAGACAAAAGGAATGATCAGAGTAAGTACACAGAGCATGTTTCACAGGCAGACGTACAAACAATATCTTGGCTTTTAAAATAAATAAATCTGGAGGGTTTTGAACCATTAATTATCCTGTCTACCGGATGTACATCCTGAGATTTGTTTGGCCTCTCCAAGGTAGTTGGCTTCATTTCCCATGAAATTACACAAAAGCTAGGGCCAAGCGAGAACCGAGAGCCAATCGTCACATCTCCTCCTGCAAAGTCACATCATTGGCCATGGCACTGGTGACCAGGTTCCCAAGGCTGGAGAGTGTTGGAGGAGGCGGGGGCTGTACATCAGTGACAGCTGAAGCATTCGTGAGCTCTGCTCATCCCCCCTGCTTAAAGCCTCCCCAGGCCTCCACTCACCCTGGCATCTACAGTCCAGCCTGATTCAATTCAAACTCTCCCCTCCTCTCTTCTTGGGTGTGCCCGGTAAAGCTATGGCCATGTGACTATGATGTTATTATGAGGACCAGGGTATGGGTCAAGAGAATGTTACTGGTTCTTAGGACTAGTCAGAATCCTCAGAAGGAGGAGGAAATGTCAGGGTTAAGTGCTTGTTTCCGAAGCCAAAGCCTCATCTCGCCCCAGTGTGATTGCCACAGACGGGTTTTTGTGCCTCCCGCACTCCAGGCTCTGGGTTGGAATGCGAAAGGTACTGAAGCAAATGAGTCCCAAAAAGCACTTTCAGGGCACTATCTCATTAAATGCTCACACCTCTGGGGGCACAGAGAGTATTACTGGATTTTTTCAGATGATGAAACCGAGCCCCAAAGACGTTAATGGTACGTCCATGGCAGAGTCAGAATTTGAACCCAGGGTTATGTTGATTCTTGTCCAGTATGGCTTAGCTGCCTAAGACTCAGTCCCTGACCTCAAGAAACTCACAAGAAATGTATACAAATTACCAGAATGTGATCATTAGAGTCCAGTGGGGATTTAGAGAATGAAAAAAAAAATCACATCTAAACTTTTTAAATTGGGAGAAATGGTACAACCGGCTGAGGAAAACCATCCACGATATCTGAAAGCAACTTTGTTCTGAAAAATCTTGTTGGGTGGACTTGCAAGTTGACAAAACAAAGACAAACTTCCAGGGTTGGAGAGGAGGGCGGACATTTAGGTTGGGACTTAATTGCAGAATTCGGATACCCAGAGATGGAGGAGACCTCTGGGTGCTACTTTCAAAGCAGGATGAAACAAAAGCCATGATGGTCAAACAGAAAGTCTTTATCAGGAAAGCCTGTAAGGTAAAGCATGACAGGAATGAATTTGTAACACAGATCTGAAAGTGCAAGAAGAGAGCACATTGCTTTGTTTATGTAAAATTAAGGTAGGTATGACACAGGGACCCCATTCCATTCAGCTGGTGAGAAATTTAATTTCAGAGATCCAAAGGGTCATTGGTGAGCATCAGGGACCAGAAGCATCTTGGGTCATTGGTGAGCATCATGGACCAGTAAGCTTGTTCTGTGAAGGATCAAGTAGTAAATATTTCAGGTTTTGCAGGTTGAATGGGTATCTTTCACAACTAAACTCTGCCACTGTTGCTTGAAAGCAGCCGTAGATAACAAATAAACAAATGACTTTGGACACTGAAATTTGAATTTCATATCATTTTCACCTATCATAAAATATTATCCTTGTTTTGATTGTTTTCAAACCTTTAAAAATGTAAGAACTATTCTTAGGTGATAGGTCATACAGAAGCAGATGGTGGGCCAGATTTGACTTATGGACCGACTCTTTATCAACCTGGTTTCCACCAAAATGCCTGTAGGCTAAGCTTACATAGATCCTTGAGGTTGGGTGGCACTGTTGTCCCACAGAAACCTTTGCCAGGGCTGAGACCCCAGTAATCAGAGTCCAAGAAAACCTTCCTGAGGTCCTGTGGAGGATGGGCCACACAGCCCCATTACTTACAAAAACTACAGACATCCATTTCTTCTCTTGGGGGAAAATCTTCGCTCTTTCACTACTAGAGACTCTATCCCTCAAAGTCAGGCTATAGCTTCCTTCTCTATCACGGTATGCTCAAACCCCCCCCCCCCAAGATGAAGGGGGAGAGGTCAGGAAGGAAGGTGGCCTATAGACTGCTTCTTCTTTAGGCTCTGCCGCAAGGGAACACAAACTTGGCTATGCTGAAATGCTGGAATGCTGAGTAATATGCAGAGTAAACAAAGACAAATATCTCACTGAATTGTGCTGCTCACTAAATTGTCCTGGGCTTTCCAGCCCAGAAGCAGGTTCATGCCTCAACGTTCCAAGCTTAAGAGATCAGGCTGTCCCTCCACACCTCGGTGGGTACTAGGATTAGGTATCCTCAGGAAATCTCTGAAGGAGAGTCAGGGTTTTGGTAACAAAGTACCAATTCAGCCTTCCCCAGGACACTAGGTGATTGACTGTCTTGGTTTATAGGCAACTTTGCTAATTATTTTGACCAACCATTGATCACTACCAGCTGCCTCTCCAGGAAGACTCCTAGCATATCTGTGGTATGAAGAACTCTCAGCTAATTTCCATATTGCCCACAAAAGCCTGTTTTCCTCTGTTTGGGTAAATCGCTTAAGCTCTGTGAAACGTCAGCCATAATTCCAAGAATGGAAGGTCCAATGCCACTTCAGACTTGGCGCTGTCTCCAATCACCCAGCCCAAAGAGGCCTTTTCAAAGCACACACTCAATAGTGCCTGCTCTTCATGTCATCGTGCCCTTGGCTGATCTCGGGCCTCTGTGGTAATAACCTTGGCTTCAAGCATGGTTCCTGTAGCACCCTGCTCCCCAGTGGGATGACCAGGTTTCCTGGAAGAGCATAGTCTCTACACAAGGAAATTTGAGATAGGAAAAGCCATCTTGGAGTATAGAGATGGGGCAGATACTTGAGCCTGGGAAATTCATCTTGTAAAGAGTTCACAGAAGGCAGGCATCTACTGCCCAGATTTGAACGTTATTCTCGGGTGGAAACCATTATCTGTGTACCCAACAACCTTTGACAATGAGATCATTTTTTTATGTCAACACATATACAGGAAAGACTCAATGAAACCTTATTGTATGCATATAATAAATGAAATGTATTCTCAGGAATGTAGGCGGTATTTGCTGAATTTTCCCCACAGCTCTAAAGAAAGGATATTTTATAAAACAGACTTATCATTTCACCGAGCTGTATAAAGCCCCCTGACTTAAGTGACTTTATTTACTTATATTTTTTGATTTGACAAAATGATTCTTAAATTCAAGATGGCTGCGCACATCTGCTTTCAGACAGGAAGAACGGGAAGGAGAGGCAACAGCCCCTACTGCACACTTTATCAACAAAGTAAAAGCTTTCCCAGAAACTCCTCTGGTAGACCTAATTGACTTCAGCCTAACTGACTAGAACTGTATCCTCTGTCTCACTACCTACAGCATTGATAGACTTCACCTCCTCACCCCCTCCTCCCTTTGAAGCTGGCAAAGTGTGAGCAGAGGATGCCTACATGAGCACCCAGGTGGTGTTAAAGTTGTATTTTGAAGATCCTGGGGCTATGACTTCTATTTCTCCAGGAACAAGATAGAGTTTTTCAAGAAAACTGAACTAGGAACTGTGGGGTCTTCAGAGAGGGCTGTAAAAGGAAGTGGGAAGAGGGCCTCTTTAAAGAAAAGAGGGCTCTGTGTGGAATTCCTTTCTGGACCTGCTAAGGACTTGTCCCTTCTATTATATAGAAGGAATGAGTCAACTAAGAAAGTCTCAGTTTCTGCTCTGTGATAGTAAGTTTATTCTTCATTAATAGCTCTGTGATTATCTTATTATGGACCAGCACATGTTTGGTCTGTGGGAAAACTGAGCAGAAAGTTCTAGGGGAGGTGAGGGCAATCATTGCTATGCTACTTTGTCCAGCTCTGGCAGAAATGAGCCTGAAAGTTCATCAGTCCCCTTTCTTGGATGATGATGATGATGATGATGATGAGATGATGATGACAACAACAACAATGACGATTACAATGATGATGATGATGACGGTGACAATAATAATAACAGCAGCTAACATTTATTAAGCACTTGGTATAAGCCAGGAATATGAATTGTGTAATTTAATCCTCAAAACCATCCTTTGGCATTCTGCTATTGCCAACCCCAACCCCCTTTTTTTTTTCAGATGAGGAAGACAAGTGTGCTAAATGAACCATCCAAGGCCACCCAACTAGTAAGTGATAAACACAGGATGCAAACCTTGGTGCAGAGACCCCAGAGTTCACGTTCTTAGCCCTTACCTTGTCCTGCTTTCTTTGGCACAGCTGCAGCTCTACCAGACTGACCGCTGGCAGAGAGAGACCGTTCTCCCCGAGGGAGAGAGCATGAGACTAAATATCCTAATTTCCTGTTTCTTTTCATCTCGTAGGTTAATCAGAAACACCTGCATCATATAAATGCACAGACCACCACTGCTGCATACGGGACACACCCAGAATTACGGTGTTCCAAGTGCTCTGGCAAGAATGGAGGCAGATGTTTTCTAGGTTCCTCATATTCAATCAGGAAAGCAAATTCCCCTACTTAAATTCCATCTTTGAAAGTAGAGAATTATAGTTTAAAGTCTGCTTTAAAAAAATCTTAGATGAACCCATGAGTAGAATTGAAAATGTGACCTGTGAGATCCCAAATCTTGAAAAACATAAAAATGACTTCCCATCGTTAAATGGTGCACAAAGAATATGAGGCAAACGCAAACTAAATGAAAGTGAAGATCAGTTATTTTAGATAGAGCAGAAGTCAAGAAAAAAAGAACTAAAGTGAAGTGAGGCACATGATTTATAATTGATATGTAATAGCCATTATCTTTTATGTATCAAATAACATGACATCAATATAGAAAAGTAAAAAGTGCTGAAAATGAAACAAAAATATAATAAACATGGATGTTTTAAATAGTTCTATCATTATGTGACAATCAAACATACAATACGAGGAAAAGAAGTGAGACAAAGAACTCAAAATAAACGATGAGGATCCATTCAGAAGAGTACGTTGTCTCTAAGTTTTGCTTCTGGGCTCAGATCCCAAGCCTAAGCGACAGGCCTCATGCCTCTTCCCTCTGACACGAAAGACAAGCAAAGCTGCAACAAATATCCTCGTACGTGAACACTTACACGCCGAGAGGTGATTTACCAAGTGTGAGATTTCAAGGCCAGAGGTAAATATGGTTTTAGTTTTAATGGATGCAGCTGGATTGCATTTTTAAAGATGGCAACAATTCATAGTCCTAAATCCAATACTCTTTTACATTTTGCTATTCTAAGTGAAAAATAATATCTCATAATTGCTTTCATTTGTATTACTGTCTTCCACATTTATTGGCCAGTTGTATTTCCTTTTCTATAAATTGACTATTCAGATCTTTTGTCAATTTAAATATTGGCTTCTTGGTTCCCCCCCCCATCAATTTATAGAATCTCCTTGCATATTAGGGTTTTAAATCTCTATTATATGTATCATTAATATTTTTTCCAACCTATCGTTTGTCTTTTGACTTTGATTTTGGTATTTTTCAATATACAAAAAATTTTTAATGTGGCTAATGATATCTTTGTTGCCCTTCATCAATTCTAGGTTTTCTGATTTGCTTAAGAATTCCCCCCTTATCCAAATTTATGCATATAGTCTCCTAAATTTTCTTGTTTTCTTCTTTAATCCATCTGCTCTATACTTTTCATATGGGATGTATCAGAAGGAGGTCCAACTTCATTATCTTCCTGATGTGTAGCCAGCACTACTAATTAAAAAGATGGATTCTTTCCCCCTTTTAATTTAAAGTCCACCTTTGTCCTATATTCATTACGCATGCACCCAAGGTTATTTCTGGACCCAATGTGTTTCTCTGATCTACGTCTCCATTCTTATGCCAAGTTCATATTGTTTTTATTACCATTGTTTCCTGAAATTTTAAGTGGTAAATAACTACAAGTGAAACAAAATGCAAAGTGAGAAGCTATTGGATTTGGATTTGGGTCCAAAAACCATTGATCACTTTTGTGAGTACAGTTTCCGTGAAGATATAATAGAGATGGAAGCTGGATTTAGCAGTGTTCAGGGATGAGTGAGAAGTATAGACTATGCTCTTGAAGAATTTGGCAGTGAGAGGATGGAAGAAGGTGGTATGGTGGATCGAGTGGGAAGAAGGAAGAAGGAAAATGTTTTAGAGCCCAGGGAAGATTTACACATTCGCGGCCCCAAATGAAGGAGCCAGTGGACAGAGACTGACAACTGAGACTACCAAAGCGCTATAAACATTTGCAAACTTCTTCCCAAAAGAACTAAAATAACGTGATTCTCATAAAATGCTGTTACTTAGTTGCAGGCTCCCCATACGTATGCTGCCATCAAGGTTTGCTGTAACCTCGATTCAACGTTAAACACTATATTAAAAGAATAAAAAAAAATCAACTATCTCCTCCCCGTCGGTGAAAATGATGAAGTTAATTTTGTCTCTGCCGAGTAGGATCCTGAGGACAGACACTGAAGGAGGAGACAGATGGAAGTACTGGATTCCGAGACATCACAGGGCCTCCGCTCCCTGATAACCAAGGTAGTAGCAGTGGTTTTACCTAGCATTTTTGCCTGTCCCCTTTTATTCTGGTCCAAACAGGAGAGCGGCTAAACCAGCAGCCTTAGGGCTCCAGGGAAGTGGTTTCCAAACTTGGCTGCATGTTGGAATTTCCTAAGAAGCTTAAAAAAATATCTCAATGCCCAGATCACCCTCTAGACAAATTGAGTCATGTGAGATCTGAGCATCGGTATTTTTTAAAGCTTCCCAGAATCCGGTGTGCAGCAGAGGTTGAGAACCATGATGTGGAGCTTCTAAATCAGCTGACAATATAACACTGTTTTCTGAAACTGGGACATGTGGGCCTAGTGTGAAGAAATATTAGAGACAGACGACCGAGATGCCTTCATGTGACAGAGTGTGTTCTCTGTAAGCTGGTTTACTTAGGATAGCCTTCAAAGAAAATGCTATTGATACCTGGATTTGGGGTGTTTTCCAGGGTGTGTCTAACGTGGGCAAGAATCAGCAGGCGTGTTTGCATAATGGGCTGCTTTTGCTACTGTGCAGGGGAAAAAATAAGTTTAAATAGCACAGGAAATGAAAGAGAAGTTACTTCAGATATGGAGTTGAATGTGAGAACTTAATTACTAAAAGTAAGAAAGAAGTCATTCATTTAGTAGTTTCCTAGGAGGCTAACTCATTTCTTTGTCAGCTCTCCCAGTAGCTGGAATGCTATTAAAACCAGCTGCTAAGAGGCATTTAAAAATTAACTGTAGTACATATTGACATGCAAGCACCTAGAACAAACACATATTCACACATACCCTAAAATCGAAGTTGGCAAAACTGAAAATATATATACCAGGAAACAAAATGAATCATATTAAAATTTGAATGACAGAACACTAGGGTGTCTCCCTGAAATGTAAGAAGCAAAAAGAAATATTTACTAGTGTTTGATTTTTATTCCCAGGAATTAGTCTCTTCGTGACCTCTTCTTACCTAGAGAGCAGGAAGTTGAGTTCATCATCTACAGGATTCTCTAATAATGAGATGAATTTCTGCATTTATGTAACTTTATATAGACAAAAAAATTGCCAAGCTCAAGATTTAGAGAATGAAGTGCTGGGTTAGACATAACTCTGCTAGTCCTGGTAGGTGAACTTGGATAATGATTTAACCACACTACAACTCAGCTTCATCATCTTTAAAATAGGGATGATAGGTATGATGATGATAAGTAGATACCTACGACATAGGTTGTTTACTAAGTGCATAGCACAGGGTAAGCATTCAACAGTTGGTAATCATGCCTCTAACTATGTTCTATTTATAAACTGCCTACGAGACGCAGAGAAATGTTTCTACCTGTCATTATCTGATACATAAGACTCATATAAAAATAGTTAAAGTGTTTTGGCATTTATAAAAGATACGTGGTTTTATTTAGAGACACATTCTTCTGAATCTCAATTCTTGATTCTGATCCCTCAGCTGGGACCACTCTCCTTCTGAAGTACTGCTCCTCTCTCTCATTTATTCTTACATGCCCTATCCCCAGTGAAAAGCTGAAAATATAATGAGTAAACAGAGTACACACTATTGGTTTATTTTTAAGCTTTCCAGATTCCCTTGGAGACATAATCATCTCCCATCAGCATATTGGCTCATGCTTCTTTCTTCTTGCTCTCTGCTGCAGCCACCATTCCCATTATAAAAACTCTTCGGAACCTCACACATTCCCATCTTCGATGTCACCAGGTACTGCCCTCTGGGACATTCATTATTTCAGTTCCATTTTCACAACCTTTCTTTCTGCCCCCTAATTCAACAATGCATGGCTTTTTTTTTTTTTTACATTCCTAAATACAAGGACCTCCATCATTACTTTATGTAAAAAACTCACTCATATGCTAGTAGAGACATACCTACAACTTTATAAACACCTACATCTCAATGTTTTCAAATAGTGCCTCTCCATTCTTTCTATTCTCTCTTCTGACATTCTGATTACATGATTTCAGCCTTTCACATTCTATCCTCCATATCTCAAACTCTCTTATATTCTATGCATCCTTTTCTGTCTGTGCTTCATCTGGGTAATTTCTTTAAATCCGTCTTCCTGGTTTGCTAATTCTCTCTTCAGATGTATTTAAGATTCTGTGTAACTCATCCACTGAAAAAGGATTAAAAAAAAATAGTTACATGTTTTTATCTCTAAAAATTCTAATTCTTTTTCAATTTTATTTTTTGAACAGACAATAAATCCGCATGATTCAAAAATCAAAATGATGTTAAAAAGTATAAATTGAGAAGTTTCTTCTTCATGTCCATCCACCCCCTTAGAGGTAATTACTTCAATTAGTTTCTTGCGTATGCTTCCAGCGTGACTTTATGTATGCAAAAGTATATGCATTCTTATTTTTCTCTTTTTCTTACATAAAATTTAACATACTAGATCTGCTATTATCTATTTGATTTTTTACTTAAAAATATATCTAGGAGATGTTTAAATTTGGTTATTTTTAAATCTTCCCAGTCACAGTGAATAATCTGATTACTTACTCATTTTTAAAACCCCATCTTTATTTCTATAAATATTCCATGCATAATTATTTTATATTCTGTGTCTAATAATTCTAGTATCTGAAGTCACTAGAATCTCTACATGATAATTATAGATTCGACTAACTCCTGGTCATAGTAACTTGTTCCCTTGAATGGTGATCTTTGAATTATAGTTAATAATAATTAATGAGGGACCTGAGGGTCTAAATCAAAGATGCTTTCCTTCAGAATTTGCATTGGTTTCCGCTAGGAACTAGAGGGAAGGTATATCACTGACCAGCAATAACTATAGCACAATTCCAGGGTCTTGCACTTAATCTGAGTTTTTCATTTAGCCTCCATGCCCCTACATACTGGGGCCAAATTTCAGGCCTACACAGAAACACTGACAGCAGTGTTTGGCCTGGATATGTTTTTGGATTTTCATAGAATTGATATGTCTCTTTCAGTGCCAGTACCAATTTATTTACTGCAGGTTTATAGTACAGTTTAATATCTAGTAAGGAAAATTTTTTCTTCTTCAAAATTGTGTAGGCTTTCTACAGTCATGAGATATTGCCCTACCAAGCACATCGTTTCTTCTCTGTCATTGTTTCCTATCAGATTTGGGCAGTGTCTAGAAACAAAACTTCACAATCACAGAGAACATTGAACAAACCCATGCTAACATGATTGGAAAACTAGATGGAAAGAGACAGAGTATTTATACGTTCTTTAAAATGTTCTAGGTCAGAGAAAGAAGGAATTCTTGACAATTAACAAACACCAACATACTGCTTTTTTACCTAGGAAATGCACAAGCGAAAACAAGAGACATTAAAATTGATTTTTAAAGCCTTCTGAGTAAAGTATTAGCAAATAGAATACAGCAGCAGATTTAAATAGCAATACAAGATAGTCATGTGTTAGAACACTATGACTGCGTGTTCCAAGAATGTAATGGTGGCTAAATATTAGGAATTCTATATTAATGTTGATCAAAGAGGGGGAAAGCATGAGCTCCTATGGTAGATATCAACAAAACAGTTCACAAAATTTAGTTTCCATTCCCAGTAAATGCTCTTTGTTAAATGGGATTAGGTGAATAATTTTCTTAATATTGAAATGTATCTTAAACCAAAAGCAATATCATGCTCAGTAATTAAGCACTTATAATTTTTATAATGGCATTGCTTTCATGTGATTAACATTGCAATTAGACAAGAGAACAAAATGAGATGTTTAAATATTGGAATAAAGAAGAAAGTATTATCATTATTTGCAGATAATAGAAAGTCTAAGATTCAGCAGAAAATTATTGAAAAGTAAAAGAGTAAAAAAGAGTTCAAAATGTTTCGTGGTATAATAATAATACTCAAAATGAAAAGTCTTATGATGTATTACAAACATAATTCAAAATCAATCCATTTGTAAAAGTATAAAAACATAAAATTATACAAATAAATTTGACTTATATGAAAAAACAAAAACCAAGAAATATAAAGTAATATGTGACTAAGTGAAAGGCATACCCTAGGAGTGGACAAAAAAATTTAGTATAGTGTAAACATAAATAATCTTCCAAAATAATCTAGAAAACCATCTTAGTTCTGATCAAAACCCCAGCATGGTATTTGTAGGAGGGAGCATTTTAAAAAGTATTCCAATTGTCTCATTAAAAAGGTAGTATTTCAAATCAATAGTGATTGGGAAAAGATAATAACATAAATGATTGTGTCATTATAGCTGTGATGAATAGGATGAAAGAAAAATGCAGGTTGATGTGAAATGTTTTAAATAAAATGTGGGTTCTTGTTTCATTTATTACACAAAATAAATTCCAATACGACAAATGTTTTAAAGTAAAAACTAAAATTACATAAGAACTAGTAGAAAGACTGGACAAATATATTTGTATAATCTTGGGTAGAAAGCCCTTCTGAACACATCATGGAAACCAGTGATCACAGACAAGAGATCAATAATCTCGACAATGTAATAACACTTTCCAATGACAAAAACAAACAAAGTCCTATAGAGAAAGGTGAAAGACAAAGGACAAATGTGGAGATACACGTGAAATACAAATGACAGCCTGATGCTACTACTCTAATATAAAGAGCTGTGTTGTTACCAAGAATAAATCATTTCTCCTCCCAGGTAAAAAAGTATAGGTTCCTCAGCTGATAAAGTTTTTTCTCGTCCCAACTGACTTGTTCCCCCATACTCTGAAGATGAAGGAAGGAGGTGGGACCAATGTCAGTTTTTATCACTCACTCCTACAAGGATCCTCTCAGTGCCCTTCATTCACGTGCGCGTGCGCACATGCGCGCGCGCACACACACACACACACACACACACACACACACACCCTTGGGCAGTTTCTTGAGAATCACACCTGCATACTTGTAGTGCGCACCTTCCCGGTATACTGCTCAGTTGTTTCTAAGCTTTGCATTTGCTTTCTTTTTGGATCCATGACATCGTCCATGAATGTGGTTGTGGAGGGGCAGTTCTGCCTGCACCCAGGTGGCATCAGCTCACAGGGCAGCATAGCTGCCTATTTCCTGGTTCAGGTCATGGGAGAGGCCTTTTCTCCCTTTATAGAAAGGCTTCATCTTTGTGAAACAAAGTCAGAGTCTGCCATGAACAGCAGTCCAGGCACCCTCAGATTCTGCCTTTAGGCTGTCTGTCTTGGCCTTCAATGGCATTAGGAAGTCTCCTTCCCTCTCCTGGGTCTCCATGGGTGATTTAGGAAGGAGCTCTAATCATGAGTAGCTACATTGGAGACCACTGGGGACCATAAACTTCATATAACAACTTGATCAACCATGATGACAAAATTTCCCCAGGTTGCATATACTATGAAACATGGTCCCTATGTCACCTACAGAGGCCAATGCTGACTCCAATCCTGGGCTGCTCAAAATATTGTTGGAAGCTCTCTTTGAAGATTGCCATCAGAGCCTGCAGCACAGTTTTTTGGTATTCTTAGTCCACAAGTGAAATCCTTTTCAGATCGTGTCTGATTTTGGGAAATAGAAAAAAGCCATTTGTCACATGCTCCAGCTTGTAAAAGAAGAGTCCAACTGGCAAGATTTTAATGATATGTATTTTACATGCATGTATAATGTTTTCACCATACATAGACAGAGAGAGACAGGAAAAAACTGTGGTAATAAGACTAATTGATGTCCTTTCATAGCTCATAAACACAATCCAAAGGTTGTTCCCAAAAGGGATTTCTAAAGATGTTTTTTAACACTCATAGCCATCACTGAAGTCAGTGTTCAGCCTTTCAAAGTAACTACTTAGAAGGAGAAACATAATTTAAATGAAAATATAGTATGTTTCAGGAAAAAAGTTCTCATTAGAGTCACAATTTGTCTAGCAGATGTTCTCTTTTTTCTAAATGTTATCTTGAAACGCTTAATAAGCAAATCTTCCCAGGCCTACTTCCTGTACCTTTTAATGCCCACCCAATCTAATGCACCATTGACTCCTTCATTTTTACTTTGGTAATGTCTCCTTTACATTGGACCTTCTTCTCTGTCTCTCTAATTGAGCTCTTTAATGTCTCTCTTTTTGAAATTCCATGCCTTTGTTCACATTTTCACACCCCCTCCTCCATTACTGGAATTACTCTCCTAGTGTTCTCTGTCTGACAAAACCCTACTAATCCTTCAAAGTCCAGCTCAAATCTGGCTGAGGAGCCTCCCGCACTCCTGCTCTCTGTTGTTCTGCTTGTCATTCTGAACCACTGTGCAGTGTAGAAATCCTATTACTGATGGCGTTCTTCTGTAAGCTATTTGCTGGGTGTTGCGAAATGAAGGCCGGACTGATTTCTCAATCACAGGGCAAATTCGGGGTCCAAATGAAAGCGAATGACATCAGTCCAGCAAGCATTCCATTCACGCATAACGAATATCACATTAACAACAGATGGGGCTGAGCTTAACACTTCTGGTCTCATTCTACTGAAACGGTATTGGGAAGCTTCCTGGAAACACTCAAAATAGAGGACATACATCAAGTTCTCCTTTGGGTTTAAGAAATATGACTCAGAGAGAAACGATCAATTGGAAACCGTCAATGAGAGAAGAATAGTATTTGGCGAGAAAAGAAAAAAATATTAACCGAGAGTAGAAAGGTTGAAGATACATGCTGTGTGAGCCAGGATGAAAATCACTCCTAGCCTTTTGAGAGTGAACATTTTGATCAGCTGTCTGATGTGTCCCCCTGGCTCCCGACTCTGATGTTCTCGTGGAGAACATTGGTTGCTTCATTTTTGCTGGCGTGAGAAAATTAAAATACAGGTACGACTTCCAGAAAAAAATATCAGCAGACTTGTGAACGAACTGTCTGAGCTTCCCCCCACCCCTTGCAAGAGGATCTTGCAGCTCTTCGTTATGATACGTTAGACTTTTATGTAGTAGGTCCATTACCTCTGTGTTGACCATATTTGTTGCAAACAAGTTTACAGTTATTTCTATACTTCGCTAATAATCCCTCAACCCCACTAACTTGAAATTGCCACCAATGCTTTATATTTAGAGAGGACTGCTCATGATGCACTTCCCCAAATGACAGACAGGCTCTAAAGATGGGCTCAGGGGTGGACCCAGAGTAATTCCAAACTACCTCAACAATGACATTCAGGAAGCTAGTCGCTGAAAAAACCAACCAACAAACTGGTGATTCAGCAAGATTTTACCTGAAAATAATTTGAAAAATAACAATCGACAGACATTCTTTGGACTTAAGAGTATGTGGCAGTTTTGAGTGTGGAGCATTTCTAAAATACCATATAACTGAGACTAATGTTAGCTATGATTTTTTTTAATGTGCATCAAATCCCATCCCTTTGTGTTATGGATGGCTTTAAAAAAAAAAAAAAGCTTTCATTTCACCATAATCACTGTAACGCTTATAAAAATAAATCTAAATTACTCTAGTGACCTATCATCACCCTCAGGATTGGGTTCCTGAGCCGCCACCTCTTAATCGGATGGGAATTCGCTGAGATCAGAGACTTCTCAGTTGAAACACTAGGAAGTTCAGGATACCTGGGCATCTTCTCCTTTGGACTAGGGTCTCAGGCTCTCATTTCACTTAGAAAGCATCTGCTCAGAATAGGTTCTTTTTCCTGTTGCTCAGTTTAAACAAGTTATTTTCCTTTCAGTTTACCAGAATGTAGTGTGATAGTTGACCAAGCAAGCAATTATGCAAAGTAGAAGTCACATAGGAACTTTATCAGAATTTCCCCAAATGCAGGCTAATGCATAGCAGCAGACTAGAGGTGGTAAGAACCATATGCTCTGGGAAACTGATGAAGTTCCAGAGATTAAGAGCAATGACCCCGATGACCAAGCTGACAAAAGCTGGGTGGGCAATAAGGAGCCAGGTAGCAACTCACTTGCAGGCAGAGGTTGAGGCTGATGACCTGGCTTGTCAAACTTAGAAAGCTACGTGAGCAGTATGCTCAGCAAAGACCACAGTCCCAGGCCACGTGTAAGCACAATTCTCTCTCTAAGGCATGTGGGTAGCCTTCCAAGGCATACACTCAGCCTCCAATGCACACAGTCAACGCCTCAAGGCTGTTCAGCATTGTGCGTCTCCCCAGGAAGGTAGACTGCCTCCTTCCCTCCAGAAGTGGGTCTCTCTTTCTTCGACCAGGACCAGTGACAAGCCACGGTACTTCTGTGCTTGGCTCTCACTGAGACTCACAGGCTCTCCTGGTGGCGTGGTCAGTGTTGGTTTCAGCGCTGCATCCAGCTCCAATCCCATGAGTGGCTTCTCCACAGAGGTCCACAGGGGTCTGCAGTGGCCTGCAGGTTGAGGGAGAGGAAGCCGGAGGGATAGCTGGAGCAATGAGGGAAAATGGAGGAAAGTGGCTGACACAAGAGACGTGTTATCGCTGGAGACTGAGAAATACAGTCTCATGAGGTCAGTAGCGGGGCTGGCCCTTTAGCCTTCGTGGCATTCCTTTTATCTCCGTCTAACCCAGTGAACTGTTTTAGATGCAACAAACTCAGACTGGTATTCAGATCGGATGGCTCCATATTAAGTTTCCACAAGAAATCCGGTAAAGATGTTCATGAACGCAGTAGTCAAACTCGGCTGCCTGTGCCTTTTGGCAGCAAGCTAGAGACAGGCTGGCGTCTTCAAGCCTGACAGCCCCATGCACCACCTCCTTTACAGGGCTACACACAGTGCAGACATTTATATTGTCTGGCCAGGACCAGGACACTGCCTCGTTCTGCCCAGCCGCTGCCCCTTCCTAGGCTCTGTGTAACAATTCCCCTTTCCTGGGCACTGCCTTTTTTTTAGCCAGAAGGCATCACGGTGGAGAGCCTCATGGTTGTCCCTGATCATCACCAGCACAGCGAAGCCCCTGTAAACCCTGGAGTCATCTGGTGTTCATCTCTGTGAGACCCCAAGCCATGGCAATCATCCCAAGACAACCCGAGTTTTTTATGGTTCTTGGAATGGAGTCCTCTTCCAGTTTCTTGGGTTCACTCTTCACTGGATGGCACCTTGGACAGAGGGAGTCGTGGCATTTGGCTCAGGGCTGTAAGTACTTTCCCCTTAGCCCAGCCACAATCTAACGCACACAGCTACTGCCAAGTCCTTGGCTAGGGAGGGTCCTGGGGACCTTTGTGCTATCCAGCTCTGATCCCTGGAGCCCTCACCACCTTCTGGAAGCCTTAAATCTGGTCAGCGTTGCTTTACCCTGCCCAGCCCACTAAGACTCGGGATGTCATCCCAGGGACTATAGGACAGAACACACCAGGTTCTCTTGAGTTTGGCAGAGATAGACTTTTGCAGGCCAAGTGCACACATCCTGAATCCTGCTGAACCAAAGGCTGGGAGAGGGGACACGGTCCCATAAACACACAGAAATGGTGCCTTTTACTTCCCCAAGTCTCTGTGACTCACTTAAGAGGATGCATTCAGTCAAAGGTGAGAAGTCTGCCTTCCTAAAATCTCTGGGCCATTGGCCATTTCCACTCCCTTGGCAGTCTTGGCACCTCTCCCTGGAGAGAATAGAATTATGCCCTTGGCTTTTGCTATAAAGTCAGATAGCCCATCAGAAGGACCCAGAAATATTGTGGTGGAGTTTAAAGATCATCATTGAGTTTATCATTTAGTAACTTGTGGCAGGCACAGTTCTAAGGAGGCCCTCACAATCCCTGCCCCCTGGTGTTCAGAGCCTGTATAAACCTTTCCACCTGAGTGTGACGCTCTCTTCTAACTAATAGACTATGACAACGGTGAAGGGATTTTGCAAATATAATTAAGGTTCCAAATTCGTTGAACCTGAGGACAGCTTCCAGCTGAAAGCCAGCAAAAAGTTGGGACCCTCTGCCACACAACCACATGGAAATGAATTCTTCCAACAATCTGAATAAGCATGGAAGAGAAATTTTTCCCAGTCGAGTCTCTAGGTAAAAAGGCAACCTGGCCAATACCTCTAGTGCAAACTTGTGATCCTCTGAGCAGAGAATCCAACTAAACTAAACCTGGATTCCTGCCCTGTAGAAACAGGGGCCTAATAAATATTCAGTTTTCAGTCACTAAGTTTGTGTCAATTTCCCTTACACAACAATAGAAAATTAATACCATCTATGAGCATATTGCTATAATTCTCTTGCAAATATTTTACCTCCTAATTCCTAGCTGTCCCCCAAATCACATTACCAAAGATTCACAAAATTTTTCTAAGAAAATCTGAATTGGCACTTTGCAACAGGAAGAATGCCCTCAGTAATCAAAATATTGGGAAATGTTCAGAAGTAAAGTCAAAAATATAAAATTTAACAGCTAACAATAGAATTCTTAAAGAGGAAACTCTTTTTGTTTTAAAAAACACTGTGGTAAACTATTTGGGTAAATGTGGATGTTTAGGGCATAGATTAACAAAATAATCAATCGGCTAAATTGTCCTGTATTTCAGGAATTTAAGGGATTTGATAATGAATAAAGATGGGAACGGATGGGAAGAGAGCTTTGAAAAATAGGAATAACTGATATGCATAGGGATAAAATATAATAGCAGATAAAATAATGGTCACCAAAGATGTCTACATACCAATCCCAGCACCTGAGAACAGGTTACTTTCTATGGCAAAATCACATTTCGTAGGTGTGATTAAGTTAAGAATCTTGAGCTAGGGTGGTCATCTTGGATTTTCCAGGTATGCCACATGTAATCACAAGGATCCTCAAAAGTGAAAGGAGCAAAGTCACAGGAGTCAGTCAGGGAGAGATTTGAAGATGCCACACTGTTATCTTTGGAGATGGGAGAAAGGCCACACCTAAGGAATGTAGACAGCCTCGAGAAGCTGGAAGAGGCAAAGAAATAGATTCCCGCAGCTGAGCTGCCAGAAGGAACACAGCTCTTCCAATGCCTGGACTTTAGCCCAAGAGAGTCACGACAGGCTTCTGACTTCCAGAATTGTAAAATAATAAATGTGTGTGGTTGTAGGCTACAAAGTTTGTGGCAATTTGTTACAGTACCAATAGGAAATGAATATACTCTCCGTTCACATTATCTAAATGCCCAAGTCTGCAGGATTTGAGTGGAAATCATGAAAAGGGACTGAGCCCCACAAGTGGGTCATTGCAGGTGGAACAGGGACCCACACAGGAGGATGACACAATCCATCAACTGAACTAATTCACAGGAAGCAGAAACGAGGCCCTAAAGTTGGTCATGGAAATATAATGCATCCACCTTGCCCATTTATAATCATTTTCATTAATTCATTGTTATTTTTCCAGTGTTTCTTTATGTAACACTGAATAGATATTTTCATTCTCCCTCTTTCTTACACAAAAGATAGCACACATGTGCACTATTCTCCACCTTGCTTTTCTCACTGAAATGGTACATCTTAGAGAGCGCTCCGTTTCAGTGCCTAAAGTTCTTCCTCGTTCCTTCTGGACGACTGTGGGCATTCCATTGTGTACATGAAAGCATCATAGTTCATTTCACCAGTTTCCTCCTGAGAGGATTTGAGCTGTTTCTAAGCTTTTGGTGTTATAAACTATGTCATAATGCATAACCCTGTTTATGAGTCATTTTGAACTTGTGCAGGTGAGCACACAGGAAATGTCCCAGAAGTGGGACTGCTGGTTTGAACAAAGGCATCTAGACAATGGCACAGGTGTTGTACCATTCTATACTCTCACTAACAGTGTTTGAGTAGTTGTTTCCCCACAGCCTCAAAAAAACAGGTTAAACTTATGGATCTCCCCCAGATTTACAGATGAAAAGAATATCTCGCTAATTTGCATTTTTCTTAAAAGTGAGTTCGAGCATCTTTTCTTATGTTTAAGAGGCATTTATATTTCTTTTTTCTGTGAACTATATTTCATATCCTTTGACCTCCAATTGGACTCATTTTGTTTTGACCAAACTTTCAAAAACCTGAGAAGAATACTAGGTTGCAAGTACTTCTATATTCTAAAATGAGGATTTCCAAATGTCTTGTTACTCTTAGTTCAATCCTCAGGATATAAAATGGTTTAAATTGCAAAAGTCAAAAGAAAGGCGTTCTTTGGAGAAAGCTTTGGTGTGATGAGCACTTTCTCCCCCACCCCCACCCCAACCACAATGGTAGGGGCGAAGGGGTCTTCCTCAGTGCAATCCCGGAAAAAGGACCTTCAAAGGGACTGCCACACAGAGAATTTGATCTGTGTCCCCTAAAGCTTCAGCAGACACAGCGGCCTGGTATCTGATTCCAAGGATAAGAAACCTAAGGGTCAAGAAACTGAGGCTGTCGGGCCGACAGCAGGACAAAAGAGTGGGAACCACATTGAAGCAAGTCACACTTCTATAAGACAAAGTGTCTAATGGGTAAGAAAACCAGTCTGTGGTTGCAGCTATCTGCGGGGCAATCTTCTTTTGGCATGGCAAGGGTGGAGGAGTTCACTGGGTCACGTCAATACTCTGGAAAATAACTGTGCTGGAGGAGCCATCATGATGTGATTCACCCCCTCCCACTCCCCCCCAAAAGGCAGACTTCTTGGGCAAGAAAACCCCAACAGTGTTAGCAGTAAGAGGCTGTGGAGTGCATTTCCAGGAGCAGGAGCTGAGGTAGTGAATCAAGATAACAAAATATAACAAAACATATCAAAATATAAAATATCTATACACACAACAAAAACTAAGCATGAACTACCTTGTAACTTGAAAACTAGAATATTCTAGATAGACACACAAAAAATTAAATGGAGACATATATCATGTTTTGGGATAGGAGCACTCTTTATTTAACACATTCTCAAGAAAAATATTAAGATTTTGGGGGGGAACCTGGCAAAATAATTCTTTAGTTTATGTATAATAAATATGTATACATGAATAAATATATGAAAGCTGAGAACACTCAGAATTAACTGAAAAAATGAGTATAAAAAACCCTATTTTACAGTTACAGCAGGTGATACTGGCACAGAAATAGATCAATAGAAAAGAGAAAGTTCATAAATAGACTTTAGTATATGATTCAGTATTTGATTCAAATCGCTCAGGGAAAAAAATAACAGTCAATGAATATTAATAGGACAACTGGTTAAATGATTTAGCAATAAAAGAAAAATCTTCTCCAACCTCACCCTTATGCTAAAATAAATGTCAGATGGATTAAATATTTAAATCTTTTTTAAAACTGATGAACTATATTACATTGAGATTACAAGTTCTTCTAAGCATGGCACCAATGGCGGAATACATAAGGAAAAAGACTAATAAATTTGACGATACAGATTTAAAGTTTTTGTGTGGCAATGTATGACACAAACAAGATCAAGGGAAATGATAAACTAAAAAATTTGTTTACGAAATATATGACAGCTAAGAAAATTACTGATACAAAGAGCTTTTTCACATCAATAAAAGATAAGCCAAGTACTGAGAAAAAAGGCAATTCACCAAGACAGAATTACAAATGCCCAATCAACATGCAAAATAGTCAAGAAAAATGCAAATAAAACACTGAAACATCATTTTTCACCTGCCAAATTAATGAAGGTTAAAGGTATCAACAATGCCCAATGGTGTTGAGACCTTCTGCTGGTGAGAGTATGACCTGCTATAAACTTCCTATAAGATTCATCCAACAAAATGTAGGAAATATGAAATGAATATAGTGGTTTTCATTCTAAAAATGAAAGGAATTTCAATTTTAGGAATTGAGCCTAAGCGATAACTGTATATAATTATGCACAATGAGTGTAAAATATAAAGCATCTGGAACACTCTAAATGCACAATAGTACTGATTAAATAAATGATGGTACAAATTTTCAATGCAATCATGATTAACAGGAAAATGTGTTCAAGATATGTTGATAAATGAAAGAAACATGTTGCAAAACTACATGCATAGTTTGATGTCCTTTAGGTTAAAAAAAAAGTGTGCCAAAAAAATATGGGTATGTGTACATTGGACGTGCATGCGTGTGCGCGTACACACACACACATACACTCTACCACCACCATCAAAGGATTTATTCATTCTCATCTCTCTCCCACCCCACCCTCTGCCTTTGAAACAATGAGCATACATTCCTTTTTTAATTGATCTGCCTCACTGTATTACCCGCCCACAAACTCGAGCACAGAAAAAGCCACATCTTTCCTCTTCAAAATCAGGCACTACCTATTTAATCAATGGCTGGGGTAGGCAAAAGGTCCTTGAAACATTAGTAGAGTGCCTACTACTACTACTGGTTTTCTCTTAGAGGAATAGAATGGAAAAACAGAAGAAGGTTTAGAAAATCGGACTGTGAGATGAGCAATAAAAAAGGAGCATTGAAAATTCTGACTTACTTTCTTTAAAACTAATTTAAATATTAATTTTATTCCGAGCTAATGTGGATTTTCAAGATAACTACTTCCGCTCTGGTCTTATTTCCAGTGGCCAACTGCAAGTTCAGGTCTTGAATCATAGGTGGACTGTTACCTATTTCCCTTAATTAACCTCCATCTGTTTGGCTCCTTCTAGGTGTGATGGGGTGGAGATGGGAGAGCACCTTATAGTGAAACGATAGGTGTAAAAAGACATATGTGCTATAGTAGTAAAGGTGCTGGTTAAATATCTATATATAGATACAGATATAGATGATATAGATATAGATATATAGAGATGTAGTTTGGACATGTAAAGGCCTGACTCCCCCAAGAACCAAAAGCGCTGTCTGAAGATGAGCTGAAGACCTATCAAATCCCAGGAATGAGGACTAGACTTGCAGTTAGAAGACTTGGCCCAAGTCAAGCCGCGGAGCTTCTGAACCCATTTCTCCATTCTAAAAGGGGGGAACAATAATCTCTCCCCACACAGAACTGCCATGAAGACGGAATGAAAGAATGCACTAAACAAAAAGTATGGTGGAGATAAACAAAAATTGTGTATGTGCACGGGTGCACACGCACGTGTGCGCGTGCGTGCGCGCGCGCACACACACACACACACACACACACAGAGAAATAAGCCAGGGAACAATCTACTCCGTATCTGGGCAACCCCCAATTTTGTTTCCTAGCCTGGAAGCCAGCTGAGACTGGATCTTGGTGCTCACCTCAATACACTGTCCCCAGGACAGCTAGTAGAGAAGACCCTACTTTCCTCCATCCCCACCTTAGGGGTTTGGCTTTACTTACCACCATTCAAAATCTAACTCTGGGTGCCACCTGACCAGTTCTTCCACAGAAGGACCTCACATTCTCCCAGGAAGACCCACTCTCAGTCTCCTGAGATGCCCCACACCTTAACCAGGAATCCACTTGGGGGAAAAAAAAAGGACAGTATTGTGGTGAAGCTACCAGGTGAATTTGGAAAACTTAAAGCTATCTTCCTGTTTATGAAGAAACTATTAGCAAAGAACCACAGGAAAATGGCACATCCTGTTTGCAAATGCTCAGCGGCTGCTTCTGTTAGGGATTAACAATGAGCAACCTGGCATTATAATTTGGAACATTCAGAGGGAGTTTTAGTACTCTTTCCTGGACTGTTTTTACATTTCTGCACTATACCCAGAAGTACACTTTACTTAATATTTTACTTAGTATTGAGTCAGTGATTTTAACCAGACGCTTTGATAGTAAGCAAGTGAGATTTCTTCTTTTCTATGACAATTATGCTAAGTTCCCATGTAGCTTCCTTGGCAGTTAATTCTAGAGCTAGAAATGGAGGGGGCAGCTATAGAAACATAAGGTGTTTACAGAATGAAAAAAAATAAGCGAGAGAGGCTCAGATTTTCTCTTTGGATAGAAGAGAGTTTGAGGAAAATCTTTGCTCATCAGAGACCCTATCCTATACTAATCATAGGAATTTGTAATAATTCCAAGTTTAATTCAAGAGCTGTGAAAATAGTATGAGTTTGAATTGCACATAAAGATGAAAAGTAGAAAGCTATTTGTACGAGCCTATTGAGAGCTCTATTGTGTGCTTCGCCTGAGATGAGAGCAGGAAGGGGTCTAAGTGCTGATCCTATGTGGTAGTCTAAGTTGCAAAGGACAAAGGATAAAGGACAATTATTCCTCATACTGCCTGATAATGGTTAGGGAGGAAAGTTAAAGGATACTCCATTCAGGCTTTAAAGTCAAATCTACCACACTCCATCTGTAAATTCAGCATATTGACAGTAGGCTCAGGACTGTTCACACCTAATGTGTAGATAAAAGGGATGATCATGTCACCTACATTGTCCTCCTTTCCTGGAAGCACAGGGACTCTGGCCATGGGCTTGATATTGTTTCAACCCATTGTTACTACACGGTCACTGAATCTAAAGGTAAGCACAGAGCATTTTTATAAAAATATTAACAAGACTGCTATAAACATTCATATGCAAGAGAAGAACTGTCTAAATTCACAGAATATTTTTACTGGAATGAAGACTTATGGCTTTTGAATACATATAAGACAAATGGAACTGTATCAGACATTGCAGGAAACTTATTGAAGTGGCCAGGTTAGCATACTTTCTAATTAGATCAATTAATTACAGGAAAAGGGCAGCTTCTAAAGTGTTTGACAAGTTTGCCTACGTCAATGTTCTCTATTTTTTCTAATGACCTCTTTCATAAAATCAAATTTTAGCCCAAATTTATTTTTTTCAATCTTGTATTTTTATTTGTTAGCCCAAATTTAAGCCCATCTCACTGCTTATTGTAAAAAAATAGACTCCGAATTAATTAATTAATTAACAGAGATGCTGTTTAAGAAGATGCATAGACTCTCAGCGATCAATGCCTAGAGGAGCTGACTCTTGGGCATCACTCAGAGGAAAACACGGGCTCAGCCTACGTAATCTGTAGCCTATGTTGTATATCAAGGGTCTCAAGCTCATAGACATAAAACTGGTTGTGTAGCAGGAAAGATGTCAGCAATTCCTGAGTTTCCACCTTTTGGAGAATTCCATAGTGATAGTCACCATCTTGGATCCAGAAATGGGACCAAGCTGGGGATGGAGAAAGTTTACATCTGGATAGACGCCACATGGCCTCTGTGCAGGCACCTGAGGAGCTGTCATAACATCTGTCCCAATAGCACTGCTTTCTCCCTACGCAGCATTCATCTGCAATCCGGACATGGAGAAGGAAAAGAGAGTCCATTGACATACTTTGATTTTCTCAGGGTGCATCCCTATGAGCAGCCCACACATACTCATGGGAAGCAGCCTGGGAGCTCAGCCACCACTCTGTGTGTGAACAGGGCAGCAGCCATCACTGACCCCGCTCTTCTCCTGGGGCAGGTGGACCTCCCACCCCCCCACCCTGAGATGCAGAATTACTCATGCCCTTTGCCTGCCGAGCGTCTGCTGGGCCCAGGACAAATTCCACCCTCATTCCTTGACCCTCCTCGATCCCAGCTGTTCTTCAGGACTCCAGTCCCATCCTCCCTCCATTCCACTCATTTCTCAAAAATAACAGTCTCACATACCACACTGCTAAGAAAGAGAGGAACGCGAGAACAATCACAACAGCCATGGAGACCAGTCCAGCGCCCACCATCTGCTTCAGCATGAGTGACGAATCTGCAGGACGAAATCACACACTGAACTTGTAGCACATGAAATCACGGCCCCTCCCAGGAGGTACACGTCGTCTTACCCCAGAGCTTGGCCCCATTTAACAAACCAGCCCAAGAATGTACAGGGAGCCTCCTGCGCCCTGAGTTGGTCCTGAAGATATAAAGGCCTCAGGAAGACACAGTTTCATGGTATTTCTAAAACGGAAATATAAGACCAGGACACATTCACGTTACAAGGGATGAAACAGCTGATCTTGTACAGCACACGAATGCAGCATACTGTGTTGCTTTTGCTGGTCCTCTCCCAAGTCAATTACACTTGATAGACTTTTATGGGCAGTTTTCCTTTGCACTGAGGAAGAAGAAGTCCAGCTGACACCATTTGGGTTTTTGCTACCACAATGACAGCTAGCTCCGTAGTCAAGTACAGCAAACAGATTCTTTGTTGGATAGAGTCATCTGTCATTTTCCCTATATGTCAATGAGGGTGGCACCTCCCTGCTCAGCTCAGTAGGTTGTCATGAGGATAAAAGAAAAAAAATTATATACAAGCTCTTTGAAAGACATATTTATCTTTTACTTAGGGTGCATCACATGCCAACTCCCAGAGACCCCTGAGCATAAACTGGAAAACGCCCACATTTGAGTTGCACAGTTAGGCTAAGCGACTGAATCAGAGCATCATGTTCTAAACTGATGGTGTCATTTTAATCTGCAAATGCTTATTTATCACTTACTATGTAGCAGTACACCGAACACTATTATTACTATTCTCCTTTCGCAGATAAGGAACTGAGGCATGGAAGGTTAAGCAACTTGCCCATGGTCACCAGCTAGTTAATGACAGAGCCAGGATCCCAACCCAAACTCTCTGGCTCCAGAGCCTTAGCTTTGACCACAGCACCATGCTTTCCCAGGGCAGACTAAATCCAGCTCTGTCTGCAGCAGAGCGGACCACACATTCCCTCACCCCAGAAGTCAGAGGTGCAAGCCCAGACCTCTCCAGCACAGGCTGAGGATGATGGGGCCTCGGGGCTGTAGTAGCTTAAGCTCCTTTTTGGAAGAGCAAAGGTCTGTATGCACTGGTGCCACCAGACAGTGAAAAGATCTTGAGTGTTGACTACGTATAGAATTAAAAAGTGAAATTTACATTTATCCCACCAAGCCATGGAATAAATGTAAGGAAGTGCAAATAATTTGCTGTGGCTGTCACTGTTGGAATATCAAATTATTTCATTTATCTGTACCTTCCTTTTACCAACGTCCCAAGTACGTGCTTAGTCTGCCCCTGGGGAAACGCAGCACAGCCTTTGAAGAGGTGAAAACAGCAAAAACAAAGATTTGTTACTATAAAGGGGGAGTGGCTTGAGAAGAAAAATAGTAGCCCCTGGATGTGAGACCCTCCAAACAGATGACTTGTTTCTCTGGCAGTGACTGAGGCACATTCGAGAACAGTTCAAGCTACTTAACTTTTTTGTCATCTGATCTGCACCATCCAATACGGTAGCTGCGACCTGAAAAATGGCTATTTAAATCTAAATTAATTAAAATTAAAATTCAGTTTCTCGTCATACTATTTCAAGCACCCAGTTTCAAGTACACATGTCAAATGCCCAGTAGCCACGTGTGGCTAATGGCTACTATACTGGACAGCACAGTCTTAAAATCTTTCTGTCATTGTCAACGCTCGGATCTCTACAACCAGGTTAAGAGAGGTGTGGTCCTACTGGGGGGCTCTCCGGGGTAGCTGGCACCAGCAAAAGCAGCCACAGAACACACCTGTAAATCCCTTTACCTAAGAAAGTGTTGTCAAGAGACTTTCTGGAAAAAACTGGCTTATATATTTGGCTACTTTTAGTATTCAGAAGAAACATGCCTTGACATTTTAAGAAGCCATATAATTAAATGGAAGGAGGAGCTGTGGAAAATAGAAAAGAAAAAGCATAGGAGCGTGATTTGAATTACGACACATTAAAACAGTACAGTGTCAGCATAAGGGTGAATACGTTGGAACGAAATCGAAAGCCTAGAAACAAACCCAAGTATATCAAATAATTTCAAAGCTTGAATACTGGAGTCAGGTTGCCAAGTCTGTTCGGGTCACCACCACTCCCTAATTAAGTAACTTTGGGCAAATTATTCAGCCTCGGTAATCTCCCTGCAGGATGACATCATAACACGAGAATGATAATAACAGTATCCACTTTTGAGTTATTGTGAGAAATAAATCAGTTAAGACATGTTAGAAGTGTCTGGCACAGAGTAAGCAATGAGCAAATGTTAACTATTGTTAATTATTGCTTCAGTACTGTTTCCGTCATTGAGGAAATAATAACATTATTCACAACTAGTGTTGAGAAAATTGCTTAATAATTTAGAGTAATTTTGATCACTAGAGCTTATACTATACTAAGATAAAATCCAGGTAGATTAAAGATTTAAGTTGAAACCTAAAAGGATTAGAACAAAATGTAAGTGAATATTTATCTAATATTAAAGCAGGTAAGAATTTTCTTTTTTTTTTTTTTAAATTTTTAAGCCTACAGTACCTGGTCCTCCTAGGTGGTCTCCCATCTAAGTACTAACCAGGCCTGACCCTGCTTAGCTTCTGAGATTAGACGGGATTGGGTGTCTTCTGAGATTAGACGGATTGGGTGTGTTCAGGATAGCATGGCCATAGACTATAGGTAAGAATTTTCTAAGCAGACTTATTAAAGCAAGAAACCTTGAAACAAGAGAACAAGAGATCTGACCATATAGAAAAGCACATAATTCTGTAAACCAAAACTACTGAGTTAAAGAGCAAATGGGAAACTGGCCAAAATATTTAGAATAACGAAGAAGCAAGGGGTTAACATATAGTGAGTATTAAAATTAATAAAGAAAAGACAAATACTTCAATGGGGAAAAGAGCCAATTCTATAAAAAGGTAAATCACACGTAAAATATGAATATAGATGATTGATAAACCTTTGATCAACTGCTCTTTTACAAGTAATAAAAATACAAATTAAAACATTGAGATGCCATTTTTGTGTACTAAGTTCACTAGGTATTTTTTGTTTGTTTTTTGTTTGTTTGTTTGTTTTAAAGGAAACACAGTATCGGAGAAGGTGGAAAGAAGCCAGTGTTTCCTGCACTGCTTGCTTCATCCGATCTACCCAGTATTCCCCTGAACTTTGGTCATCATTACCTTCTCTATATTTTTTCCTCTACAGTTTCATCCTCTATTTTTAATTATTGATTGATTAAAATGTGGAACTGAAGATGACTGTCGACAGTGACTCATGTCCAGCATACTCCTGGATTTGACATGGACTCATTAATAAGCACACTTTCAGTCATTCTACCAGTTCCCAGGCTCACACACGGCCCTCCGTTCCCCACTTTAATGCATTGTTAAGTGTGGGTCAAAGTCAAAATGCATTATGCCTGCCCTGTTGCCCTGACCGGTTAGTGACTGTGCAATAAGAAAAGAGAACTGAACTGCTCCCAGCATCCATGCTGACTGCTGGGAACTGCTGCTTCCTCTACCAGGTAGACACAGGGACCCCTCTTGAAGACCTCGCCTGGTGTTTATTTCAAGTTATCATCATCCATGCTTTGCGAAGTCTGTCTCCCTTGCATGAAGTTCCATGTTCTTTGTTCATCCCCCATCTTCGCACTTCTCTCTTCTTCATCAAGATCACCTGCAGTGGCTTATCCATCTCATTTGCAAATTGTACGAACCTGCTAGGATGTGCTTCATCCAGGTCGGAAGACTAACTGATGTAGAGCATTGAGCTTTTCCCTTGCTTTCAAATATCCCCTTACAAGCCAACAGTACAAAAGTAAAGAAGGAGTCAGGGAGCCTAAACTTCTCATGACCATCCATCCACCAGTAGGATACCATTCACCCTAAGGAGTGGGCCCAACCCCTCCTGACTCTATATGTAAGCATTGGACAATCACCTTTATTGATCATGTGTAACATGATGTGGGGTTTGGCTCCAGGCATGATTCTTGCTGATAGAACAGTTCCTGGTTATATGTCTCCTTGTCTACATTCTCTCTGAAAATCTGAGTCAACCCAATTGCGAGTATTCATGGTGTGGCCACATGGGATTTTCCAGGGACTTCCTTCCTTAACTCCTTACTTAGAAAACTTACAACTGGCTAATTTGAATTACATGTTTTAGAACTTTGCCATTCTCTGGTTATCCGCCCTTCCGTAGTCCCATGCCATGAAATCATGCTTTTATTTTTTTTTTTTCTGAATCACTTGTAGAATACTCTTTTAGAAACCCAGGTGAGTGAATCATGTTATATCCCAGATTCTCAGTGACTCATTCTTGGAAAAAGTAAATTCATGAGGCTGGTTCCACCATGTTCTTTGGGGTGGCTCTCTGAAGGTGTTCAGGGCTCAGGCAGAGTGACAGCGCATCCCTGGGCTTATCTCCATCCCGTCATGAACAGCAACATCACAGATATTGTAGAGCGCGTTAGAAAGGCTCCATTTCTACTCTTAGACTTTTTGACAGCTTGAAGACTTCCTCTGGCTGTGGACATTTTTGCGTGAATTTACATGAGCAGGGCCATTTCCGGAAAGCAACAATTCTGTTCTCTAAAAGCTACAAATAATTAGCACTGTGACTTCCACTTAGTGTGTGAAATTTCTCTCTGCTATTCTACTGTCTCTTCACTTGAATTCCCTGCAGGGTAGGAGGTGGCAAAATAAATCAAAGGAGAAAGCTAATTTAGAGATAAATGAAGTCTGATCAATCAGTAACATTATTGGATTTATTTTCTAGTGCAGTTTAACAAATTACCATAAACTTAGCAGCTAGCACCCATTTATTAGCTCACAGTTCTGTGGGTCAGAAGTTCAGGCACATTGTGACTGGTGCTCTGCTCAGGGTCTTACAAGGCTGAAATTGAGGTGGGCTACATTTCTCTGTGGAGACTCTGGGAAAGAATTTGCTTCCTAGCTCATTCATGCCATGAGCTAAATTCAGTTCCTTGCAGTTGTAGGACTGAGGCCCCCACATTTTACTGGCTGTCAGCCAGGGGCTGCTGAGCTCCTACAGGCCACCCACATTACTGTCATGTGGTACTCCTTGTCTTCAAAACAAGCAGGAGAAACCCTTATGTTAAATCCATCTCTCCCTTTGAACCTCCAGTTTTCTCTGTCTCTGATGTCTAAACTCGGATTTAAAGGGTCCATGGGATTAGGACAGGTCCATGTAGTTAATCTCCCTATTTGGGACCTTACTTACATCTTCAAATCCATTCACAGCAATGCCTAGAACAGCCTGTGAATTAATTACTAAGAGAAGGTGCATGTACACGGAGGGCCAGGAATTTGTGAGGCCATCTTAGAACTCCACCTATCAAATTATGAAGGTTGAAAATGGGTGTGTGTATGCATAGCATAAATACATATACATATATATATATTACTAGATTTATATCTTGATATAAATCATCTCTGGCTCTTTTAATTTGCTAAGTATTGCATCTACTCTACTATGCTTTGTTTTTCATCAAATTATACGTCCGGTTCCCTGATAATCATTCAACCCAATTCCATAAATTCTGATTAAGCACGTAATATGTGCTAGACACTGCTCCAGCTCCTCAAATCCTCTCCCTTAAGGGTATGAAATCTTAGTAAGAAAAGACAAGTACACCAGTTACTCTAAAATATGGCAGAATGGCTAAAGACAAGGGAAAGAGAGAGAGAGAGAGAGAGAAAGAGAGAGAGAGAGAGAGAGAGAGAGAGAGAGAGAGAGAGAGAGAGAGAGATCCTGTCCCACTGAGGAAATTTTAAAAGCTTCAGGGTAGAGATGGCACTTAACTGTAATCCTGAAGAATAGGTGGGATTGTAATAAGCAGAGATTACTGGGAGGTTATAGGGCAGTCCAGGTGGAAGCAAGCATGTAATTGTATAAGCAAAGATGTTAAGGAGAGAAGGCAAGGGCCGTATCCAGCGAAGAGCTGGCACAGCACTCCGCATGGAGAAGAATGAGAGATGTGATTAGAAGGCTGTGCTGGTGTCGGACTGAGGCCTTAAAAAACAGACTGAAAAGTAATGGCGAACCATGGAAGAACTGTCAGGGGAAAGACTAAACTCAGCACTGCAGTTCAGAAGTATGAGTCAGTCGGTGGGGTGCAGGCTGGAGTGGAGACAGAAACCCTGAACACTCGTAATGGGAGATGAGCTAGGAGGCTTTGCCAGTCGACCATGCTACAGATAAAGAGACCTATGCTCAAGAAGTAAACATGCGAATGAAAATGAGAGAGGCGTGCCTGAGGTGCAAAATGTGGGCTGAAAGAGGAGTGGTCACTCATGACTCAGGTTTCTGCCTATGACTGAGGAATGTTCCCTGATTACACTTTGTCATCCTCGCATATATCAAGTGACCTCACTTTGTGACTCAAGAAATCACAGACTCATCGTACTTTGCGGCTGGAAGTCATCGTGGAGATCTCAGAAAGAGGCTGTTGAGAATCCGCCAAGTTAAATATAATTTCAAAGACATTAGGCCGATTAGTAGCAGAACTCGGGCAAGGAAGCCCAGGCCTCTGCATCTCCCATCCCACCAACTGCTGGTTCCCTTGTAACTATCACAAAGCTCTTCTAGGGGCAATGTGCAAAAGGCAAATAGCATCATTTATGACTGGGCAAAGGCAAAAATAAGCTGTTGCTTGGCATGAGCGAACTGGAACAATCTCTCCTTTTTACAAAAGGAGATGCCAGAGGTTAGTGCACAACATGGACAAATTTACATTTATCTACGTAAATTACGCACATAGATAAACACGTGCTAGAATTACCTTCGGCTCTCAATGTAACCTTGAGTTTTCTACTATCCTCAGAGCTCTCTAGTAGTTTGAATTCAAAGGTTCAAGCTCTCTTTCAATGTTGGTTCTTGATTTGAGAGGGGGGAAAAGCGCTGCCAAAAGTCTTTTAGATATTTCCAAAGCAAAATCCTTCCTGTTTAACTTAATCACAGTAGAATGCAGCCGGGCCTTTGGCCATTTCTTCTATCCAGTCTGAGTGTTTGCCAACCATCCCAAACAGTTACTGAAAGCCGCAGATTCCAGCAGCTATTGCTTCTGGGCCTGTCTGGTATACTTGCACATCTCCATTCTTCTGATAAAAGCACCTCTTTTCCCTGTGAGAATTCCATTCCCACCCTTAGAGCTGTAGGGAATGAATTGGCAGGAAAATCTCCAAATGCTGGAATGTGTGGTTTGTTTCTTGTGGACTCCATCAAACTCCCATGAAGGGAGCTTAGCCTACCTGCTCGCAGAAATGTCATAGCACACATCTTTGTTAAGTGAAATAAGTCAAAGAAAGACAAAAACTGTATGATCTCACTTACAGGTGAAATCTGAAAAAAATGAACTAATCGAAATAGAGAATAGAATGGTAGTTGCCAGGGACTGGGGGGTGGGGGTGGTGGCGGGTAGGGGAAATGGGGAGATATTAATCTAAGTCCTGGGGCTCTAAGGCACAAAACGGTGACTCTAGTTAAGTCACTGTATTATAAACTGAAAAGCTGCTAGGAGAGTCGATCTCAAATGTTCTCACACACACAAAATATATATATATATAAATTATGTGAGATGATGGAGGTATTAACTAACCTTACTGTGGTAATCATTTCTCAATACATAGGTATATCAAAGCATTATGTTGTACAGCTTAAACTTACACAATGCCAGTCATATCTCAAAAAGCAATAATGCTGGAGATTGTGGGGGAGCTCACTGCCGGACAATCCATAATCCAAGATGGCTGACTATCAGGTATTACATCTTGCCCAAGTGAAAAATCAAGTCCTCTATGCTTGTTGAAGTTGGTGTGAGTGGAAATAAAAAGATGGGAAGTAAGATTAGGGCACAAGCAGACTAATGAAGGAAGCTTAATTCCCCAGGTCCCTCCCAAACATTTCCTGTTAAGTACCCTCTACTGACAGGATAACAAACACCCCATTGTAAAGTGCTATCCACTGGAATCCTCCTGGGAGCAGGGTTATATCAGCTCTTCCTCACCACCCAGCCTATTGTTTTATGCTGCTCCGGAGTAAGCAACAGGATGTAAAGGGTTAAACTGATACTGTGGGCTAAGGGCAGGATTCCTCAAGCTGTTGCTAGGACTCACGAACCTCAAAGAAAAGGTCCAGATTCAAAGGTCATAAACTTGACAAGATTTCTGGCATTGGCTGCAAACTAATGGAATTCCTGGGACTCAAATCCACTGGCTAGCTGCCTGTTGGTTTAAAGAAATGTACTGCCAGGGAAATCCCAGCTGGTGATCAAGGACCTGTCATTGCTCAATCTCTAAGGCAATTCCCCTGGATAACTGCATGTGGAAAGTAGGTTTAAACTGTACAGCACTCAACAGAGCCCCTGCCCGCTGCATCTCTTAGGTATGGCTTGAGGAAATGGACGAGGGTACTTTCCTGTTAGGTGATCCAAGAAAAGACTGAGGCAGCCCAACTGACTGATCAAGTGACACATTCAGCTGCCAGGACCGGGGATGCTTGCTTTTACTGTCCAGCAGGATGTGGTCATTGTTATGGCCCCCTGACCACTGCACAGTAGTTTATCTTTTCCTCTTTTCTAAACAAAAGTACTTTTGTTTTTCTTTTCACATTATACAGTGTGGTTTGAGAATGGCTTTTAGTCATGGATTGCTAGACAGACCATGAGAAAAAAACATCTGGATTTGATCAAGAAGAACAAACCATGCCCAGGAATCTTGGTCTTAGAGCTGAAGGCAGTAACAAGTCTACCTTTAAGTCATCTTCCACGAGGGTTCCATTTTTGGTTGTATGGAGGACAATTTCACTTTCTTAATAGAGGTGTCTTTCCTAATAGTGTGTGTGTATGTGTGTGCACATACGAAGCAGTCAAATGGTTGAAAGTGGTAGACTTTCATATGTCTTTCTGTTGGTCTGCCAAAGTGTTCTTCTGTGCCTTTGTCCCTAATGGGGATCATGCCCCTGTCAATGCAACCCAGGTGGGGTTAAGTGCCCCCAACCAGCCATATGAGTAAGCCGAAAACCCAAGGTAAGCTGATCATAACACACCGTCTCCTATTAACAGTGACATAGGAGAAAAGACTCTTTCCCTGAGTTGAAAAACTTTCTGTTCCCACTGCAGTTGCTAAGCCGGGGCAGCTGGTGCCCAGCCCTCCCCACCACATGGCTGACAGTCGAAGAGAATGAGGCCAACTCACGCGTTAGAAATGGAGCAGAGATGAGACACAGATAGAAAGAGAGAGTCCCACTCATGGAATGCTGCTCGGGTTCGGATGCCATAAGCTCCCTTCCCCCATCCTTTTCAGCTGTGGGTATTTGCTTAAGCTACTATGAGATGGGCTTCTGTCACTCGTGACAATTTCAGAAGAAATCTCATGAATGTACACTTGATGCTGCAGATTGGACATGGAGATAAGGGCAGCATTCTTAGGCAGAAAAAGGTCTTACCTTTCACCTGCGCCCAAACTGCACAGGAGCATCTTCTCACCTGCGAAGGAAAACGTAACAATACATTTAACTAGATGGCACCTGGTGTCAGTTTAAATAGCACATTTTAGCCTCCAAGTTTCAGGGTTTTATCTCTCAACTTGGACTACCAGATCTTTGAAGTCTCATCTAGCTCTAATATATTACAACTTAGCCATATGATCACCAAGTGTTCAAGGGACTGACTTGGGTAGCAGCGACATGAGTGACCCCAGGGATCACTTCTACAGCTTTCTATAGGTCTTAGAAACCACACACTATGGGTAAACACAGGAATGGCAATAAGTTTCATTCCCTTATCACCTCTGAGCAACTGGCATTGACTGCCTAGAGAACAATGTTGAAAAAGTTCTGAGGTCACATTCAGGTTCAGGAAAAAGCTGTGATTCATGTGACAAGCAAGGCTATGTGAAGTCCTGGTGTATAATAATGCTTCACCTATTCTAGATGATACTTACCTAGCAACCTCGGTTACCCAAAATGTACCCAAGAACAAGGGAGAAAGCAAAGGAACATGTATGAAAGCTCATCAATGATAGAAGAGACTCAGAAACTCATTGGAATGAAATTCCTTCTCCTGTTCTCCCTCACTGTTATTTATGCATACTTGTCTGTTAGGAATGCCGAGATTACCATCTATGTTAAATTCAGCAAAATGTTCCCTAGAAGAAACTGAATAGCAGGAGTTTGAGAAAGATCCCTCCAACTACAGTGGAGAGTCTTTCAAGTGACAACCTTGGGCATCCTGGTTTTTATTGTATTAAAAACTGAAAATAATATATTTCCACAGAAAATTTCTGGGAAAAAGCTTAAAATGGGCATAAAGTTTTGAATGTGACTAAATTTTGCCTGATGCTAAAGGCATCAAGTCTATCTAAGGAAAGATAATATGCAAGAGTAATCAAGGAAGGACATGTTTCAAGGCATTGGAGAAGGAAAAAAAGACCTCAAATAGCAAGGCAGTTACTAGGGGCTGAGTGTATTAAGGGAGAGAAATTGGCAGGACCAGGTGAAGAAGGGAGCTCATTGAAATGAAGTGCTTTGATGAGATATGTATTTTATAAAATTCATTTTGGCAATAATATGGAGGAAGGAAACAGGCAGAATAAGAGATAAGAAAATGAGTTCCAAAATTGATATTCAGACAAGAGATGTCAAAGGCTTACCAGTGCTAATGAAGGAGAGGAAAGGATGATTTTAAACAACATTAAGGTGAGAGAATTGATACAATTTGATGGTAGACTAGACAAGAATATAAGAAAAGAGAGAAGATAAAAATTATCCCTAGATTTCTCTCTTAGCCATTGGGAGCATGGTGATGCTATTTATTGGGACAGATACAGAGAGGAAAAACAAAATGGGGGAATTGGAAAACTCACACTCCCTGATTTCAAATTTTACTCACAAAGCTATTAATCAAGACAGTGTGGTCCTGGAATGAAGGCAGACATACAGACCTATGGAATAGAATAGAGAGCCCAGAAATAAACCTTTCCATGTATGGTCAAATGATTTTTGACAGAGGTGCTAAGGCCATTCAATGGGGAAAGAAAATCTGTTCAAAAAATGGTGCTGAGAAAACTAAATATCCATCCAAAAAAAAAAAAAATGAAGTGGGACCCTTACCTAATACCAAATACAAAAATTAAATGGATCAAAACTAAATATAAGACCTAAAACTCTCAGAAGAAAATACAGAGGAAAAGCATCATAAAATTGGATTTGGCAATGATTTCTTGGATATGGCACCAAAGGCACTGGCAACAAAAGAAAAAAAAATAGACAAATTGGACTTCGTAAAATTAAGAATTTCTGTGCACCAAAGGACACTATCAACAGAGTAAATAGCCAACCTACAGAATGGAAGGAAAATATTTGTGAATCATCTATCTCATAAGGGATTAATAGCCAGGCTATCTAAAGAACTCCTAAAACTCAAAAAAACTAAATAATTCAATTTAAAAATGGGCAAAGGCACTTGAACAAACATTTCTTCAAAGAGGATACACAAACTGTCAAAAGATATGAAAGATGCTCAAACATCACGAGTCATTAGGGAAACAACAAACCGAACCACAATGAGCTACCACCTCACATCTCCTAGGCAAGCCATCATCAACACAGAAAAAAGCAAGCGCTGGAAAGAATGTGGAGAAAATGAAAAGCCTTGCGCACTCTTGGTGAAAATGTAAAGTGGCACACTGCCATAGAAAATAGTATGGCAGCTCCTTAAAAAATGAGAAATAGATTCCATATGAATCCAATAATTCCATTTCTGGGTATATACTCCAAAAATTTGAAAGCACGAAACTTAAAGGCAGATCCGTACAGCGTATTCGGAACAGCATTATTCACAATAGCGAAGAGATGGAAGGCAAACCCGACTGTCCCCCACAAAGATGAATGGAAAACAAATATGTGGTACATACGTACAATGGAATATTATTCAGATGTCCTTCAAAAGAAGGAAGTCTGACACATGCTACGGATATCCTTGAGGATGTTATGCTAAGTGAAATATGACCATTGAAAAAAGACAAATACTGTATGGTTCCACTTATATGAGTACCTAGAGTGGTCAAATTCATAGAGATCTAAAATAGAAAGGTAATTGCCAGGTGCATGGGAAAGGAGGATTGGGGAGTTGCTGTTTAATGGCTAAACGAATTTCAGTTTTGCAAGACGAAGAGACTTCTGAAGATTTGCTGCATGACAATGTAAACGTATTTGATACTACTAAATTGGTACACTTAAAAAATTGTTTAAGATGATAAATTTTGTTATGTGTATTTACTGCAATTAAAAATAAATCACTACTATAATATTCCGGAATTAGATGACGTAATGGTTGCACAACGTCGTGAACCACTACAACCACAGAATTGCCCGCTTAAAATGAGCCAGATACGTGGTATAAAACTGTATCTCAATAAAGCTGTTTAGAAAAGAAATAGAAATAAATAAATCATTACTGACTTTAACGTGACTGTAACTAATATATTTGAAACCCACGGGGGAAGTAATTGCAATTCAAATATGGAAGTCCAAATATAATTATTTTTTCAAAGCCGCTTCGTCTCCTTTAGCATCCCAGAGAACGAGCACATGTTCTGCTCAGTTGTAGGAAAAATGGGTAACGATGACATCACGGGAAAGTTTCTTATAAATTAGAATTCTTACCCTGATCTCTCACTTCATTCCCTACATTATGGACTGACTGTTTATGTTCCCCCAAAATTCATATGCTGAAGCCCTGACTGCGAACGTGATGGCATTTGAAGGTCGGGTCTTTCGAGTAATTAGGTTTAGATGAGGTCGTGAGGGTGGGGCCTCTGTGATGGCTTGGCATCCGCACGAGATGAGGAAGACTGACCAGAGCTCGCTCACTCTCCGCCGTGTGAGGACGCAGCAAGGAGGCTGCTGTCCGTATGCCAGGAGGAGGGCCCCCAAATTCTCCTGCGCCTTAATCTCAGACTTCCCTGTCTCTAGACTGTGAAAAATAAATATTTTCTTGTTTAAACTACCCAATCTATGGTATTTCATAACAGCGGCCCCATCTGACTAATACACTCTTCCAGACCAAAGTCTCAATCTGGGACAGCAGCTCCCTGACCAATTCTCAATTGTACTCATTTCACGGCCAGTGCTGTGTCTATGGCTAGAAACGCCAAACCAGGATCTCCAGGTAATTTTCCTGCAAGAAGGCCTTGTTTAAGCCATAAATCCCTTTTGAACAAGTTCAAGGCAATACATTCTGGGTTTTCACCTTCCAATGATTAATTCCTACATTATTGTCACAAAACACTACCAGACCTCTTTGCTACTAGACATATTATTAAAAGTACCCATTGGTTTTATATCAAGCATGATAATGGCACATTAGACTCGTGTCTTATACAAATTTAATAGAGTGTCTCGGTTTTAAATATGTGTCCAACCTTTCACTCAGAATGGCTCAAAGTTGTCAGTCAAGAGATGTTTCTATAAATATTAATATAATTTTTCCAGTTTCAATTACCAACCCATATGAATTTACACACCCAACTCACAGAGTTCGCCTAGGGCGACCATCACAATGGTTCTTCCAGAAGATCTTCCATCCCTGACTGACTGATCCAGCTCTTGCTATTCTCCTTGTCCAGCTCATTATATTTACATTTTATGTGATGAATATTCAGTTCTAAGTCCTATGAAAGAACATAGTTCTAAGGAAGTGATGGAAGCAGAAAATAGGGCAGTGCTGAGCTTAATCTGCCTTTCCTCCTGCTTCCGGCTCCGGGAGAATGAGGGGAGGGCAGCCCGGTAGGGGTACATGGAAGTGACAGAGATGTTCCTCTCCAACTCAGGCTTCAGCAGTGCAATAGAATGAGGACATTTGTGAAGCATAAGAGGGGGAACCAAAACCAGGTCTGTCCTAATGCAGCTCTAACCAGGTCCCCCAGGAAGTCCAGACTATCAACCTCCACAAAGGTTTTGCCTGCCTGTTTTTTCTAAAGGCAAAGTATTCAACACATTCTTATAATTATTATATGCAGTGTCTATCTCAAATATCTGGAAACAAGTATTCAAACATTCAAATTTCATGTGAGGAAGAAATAGTTCGTAAGAGCTTTTTAGAAAGATACCTTATTCCATTCACTTGTGATTCGTAATATAATGCAATAATCGTTTCCTGCTTTCAAGGGTGCGTTATAGTATTTCCCGTAATACAGCCTATCTCCAATAGTTATCTCCATGCCATCATCAGGAACATCTTTGGCAGTAGTTCTGCAGTGACATATCCATCAGCATCAGAAGTGTTGCTGAAGAATGAGGTAGTCCCTTCGGAATCACAAGAAAATGTGCTTTGGGGGCCAGGGGAACCACTAACACCTGGTATGAACTGAAGGAAAGAGAAAATGTCTATCAGACTCTTGCTTAAGGGATTCATTCATTCATTTATACGTATTTATTGAGCATTTGCGACGAGATAAGCAACTTCCTAGGCACTGGAGATACAACTCTGGACAAAAAAAAAAAAGTCCTCACGCATGTGAGATTTAGTCTGACAGCTCCAACGGTAAAGCGACTCCAGTTTTAACCTACAGCGTTGAAGCCAGATGACACTGGCGGAGGGGTCTCTGTGTGTTCTGGCTGTCGGCGGATGCCGAGGACATCCTCTTTATCTGGGAGAAATCGTTGCCTTCATGACTTCCCTGGGCACACACGTCATTAAGTCAATCTAATCAGTGATTTTCATGCGGGCAAATAAAGCCCAGCTGTGGAAAGGGCTCAGCAGTCGTGTGGAGGCTGCCTGCCTGCAAGAGTTAATAGACCAAGTCTGCAAAAAGGCTCCAGGAAATCACATGGTAACCTCACATGGAACTCATGTGACCCCTGCAGTTTATGAACTGATAGCAAGTTCATGTAAAATCACTGAAAAGCAAGGAGTCCAAAGTCACCATGAATTAATCTAGTCTGGCAATATCCTGAAATAGCCAGAAAGGCAAAATGTCAAATGTACGCTAAGAAACTGTTTCCTAATTGTGGACATAGAAACACATCAGCAATCACCTGTCATTTTGTCATGAGTTTTGTTATGATTCATCACAGATAGAAAACCTGTCAATGAAAGGAAGTCTAAGAATAAAATTTCACTGAGAATGAACCAGTCTTCCTTGTAATTACCATCTACTCAGTGCATATCTCCTGCCTCTGGTGTAGTAAGTGTTTGAACATCTGCTTTCTCTTTCAGGCTCGATAGCAGGGATTTGAATGATTAACTCTTGTGTCTTTGTAAATCCTTACACAGGCCTTTGGCTGTGACTGACCCCCACTAATGTTACTTGAATTAAAATCTCAGTAAAGACAAACATCCACCAGCAATATGACTGGGGTGACTTCCAAAACTCATTAGGCCACGTAATTCTATTTTACCAGTAAATACACACTTCCCGTTCCACAAACCTAATGCCCCATTTCCTGCTTCCCACAAGTCACTAGGTTACAAAAAGGGAGCCCTCCTCGCCCCTGCCAAGTATGTGTAGGATTTGGAAAGGCTCCATCCCAAACATCTTAGGTGTCCTCAGTGCCCTGATTTCCACAAAGTCTGTGTTCACTGTGAGCAAAGGGCTTTCTGCAAAAGGGAGAAGTAAAGGCTGCAGGGCAATGAGCTACCATTGCCACCGCCAATAAACACTTACTAAGCACCAATTGCCTACAAGGGGACACTTGTAGCAACAAATTCCCTGGGAACTTTAACATATCTCCATGAATCATGGCCACAGGTAAGTAAATGTTGCAGCCGCTTCATCCTGTCCCTAAGCACATTTCCAAATCCTTCTTGTCTTTCCATGTAGGTGGTGGTGTTTGAGTCCAAGTTCAAGGCTCACCTGAACTATTTAGTTCTGTACATTGTCCCCTAGAGGCACCATTCACGTGACAGACAGCAGTCTCCCGGGTTGGCATGATCGTAATCACCTAAATTTGCTTGATAATTATACATATTTCTAGTCCCCACCCAGACTACTGAATTGAAATCCCCGCAGTTGAGTCTGAGAGTTTGTCTTGCTGATAAAGCAGCCCAGGTGATTCCTGTAATCTGGCAAGGGTGGGAGGCACCACCATGAGAGAGTCCACCCAAGATCACCAAGCTAAGGAAGAAAGCCTTGGTCCAGAGCCCTGCTCCACCATGTGCCTCAAGTCACTGCCCTGCAACAATGCACAAAGCAGGTTCATGCCTGTCACACACTGGCAAAGCTGCTACACCCAGCTCAAACTGGCTACAGCAGTCAGGCCGAGGAAATCACCCCCACTTGCCTGCTGGTAATTAATGTGGATGACGTCAGAGGAGCAGTTGTAGCTGTTTGGAACATCACTGTTGGAAAAGGACTCCTCTTCTCGTCCTTACCACCCCGCCCCTGAATGACTCACAGATCTCCACTTCCTGTTTTGGAGGCACTGGCCTACACAAGCCACAAGGATAGGCTGTCATTTGGCTCTTCTTTTTGCCTTACGTAATTATTTGGTCCAAATGTCACATTTGCTCTTGCAAATTCTCTGAGGCAGTGATATCACAACTCGTTTTCTTTATAGCAACAGAATTACAAGGCCTTCCAATCACTTGTCAGGAATCAATAAACATAACAATTTAGGCAATATTCATTCCTGGAAAGACCTTTAAGCTCAGTTTACTGAACTTAAACTAATGGAAAGACAGAAAAAACCTAAGTTTTATTATAAATGCACACACAGATATTTCCAGATGTTCTTTTTTTTTTTTTTTTATGATATCTAACATTTATTTTTATCTTGATTGTATTGAAGGGTCATTAGATTGACAGGTCAAGAGAGGCATAAGGCCATGCCATGTAGTTGACATCAATGGTGGCAAGGTTCTGTTAGCAAGATGAGCAAGTTGCTCATCTCTCCAGGAGAATCTCTACCTTCCTCTTTAAAAAGAGAAATAAGTCTGCTCTCCTAATCCTACCATGACCATTATAACTAAAATGCTTCATTGAACATAATGCAGTCCTCCAACTGAGATAAGTTAATTCCATCCTACTGCTATCTGGAATCCCAGGAGCATTTGTTAACTATTCAGCGTCTTGCTCATAATGAGATACATGAATGAATCGAAAGAATTATCCAATGACCCCTTCAGAACCCACTACACACACCCAAAGATCATCCTTAAGTCAAGGAAAATATATTCTGTTTTTGATAAATGGAACAATGCCACTGATCCATCATCACTAACATATATATGGAGATGTGAGTGCAAAGGATAATGCCTGACATGTCATGGACACCCAACTGATGCTCATCCAGTGACCAAAGGAATTTATTAAGCTAAGCTGCCCAAATGCTTGTCTCTGGTTCTTTAGAAGTCTCTCTACTTGTTTGGGAGGGTGCTGGTTGGAATTAAAGGCCCAGTCTGTGGCCAAGGAAACAAAAAAGAGGGGTCCTGACCACAATGCCCCAGCCGTTCAAGTGCGGCCACCCCCAGTTTCCAAGACACTCCATGAGGATTGTTGGGCAACCATGGGAAAGGGGCCACTACTGACCTGATAGGTCCATTTTCCTCCTTGGCCGTCCTCAGTTTCAGGCGTGGTACAGGCCCCTCCATGCACTGTTGAAAAAGTTACTTCTGGAAAGGGGAGGCTCTGAAAACACATGGAAAAGAGATTAAAAAGGGTATGATTAGAATGAGTAGAAGCATGAAAAGTGGCATTCATGGGGCCATCAAAAGGAAAGTTTTAATGCCGTGGGGGGGTAACATAGCCTGGGTGTATTGAGCACAAACCAAATGCACTAGATGTGCCCTGTATGTCTTATCTTATTAATCTTCTCAACAGTGCTAGCAAGTAGATGAGATTATAGGAGGGACGGACAGAGGAAGTGAGGAAGAGCATAAATATGGATGCCCCCAACCCTGAACTCTGCCACCATGAAATCGAGGGCTAGAAGGCCAAAACAGACAGTCGAGACTTTTTCACCCAATTAGAAAACAGCTTTGGGTAGAAATTCTCAATCCAAATTATAATAAATAAGAACTTAGATCTTCCTAGATAGTTTGTAAAGCTCTATTAAATAGTTTATACAGGGCCATTCAGCACGCATTTATCAGCCACCTCTATGCTCCAAGCACCGTGTGAGGCTGGGAGAAACAGCCATAGACGTCATGGTTCCTGCTTTCCAAGAACTCGAAGTCTGTAAGTGGAGACAGTTTTGTAAACGTGTGGTGCTGAGAACTATGATAACATTATACGAAGTTGTGGGAGTGCAGAGGGAGAACACCTGGCAAGGTTAGGATGGTGAGCCTCTCAAATAACAGAAACAGGTAATATGCAGAAGCCAGAGGTGAGAGACGGAGGGCCACAGACAGAACCACCGGTAGTTCAGTACAGCTGCAAGGCTGAGTGAGTCCCAGCTGGGTAGAGGTAGGCCAGAAGGTGAGAGGTTTGGGTAGAGGTCAGATCTGAGGTCCTGGAAATAAGGAAAAGTCATTTAAATATTTTTCAGATGTATATTTTAGAAATACAGCTCATTGGAGGATGAACTGGAAAACAGTACAAGTATAGGTCATCTGAAATCTAGGTAAGAAGTGCCTGAGGTCTGAAGCAGGTGGCAGGCACTGAGAATGGCGATGGAAGAGACACTCCCGGGGAGATGAACAAAATGTGGTGGAAGATAAGGAAGGAGAAGGAACCTGGGCTTGGGTTTTGACAGCTGGGTCAGCGGTGATGTCTTCATCAAGATGTGTGTGTTGTGTGTGGGGTGGGGGGGGCGGGTGGGTGGGAGCGTTCAGAAGTGCTCACTTCCAGACCTGTGAAGGTCGAAGTGCTTGTGGAATTGTCCAGCAGGCAGTTAGAAATGCAGGTCCAGATAATGTGGGGAGGAGGCAAGAGGACGACAGTGTTCAGTCAGGCAACGTTTAGAGACTGCAATTGCTGACTGCCACCAGACCACAAGGACACCTGCAGAACAAAGGCAGGCTTTGCTGGATTGCTAACAACCATTTCCCCATCCCGTGAAGGGCAAACAGGAAAACAGTCATTAAAATAGAATCATTCATTCCCTATGGCTAAAAATATGGGGAACCCACGGATCACAGGCTGGGAAATTGCCAGCAGGCCTTTCACGCTACATGCTCATATCTTTCTCACTTAAGTACTTCAAACGAAGTACTTAAACTGTAACTCGCAGGAACTAAAGAATGATATACAAACTGAAATTTCCCTGAACACTTGGGGTCCTCTCAGTGTCTTTACTCAGGCCCTCTGACTGTCACTGTCTCAGTTTCTGTCTGTCTCTCTCAGTCTCTCTTAGGCTCTCTCACTCTCTGCCTCTGAGAAGAGGCCACTCTCTGTCTATGGAGCATCACTCCTTCTCTAATAAACCTTCCTTTTGACTCTAACTCTGGCATGTGTTTGAATTCTTTTATGCATTCAGCCAAGAACTCACTCACTCACTCTCTCCTTCTCTCCCTCCTCTCTCTCTCTCTCTCTCTCTCTCTCTCTCTCTCTCTCAATCTCTCTCTCTCCCCCTCCCCATCCCCTTGTGCAGAGCTTGAGACCCTTTCACCGCCACACACACTCAGGAGAATTTGCCCTGTCCTGCATCACAAAGATTGGGAGCAAACTGTGGTGGTGATAATGGAGTCAGTTATCAGTCGGAGAGTCCACGGTTACCCAGGGGACAGTATAAATGCGTCTGAGAAAAGATGAGGGCCCAGAGCAGACTGACGGGAAATCTAGGCATCTAAGACCAAGTGGAAGGATGAGAGTCCCTTACACTTTTGCTAAACAGTGGTAAATCTAGAATGTCTTCCAATGTTACCTAGTTATGGTTACCCAGATTATATATTAAACCTGTGGGATTGCCAGGGACCCTAGAAGATCACCTGACACATCCCTTGCTGATAAGCAAGGCCTCACACAAAGGTATTCAGGGTCTACGCTGTTTCCAAGGTGTCCAGAAAGAGATTCCCTGACTGACAGGCCGAGGAAGATGGCCTAGGTTCCTGCCGTAGAGATGGGGAGAGGGCAGTGTAGTTTGAAAGCCCCTACTATGTGCCCCAGGGGGTTTGCCCTTCCAGTTTGAGAATTTCTGCCCTCTGCCCTTCCTGCAACCATCGAAATGCCCTTTTCATTTGTGGTGTTTTGTTGTCACAAGGTAGTTTTTATCACACATTTCCTGTTTTCAGCCCAGAGGGGAACTAACTGTTCACCCTTTTCTATGTGAGAACCTTCTCAGGTCTTTTAAATGATTCCTCTGTTTGCTTTTCTCTGAGATTAATAATTCCTCTAATCCAGTTCCTCTAATCTCTTGCTAGCCTTTTAAAACCACTGGGTTTCTCCCCCCCTCAAGTAAACCGGAACAAAGTGCTCACTCGGGTCAGAGAAGGCAGAACCACAGAACGAGCAGGAAGCCATCTATCCGCTGCTTGTTCCTGTCACTTTGCCCTTTCTCTTGCAGCTCTACGTGTGCCGCTACCATCCAGCTGATTCAATCCGCATGTGACTTCCAGACTATTTTCTGCTCAGCCTGCGTAAGGCCCTCCCCACCTCGTATTTTAAACAGTCTGCTTGACCTCTTCAATGCAAAGCCTGAACTGTCCGCAGGATGTTTCTTAGCCACATTTAAATAACCTTAACGTCTACCATTCCCAAGGTGCTGTTTCCCATCCCCAGAACTGCTGTCCTTGGCAGAGCTGCCCTCCTTCCCACTAGCCTCATGGCTGGTTTAAACCAAACAGACCCAAGGCAAGAAACAGGTCCTGTCTGGGCTGGAGAGTGTGGTTCGTGCACTCTGGGTAGGCGAGATGAGGGGAGGCGCAGAAATGAGACCCTCGCTACCTCACTACCAGTGTCAACACCACCCATTCTCTAATTAAAGCAACTGACAAAGGAAAATGTGGGAGCTGCCACGTGAGAAAAGTTTGAAGGGTATAGAGAAAAGCCATGAAGGAGAACTCGTCCTGCAAACTATTAAATGTATCATAAATATATTATAAAACTACAATAATTGTAATCGTAAGAGACGAGAACATAGTGTGTGGCATGAACAGTCTTTACAAAGCTGATGGGAAACTGGCTTTTCACATGGGGGAAAAATATCTATTACCATGTAAATTTAGCCTTACACCACACGTCCAAACAAATTCCAAATCGATCTAACTTTAAATGCGAAAAGCAAACCGATTAAGAAACATCAGAAATGAGAGAGTAAAAATTATTCTGATTTTGGAGTGGGGAAGGCTCTTCTTGGCATGACCAGAGGCAGAAATTATTTAAAAATCAATATCATTGATTACATGAAAATTTAAAATGTCTAAATGTCAAAAAGAATATTGAAAAGAAAATCAAAGAGCAAATAACCTGGGGGGTTGTGATAAGTATAACAGAAGGTTAATATCATTAACGTAGGCAAACTATTAAAATCAATAAGTTAAAGGAGGTAATGTGAATGCAAATGTGTTAAAATTCCTTCTAAAACCCACCAAAATAGAAGAAAATTTTATTTGCACCAAAACTCAAGTCCCAACTTTATTCTATAAACTTCAACTAAATGCAAGGAATTAACACACAATAAAGATACGGAAAAAAAAAAACCCATAATGATTCTTTTTCTAATTCTTGGCACCTCCCCAGAGAAATCACGCCACCCCGCGTGGCATGAGAAATTGAATATTGATGGAAATAGAAAAGACCGGTAGCTTACACCGTAAGTCATCAGCTGTCATGAGGCTGGCTACCTCTCCCTACCAACAAAGTTAGGAGACTTGGCTTTCCAGAAAGAAAGACAACCTTCCTTTCATTTACATACCCTTCACTTGGCACGGGCCTTCGTACATCACCCTTCAAATAGGCGGCTGAATGAAATTTTTAAGTTGCAGTATGCCCCTCCCCACGCCCACAGCACACAGAAAGTCTGGTTCCGGATTCCTGGTCCCCTTAGTAAGATTTAGTTTAACGTAAGACACTCAGAGGGGAAATTCCATTCACTTTTCTTCTGGGAAATCAGCTGCTACCTTTTCCAGGTCCAAATCCCTTGCCTAACATTTCCAGTCAAATTCAGAAGTTCAGAGTTTTCTGGAACAAAAGCCACATCTTAAACAACCTCTTCACATAGACAACGTATTCTTCTGATATAAACTTCCTGCTCATGTTTTATAGAAGCTGTTACGAAACAACAAGAGAATTACACATCCAACCTGTTTCTTCTCTGGTGTATCATCCTGTCTCAGCAGGGCTTAAGCCAGGATGTGGATGCTTTCAGTGAGAGGAGCTGGGAGACACTCATGGCCCATATTGCCCTTTGCTTGCGGGGAGGGGTCTGGGTTCAATTTGAAGCTAGAAAGTAGTTTAGGAGATTTCTACGGATGAGAGAAATAGGTGGCCCGTGGAGATATGGAAGGGAGTGTGTGCGTGCCTTCCTGGCCCTGACCTCACATTAGGTCTCTAAACGTCAAAAATCTGTGTCCACAAAAGACGTTGGGGAGTCTGGACAAAAGGAAACAGCTAGGATTAAAGCCAGTCCCCTCTCCTGACTCAGGTGCAGCTTCTTCCCACAGGAGCCTGGGGGAGAAGCAGGAATAGCAAGGTACCCTGGAACCAGCCTGAGGACATAGGGGTCTCAGTGAGGACACAGGATTTTGCTGTCCTTGATGGTTTGTGGTAGCCAACCATGGAAGAGAAGCCTATAGCAGAAGAGCTCAAGAGACTTAGTTCCTGTACGGTCCCTCCCTGAGGACACCTCATAGTAAGAGAGATAAGAGAGAAAGTGTCAGAGGCGGGGGCGGTGGTCCCTAGTCCTATGGGGAATGGAGAGCTATCCTGACTGGGACCCCTCTGTTAAAGGGACAGCCTGATATACTTGGGGCACACCTACGTCTTCAGTTGCTTTCCTGAACATCTGAAAAGGTACATCCTCTTTTTCTCATTACATATGTAGGTAGAGACGGGAAGTTTCCCATATAAGTTTGCCAGCCTTCGTAGACTTGGGGAGGAATGATTTCGTTTACATCTTTTCGATCACCTTTCTCCTCCAGAATTCTTGGTTGCATAATAATGCTCGACCTCACATGGTCACCATGTTGTGTAGCACAAGTGGTTTTATCTTTACTTTCATGCATGTATTTGCTTTCTCTCTCTCTGTCTCCCCACTTTTTTCCTCTCTGGTTTTCTCTCCTCCTATGAGAAGATACTTTTGCCTACAAGTTTTTTGACTTGGATTGAAAATGGCATAACCAACATGGGAAAGTCTTCTGACTCTCTGGGTCTCTACCAAAGGGCGGGAGTTTGTTTTTCACCCTGACCTGAGAGGTATAAGCGGTGGGGCTACTCTGAGAGCTGGGGTCAGTGCTGTCCCTGAGGAAGCCCGGCAGCCGGGAGTCAGAAGCACGGTGACAGTATTTCCACCTCACCCGCCTCTCGCCAGGCACCCTCTTCCACTTTCACTGCAACACTTGCCTCTGTCCTTCAACATTCCAGAACTTACTCTCTCCTCTGAGTCAGCAACATATTTAAAGCGCCTGCTTTCATCCTGTTCCCATTAGTAAGGTTTAATGTAAGACACTTTAGAAGGGACATGCATTCACTTTTCTTCTAAGAAGTCGCCTGCTGCATTTTCCAGACCCAAATGCTGTGCCTGACATTTCTGGTAAATTCAAAAGTTCACGGTCTTACTAAAATAAATCACAGGCAACCAGGTGTACCTCTTCACATTGACTTATAAGGTTCTCTTTTTCCCCCCTTTTATAAAAAGGGTCTTTTTCAACCCTTTCATAAGGTCTTAACTTGAAATTTTCACACTTCTTAAAACTTGCAAATTCTTAAAAAGTAGAGTTTAGAAAACTGTAGTCGTGGAACGCCAAACGAACTTAAACAGCTCAACAGTGCCCTGATGGCTATACACACAGACAGGATGCTTGAGCTACTAGGGCTATATTTAGCTTATAAAACAAAATAGAAATAAGTGTCTCATCAAGATGAAACTCCTCCTCCCCACAACTCAAAAAAGTATGAAATGCTCATTTAAATCAGCAATGCAAACCATCCAAACATGACAAGGACCAAAGAAGAGGAGACTGAATAACTATTCATTTCAATAAGTCACACGGAAAGGAATGCCCAAATTGAATGAACATTACTTGCCTTTCCAGCTCCAAATAGGGTAAATTCTTTTGGTCTAAAGCCTTTCTAACTAACCAGGCACCTACTCAAGACCAATACCACTCAGCGGCCATTACTGGGTTGGCCTCATATTCATTCACTACAAAATATTTCTTTGTTGTGCTATGTGCTAGCACTGCCCTTACATGTTGGGGATAAAGGTAGAACACAGAGACCAAAAATTCTGCTTTAAAGAGCTCCTATTTTACTAGGAAGAAAATAAATAAGTAAGTTTAAAAATATAAATTTTCTGAAAACATGTTCTATGAAGCAGTTCAAGCAAGGTAAGTGGATAAAGAGTGATGGGGTGGATGTGGGGAGGTTATTTATGAAAGGATGGGCGGGAGAGCCTCTCTAAGGTGGTGATATTTTAGCAGAGACCTGAATGATTATAATAATGTAAAGGAGCCATGTGGAAAGATATCGGGAAGAGTAAGCAGACTTTTTTTAAAAATTATTATTTATGCCTACAGCACCTGGTCTTCCTAGGTGGTCTCCCATCCAAGTACTAACAAGGCCTGACCCTGCTTAGCTTCCGAGATCAGACACTGGGCTTGTTCAGGGTGCATGGCCGTGGACCATGGACTGTGGCTCCACTGGGGCGTGGACCCAGGGCCTTCTGCGAGTAAAGCAGACATGCTAACCGCTACACTCTGGAACCACGACCAGAGGAAGCAGAAACTTGAATCCTAGTCTAAACACTAACAGAAACTCGCTGGATAGTTTGGAGCTGGGGTTGATATGTCCTCATGTGCATTTTTTAAAAGATGGCTCTTACTGTGATGGGGATTAAGACTGGGGGTGGGGAGGCTTGAGAGGCAACGTGTAAAAGCAGAGAAACCAGTTAGAAAGCTACTGCAGGAGGCCAGGCAGATGTTGCTGACTTGTGTTAGGTTGCTAGAATAGTGAAAGCGAAAAATGTGGAGAAGTGGTTGAATTCAAAATACATTTCAGAAAACACGCCAACGGGGCTTGTCGATGGATTTAGAAATCGATGGAGGGATGAAATCAATCGTGACTCTTTTGGCCTGTGCAATTGGCAAGAATGCCATAACTGAGATAGAGAATCCTGGGTGGGAAATGGATCTGGGGGTGAGGGAAGAGGTAAGAAACCAAAATTCTGTTGGATTTGCCTTTTAGATGTTCGATGAGATATGTTTAAGAGCGGGGTGGGTGTACAAGTGTGCAATGGAAAGGAGAAACAGGGACTAGGATACATATTTGACAATCTCAGCAAACAGGTAATATTATAACCAGGAGATCAAGTAGAGATTGGCTAGACAGAAAGGGCAGATAATGAAGAAAAACGGGGATCATGGGGACGGGGGGTGCACCAATAAAAGGAGATGGAGCCAGCAAAGAAGATGGAACAGCCAGCAAAGTAGGAGGAACCAAAAGCCAAGAGAAGAGGCATCGTAAGAAGGAGGGAATGTCAAATGCCGTAGAGAAAAAAGATTAAGAGGGAAACTGGCTGGTGGATTTTGCAAGATGGAGACCCTTTCTGTAAAGCAGTGAAGGCAAATGCTTCCAGATTGGAATGACGTAAAGGGAGAATAGGAGGTAGGGATGTGGAGCCTATGTGACAGACGCTTGCTTTCAAGGAGTTTTGCTGTAAAGGGTGGCTGACAGAAGACAAAGGAGTCACAGAGAATATGGGATCCAAGGAAGCATGTTTACTTTTTTGTTTTGTTTGCATTAAAAAAAAGGAAGATGACAACATGCTTGTGCAGTGTGGGGACAAATTCTGCATTTGTGGGGAATTGACGGCAAGGCAAGAAGGGTGGGGTCCGGCGCACCAGTCTGGTGGGGGTGGAGTGCTGCCTTAAGAACGGGGACAAGAGAGGAGACAAAATGTACAGTTCTGCATTCAGGCAGCAATGGGAGACTGGGAATGACAAGTCCTCAGCTGATTACTTCTAATTCTCAGTGAAATAAGAAACAAGAAGCTAATGTTCTGAGTATTAGCTCAGAGTGTGTGCGGGGAGGGGTATCACAGATTTGAGGAGAGACAAGAAAATAAGTGGAAAGTGAATTTGCTGGGGACGCGTGTGGGCCTGCCGGTCATTGTTTCTCGGAGATAAAGTATTCTTAAGGCACTTGCAACAGGATACAGTCGAATATGATGCTTGAGAAGGAAACAGTAATAGGAAACATCCTTTTTTTAAGTATGAAATATTTTAAATATTTCAAATGTCCAGAAGGAGATAACCAACACTCAGGTATGCATTACCCAGGTTTAATCAGCGTTAACTTTTGTTTCAGACATCTTTGGAAGAAATAAGACATAACGAAACAGTGGCAGGCCCCTTAGCATTTCTCTCCAATTCCACATCCTTCGTCCTCTCTCTCTCTTACAGTTCATTATATGGTGATAAGGAGGAAGAGTGTTGTTCCTCTTTACCCAGGCCTACCTACAACGCCGTGCGACTTTGTTCATTCAAATGCTGTTATTCAAGATTTACCTGTTATCTGGGTTGTCAGAGAGATGACCACAGGAAGGGCGGAAGACACAGCCTGGACGCTGACACTGTAGTTGGTGCCCGGACGCAGGTCCAAGCACATCTCAGATGCCTGGCTGCTGGTGGTAATATTAAAGATAATTTCCTGGGCAAATTCCTTCTGATACCATCTCAGGCCCTGAATGTGGAACTAAAACACAGAAAGTGCACTAAGTGACTCTCTGGCTTAAAAGGCTCTGAATGCCTAGATCTTTACCTTTCTCACGGGCCTCTCTTGTTCTTGACTTTAATTTCCTTCAAAAAGTGAAATAACAACGGTGAGCACATAGTAGCGTTGTAATACCATAAGTATCATAGTTACAATGTTATCAGTATAATAAATACTTTTAAAATAAAAATGTACTAAAAGCCAAGGGCCCAACACTGGCCCTGACACCGCTTCTTCCTACGTAACTCCTTTGGGAGCAGCTCATCCCCTGGTCTTTCTCTTCCTTTACTGACAACCACATCTAACTTCAAAAGTTTCCCCCGGACTCTCCAGACAACGTATCCAGAGCTGCTCAGGGTCTCTGGTTGTGGAGAGACACACGTGGAAAAGCCACTGGATTCCTCCATGGATCCTGCTGAATATCAGCTCTGCACCCGGCTGTGTGCACAAAAAAATCTCCTGGCGTCTCATCAACCCCCAAAGGTCTCTGTCTTCAAATACGCAGCAGAAGTGCCTGTTTTTCTTGCTTCTGATTACAACTGTTATTGTAAGTCTTCTAGATAATGGCAGCTATATAAGTAGATTTTTAGGTTTGTTGATATTTGTTAAATTCCCACACAAGACAAAACACCCATAAACAGAGTAACTTTCAGAAACTTACTAAATACATCTCCTCTATGTCAGCTGTCTTCATCCTTCTCCATCTCAAGCAGGTTTCATTACATATTGAAAATGTTACCAATAATCTGTTTTGCTGTAAGAAGAGAAGAATGAAAAACTCAATTGATACTCTATACAAAAATATGACCTAATTAAAACATTTCCCAAGGATAAGCATTTACGTAGGATGATTGCAGTGGTATTTTAATTTAGAACTTAGTGGTAGCAGTCCAAGAAACATCACTTTTACATTCATGTAAACTCAGTCACGATGAAAGATTTTAAGATCACAAGATACCCAATCAAAGGATCCCTCTTAAAAAAATTATTTAAATCTATTCACTGCAAACTCCCTTGCTTTACTAAGTTAAAACTGCAACTCACAGTCCTGGCCTTGGGTAACCTTGTTTAAATACAAATAAGCATCAGTTTGAAATTCTGAACTGAAAGCAGCATTTCAGCACAGAATTGAGAATCGTTCCCTGAGGGACTGAAAAAGCCTATCTCAAGTTGTGTCAGGCTTTTCATGATGGAAAGGGGGAGGGGTCCCTCTGGGTTTGTGCTTCCTCTTCTGTTATGATCAAAGCACTTGCTTGACATCTGCTCAATTTCATGGTAATGTAGTCCAAAGGTTAGTTCAGATCTGGTATGGTGTAATTTCCCTAACCTGGAAATAATAGAGCAGACTTGCTAAGAAGTTTCAATATGAACACATGATGAGTAATAAATTATAAAGACAACTCCCAAGCACGTGCAACACACGCGCGTGCACACACACACACACACACAAGCAACACACACACACACACACAGGAAGTCTCATTGGAAGCCAAGCCTTTAATTGTGTAAGCCCTGGCCTGACAGGTTTCCTACAAATGAAGCCCACATTGGTTGACATGACATACTCTTTATGGATAGGGCAGCTTGCCTAGTGAAAAACTTGTTCCACAGGTCACATAACTATACTTCAAAATGTCGTAAGACAGAATAGGTAAGAAAGTATAGATGGTTCAGGATAATGCACCTTCACTACTGGTTATGGATGATAGTTCTAGAGATAAGTAGTAGTGGTCCAAGGAACTTCAACACTGACGAAACTCACAAAAATCAAATAATTCGATACTATTTAAGCAGTTCCAGACCACAGAAAAGGTGAAAATTTTTTCCAGCTCATCCAATGTGACTACCTAATACGCATGCCCAAAATGTTACAAGGATGGCACAAGCAGTCACTAAATGCACTATGCTAACACATTTATCAATAAAAAATATGAAATAAATATAAGCAAATAGAAGTCAGCAGTACATTCAATAAGGGCAACACACTGTGACACTATGATTTGTTCCAGGAACACAGAAATGATCATTATTGAGAAAGCTATTAGTAGATTAAAAAAAAAAAAAAGTATGGTTACTTTTTATTATAATAATAATTAATATATTAATTACACATTCCTGACTAAAAATCTTAGTAAAAAAAAGGATATAACTTGATAGAATTCCTTAATTTAAAAGAGGTTTATTAGAAACCACCACATCTCGTAAAACATACTCAGTAAAACAATGAAGTAATTTCTAGTAAAGTTGAGAAACAATACAAGGATACAGTCTCATAGCTATCATTTAGCATTAGTCAGAAGATCCTAGGTAATACTGAAAGAGACAGAAAAAAATAACTATAAATACCAGGAAGAAAGGGAACAAATGATGTAACTGCCAGTAAATCCAAAGAATCAACAGAAAACAAACATGAAATTGCCTGAAATAGAATACAAATACAAATAGGAGTTTGGCAAAGTACACCCAAATACAAGAACATAGAAAAACTAAATAATTTTCTATAACCTGCAGAATAACTATGATAGGCTGAAATGTGCCCTCCCCCCACAAAGATGTCCACCTCTAGTCCCTGAAATCTGTGACCATGTTACCTTATATGGCAGAAGGACTTTACAAATGTGATTAAATAGGAGGATTATTCGGATGGGCCCGATGTAGTAGCAAGGTCCTTATAAGAGGGAGATACCAGAGAGATTTAAGGATGAAAGCAGAGATTAAACTGACGAGTTTTAAAGATGAAGAATGGGACCATGTGCCAAGGAGTGTAGGCAGGAAAAGACATGAAATGGATTCTCCCTCGAGCCCCCAGAATAAACACAGACCTGCTGACACTTGATTTTAACCCAGTGAAACTGATTCAAACTTCTGACCTCCATAACTCTGAGAGAGTAAATCTGTGTTGTTTTAAGCTATGAAATTTGCAGTAATTTGTCATAACAGCACTGGAAACTCAATGACAATTAAAAGACAATTAAAAATTAAAAGATCCTCATTCACAAGAAAAGAGCTATTTAGGTGAGCTTTGTGACAACATGAACGGACCTTGAGATAATCATGCTAAATGAAATAAGCCAGACAGAAAAGTTGAAAATCACATGATATCACTTACATGTGGGATATAAAGCAAAAATGGACAGGACACAACAAATAGAGACTCATGATCATGGACAAGAGAGTAGTGGTTACCAGAGGGTAATTGGAGGAGGGAGAGGGGAGGTAGATGGGGTAAAAAGGGTCAACTATGTGGTGACAGAAAGAAATCTAACTATGGGAGATGAACATACAATGTAAACATATATATGCCTTACTGTTGAAGTGTACAGCTGAAACCTATTGGATTTCATTAACCAATGTCACCATAAAAATTAATTAGTTAAACATAAATACAATATAATTGAAGAAAAAAAAAGAGACCATGAACAAACTTCAAATATCTAGAAATAAACTAACTAAAAAATGTCTAAGACTTACATGAGACTTTTTAAAAAATTTTCTGAAGGACATAAAAAACCCCAAAACAATAAAGAGAAGAGATGCCACATCCTTGAATGGAAAGACTGAAAACGGAAAAGATGTCAATTCTCTAGTTAATCAATAAATGGACTGTACTTTCGATGACAATTCCAATGGACCCTGTTGGACATGATAAGTCTACACATCCATCTGATGAATATTGAGAAAGCTCTTACCATGTGCCAGGCATGCTTTAGGGGCTAAAAACAAAGTGGTAAGCAAACAAAGTCCCCGCACCTAATGGAATTCATTCTAGTGAGAAAGGCAGAAAAGGAACAAAAACAAATAACTAAAAATATAATCTTGTACACTGGTAAGGACTAGGAAGAAAAGCATCAATAAGAGGACAGTAAGGATGGCCAAGGAAGGCCCTCTGTGGAGGTGATATGTGATCTGAGACCTGAAGGACATGAGTCAGTGAGCCCACCAAGAGTCGAAGAGGGGTCAGACAGAGGGCTCCAAGGTCAAAGTCCCAGATGCAGAAATCAGCTTGGCACACTCAATCAAGGGATAGCAATTACTGCTAAATTCCTTTGGGAATAGCAAGGGAAAAAATTGAAACAAAATTATCGAAAGAGGACATAATCAGGTACCAATGCCTATTATAAACCTGTAACAGTGTTCCAAATCTTTTTTTTCATTATAGAGCCCCACAAGGAGTCTTTTAAACAGTGTAGCTGTGGTATTAAAATTTTATAGAGGGTGAGAGATTAGGGGGAAAAATATTTTAAATTGTGTTTCTCATGTACTCTGTGTTTATGTTTCGTATATAAAAGAATAATAGTTTTTGGCCTCGAGAATGAATTTTTGCCCTTTTGTGGTGATATCACCCCACTGAGATGCTAGAGTAATTAAAGTTTGTTACTAGCAAAGGAATATAAACAAATAGATCAATGGAACAGAGTAGAGCCCAGAAATAACTCCATCTATGCATGGGAATTGCTATACAGTGGAATTTCAAATCAGTGGGAAATAAACTGAGTTGGGAAACAGTTTATCCATAGAGATAAACTCATATTAGAGTCCCACCTTGACCTAACGGGCAAAAATGATTCCAGCTATATTACATTTTTTAATTAAAAACACGCTGGAAAAGAACACAGAAATTTAGTTCTATAATCTTGGCTAGCAAAGAAATTATAAGAGAACTATAAAATATTTTTAATTTGACTAAATGAACTCTTTCTCTGTGACAAAAAAAGATATAAAATCCAAGTATAAAAGACAAACAACAAATTGAAAAAATTGTAACATATTGAAAAAGTTGATGGCCCTGATATCTAAAGAGTACTTATCATAAAGAAAAATACTACCATCAAATATTAAAAAGATCAATAAATAGAAAAAGTAATTCATTAGGAGAACTGTAATCGGTCATTAAATAATCAAAGAGGTATCAAATAAAATAAAATAAAATAAATAAAATAAATAAAATAAAATATGGCTTTTTCACTTACTAGGCTCTCAAACATTAAAGAATTATAATATCCAATGTTAGCGAAGGTATTGAGAAACAGATGTGTGTGTAAACTGATACAGGCATGTTTCACTTTATTATACTTCCCTTTATTGCACTCTGTAGATATTGCATTTTTTTACAAATGAAGGTAAGACACTCCACCAGCACAAAGATTATGACTTGCTGAAGGCAAGATGATGGTGAGCATTTTTTTTAGCAAATGAAGTATATCTTTAAGGTATGTACTTTAGATACAATGCTATTACACACTTAGACTACAGTATAGTGTAAACATAACTTTTAGGTGCATGGGAACCCAAAGAATTCGTGTGACAATTTACTGCAATAGTTGCTTTATTGTGGTGGTCTGGAACAAACCCATGATATCTCTGAGGTATGCCTGCACAATCTTTCTGGAGAGGAATTTATGAGGTCCTTTATTTTAGCAATTCCATTCTTAAGACTCAATTCTACAGAAATATCCTTCCAAGTAGGCAAAAATATAAGGTATTTCACTAAACCTAAGATGCATTCTTGTAAGACATACTATTATTTTGTCTAATTAAGACAGAAAAAAATCCTGCCAAGTAAATTGTGTCATGATTATTTTTCTTATCTCTTTATACTGGTTGAAAGAGTTTTTTTCAGACCTATGGAGACATTAAATTTTCTCATATATCATAAAAAAAAATATAAGCAAAACTGATTGACACACTCCGAAAATGTCTTCATGTTCAGTATATAACAGTTTTCAATCACTTTTTAATTACAAGTTATTAATATCTGTATTGGCTTCTAGAGTTTTGGGGGGCAGTATTTCTTAAAAAATGTGCTCTATTTCCTCCAGAATTTTTTTGTAAGCCACTGACAAGAAAAGGGTCCCAATAGAGGAAGCTGGTCCTGAGTCACTTCCTACCCTGTGCTCTGATCTTTTGCCCTGTCTCTCACACAAATATTCTTTCTCTGGATCATTTTTTAGGGGTCACTCTGCCTTCTCGGTCTCTCCTTTCCCCTACCCAGAAGGCCAATCTAACCTAAAATCTTTAAGTTGGAAATCCAGACCTGCAAGAATGCCTCAGAGAAGAGAAAATTTGGGCTCCTCTTTCACCAAATTGTTTGAAACTTGGTTTCCGCTTCATTAATGTGGGTGAGCTCTGCTGTGTGAAACCAATCATTACTTCCTCTGTGCTCCCACAGTACTTTGAACGTGCCTCCATTACATTAACTGAGAGCCCCTGGAGGGGAGAGACTATGTCTCACTTATCCTTGTTACTCCTAGTGTTCAGGCACAGCATTCCTGGTCATTTAAATGTAAACAATCAGCAATAAGGGGGAACTGATACTATATTAACTGAATGAAATACAGGTGCTCTGAATAAGTTACAGTTTCTGCTTTTAATATGTATCTCATCTAGAAGAGGATTTACACCCCTTTCAGGATATCAAAAACACAAGAGAACATATGATAAATGTCATAAGGTAAATTAAGTACTAGTTAACATCTGATAGATAGTTATTGTGTCTCAGGTGTTGTGCTGGTTTTCATAACCCATTTAGTCTCACAACAAACTCATGATGTAGATATTGTTATTCCCATTTTACAGTTAAGGCAAGTTACTGCACAGATGTTAAGTGACTTGCCCAAAGGCACAAAGCCAGTATGCAACAGAGCAGAGATTTGAATTAAGATACCATGACTCCACAATAACTTTGCCAAACTCTTACCTATACTTTCTCCTTAAATGGAGTACGGGAATTCAGAAAGAAGGAAATGCTTTCAGCTGGGGAGATAGTGAAAGAAGGAACAAAGGGAACATAGAAACTGAAGAAAGGGAGGGAATTGCAAGGGAAATAGCATGAGCAAGACGCAGAGGTGGAAAAGTCAGCACTTAAGAATTTATTATAGATGAAGTTCCAATTTGTTCAAAAACAATGGCCTCTTAAATCTAAATTCTCCACACACTCTCCAAAGTAGTCTTCAAGCTTCATAAGATGAGCAAATAAAACAATATAAGATCAATGTTGTCATCATAATGGAAGACAGAGAATACTACTCACTTTAAATTACTTTTTAATAGAAATAATAAATACCAAATTCCAGCAAAGTTCTCTCTCAATCTCCCACAACTCCCTGGAGCGAGTGAGAAGGTTCCAGAAGAGCTGAGTGAAACAAAGGGCCCTCAAGTAAGCTAGATTCACTCCCAGAAAGAGAAATCCCACTGTATGTGTGAAAGTACTGAAAAGAGACCTCGTGTATCAGAGCACTGGTGACGAGCAAAGGATGCGAAGCCTATGAGACTTCAGGGAGTGGTCTGGAGAAAGTCAGAGCTTCTGGGAAAGAAGAGGATTAAAAGGAAGAAACTGGTGTCCTTGGGAGACTAAGTGGTAATGGGAAAAGAAGCAAGGGGGAAATGCAGATCCTACAAGGCAAAAGAAACCCCAAAACAAATATACAAGTCATCTCTATCCTCCAAAAAAAAAAAACCAACCCCCCCCCCCAAAACCCATATTTCTTTAAAGAACTGCATTCAATGACAGAAGAGGGCACTCTTAATTTAGAAATTTCATTTAACCCTCCTAAACTACTATTCTGTCTATGGAATTAATAGAACATTTTAATAAAAGGACAATTATAATTGAAACATTTCAATTGGGAAAAACACATTTTTTTAGGAAACCCAAAACCAGAAAAAAGTAATCCAATAAATTGAAAGAATATCCTCAAATAAGCACTGGGGGTATGAAAGAAACACCTTGGGTCCAGAAAATTCAAAACGCTAAGAACAGGAATGTTGAAACATGGCAGAGTGAGCGAGTCCCTAGATCTCTCCCTTGAAACAACAATAAGCTGAACATCTAAAACTCAACAAAAAACACCCATACTACACACAAGCACGTCTGAGCGTAGGATCTGTGCATGGGAGCACCAAAGGTCAGAACCCTGGTGGTGACAGGTGGTGAACGGGGACAAATAAGGAAGCTGCCTCTGGCAGCCTCTGGAGCTCCCTGCAGGAGGAGGGAGGGGAGAAGGAGCAGCAAGTTGTTCAGCAGTGAGTTTCCTGAACATTCCTGCCTGGGATAGCTGTGAGCTCCCTGTGGCCGGCTGGCTGCAGGGCCCAGTCATCAAGGCAGAAAGCAGAGAAGAGGGATGGGACCGCGGAGGAACAACAGCTGATTTTTACCAGCCGTGGTTGCAAAACGGGGCTGAGCTGCAGCCCCTAACCCCCACCCCAGAGGGCCCCTCCCATACCTCTGAGACCGATCACCCCGGAGCCCGAGGAGAATCTGAGCAAATGCTGCCGACTGTCACTGACACTGACAGAGACTGAACTGAGGGTAGCGAGAGTGAATTAATATCTACAAAAACATGTAAAAAGCATTATTGAGACTTTATATATAAAGCAGGGATCCAAAGGCTTAGATGCCCCCTACTGGAAACCAAAGAAAAGTGCTTTCTCTGCAACAAGCTAAAGAGAGACCTTTATATAATAAATCTTCTTTCTGGAAAACAGCAAAGAATACACTTCCTTTAATGCCCAGGCACAGAAATGGTCCATTAAACACCATGAACAACCAAGGTGACAAGGCATCTCAGAAAGAAAGATAAAAATCTCCAGAAAATAAGCTCATAGACATAGAAATATGCGACTTAAATGACAGAGAATTCATGATGGTACTTCTGAAAAAAATTCAATGAGATTCAAAACAACTCAAATCAACAATTTCAGGAATTGGAAAAACAACTAGATGAGCAGAACAAGGAGATTTGAAATGCTCAAAAAGAACCAAATAGAACTTCTGGAGATGAAGAACACACTGCAAGAGTTGGAAAATGAAATAGCAAGCTTGGGAAATAGAGGAAAGATCAGTGATGTTAAAGACAGAAATCTAGAAATAAATCAAAGGAAGAAGAGAAAAATCAAATAATGAAAAAATAAAGAGAAATTCAAGAACTAGCTGATACCATCAGGAGAGGAAACATAAGAATAATGGTCATTATCAAAGGCAAAAAAAGGAACAGGGATTAGAAGTATGTTTTCAGACAAATAGTTGAGGAGAACTCTCAAATCTAAGGAATGAGCTGGAGCTTGGAATTTAAAAAGTCAACAGAACACCCAAATATTTCAACCCAAAAAGGCTTCACCAAGACACATTGTATTAAAATATCAAAATCAACTACAAAGACAGAATTCTCAAAGCAGCCAGGGAGAAAAAAACCAGTAAATTTATAAAGAAAACCCATTAGATTATCCTCGGACTTCTCAGTGTAACCCTAAGCCAGAAAGGAATGGAATCAAATATCTAAACTATTAAGTGAAGGAAACTACCAGCCTAGGATAATGTATTCAGCTAAGCTCTCCTTTAGAGATGAAGGAGAAATTAAGACTTTTCCAGACATACAAAATTGAGGGAATTCTCCACTAACCCACTATAGAAACTTACTGAAAGGGGTCATTTCAACTAAAAAAAATGACAAAAAAAAAAAAAAAAAAACAAAACAAAACATAATTAGGAGTAAAGTGACTATCAGGCAAATAGAAGCAGGAGTGCAACCCTTACTAAGAACAGGGCATTATAAGCTTAAATAATAAGAGAATTGTAAACAAGATAGTAATGAATGTTCAGCATATATAGAACAAACTGAGATAACAATGACTGAAAAGGGGGGATTCAAAGATCCAAATTCGCAAAGAGGAAAGGAGATAAGGCACACACAGAAGAAAATGGATGAGTATATATATAACTATCCTTTTCATATTGTAATGGTAACCACACACCAAGATTCAGAACTGAAGTATATAACATAAAACAAAGAAGACAGAGGCAAAACCCACAAAAGCCAACCAAAATAAAGAAAACAGAAACACAAGGACAAGGAAGCAATGGAAACACGAGCTACCAGAAAGCAAAAGATAAAATGGCTATAAGAAGACCTCATATTTCAATAATCACCCTAAATGTAAAAGGAACTCACCAAAAAAAGGCACAGAGTTGCAGAATGGATCAAAAAACAAAACCCAACCATATGCTGTCCAGGAGACACATCTCAGCTCCAAAGACAAATATAGACTCAAAGTGAAAGGGGGAAAATGATATTTCAAGCAAATGGCATTCAGAGAAAAGCGGGAGTAGGTACTAATATCAGACAAAATAGACTTAAATAAAAAAGGTAAAGAAAGATACTGAGACACTTCATAATGATAAAGGGAATCATGCACCAAGAAGACATAACACTTATTAATATCTATGCTCCCAATCAGGGAGCCCTGAAATATGTAAAGCAATTACTAACAGAACTAAAGGGAGAAACAGACCAAAACACTATCATAGTAGGGACCTAAATACCCACTTGATATGGACAGATCATCCAAACAGAAAATCAATAAGGAAATAACATCCTTAAATGACACATTAGACCAACTGGACATAATTGACATTTACAGAGCCTTCCATCCCAAAACAGCTGCTTATACATTCTTCTCTAGTGCACATGGAACATTCTCAAGAATCGACCACATACTGGGACACAGAGATAGCCTCAACAAATATAAGAGGGTTGAAATCATACCAACCATATTCTCTGATCATAATGCTTTGAAACTAGAGATCAACTGCAAAAGAAATCAGGAAGAACCACAAATACATGGAGATTAAACAACATGCTACTGAAGAATAACTGGGTCAGAGAAGAAATAAAAAGAGAGATCAAGAGATACATAGAAAAAATGATAATGATAGTACAACATATCAAAACTTTTGGGACATGGCAAAAGGTCATAAGAGGAAAGTTCATATCATTACAGGCCTATCTCCAAAAACAAGAATGAGCCCAAATAAACAACCTAATGCTTCAAAAAAACTAGAAAAGGAAGAACAAATGAAGCCTAAAGTCAGCAGAAGGAAAGAAATAATCAAAATTAGAGCAGAAATAAATGAAATTGAAAAACAAAAAAAATAGAAAAAATAAATGCAACAAAGAGCGTTCTTTGAGAAGGTTAATAAAATTGACAAACCCTGGCTAGACTCACTAAAGAAAAAAGAGAAAGGACACAAATAAACAAAATCAGGGATGAAAGAGGGGAAATTATGACTGACATGCAGAAATACAAAGGATCATACAAGAATACTATGAAAAAGTATATAACACCAAATTTAATAACCTAGAAGAAATGGACCAGTACTTAGAAAAATACAACCTTCCTAGACTGAATCAAGAAAACTGGAAAATCTAAATAGACAATCAGCAGTATGGAAATTGAAACAATCATCAAAAACCTACCAAAAAGTAAAAGTCCAGGACCAGATGGCTTCACCAGTGAATTCTACCAAACATTCAAAGAAGATTTAATACCTATTCTCCTCAAACTCTTCCAAAAAATGAAGAGGAGGCAATACTTCCCAACTCATTTTATGAGGCCAATATTACTCTGATACCAAAACCTGGTAAAGATAACACAAAAAAAGAAAACTACAGACCAATATCTCTCATGAACACAGATGCAAAAATCCTAAATAAGATACTACTGAACCGAATACAGCAACATATTAAAAAGATTATACACCACGATCAAGTGGGCTTCATCCCAGGGCACAGGGATGGTTCAACATACACAAATCAATTAATGTGATACACCACATAAACAAATTAAAAAATAAGAATCATATGATCATATCAATAGATGCAGAAAAAGCCTTGACAAGATACAGCATCCATTTATGATCAAAACACTTAACAAAATGGTATAGAAGGAAAGTACCTTAACATAATAAAGGCCATATATGACAAACCCTCAGCCAACATTATACTTAATGGTGAAAAACTAAAAACTCAGAAACAAGGCAAGGCTGTCCACTATCACCACTGTTATTCAATATAACATTGGAGGTCCTAGAGTGCAATCAGACAAGAGAAAGATATAAAAGGCATCCAAATAGGAAACAAAGAAGTCAAACTGTCACTATTTGCGATGACATGATTCTCTATATAGAAAACCCTAAAGACTCCACAAGAACACTACTAGAAACAATAAGCAAATACAGTAAAGTCTCTGGATCAATGTTCAAAAATCCATAGCATTCCTATACTCTAATAATGAAGTCAGAAAAAGAAGTGGAAAAAATAATTCCTTTTGCAATTGCAACAAAAAGAATAAAATACCTAGGAATAAATTTAATGAAACATGTGAAGGACCTATATAATGAAAACTACAAGACCCTATTAAAAGAAATCAAAGAAGATACAAAGAAATGGAAAGATATTCTGTGTTCTTGGATTGGAAGAATCAACATAGTTAAAATGACCATATTACCTAAAGCATTATAAGCATTATACGCAACCCCATCAAAATCTCATTGGCATTTTTTAAAGAAATGAACAAAAAATCATCAGATTTGTATGGAAGCACAAAAGATCCCTATTTGCCAAAGCCATCCGGAGAAATAAGGATGAGGCTGGAGGCATCATTCTGCCTGTTTTCAAATTATACTACAAAGAAACAGTAATCAAAACAGAATGGTACTGGCAGCAAAACAGACACACTGACCAGTGGAACAGAATTGAGCATCCAGAAGTAAACTCATATTTATATGGGCAAATAATTTTTGACAAAAAAGCCAAAAACATACAGTGAAGAAAGGAAAGCCTCTTCAATAAATGGTGCTGGGAAAACGGAAAGCCACCTACAAAAGAATGAAACTAGACTGTTGTCTACTACCACATGCCAAAATTAACTCAAAATGGATTAAGGACCTAAATATAAGACCTGAAACAATAAAATGCATAGAAGAAAACATAGGAACTAAACTCAAGGACCTTGGACTTAAAGGGGATTTTATGAATTTGACCTCAAAAGCAAAGGAAGTAAAAGCTAAAATAAATGAATGGGACTACATCAAACTAAAAAGCTCTACTCAGCAAAAGAAATCGTCAACAAGGTAGAGAGAACCATTTGAATAGGAAAATATATTTGCAAGCAACACCTCCGATAAGGGCCTAATATCCAAAATATACAAAGAATTCATATGACTGAATAACAACAAAAAACAGTCAAAAAATAGGCAGAGGACCTGAATAGACACTTCTGCCTAGAGGATATACAAATGGCCAACAAATATATGAAAAGATGCTCAACATCGCTAGCTATTAGGGAAATGCAAATCAAAACCACAATGAGATACCATCTTACACCTGTTAGAATAGCTATAATCAACAGGACAAGTAATAACAAATGTTGGAGAGGATGCAGAAAAAAAGAACGCTGCTGGGGGGACTGCAAATTGGTACAGCCACGATGGAAAACAGTATGGTAGAGGTTCCTCATAAAACTAAGAATTGATCTATTATATGATCCAGTAATCCTACTGGGTATTTACCCCAAAACTTGAAAACTCATATCCAAAAAGTTATTTGCGCATCGATGTTCATAGCAGCATTATTCACAGTGGCCAGGACATGGAAGCAACCAAAGTGTCCTATGATAGGTGATTGGCCAAAGAAGCTGTGGTACATACATACAATGGAATATTACTCAGTCATAAAAAGAGATGAAATACTGCTATTTGCGACAACATGGATGAACCTCAAGATAATCATGCTAAGCGAAATAAGCCATCACTTATATGTGATGAGCAGAACAAACAAACAGAGACTCAAGGACATGGACTATAGGCTAGTGGTTACCAGAGGACTATAGACTAGTGGTTACTTGAGGTAGACAGGGTAAAGGGGGTCAAATATAGGGTTTAGGGGGAGGGTGAAATGGGTAAATGGTAGCTGAAGGAACTGGACTTTGGGTGGTAAACACACCATAGAATATACAGATGTCAAATGATAATTATATAATTGTATTAATCAATGTTACCCCAATAAACTTAATTAAAATTTTAAAACAATTAAAATTAAAATTAAAAAAAAAATTTTTTAAAAAACTGAGAACAAAAATGGACAAAAAGCGGGAGGAAAAACTAAAGGTGACTGAATTTAGGAAAGAAACAAAAGGAAAAGACAAATCCATATCAGAAATAAGGTCAGAATATCATGGTCCCCAAAGAAGGATAGGTTAGAATAAAAATTTAATAAGGAGATTAAAGAAATACAGGAAAACGACTAAAAAGAATTAAAGCGATATTAGAAAAGGAGAATAAAAAATAAAGTGGTTAGAACAGAATATAGGCAAAGATTTAATATATGTATAAATGAAGTCTCTAAAGAAGAAAAACATTGAAACACAATTAACATTTACTTACAAAAATTAAAAATATAAATACTGAAAAGGCCCACCAGACACTTGAGAAAGCTCACCCAGAACAATCGACCCTGAGACTTATCCAAGTAAAACTACTAGACTTTAAAGATAAAGAAAAATCCTCAACTTCTCTATCCAAAGAACTAAACAGATAAGATCCAAAGGCAAAAGAATGAGGATGTCTCAGACTTTTCAAAAGCTAACTAAAAAGCACGGCAACAAAAAACCTGAATGCTAATGAAACTCAAATTAAGAAAGCATGAAGATTTTTATATCCAGCCAAGCAATCTTTCAAGTATCAAGACAACAGAGAAGTTTTAAACATGAAAGAACTCAGGGAACACTGTACTCTTGAGGAACCTACTAGATGATGAGCTTCATCCAAGAGGTAACTAGAGAAACTTCAGCAAAAACACTGATAGTGACTAATTCATTAAACTGTAGACCTAAGACAAAAATAAAGGGTAGGCCATGGTGAGAGAATAAAATGTAAATGCTATACGTTCTGATAAAATAAAAATATGGCAAATGAAAAATTGGAAAGAGAAGGCATAGAGAAAAAAGAAAACAGAATAGAGTACTTTGAATGTCATATAGTCAATAAATGGAAGATAAAAGTAGGCCATTAAAAAACTGACAAACAAGATGGTGAAAAGTTATATAAGAAAACAGGAGGTAGATTACTTTAAAAAGCTGTAAAGGCAACCATTAGAAAAAAATACATATAAACCTTCTTAAAAATAAATAAATACACGTAAATATATATTTAAAACAGCAAAAAAAAATCACATTACACAGAGAAAGAAATACAGAAGATACAACATAAAATAATAGGACAGATTTGAGTCCAAACATATCAGTCTTATCAATAACTATAAGTAGATTAACTTTCTTATTGAAAAATAAAAGATTTTCAATTTGTCTCATAATGCAAGATCCAACTATATCTAGGCGACCAAAATAAAGTGATTCAGAACAGCTGAAAACAAGGTGATGGACATCAGTAGAGAAGACAAATGGGACATGCAAGAAAGTAGGGGTTGCATCCTGATATTGGTAACTGAAGTCAAAAAGTGTTAAATATGAAAAAAGATACTTTGTAATGCAAAAAGCCACCGTTCACAATGAAGATAAATAAAATGCAACCACCGTTATAAAGCAAAAAGAAAAGCATAAGAAAGGATATAATAAATACGAAAGCAGAAATTAATGATGCAGAACGGGGATCAGCAAATTTTTTTCTATAGAAGGTCAGACAGTAAATACTTTAGGCTTTCTAGGTCAGCCTGTCACAACTACTCGACTTGACTCTGTAGCCCAAAAGCAGCCAGATACTATGTACATGAGTGGCTTGGCTGTGGTCTATAAAACTTTACTATAAAAGTAGGCAACAGGCCAGATTTGACTCATAAGACATAGTTTGCTAATTCCTGATGTAGAGGAGAAAAAAAAATAGTAGATTTAATTTATTAAACAAAACCTTGGCTCTTTGAACATACTAATAAAACGGACAAACTGCTAGCTAACTTAATTAGAAAAAAGGAAGAAAATACAAATAAAGGAGAAATAATCATTGAAATAAAATTCAAAAAGTTAAATGAAAGTACTTTGCAGACCTCTATACCCACAATTTCAAAAACATAGATGAAATGGGAATTCCTAATACAATTTACCTAAATTGACCCCAATGGACATAAAAAGCTTAAACAGACCAATATCCATATGGAAAAAATGAGAAAGTTATCAATGAACTGCCATAGAATATCTCTGTGCTCAGACTGTTTCACAGGAGAATTCTACCAAACTGTGAGAGACCAGATAATCTGCTACATAAATTATAAAATAAAGGAAACCTTCCAAATAACAAAAGGGCAAAATAATGCGGGAAACCTTGTAAATTCTTTTTCTGAAGCAAGAAAAATACTAATGCCTAAACCTGATAAGGGCGGTACAAAGAAAGAGAGAAAACCACAAACCAATATAATTATGAATATTGGTGTAAAAATACTAAAGAAAATATCAAAGAATAGAGTCTAATAACATAATAATACAGGATGACCAAGTCGCATTTATTTCAAGAAGAGAGGGAAAAAGGCAGAGAGGGAACAAGAGAAAGAGAACAGGCAAAAGAGAAATTTGAAATTATATCAAATTAAAAAGCTACAAGGAAATAGAAAAAAAAACCCTTATAGTTAGCTTTCCTTTGCATTGTATTAATAGTTTAGACTAAGAAGGAAGTGATCTCTTATCTGATTTCAGCCTAGGAGACAGCAGTCTCGGAGCCTCTTTTTCTGTACACATGGTCTGAATATGGTAATCCTGAAAAAAAAGGAGAGGAACCTATTGGCTCCACGCCATTTATCACCCATTTAGTGAAGGGCTCCAATTCTAAATCTTATTCATCTTTATTTACCCCAGGGGTATGGTCCTACCTAGCTGAATCCAACGTCAGTATCTTATTTAAAATAAAACGGGTTACTCTCCCCATTTTTGGCATATTTTACAAATAATTGGATATTCCATGTAAAATATATGACAATTTCTGGCCTGACCAACTGCAAGTATGAGGTTTTTTTGGGCTAAAGGTTTTACAAGAGAAACAGGCTGACTTCAGACATAATTCTTCCACCACAGAATAGTGTTATAATATTATAATATTTATCATTTTGTGGGAAAATATCAGAATGAATTTTAAGTTCTTATGATCCTTATTATCTTTTGTTTGGACTAGATTCTGTGAACAGGAATTAGTTTATGGGGAAGTTTTATAAGGTTGCCATAGATCTCATACAATACATGCTATTAGAAAACCTGCAAAATAAACTACCTTAACAGTTAAGGTATTCTACCAGGGCATAGAGGGGAGAATGTTCTGTCTCCCCTTCTTTTGATTTTTTTTTTTAACTTACCGATACTATTTTAGACGTAACTAAATGAATGTAATCCTTTGCCAAAGAGGACAGAAAAACAAATTCTCTTATTCATAAATGATATGGTTTTAAAACCCCCAAATAGAAATAGTCTAAATAGACAGTTGGCTTTGCAAAGTAAATATTGTCAGGGGGAAAAAGAAGGCTATTTTGAAAGCAAAGTTACTATGTAATATGTTAAGAGAACAAAAATTTAAGTGTAAAAACAAAAACCAAATATAGAGGAGGACAGTACTAAAATTTAGCAGACTGTATTAGCCCTACCTGGGAATAAAAAAGGAACAGAAACTACTGGAATGGAAGTTTACCAGCTGAAAACTCAGCGGGGCCTGTTCGAACAGTGAGATAACTCAGAGGGAACTAGAACCCTGGAACCTTATCTCTCCGTTGCAGAAAAGGAACTGGTGGCAGGAAGGAATGCTTCAGTCAGTCCCCATCAAAGCAGCACAGACGGTTCGTCTTAGAAATTCGATTCTAAAGAAAGGTGGGACTTGGGTGAAAAAAACCCACTAACCTAAGCACTTCCTGGACCTCATTAGACAGCACAAGGCCCAGAAACTCAACAGCAGCTCGATGAGCAGCTGACAGTAATTCTCCAGGGGAGACAAATGTCAAAGTCCTAACCAGGAAGCAGAACTCATAGGCAAGGCGTTCAATAACGATAGCCGAAGGAGCTCAGGGCTCAAATAATTTCTGGGATCTTTCTAGGAACAGAGAAACGCAGGGGAAAGAGCAGAAAATTGGGACAGTGAGGTGGCAGGCATGACAATGCATTTCACTTGAAGTGCATACTGTTCCTACTACTATATTGTGGGTTACCCAGCTCACAAAGAAAGGAGGCTCATCCGTAAAAGAGAAAGTTCTTCAGCCATGGTAGAGGACCGGTAGAAAAAAGAGTTCAAAGGAGAAAGGAAAATGAAAAGGTTCTAAATACTTGGGATGGGCACCACGAGAGACCTGGAGCCACCACTACAAAGTTCTAAAATTTTCAAGCAAAGAGCATTTCCTCCCTCCGAAATGCATGGGAAGCCCAGTCCCAGACGGACTTCAAGGAACCTCATGAAAAGAGGTTAGTTGCCAAACTAGGTTTAAATTCAAAGGTGGTGGGCTCCAGACTGCTTTGTAACCTATAGAGGTTGAAATGTCACATGCTAGATTCTACTGACTACTGGTAACCTGGGGTCCACAGTGCAAAGAAGGTAACAGTGGATTTACTTTCTGGACCTGAATACCACGACCCCTGATTATACTCGAGCTAGAGTGTAGACCTCATCGCCTACCTCTTTCTCCAACTCACTCTGCTCCAGCCATACTGGCTTGGTCGATGTTCCTAAAACAGGCCAAGGACACGCCTGTCTCAAGACCTTGTTGCCTGGTGGTCCGCCCCCGTGTGTGGCTTACTCTCTCACCTCCTTCAGATCTATGCTTAAATGTCACTTTATATTTATTTCCTGACCATCAGTCGTCACTCCCTTTGCCTTGCTTTGTTCATCTTAACACTAAGCCCCATCTAACATATGATATATTTCTTTGATTGTTTCTCTCTCTTCTTCCCTAGCCCCTGGTCCAACTCCATGACAGGCAGGACTGTTTTATTGCTGCTACATCATCAGCACCTGCCTGACACATAGTAGGCAAGAAATGAAGACTTATCAAATGAACACATTTATATATCTATGGCATTTGGCAAGAGCAAGGTGGGCCTGGACTGACAAGGCACTAGGTTCTGGAAATATAATTTTGTTTTCTTTTTAATAACTAAATATTTAGTAAAAAGCAATAGATGCACTGATTAAGAATGAAGGGCCCACAGCCAGACTGCCTGAGTTCAAATCCCACTTGCGCATTTCACTAAGTGTGTGACCTTGGAAAAGGTGCCAAACTTCTCTATGGCTCATGATCCTTATCTGAAAAATGAGAATAATAGCAATGCCTTCCTCAGACAGTTTGGTAGGTTTGAACTGATTCAAAGAGAGCACTTTGAACAGTGCCCCAGCATATACTTAGTGCTCCAATAAGCATAGGTATTATTGTCATCATCATTATTACACACTGGAACTGTTCTGAACATTTCACTTGTATTACGTCACATAATGATCACTCAGAAGTAACTGAGGCCCAGAGGCGAAAACAACATAACTAATCCTTTGGCTGTTTTAAAAAATTGAGGTGGGACATAAAATTAACCACTTTAAAATGTACAATTCGGTGACATTTACTACATTGACAATGTTGAGCAACCATGACATAACTTTTCTTTTCTAAGGGCACTGGAGAGAGGCCTCAGAAAAGCAGGAGCAGGGCCCATCCTGTTCTACGTCTTTCCTTCAAAGGGGTGGCCTCTCCACCTGGCAACCCATAAATTTGTTTGTTAAACCCAATTGATTAAAAACAAACGAAATTGTAGAGACCTCTGTGTCCCTTCCCATGATGTAGAGCTCTGAAGTTGGCAGAGCTGGCCTCTACGCGGCTTCTTCACAAGCCCTCATGGCCTCTCTAAGGAACCTGACCTTCATCAGGCCCCTGTTCCTATGTTGGGTTACTGTGCTCGCACACGGTCCAGTCAGGAGGCCTCCTTGTCCTGCTCGTGCTGACACAGTGCAGCTCCCATTTCTGATCCCCTGGAAGTTGGTTCTAGTTGTCCATAATGACTACCCTTAGGGCTGAGCTGTCTTAAATTTGGGGTGAGAGACAGGAGATCACACAGTATTCTCAATCCATCACCACCAGTACATTCCTAGTCTGTACCTTCTATGAGCCAGAGCCCCTGTGAGGAAGGGGATAGGTGGTAAAATTCAGGCACCCTGAACCCTAGACAAAGTTAGTAGCTTGTTAGAACTAGAACCCAAGTCTCTTGATTCCCAGATTAGCATTCTGTATGCTCCCCCACATTGTACAATTCAATACATACTTCACTTATCCTGAGATACAAAACAGAAAGACACGCACGCCTACCTACTAAATATTTAGTAATATTTACCAAATATTACTAAGCCTACCTGCTGGTGCAGTTGTTATTCTTATTTGCACTGAGCGTGGCTCAGGAGATCCCAGTCGGGTGATGTTCACTGTGTATTCAGTTGCCGGGTACAGATCTAGACACACTATGGAAGCTTGTTCCCGCGTTGTGAGGTTAAATGATGTTGCATGATAAAAATCATTCAGATACCACCTTCGACCCAGAACTTTACACTGTCATGAAATTAAAAGAAAGTATTGCATTAAATTTTCTGTTGCCTTGCAGATATCTAGACTATAAGCAAAATAATGATAGAGCAAAAAGGTTCCTTTTATTTATCTTCACTCACTTAGAATTATTTTTACTACAATAGCAGGCTAAACTGGGGAAAGGCTTTATGAAGTTACCCTACCTATTCTATTAGACTTCCCCCTGAAACAGTTATAGGGCTAAGCTTAAAACACATAACTTCATCTCAGATAAACAAAATGTCAGGCTAGTCTAAGGTAATCCTTTGATGCCCACCCAGTGAAGGAGATTGCACTGGAGCGACTGGGAAAAATCTTTTTCATTTCTTTTCATTCCTAAGGAATCTGTAGACAAGCCTCATGGAACAGAGTTTTTAAACTTTATGAGAACTACTCCAAATTATGCATTCAAAGCAACTGTGCAATGGAACTTCACTTGTTCCTTTCTAGTTGAGCTCTCATAGAATCCTCACACATGCTGTTATTAACCTAATCATACTCTATCTAATGCCAACTCAAGTTGCAGGTATAATGTAGGGATGTATAAGGAAAAATATATGTAATGGTCCCAGAAGTCATATGATCAGCCCTTGATCAATCCGGGTGCTTTAGCTGAACGTCCACGTGTTTAGTGTTTCCTCTGATGATCATGTCACTGGCTCTCCCATCCTTTATCCTTCCTCATTACTGTCATTCTTCCACTTATCCAAGACCCTGACAGAGCTCATGGGGAGATTCCTCTTTCTCAAGTCCTAGCATTCTCTTGAGTAACATAAAGGTCCTTCCTTATACATAAGCCGTCAAAACCTGACCTCAGAGCTTCTTGAGCTCAACGCTATGAATTTTTTCCCCTCCGTGTTCGCAACTCACATCCACAGCCACATCCCAGACTGTGTCATCATCAGAACTCCTCCACCAAGATCTTCCTATCCCCAAGAAGAATCATGGTATCACATGGTTAAAAAATTTTTTTTTTTGGCCTACTAGTGAGACATCAAATGTGTTCACGTATGTTTTAGCAATGTGTATATCTTCCTTTGCAAATTACCTTTGAATGTTCACTTCTTTCTGGATTTAAGAGTGTTCCATGTATTACTTAAATTATTCTTTGCCTAACATATTAACAGTAGCAATATTTTGCAATTTAACTTTTTAATCATTTTAGTGTAGGAGTGAAAAATTATTTATTTTCTTAACCATGTAGTTAACCAATTGTCTCAGAACCATTTATTTCTGTACCTATTTGAAAATCATTTTTTATATTAAATTATTTGGGTACTTGAATATGTTTCTGGGCCCAGCGTTCTTTCTAATATGAAAATTTGAATATTTCACTCACCTGCTTAACATCCTTCAGTGCCTCCACACAGACATCAAAATAAGATCAAAACACAAAAGCAAAGGATACAGGGCTTCTAATGATCTGGCCACTGCTTATATTTTTGCCTCTTCCTATTTCCCCTTACTTTCTATACTCCCCAAGAGAGCCACGTTCTCTATTATCCAGTTTGTTACTCTACTTGCCCACTGTGTCCTTCACCCTCACCCCATCTCTTTGATCTGGTTAATTCCTATTCCTTCCCTATGACTCAGGACTGTCTTTACATCTTGTTAAAAAAAAAAAAATTGTACCAGAAGACACACACACACAAAAAAATACCCTATTCCATTTATTAACTTTTTTTATCAAAACACTCATTATACCATATTGTAATTGTCTATTTATTTGTATATTAACATTAGTTTGAATCAGAACTTCCAGATCCTAATACATGATATACTTTTGGTAAATAATTAATTAAGTTTAATTTAATACCTACTTAGTCTACTCTCTGCCAAATGATTTTGCTAGGCTCTGCAAATATGACACAAAAAATAACAAATCTCAATTCCTGCCTGAATGTACTTATAATTTTTCTTGAGATTTGTGATGTTCAAAAATTCAAATTAAATGAAGACCAACAGCCATGCAATAAGTTTCTTAAATTTCTACATCCAAGTGTGAATTAATAACAAAATAAACTGCAATTATTAAATGCACTAAAATAAAATATAATACATGTGAAATACCAGACAGGAAAATTATCGCAAGTCACCAAATACAATGTCTTTCATCAATTTTGTCTTTCACTTGCATCCATCTCACATTTCACATCCATCTCTAAAAACAAAAATCAAACTGTTTAGAAGTTCATTTCATTAGTATCTTTAAGTACTTTGAACCCTTTGGGGAGCACCTAAATTTTTAAGTGACACAATTCTTTAACAGATAATATAAGAGATCTTCTCACTTGGTATATTTGTTCTGATCCAACTTTCCTAGAATGCCTGTTCAATTTCAAACAAGTTTCATTAAATATTGTGATATTGAAAATTCCATCATCTTCTAAGAGCTCATCTTCTAAAAAATAAGAGAGAACACAGAAAGGTTGTATCATCTTAGGAAAACGTTATCATGGCTAATTACAGTTGAAACTTTGACATCTGAAGAGGGCTAATGGGGTATTTAACAGCAAGATATTACACTTGGCTCCAAGTCCCGGCTCTACAACTTCTTAATTGCATGACCTTGGCTAAGTCACTTAACCCCTCTGAACCTCAGTTCCCCAATTTGTGGAATCAAGTCATCCAGTTTGCTTTTTTTACAGCATAAGCTGTTGAAAGAATCCAATGAAGTCATGCATATTTAAAAATTGCTGTAAACTAATAAAACTGGGATTTTTTTTTTTTTTAGAAAGTTAATCCTACCTCTTGGATAGTCCATAATTAAAATGTCATTAAGGTAAATATTTCAATAGCCAGGAAATCTGAGAATAAAGAAAAAGGCGAATAAAGGCAAAGGCCATGGAATAGAACTCTTGGAGCGAGTGTTTCCTACTTAGGAGATGACCAGAAAGTAGATGATCAGCAAAGATGTTTGTTCTCACACCAGACAGTATTTGCAGAGCTACGCAGATGAGTACTAAAGCAGTAAAACAATCAGAAACAGACTTATTTCAACCACTGTACAGAAAAAAACTAATTTCATGTCTCCTGTAGTCTAATTCATTCCTTCAGTGTTCTATTTTCTTAATGTAATCAAAAAGAAGAGGTTTGTTAGTAATGAATAAAGAACTCACAGACAGCCCAGGAGTACCATGACTAATTTTCAGGGAAAAGCAAATTTCCTCACAAACAAGCCGGCATGCTTTCTACAAATGAGCAAAAGTTTAAATGCCTATCAGAGAAAAGTTTCCACATAACTACCTTTTATGTATTTTTCTCCCATGGGAATCTCTGCTACCTAAGAAGTAATAATGATTTCAAGTTATTTTACTCAAAATCAGAGGTGTCCACAAAATTTTAAATATAACTGACATATGCAGCACAAGGCAATTAACTTGAAGAAAATATTCTCGGTTATAACAGGAAATGTAAAAATATGGTTATGAGAGTGGATTTGAAGACCTATCACAAGTGTTATCCTTTATCTTCACAACTTTTATTTTAAAGACTTCGTAAGGACATCAGAAACAAAAATGGCCATATGTATGCAAATGATTTTGAGACACACCAAATATATGTATTAAGAAATACCACACACAGGATCTGTCTATACACAAGCAGAATATGAAGAGAACCACGTAGCTCCCATCTCAATATAATTTTCCCACTCGTAGCCATTATAGTCGGAATTCAAGGGAAGATGGCAATGTGAACAAAGGCATCTGGCTCCCACTTCCCACTTCCAAACCAGAGGGAGGCGACTAAGAATAGTAAAAATGGGTCAAAATTTGCATCAGGGTTGGTTGCCACACACAGGGCAGAAACATGAAGACATTTCCGCTTAGCATAGTGTAGAAGAGAGCGGGTGCAAGACAGACATTGAGAGCTACTGCGCAACATGCCTTCCAAACAGAAGGAACATCGTCTCCAAGTCTCACAAGGTGGAACGGGAGGGGAACTGGGGTCCACAGAGGTGGGGGCTTGAAGCAAAACCAGGCCACGGGACAAATAAGTGATGAACACCCCTTCTGCAGCCACTTATCCCACTGGTTCCTGATCCTAACTGCATCGCACATCAGAATCACCCAGACACAGGAGATCTGAGGAAAAGCTTGGACATCTGTATTCCTTTCTTCAATTCATCAGGCAATCTGACAGGCAGCCAGAGTACAAAGTATATGTGTAGTAGTAGTAGTAGTAGTCATCGTCATCTCGTAGTAGTAGTAGTAGTAGTAGTAGTAGTAGCAGCAGCAGCAATATTCCCTCTTTAGCATGCTGGAAATCTTCTAAGAGGAATCCTAGGGACCTGGAGGTTCCACCAGCCTGGGTTGGCAGAAGGAAGGACTTGGGTCTTTCCTGCCTCCATAGGGTATAACACCATTAACAAAGCCAAGCAATGCTGAGTTGGCCCAAGAGCTACAACTTCACCAAGCAAGACAGCAAAGTGTCAGAAACAAAGCTCAGAGCGGTGGGCTTTCTCACAGCTGCTCCCCAGAGGACACTAGATCATCCAACCAGCAGTAAATTCTTCAAGATGAGATCTGAGATTGGCATATTATCCAATAAAAAAGTAATATCAAAGAGAATGCCATCCATTTTATTATGAGAGAAATATCACACCTAGAGAAAAGTTTTGTCTTCCAAGGATAAGTAATCTAGAAGGGGATGGGGAGGGGGGAGCCTATGAAATGATTCTACAAAGAAAAAGAAGAAGAGATTATGCTTAGGAGGCAAAGAATGAACATACCTTTGGGGAAACAAATGAGCAAAGTAATGATAAAATTAGGCAATATTTGTTTTATACTTTCGGCAAAAATTTTTAAAGATTAAGTCAAACGGATAAAGGATGAGATAAGTGAATGCAATAGCAGAGAGGGCACTGGTTGAGAGAGGCAGAAATAAAAAGGGAACTAGATCAGACAAAGGAACAAAGGAAATGAAAGTAACAACAGAAGTAAAAGTACATTAGGGCCAGATGGGAGGGGGTTGGGAATGAAAAAGGAGAAAAGATTAAGAAGTATAAATTGATAGTTACAAAATAGTCATAGTTACAAAACAGTCCTGGGGATGTAAAGTATAGCATAAGGAATCTAGTCGATAATATTGTAATAGCTATGCATGGTGTCAGATGGGTACTGGCTTTATCAGGGTGATCACTTTGTAAGTTATATAAATGTCTAAGCACTATGTTGTACATCAGAAACTAATATAATATTGTATGTCAACAATAACTTAAAATCTTTTAAAATTATTAAAAAGAAAATAAAGTGCATTAGGAATAATAAAGATCATAAATGACAATGCATACATGCATAAATGCATACAGGGAACAAATCTGCCACATACTCACAGAAGGCAGAGGAAGAAGACATGGATATAAAAAAGGAGAAAATGAAAGACCAATGCAGACAGATAAATTCCACAAAGGAGTATCTGAAGAGCCAAAAAAAAAAAAAAAATCACACTTTCAAATTCCTCTTTTACAACTTTAAATTCCCAAAGCCAATGTGAAATACGTCCAGAATTCTGACAACAAAGGTTATGGCCCAAGAATTTTATCTTCAGTCAAGCTCTCATTCACTTGTGAAGTCAACAAAAAGATATTCTCAGATCTAATCATGGGCTCAGAAAGTATCTCATTCCTTAGCAAGGAGAAGATGGAAATCATTGTGCAGAGAGATAAATAAAAATATGGGGAAAAAATAGAGAAACTTTTGTATGAAAGGACTGGCAGTAAGCATTGAAACTATTAAAACACATATACCTTTAAGTAATTGTTATAAATATTGCTATAAATCAATATAAAAATAAATTCTTTAAAGATGTAAAACATGTTAAAAGTAATTAAAGATAAGAATTTGGCAATCAAATGCCATGTTAAAATAATAATGTAAGAGAAGCTAGAGGGGAAGAAATAAAAGGAAATAAAGCACTAACTTACAAATCTTATTCAAGGAGAAGTTAACACTGGTAATTAAAAAAATAAACACTAAAATAGGATTCTTTTTTTGTTTTTTGACTTAATGGAAATTATTTTTCTCAAAATTCTGGAGTTTGAAAGTCCAAGGTGGGTTTTTTGTTTGTTTTTTAATATGTAATGCAGATTAAAAGTAAAATCTATACTGTCTGAAATAGAAAATCTGTATAGCAAAAAGGAAATAATGGATATAGCAAAGTAGCTAAAAAAGAGAAAACTAAGATCACAGAAGAAAGAAAAATTGTATCACAAACAACACTAATGAAAGTTGCTTAACTTATCTACTCAAAAAACTTTTCTCAAAGTTTTCTCTACATACGCAGTCTCTTAAAGTACATCTATAACAATGTTATCCCGATAGCTTTTAAGAACAAAAGTGAGTGAAGATATACTGTGCAAACAGAAGCACAAAGAAATCAAGAAAACCAACATTACTAATTAAAGTATAAGTCAAGGCAAACAATATTAAAACAAAGTAAACCATTTGTTACTAGTGCAAATTAGAATTTACAATTAAGATATCAGTTATGAATATAAATATCATGATATCAAAATGTATAAAACAAAACAATTAGAATTTCTAAGAGAAATTGAGAAAAATGGCAATCCAAGAAAGGAAAAAAAAAAAAAATCTTCCCAGAAGTCCTGGAAGACCTTAATTATAGAGCTGCCTTAAGACTAGATTTAACTCTACCCAAGCAAACACTCTGCTTTATTTTTCCTTTTGCAGTTGATATACAATATTATAATAGTTTCAGGTGTACAGCATAGTGGTTAGACATTCATATAACATATAGAATAATTACCCTGATAAATCTAGTACCCATCTGAACACCATGCACAGTTATTACAATATTATCGACTACATTCCACATGCTGTACTTTACATCCCCATGACTATTTTGTAGCTACGAATTTGTACTTCTTAATCTCTCCCCTTTTCCATCCAGCCCCCTCAATCCCCTCCCATCTGGCAACTTTCAGTTTGCTCTCTGTATCTATGAATCTATGAATCTGTTTTTGTTTTGTTTACTCAATTGTTTTTAGATTCCACATATAAGTGAAATCTTACGGTATTTGTCTCTTCCTGTCTAACCAATTTCACTTAGCATACTACCCTCTAGGTCCACCCATCCACGTTGCTGCAGGTGGCAAGATTTCATTCTTTTTTATGGCCTAGTAATATTCCATTGTTTTTATGTACCACCTCTTCTTTATCCATTCATCTATTGATGGACACAGGTTGCTCCACATCTTGGCTACTACAAATAATGCTGCAAAAAACATATGTATGTATATGTCTTTTCCACTTAGTGTTTTGGGCTTCTTCAGATAAATACCCCTAAGTGGAATTACTGGGTCCTTCTTTGTTTCTTCTAGATTAATGTGCAAATTAATCTAATTCCACTTAAAATTTCAGAAAGAGGAAAGCAGTCTGGAGACATTAAAAATCTCAGCCATGGTCACCCACCTCTTCAAGGCAAAGTTAATATGCAAAACCAGGTCTGTCTGACCCCGAAGCCCATGCTTTCCCAGTGGAAATTAACCTGCAGAAGTAATTAGATACTAGTAAAAACAGCTGACACTGAACAGCAAACTGAACAGTGACAGATGAGTCCAAAGTCCTGGGATGATCTTTTAAAGAAGACATATTCCCAATAAATTTATAGCAGTTTATTATTACTTTCATACAAGCTTCTCTAATTAGTTACTGTATTAATTTTATCATATCTTTCCTTACATATTATTTACTTAGAAATCATTTTGTTTTATTTATATACAAGCACCCAGGGACCTACTTTATGTAATCTCCTAGTTGGCTTTATATTAAGATTGGCAGTTGTTTCAATTATTTCTAGCAAATCCATATCACTTCCCACTCCTAGTGGCAGCAGGAACTGAGGGTTGAAGTAAATTTCTAAAGCGAGATATCAAACGGCTGAGAACTACCTCAAGTCCCCCCAAATAAAAAATGACCCCAATGGCTTCTCAGGGTTTTGCTTATAAGGTATTTAATTAATCCTAACACCCTATAACCAGAATTATTTGAAATGTTATAATTGTCACAATGATATAAAATTCCATGTCACAACTATGTGCAATGAGGTTTACTACTACTTCATGAAGCTCCTTCCTGTCAACTTTTCTTTTCACCCTACATTTACCCTCCTTCATCCTAGGACTGTTTCCTCCTATCCAGTTGCCTGCTGTCAACTTGATCACCTAGCCCCAATCAACCCTGGGGTCAGTTCCCATCCTAGATGTAAAGCTGATGGATTGGCATCCCTGGCTTCTCCTCTCTCATAGGCAAGAGTAAGAAATGACTTATGCAGTCCCTACCAAAGCCAAGCCATGTGGCTACCCTCTATTGCCTTGGATAATTGAGAATTGACTGCATCATCATCTAAGATGCTCCTCGTTTAAATGCCTTGTTATTACCCTCCACTTCAACCAGAGGCCACAGCTGAGAGACAAACATCTCAGAAAGCAGAGGTGAACTCTGTTGTCAGCTGATTCTGAAGCACGTTTCCCCCACATCCTGTGCTTAGTGTTTTGTAGGAGGAAATGAGACTTCACCTCCACCTACCAGCTGTCTGGAACCCAATGATGGCTGGCACTGAGCGTCTGGGAGGGGCAGTGGAAATGCTCACGGTGTAGTTGGTGCCTGGGTACAGATCTAGGCACACTTCTGGGGTCCCGCTGTCGGTGGTCAGGTTGACTGTCTCCTCGTGAACTGATTCCGTAGAGTCCGCCCGGTGTCCTTTTATGTATACCTTTGTGAGGGGAAAAGACAAGAGAACACACCAAGACTCCAGTTAAAACAACCGAGAGACTTTATCGTGCTAGATCCTATTCTCCCACCATTCCCTTTGACACTGCACTGCTCATCCAGGGGAGATAAATAAGGTAAACCTCTGCTATCAGGTATCTGATGATGACGTCTGATCAGGCCAGTCATCAATAAACCCTAAGAAGTGATAGAAAATGAGGAGCCCCTCTCGGGAGTGTTACCCCGCACACAAATGACCAGCGATCACTGGAAGCAGCCACAACCTAAGAACCACTCGCTGCATCCTGTCACCAAGTCAGCAGATGCTTCTAGGCTTACTCTGGAGGAGTGAGATACAAGTGCCTGGAAACAAGCGATAATGATGATACCAAATATAAATACATCCCCACACATACACCCTGTCAAATGGCAAATATGTTAAACACAAAATGTGAAGTAAAATAATCCAGATATCCTAAAAGTCTGTTCACTTTTTAAAAGGATCATGAGATTGGAAAGTAATTAGACCAAGATGCTCTTCCAGAAGCACGTCCCTCCTGCTCATATTCCCATGGGTTACCATATCTGCCCTAGCAGAAAAAAAGTAGATCGCTTACTTACCACATACATGATCCGGTTGTTTATTCTTCCTGGGTTTACCTGCCACCTCATGCAGGTGTTATCAAACACTGATACATCATTAATTTCTGTGATTATTTCTAAAATAGAAAAAGAGAGAGTCCACTCACAAAATGGGCTTTTGGAAAAATCCTAATGGGGACCATTCATGCTTTGATTCAGAAACTGATTCGGGCCAATCACCCAATTTATCTTCGTCCCAATTCACCTGCATCATGAATGGCCCATGACCTGACTTGGAGGAAAAGGAAAGATTCTTGCTCGAGTATGGGTAAGAACTGCAACCTGTGATTGGTCTGAGAGGCCACTGGATGCCACTGGCGTTCTACCACTGCCGGATGGAAAGAGACGCACGGCTGTGCCCTGAGTCTTCCCTGCAGCTACACAGGTAAGATCTGCTTCTGACATCTTCATTCCACCCGGCTGAGGGGGCACTCTTACTTTCAGGTCACTGCTGTTCCCAAGAGGGAAATGACGTGCACCACCACACAGAGCTGTTCCTCAGGAGCAGCTTAGGGTAAACTAAATACATTCTCCACTGGGTCCCTGGATACTTTTGGGAGTCTTTGAACGGAAACGACTTAATCTTGATCTATCAAGAAGCCACTGATTTCTTCGAGTTGTTCTGCTTCTTTTAAATATTCAGCATGTATTTCATGTAATGAAATCGGCAGCATGGGAGGCCATATTGGGGTCCTGGTTCCCTGAGGAAACAGTTTCCAGTGGACCCACTTAATTGCCTAGGAAGTTGTTCAGATGGGAAGAGGGCAAGGCTCTAGATTTTCATCTATTCCCTACAGATAAGTAAAATTATACTTGCAGATGACATGATCTTGCCTATAAAAAAAAATCCTAAGGAATTCACACATAAGACTAACCAGAGCTAAGAAAGGAGTTCGGCAAGGTTGTAGGGTACAAGGTCAATGTCTAAGAATCAATAGAATTCTTGTACATTAGCAAGGAACAACCCAAAAATGAAATTAAGAAAACAATTTTATTCACAATAGCATCAAAATAATAAAATTCCCTGCAGACAGAAGCTCTCATACTATCATCCCTGGTGGAGGGACACTGCATTTCACCAAACAGGAGTATCCCACTGCCCAAATTCAGGCTTTTCCATTGAATTGAACATCCCTTATGGAGTCTTTAGAGCCTCTCAGCTTCATCTGTCCCTCTCCAGCCCTCCATGGGTGTTGACAATATGACCATGTCTTGTCTCCCACTCTGGGGCTTCCCTGCTGGAACCTGGAAGTGCAGAAGAATTAACATCCCATGGGGACAGGAGACAGTGGATAAATACTCCCCCTATCCTCTGCCCCCTGAAAGGCAGACCTACAAAGACCTCTCGGGGTGCTGCTGCACAGATAGAGGAATCACTTGCACCTAGTGGACCCAGTGCAACATGGCATCCTGATATTGGCTCTTCTTCCTCCCCTGCTTTACTCCCCTTCAGCCTCCCAACTGCTTCCTGGGACATCATTCCCTATCGTATGATAAACACAAGCCCTCTGCCTCAGGCTCCATTTTCTGAAAACCCAAAGAAAAGCTCCCATCAAAAAGGGTGAGAAAGATAATTATTCATCTCAGAAAATGGCTCTCCTCAACTCAGTTCTAGTCCTCCTTCTAGTAAATCTCTTCACAGCCTCCAAGTGGGAGAGGGAGTCTGCCCATTAGGCACCTGTAGGGTTCACTCATTTCTCTTCTACTCAGAACCAATGCCACCCTTGGATAAACTGTAGTCTACTGATCTCTTGGATGATTTTACACCTTGACTAAATCATCCCACCAGCAGCATTACAGAGATTCTATGTTCCACATTACCTAGTCTTGGGTAAGCCCAGGTCAGTAAGTGAGAATAAATGGAAGTAAAGAGGAAAACAGGTAAACTCATGGAGAGACGCTAGAGGATCACCGAGGGTTGTCTAAAGCATTCCTGGGTCTCCACGTCAGCTTTTCCCAGAGCACAGAGAACTTGAAATCAAAGAAATACTCCAGTTGCAAACATAGGTGCCCTAAGAGATATAAAGAGCTTATTGGTTCACCCACTTGGGTAGCATAAAGATGATGTTGGCACCAGGGTTTTATCAGCTTACATGAGCCCCAAATATCCCCGCCCCTTCCCTTTCCACTGTCCCTCAAAACCCTTAAGCTGTGGACTCCTCTGCTCACTCACACATCCCTCTGATACTAACTCGCCTCCTGGTCCAGAAGGAAATGGAACCCTCCCACTCCTCACCTCCTCTGAGTTACCAGTAAAGCAAATTTCCTTCTTATTTGGGACCCCTTCGCCACCCGAGCAGAGATTAGAAAGAAGACATGAAAGTTTCCTTTCTTGTCCTTCCTTTTTGCTCATTCACTATGACAAATGCAAATGACATCTCAAAAATGCCATCTGCCTCCAGCCTGTGCCATGCTCTCTGCACAGATGGGACCCAGACTGATTATAGGGTGTCAGATATTTCGTCCCAAGGAGCCGTTAACAAAATCGGGTTGCTTTCCCTTACAGGTATCTATAAATCAGCTGTCAAGACTTCTTTATAAACATATCAAATGTTAACCATCCACACTGATGCTGCCCTTTTAAGAGATGGTTGGTAGGCTATGCCCTAATTCTAATACCAATACATGAAAACGTTTCTGGAAGTTCTCTCTGGAACTGACTCCAGAGCTCTCTATTCACCACTGACTGAATGACTGCTGAATGCCAGGCATCCTCCCCTGCCAGGAACTGGGTGATCAGAGCATGAGTCCTTCTCTCTAATGTTATCTAATGGAGGGAGCAAACATATAAGCAGGCAAATTACAACTCAGTAAGTATTAGAACAAAGCTACACACAAGTATAGAGAAAGAAGTCATTGACTATCACTAAAGGCCCTGGGAAAGCCAGCTTCATGAGGGCATGATCTTAATGGATGAATGGCTGAAGAGTGGGGAAGACAGCTAAGCAGACAGACCAGCAGGTCTAATGCCTACAACTGTAAAAGTGTGTGGCGTATTCAGAGCGCTGAGAGAGAAATGTCACGTGACTGAGGAAGAGGAAAGATGGGAAGTGAGGTTGCAGAGGAAGGACAGGCTCACAGTGGGAAAAGACCTTGATAAATAGGTCAATATGTAAAACTGATAAATAAATCTTTACAGACTTGATCTCATCTTCACAGCAGTCATAAGAATCAATAATAAATTCAATAATGGGTGAACATTTATTGAATTATTACTATGTACCAGAGAGAGTATGTATAATACTTTTTAAATGTATCATTTATTTAACCTTCAAAGTAACCCCATGAGCTTGATACTACTGTGGTCCATTTTATAGAACTGAGGCTTAGAGAAGTTAAGTAACCTGCCAAAGACCATATAGCTAGTAAGCAGTCAAGTCAGGATACAAATCTAGATCTGTCAGACTCCAAAGCCAAGAGCCTTCGCATTGAAGCAGTTATTTAGCAAAAAGGTGAAAATATGAAATCAGGGTACTGTATTTAAAATCATGAGACAATTATGAAGGAGAAGCAGTAGAAGGTGAGAGATAAGGAACAGCGAGGCACCTAGGTTTACTGCCGGTCTTTGAACTTGAGAGCCTGAATGGATTGCCTGTTACTATTTTCCTAACAAATACAGGAGGAAGCAGACTGGGTTTGTGAGAAAGAGACTAATGAATTATGTTTAGAACATGCTAAATATGATTACCTACAGACTATCCAGGTGAAAAAATCGTCCTGAAAGTCATCAACATGTAGACGGCAGTTGAAGCCCTGGGTGCAGGTGAAACATTCAGGTAGCACATAAGTGGCCCAGTGACAGAACTGGGAAACACTGGGAAACACTGAAACCCAAAGGGAAACCAGTGGAGAAAGAGCAACGCAGAAGAGGGCAGGAGTTTGGCTGAGCAGAGAGTGTGATGCCTACGATGTCAAGGAAACAAAAGATCGGAAGAAGTACCTGCTTCCTCCAAAGTTATCTCCTTTCCTCTCCTCCACAACCTCCCCACATCCTACCCAAGAAGGCCTGGAGCAGATGAAGGCACCGGGGGCAAGTTCCATCTCTCTCAATCTCTCTTCTTTCATGTGGCTCTTTCTCCTCCGATGGAGTAACCACAGTGCCATGATGAGATCTGAGTTTGCTTTTGGGTAGAGGTAGGGACAGCAGGCCTTTGGCTTGTCCAGTTGTAGGACACTTAGGCGTCTCTGGCTTAAAACAAAAAGGAGGCCCCACAGCGTCCAATTAAACTCTACATTGGACTTGGGGAACCAAAGCCTCAGTGGGTAATCACGTACATTTGCTTTGCTTTGCTTTGCTTTAGATTGTGTATGTGGTATGTCTATGTGTGTGTACATAAATGTATATATGTATATAAAGTTATATATTTTAGTATTCTATTAGAATCCAGAATTTCTCTGGGTTACTTAACACATTTATAACTAAATAACTGTGTAATTAGTTACTTAATATCTATCTCTCTAAAATGTAAGCTCTATGATGGCAAGGACCAGGTTTATCCTTATCCCCAGAACCTAATACAGTGCCTTAGACAGATATTTTAAAATATTTATTATTTAGTTGATTGGTTGAATGAATGGATGGATGGATAGATGATCAACAATGCTAAGGTTGTAGAAGAGGAATGAGGACTAAAACTAGAACACGAATTTGGCATTTGGGTGGTTGTTAGTGACCTTGGAGACAGAACTATCTATAGTGAAGTGGGGGTGTTGGATGCCGATTCTCCTTCAGATGGCTGAGAAGAGAATGGGATGGGAGCGGGGTGGGGAACAGAGACAGCATAGACTCCTCTTTCAGAAGTCTCATTGTCGGCAGGGACTGCTCTAGTGTACTCTCTTGGTTTCCAATTTTATATCCTTTTTCTTTATTTTTGGTAATAGCAAAAGGTCATACAGAATAAAATTCAGGTGACCTGAACAGATTGTCAAGCTCAATGCCATTTCTAGTCAAAAACAGTATCTGATTTAAAAAGTAATATGACTGATTCTCTAATATGACTCATAACTACCGCCAGAGGCAATTCCCAAACAAAGATTACACAACAGACAGATTTTGGTAATGGCAGCATCATCATCAAAAGGAGTGTCTGGCTTCACAAGGTGACTACTTTGAATAAATGCATATCTGAATAAATTCAATGATAAGAGTTATGTTATGTTTCCTTTCTCTCTTTTTAAAAAGTCTTTAGAAGCACATAAAATAGGTAGAAGTAGCATAGCTTAGAGTAGCGATTTCTAAAATACATTATATAATATTAGGATGATGTCTGGTGGTTCTTGAATAAATTTTTATGTTTGCTTTGTATTGATTTTTGTGTAGATTAGAAATAAACACCTAGTTTATCAAATACATGGTATCATAGGTATTACAAAGTGTCTTTGATCAATAAATTGAAATTATAAACTTGTTTTAAGTATAAATTGTTTTAAAAAACTTATTAACCTAATAATACTTTTGTCATGGCAAACATTGCCAGGTTTATATACAAATTATTCAAGTTTGAAAACACTAGCATCGGAGAGACATCGTGGGCTTTAAGGGCTAGGAGACCTGAACTCAAATCCTGACTCTGCCATTTACTAGTTACTGAATGACCCTGTGAAAATTGTTTAACTTTCTTGAGTCTCAGATTACTCACCTACGAAATGAAAATGAAGCTTAACTTCACAGAGTTTTTCCAAGGACAAAATAAAATCAAGCATTAAGGCCTCGAGCAGAGCTCTGGGTGTGTAAGTCGGTGTGCAATCAACAGTAGCTATAATGCTTGGCAGTGCAAACATTATGTACATATTCAAACAAATCCCAGCCACGTGGCTATTTATGTAAATGTGTCCATGTATCCCGGCTGACCTTTCTTTTCCATCTGAAACACGCAGAGCTGCAAGTGAACATTCACTGAGCTAAAGAGGAGGGTCGACAAAAAAACAGAAGAGGCAGAGGGTACCAGGAGGCCTGAAGGCAGTTGGACTCAGTGCCTGAGTCAGGTTAGGGGGCTCGAAAGGTTCCAGCTGATAAACAGTCATGTTCCAATAGAGATGTTACAGTTCTAAGAGCATGGACGGAGTGAGCATCAACCTTATAATTATTAACTCGGGTTCTAAACAAAAGCAGCCAAATGGCCTGTGCAGAATGAAAGCCAGGGACAATCTTATCAAGAAGGAATCAACCCCTTTGATCTTGAGGTAAATGAACTCACTAAACAGCAAGCTTCCATCTGGGGTTTTTCCAGACACTAAAGTGGTTGCCTAATTCTCAGCTGTCTGGAGTTTCCAGTCCAAACTGGTCTTTTAAAAAAGAAAAAAAAAGAGCCCTACCACCTTGCTCGAGTTCACACTCCATGAAAAACACATACAGACGCATGCTACTCATCCAAAGGAACAGGGGCTCTCAAAACATTTTTAACTAAAAATAACCCAGGTCAAATGAAGATAAATTATTCCACCTAATTCGGAACTAAACATTCAAGTATACGAAGATGGGTCCATGGCATAAAAACAGAGAACAGAGGTAGAAGGAATTCAGAGGTTCGGCAGAAAAGCAGAAGTTGAGGAAAAAACGCCCAAGTGAACACTGAGGAAGATAAATACAAGATACACAGAGGGAGTTGGGGCAGGAGGGGGGGCGTGAAGAAATGGGTGAAAAACAGAGAAAAGAAGGAAGAAGGGTGAGCACCATGGGAATCAGTATCTCTCACTACAATTCCAGAAGCCTCTCTGACCTACCCACCTGGTGATCGTGTGCAATACACCATGAATTAATCAGCATGTAAACCTCCCCCTTTATCTGTGGAAATTGAATTTAGCTGCCAATCTTGATTGAGGGCAGAGAGGCCTCCTCACAGAAAGATAACAGCTCTCACAGAGAATGCCTTTTCTCTCCTTAAATCAAAGCTTGCACAAACCCATGGAAACAGCTGCAGCTGGAGCCCCCGTCTCTGTGAAAGGTGGCAGGCTGGGGACGGTAATTATAATTAGCAGTTACATAACGTGTTTGTTCTTCAAAGCGCTCTACAAGCATCGGCTAATTAATACCTTACTATGCCCCATGCCGATCCACTGGTTTTTCATGTCGTGACTAATCTGTGTGCCCCCACCGAATCCTGAATGAGTGGAGGCAGAGCAGCGTGAGCAATGAAGCAAACGGCTGGGTCTAGAAGCTATGCCCAGCTCTCTTACCAAGGGATCCCATAGATACCGTTGGGTAAGGAACACATTCCCAAATGTTGAATTCTGCAAACCATGAGGGGCAGCTGCCTCACTTTCGCCAAATAACTCGTAGAAGTGCTGTTGGAGCTGCAACAACACGTTGGAATGGCTATCAGTCTGGTCCAATAAGGCATTAGCTCTTCTCAATTTCCCTGATTATTAAGACTGGAAGCCTAGAGTCCGCAGCGTCAGTTATAGGTTTGCCTTTGCTTCTCCGTCCAAATTGGGCAGGTCAATGAGACCTCTCTAAAGATCTCCGGGTTATCATCCGTGTCTAGCCTTCGCTGTTTCTATGAGTGCAGTCCTACAGTCTCCATCCCCCTCCATTTGTGGCCGAGATGACTGAATGTGGGAACTGCATGGCACAGACAGCGCCTCAGCCGTGAAGGTGAGTTCTCCATCTTCTCCAGGAATGCTTTACCCAAGGCCTTCCAGAGGTCATGAACACCGTGCATTTGTAAAACATTATATGTGTATGCGTGTGTGCCTTCGGAGAAAAGTCTGTTTTCTCTGTTAAATTCTAAGAAGGAAGTGTCTAGCAAAGTACCTCATACACAGTGTATGCTAAATAGATATCTATTGAATGAATTGATAATTTTATCAAATTCATATCCCCCAACGGTTATGAATCATTGCTCAATGGACAAATCAGCAGCAGCAGTCCATGTGTTTTGCTTGCTCTGGCTAGACTTTCCTATGGAAAACTTTGATTGGCAAGACCCAAGGCATTCTATCACAATTCTGCTGTAAGTCAAACTGGAGACCCAGACCAAAGCGATCTTAAGATTTCACTCTTCAGAGATCTGTCTTCATAACCAAGGACCAACCTCCCTTGGACCAACCATCACAAATGGTAAGAATCACTGCCTCTTCCTACCTTGTTCCTTGGACGCACAGGTGTAAGATAAAGCGTAAAGATCTTTAAGCAAGGCTAACAATTTCAGTCAAAGACCTAACATGTGCTCAGTGCTTTAAACTTTTCCAAATGCTCCCCATAAACTATCTCATTTGATTCCCTCTCAACAGCTCTTTAAAGTAGAGAAATCAGACTTTACTTCCCCCACTTTTATAGATGAGGAAACTGAGGCTTAGAGAGAATAATGCCTCACCTGATGACACACAGCTTAATACATGGCACTGTTAGAATTTGAACTGTAGTCCCAAAACTCTTTTCACCAGTAATTCCCTTTTAAGGTACATATCCAAAAGAATTGAAAGCACGGTCTCAGAGAGGTATCTGTATACCCATGCTCATAACAGCAATATTCACAACAACCAAAGGGTAGGAGCAACACAAGTATCCACCAGTGGCTGAATGGATAAACAAAATAGCATATACATAAATGTAAGATTATTCAGCCTGTAAAAAGACAGCAATCCCGCCATTTACAACCACATGAATGAACCTGGAGTACATTATGCTGAGTGAAATAAACCAATCACAGAAGAACAAATATTACATGATTCTGTTTACATGAGGTAATTAGTCAAACTCACAGAAACAGAAAGTGTGATGGTGGTGCCAGGGGTTGGAGGGAGGGGCAGTGGGGAGTTACGGTTTAATGTACATGGAGTTTCAGTTTCAGAAGACAAAATAATTCTGCAGAATAGTTGCACAACAAAGTGAATATACTTAACACTTAAAAATGGTTAAGATTGTAAATTTTATGTCGTGTGTATTTTTACGAGAATTAAAAATTAAAATAAGCATTAAAAACCTCTTTTTTATTATACCTTCTCTAAAAAGCTGTTAACACGTACTAAGTTAGGACTTTAAAGTATGGCCCCTGAGAAAATGGTTCATGAAGAAACATTCCTCAAACAGCCAAGCAGAGGAGACAGGAATCACTGTGATTTAAAAGTGACTTCCCCAAAAAAAACAAAATAAAAAAATTTTAAAAAGTGACTTTCAAAAGATGGATGCATAACATTTTCTATCTAATTTATCTTCCTAATCCACCTTCTAAATCTTCAGGATTTAGCTGACAAACTTAAAGCCAGGTGCCCACGCAGGTAAATGGCACAGCCAGGCGCAGTACACAGAGTGACACAGGAACTGAAGGGCGTCAGCTCCCATGCTCCCCCTGGCCATCTGCTCCGCAGAACGGAGTCTATACCTGTGCATGTCAAAGTACTTGCTCTCCAGGTGCCTTCCTCCGTGCAAACGGAAGTGATCTTTCCTTCACGGCTCTCGAAGCCCTCTCGACACACATAGTGAGCCACGCTGCCCAGGCTGGAGCTGTGATTCCCCAGCAGGACCGCGTGTGGCACTTCTGGAGGGCGGCCGCAGTCAATCTCTGCAATGGGAAGAAGGGAAGAAGCACAGCACGAGTTATGCCCCCTCCCCCCACAGAATCTTTCCCCTCCCTGCCGCTCCCCCGGCATCCCCCTCCCCCCCCGCCCCACCGCTTCTACCCCTGTAATTCGTACTGTGAATATAAACGTCTAGTCCTCTTGTATGAGAAAAGAGAAACACTGACCCCATCAAATAATCCAATTGCAGGTATATAAAGTAAAAATGTTCAGAAATAGAGGAAATAGGTAGGTTTGATTTCAATGAAATTTACAAACACTTATACATAAAAAATATTCCAATTGTGAGATTATTTATATTATAAAGAATTCCTTGGTCAACAAAATAATCTATCTCAGGGTTCTTTAAATATTAAGATTTTCTGGTAACCTTTTACTATATATCTTCAAATCATTAACTCCTGAGTAGATGATAATGAAATTACAGTTTTGTTGCCAAATGAATATTAAATGAAATATCTACAAAATCTCTGAACTTTTTAAAAGCAAATTAATGGGGAAGATATTTATAGTCTAAACATTTAATTTACATGCACCTTTCAAAGAAAGAAGCAATTGCATAGAGGCAGAGAAACCTGGAATTATAAAATTGATATGAAATTTCTTCTCTGCAACTCTGACTACTAAAAGACCCTGAAATATTTACAGAGAACTATCTGAAGTAAAAGAATTATGACATTACCATTTTTGACCCAGCCAAATGCTATTTCACATAAGAGTAAAAAAAAAAAAAGTCATTTTCAGATATTTTACAGTTTTAAAAAATCAATGTAAAACTTTCCTGAAAAAAATTTATAGCTAACAATGTAATAATATTAATAATTTCAAAATAAAATTCCAAATTATGGCAACAAAATCTGAGCAGTGAAGAGAAATAAAACATGCTACATTTCTCATCACTAGTGGGGCGCTCATAGATACAATTTTATTTATGAAAGCATGATAAATATAAAATGAGGTGGTCATAATCATTCTAAATGTAACCAATAGTCCCAGTTAAACCTAAATACAGAAAGAAAAAATATGTGACATTTGGCATTCATTCTGATCTTTATTTTTCTCCCCAATCTGTAGAAAGCCAAGAAAATTAAGCACTCCTGACATCTAGGCTTCTAAAACATAACTCCATTTATTGTGATACAGCATTCCAAATAGAGAAAATGGTGTGATCTGTTCCAAACTCCTTGTCAACCATGCTTGGCCTTAGAAACAGGTGGCTTCTCTTAAATGAGCCTACGATACAGAATCGGTGGATTTAATGGCATTGCACTCTTCTCTATCCCATGATGGATGCTTGGTCTGTTGCGGAACCCGAGTTATTTACCTGAGGGAGGCCTCCCAGAACAGGGTTTCATCTGTTGTCACTATTATTGCTAAGACTCTCGATAAAACAGCTCAGCCTATCTGACCCATTGCTTGGCTTGGAGACTTTTCGTCAGTCTCTGATCAGGGCAAATTCAGATCATTAGCAGTTATGAGAGCAGAACAAAGTGGTCATTTCATAAATTCTCCAACCCTGTCTACCTCTTACGTCCCATGTTGGCTCACATGGATTTTGTTCCCTTTTCATATATGTTTACCAGACACAAGACTCCTTGGCCCTCAACATGTTTTCCCAGCATCGAACCTTTAGATATTGACTGGCCCCAAACATTCCAAGACAGGAGTATATTTGTGTGTAAATGAGCAACCAACTGAACAGGTAGTTAATGTTTCCTAAGACTGCCCAGTCATTGTTGACATCTAAAACATCTTCTAGTTTAAGCCAGGGTTCAGTTACAGCAGGAAATAGTGGGAGCATCAGTGAAGAGATCGAGGGTATAGGTTTAAGTAGGTTTATAAACCTTGAAGCTGGAATTCCAAATATCACATTGGAGCGTTTGGGAGGGAATCCAGAGAAAGCTAGTGGGAATGAGGGAGAAGCGCCGATACTAAAGGGATAAGAGTACAGAAAATAACTAAATTGGCTTCTATCTTGGACAATGGAAGGCGTGGTGGCTTTAGTTGGGTTGACGAGATTTTTAAATTAATACCAAAACTAATAATTTGGGGGTTGATGAGAGATCAGGAGCTTGGTCTCTAAAGACTAAGGTTCGGAGACTCAGGTAGATGTCCAGTGGTAGGCAACCTGGACCTACGACTCTGAGATCCCACTACAGAGCTTTGCAAATTGGACAGTCCCTTGACAAGGATTCCAGCATGGCTTGGATTAAACACATGGTTCTAAACAATAACTGTACACCTGAATGACTCGGGGAGCTTTTGATAAGCACACATGCTAGAGTCTCACACCCTATTCACACCCAGAGTTAACTCTTTTGAATTACTAGTACTGAGTTAAGTTCTTGACATCCACATTTCTACAAAGCTCCAAATTTGAGAATTTATAAAGTAAATACTGGTAAGAATGGCTACTATTTATCATCACATGCATCTCAATACAGCATTGAGTATAAACCATTATTACTCACAATGACCCTCCATGCTAGAATTATTTTCCTTGTTTTACAGGTAAATGGCTCAACGTAAATAACACATCCAAAGTCACATTGGTTATGTGATGGTCTGGAGTTGAATCCACATCTACTATATTCCTTCTCCTATACCCACTGCCTCTCAAGAGCTGCTCTGTCTTTGAAATCCCACAGTATCTGTCCCTCTCACCTTTTTCTTGCTCATACTCTTTCTCTTCCAGGTACATTCTTTCTTCCTCACACCTAGTAAAATCCTTCCCAATGACTAATTTGCTTCATGACTAACAGAGGGATCCCTTCTTCCTCTAACTTTTGTGGCCCATATTCATTTGTTCATTTATTAATAATTAATTAAGCACCTAAACATGCCAGACACTATGCTGGTCACTACTGCAATGCCCTCATACAACTTAGGGAGAGAAGAGACAGACAAAAATAAAATCAACAAGACAATTACAGATTGTGGTAGATGTTGTGTAAGAGGTAAGATAATATGATAGGATGGAATGACTTTTTAAATGAAGTGGTCAGGGATGGTTTGATCTCTTTGAGGAGGTAAGGACCTGAAGCATGAGGATGCGCCAGTCATGTTTAGGACCGGAGGAAAAACATTTCAGTCAAACAAAAATAACCAATGTGAAGACCCTGATGTGAAAAAGCTCTTGGTGTGTTCCAGAAAGGGAAAAGCAACCTGTTGGCTAGAGCACAGTAAGCAAGAGGGAGAGCGGCATGCGATAAAGGTGGAGAGAAAAGCAGGTCCAAATCACACGGGGCGTTGTAAGCCTCAGGCGAGAGCTTGCATTTTAAGAGTAGCTGAATGCCCATAGAGGGTTTCAAGCAAAGGAATGATATAATTGATTTAGGTTTTTAAAAGACTATGTGACTGTTGGGTAGAGAATGGATGGGAGAAGAACAGGAGGAAAAGGAGAGCGGTCAGTTAGGGTCTACAGCAGTAATCTGACAGAGAGATGATACGTTCTTGGGTGTACTTGAGAGGTGAGGAGGAGACGGAAAGAGGATGGATCTGAGATGTATTCTGGAAGCGGAACCGAGTTCCTGGTGATGGACGGCATGTGAGAGTGAGAGAAGAGGAAGAATCAAGAATAATATCCATCCATTCATTAGACCTTTATTACCTGCTTGAGGGTTTAGTGTCTTTTTATAAATATATCTTTCCAAATATATGAACAGTTCAAAGAGGACAGAACCTTTATCTATAATCTCTTGCACCCTACTTAATAATAGCATGTTTCACATAGTAAAACAAGTTGTTTATTGGCAGCTTGCTACTACCTTATCATCAGGATGTTACTTCGATAAGATAATAGCCCCAAGGAAGAAAACAGACATCAGTAATTGTAAATACAGTAACAGGACAGAAGACATTACCTCTATATTTGTTATCCAACAGAGGTAACTCACACCTACCAAACACCAAGTAGATGAAAGTTAAGAAAAAAGACCCATAACAACTAATATCAGTCTTGTACCAGGGAATCCTGGGAAAGTTATTCAAACCTCAGTAATTTTAATCATAATAGCATTCATCGAAATCCTAAACACTGGGACTCTGAGATACATACTATCTTATGTATTCCTCACAGAAACTCCTGCAAGGTAGATTTTTTTCTCATGTAGCTTACAGATGTGAAAATGAAGGTCCCAAGAGCTTAAGTCACATCAAAAGTCATACCACTAGTAAAAAATAGAGCCAGTATGGGAACCATGGTTTGTGCAACCCCAAAGTCCAGATCCATTAAGTATGGGCAGCCTCACAATGAAGGGGCCTGACTGGGACTGACCTTACAGGTTAGTTAATACCACAGGAGAGAAGGCTGCATGAAGGAACATTCAGATCCGTCTGTAAGGTTTCGATGACAACTGCCTCTGCCCAATCTCGTCCCCAAGAACTTTCTCAGAGCAAGAGAGTTGCTAGAAATAGACTTCATCTGCAGCTATGTGGCTTCCTGACGCTTTCTTGGTACAGATGTTTAGCCCCATGATACGGAGGTCTGGCCTAGAACATAACCCTGCCACAGACATTCCGCCATGCTTAAGAGAGATGGTAGCCATTGCCACTTCTACTCAGACCGAGTTAGACCCCAGAAAGCAGGTGGCTCCTATTAAGAAATACTCAAAAATCAATCCAACAGAGGCTATCATAGGTAATAAAAACGTAGTTCTACATGAAAAACCTCAAAGCTCTCACTATCACAGGGAAATAAACCATTTAGCAACAGTTTATATCCAAAGGGAAAAAAAAAAAATAAGCAGCACAAATTTTGCACTGCATATGCATAGGGGTGTTCATTAAAGCACACATTTCTCTGGCTAATTACATTATTAAGTAACAACGTTTGGATCTGCATCAGGAATACAGTCCACTAATTATGAACACGGCTGGCAATTTTTCCTTACTACCCTGTTATCTATGATTTTATTCAAATAATCAACTTCAAAACAGGACTCCCTGTGGGGAAAATGTGCTTGCTGGTTTCAAGGACCACATTTTGTTGTAATTTTATTTCATATCTTGAAGGTAAAAATGTTTATCCACACTGCTAGCTTTAATATTCTACCCAAGAAAATATTCCAGAAGGAAATCTGTTTGGCATCAAATCCACAACTGACTATATTACCCATATCTACATTGGCTGCTGTTTGTTTATTATAAACATCGATTCAATAATGTGATTGATGACAGAAATGACATAGTATTATAAGGGTTATCTCAGACTGTTTTAGAGACCAATAAATAACAAGCTGAGAAAGAAAAAAAATGACCAATAATGTCTATAAATTGAGGCAGGCATTTTGCCACCTGTCGGAGAATGAATGATAGACCTATTCTACATATTGATATTGACCAAAAAAAAAAAAAAAGCGCTTCCCAGAAAAATTAACTACTCGATGGAAAGCCCTGGCAAAAGAGCAGAAACAAGTATGAAAACTGAAGACAATCGCATTAAAGTCAGTTTTCATCTCCACTCAACAATAGAAATGTCTCTAACCCTCTCACATCAGAAAGTTTACGTATCACTTGGAAATCAGTATAATGTGGTAGGCTCAATAGTCCAAATAGTCCAGAGAATTAACATCATACTATACTATACTATATTCTATACTATATTCATCTTCTGGATCAGATAATTCAGCGTTTATACCTATACTTTCTTCATTTGTTTCATTTGTCAAAATGTTCTCATCTCCCCTTAATGGCAAGCTTTTGTGGGCTGTGTCTATATCCAATATTTTTTAAATATCCTTTGTAGTGATGTGAGTAATTAATATTATTATGAACATTAATCTTTGTGATTTATATGTAAAGCTGGAAAGCTGGGGGGCCCTGGGAGGAGAAGGAATCTTTGTGTTTATATGTAAGAAATATGGCCTAAGGAATGGGGTGAGATCGTAACTTTATGACAAAGATTCATGCATTTTATGCCATGTTCCGAATTTAGCCAAATATTTGACCCACATTTGGACACTAAATTCATATATCATCAGTGTTGGGGGTTAGAATCTAACATCTCAATATGACCGACAACTTGAATTTTAAAAATGTCAAAGGAGATGGGAGGGTTTTAGTATGCCACGAAGCACAGTCTCAGAAGCACATTCTCAAGAGTGGCTTATTAACTGCTGAAACTAAGCTAATGAGCTCATTAGTACCAAGAAGTCTACTTGCCTTAAGGCAGTAGAAAGAAAAAACTTACTTTTCAATGTACTTTGTATTCTAAAGTCTTCCATGAACTTTAGCCTTGACTAACAAAACATTTCCTTCAGCTAGTTCCTAAAGAAAGCTCTTTTGGAAAAAAAAAAAAAGAATTTCCATTACACATAACAACATTTATTGTCAATAAATAGTATCTACTGCGGAAACGGCTAGAATCTAAACACCAGACACTGCAGAGGAGGTGATAGGGTAGGTAGGAGCATGAGTGCTAGGAAGAAAAAACGTTTATCAGCATATCTCTTCTAAGGATCTTGCACTTGCAGAGGTGATAATGGTTTCTGATACTTTGAGCTGCATACGAATCTTCTCTTTAAAAAAAAAACATTAAATTTCTTCATTTTAATGTTCGAGTTATAAGTAGACTATTTGAATGGAAAACCAATAAATAAAGTGAAAAATGAAGAATTTTACATCTTCCCACTTTACGATCGCAAGTTTCATAAAGATCTTAAATTTTTGACAGAGACGTTACCTGCCACTCCCCACTAGATTATGGCTCTCTTATGAAGACCCCTAGCATAATTCAGCAGCTACTCTGCATCAGGCACAGTGAGTGCCACATGCTTCATTATTATCTTGATTAAATCTTCATAATAACTCCTGAAATTTAGAGACGTTTACAGGTGGTTACATAACTAGTAAGTGGCTCCACCAAATTTCACACAAGTCTTTCTCATCCTAAAGCACATACGTCACCACTCTGAGTTTTATAACCAATATCATTATTCATTTTGCACACTCAATGATTCCAGCCATTTGTTAATGACATATTTTAATGGCATTTATTTGCAAAAGGAGAATCAAGAGATTTGTTGCATGCAGAAGTAAGTCGATACAAGGTTTTTTTGTTTTGTTTTGTTTTGTTTTTAATATTTTAAAAGATCATAATATAAAGTACCAGAAAATCTATTTCAAATGAGCAAAGCCTCCTCCTATCACTTGGAGCAGATGATAAACACAAGATAACGATCTACCACCCCATTCCGCCTCACCCATGGTGGACATCATGAGTCGATCACAGCACTCTTTCCTCTAAGTCCGGATACCATCAAATCCTCTCCAAACCACTACTAAAAATTCAGAGGCAGCTATGCAATAAAATTTACCTGCCACCTCCCTGAATGCCCTAATTTATGTTCCAACTGATTTCAAGACCTTTTCAAACCATCCCTGTAGAGCTGAGATTGGGCTCTACTAAGAAAATGTCAAACGAAGAAGCTGACTTGGCAACAACAAAAGCCATCCCGGGTGGGTCCCAGACCACGCTACAGGAAGCCACGTCTGCCCCAGCGTCCTTCTCCTTCCAGGGCCCCCCCAGCTTTTATTTTTTCCTTCCATCTCCAGGGCTCCCTGGGGCTGCTTCTGCATGGAATTTGACTTCTAGAAAAGCTTTGGGTTCTCATGTTGATATACAAGCTAATGACATATGGTAAGTCATGTCCTTGCTCTGGTTCTTAATGGGAAATACTATCCATTGTTAGCTGTAAATAGAATATTTGGAAGTGGGGAATGATACCAATGTAGTAACCCCTAAGAGGCTTTTCTAAAACAAATGAGACAATGTGTGGAATCTTGTAGATCTTAAAGCGCTGGACACCTCTAGAATCAGGCTCTGCTATTAGTAACCTTGAGAAACCATGTCCCACCCTTGTTAACCAATTCAAAAGAGGAACTCTGCCTCTGCCATCAGCCCACTGTTGGGCCAGACACCTGTGAGGGCCATGTGTGTGGATATGGGGAGACCAGGAGTCAGCCCCAAGTCCCTATTCCTCGTCTGCCAAAACACAGAGATGCCACATGAAGTGAGAAGGAAGCATGAAGGTCCAGAAGACGAAGCAAGAAGGTGTGGAATCAGGAAGGAAATGAGACATGAGGAGTGAAACAAAGAAGAAGCCAAGGTTCCAGAGGCTCAGCCAGAAAATGAGCAGTGACAGCAGTTCAGAAGCCACTTCCATGATGCCTGCCTTTTTCTGTGCCAGCTTCTGGGGAGGATTCAGAGGCACCCACAGTCCTTAGGTGTGTCAAGCGCTGTGTCAGGTCATGCTGAAGAGACAACACGGTCACTGAATCCCAGGTTTACAGTCCAGTAGGGGAGAATGATATCAACCAGGAAAATAATTATAAATAATATTGGGTACTAAGACAAAGAACGTCAGAGGTGACATTTAAGCTGACAATTGAACGAGGAGAAGAATGCGAAGAGCAGGGAGACTCCATCAACAGATGCATGAACAAAATGTGGTCTCTACTCACAACAGAATATCATTCAGCCTGAAAATGGAATAAATTTCTGATATATGCTACAACATATACAAACCTTGAAAACATTATGCTAAGTCAAATACACCGGACATAAAAAGGCAAACATTGTATGGTCCAAATATGAAGTACCTGGAACACAAATTCACAGAGACAGGAAGTAGAATCGAGGCTACCGAGGAGCTGAAGGGAGACAGAAATGGGGAGTGATTGTTTAATGGTTAGATTTTCTGTTTGGGATGATAAAAACATTCTGAAATGGATAGCGGTAATGGTTGTACAATACTGTGAATGTACAACCCGTTGTGCACTCATAAATGGTTAAAATTTTATATTATGTATATTTTACCACAATAAAAAAATTTAAGCAGGTTGTGAGTTTCAAGCAGAGGGGAAAGCATGTACAAAAGTTTTGAAGCCAATAAGAGCTTGACATGTTGGCTGGGAGAGAATGATGGGAGACGTAACTGCGGAGAAGCCCAAAAGGCCAAACCCCTGTTGGCTTCAGAGGCCATAGTTAAGGGCTTGGATTTCATTCTAAATGCAGTAGAATAAAATTTCTATGTTCTCAGAAGAGTTTGAAGCAAGGAGAGAGGAAAATCCAATGTATGTTTTATGAGATTCATTCCCAATGCTGTTTTGGGAAAGGGCTAGAGGATGCAAGTGTCAGAGTGGATTCTTACAGGGACCGCTCATTACCTGACATACTGTCGGTGAGAAGGCCCAGCTTGAAAGGAAAATAAGGCCCCGTAAGGCAGAGCAGCAAACCTGGAAGACAAATGTTTCCAGAATCCTCCTACTGATGTGCCCACACTTCAAACCGCTCCTCACTGGACTCTTATACAGGAGGCAAATTCCTCAAAGGGAGGAGCACAAATGCCCCCTCTTCCAGGTAACCACCCCATTTCCCCATTTTCTTATTGGAATTCCCTTAGTCTTTACCCATTCGTCTCACGTGAACTTAGGAGCTCACTCTCACATAATGGTGGTGTGCCTGTCTCTTCTCTCCTCCCAGGCTCCGGGCTTTCTTAGTCACAGGATCTGTGTTAGATACAGCCTTAGACCTGGACTCTGGATTTGTTGTTGATGATAACACGATTAAAGTGATTCCCTCACCTTGCTCCTTTTAAGTTCTTTAGCTGATACTTCTAACTTGCATCTTTTCTGAAAACTAATATAATAATAATAATAAACAAAATAATAGGAAGCACAAGGCAGAGATTCGATCTTTTCCAGAATTGATGGAAATATGTGACTGACATTTCTGTAAATTCCTACCTACATCGGAAGAGGGACCACAGAGGCCTTTCATCCTCACTCCCATCGATGAGGCCCGCTTGGATGGCGGACCCATGTTACAGGCCCCCCTCCAAGGCAGCAGAGCCACCAGGGACACAGTAATTGGAGAACAAAAACAATAGGATCCACCGACTGTACCTTCTCGGACGGGGAAGTCCGCTATCGGTCACAGAAGCAGGCGTCTGTAACACACAGCTGCTCCCTTCACAAGTACCTGCTCCTCTCCAGCATCCAAGTTCACAGTTTGCTTGTGTTCTTAGTGGAATTCCCCATTCCTGAGTCTTCATAACTCTGAGCTAAAAATACAGTGCCTGCTGGCCCATGGCCCAGATTCTGGAGCCCCCAAGAAAACGGAATGATAAATAAAAAGGGGTATGCTTAGAGAGGAGCAGGCACAGCCTTGAAGCTGGTGGCCATGTAGTGGGTGACACAGAGGCAGAGGAAGGTGTCAGCGAGCAGAGAGAGTGGCTATTAGAGAGGAAAAAAGAAGTAAAGACCTTCTAAATAACAGTTCTTTGGGGATTACAACAAGCACTCTCTAACTTTCCCCATTCTCAGTCCAATAATCCAGATAAAAATCCAATTTTCAAAGTAATACAAATTGTTTTATATGAAATTTCCTATATAAATCCTTAGGGAGTTCTCTGATATGCATTATGGCATATTTTAATCTAAGTTCTGCATTTTAATTGATCCATTGAAAGATAATGTTATAACTAAAATATACTTTTAGAATTTCTTAACCCCCAGGAAGATAATGAACTATTAAAATGTGTTTAGAGCCTGAAATCGCAAATCAGAATAGTAAAAGGATTAACTCAGCCAAGCACATCACTGAGGTTGCTTAATTATGCAATAAATTCAATGAAAACTGTTTTTTTCCCCTTTTCCCAAAATGGAAACAGCTATGCTACTTTGTCTAACATGTTAAAAATTTCTTCGATACAGAAAGTATATAAAATATAAAAATCATCCAGGACCCTCCTAGTGGGAATTATCACTGTTAACGTTTTGATGTATAGCCTTCTAAACTTTTTCATAAGTATATATGTACATAGAAACTATTTCAAAAATAAGATGGTATTCATACGATTTGCAACTTAGTAATATACCGTTAATACTTATGTCAATAAATATTATTTTCCAACATTTTTATTGGCTACATATTTCATTTTATGTATACATCATGATTTATTTAACCGATCTCCTATAGAGAGACATTTGGAATTGTTTCTAATATTTCACTATTATAAACAATTAAAAACAAATATAACTGCAAAAAAATTAAATGTGTGAGTGCTTTATACTTCTCTCTACAGATAAATTTGAAAATCTGATGAATAGATGATTTTCTAGGAACATGTAAATTACCAAAAAGGATAGAAACTTAAACAGATGATTAAGTATAAATTTTTTTAATTTTTAAAAATTTTTTTATCTACCTCTCCAAAAGTGCCATATCCATATAGTTTTCCAGGTGAAATCTCCCAAATCTTTTAAAATTCAACTTACAGTATATCATAGAAAAGAGAAAGAAATTCTTTCACATTCTTCTTTTAAAATTCAGAATAACATTGCTACCAAACCCAAAAAGATGGCATAGAAAAAGGAAATAGACCAATCTCATTAATGAATATCAATGCAAGAATTATAAGTAAAATTTAGCAAATATAATCTAGATTAAAAAATAAAACACCAAAAAACCTAGAAGAATCCATTCCAGAAATTAGTATTGATCATTATCAAGAAATCTCATAATATAACCTACCATATCACTGGTTAAAAAAGAAAAACATGTATGATCTTAACACATGCCTAAAAGACATGTAAAAAATAACTGACTTCTGATTTTTTAAAAAATTCTAGTAAAATGGGAACTTATAGACGCTTTCTTAAGATTATGCACAGAGAGCCAAAAACTAGTGAAACGGTAATAGATGAAGAGAAGGCCAAAAGTAGAAAACAACCCAAAAGTCAACAATATCACAAAAACAGAAGTACTGTACCAGCACGATTAAGAACACAACCTCTGAAACTAGAATTCCTGGATTCAGGTTTCACCCCCACCACTATTTCTGAGACCTTGAACGAATTAACTTCTTCATGCCTCGGTTTTCTCATCTGTAAAATGTGATAATCGTACATACTCATGGGATACCGTAATGATTAAAGGAGTAGATGCAAAGTGCTTAGAATAGCACTGGGCACATAGTGCTATTTCTTATAAGAATATAAGAAAGCCAAGATCATGAATGAATAATGAAATACTAAAACCATGGCCATTAGACCTAGGAACAAGAAAAGAATATTCAAAGTCAACACTACTATTCAAATTTTTGTTCTGAAAACACCAGTCCCCAGTGATCAATCAAGAGAAAAACATAACTTTTATAAATGTAGAAAAATAAAAGATGGAATTACCATTATTTGCAGAAGATGCTATTCCTGAAAATACCAAGAGAATCAACTGAAAACCTATTAGAAACACAACAGGAATTTGCTAGGTTTATTTAATTCATTCGCCATCCTGGAAAGAACTATTTAAGAGAGAGATACGAAAACAATCTTAACATGGTATAAGTTGTGAATCTGAATTTTTTGAAAACTCACCTTGGCAATTTAATTTGGGGACTCCCATGTGCCCAAGGCTGTGCAGCTTGAAATTGCATCTTCTGGGCCACTGAAAAATCCTTCTTTACAAGCATAATGAACCTGGCCGCCAAGCCTAGAGGTATAATTTCCTATGATATAGCCATCTGGGACCTCAGGAGGGGTGCCACAGTCTATTTCTGAAAATAAATGAATGTCAAATGCATTACTATGTGAAGGTGAATTTTCAAAATTCATAATCTCTCTCAACCTCTATCCCATTCCCCTTCTCTCCCACCACACATACCCCAGCCATATTTTAAATAGGCTGGTTCATTTCCACATGACTTCTGGGCACGTTTCTTTTCAGTCTTCTGACCTTCCATAAGTAATAGCATCTATAAATGCACAAAGCTGAAAGAATTTGGCAATGCTACCTAAAGAGAAGCCTAGTCCGATGAAGTGAAAAATTTTAATTGCAAAATACTTTAAGATATATATGCCTTTATGATTTTCAGGGTCACTTTTGAGATGTTGGTCCTAACCAGAGCAGCTGTGTTTACTAGCTAACATAATGGTTAACATCAGAATATTTATCAGCTGCTAAAAATCCCTGAAGTTTACTAATTTTAGCTTTTTATTCTTGCCCCTTCTATCTTGGTTACATTATTTGCTTTATTTCATAGGTTGTACAAATGTGCAAAGGAACAGATAATTTCTACCCACATCCCCAGCGGAGACCCACAGACACAGACATGGACTCAGAGCAGCGGAAAGTCACCACCAACGGAAACGCACCTTCCAATTCTGCATTCTCTGGCAGAAACCCACCTGTACATGACGTGGCATCTCTGGTTGGGTGGAAAGGCTCAGGCCCACTCTTTGGCACGTATCCATCCATACAGTAGCATTCAAAGCTGCCGTAAGTGTTCACACACCGTCCTCCTTGCCTGCACAGGCGGACACCTCACACTCATCTATGTCTTAAGACCCATCCCAAATAGAAGAGGGAGAGAAAAACAGAAAAAGGCAGGGAGAACATTGTGACAGCCATTTCTCCCATTCCCAATCTACACTTACGAATAAACGTATTTGTTTGCAATTGTGTAATGATTTTTACTTTACTCTTTAAGGGTGCTCATATTTCTTTCACATCATACATTTAATAAATAGTTGTACGTGTGTTCTGGAGATTTATAAAAACCAACCATCACCAACTCTTTTAACATCAAATGAAATGACACCAAACAAAACCCAAAAAAGTATGCAAAAAAAAAAATTTCAATTCCTATAAAATAATTCAATTACTATAAAATAATTTGATGCCCACCACCTCATACTAAAGTATCTGAAGAACTCCAAATACAAAATAATTGAGATCAGAGTGAAAAGTGCTTTCAAAAATGAGCATAGGACAATAGGACAGGTAGTAAAGGGATTCTCACTAACTTTACCAAGATTACGAGGGCTTAAAATAGGCTTCACGAAGGACAAGACATGCTTCTTGGCAGACTTTTCCCCTTGACTGAGGATTATGAGAATTAGCAGGTACGGAAGTAAAAAAAAAAAAAAAAAAAACCATTCCGTAACCCAGAGGCTGGAGAAGAAACCTTTCCGCCAGCTGGCAGTTTTTAGCCCCCTGAACTGGCTTAAAGGACAAAACTGAAAACTTTAGAAATTCCATCAGAGCCGCATACACTAATTTCACAGGAAGTAAAAAAACTACCTTAAGTGGAATGGGACTTTTCCCAGGACTTGTGCAAGAACCAGTGGGGGACAGCAGACAGGAAGCAGCAGCTTGACTAAAGAAAGTCCGGTTGTCCCCGGAGTTTGGGATTTCGAAGGCCAGTCATTTTGGGAGGACACATACGAGGTGGCCAATATACTATTTTGCCATATAAATACTGCCCCTCCTCCCAAAAAAGCTAATTTCATAAGAAGGAGGAAAATAATCTCAGAAACCTTTTAAATTTGTTAAATGTAATTTTATTGAAATGCACTACAGTCTCCTTTTTGTGTTTGTTTTTTGGTCTTGGATCAATGAACACCTCATCACTCATTGATCGCTGTTCGGGAAGCAGTAATTGCTGCCGCAGGAGCCCACACCAGCTACGAGTTGTGATCAACGTACACCTTCAGTGCAGCGAACTCTGAGGAGCTCTTTGTGTGAGATTTTGTCCAAAGATGGCTAGCAACAAATCTTCCTCTCCTTTCTTGCATGCCATTCTTTCTTTCAAGAGTGGAACCCATTTCCCCTCCCCATGGGCTGGCCTTGGGACTTGCTTTGGCCAACAGAATGGGGCAGAAGTAACATTGTACCTGTTCTGACCCTAACCTTGAAGACAACTGACAGCTTCCTCTTTCCCTCTCCTGGAATCTGGTGGCCATGCTGTCAGGACATCTAGGCTATTGTGTACTTGGGAGAGAGAGACCACTCACAAGGGCCCTAAAAGATGAGACATCACATGACAAGAAAGGTCACATGGAGAACTAAGGTGCCCTGACTGATAATCAGCATCAAGGCCCTAGAATGTGAAAGAGGCCTTCTTCTACCTACCAGTCCAGCTCAGACCAGCCACCAGCTGAATGTATCCACACAGGGACAAAACTACCTAGCCATGGAAATGTGAGAAATAATAAATTGTTGTTTTAAGTCACTAAATGGGGTGGGGGAAGTCACTAAATGGGATGGGGGGAGGGGAGTGATATAGTGATAAATAATCAGGACGCTCTTGATATAGAAAGAGATGCAGAAGTCCAAATGAGATCGAGAGGATACTGCATCCATAAAAATAAGAGGGGCGTTTCTGAGAAACGATGTGGCCTTGGAAATTAAAAACAAAATATGAATGTCAAAAATAAAAAACTCAATAAAGGTATTGAATAATAGGTCAGTCGATGCTGAAAAATAAATCTGCAAATTCCAACTTGAGGAATTCTCCAAAAACACATAGAAATAGGAATTATGTGAGATAAACTATAGGACAAAAAATGATGTGAGGACCAATCCCAAATATTAAATATCCACTTAATGTTTTTTAGATTACACTTTTTATACTATTCCGTATCTTTCTGCTTTTCAAAGAGAATGGAGTATATGCGTAAGAACTAATACCAAAAGAAAAACCATCCCTCAGATGATAGGTTCAAACCTGCACAGCCTTTATGACTGACAGTATGAATGTTGAAAGATGAGAAGTCATTCTGAATTTCATGCGTAAGGAAAAAATTTATAAACTTCCTGAGAGAAAGGAATGGAAACTTGTGAGGAAAAGAGAACCCATCGACCTGGGACTTCTTGTCTGAAACACTAAATACTAGACAGCACCGGAGTAATATTTGTAGAGTTCGGAGGAAAAGAGAACAAAACATCGTGCTATATTTAAACAAAGGAATGACCTTTTAGAACATGAATGATCTCAGGAATTATACCACTGACATTTCTTTTCTGAAAAAGATTTTGAGAATCTACGGAAGCCAGTGAAAAACGTCAGAATAAATAATGTCAACAAAGGGAAAAACAAAATAAAACACAACAAAGAGTGCTGAGAAATGAAACTAGTAAAACGTAGGGTTAAACAATTGCTGATAATAAAATCATGATGCTTTCGGCAATTGTTAAGAAAGGATTAGAAATAACGCAAAATAAATTCAGTCTCAAGGTAGTACAAACTTTAGAGATGATTTCACCACTGCAGAATACAACTTGCATTTCTAAATTGGATCTGTCATTTTCGCGTATCAAGATTTTTTTATTCCATTGAGGAATGTGTAAAATGTGTATGGATAGCTTTGACACAGAAACCGTTTTTCAGCCTGTCCACCTGTTCCAAACTCCTCAAAAGACAGTTAAGTGGGAATCAATGTTTTTTTCAGTAGAGTTCTAAAAATAATCAGTACAAATAACTAAAGGGCAAAAACATGGCCTAGCAGCACAGATTTGGAAAAGACTTGGAGTTTCTAGACACAGATCAGCTCCATGAGTCACTACAGTGATCGATCAGTTTGCTTCATATAGTCGTTCAACAAACTAATAACAATAATTGTTATAATGATAGCTATTAAGAGTTCCTGCACATCATCTGGCACATGCCAAGCACTGCTGTAAATACCTCATTATTTACTACTGATTATTTCTATCTTATTTAATCCTTACAATAACCCCATGAGGCAGATGTTATTATCATCCATGTTTTACAGATGAAGTAACTGAAGCATAGTGGCTAAGTAAGTAGTGGGAAGCCAGGACTGGAAGCCAGATATCTGGCTCCAGAGACCGCATTCTCCGCCCCTCTGCCACACCGTCTCTCACATCACAATCTAATTGTGCCAGCGTGCAGTCAATAATTCCCCATCCACGGGGACTGTCAACGATATCATCGATAGCCTTAATGAAGTCTAGATACATCTGCCTCGTATCACAGAGATTACTATGGCATGATTTTGACTTCTAACCCCCTGTTCCCTCTCATGCTCACACACCATCCCCTTTTCTAATCCGTTCTAGAGTCTTGTTTGAATAAACAAGCTAAGCTCCTCAGAACCATTTCTCCGTAGAGTGGTAACTTCCATGGGTTCTCCAAGGTTTAACGTGTTTGCATGCAAAAAAAAAAAAAAAGAAAGAAAGAAAGAAAGAAAAGAAAAAGTTCTAGGCAACCTTCTTAGCATATTTAACTAATCAAGGGGGAAAATTCCCTTCTATTCTATTCTATATCTAGAACTCTATACATGGGATTCTATATACGGGGTTATTTAACTTTATCCGCAGCCAGAAGAAACTCTTGCTGGAAAAGTAGCAAAACTGAGCAGGACACTGACCTGGGCCCAGGGCCCTGACACTCTATATGCAGCCCTTTCAACTAATAGCATAGGTTTCAAAGTCAAAAAAACAAAAACAAAAACAAAAAACCTAGGTTAAAGAGCTGATTCTGCTACTTAATAGATGTACTAATGTCTGTGCCTTGACCTTTCTAAACCACTTGTACAAAATGAAACTAATCATAGTAGGGTTTTTTTGTGGAGATTAAATAAAATCGGTGGACAGCACTTAGCACAGTGCCTGGCAGGCGACAAGTCCTCAAGACATGTCAGCTAGTACATGAATGAGTCTTGCCTCTCTACTGACTCAGATATCCCTGGAGCACAGCTCCCCCTTCATAACCTACACCTGAGCCCAAGCGTGACCATGAGCAATGTTCTCCGGGTTTCTTGGCTGGGGCCTGGGAGGGGCCACATGGCTTTTTCCACTGGATTTGCATACTCCAAGACAGAAGCAGAAAATCCATCTATAAGACCCTTAGCTGGAGCAGGAGTGCCAAAGGAGCAAAAGTTTAAACAGAAGCTAGTCTGTAATTAAACACATTAAACTCAGGCTCTTGTCTCGAGAAGTCTTTAAAATCTAAAGACTTTTAGAAGAGACCCAGTGAGAAAAAGGCATTCAAGAACTTCAAAGTTCATGAAGATGCTCTCGAAGCCTATTTTTCTCCATATCCAACCTAAGATCTTTCCTCCCAACTCTGTGAAGTATGATGAGATAGAAATTACTTCCTTACAACTTAGAAAGTAATTATTTTTTTCTACCATCTTTCCTCTTTAAATGCCAAATTCAATTAGGAAGCCTACATCTTATGAAGCTACATTAAAGGAAAACACATACCAATTTAAAATCAAGACTGTTAAATTCACATCATTTATTAATATTATCCAGTGTTGGCAAGGAAGTAAAGAATTAAACACCTTCATGAAATGAACAGAGAGAAAATTAGTATGAACTTTCCTGAAGACACTGGCACTAGGTATCAAAATGTAAAATGTTTATCTTTGACACAGAAACCATTTCCAGAATTTACAACAAGGAGAAAATTATTTGTAAGGATGTAAGTACAAGAATATTCATTATAGCGTTTCTTATAATAGAAAAAAAAAACAATCACAATGGGGTGGGGGGAGGCCGGTTAAGTAACATAGTACAGTAATATAATGAATTTTCTGTAGTTAATTTAAAAGGTGTTGGATATCTATCGCTATTACTTTTTAAGTGTGCCATAATTTACATACAATAAAATGTACTGATCTTAAGTGTTCAAGTCATGAGTTTTGAAAATCTCCTATAACCACGTAGCCATCATCCAAAACAAGACATAGACTATTCCCATCATCACCCAGAAAGCTTCCTCAGGCCTCTAGTCCATCCCCACCCACCAAGAAGCAACCGTGTGTTTATTTCTATCACTATAAATTAGTTTTGCCGGTACTTTATGTAGATGGAATCTTTAATAATACAGATTTCTGTGTATGGCATCTTTTGCTCAGCCCAATGGTTTTGAGATTCCTCAATGTTGTGCTGGGTAATATTCCACTCCAGGAATGGATCACAATTTGTTTATTCATCCTCCTGTTGATGGACATTTAGGCTGTTCCCAGTTTGGGCTATTTTGAATATTCATGTACAAGTCTTTCATAGACATATATTCTCACTTCTCTTGGGTCATTTTTATTGAAATGAAAGATTATGTGTTGGGAATGAAGAAAATTTTGTCTTCCCTTATTTCACGGAGTTTGATATGGAGAAAATAACATCATGTGTTATAGAAGTGAAATACATGTTATTAACCTAAAATTATAGTTACAGTACATATGTATACATTGAGATTTACCAAAATACAAATTACTGTTGCTCCTGGGTTCATGTTAGGTGATTTTTTGTTCTTTCTCCTTTATACTTTTCCATAATTGCCTAACCTTTCCACACGACTTTGTGTTTCTTTAATATGTGGAAAAAAACAAAGCTATATTCCTTCTTGTGGAGGAAAAAATATTGGCTTATTCTTCTGTGTCCTTGTGGGAAGAATCATCATGGATCATTACACACATTAAAACTAAATGACCCATGTGTCCCTCTTCTATCCCACAGCGCCATCCTAAGGTAACCGTTCATCCTTTTTGACATATAATTTTTGTTAAAGCAGTAGCCGAATAAATTGAGAACCATTTTCGAGGTCACTCTCAGAGATGAGCAAAGAGCCTGAACTCAAAGAACTAAACATTTCCTTCACGATCTTATACATATTGATAGTTTGCTTAGGAAAACCTACTTTCTAGACCGTTCATTTTATAGATAGTTCAAAGATAAACTTAAGCCCAGCTCCTAGCCCTATCACTCCTCCCAACATTTTAAATTAGTGGAGTCAAAAAGAACTCCATGTACATAGTTTTATTCTTCCCAACAGGGGCTTGAGGAAAATCCCGGGACATCCATATCCTGGGGCTTGAGCAAGTAAGAGGCAAGAGTAAAGTGTGGGCAATGTCGACCAGCAGGGGGAACTCAGGCGTGCCCCCTCCCTCCCAAAGCGGGGCAATGGTGCCTTCGTCAAGGACCATTTGGGGGGGTGGAGCTCTGGTTTAACCATCTTTGAATTCAGCTTCTTTGGCCTCTCTCTCCTTCCTAGGAGCTGGGGTGATAGCGGAGGCCTTAAGCCCTCACCCACTGCAGTTGGAGATCTAAGCAAGAATCAGGGGGACTCCGTGGGGAAAGTAGGCAAGCCCATGGCTACAAGGCCGCTCTGGGCAGTAGGGAGCAGCAATACCCCTACCCCAGGGAGGGGCTTTTCCTTGGGTTTATCTTTCCTTGCTTCTTCCTTCTTTCAGAGTGGTAAAACATGACTCTTGAGTAATCAATCCAGCCAAAACAAAGAACTGGGATTTGGGGAGCAGAGTCCTATTTGGAGAGTGTCCTAGGAGACACCTCAGGACAGCTGCAAGCCTACTGAGCAAGACCCCGCACAGAGCAGGCAGGATCTCGGTGGGACTGTGTGTTTGTGCCTGAGATCACGGCAGGCTGCTCCAGGATCAGACCCAGCAGTGCTGTGGAGAAGCTTGTGGGCAACAGCTCACTTGGAGAACAAGGCTCCTGACTTAGGAGAGAAACCAACAGACAGCACTGGTGCTGGGAGCAGTAGGGATGTAGGTCCAGGAATGAAGGTGCCTGCTTTACCACAGGCAGAGCTATGGAGTGGAGACAGACACCTCTGAGCAGGAACTGAGGAATGCAAAGCACTCATTCCCTCCAGGTTCTTTTTCCCCCCTCCCTTTCCCCCATTTCTCAGCCCAAGCTGAGGTGCTATTACATGTCTCTGGAAGAAATGTCCCCAGCCTCTGATACTGCAGGAAATGATCTTAGGCAAAAAAGGTTGTTGCTGCCATCAGTGTCCAGATGGATTCCCAAGGCTTGGGGCATGCAAAGTCATAAAAAAGGAACGTTGCCGTTTTCGGCAGATATTATTGCTAGGACCGTGGCTATTGGGAGTCATGTTGTTAAGGAGATGATGGCCCCAGACCTTATTCCCAGAGCAGTCTAATTTCCCTCCACTTACTCTCAGCCCACCCAAGTCTAACCCGTCTCACACTGGAAGTGCCACAGAGATTCTTCCTCTGGACTGTGGCTCACGGCGACATTTCTGTGATTCCCAGGAGTCCCTTCGGGGCAGCCCTGGGGGCCAGAACATCTGTAGGTTCTCCAGAACTAGAACCCCTACACTAGAACCCCTGTATTCATTCTTCATCTCGCCTTGGTGACGTCCCCAAAGCCCCAACCAGTCCCTGAACTTGGCTTGAACCCCACAAACTACGAGAAACCCCTGGTCACAGGATTCCTGTGATTCAAGAACTGTGATTCACATCCTGTGGTTCCCAGCAAACACTGGCTAACTGCTGAGACTCCAAAACTTGCTAAGCCTCTGTCCCAGCTCAAGTCCACTGATGTTTCTACGGCAATCATGATTCTGAAAGAAACACAGTATTATCAAGAAAAGTCCCCCGTCAGCTTTTACAAAGGAAAAGTCACAAGAACGACTGCCAATGAATATGGGGCTTCTTTTATTGGATGGGGGATAGAGAGGGTATAAAATGAGGTGGTGGTGGCTGTTGCACAACTTTGTAAATAGAATATACTAAAAACCACTGAAGTGTATGCTTCCAAAGGGTAAATTGTATGATATGTGAATTATATCTCAATTTCTTGTTAAAAGAAAAGGTCACTAAATAATTACAAGACGTTAAGAGACATAGAAGCAGAACCTAGATCAGGCTTTTGTTCCAGGAAGATTGGTTCTTATTAGGCTGACATCTACTTAACCCTTTCATAAATATTTCTTTCTTTCTTCTTCTTCTTCTCCCTACATTTTAAAAAAGTAGAATGCATCCTTGGGAATTATAGTGATAGTTATAAAAGTTTTTCCTGGCAAACTCCCACCGCCTTGAAAACATTATTTCAGGTATCACGTCCTCCACAAGGCTCTCCACTCCCTTTCTCACATGCAAGATTAAGTGTCCCTGAGGCGTCTGGATTCTAATAAGTGCCCTTTGCTTACCTATCACTAACACTCTATTCTGAAATTAGCTGTCTGCATCACCTCCCACTAGCACAGCCTTGGCACATAGAAGCGCATAAGAAATACATATTGAATGAATGAACACCAGATCATCATCTTGTGAGGTTTTCTTTTTTAACTGGTATCTTTTTAAAAAAAACAAAAAAACAAAAAAAACGCATCTAATCTCACTCTGCAACACAGCACTTCTACAATCATGTAGCAAGTAATCTGCTACCTAAAACAACAGGACATTATAAAATGTCTTCCCTGAGGCACTGTGCTCGTCCATGCCAAGAATAAATCAAATGTACCCTTTGAGGGATCGTTACTTGGTACAGATCAAGAGCGAGAGTGAATCAGAGCATCGGAATCTGCGGTTCTTGGAGGGTAAGAAGATAAACCATGTTCTCCTCTCCCTTTATTTTCCCTGGAAACCTTTAAACAGCGCAGCTTTCAAGCAGAGTCATGAAGTCTAAGCAAAACCATCTTAGAATTATCAGTCTTTTCCTGCCTTTGCTCTTCATTACTGTTCAGAGACTTTCTTAGAAAACCAAAGAGCTCTATTATCATGGCACATTGTAAGTAGGGTTCAGATAATACAGGGGCCTCTGGAAGTTAGGAGGGTTTTGCCCACCCCTTGCATTCAACTAACATATACCCAGAAATCTGTCCGTCAAAGCTAGTGAGATCTAAAAAGTTGCACTCCTCACTCAGCGTATTCCTGTGGGAGGTGAGCCCACATCCCTAACAGCACTGCATTCTGATCTCTTGAGTACCTGTGCAAAAGGTGCTGTCATCATGGTGCCCACCCCCTCACCCTTAGTAGGTAGTGTCCACAGAACTGGTGAGTGCCAGAGTCACCCCAAGAACACCCTGCCTTGGGGTTACAGGAACCTGCAGATGGCACACCATCTCTGAGAGTTCTGCCTTGTAGTTTGTTATAAAAATGTTCAAACACACAGAACAAGAAAAAGAATAGTACAGTGAATTCTCATAGACCCACCCAAGATTCAACAATTGTTCACATTTTATCATTTAAAGTCACTTACTGATGTAATAACACTAGATACTTCAATAATAACGCCCCTTAGGTACCTCAGCATGCATCTCCCCAAATAAGAATAGTACCCTATGTAATGTATAGTGTAAAGAAGGTAGTCTATAATATTTCAATAACTATGTATAGTGTCAGATGGGTACTAGATTTATTGAGTTGATCACTTTGCGAGTTACATAGGTGTCTAATCGCTGTCGTACAACTGAAACTAATGTAATATCTATGCCAACTATAACTGACAAATAAAAATTGTTTTAAAAAAGAATAGTATCCTAAATACCCCAATACAGTTATCTCGTCTGATAAATTAACGATAATTCCTCAATGTTAACTGATACCCAGTCCACGTCCGAATCTCCCTCACAGATATTCTTACAGGAGGGTCTGTCCCTTACGCCGCAGCCCCGTGCTCCTCCTCCCCCACGCCCCAGATCCTGCACGGCCATCGCCGAGCTGCCATCACTGAGGCCCCTTTCTTGAGTACCTGTGCAAAAGGTGCCGTCGTTGGGAATGAACGTCTTGTTGTTGTTGGTGGCTCGATATCCTTCCAGGCAAATGCAATAAAAGCCTCCGAGTGTGTTGTGACAAGATGTGTGGTTCCCACAGACCACGGTGGCCCCAAACTGGCACTCGTTTTTATCTGTTGGTATATTGAGACAACAAACACATAGGCAGGGTATCCGTCCACACCCCGTTTCACACCCCGGACCCTTCTCCTGTGCTATGGACTTGGGAATCGATCTTCTGTGATAGCAGCTTGATGACATAGTTCCCCAGCCTCGGTTCCTGTCACTGTGCTTCTCAGACTACATGGCAGGACCTGGGCCCCTCGCCGTCATGCACCGGGCACGTGGGGAGCCGCAAGAGAACTTCACCGGCTCAATCTGGCAATCCCTCTCCTCTGACGATCGGGAGAAGGGGATTCTTTTTGCACTTTTCCACACTGGAAAAGATCACGTCACGTGCCTGGGGGAAACAAAGCAGAATCCCACTTCTCCAGCTCAGCCATTCTTGCTTTCTCATGAAAGCCAGAGTAAGATGATTTTACATCCAGTGATTAACTGGAAAATTTGTTACTTCTGAGCTACCAGGAAACGCAATAGAATTAGTGCTTAAGCCTCATCTGGGAACAGGGCTTATAAGGTGGCAGGAACAGCTCCTGCGAATCGTCAATGACCCATGTGAATGACATTAGTCACCAGTGAGGCGGAGCTGGAGAGAGTATGGGAGTCTTGATGAGTCGACAGAAGCCCTGAGTATTTTTAAGTCCATAATTTGACGTAGATGCAAAATGAAAGTAAAGCTCCCTACTGTCTCTGTCCTCTAGCCCAGGGGTCAGCAAACTTTTGCTGTAAATGTTAAGGGCCAGTCATGGGTCTCTGGTTACAACTGCTCAGCCACGCTGGTGGAGCCTAAAGCAGCCATAGACAATAGGTAAACAAATGAACCGGGCTGTGTTCTAATAGAACTCTACAAAAACAGGCAGCAGCCAAATTCGGCCCTCAGGCCAGAGTTTTCTGACACTGCCTAGCCTCTACCATCAGAGGAAACCCCTGTGGCCAGTTTCATATGCATCCTTTTAGAGCTTATCTATTCAGCTCCTGGTTTGTTTTTTGGGTGGGGGAGTTGGGGAGGAAGCGGAGGGGCTAATCAACTTGTGAACTGGAGTTCTCCTGTTTGTTTGTTAATTAGTGTTTTATACATCAGGGTTTCCTCAAAGCAGTTCCATGGCCTCTCACAATTGCATCCATTTTCTGCTAACTCAAAAGTACCACCCCCTGCACACACACACACACACACACACACACACACACACCGCCAAAAAAAGAAAACCTCTGGTGTTTTGTTTTAGTTTTCATTTTTTCTTGTATTGCCCTTGTTAAAATTTAATTGAACCTGAAGCATGATTCATCGTTAAAACTGTCTGTGGTGAGATCTGCATGAGCTCTTAGACAGAACAGGCCCTCAAGCCATAGCCACGCCGAATGTCCGGGCCAGCTTACCCAGCATGAGGTTTCAGACACAAGCCCAGATACCCATAAAATGAGATTTTCCTGTCCTTTGCCTTTCCTGCCATTGTTTCGGAGGCATTTCTCCCATGCAGACGTCACCAAAAGGGATATTTGGGTTTACAGGAGATTCTGGAATTCTTAGGTCTCCTGGCTTAATATGTTACAGCCCTGACACATTCATAACCTCACCTGTAAAGCGCGGCACGGTTTTAGCAGGCTGGATACTGAGATATTCAGTGTCTAGTGTTTGAGAGAAAGCACCACCTAAATTAATAAAGTCTCCTCCGTCCACGGAGAAGCTTCTATTGTTCAGAAGTCAAAAAGGGAATCCAGAGGGTGGGGGGATCCAGGGAGAAAGACCTCAGCAGGGGTGGGAGCAGAAAAATATTATCCACATTCTTCAACTCCAATGTGCTTTCCAAGCCCCTGCTAGCAAGTGGTGAGGATGGAGGGGGTGGGAGAAATGCCCTCAGGAACCTCAGATTGCAGGGCAGCCACAATCCTCAGTGGGCAGAATCAAAGAGAGAGGCTGTCAAAGAAGGCACCACTCCAGCCTGCAGGAATCGACAATGGTGTGTGTTGTGAAAGCTTGTACTTGTGAAATAGAATATAACTTTTTGAACTCAAAACTGAGGAGGAGGAGGAGGAGGAGGAGTTGTTGTTTTAGGGAGAAAAAGAGATAATCACAACAAAGTTGTCTACATCGTCAATCCACAACCTCACGGCAAAACTATCGATATTTTACTGCACACAGCAAGGATGCTGGCAGGAAACTGTGCTTATACAGAGTAACACTCACTATCATAAAGTTGCTGTGCAACTCTCCCTCTCTCCGAATTGGGCTTGAACCTGGATATCGTCTGACTCTCATAGCATTATGGGTGCTATGAGGCAAAGCATAATCAATCTCAGATGCTTCTAGCCTAGCCTAAAGATCTTTGTACTCCTTTAAATCATCCAAGACTCTCAGAGGTCACAAAAACAAAAAAATTGGAGGATGGATTCTGTAGACATGAGACTCAAAGCAACAGTATTTCATTAATTAGCCAAAAAGTCCAATAGACAATTAACTGTGTTGTGCTTTTTCTCATGATACTAACACAAATAGTTTTATACCAAAACAACCAGAGAAATTAAGAAATGTAATGTTCATTTGAGTTGTTAAGTTAAACTCAAGACTTGAAACAGATTTCAAATTTATGTTAGGCCAGAGAATTTCCAGAGATTCAAGTTCAATGACCTCTAACAGGAGGGCTATTTCTCTGGAAACGTTAGAGAAAGAATATATCCAACCACTAAAACAAAGGCTTATTATAACTGACAAAACCTCTTGTAATAAAAACATGTGAACAGAATAACAATGTTTTCCTCCCAAGGACATCAATTCCTTGACATCAGAGAATCTTCTTGGTTCAACTTTTCAACTTAATCCAAGACTTACCAGTACAGTGAGTTCTCCCGTTGCCCACAAATCCATATTTGCAAATACACATCTTCTTCCCTTCTCTTTGCTTGCAGGTGGCATGTTCATGGCAAGTGGCACAGATGTCTAAGATATGTATTTCAAGAAAAGAAAAATTCAATCACCCACTCTAGACAAATCGTATTTTGGGTAGTAAACATTTATAGCAGAGAACCAAAATTTGAATACCAAATTGAAAAGGATCTGACCCCATCCTTAAAAACTTTCAATGAGTCCTCACTGCCACTGGGTAAATGCAAATGCCTCTCCCAGTCAATCAGTGGTCTTAACAGTCAGATTCCAGGCTAACTCCTCCAGCTTCCCTGTCCCCAAATCCGAACCACACCTAGTAGTCTCCTGGCAGAAGACCCACCACTCTTTTCCATACACGTCATCCCCTGTCATACTTCACACCATAGTCAGGATGTTCCCTTCAACTTGAATGCCTATCCCTCCTTCTCTGTCCAGCTAGCATCTATTCCAATTCCAGACCCAACTTAAACATCACATTCTCCCTGAGATGTTCCGCATTCCTCCATTCTTGAAGAAAATTAAATGTATCTTCCTCTGTGCTCCCCTAACACTTGTACGTTCCCATACGAACCATGTTAATCTGTCATTATAGTCTATTCCAGCTCTGTCTTCCCAGTTTGGTATTATAAATGCGCTTATCAAGGACAGGGATTATGTCATTTGTGCATATGTCATTATTTGTACAGTATAAACATTCGACACATTTTTTTGACCGACTGGATAAAGGAATCTGCGATCCTACTTACTACAACTCAAAAGCAAATGGAGGGGAGAACTTATCTATCTATTATGCTATTTATTTTCCTTTTAAGGAAAAAGTGAATGGGTTTAAAATGTCAGTGAGATAAACAGCCAGGTCCCTCAGGGTGACCAGATCTCAGTTACTTAGATAAGTGGCAAAAATGTTTGGGGCTAAAACTCTTAAAACATCCAAATCTACCAGATGGTGATATATGGCCCAAGATCAAACAAGAATTTTTACCAGAGGCTAGTGGGATATTGTGTTGCATTCTCAGTGTCTGTAATTTCAGGAGTGACCCAGTAAGGAGAACCTTTCAGGATGGAATTTCATCTCGGTCTTGGCTCCATTTCTACCCAGGTAATAAAGACTTAGCCCTAAGGCTACTCTAAGCATGAAAGCGACTGAGAAAGGGAGATTTCTAAATTTTCGTAATCATGCTTGCTTTTTTCTTTTTTTGAAACAAAAGATAACAGAAATGAGCCAAACCACTACTTATCACTAAGTAATACCAAATTAACTGTGGAGTATTTATAAAATTTATTATACCCAGACCATAAAGAAAAATACAACAAATTTCAAAAAAGTAGACGTTGTACAAGTCATACTATCCAACTACCATGAAATAATGTAGTAAAACTACAAAATAAAACATAAAACTAGAATCTTCCAAAGAAAACCTACTTGGTAACTTATAGAACACTCGCCCAAATAATTCCTGGGACAAAGACGATATCAAAATAGAAATGTTTAATACCAGATATAAAAATTTATCTACTACAAAAAATTTGAGTTTTACATGTTTTTATACTTTAAAAGAAAGAAAAAGAGGCAGCCGGGGGTGGAGGGAGGGACACCCTAGAATTTTAATATAAGAAGCTTAAAAGAGATTTTAAAAAAATAAAAAGAGATTTTGAGGAAGTTAGGAATTAGTAAAGATTTTTAAAAAGTATGTTAAAAATTAGAAAGGATATTCAATCCATTAAAAAAAAAAAATTTCCCCAAAGTCAGTGCATCATAAAGACCAGTAGTCAAAACTCAGGTAAGACTGGTGATGAAGGGGGAAAAAAAGAGCATGTACAAACACACAAAGTTAGGAATAAGAAGGAGCTTGTAATAAAAAGTACATCAAATGTTTGTTTAATTACAAAGGAAAGATTACCAGTTAAACACCACAGATTTAATATACTCTCACCTCCCCCGCCTCCCCCTCCCAAAAATGACATCAAGGACCAGGAAGGTATAAACTCTCAGAGAGAAGATGATAGCAGATGAGGGATGTCCACGGTATTTCAGATGATGGAAGAGGTGGACATATGGGAATTGTCTGAAAGGAGGAACTAAAAGCCAACCCCAAAAGAGTCAGAAATTGGGGTCACCACGTACCTCAGAAGGCAAGCATAAGGGGAAGCCTGAAAGTTCTTGAAAATACGTATGAGTAGTTAGATGCTCAGATTCCCCTCTCTAATCCCAGCATAAGATGGAGTTCTATAACCTGGAGAAAATAGACCAGAAAAACTCCTGATTGTAGGGACAACAGATAAAGCCAAAGTGAGAATGAGTCCGCTACTTAAATGCCCATCAATACGAGTTAAATATATGTAACCATTTGGACCTTTTAGCACTTAATATTTTAAAACAGTTCCACAGAGACACTGTCAATTCATCATCACATTCAACCAAAACCCCGGATCAAGTAATTTTTAAATAATCGATCCTGGGTCAAGTCCACAAACCCAGCTGTGATCAACCATATAACGACATTCTTCCCAGTGTGTGCGTCTAGAGAAATAATAGAAATAATAGATATTAATGGACTCAACAAAAAAAGGGTAAAATGGTCAATTTCTTTCTTATATGGACTACTTATGTTTATAAAGATGGTAGCATTTATACACATCCAGTTCCAGAAACTTACATCATATGGAAAATGATTACTTCACATAACAGTTGAGTGAATCTAATAAACTCACACACACAAAAAAATTAAGAAGCAAAGTAGTGCCACTTGCTCAGATTAATTAAAGGAAGTCCCATCTGAATTAGTGAAACACAGAATTTACAGGTATTTTTTTAATGAACTGAATTAAGTTCAAGTTCATTCAATAAATAGAACCAGACAGACAAAATACAGCATTGTAGGAAGGCAGCCACATTCAGAGGGAAAGCACTGGACTTGAGAGTCAGACTGGATCCTAAATCTACCTGAGTTGATTCATTGTGGGATATCAAATCGGTTAACCTCTCTGGGTCTCAGTTTTTCATCTGTAAAACAAAGGCTTTGGGCTTCTCACATTTTATAATGCATTCAAATTACCTGAGGACCTTGCTGAACTTCAGGCTCTGATTCAGTTGGTGTAGGGTGGGGCCCTAGGTGTTGCATTTCTAACGAGCTCCTAGGTGGACCACATGTGAGAAGCAGGAGCCAAATGGCCCCTGACGATGCCCTTTCCCTCTGTGTTCTGACACTCCATCCTTAGGATACCTGTTTTATGGCCCTTAAGAAGAATTTCACCTAAGTGTAACCCCAAGGACAGTACCTGGTATGTTTGCTCAGTAAATAATTGTTCCCCATACCAGCAGAAAAGACAGATGTATGCCAGTCTAGTGCCAGTCCAGACCCCTCAGAAGAGAAAATGTTTTTCAGAGAAAGAGGGGCTCTCAGCTGAATCTTCTCATGCAGCCATGATTAGCTTAATCTGCCGGGCCTCGTAGTGGTCCCCTCTGAGTTCTAAATGCTTGAGGGACCAAATAGCCTTGTGGGGGGAACCCCAACTTCTCCTAAAGGAAGGGGCAGGGAGTACAACCCCAATCGAAAGACAGATGGTGGGGAGGAGCGGGTACTACTTCTGACCACGCAAATGTCCATTGCCCAATAGCCCTCAACTCAGTTAAGAATCACCTGCAGAGAGAGTAACCAATCTGTCCCAGTTTTAATACTAAAAGTCCTGTGTCCTGGGAAACCCATCAGTCTGGTACAAATTAAGACAGTTGGTCACTCTGCGTGAAGAGCTTGTTAAAACACAATTCCCAGAGATTCTGATTCAGTACGTGCGAGGTGTGGTCTGAGAATCTGCCTCTCTCACAAGCTCCCAGGTGGACCACACTCTGAGCGGCACTGCAAGTCTAATTCAACCTCAAGGACTTGGGTCAGAATCCTGGGGAAGGAAAAGGCAATACTGAAGAAGTCTTTCACCAAGTCTGGAATGGTGCGTATATCGCACAGCATTGGGACCAATGTGACAGAGAGAATACCCAGGGAGAGGAACTCTCTGGGATATAACTGGAGGAGGAGTTGCGTCAGGGGCAGCTTCACACTCCTGTCAAGGATGACTTTGGTTCTGTCACTTGCCATGTTGTAACTGAAAGAAGAGCTGCAGAGGTGAGGGACCCCCACCCCGTCCCCGACTCAGGGATGCCTAGAATTACTGGCAGAAAACAGAAGAGTGGGAATTCTAAAATCTCGAAGGAGGAAAAGCCTGACAAGTACTACTACGACGACGATGACGGTGACGAAGACTGCTACTTCTACTACCACCACCACCACCATTATTATTATTATTATTATCATATCCCCAGCTAGGGCTGCCACTCCAGATTCACTTCCCTTTTCCACGCTGCACAGACTAAGCTAGTTTCAGCCACATCCAGCAATGAGAGGATGAGACCTAGGCTGGACTCTCCTCTCCTGCGCCGCGGTTCTGTGATCTTAGACAAATTAAACTGTCGATCCTCCAGTTTCAGTCTGTGAGATAAAGATCGTGTCGTAAGGATTCAGTGAGAAATAGAAATGCTGTATGAGCTCTAAAGCACTAGACAAAGAGACAAGTTACATGAATATTTATGTTTCTGTAGAATTGGTATTGTTGGAAATAAGTTATGCAAAATGCAGTGTCTGGTATTTGTCATCGCAGTTAAGAGCAGGGTTGAGAGAGAGATTGCTTGGGCTACAGCCCTGGACCTGCCTGCCATTTGCTGGCTGTGCAATCTTTGATAATCCCTGTGCCTCAGTTTCCTGTAAATCTGTAATATGAGGATAATAATAAACTTATCTCACATGGTTGATGTGAGAATCAGAGTAAATGAGTTAATACAGATAAAGGACATGTTAGACATTATACCAAACATTCAACAACTCTTTGTTAATGAGTAAAAGAAGGCGCCGACAGATAGCTGACTCCCAATTACACTCGTGAAGAGTGTGATGGAAAACTACATTGATACAAAAACCCCAAAAGCAACATTTTTGTGTGGACAGACCTACCTGTTCCTGGGGCTGACATTCTAGGAACCATAATATCTTATTTCACCTAATCGCTCCCCGCCTTCCCCACATCCTGCCAGCCCCCTGGGTGATACGTGACCCGGAGGGTGGAAGCTCAGTGTCCTCAGATTCTCAGTGCGGCTCACCCCTGCCTCCCCGCACTGCACACCAAGTAAACCCGCACCCCAGACAGAATGGAAGCCGCCAGCCTGAGCAAGCTCCTCTCGCTCCTAATTCCAATACACAACCAACAACTTAAGGGCACTTCTGAAATAACAGCCGGTGGACTTTGACAATACCATGAAAGGATTTCGTCCACTGCCAAGGGAAGAAGGGAGTTTAAAAGCACAAACGGAGGGCCTGAATTTGAATCTAATCCCTAGCCATTCACGCGGAGACCACAAATCCACAACCTTTGTGAGGTTCTGTCTCTCAAACTTGTGGAGAAAATGTGCAAACAGATCAAATGACCTGAGGAAAGAAGCAAAGGGGGCTCCAAACTTGGGAAGAGAAGGCGTCTCTACGACACTGTGTAAAACTGCATTGATCTTAGAGACTGCATCAAATTCCAGAAGGAGAAGGAACCTAAGAAACCTCATATACTTGCCAACACCCCTGACAGAAACAAGCAACAACATAGCTTCTGCTTTAAAATCCTCCACGACGAAGAGCACTTTACTCTTTCAAGCAGTTTAATCCTGCAGGGTGATGGGAACCATCTTATATTTCCCTTCCCACCCAACCCAGCACAGACGCTTCCCATCAAGAACCCGTAACCGTCCCTCCTGTAACAGGTTACAGGGCCCTCAGCTTCTTTTTGCCTTTTTGCCCTCTTCTGTCCACTTTCTTGTCTGACCAAGGCCCCAGAGGGACCCCACCCCTGGCCTCTGGACCAGGAACCAACCCACACTTGAGTGCTCCCCCATTTCAATGCTTTCGAGTTTTGAGTGAAGTAGCCCTTCACACAGGCCACACCCTGCTTCACGTCCTGCCTGTTGCCAACTAACAGGCTGTCTCACATTCTTGAGCAGGATGCACTCTTTTTTTTTTTTAATCTGGCAGTTCATGCTCCCTGTCTCCTCTGCAGAGTTGAGGCTGTTAGGCCACTTGCTACTTCAGGCAGGAGAGACCCTCCGAACCCATTTTGGGGCATTGTTAAAGTCCACCAGAAGACCGCGGATGTGCCTAGGGTCAGGCCCCCACGGTGGGGCTCTTCGTTGGCTCTAATCCTGCTCCTTAACTTTGAATAACCTCCAAAACAATTCATTGCCTCCATTTGTCCGTTTTCCTTCTCTTCCCCTCTCTGAAGAGTGAACATGCTGCTGTGACTCAGGATGCCAGGGTGAAAGCCAAGCCTCTGTGATGCGTGATTAGTGAAGTCCAGTGTGCTTTATACAGAACCTCCCCAAGCCTTTCTACCAGGGCTCCCGCAAGATTCCCAAAGCCTCTGCCCATCCTCCTCCGCCTTCCAAACCCCAGCCAGGCCTGAGCCAGCAAGTCCCCCAGCCACTCCCAGACTCAGAGCAACCCAGAGAAAGGCTAGGAAACAGGACTGACTGGTTCTACCCCTCCTCCCCATTCCTAACTTCTCCATTCCCCTCAGGCTTGGCACCCTACCCACCCACCAAGACACCCTCTGGCTCTACCAACTACATCTGGCATTGTCCTCACACTCAGGCCATCCACCGAGGGCTCCCCCACTCTCTTTGCCCTGAAACAGCTTTGATAACAATTAAATGTAACCGACAACATGTTACCGGTGAGAGGCTGAATATACAAACAAACAATGGCCAGACCATACATAAAAACAGAAGTGTGACCCACAAGCTATAGCAATCAGTCCAGGAAGTCAAACCACAACCTCTGTAGCAACCAGTCCCAAATGGTCAGGACTTAATAACGGCCAGCTTCCCTAATTATTGCTCCCCCACCCACCCAGCTTTCCAACTTAGGACCAATCAGAGGAAGCCAAATACACTCCCCTAACCAATCACACAGGATGCCCACTGTGAGTAAGCAATCTCCAGCTTCCTCATGCCAACGTCTTCCAACCAGGGCACACCTGAAGCCTTCCCCTCTGTTCTACTATAAAGCTTTTACACTGCACTGCCTGCCTGTGAGTCTCTGACAAACGTGAGTGATGATAGCTAACTCTCTTGCTATAGCAAGCTCGGAATAGATCACCTTTGCCTGTTCTCATTTGGGTGGTCTTCATTTATTTCCATGCCAGATTCCTAACGCAAGCCACGGTCCCTACTTGCACAGAGCTCTTAGTCCAGTAAAAGATTACGCAGAAGTATGGCGTAAGTGTATAAAGAAAGGGCACCATATAAACACGATGTCAATAAGTGCATGTGTCCCATACAAGTATGGTTGAGAAGCAGGGCATGGTATTCATTGCTGGTGCTGCAAAGGGAACTGGAGAGTTGCATGGGGCTTGGACAACTGGGCTGGGTTGGAAATACAAATAACACTCACTAAGCAGATAGCTGGGGGCGGGGATGGGGGGAATTGGTTCTCCTCCATTCTTCTCCTTCCATCTCCTTCCAGAGACTAACCTTTCCCACTTGTTGACCAACTCTGCGTTTTGACCTGCTCCATTAAATATCTCACTTATTTTCACATTTTCGGTTTCTCCCTCTACTGAATAATGCCCCTGAGTCTAAAAAATGTGCTGAGTCTGCTTTACCACCACTACCTCTAAAAAAAATTCTGAGTTGGTCAAAACCACTGGCCAAGTTTTAGTTCCTTCTAACTTCTTTAAAGAGTATCATACCGTGCAGCCAAAGTCTCTGCACCCCCTAGAGCCCTCTGCATCTGACTCCCACCCTCACTGCTCTGCTGGTACTGGCTCACCACTCTCCTGAGTCACCAATCCAAAGCCTTTTCCTCAACCTCCACCCCCTCGGCTTCTCCTCCCAGGTTTCCTTGCCGTTCAAACCCAGTCTTCCTCCTACCTTTGTGGCTGCTGCTCTTTCTCCTCTACCTGCAACTACCATCTAAACTTGGTCTTCCCCAAGAATCTGTCCTTGGTCCTCTTACTGTTATTAACCACAGGTTTTAAGTGACCATCAGGTCTACATTATTTGCACACACCTACTGTCCACAGTCTAACTCCCTACTGATTTCATCTCTCCAAAAGCCCTAACATCACCTCATATACACAATATTCAAAATAATGTCATCTTTCTTCCCAAATCTGCTTGGTCCTCCTATAGAACCAAATATCAAGTCACCCAGTCCTCAGACCTTAGGGTCATCTTTCCTCTTTTGTTCCCTTGCACCTTAATGTCTGTTTTTAAGTTCTCCCAGTTCCACTTCCCCCTTATCATCTCTATTCAGGCCTCTTCTGCTGTCACACTGGGGAGTCAGCCCTTGAAACTTATAAGCCAACTATTGTAACAATTTCCCCAATGGCGCTAAGCCTCCAGGCATTCCCCACACCACCCACTGTAAGGAAACCTGCCCTTAGTAAAGCCCAATTCTCCGGGGCTGTAAATAAAGGGAGAATGCCTGCACAGGGAGAGAAGGTTCTACCAGGCAACCCTGACTTCCGCTTCCCCAAATTCACCCCAGCTTTTAATTAGTTGCACATGGATAATCTGAGGGAGTTACCATGCTCAACTGTCTTAGCCCAGCAATCCAATGGGACCACATTAGACAGTTTCCTAGGCTAGAGAATCTTAACACAAAGATTCCGAAATAGGCTCCAAACATATACAAGCGTTTATGCACACTGCCATACGAGACCAAGTTAGAGAAGGAAGCCAGAGAGCCTACCACAGCCTGTGATGTGCAGAAATGGCCACTCCATGAAGAGAACGCTCGCCAGTGGTGGGAAAAGTTCCAACACGAAGAGAGTTTGGGGGGGACAGGAGTCTGAGCCACAAAGTACCCCTCATATCTTCTTCCATGGAAGTTCCCGTCCACGTCAGGATTAATGTTTGGTTTTATTATGGAAGTTGAAGTGTTTCCTTATATCAACTTTTTATATCACTCTCTGTACAAAAACCTGCAATGACGTCCAATGGCTTTCCACTGCCCAGGAACAGCTAAATCTAAAGGCCTTGGTCTGCCATTAAGCAACTCTGCCTTCTAGTTAAATCCAACCTACTTCTCCACTCCCATTTCCCACCCATCTCCCACGCACCAGTCAATGTGAACTACAGGTCCCATGTTTCTGTGCCTTGGCATGCCTCCTGTTCCAGCCCCTCCATTTGGAATTCATTCCTTGTATACATATTTGTGGAGAGCTGACTGTGCTCTCTGCTATGAACTGGGATGCCTTTTTGTCATCTTCCCATATCCAAATATTACCAATCCTTGATTGTCTAGTTCAAGGGTCACCTCATCCATGACATCACCAGATTCTCCTAGCTAGAAGTAATCTCTCCCTCCTCTGAGCACCCACACCTTCCCAAAGTATTGATGGCATTCTGCCTTCTGTTACAGTTATTTGGGCAAATGCCACCTCCCTTACATGTCTATGTGTAACATTATGTGTAACTCCTACCTCATTCAATAAATACTGTGTTTTACAGAAAGAGGGAGACCCCTACTCTAGTTTCCTGGAAATGGATTATTTGCTTGTCTGTCTCCTCCAAAATACGAACTCAATGGGGGCCAGCCCCAAGACCTCAAATCCTGCAGAGAGAACAAGGACCATCCGTTGAATGAATGAATAAATGAATGAATGCCTTATTCCTGTAACTTCCTTACCCTCTTTCCCCACCACATTAGCATCGAGCTCTTCATCAAGATGAAAAAACTCAAAAGGGAGAAAGAAAATTGCATCAGGTCTAGAATTTGTCCTGCAAAAGCCACAGCAGAGCCGGAAGCATGACAGTGCAGCCGGAACGCCCTTCCACGCCCTCCCACGACGGGCGCGGCTCCCCTGGCGGCATCGCCCGCGCCCAGCCCCCACCGGGCCTCAGGTCCCCGGGGCGCGAGCAAGGCCACCTCGAAACCGGTCTCCCCGGCAGCCCTGGGGCGGGGACGGGAAAGCCCGGGCGGGGAGCCCCTCCTGCTTCTTTGAGCCCCGCCCTCCCGATCCCCAAGGGCCAGGGCGGCCGCACCTGCGCTCCTCGCCGGGGCCCGCGCCCGCCCGGCCCGGCCCCGGGGCGGGGAAGCGTCCCGGGCTCGCCCGGCGTCGTGGAGGCCCCGCCGGGGACCCGCAGGGCCCCCCGCGCCGCGCCGGCTCCCGCCCGCACTCACCGTCCGCGGCCGGCGCTCCGCTGGCGCCGCGGGCCAGGCCGAGCAGCAGCAGGAGCGGCAGCAGGTGGCGAGGCGGGCGCCCCGCGCCCCGGGGCCCTGGGCCCATGCCGCCGCCGCCGCGTCCCTCCCGGCGAGCCCGCGACTCCTCCCGCGGCCCCGCGGCGCCGAGATAAGGCGGCGGGCGCTGCGGGGAGGGGGCCGGCCCGGCCGCTTCCGGCGCGGCGCCGGGGAGCCGGGGGCGCCGCGGGGTCCCGGGGTGGCGGTGGGGCTGGGCCTGCGCTCGCGGCAGCTGCTCGTTCATTCATTCAGTCGCTCCTTCACTCATTCGTGCACCTGCCAGGCGCGCGGTGGGCACTAGGGTCACACAGCGGGCAGAGACAGGGTCCCACTCGGTACGTACGTTCTGAATGGGGGACAGTCCCCCGGCAGATAATAACACAGCTAAATGGAGGGCCCCGGACTGTGCCAGAAGGGAATGTCCATTGTGCCCTAACTAAGCGTCTGAAACGAACGCGGGACCCGAGCCGGTCCGGGACTCCGAGAGGCACCCCTAGGGTGGCAAAGAACTGTGCTGAGGGGCAGAAAGAACAGGAATCGTCCAGGTGGGGTGAGGGGACTGGAGCTCCAGGGGCAAGATGAGAGGGCAAGAAGCCGCCGGTCCAGGCCATTGGGGGCGACAGACTTGACCAGGTGACAAGACCTTAAAGGGCGACAGAGTTGCGGGGAGTGGGAGGGGGAGAGGGGGGAGGGCTGGCAGGAGTTCCTGCTGCTCTGAGAAAGTAAGTAAACTAAGCCCCTGAGGATGAAAAGGACGCGGGAGAGGAATCTAGGCAAGTGAGAAAGTCATACGCAAAGGGACAGTAACGAGAGCGTGTATTCTAGAAATGGAGGGGAGGGCCCCTTTCCAATGGGAACAGGTGGTTAGAGAGAGGCGCTAAGATGCGGAGATAAATAAGTCAAGACCTCATAAACCAAGTAAAGAGGGCTGCTGCGGCGCTGTAACGGAGTTTTAGGCAGAGTGGCCTCATCAGAAAAGCCTCCCAGAGTCTGTGAGATTTGGGTTGGGGCTAGGGAGGCAGGGAGAGCAGCCTGGAGCTGCTGCGGGTACCCAGGCAAGAAAGGACACGTCTAGGAGCAGGGAACTGGCAATGAGTGCGGAGGGAAGTGGCAAAGGAGAGTGGTTCTGGGTGGGATCCACTGGGTTTCATGACTAGTAGAGTGGAGGAGAAGAGAAATAACAGATGTCACCTAAATTTCTGGTTTGGGCAACTGAGTTGATAGTGGTGGGAGTCACTGAGATAGAGACCCAAAGAGAATTGTTACAAGTTGGGCAGGAGAGGCTCCAGGAGCAGAAGAAATAAGTTCCAGTATGAAGGCTTTGAGCTTGTGATGTCCCTGGGCGGTGGGAGAGCAGGGCCCCCACTTGTTCACCCATATCCTCACTTGCTTTCTCTCTCTACCAGGAGCCTGATCTAAACCTAACCACCCATGAATACTCCCATATAAGGGCTAAGCTTTTTGTGCAGCCTTAAAAAGAAATAGTTAAAAATAAACTTCCTAACCTCTTTTGCAGCAGGCTTTCTTACTGATTATTATTTTTTTGTTCAGCAAAGATAAGAAAGAGCCTGCTTTGAGGGTAGGAGATGGACAGTGCAAGGATTGTAGCCTATTCTTGTTAGTTAGACAAAATTTTGTTAAACTCGGCTCTCCATGAACTTTGGAATCATGTAATTGTTTCAGCAAAAATACATTCATTTAAGACATTTTTAAACCAACCTATACCTCTCCATTTTGCCATGACCCCCTGCAGAATAAATAAATTCGTGTACATATATCTGTGTGTATGTGTGTGTTTTTTAAATTGCTGGTGTTAGCAAAAACTGTCCACAACTCGAAAATGGGCAAATGAGATTATTGGGTGTCTTTTCAGTGGGGTGCTGGTAGTGGGTTGTCTAGTAGCGCTTCTGGAGATTATCTGATTCTGTAGGGTTGTAAACCTTTAATGGACTTTCTATTGACTAAGCTATTTTATAATTCTATAGAGGTAGAAGTTAATTTGCAGAAAATTGATGATAATGCAAAAGATTTTTGTCTGTAGTGGTGGAAATTGTTTCCAGTAGAGATATAAGTGATTTCTGCTGGGTAAAAATAAGATAAACCTACTAGATTATGTCCTATATGATATTAACCAGTTAACCATTTTGTAACTATTAGCAAATTTGTTTTATCATTCCTGACTGGAAATATTCAAATTTTCCTTTGAAATTTAATATCTTACTAGTTCTTCTTTGAAGTAAACATCGTACTGAGTCCCTCATTAATTAGTTGAATAAAATCTTAAATATTTTATTTTATATTTGCATGAATAATATTTTTAACATTTTAAAATTTTATATTAGCACAATTCATGTTACTCTTAAATTCTACATTAGATTGTATGGCTTTCATCAATTCGTTTTATTGGCTCATTTTTGCTATCAAACAAATAATTTAAAAAAATTTACTTCTTATCCAATGGATAAGTTCATGGCATCTGGAATGAAAAAGTGTCTCCTTATGAGTATTTGTCACTTGACAAATACTAAAGAGAATATTAAAAGAGAATATTGAACCAGTATTAGATTTGGAGCAGTGGATTATTACTGAGAAAATATTTAGTTTAAGAAAAATGTTCTTCTTTTAAAAGAGCATAGCCAATACATCAACATCTCCTGAAAGAGGAATTTAAAGAAAGCTCTCTTTTTCCATGACATCTAGATTTTAATGACTTCATCAAATAAAATTTTGACTTTGGTTTCAAGATGGCATTGTAACCCTGAAAGTTCTCTCTCCCCTCCTTCTCAAACCCCAGTAAAATGGCCAAAGATACACACACACACACACACACACACACACACACACACACAGAATTAAGTACGCAACAGTGCTTGTAAACAGGAAAGGATGACATCAATGAACTAGATAGCTTTGAGAAATGCATGAATTAGATTTGCCACATGTCCTCCAAAAAAAATATCTGCCAAGAGAGATGGAAGGTAGGGGGAAATATAAAAATACATGTGTTTAAACATTTTTTAAAAATTGTATAATTAATTATATGCACATTTCAAGTTATTTTTGTACATATTACTATAATGTGCAGATTTTATATTTTAAAATTTAATTCAGAGTCACTATATAGATGTTGAATAATGCAAAGTACACTTTTTACCAACTCAGGATTTTATTTTGCTTATCTGTGTACAAATTGTTCACTACAACTAGCTCCTTCTTCAGGCTTCAGGATTACCAGTTTTCTGGCCCTCTAGAAAAACTATCAATTCTACACTTTTAAGAAATTATTTTTAACTTTATTTTTTAAGTTTTTTATATTAATTTAGTCACCAGAGGGCCTCTATGTGGTTAGACAAATTATTTAAATCCCACCTAAAATATTGAGATAACTGACAAATATCTGAACTGATCTTAAAGGACCTTGAGCAAGTGTAATCAACAGAGCTTCTCAATCTATTCCTTTCTCTAATTATAAAGGTTAATAAATATCGAAGTTTATCTTATGCATCTTGCTACACAATCAAAACATTCAGTGACAACAAAGATATATTTGTACACCCACGTTCACACCGGCATTATTCACAATAGCCAAAATACCCATCAAAGGATGAATGGATAAACAAATGTGGTATATTTATACAATAGAATATTATTCAGCCTTAAAAAGAAGTAAATTCTGACACACGTACACTGTGGATGAAACTTGAGGGCGTTATGCTGAGTGAACTATGCCAGTAATCAAAAGGCAAATACTGTATGATTCTACTCATACGAGGTTTTTAGAGTAGTCAGATCCATAAACAGAGAGTAAAAGGTGGTTGCCAGGGGCCGAGGGGTAAGGGGAGTGGGCAGTTAGTGTTTAATGGGTAGAGCGGTTCAGTTTTGCAGGATGAAAAGAATTCTGTGGACAGATGGTGTTGATGACTACAAAGAGTTGTGAATGTACTTATTCATACCACTGAACTGGACATTTAACCCATTTCCCGTTTAGGAAAAAAGGGCTGCTGGCTGCCAGCGTTAATTTAATTTTACATAAACACGCTCTTTGAGGCTGAAGCAAACCTGACCGGTTTTCAATGCAAAAATAAAATATAAAAAACTGTTCTTGGAGTTATTTCTAAACACAACTTGTCTCTAATCCTGAAATGTATAAGTAAATCAGATTCATCAAATGAATCTTTGGCTAACAACTAACTGCTCGAGAACGATGTTAATATCATGCTACATTTTCTAGGATTTAACATTTTCAGCAATCAGGAATTACTATATTTTGTAAATGGAAATACTACTACTAAAAACCAGAATGCTATAAATAGAATAATGTCATTAGTTTCCAAAGACTATTGATATACTAGAGCAATGCAAAAATAATGATAAAAGCAAAAGATTTCATGGCGAACTTTGGGGGTAAGGTTAGGACTGTAATCTGTGAGTTACTTGGGGTAAAGGCCACTGGCGTGTACTCTTGTGGCAAATGGGAAATGGGTTAAAAACGATTAAATAGAAAAAAAAAATCAATGACAAAAAAAATTAGGTACCATTTTTATTTTTATTTTATTGCACTAACATATAGGACTTTCTAAATCAATTTGAATCCTGGCAAATCAGAATTACAGAAAAGCTCCCTTGGAAAGCCCCATCCCTCAACCAGGACATCAGGATGGATTCTAAGAGAACCCCCAGCGGGCTGTGGGGAGCCAGCGGTGGGAAGGAGGAGGACAGGCAAATGGAAGGTGAACACTACTAGCCCAATATCTCAAGGGTTTTTCCCCAGGCTGCCCTTCGCTGTGTCTGCTTACAATGTCAAGTTTGGTGTTTGCCCAGTGGGTTCCCAGCTGGGTATACGGCCAGAAGGAGAAGGGAACAGGGAGGCTGGATACCAAATATCCTAAAACTTTCCTGCAAAAATCCCTTGCTTGGTCATCACACTCCTGACCAGAAATGATGTACAGTTTTTCCCAGAGGCCGACTTGAGAATATCACTAGCAGGTTTGCAAATTGTAAATAAATTACTTGTATGTGGGTATTTCGGAGATGGTTTGAATATCTAACTGTAATGAGTTTGATGTACTCTGGTGTTGAACTCACTGCTTGAAGTTCGCAGTAACATAAATGATTTGAATGTTTGAAGCCTTTAAATTACGTTGATCGAAAAATTGTTTGACAGATAAAAGTAAGTCCCTCTAATATCTCACTGCACATTGACACACATCTATGCCTTGCTGACATGACACGAAAGGATAGCATTGACCCTCTCAGAATGGAGTGTTGATCTCAAAACTGACACAGGGACCTGTCTCTATAGAGAAATACCCTGCTGACTGATAATTGTCGAGCAAGGGGAGACTTCACATTCTTGGATGCTCAGTGACTCTCACTTTGTTGCCATGTGAGAAACTGTAGGATCACTCCTTTTCCAACAGGCCTCTTCCTCTTCCCCACTCCACATGGGCGCGCGTGCACACACACACACACACACACACACACACACACACACCCAAACACCCTACCTGGAGTTAGTTTGGGGAACTTGGGTAGCAAATACACTCCTGGTGGCTACACATGGCTGTACTAGAACCAGTGCTCTCTGACATTTAGCCCATCCCAAACCCCAGTGTTCTTAGAAAAACAAAACAAACATGGATGGGAAGTGACAGCTCAGCAGAGCAGGAAAGTCCCCTAGCCCTCCCCATTTTCACAGTAATGCCTTCCCCCCTCACTTTGCACTGGCAAGTGAGCTCTGATGGCACTCAGACACCCTGTGATCCAACCAACATAAGCTGCAGGAGCAAACTTCAGACACTTCAGCGTACTCTAGTTCAGGGAACAGCTGCCATAATATTCACCTGTCCTCCCCTGATCTCAGGCAGTGGGGCAACACGAAGTGAAATTGGGACTCTGTCACCCAGTCTGTCACACACACACACGCACACACACACACACACACACACACACACACACACACACACACACACACAGTCACCTGCCTCACTTGAGGAAGTCTCAGCTGTGGGTCTGTTTGTTTTACAAACCCTGAAATGAAGCTTTGCTGACAGTCATTTCCGGACCCAGGATCAGCTCGAGGACCCTTGTGGCCACACACAGCCCTGAGGAGAAGTAGGGTACAGCCAGCAACAGCTGACACAACTGCAGAGGAAGCCCACGACAGCTGTGAGCCAGGAAGTTGAGCTCGACCTTCCTTGATAAATACCGGTTTACAGTGAAGACCCATATCACCGACCTTGGCAAATAGTGCAATCTTCAAAATAGACCTTATTCAATTATTTTGCAATGGACTTAGCTACAGGTTTTACTGATTTCTTTGCTTACCACTGTTTTTTTGTGTGTGTGTCCTATATCTTCCTCTTTCCCCTTCCTCCTCCCTCTCAATCTTCTGGTACATGTTTGAGTATCTCTTTTAGAAAGAATTTCTGGATGGTAAACTTTCTGAATTTTTGCATGTCCAAATATGATTTTGCTCTCGTAATTAATTATAGATTAACTGAGGATAGAATTCTAAATTCAAAATTAAACGTACATTAATGAGGTCTAGAATTCTGGGTTTAAAATAATTTTCCCTCAGAATTTTATCTTCTAGCACTTGTGCTGCAGATGAGAACCACAGGCTCATTTGGTTATGAATGCCTTCTAGCTTATGGCCATGCCACCCTGAACAAGCTCGATCCCGTCTGATCTCAGAAGCTAAGCAGGGTGAGGCCTGGTTTGTACTTGGATGGGAGACCATCTAGAAAGACCAGGTGCTGTAAGTGTAAAGAATAAAAAAATAAGGGATTGTAAGATGACAAGGTCCTTGCAATCTGTGAGGTCAATCAAGGTTGCCTTGCCTAAAAAAAACAAACTCCATCTAGGTGGTATGTCTCCCATGACCCTTGCCCCAAGCCATTTTGAGATTTTCTCCTTATCCTTGGAATTCAGAAACTTCATGAGAATGTAGTTTTTCATTATTCTTGCCCAGCACTCATTGAGCCCTTTTAATTTGTACATTTGAGTCTTTCTTCAGCAAAAATTTTGTTTCTTTTGATTCTTTGATCATTTCATGTTCTCAATTCTATTTATCCTTCTGGAATTTATGGTAGGCAATTCCTAAAAGCTAGCTACCACAAATCATATTATTCTTATTCTCTTCATCTCCTCTGCCTTTATTTACTGATTCCCCTAACTCAATCTTCCTGTTCACTAATTTGATCTTCATCCATACCTATTCTGATCTTCAGTCCATCTGTTGAAATATTTTTTATGTCAGCAATTATGCTTTTAATTTCCAAGAACTCCAATTCTTTGTATAGAATGCTTTTAATTTCTGTAGATGAGAACTTCTTGAATTCTTCCAAGTATACCAACTATAATATTTTAATATTATTTTCTTTCCTGATTAACTGTTTCATCAGGAGGTTGTTCATTTATTCACAGCATTTGATAACTCTTCTGCTGGTTTCCTTCAATTGTTTCATGATTTTTCATGGTCGATTCTTGTACGTTAGATGCAACTTATGTTTTGAATTAGTAGTCTGGATATATTTCCCCAGCCCAGATGAGAATCTCTACTTTCTTAGGAGTAAATGAAGATTTGGTTGCAGGGGTCCTAGCTCCACTCATTTTGGAGGTGGGACTGGGACACTGGGCAGTGGTTACTTTCCATGGCCCCAATGCCTTCTCTGGGAGCCTCTTATATTATGACTCTCATCTTATTTGGTAAGTAGTAGCTTTGCTTAAAATTTTCGCTGGGGGGAAAAAAATTCAGAACTAGCCATTTCTAAAGCAGAAAATGGGTGCAGATATTTGCAGCTTGTGAATTCTTTGCCAGCTTGGCAGCATACCACTTCCTTCTCCTTGTCCCTGTTGTCTCTGAACTTGAGGTTATTCTAAAGTTGTAATTATAAAGTTCACTTTTTTTGGAGATCTCTTTCTGCTTTCATGGAGTTGTAGGTGCATCGGATTTTTTTTTTCTTTAATTTGATCACCTCTGCTTTATATTTTTCACAAATCTTCTCTATTTTGGTGTTTTTATAATACCCTGCCTCGATTTCCAGTACTGCTTTCAAGTGATTTTTTTCTTCCCATTTAAAAAAATCAAAGTATAATTTACATACAGTGAAATACACAAATATTAAATGTGCATTTCTACTTCCACAGTCCCCTACAAGCCACTTTTAGCACTTAATTTGTCTATCTTTCTCATTGGACTATAAATTGCTCAAGGTCAGAGCAAATGCCATATTAACCAGCTACCTGGCAAAATTCTTGGTACCTAGTAAGTGTTCTACATGTTTGGGGAGGAAACGGAGGAATGGAGTCAGTCACTGTCAGTCCTAGGTTGCCAGTGGGTGTTAATATTCAACTCATCCTTGAAGCAAGCTGGTATAGAAAATCTTCAGATTAGTCATCTCCCTACAGGTCTCATTTCCTGTTCATTCAAGGGCTGGTAGTTCCTAGATTATATGTCCCCAGATGACTGTCTCCCACACTGACTGTTTCCAGGACTCTGATGATGCCCCATATTGTACTGACTTGCTTACACAGTTGGTTTAAAATGGATACGAATGAGAGACTTTGAATCTGTGCCAAAGAGGGTAATGGAAAAGGAAGCACGTATTAGCCAGTTCAAAAGATTTTTTATGCTTTGATTTTCTCTGGCAGGTTTGTGGAATAAACCCTAAGTACTCACGGGTAATTTTTAAATCAAATTATTCTTTTGTATTATGGTAGCTACTTCTTAAAAACAATTCACCAATATCAGCTACAATATTGAACTGTCAGGCCACAAACCTTAAATGGTCATAAAACACAGGTTGTCACACATCATCTAACTCAAGCCACTTGCCCCTGCCCAAACAGGCTAGTTCTGTGTATTACCAACTCACGAGCTGCTATCAAAATTCCTCTCCTTCATAGCCCTGCTGTGTACGATTTAGGAGGCTTTTGGTTCAAGTGACTTAAAGGGATCCAAAATGTTGAGAGCAAAACTGGAATGTATTGGCTCTTATAACTTTCAAGGGTCCCTGACAGATCTGACTGAAGGTGTGACTTCACCGAACCCAAACAGTTCCTCTCGAATCCAGTTCCTTCCTCTTAGCTCTGCTTGCTCCGTTCTTCGGTTTCCCCCTCCCAATTAGAAGACGGATGCTGCCGTAGACGTTTTACATCCTCTCAGTTTCAAATCCGGTGGACCGAGAAAGCTTCTCTTCCCCCAAGAGGGACAGGATAGCCTTGAGTCTATTTATCCCTGGAGACAAGTGACCATAGCTAAACAAACTATACCACTGTACGGGATAATAGGATCAATAAATAGCCCAGAGCCACGAGGGCTCGCCCTCGATGGGGGATCAGCCTCATCCAAACCCAAGGACTGAGCTGGGGAGGTTGGTTCCCAGTGGAAATACAGCGTGATGTTTTATCAAAAGGATAAAAATGCTAGGCAGCAAAACCAGCAGGTGTGACTATGGCTCGCATCCTGGCTGTTCAGAATCCCCCCTCCCCGCCCCCGCTTCTCAATTTAATTAATCCGCATTGTCACAAATCATGACTTGTTTGAGCTGGACCTGCTCTCCACACGGCATTTTGAGGATGTGGCTTTGAGTCGCTCATCATTCTGGGTAACTCTTTTTTGTGTTGTTGTTGTTTTAAACTCCTTTTTTCTAAAGAGTTTATTTATGCCACAAATTGAATACAGTATTCTGGAAACAGTCTGACTAGTGTAGAGTCAAGTGTATATTTTGCTTCAGGTTCTGAAAGTAAAGCTTTGTAATACTTTCAAATTTTGTATAACTCAAGTGCAGGACCCTAAATGCCAGGACCCTGTGTAGACAGACTTTGACACAGGCTTCAAAGCGCAGGAGGGCAGCAGGAACCACCTCTGCTTTTTCTGTCATAGGGCGGCAAGGTCCCATCAAATGCCTTCAGAGCAGCCTGGCCTCACTTGGTCTCGGGGACAGCCTAATGTGCACCAGCCAACAGATGAGGCTGGGGTCTCAGAAGTGGGCTTCGTTGGTGGACATCCGCTTGCAGAGGAAGGTCACCGTGCTTTTACTCGTTTCTGTAGAAATTGCCAGAAATGTTGATGTCCTCACAGTGCACGATCACCATCTCCGGGCCCAGCAGTACCTGCTTGGCAATGATGGGTCTCCACGTGCCCAAGATGAGGGCCTGGGCTATCGAGCACCAGGACCTGCCCCTCTGCCATCTTCAGCAGCTGCCTGGGAAAGTGGAACATTTTAACGCAGAAAAATTATAAAAAAAGAAAGACTTGGCATAAAAATAAAAATTAAATTATTAAAAAATCACACAAGTACCTTGTCACTCAGAATTCTACTCTTAGCATGGACATAAGCAACCTGTCACTCTACACATCCACGCCCATGGACAACCCCATCCAGACACAGGAGATGTGTCTCCACATCTCTCGCCCCACTACTTGAAATAAGAGGTGGCAGCTTCCAAATGCCCAGGAAGTTTCTCATTGTGTCACTGCTGACCGCAGAGGTGGATGCTTCCAAAAGTAAGGAGGATTGACAAGTGAAAAAGCACATCAAAGAGAGAGAAGACTGAGTGACATTAAACCCCTTCTCTGTAATGGCGTGAAAGTTACAGATTCTCACATGACGAAGAGTCACTTTCCAGGAGTGCTAAGTGTCCATTTTCTGTTTTTCTTCAGATTCTTTCTGATTCACGGGTCTAGAGGTACTCACAAATCTCCAGTTTTTGCAACACTTGCTCATGACAGCTGAAGAACATTTGCAACATTAACAATGCACACAACTTTTAAATTTGTGACTATATAGGTCTAGATCTAATACAGATGAAGCCTGATACAGTTCTTAATGTTGGCAACAAAGTGAACCGTAAAGGCTAGAATCGTGAATGGATTTGTTTTTCATAAAAATATTTACTAAGATTTAATCAGATCTTTACATAATGAAAGTAAAAGTCTTATTAAAACAATTTCGACTCAAAATGTTGATATTAACTAATCATAATTTGTATTTAATTCTTAATTTTAACATAGGGTTTTGAATATTTTAGAAGACAACTTATTGAAAATGTATTTAAATAACTTAAAGTTTTTATTTTTAATTTTTTGCTGTCTCTGGTAAAATATATTCAAATTTTGTATCCTGTAACACAATTACATTTTATTTTTAATCCTGCAGGATGAAATCTGGCCCGCCGCCTGTTTTTGTATTGTAAATTAAGTTTTATTGGGACACAGATATGCTGCTCAACATTTATATGTTTTCTATGACTGTTTTCATGTTACAGTGTCTCAGTAGTTTTCACAAAAGACATATGGCCCCCAAAACCTAAAATTTTTACTATCTGGTCCTTTATAAAAAAAAGTTTGCCAACCTTTGCTTTGGATGATTTCTGCCAAAAGAGAGTAAATTATGTGAAAATCTTTAATGTCAACATAATTTTTCTGAAATAAATACAAACCCCCCAATTTTATGGAATACATATATAAATCTTATGAATTATGTCTTTAATTACTCATCCAAACAGCACTGGCTTCCCAACAGAACACCCAGACGTGTGCAATAGTAAGTAAATTCGATCATCTTTAATAGCTTGTCAACTTTTAGCCGTATGAAAGAGCTTTGCACACATTTTTCAATTTTATACCTAGGAAAGTGTATTTTTTGACATGAGATATATGTCTACTCTTGCCGCAAGCTCTGCAAATATAGGGGCAGACCTGCCACGTGCCTGGGTTCTGCCACAGTGAGGCCTGAGCCTGGATGCTGGAGCTTGGGACATAGACCCCTTTGCCTCTGATGGCAGTTGGATGGAGGGCACAGTCCCAGAACAGTAACATACCTCCCTCTGTGCCCTGCTTCAGGCTGGGTGGCCACTAGGCCATTTCGACACAGTGCCTAGCAGGACTCCTCTCCCTGTCTGCAACTGACCAGGTGGGATCAGCTCTGACCCTAGAAGCCCTCGTGAACTTCCAGGCCAGGTGGCTGGGAGGCTCTGGCTTTGGGAAGAGGACTGTCAGCAGAGACACTCTCCCGCCCACATCAGCAGCCCTGCGTTTCTTCTAACAGCTGTGTCTTCTGGCCATCACCTGGGCTCTGCTCTGCCCGCCCCGCCAGCAAGAGCTAGTGGTGTCTGTGGTGGCTGTGCAGCTCAAAATGTCTGGCCAATGCTCGGGGCCCATCCATCTTTGCTGCTGGGTATGACAACCCTACATGAAATGTCAGCTAACCTTTCCTTAACTATTGCCAGAGTCAGCAAATTAAAAATATATATATATGTGATGACTAATTAAATTTGAATTCCAGATAAATAACAAATGCTGTTTCAGTATAAGCATGTCCCATGCAAACATATTTCATAATATAAGCATCCTATGAGTCACTTCTCAGACAATTTAATGACTGGGACGTTTAATACTCATTGCTCTTTTCCTGCTGAGGAGACTTTGGAGGCCATCTGTTTCAGACGATATAGCTGCAGGATGGAGAACAGTTGCCCAGCCCACAAATGAACTTTTATTCAATGTTGGAAACTGTGAATTTTTAGGGTTGACCTGTTACAACAGCATCACCTAGTCTCCTAACTATTACATCATCCAGACTCCACCCAGATTTCGCTCTTGCTCCTTTTTCTTTTGTTGTGTTCCTCTGGTGTTTTATAAAGCCTTTTCTTACGGTGCTGTATAAATCTTGCTTAATTCTGTTTCTCCCTCCAACCAGGGCACAGGAGCCTTGTCTTATTTAACGTGTTACCACAGGACCTCTCTCATAAGTACTTTAGTATGTGCTGAATGAATGAATGGCCAACAATTTCCTGAGCATACAGGCAGGAATTAGCTTCAAATTCACCTTGGTCTCATCAAGGATGTCACCCCTCCAGGTTTTATCTTTGTTATTTTTTAAATGAAGGATTGTCTCCCTTTAAATACGTCTGCAGTCTTGAGAAATACAATTAAATACAATTATAGTGGCTGGTAATCAGAAGAGCAAGAGATTGTGGGTGATGACATTCATTCTTAGTCACAAATTAAAAGAAAAACACGACAATGACATTTCCACTCTAAGAAGAAAGGTCGCCTGGCATTCAGAGGCCCTAATTGCAAGGCCGTGTTTGCATTCTAATCGTCTGTACTTCCTGGGATGTCTTGTTACTGATGCTAAAAGTCCGGGTCCACAGTCTATTTAGAAGAAAGAAGAAATCGTCACTTCCCTAAATGTTGACTCTCTAGATAGTGATTCTTCACCAAGAGGTGGGAAGGGTGCATATCAGAATCTCAGAATGGGGAAAATATAGAAAATGGTTTTTTTTTTTTAATTTTAAAAACTCATTTTCCTAATACAAATTACAGAGATTCAGGTGTGACATTCTAGGCTGTTAGGCATGTGGGGGATATGAAATGAGAAAGCATTCAGAACAAGCTGTAGCACCGAGGTGGCACTCAGCACACATTCGTTAGCCAAAGGGTGTTATTTGTACTGCGTATTTGGTACCATCTGTGCTACAATTCCTATTGCAAACACAAAGTAAATGTTCTCTGTTTTAAGAGGAGTCTAGTTTTTATTCTAAAGCAAGTTCTGATTTTGAGTTTCTACGGTGTGGCAGAACAGAGGTGGCTTTGATGAGTGTAGATAGAAAGTTGAAGCAGCAGAGACAATTCTGTTTGGAAGTTTGGCTGTGAAGGGGAAGATAAGAAACAGAAAGGCAGGCAAAGCAGCATTGGGCATTTAATTCCTTGTTTTAAGATTGGAGCGACTTGAGCCTGTTTAAAAGGCGATAGGAAAATCTACTAGCGCGCATGAAGCAGATGCAGCAGAATGGCCCGTGGATGGAGATGGTGGTTTGTGGACAGAGTGAGATCTCTGGGGAGGTAGGATGTAGAGGAGAACCTGAGCACACAGGTAGGAAAGAGGGGAACAGGACAAAGAACTGATGTGGCTGCAGTGAGTCTTAGAGTCCCAGGTAGGTGGCCGAGGACTGCAGGCCATCAAGGCAACGAGCAAGTGGAAAACAACTGGACTCATTTGCCTGTTTTTGTGACTTCTGAATGCCAACGCCACATTTGTACAAATTTCTTCAGTTCCATTCTGAAGTTTGCGGGTGGCCAAAGAAATATTCACGTGGTTAACTTTAGAAACTGTTATCCTACATTGGGGAGAGGCTAACTTTTTCAAACTTTTCAAAAAAGGCTAACTTGTAATTGAGCTTGTTTTCTTTGGGATATAGAATTAAAGCCCTGAAGACATTGAAATCTGGAATATAAAGGTTCAAATACCAACCTTGCTTGTCCTTTAAGTAGTTGTAACAAAAATCCATTTCCAGATTCTTCAAGTTGATATTAAAATCTTTTCATTTTCTCATCTACATGATGCTCTAAAGGGTGGACTTTGAGATTAATTTCCAAGAAAAACAAATTCCAGCATCATCTAGTCCAGCTGCAGGATAAATTCAGGCTGTTTCTTGTGTCAAGCAAGGGTAGACCCAAATTTCCTCTGTGAAACTCTGGGTGGGGGTGGGGGGTTCTTCTTCCTTCCTAATATTCAGTCTTTGCCAGAAAAACAAAAACAAAACAAAACAAAAAAGCTCAAGAAGGGTTTAAGTGACACAACTTTGAGAAAGTTGCATAAGGAAACATTTAGAAAAGCACACTGGAGAATTTAGGGATGAAGAAATTCCCTATCGCAAAGAAGAGAACCAATTTTATGTGCTATCATTCCCATCAAATGTCCATTTGCTAAGCTGATTTGCCTGCACCTCTGGTTCTGGAAACTAAGAAGTTGCAGGCTTGGCTTTGAAAATGCTGTGCCTTCCACACTGCGTAAGGCTTATGATGGCAAGCTGGTACCTTCAGTGCTCAGAACGATACTGCCTTAGCAAGGCTGAAAACGTGGATTTTTTTTAAAGACCAAAATACCTTTGTTCTCAAAAACTGTCATTGCTTTGTTTTAAGCCAGGATGTTTACATTATTATAAACCTTCTAATGACACTAGGATGGGTGGGATGATGAGAACTTTAAGTTTATCAAAGGAGAATAAAAAAGTTGAGAAAAACTGCTCTAAGTGGGGGAAAAAAAATAGTGCTGAGAATGAAGGCGCTGGTAGAGGAATAAGGAATAGCTGTCCACCATGCCGGCAGCACCCTATTTAATTCAAATTCCTGGCTTAGTTGGAGGGATAACTGGTTTTCTGTATTTGGAGGTAGGACCATTAAAGAGGTAATTACGGTAAAATGAGGTCAGATGGTGGGCTCTAATCTAACATTTCTGTTTAAGGCACCGAGTTTGTGGTGCTTTGTTATGGTGGCTCTAACAAACTAACACATTATGCAAGGGATATATTTTGGCTTCTTTAGGTTTGACTGTGTCTGGGGAATCTATGCTTTTGGGGGACATCATGGAAGAAGTTGTGGCCACCCCCAAAATGTATAGGTCATAGGCAATAGTTTCATTAAGGGTAGGGACCTCAAATACATACACTCTAAAAGATAGTTGTTCCATTAGAATTTGTCACCAAATTTCCAAAGCCCTAAAGTAGCATGGAAAGTAGCTGTTTTGGTAGATTGAAACAGAACCTTTAACTACTTCTGTAAGTACTCACTCAGTTCTGATCAGCTGGCAGCCTGGCTTATGCAAGACATTGGTCTGTAACAACCAGTTTGCTGCCCACAAAATCACCAGAAGCACCAGGGTTCTATCTATAATGGTCTCAGTAGTTTTACTTCAGGGGTGGGGGATGGGGACTATCAGGGGAAACAACTGGGCCTGATTCCACCAGAGGCTTCTACCAGCTGCAGGAAATGGTGAATTTTTATTCATTCAACGGATAATGCACTGTATATTGGTCTCTGCATGAGTGCTTTATTTCTTAAGGCAAGACTCTGCTTAGTGAGCAGGGGTTATGGTTATCATTAGAACCCTGTAATCTCAAATCTTTATGCCTTTATTTGTGAGAATTTAGATTAGTCTAAAAGTGTTATATGCAAGCACACAGCTAACACATAATTATATAGCTCTAAAAACTATATTTTTTGAAAAAAGAAAAAAAAAAGCAACTATAATCATGATCTGAAAATACAAAGATACTATGCCTGTTCTAGAAAATCTGAGGCTGAGAGCCACAGTTCTTGGACCATATTGAGAGAGGTTTAAAAACATATCAACAAATCTGGTAAATTCTTTAGAACTAGTTTGTAAAGTAGCTTCAAGCTGCAAGAAAGGACATTCCAGCGCTTTTTTATAGTCCTTGCTGGCATGGCTAGAGTAACTTTTACAACTCTGGATCCTCCGGCAAACATATTTGTCCATCGAATCCACCTACACTAAAACACAGCAAAAAGTGATATGGCGAGAGAAACATTGGGACATCCTAAACCTTTTTTGGTTTACCTTTTTCTTCCTATCTAGTTTTATTTCACTCCATATCCCTTTACGTCATACGGGATAGCTATATAGTAGAAATCTGTAGGCTAAACAAGGCAATCAAAGCATACAGCTATGAGTAACATACCCTTTTGCAAAAGAACCACAAGTTAAAGACAGTATGAAACATAAAACATTAATGGACTAAAAAGCAAACCTATTTGGGGGATCAAAAAAAGCGAAAAGCAGTTTCTCTGAAAGTACTTCTGGCAAGACAGCTGAAAAAGAGAGAAAAGGCACAACTGAAAAAAATAGCAATTAAAAATGACTAATTACTGATTAGGCAGAGATTTTAAAATATTATAAATGAATTTTACTGAGCAGTTATCTATATACTATTTTACAAAATGAATTATCTTAATTCATTAATAATCTAAGTCGAAGGGGAGAGTAAGTAGGATTAGAGAAGATTAAATACAATATGAATTGTATAAGTTAGGCGACAGGAACACAAAGTTTCGTTATATTAGTCTTCTACTTTAACAAATGTTTGAAATTTCCATAAAAATACAGGCTTAAAGAAAAACAGATAAGCAAGTTTTTGGAGGATGATAGAAAACAAGATAATTATTTCAAAAACCAGCAAATAAAGGGAAATCATGAAGCATAGAGAATAAACCTTAATCAGTAGATATGGGGAAGTTTCTCTTATATAAAAGTAATCCAAATAATACACGCAGAATGATAGAACGTTACCATTTTGCAATCCCTAAAAATTAATGGATCTTAAGCAACGATCATCAATAGCTACTACCAAAAAAAGACAAATTATTTAAGTGCCCAATGCCATCTATGAAGTATTCTTGCCCCTTCCTCCAAAAAAGTAGGCAAGGAAGCTCCCAATTTATAGAAAATTTGAGGTGGGGAGACATTAAAGAAATGACATCATGGGGGCATAATCAGCAAAATTCCGACTGTTGGGAATTTTTAGAGTACATAGCTCAATTTCATTAACAAATAAGTTGTGAGAGGAAATCAAGGAGGGAAAGATAAACTATATATGAAAAGACTCAATCAGCCATTGCAATGTATGGACTTGAACATACTGAAATCCAGGGAGTGGGATGAAGAAACGATATTGGCCATTAGCTGCAGTTGGGTATTAGGTACATGGGGATTCATCACACTATAATAATTAGTGTATGTTTAAGAATCTTAATGACAAGAAGTTTTGCTAAGCCGTTTGTATAAAATCTCTTCTTAGGATGCTAGAGAGCTAGGTAGGTCTTTTTTTGGCTTTTTTTTTTTTTTTAATGGAAATGCAGAAGGGCCAGATATCAAACAGTCCACCAGATCAGGCTTAGCTGCAAAAACAGAACTTGACCCGTGAACAACGCAGGGGTGAAGGCACCAACCGCCCCCCACCCCCGCCCGAGTCAAAAACCAGAGTATAGCTTTTGACTTCCCCAAACTTAACTCCAGTCATCCCTTGAAAGCCATGTGGATTGATTCCAGGACCCCTTGTGGATACCGAAATCCACAGATGCTCAAGTCCCTTATATAAAACAGCATAGATGGGGCAGAACAGCACATAGTCAGGCCTTCACACCCATGGATTCCCAACCACACTGAAAATACTGTTTCCAATCCACAGCTTATGGTATCTCTGACTCCCCACACGAATGGACCCATGCAGTTCAAACCTGTGTTGTCCAAGGGTCAACTGTATTAATAAAATCTTCTTTTAAATTTAGTTGAGATATGAAATTATTCAGAAATATAGAATTTACTTGAAAATACAGTGTATGTTTTTTGTTTTGTCAGGGAAACATTTTTCTTGTAGGTATGTCATGGTAAGAGAAATGCAATATATATATATATATTTGTAGGAGAATTTCACAGTAAAACTCAGTCCATGGTATCTGGAGTACTTTGTAACTCACTGGGTAGAACAAATCAGCTGATTCAAGGAGAATGAACTGCAGTACCTTGCTCAATTACAATGTTTTCAAAATCCTTTTAAATGAAGTATAACACACTAAAAATGTACAAATCCTCCGTGTATGGGCACATTGAATCATCAGAAAGTAAACACTCCTGGGTAATTGGCACAAAGATCAAGAAATAAAACATTAACCACACACTAGAAACCTCTTCTCATAACCTCAATTACCTCCTTCCCAAAGGCAACCACTATCCTGTTTTTGAACTTGATGTAAATAGAATCATACGTTATGTATTCTTTTGTGTATGGCTTCATTTCACGTCATATCTGTGGGTCTTCCATGTAGCTTTTATGCAGTTCTCTTGTGTTCATTTGCATAAAGTATTCTATTATATAAATATAGCGTTAAGAAATTTCTTTATCTCTAATAGTGCCTATTGCCTGAAAGTGTACTTTGTCGAACATTAAAATAACTAATTACTAATAACTAATATAACAGCTTTCATTTGGTTAAAGCCAATCTCTTAACAGGTCAGAATTTAACATTTGTCTTCTGCAGGACCAGAGATGAAGCAGATAATTCTATTACTTTAGGGATACCTTACTTAATCTGAGGGCAATTTATTCCAACAGAACCATTGTATTTTTCCCATTACCCTGTCCCTACCCTTAGAACACAGGAACAAAATATACAAATCTTCATGAAGCATTAGTATCATTAACTTTTCCTAGTGAATTATACTAGCAAAAGTGAAAGTTCTCCATCCAAACCCAATAGTTTATGAATGCAATAAATTCAACAAAATTGTTCAGCATAAATTGTTTTGAAAGAAAGTGACAAATTCCCATTACAAGTTGAAATAGAAACATAGAAAAAAGTCATTGATGCAGGCACAATTACTCAGATTGTAAAGAGTGGATTTGACATTTCTATTCCTAATCCAGCATCCCAACTCAATTATCGACAAATGCTGAGCATTAAAAATTGGTCACAGCTTGATGGTGTTTTGTGTGACTATTCTTGCAACTATTCAAGTAATGGGATGTCTTAGAAATGATCATTGCTCTGAAATGACTTATTTCTAAGAGTGTAGATAATATTGAAGAGACGTGTTCCTGCATATTCACAATTAGCTGTAAGATAGTTTTAGCTGTATGTATTCGGACTAGAATTGCCTAGAGGCCTCACGATCCATTTGGGGGGCTTCCTATCAAAGGCAAGAGTTCAAAACTATTTTATTTATGGATTTAGCCTAACATTTCCTCTATATTATGAATTTCTAATTGCTGGTACAATCAGTACTGGGTTAAGTTGAATAATTTTTATTAAAGTGTTATGGGCTGATTATGTTCCCAAATTCTCAGGTTGAAGTCCTAAACCCTGCTGTCTCAGAATGTAACTATATTTGGGGATGGGGCCTTTAAAGAGGTTATTAAGGTGATATGAGGTCAGATAGGTGGGCCCTAAGCCAGGATGACCATTTTTGAGAAAAGAGAGCAGGACACAGACACAGACAGAGGAAAGACTACATGAAGGGACAGGGAGAAGATGGTCATCTATAAGCCAAGGAAGGAGACCTGAGAAGAAATCAATCCTGCCGATGCCTGATCTTGGGACTTCTAGTCCCTGGAACTGTAAGAAAATAAACTTGTTATTTACACTACCTGGTCTGGAATACTTTGTTATGCCATCCCTAGCAAACTATTACAAATAGGAACATTTTTTAAGAGTTAGTTTTCTGAAATTTACAACTTGAAATTACATTTTTAGTTTAAAATTTTCAGAAGTAGGTAGACATTTTTACCCTTCAGTAGAAATACCCCCACTGCTACTCCGTGTCTTTAAACTGGTTTTGGTTAAGTATAGGACCCCAATTTTGTGTGCAGTCCTTCGAGATCATAATCCTCAGAACACTTAGCAGGACAAAACCACAACACCTGGGTGTAATGGAAAACATCAAGGAGGCCTGGTTTCTTATCCAAACTCTACAATTAACTGGCATGTGGCTTTGGGCAATTCACTTCCTTCTGTGTGTGGAAACTGAACTAGAGGTATCTCAGACCCATTTGTGTTCAAAACGGCTACTCTTAATGATGGTTAAGGGCATTTCATGGTCAAGTAAATTTATAAAAACCTCATTTGGCCATAGGATTATTTTATTCTTTCCTGACAAAAATGACTATGATGCTTACAAAAAATTCATCTGGTTACATTTATGGAGATAACAGATTTCACAGGGGAGCCAGCAAAGATCAGTATAGTGTTTACTTAATTTTCTAGTCCATTAAAAATAAACTCTCTTCCAAAAGATCCTAGAGGAAAAGATTAAAATAAATCACTGCTTAGATTCCTACAATCCAATAACTCTTTAAAAGAACCCAGAAATATTTGTCTAAGGAAAAGCAGTATGTACCCTTTAATTAAAAAAGGACGCAAACTTGGGTAGAATCACACCTCATGTTCAGAATTTATGAATACTAAGCCAAAAACTGAACTAGACTAGAAAAAGTGTTCCAACTCACTTGGCATTGCACATACACTGTGTGTGTGCATGCACGCACGCCGGAGAAAGGAGAGTGCGCGTGCGCCAACCTGTACTTATACGAAAGGAGCGCCACACAAAAGTTACGTAAGATTAGAAAAGCGGTTTGCTCCCCCAAATGAAACTTTGTTCCTTAGTTTAAAAAGAGGTGGTTAGTTGATTTAGGATTTTTTTTATGTTGTATAAATATATGCTTGCTATTCTCTATGACAAGTTTAGATGGATGGCTATGGAAAATTAAAAAAAAATGACATCATTAGAATTACAGGAAAGACAAGGGAAAACCCAAAGTACAGACAAGAACACAAAAATTTTAAAGAGTACAGATGTCATGACATTTATTAAAAGGCATGCTACAATGCTATTGTTAGGAAAAGAGATTAGAGATATTAAGTAATAGTCAGCAAATATACAAACCGAATGAAAATGGAATATACTGTAGTGTACAGAAGCTTGAATTAACCATGCACTACGCATTTAGAAAATGTTTTTTAATATTTTATCTTCTCTTTGCATTTATAACATAATTCACTTCAACAATCACAGAATTCTTTTTCTCCAATGCCACAAACTGTGTTACAAATGAAAGCTGGTACTGCTGCTTATCAAAATATACAAGACAATTGATGTTTTATATAAAATTATTTTATATGTTAAGTTGTTCCCAAAAACCTTTTTTTTTCTTTTTTGGCCTGGTTAAAAAAAAATGTTGTTACAAATATTTACAGTATCTCCTTGTTAGATGAACATTCTTATGAACTGAAAAAGGGAATTTAATGAACAGACTGTGTAAAACATGAGGCAATGTCAGAGGCTCCTAACTGTGCTATTTTTTTCTTAAATACAGTACTGAAAATATCCATCGAAACCTTGTTATCCTAGTTCATCCAGTTCACATTTAAACTCCCATTTTCTCTAAGTAGTCTATTCACCAATAAGAAATAGAAAGTAAAGGCCGCTTTGCACTAGGTCTTCTTTCAGAAAGGAGCTTGGGGAAAAAATGCTTAATAGAAAGGAGTTAAAACCAGAAGTCAGTCTTTGGTCAGAGCAATGAGGTGACATTTTGATGCAAAACTTTGCTTGGTCAGCAATCTTTATAATTAGTACTATCTGGATATGTGATGAATTTTTTAAATATCTGAATAACAACAGTTAAGTGGGAAAAGGCTATTTAAATTTATTACAACTACGACATAGATTCAAAATACCATAAGAACGAAAATCTGTTTACAGTGCTGAATTAAGCTTGCCATAAGCAGCTTTCAATCATGACTATTATCACCAAGGTCACTGGACCAGACGAATATCCCTGTTCTCTGGAACATATGCCTCAGGTTACAAAAACTAAAAATGACTATCACAGAGATTCAGAGCAGCTCTGTTCTTGGACCTCCACAATGCTACATAATGAATATTATGTGATAAAGGCAAGAGTGTAACAGAGACTTCATTTATACAGTTACAATTCTTTGCTTGTATGAATAGTCTGTGGGATAACATTCTTTGAAAACTATATAGTACATACTTCCTGAAAACCAGAATACTGATACTACATCTCAGTCTTGAATAGGAAGAAAAGGCCAATTAAGACTACTGAAGAAGGCACATAAACTTTGGTCCCGTTTTGTTTTTCTCCCTCTATAAAACCCCTGAAACTAATATTTTAGTAATTTTCTATTTTTTAAATAATTTACAACTAGTTGTTAGAATTTGCTCTGAAAAAAGGCTGCAAATAGTCTTGTAGGTAACAACACAGCTCTTTTAAAAACCGGCTGAGTTATATTTTCTTTAAAGGAAAAGAGTTGTGCAATCTAAATTGTATTTCTTTTAGCACAACAGTAGAATATTTTAAGTCTGGCAGTTCTATTCTTGTTAACAACAGATGAAGACAAAGGAACGACTAAGAAAAATGCTTTTACGCATAGTCATGTTGTCTTTTTGGTTTTAAAAATAGCAGTACACATTAGGTTTTCTAAAAGATAGACTAATCATTTGGCAAACAGGGTTTTTAAGTGACTTGTTGAGGGGGAAAACACATACTTTTGAGCTTGTCATCTTTTGTCCAAAAAATTTATGGGGAACAGAAATCACATAATATACTCAATGTATATTTAAACTTTGCTGCCTAATATGTCATTAAATTAAATTTGACAATTTAACATGAAACTGAATAGATATCCATGAGAGTTTACTCTAGTCAACTGACAAAGAACTTATGATCTCCATCCTAGGTGAAGCCAAAGAAAGCAGTGCTCCGCTCCCATAGGAATTACGTAGGCAGAAATATGTCTCTAAAGACTGTGAGATATCTGCAACTTCCCAAAACAAAATCGGAAACATTACTACTACAAATATATGATTATTAATATTTAGTTTCAAGAATTTATGGCATTCTGTAGGAGCTACTGGGTAATTCTGATACTCTTCAGTAAGTTATCAATTAAGATACTGGGTCATTTTTCTATTTGTATCTCACACAAAACACATTTTACTGCTCTGCAAAGTTATTTAAACCTCAAAGTAAAACATTTTGGCATAAATCGTTACTGTTAAATGTGTACTGCTATTTTTTTTAAAGTCCTGAATATGTATACTTTATGTAAAAGTCAAGACACCTCTAAAACTGATGACAATAACCCTTAAAATAAAGTAAATAAACTTAAAAAGAGAATACTATGACAGCTCAACAGCAAAAACATTGCTTAGAAGATATCCAGGAATCGCATGCCAAAACAAAAATATAAAGATCTAGTTTTTCCACTACCCTGATATTTTTAATCTTTTTATAGAAGCTATGCCAACACAAAGACGGTAGACCTCTAGAATTCAAACAGCAAATAGCCCAGTATAGACAACAGCCATGTGCTACAGCTAATTTAAGACACAGATTGATGGTTTCAAACACATTATTTTATATAAGAATATCTCACTTTTCCAAATCTTAATTTGATTTTGTCAATAAATTAAAATGTATGTAATGTGCATATGTATGTACAACATTAGAAGAGTGTGTATATATATATATATATACTATCTATACACACGCACACACACACACACACACATACACACAAATCCCTGAAAAGGATTCCAATGTTCTCTCCCGGATTTAAAGGCCATGCCCTATTTCAAAATTACATTCAACACCATTATGATCGCCCTTCTGCTACACTTTTTGCTACACTTACACTGAATGTTATGAGAATCATGATTTTAAATTACACAGTTGTTCTTAACTCAAAGTAAATGAAATAATCCAATTTAACATGCCTCTAAAAATTATCATAGTGCCTATATGGAAGGAAAAAAGAAGCATACTTTGGGAGATTTCTCAAATAAATGTTTTCCTCCCCCCTTAACACAAGAGTTTTGCTAAAGACAGATTTCATAAGTGAAAAAATTAAAACCTAATAAATGATTATACCTATCTATTCAGCCAATGCTAAATCGATCCACTTGAAAGGTCTCAACTTAATGTCCTCCTTCCTTTACTATCACCTAACTGTTGCTCAGTGCTGAGTGGATTCTGCTTTTTAACAACCACCTATAAAATCTTTTGTGGTCTCCAATTTTTTGTGAAATTTCTTTTGTAGAAACCTTCTTATGTTCAAATTAATGACTGGAATACAGCAAAGAGATTGAGATATTCTTTTAAAAGGTGAGATGAGCCACTCTGAGAATCTGAAAAGTGTAAAAGGGGTGGACAAAGATATTCCTTTTGACAAATTGTTTTTAAAAATCTGGTCAAGCATTAAAGGAATAATTAACAAAAGCACAGTTTCTCATTAAAAAGAAACAATTTTACATTATACAACTACTGAAGCAACATAAAGATGTATTCTTACATTCAACCAAAAGCCAGAGGGACAAAAAATGAGAAGGAACCTACCTTCTCATACTCCATATGTGTGGGGACTCAGTAATGAAGTTACATTAACAAAGAAAAGCAAGTTCTCATTAGAGTACTGAGAAAAACCAAGTAATCCTGAGACAAATTCTGATGATAAAGATTAGACAAGATCCAGAAACTGAGATCACATTTCTTAGCTCCCAAACAGTATGCTATAACTGACAATGACTGCTACTGGTCACAATGTGAAGAGGCTTACAGGTGTGCACTGAGTTATTCCCCAAACCATTTACCTTCCCCACCCCATCTCTGCACTAGAGCACCATAAATTTGAATAAAAACTATTACTTATTGAAAACCACTTAAAATTGCAATGAAAAAACTTTAAAATCCTTACTAAAACAGGGAAAGAAAAAACAAATGCTCACCAAGCCCACAATATAGCTTTCAAGATACTAAGATAAAACTCTAACCTATTGTATCATAAGCACATAATAAGGCACATAATAAGAAATTAACTAAATACACAGTAATCCTGAATAAGTATTACAGATTATAGTGGTACAAAAAACCCTTGAGATTTTTTTTCTAAAAGAAGACCTTACCAAAAATAACTTTAAAAAATCTGTCAAACCATATGATAGACCTGAATATTTTCCTTAAGACTGTAAACTTTTTTCTGAAAATAATTATAAAAAAGTAGTTTATAAGTAGAATTACCTTTTAAAAATTTTCCAAGATCATGTAATATTACTCAGCAAATAAGTGCCATTTTGAAATTTAAAACATGATTTTTCTTAATAAAATTATTAATTATTCTGACACCTTAATAGATCTTGGTTGGATTCCACTTAATTGCCTTGGGGACAGTTAAGACACTTTGCTTCTCCAAATAGTCATAAAAAGTTAAAGATATGCAATATTCAAAGGAGTGTCTTCCACTAAAAAAAAAAAAACTGAAAGAAAACATACAAGTTTAAATCTGCTTCCAATACAATTTGTTTATGCATAATTATCAATATATGCCAAATAATTGATATAATTTATAAGTGAACATAATTTCCTATAGGAGTTGAAGTTCTGAATCATAAAGTTAAAAACTTGGTTTTAAGTAGTTTAAATTACATTGAGTAATTTTAAAAGTTTGTATATTTAAATTTTTAAAGTACAAAGGAGTTTAGAAATGTATAAGGCTGATCTGGATCCAAACTAAAAGAAAGTCTGTCCTCTTGAAATCCAATTTAATATGGGGAATTAAATTACTGACAAAAAATTTTTTTCCTGATTTTTTTTTCCTGAAGATTATTTTCAAAGAAACTATGGTATAAAGGAAAATCAAACCTTTCACTACATATTGGTAGTGGAGGGGGAAAAAGAACATCCCTTAATTTTTTGAATATACTTGAGTATCAAATTTGGAAAGAATTATTTTTGTAAAAGAGGCAGAATTGGTCTTTAGCTGCTTCAGTCCATGTCTGAATGTTTTTTCTGAAATTATGGTCCAGTCTTAGGAGAAAAATTCACAGAAAAGTCAGATTGTAGATTTCGAGAAGGAAACTCTGAGGTGGTGATTTTCTCCAAGGTCATGGTTATGAAGCTCAATGAGAGCCTGGATTGCTTCTTCCACAGATCCCAACTGAATGAGGGCCATTTTGCGATCTTTCCTGAAAATGGCATAAATATAAAAAGTGTATAGAATTATTTTTTCCTATAAATTTCCTCCCCAACCCTAGATGACTTTATTGTATGACTTAAAAATTTTGCATACCATATTAAACAAGGTTAATGTATTTCATGAAAGCACAGACTTACTGAAAGAATTTAAAAGCCTTCACTGAACATCCAGCTTCTGTGAAAAGGTTCTTCAGATCATCCATTGTAACAGAAGGGCTGTGAAAACATCACAAAGTCAACCAACTACTTTAACCCTAATGAAGCAAAGATTAACTTGCAATAGTCAAGTCTCCAGAGTATCTCACATTTTAGAGGATAAAGCCATGCAATGAAGGCATAATTTGGAACTGCCCTGAAAGATGTTTGAGGTTGACACATACATGTCCTCAAACAATGGAATTTTGCCTCGGATCTTTTGCAAAAGATGTGGGCAGGTATATAAATCTCAAGAAAGTCTTTCCATATTTATTCTTTCAAAGAGATTATTACCCATACCATTGGCTTCAGTATTTAACTCTAGTATTTACAAAGCTACTTCCCTAGTTCTGACTTTTCTACTACCATCTAGAGTTCTACATTTTTAACTGTTTTCAGGGTTATTATGCATATGTGAATGGAGCAGCTAGGCTCCAAGATGACCCTACTCTTGCTTCCTCGTATTCATGCCTTTTAATACACCCCTGCTATACTAAATAGGGATGTCCTCTATAACCTATAAGGGTATTGTAGAAATGACAACATCTTAAGCTTAGAGACACTGGTAGTTCCCTCCTTGCCGTCTCTTGAATCATAAGTTTTGGAGGAAACCATTTCATGAGGACACTTAAGCAGTCATAAGGAGAGGTCCTTGTGGCAAGCAACTGAGGCCCTTGTGTCAACAACTAGGCATGAGTGAGCCACTTTGGAAGTGGATCCTCCAGCCCCAGTTAAGCCTTCAAATGCAACCTTATGAGAGACTCCTGGCCAAAAACACCCAGCTAAGCAACTTTCTGGATTCTTGATTCATAGTGAAAGTATGAGATAACAACCATTTACTATCATGTTAAGTTTTGGGATGATCTGTTATGTAGCAGTTGATAATACAGTGTTTTATTACATGAGAGTCAAGTGACTGAGTGTAGACTCTTCCTCATGTCAAACTGCCAGCAAGGACAGCAGAACAACAGCTGACTCTGAAAGGAGACAGATCTACATTCACATTCTATTTCTCATTTACTTTATATGCCACTTTGAGGAAGTAACCTTACTTCGAAGGTTATTATGATAAACTGATTGATAGAGACAAAAAGTAGAATACAGTAGTCCCCCCATCCGCAGTTTCACTTTCTGCGGTTTCAGCTACTTGCAGATTGAAAATATTAAATGAGAAATTCCAGAAATAAACAACTAATAAGTTTTAAATTGAGCGCCATTCTGAGTACCATGATGAAATCTCCTGCTATCCTGCTCCACTGAGCCAGGGACTTAAATCATCCCTTTGAACAGCATATCCACACTGTATGCATTACCAGCCTGTCATTAGTAACCTTCTCAGTGTTCAAATGGACTACTGCAGTAGTCCAGTACTTGTGCTCAAGTCACTCTTATTTTACTTAATGATGACCCCAAAGCACAAGAGCAGTAATGTTGGCAATATGGATATGCCAAAAAAAAGCTGAAAAGTGCTTCCTTTAACTGAAAAGGTAAAAGTTCTTGACTTATAAGAGACTACAGTCACATAACTTTTATTACAGTATATTATTATAATTGTTCTATTTAATTGTGTTGTTAACCTCTTACTGTTCCTAATTTATAAATTAAACTTTAGCACCAGTATTATGTATGTATAGGAAAAATGTACTAGACTTAAGGTTCGGTGCTATCTGTAGTTTCAAGGCATTCACTGGGGGTCTTGAAACACATCCCCCATTGATAAGAAGGACTGCTGTAGTGGTTACCAGGGACTAGGGGTTAGAGGGAAATGGAGTTACTGTTTCACGTGTCTAGAGTTTCAGTTCAGGATGATGATAAAGATCTACTGATGGGCAAAGGTGATGGCTGCATAATGGGAATGTATATGCTGAACTGCACACTCAAAAATAGTTAAAATAGTAAAATTTTATGTTGTATATATTGTTATCACAATTAAAAAACGTTTAATATGGCGATTAAATGAGGTAACACATGTAAAACATCACCATAGTGCCCAGGACTTGGTAGACGGGTTCCAAAAATATTCTTTCTCTCTTCTATCTATATGTCCTAAGCATGTTGTAACAAGGGACCAGCTCCTGGACAATGTATTACATTTACAAGGTAACAATGAGAGGAGCCTGCCTTACTATCTAAATATGCTGCCCCTCTGACTCCATAGTGATGAGTTGCTAAATTTCTAGATCCACATAACCTAGATTTTTTTCCTTAAGTAGCTCCCCAGTTTCCTAGATGGCATGAGGTTTGAGCCGTTACTCAATTCAGATTCAAGGTTTCTCCGCGCAGTCTAAATGAAGACTAGATGGGAGCCTTAGTATTTAACGCTATTATGAATAATTATTTTCTATAACTATTCATCTCCTACTCTCATTCTCAGTAATATTTCAGAACTTAACCATTCCCCATTCCCTCAGTCTTTAGATTTCCACACACATGCATCCATACAACCATACCCCAGAGCTTTTATCCGTCCCTTTCCAAAGCTTATTTTCCTTCATATATTAGATTTACACTAAACCGCCATCTTCGTAGATCAAGAATTTCAAGAATTAGAGCGGAGGTTGCCAGATGTTTTCTAATATGAGCCACACAGTAAATATCTTAGGTCTTGATAACCACAACAGTCACTGCTGCTGTAGCTTAAATGAATGAGTATGGTTATGTTCCACGGAACTTTAGTTATGGATGGTGAAGTTTGAATTTTGTATAATTTTCTCAAACTACAAAATAATTTTCTTTTGCTTTTCTTCAACTATTTGAAAATGTAAAAATCAATCTTAGTTCATGGGCTATATAAAAACAAATGATTTTCACCCAGCTCTTTGGTCTGCTGTTCCTGGAGTTAGAAGATTACTAAAGAACAAGTCTGCTACAACACTGGTTAATACAGAGTAGCCACACACACACAAAAAATCATTTTTAGCTATTAAGTAATTTACATATGGGTTGGAAAGTTGTAGATGAAAAAATAAAGAATATTCTCTTTCTTTTTTTTTTTAAACCAAATTCTTAAATTATTTGATTTTGCTATGTTGGTTACTTAAGAGTCTTTACCTCTATACAAAGGGATGAACAAGTATGTATCAATGGAATATTTCTGCATAAACTTATTTTTATGCCCTTTTATAACTGAAAGGTAACTAGTTGCTAATTTTCTATTTTAAAAGAAAATTTTAAACATTGCTATCTTTTACTTTGCAGTGTATGGCTGGAAATATAACCTTCTTGAGATATAATAGCAATGAATGATCTCATAAGAAAGTCATTAGGACAACTGCTACATCGTAATAATTTCAGAGTTTTTACCTCTCCTAAAACATATACTGTAAATTATTAATTATCTAAATGAATAGAACTAATTAGGTACATACGGGATGTTGGAAAGATGCAGAGTGGCTGACGGTGGAAAAATATTCTGGAAGTTTTTAGAGCCAGGCTTTTTAAAGCGATGCAAAGGACTATTGCTAAAATCCTTAGTCAGACCTTGGTCTTCTTGTCCCTCTCGAGGAAGCTGAACTGTTTGATGTTTGGACAGTGTAGCACGAAGCACTTTTCCATAAAGTCTCTGACCACTCAGATGGTTCATTGCTGGTGCACAGAAGGAGAAAAAGGACAGTTTGGGTAATAAGACAGAATCTCTGTAAAATTTGTCTAAATTATAAATTATTTTTAGTCATTTAAAATTATATTGTCGATTTAAGTGGTTAAAATGGTTTTAAATTTAAAAATTCTCATATACGGAATATGGTAAATGATTTATTTCACCATAATGGAAGACAAGGAATCAAAATAAATAAACAAATAAATTAAAACAAAAACAAAAACAAAGCAACTATCTTCCTAGCATAGTGCTAGGAATTTCCAGACTGCCTAGAACATATAACAAGTGCTCAGGAAATGATTATTGAACAAATTAATCTTAAGCAAAGTATTTTTTTTTTTTAAAGAATCTGAGTAGTAACATTTTAACAGCCACTATGACAATGATCAATGAGGCTGTGAAATGACACTTTCTTGTGCCATCATTATGAAGTTTGCCCAAACTTTTATGCCATGCAACAGTTCTAGAAAACTTAATTTGGAAGGAAAACAAGTAAATAAAATAAAACAGAATAAATGAGTCAAAGTTCTAAATAGCAATAATATGTTCAAATAGATAAATCAATTTCAGACTTCAAAGAACATTAAATGCCTTTAATCTTTAAATATAAGCAGGTCCAAATAATATGAAGACATCAGCATAAAGAGTTACTCTTCAGTAAAAGTATATTCCTACTATCTGTAAGTTTGTTTATTTTATAGAAAAATTCATATACAAAAAGGGGAGGGGGTTATTATTAGTACTAATAACCATTAGTACCTAGCTGAGCTTGATTTGCATCTGCCATCTGAACCAAGGCATTTTCTTTCTTATTAAACATAATCTTCACTCGATGTACATCACCATACACTCCTAATTAAAAAGACAAAAGTTTTTAATATCTGACTACAAAATATTCAATTAATTTTACTACTATATTTAAAGAAAGTTTCTTTTCTCATATTATATATATTCCCTAGGCAATTTCATACATATGCTCCCAAACACATCTCTCTTCTATGTTCCAGATCTCCCCTTTCCCCTTTCCACATCCAGTGTTCATAAACTCTGTTGACAAATGTTATCATCATCAACATACTTGTTCCAGTCAGAGATCTGGGATTCATCTTTAGAATTCCTTTCCTTAAATTCATACATCCAATCAATCACCAGCGCCCATTGATTCTATGGCCTAAATATCTCTTACATTTGCCCACTTCTTCGCAACCTCATTAACTATCAAAACTATCACTTTCACATCCAGACTATCATGTCAGCCTCCTAATTGATATTATTACATCCAATTTTTCTACAATAGTGTTCCTGATAGTGGGTCCTATCTCTCAAGGCCAGGGAAAATGACTCATTGGGGTATGAGAGGAAAACAATAAAACTCTTATTTGCACTGATTTGTTTATATAAAACCAATATGAAAAACTTTTACTCATTTTTAATATAAGATAAAATTATAGGCAGAGGAGTCTACAATATCAAGGGTATTCTCTCACTTTTTTTCATTCAGTGTATTAAAATATATTGCACTATTGCACTTTTTTTGCTACAGGATATCACCAATATTACAAAAATAAGACCCTTAAGTAGTAGCATCATTACCATACTTTGTAATACGATGAGAGAATAACTGAAAACCTTCAAAGCACTCAAAGAGTACTCTTTATCTCATGGGCAAGCACTTAAGAGCGAATGAACTTAGAGATGAATGATATTTTCAAAATATAAAAGAAAAAGATAAGTATTCCAAATTTGCTGTCCTTTTCAGAAATGACAAATGGTTGAAATATACATTATTTAAAAAATAACATAATTTGTTCAAGCTGAGGGTGATATTTTTAAAAATAAGTGAGAAATTAACTACTTTTAGAAAGAAATGTGCTTTGGCTATTAAAAAGACATTTGAAAATGTATCATTAATACATGATTTTATTACTAAAAATTACAGAAATGTGTCATGAATATAAATTTTATGGTTACTGCAAAAGAGTGTGGAGGATAACTGTGGGGTGATGGAATGTTCTAAAATTGGACTTCAGGTTTATGGCCATGCTACCCTGAACAAGCTAAGAAGCAGGGTCGGGCCTGGTTAGTACTTAGATGAGAGACCACCTATGAAGACCAGGTGCTATAGGTGTAAAAACTAAAAAAAAAATAAGGGATTGTAAACTGACAAGGTCCTTGTAATCTATAAGGTCAACCAAGGGTTACCTTGCCTAAAAAAAAACCTGTACTTCAGTAATTAATAATGGTTACACAGCACTGTAAATGTACTAACAATCATGGAGCTGTATACCTAAAGCAGGTAAGCTGTGTGGCTATAAATTATACTTCAAAAACGCTGTTTAAAAAACCTACTACCCACTCAAAAAATCTGAACAATTTTCCATGGTATTAAAAATTCTTCCCTGTGAAAGTGAGTTTTAACCCCATTTGTTAAAAGTATTCTGATGTATTTAAGATCAACTAATCTAACAAGAGGAAAAACAGAACTTTTCTAAGTACACCAAAAATTAGTGGATTAGACTGAAAAATTAGCATCATAATTAATTAGGTACAGTAACAGTGAAACCTTTCCATTTATAGTGTATATGTTTATGAGGTATCTTTTTCATTTATGACAACCATTAAGATAAAGTACTAAAATAAAGCGATTTTAGAATCAGACCCTGGAATACTGAATCAAAATAAAAAAGATTCTGAAAATAATGAAGCATATTAAATCACATTTTTCACTAAATATTAATAGTTTTTACAAGTTTCATTAATAAAAATCTTTAAATATTAAATATTGCTTATTTCATTGCTCACGTATTTGTACATATTATACTACATATAATGAATATAGTAAAAGATGGGTAAAGTTTATGAATAATTAATCATATATAAATTAGGAGTATGTGCTATTTTTTTTTTTAACAGAGAAGAACACTGTTACAAAGTTTGGAGATTTATTCGTAAAACCTGAATCTTGTTATGCCTCTGTTCTGCTTAAAACTATTCAATGATTTCCCACTGTTCCTAGGTTAAAGCCAAGCTCCACTATTTAGCTTACAAAGCACTGCAGGACGTTGTCCCTATCCATCTGTGCAGCTTCAACATGTCTTTCCCTTACACTCCCCATTGGGCTTCCTTCACTTCCATGTTCCAGAAGCTCTCTGTCACTGCTGTTATCTGTGAAAGAACATGCACCCTCCCTTTTATGCCTGGCTAACGCTTACTCATTTTTCACATGTCAGCTTAACTTTCTTTTCTCTTGGTACATCATCTTCAATTCCCTCAGCTAGGTTAAGCTTCCCAGCTACATGCTCCCATTATGATCACTATTTCTTTCCTTTTTTAATAAAATTTTATTGTATTATAATTACTAAGTCTTATTTGCTACTCTAACTTCAATATCAAACACACTACTTGGCACATAGAGATAGTCAATAAATATTACTGAATAATGAAATGTGTTCAATCCACGTCACAGATAATATCAAAAATAACTTACCAAATAGGATAAAAAGCCCATGTGGTGTGATCAGCTGAAAAGGATAACACAAAATATAAGTGTTTAATTTAAATAAAAATGTTATATAAGTTTACTTGTAATATGACAGTTGACTTTGTTTAAAGTGGTTATTTTACATGCTTCCTCTACATACATTAGTGATAAATTTTAATAAAAATGCTTAAAACAAACAAATATTTTTATTTGATTATAACACTAGATCCATCAGAACTGACTATACAGACCTCCTCCTGAAAGACTTATTTATAATGCTTTTCAACTCACATCAGGATTGAGATTGGTGACAAGCAGAACAGAATTCCCTGGTATACCACTAGCCCCAGGAATGGCCATCCTTCCAGTGACAGCAGAGGAGGTGATTGTGAGAGGACCAAGAGCTCCAGGAACAGCTGGGACTGACAGACCTTTTAAAAACATCAAAAGCATTTCATAGTCTAGTCATCTGGGGAATTATAATGCTTGATATAACTTAAGTAAATAACTGAAGAAAAAAGCAAAAACATAGAAGAAAATGTGTCAAAACTACAATAAAAATATGAAGGCCAATCTTCTGCCCAACAGAGTCTGTCTGGAAGTCAAGTTCCTTATTCTTTGACATCACACTCAGTATTCTATTATTTATATAGCATTTTGCAAAGTGACTGAATTCACTGGTCTTAAAAAGCCATTAGGCTTTTCAGAGGGTCTATCAACTACAAGTACTTCCTCCTTCTTTAAATAGATATATCCCAGCACATTTCTATAAAGATAATTTTTATACTGACTTCTACCAGAAAATTTGAGACATATTTTTAAAAAGTCTTTGAGCAGAAGTCACAAATAGAAGTCACAAATTAACACACACAAAAACAAAAAAAAAAAAGGTAGATACAGCATGTTCTTAAACTGGGCTGTGGTAATGGCTACACAACTCTACATTTGCTAAATGTCACTGAATTGTAGACCTAAAACAGGTGAATTGTATACATGCAGAATGTATGACATTATGTATGGGAAAAGTATTTTGTAACCTTGTAAAGTGCTATATAAATATTATTACCAACAGCAATAGATTTTATAGAATTATTTGTAAATACAAGGAAGCTGTTATCATACAATGAGCCACTTCTATGGCTGAAAAACACAATACTTGCATTGTAAATCCTTCCAATACGGTTAACATTTTTCATCTTGATAAATTCCTAGAAAATATAGAGCATCATAAAAAATCTTTTCAAATTCAACTTTAAAAGAGTTACCTGTAGCTTGTGGAAATCCAATGGCTGGGGCAAATCCAGCAGCCCCTGCATATGGTGAGGAAATTATACCTGGTGCACCTAATGGAGAAAGAAAAGCTAAAATAAATTTACCGTCTACAAATGGTTATCGAAGCAAATAAAATGGCTCTATCAGGGTATATTATTGATAAAGAGATTCTGTTAAGTAAAAATTGTTCAACAGATGATCCTTAATAAGTATAGCACTTCCAGAGGCTAAACACCCTTTCAATTAGCTTCAAGGTTCAAGAGAATAGCTTAGCTGTTATTTAGTCTTGAGTGATTAGTTTGTTATTCAGTTGTTATTTAGGTTGAGATTGTTGCCCTTATTTAGAGCATTACTTCTATGTGAAAATCATCAAATACTTATTAAACTGTAATGTATCTATCAGGTACTGCACTGATAAAAAGAAATACGAAATAAAAATCCTTGCCTTTGAGAGGTTTACAAACTAAAAGTATGAATTACAGAAGATTCACATGCTGAGATGATCTAGTAATTTAAATACAAATGTACTTCAAGTACTCTAAAGGGATCGCAGAGAATTCACTGTGATTGGAGAAGGTTTCTTGGGAGGTAAAACTAGCTAAACAACATGTAATTGAAAAGCACAGTGTTTAGTGTATACAAGATGCTAAACAAATGCTGGCATTCTTCCCTTTCCTTTTAGAATCCTGGTAACTATGCACCATCAACAAAAACAGGAGTTAGTTTCAATGGAGGAGTCAGTACTAACAGGAAAACAATTTGGTTTTGGACATGTCAAAGTGGAGGTAATGATAAGGCATTCAGATGGAAATGCCCACAAATGAAAATAAGGGGGCAAACTCAGAATAACTATTATAAAACAGAGATTTGTAAACCATCTATGTAGAAACAAATATGAAAGCCATATGAATGAGAGCTCCACTCAAAAGGGCATATGACAAAAGAGAACTAAAAATAAAACCTAGGAGTATTAGGACACGAGTAGTAGAGGAAGGAAGAGGAACATTCTAAGGAAAATAGAAAAGAGAACAGCCTTAGAAATAGAAAAAAAAAATAGTGAATTCTAGTCCTTCAGGATTTAGAGGAACAAAGGTTGGGGTAACAGAGGTCAAAGAGAATAAGAAATGCAAACAGAAAAAAATAGTTTTAGAGCAATAGTGAGAAGTCAGATTGTAAGAGTCAAGGGATAGGTTTTTAGTTTTTGTTTTTTAGTGACAGGGTGATGAGCTTATTTATAGGAAGTATGTAGGCTGTATTTTCCAGAGAAATTAAAGATCATAAGTTTACTCTTTTAATTAAAGAGAATTACCTAAAAGAATTTGTTAAATATATAGCTGTGATTTATTAAAATAATTCAAGAAAATATAGTCATTAAGACTTCGGGGATAGAGCTAGCAAGAGAACTGAGGATACGAAACAAACAAACAAACAAACAACAAACAAACAAAAAACCTGACAATAACTGCTGAACTAAGAAGGGAAACACATTTTCATTGAAAGCATATTATGAACCAAGCATTCTTCTAGTGCTGAAGAAGCTTTGAACAAAGGTGACAAGAATCTGTGTTAAACTTACATTCAAATAGACTGAACACCACAGGTAAAATGATTCATTTCTATAATAGAAATAACTTTATTTAAGGTATAAAGGAAGACAATAAAGAAGTTTCAATATGTATATGATTAATTATAAAACTATACACTTGGAAGTTAAACATAAGAGATATGGTAGATTGTATTGCCAAGTATTCACTTGCCCCTTCCATAAATCTCTGGCCAGCCATGTGACCTGCAGTTCCTCCTATGGGACAAACATAATTTCTATGCAATTCCCCCTGCACTTGATCATGTCAGGAATACACAGACATGCTGCCTCTATATAGAAGCTTTAAGAGGCATTATCACTTTACACCAGCTCTTATTTTTAAGAATGCCATGTGTCCAATGGAGTAATATCTTCAGCCTGGGCCCCAGATTACAAAGACATACGAATTAAGGTTGCAAAAGCAGATTCACAGCTGTTTCTAAGTTGTTAGTGCTGTGAAAGAAATAAATGTTAATTTCTGCAAACCACTGAGATTTGAGGGGAGGGCAAGGGAGGTACTTTTTAAACACAACAAAGAAACTAATATGGATGGCTATGGACAGGGATATGAGGCAGTAGGTTTGAGGGAAATGAGATAACTATCACAGACCATTCAATAGTGATAAATATAAGAAGTTGCAAACAACTACCAGAGCCAAATTTTAAATAACTGTTTCCAAGTAGAATATAATGATTAATAAGAACATTTGTTAAAATTTGATAAAAGAATCAAATTTGTTAAAATTTGATAAAAGAATCAAATTTTAATTTAAAAAAATCAAGTTTTAATAAATCTATGTTCCTCGAAAAGGCAGAAACAGAAGCATGTTAGCAAAGTAACCTATTAGACAATGGGTTAGTATCTTTATGAAAAGTTTATATAAACCTTTAGGAAAATGGTTTAAGATCTGAATGCTAAGAATAGATATTTTACATTTGGAAAATATACCAACATAATAGCAACTAAGGAAATATAAATTAATAGATAACATTTTTACTTATGAAATCAGTGAATGAGTGTTATTTATAACAGAAAAACTGAAAGAAACAAGTTTAATGTCAAAGCTGGAGAAGATTAAATAAATTATACTGAGTCACTAGACAAAATAGAGTCATTTAAAATATTAGAGTGTGTACTATAAAAAATATAGCACAACTATAATTATTTTTTTTTAAATGTGAATATAGTAGCAGATTATATATAGATCAACCTTACCACAGAAAATGTCTAATGAAAGAGTAAAAAGACCTTCAATAAATCTAACAGCTAACAGTATGATAAGAAATAATCAGGACAAAAATCTAACTGTGAAGCTGAGCTTTGGTCTTGGCAGCCCCAAGGGGTAGTAGAAAAGATGAGAATTCCAGGGTTAACCCAAGGAAAGTCGTCAATAGAAGAGCTTCACAACATTAACTAAAACACTGATCTATAGAAGTGTAAGCCTAAAATAACCCACCCTACTTTCCCATTCCTCCTATCCTCAGAAGACTACAAGGAAAGCCACCTACATGTCTAGCAGAGAAGAAACAAAAACATTCCTGAAAAATTCTAACTAAAAGCAAGCTTTCATACAGTTTTGCAATCCAAATTCATATTTCTTAGGTGTCTGAAGGAAAATTAATAAAGTTGTAGCATTAGATAGAAATGGTCCCAAACACAGACCTTTAATGTTCCAAACAAGCAAATTTTCTCTGAAGGAACAAATCACCTTGATCCTAATTCTCAAGAATTCTCACAATTAATTCTCCAAGTAAAATGCATAACTCATCAAAATAAAAAAGTAAAGAAAGAATAGTAATTAATACCTATCACAGAAAGACAACTGCAAATATTACCAGATGAAGATTTAAACAGCATGTTTGAAGAAATAAAGACATCCCAAGAAATATATGTAGGACAGGAGATACTTTTTAAAATAAAGGACAAAATAAAGTTTCTAGAAATGTAAAACAATTAAGATAAAGAATTAGAAAATATGAAAGTCTGGGACACTCAGAATAGAATAAGAGGGTATAACGGGTTTAATCAAAGTTCCAGAAAGTAAGAAATAATGGGAAAGGTAAATATAAGAAAAGATAATTTCTAGAATCCCTCCCCCCAAAAAACAACAACAAAAAAAGACAATTCACCAAATTAAGAAGCCAAATGAGCTCCAATAAGAACAAATCATACTGCAACTACAAAACATCACAGAGGAAGAAAATATCTAAGGAACAGCCTGAGGGAAAAGAACCATAGTTGGGTTTCCAGCTGACTTTTTATGAGGAACAATGAAAACCAAAGTACTGTGGAATAATTTCTTTAATATATTAAAAGAAAAATACCTATCAACCGAGAACTCCAAATTAAGCAAAAATGTCTTTTAAAATTGACAAAATAAAGACATATTTTGAACAAATAACACCTTCAAATATGTCACCATGAACTTCCCGAAGTGAACACTAAAGGATGTTCTTTAGACAGAAGGTAAATGATCCCAGATGGAAAGAAGAAATGAAAAGTCTAAAGAGTTATATATGGTTTAATCTAAATGAATATTGATTGAATAAAGCAATAACAACAAATTGCCAAGTTAAAATAAAATAAAATTTCAAACATAATGATATCAGTTTGGAGGAGGTAAAAGAAGGAAAAAGGAGTTAAAGTATCCTCAAGTTCTCGTGTTGTAAAAGGAAAGAATACACTATCAATTAACTTTCGATTTGGGAAAATAAGTATAAAACTTAAAAATCCTATATGAAAATACAAAAGAGTGTTAAACTTCAAAACCTGTAGTTAGAAAAACAAAATAATATATAAACATTAATTCAACAAATTTTTTTGAGTGCCTATTTTGTGTCAGGCACAAACATCACAGCAAAGTTAAAAACCTACCTGGTGAACTTAATTCTAGTGATGAAAACAGAATAAAGAATAAACATAGTAAATAAGTTAACTGCACAGATAAATACTAATAAAAAAAAGAAGAACAGAAGAATCAGGAATACTGAAGAAGGTCTGGTTAGCATAGGTCAAAGAAGGCAGCATGAACAAAGTCTGAGGGTATATGGAAAAAAGCACTCCAGGCAGAAGGAATAACTGATGGAACAATGTGAACGTGGAACATACCTAACATGTTCTAGAAACAGGAGGGATGTTAGTTTGGTGTGCAGAAGTAGCAAGGAGGGAACATCATTGGAGATATATCAAAAAGTAAAACTGGAGTGGATAGTATAAGATCTGGTAATTCAATATAAGGATGCGGTCATTTACTCTGAAAGAAAACGAGACCCTTTGGAGGGTTATTTAGGTGGAAAAGATGGCTTATTTTTCTTTTCTAATATACATACAATAAACTATAACATATAAAAGGTGCTATGAAGAGTTCTGATGTATATCTAAAACATGTGAAACTATCATCAAAATCAAGAAAACAAGTATTTTCATCATCTCGAAAATTTCCTTGTGTCCCTTTGCAACCCATCTCTCTCCAAACCCTCTCCTCAGGCAACCACGGACCTGCTTTCTATCACTATAGATTAGTTTACATTTAACAGAATTATATATAAACAGAATCATACATTTTTTGTCTGGTTTCTTTCATTCATAACGTTTTGGTCTAGCTTCTTTCATTCAGGATAATCCTGTTGTCCTATTAATTTATTCCTATTTATTGCTGAGTAGTATTTCATCACATGGATGTACTACATTTTGCTTATCTATCCACCTATAGCAGAATGTCTAGATTTTTATCATTACAGATAAAATACTATGTACATTTGTGTACATGTATTTCTGTGAACATAAGCTTTTGTTCTCTTGGGTAAATGACCAGGAAGAATGACCGAGTCATATTGTAGGCGTGCACAGAACTTTTAAAGAAACTGCCAAACTCTTTTCCAAAGTGGTTGTACCTAAATTTTATATTGTCACCATCACAGTATGCTAGTGAAAAATGTTTTACATCCTTGGTACAGTAAGCCTTTTTAAGTTGAGCTATTCTAATGAGCATGTAGTAATGTTATAATTTTAATTTCCATTTTCCCAGTAACTATAGAGATGTTGAGCACCTTTCCATGTGCTTATTGCCAGTCATACACCATCTTTTGTAAAATAACTTTTGCCCATGTTTTATTAGTTTATTACTGAGTTCTTTGTAGCCTGCTTTTTGGTTTTCTTGATGGTATCTTTCAAGCAGTAAAACTTTTAAAGTTTGGTGGAGGATACATAAATTATTTCCTTTTATGGGTTGCGCCTTTTGTATCCTAAGAAACTTTTTTTCATATCATTAGGTTGCAAAGATTTTCTCCTGCATTTTCTTCTAGAAATTTTACAGGTTTAAGTTTTACATAGATGTCTAAGATCCATTTCAAGTTAACCAGTCAATATAGTGTGAAATACAGATCAATCTTTATTTTTTTCCCCCAATATGGATATCCACCTGCCCCACTTGTTTAAAGATTTCCTTTTCCCTATTGAATTTTACATTGGCTCTTTTGTTGAAAATCAACTGAATACTTATGTGTGGGTCTACTTCTACACTCTCTATTCTGCCCCATTAATCTATCTATCCCTTCAATGCTACCAAACTGGCTTGATTACTGTAGCTTTATATTAAACCTTGCAATTAGAAAAATTTTTAATTCTTTTTAATATTCTAGATACTTTTCTTCTCATTTCTAAATACATTTTAGAAGTTCAGTGGATCTTACTAAAGAAAAAGAAATTAAGAGTTTTAGAAAAAGAAATATGTAGTTTATCAAGGATGCTGAATATGAAATTAAGAAACACTACATTTCTACATTAGCAATAGTTAGAAAACAAAATAACAACGATAGCTAAAACTTACATTGCACTTATGACATGTACTATCTATATTCTTTATGTACGTTAGCACATTTATGTTCATCACAACTCTACCGGTTAAGTACTGTTATGCTCATTCCACATATAAAGAAACAAAAGTGCAGAGCAGTTAAGCAATTTGCCCAAGGTTACACAGATCATGAATAGTAGTTCTACAATTAGAATCTTAAAGGTATGATTCTTCAGAATGAATCTAACAAAACATGCAAGCCTTTATGGAGAAGTTACCAAACTTTACTGAAAGACATTATAGAACACCCAAATGAATGGAGATGTACAATGTTCAAAGACTGGATGACTCCACTGTAAAGAAGTCAATTACCCTCTAAGTGATTTATAAAGCCAATGTAATCCAATCAAAACCCCATTAGCTTTTTTTTTTTCAAGATTTGACAAGCTGATCCTAAAATTCATGTGTAAATATTCAAGAATTGCCAAGATACTCTTGAGGAATCAGATACTGAGATTTGTGGTCATGAGAAAAAGAAAGACAAACAGACCAATGAAACAATGCCTAGAAACTATTAAAGCAAATCTTAAGATCAAGTTTTAATAATGTGTTAAAAAATCTGAAACCACTTTAGTGTATTATAGAAATTGAGCAAATAAGTAAATATGTTGAGGCTAATGCAAACCAGATTTCTCATTCTTGAAGAAAGAAGTTACCAATATGAAAAAGGTACTGGACTGGAATTGGGGGTATCAGTTAAAACTTGTGGCTTTTAAACAAGTACACAGAGGAAAATATATTTATGAAATATACATACATATATATCCATCCTAGTCATGTCTATTTAAAGTGACTATAAGCAATGATCTCCTGTTAGCAATAAGAACATCTAATGCCTACATACTGATAGCCAAATACCATTTCCCACTAAAAGGAACTAGGGCTTATTCTGCAGTGCAAAAGCAGGGAACGTAAAGAAAATCTGAAATATCTTCTACCAGAAAGTAAGGCAGTGCTCAAATGATGATAGAGACATTTCAAAAGGCCGCAGAAACCAGTGAGTAAGAGCTCCCACTGGCCGAATCTGGGACAGTTTGAGCATAAGGTGAAAAATGTTAGTACAAAAATTATAACCCACAGAATAAAATAAGAATCCATATGGATATAAAAAATAGATGAATAAAACAAGTAGTAAATAAGCCATAGAGATCTAATGTATGCAGTACAGTGAACTGACAGCAATACTATAATTATGTACTGTGCTAAATGCCTATATCAGCAATCATAATATATAAATATATAAATTTATATATTATATAAATATATATGATATATAAAATATATGATATATATTTTTATATGATATATAAAAATATATCATAATATATAAATATATAATATATAAATTATCAAAGTAACATATTTACAGTTATATGTTAAATTATCTATACTACACATGAAAATAATAAATGAAGTGGTAAGAAAAAGTCCTTTATAATAAAATCCCAGCTAATAAATGTAGAAGGAATGATGGAATAGGCATATCTCCATATGGCAACCATCACAGTAACAACTAATTTCAGCAATGGATGCTAAAACTAAAGGGTGAAAAGTAATAAGCGACAGGATATTTATATACTCCCAACCCATTTCCCTAAAAATTAATTTCAAAGAGAAAAACATAACTTTACTGGAAGAAACTTGGCAGAAATTACTTTAATAAGTGATTGTAGGAGGTTCAGAATGAATCACCAGAAGTTGTGTCTCTCTGGTATCCAGATATATTTGAGCTAAAGGCAACAAGACCCTGCAGGCTTAAGAGAAATTTCTGCCCCCATTTAACTATCTAGAAGAATTTAAATTAGAGGTTTTGCCCATAGTAAGAGTTATCACCAGCAATAACTTTTATGATCTATTTGGCAGGGAAAACTACTAATCACTGAACATCTGCTCTTCTTATTGTCCTGCAATCACTTTCCACTCCTCTGAAGCCCCAAGGCACATCACCTTGTCCTTAGCTCAGAATGTCATATACACTTCATTTTCCCTTTGTCTTGAACCTCTCATGTATTTGAGGGGATGGAGTTCTCTGACTTTCCCAGATATATGGGGTTCCCATGTGTACATACATAATTAAATTTGCTTATTTTCTCTTGTTAATCTTTCTCGTGCAGATTTAATCACTAGATCAGCTGAAAGTTTCTTCCTCTCCCATGTGATTAAAGTTAATATCACCAGGAATGGGATAAACTGGCATCATGTGTCTCCTGATGTAATAAAGTATGAAAAGATACAATATTATTCAGCCAAAAAACGAGGCACTCACACTGAGACATTCTATACTACACCTGAACTCTTAAAGAAATGCAAAGGTCATGAAAGACAAAGAATGAAGAAATGTTCCAAATGAAAGGACTCTAAAGAGACATGACAAATAAATTAGCCTCATACTGGTTTGGATCTTTTCCAGAAAAAATTCTCTTATAAAGAACATTATATTCGCAACTGGTGAAATTTAAAAAGATCTATGGATTAGATAACAATATTATAGGAATGTTAATTTACTGATTTTGATAACTGAACTGTGTTTAGGTAAGAATGTCTTTGTTCTTAGAACATATACAATGAGTATTTAGAAGTAATGGGCATCATGTCTGCAATTTACTCTCTAGTGATTCAGGGGGAAAAAAACTATATACATACATACACATAAGCAGGGAGATAATAAAGTAAATGTGGCCTGATGTTAATAACTGGGGAATATGAATGAAAGATATAGAATAGAAAAAAAATTCTTTTTACTATTCTTGCAACTTAAATTATTTCAAAATAAAGTTACTAAAGTACTATAAACTTTAGAATATAAGTACATATCTTTATGATGCTGGGTAACAAAGGATTTCTTAACAAGACACAAAATCACAAATATAAAGAAAATTGTTAATAAATTCGACTACATAAAAATACCATGAAACCAAAAATGAGAGAACACATATAATCAACACTTAACTAACAAATGACTAGTGTCTGGGCTACCTAAAGAATTCCTAGAAATAAATAAGAAAAAGCAAGAAATCAAACAGAAATATAAGCAAAAGTGTTGAACAGAAAATTCATAAAATGGCCAATAAACAAATAAAAATATGTTCAACCTTGCTGGTAATCAGGAAAATTTCACAGCATCATTGTTCATAATGGCCTCAAACTAAAATAACCCAAAATGTCTATCAACAGTAGAATGGATAAACAAACTGTAGTATATTCACACAATAGGAATCCATACACTTGGCCATACCGAGAATGAATAAGCAACAGACACATATGTGAATATGAATGAATCTCAAGTCACAAAATAAACAGTATGATTCATTTACATAAAGTACATAAAGTTCTAAATATAGGAGGAAAATTTTTTAAATTAGCACTTACGACCACATGAGTGGTAAAAAAAAAAATAACGAAAGAAAAGCTGAAAAGCAAAAGAATGAATTATCATTGAATTTGAGACTATGGTTGGTTATCTTCAGGAGAGCAGGAGAACAATCAATGCGAGGGGTACAAAGAGTGCTTCTTAAGTATGTGTAATAGTTTATTTCTTAACCTAGGTGGTAATTACATGGGTATTAAAAATATATTTACATGTTTTACAAGCTTTTCTGTAAGTATAATATATATCACTAAAAAGAGAGACAGAATGCTTAAACTTAACCCTGGGAACTTTAACAGAAATTTTTAAAAGGAGAAAGAACCAGCCACCCAAGTATGAAAAAAAGTTAGGAGAGTATGGTGTCTCAGAAGCCAAGAGAAAAAAAGAGGGAAGAGTAAAGTGTCAAATATTAGTGAGAGGCAGAGTAAACTTTCACACAATGCAAAAAAGTTTTGTTCTCTGATGAAATGACTTATCTTAGGATGTACACATTACTTTGCAATGACTAAGGCTTTATTAATACAATGAAAAAGGATGTTAACATTTCGATATTTTATATTCAGAAACCAAAATTCTTAATTATATTTTTCATATGTCCTCCCACTATGCAGAAATATTGATTACATCAACAGTATTCAATTACTGGAATAAGTGCAGTTCTGCATTTGACAATCAAGTTTTGGCAAATGTGAACGACAGTCCCAATTTCTATCATGTGTTATAGAAAACAATATTTACAAAGACCTTTGGCTCTGGAAAATCAGGACACATAAGTAGGGGCTGGTAAGAAATATAAGAAAACAAAAAAATTTGGTAAGACCAAAACAGAAACTTTAAACAATTTTAGGAACGTGAACTGAACTTGATATTTTCAGTTGTAAATAACAAGCTGTTACTTTAAAATAAGTTACAAACTATTTTCTAGAAAATTCTGGACAACCATTAGCTAAGGATTCTTTCTTCTTACCCGTTAAATGGAGATGGACTAAATATCACTTTAAGGTGTCATTTGGGAAAGAAAAATAAATCACAAAAAGTAATACAATTTAATACTTTAAATACAAACCACACTTTTGAGAGCCGCCAAAACTAAAAAGCAGCATACGGTGTTAACTCTATTAATGATATATTCAATTGGGCCATCCATTGCTTTTTTCCTTGGACATAAAACAATTTTATTCAAAAAGTTTTGTTAACTATATTGAGAACTAGTTTTAAATAAAAAGCTCTTGAAAGTGATATTTGCAAAGACAATTCACAAGACTGCATTTTTATTAATGCAAAAATGCAACTTCCCACAAAATTAAGGTAAAGATTGACATTCTGATGTTTAAAAAACAAAACAAAATGAAACAAATCCTCTTCTTTGAATAAATGAAGAACATACCAATTTAGGTTCTTGTTTTAAATATCACTATTTAAAAATGGAAAAGTATTTCTCTCAAGAGCACTTATGCCAATATTCTATTGGCTATAAACCAACATATTTAAACCAATGTTAATATGTAAAATACTATCGATTTGAAGCAAATGGTTGTATGGCTTATAAAGAATGAGTAATATTAATGTTAGAAAATAAATTTGTAACTTTTATGTGTTTTGCCAACTAACAGAATCTACTAAGATTTAATTAATAGACAGATTTTGTTCTATGATTCTTGCTTCCCTTTAAAAATCCTTAGGTTCTAAGAAGAAAAAGGCTAACTGATATAACATGGATTAATAAATGAAATTTACAACTTCAGCAAACTTGCTTTGTGACCCAAAACAGAACTACTCACCAAAAGCAGCAGCCATAGGGGGTTCAAGGGATGGATGGCCATCACCAGTAGGAAGGTCTAAGCGAGTGAAGTCTCTGCTTTTGTCATTATTATATTTCACATTAAGGCTGGTGAGCTTGGAGAAGTCAATACGCAGAGTGCAGCATGCATTATAGATATTCTGGCCATCCAGAGCCTAAAGCATGTAAGAAAGGGACTGATGTTTTGCAAGACAAAAACACTGATAAATCAAGTAGCCTCTACTTTGACACAGGTATAAAGCAGAGAGCACTGGAACAAAAGCCAAAGACCTTTATGTAATTTTAATCCTGTTACTATGTGCGCCTAAGAGAGAAAAAGAAAATTTCTCTCAGTTTTTTCATCTGAAAATAAGATTAATAATCCCTATCTTGTCTCTGGTAAGATCAAAGCAAAGAGGAGAAAGGTAAAAGCTTGGAAAACTATTATACATTCCTGTATATTGTACTATTATTTTATTTTGTCCACAGAAAATGTTTAAAGATATTTTAATTTCACATTTTCTCTTAATTCTTTTTAGTATAGTTTATATAAGTTAAGATGAAATAAAGCCTTTGAAAATGGTACTTGTCAAAACAATATATGAAATACTATCTACCATTTTTTTCTCTTGTAAATTTATTTTTTTAATACTTTGAATAATAAGCTGAGGGAAATATGGAGTCAGTTCTGATAAAAGACAAATGATCTTCACAATAAAAAAAATTTACCAAAAGGATACTCGTAGCCACTTACAACTTCCACAAATGCTCACATTTATAAAAACAGTTACAGAAACAAGACACATAAAAATAAAACAAAAATATACAAATACACAAAAACTCCTAATTTATAATGGTTATTGACCAGTATGCTATCATAAAGGTACAAAATAATACACTCAGGTAGAGGGTACAGCATATATAAAGGCTACAGTCCTACGCAGCAGCCAGACACTTTTGTGGTATACAAAAGTACTGCAAACCTGAGTCCCTCTCTTAAAAAAAAAATTAGAAATAATTCAAATATCGACACAAGACAGAATTTGGGTTAGGGAGAGATCTCAATAGGAAATGGGTCAAATATAACCAAACTGAAATATAACCAAACTTAATGTGAGGTTTTTACATCTTGTCAAAAGTCAAGTATTCATATACTTGAAAAAAAAAAAAGACTATAAATTGACAGCAGCATACTTCCTAAGATTTAATGTCTTCAATACAGACCTCAATAAGATTTAACAGTGAGTATGATTGTAAAAACAGTAAAATCAATCTGGGGCTAATTTAATAGAAGGAAATAAAGGCACAAGGACAAAGATAATTCTACTTTATTAGTCAGATTATATCAGGAGCACTGTGCTCAATTCTAGACATTAAAGATGACAAACAAAAACGAGCCCCAGAGATCTGAGAAATAATAGGTGATTTGAAACCATTTAGTGTGAAGAAAAAATTTGTGGCTTATTATAAAATAGAGCATATGAAATAGTATATTTAAAAATGGTAAATTTATAATATGTATATTTAGTATAATTTAAAAAACATGGTAAACTGGAACAAGGGAGAAGACATATGGCTTCCTTCGGTATCACTGAAGTGACTGATTAACAATTAAAAAATGAAAAAAGATAATTACCATTTTGGCATATTGTGCATTCAATGGCTCAGCATACTGAAGCAAGGCTTGAAACTGATTATTCTTTGTAAAGGTGATAATTTTCAAGACTGTGCCAAATTTAGAAAATATCTGAAAAAAAGTTTACATTAGGTTAAATCTAAGGAAAAAATTAAGCTAGCATACCTTTATAAATACAACTTGATTCATGATCCCCATTTTCAAATGAAAATAATTTCCTCTATAAAAACTATGGTTCCAAAATGACTTAAATCAAGCCTAAGATGTTAAAGTTTCAATACCCATGCAAGTCTTAAAGCAGTGCCTAACCCAATAGGCACTCAAATATTTAACCTATTTTATAACATGTCATAAATGGCAAAATACTAATACAGGAAGCTATAATAGGATTACTTAATGTTATAAGATAATGGGCTTATAAAGTATATGAATGGAAGTGGACGAGTCATATGGATCGACTATTTCATCCTGAGAATCAGCATCTACTTCCTGAAATTTTACAGACAGAGAAACTACAAAATGTTTTAACAGAGATTTCTCTATTCATTTCATCAAATATTCAGAGAGCACTGTTCTAAGCACTGAGAAGTCAGCGGTGAACAGAGACAAGAGCCTCTGCCCTTATGAGGAAAGGCAGACAATAAAAAAAGCAAAAACAAAAACAAAAACAAAAACAACTATGTTTTGTTGTAAAAAAAGTGGAAAAGAGGTGAGAGTAAATGGGAATGCAAGTTTAGAAGGTGCAACAGTGGTCAAGGAAGGCCTCTCTGAAGTTTCTTTGGTGGAGGGGAATAAACAGAGTGCCAGGAAGGTTTCTTGACAGATTCTTGGTTACCAATATTCTTAACAAATACTTTACTTCACCAACACAAAGTTTGTGGCAACAGTTACTACAATGCATTTTGTTTTCCTCTGACATCTCATTTTAAATTTGCATCTTTTTTTTTTCCATTAGTGTGTATGTATTAAATTTTATTAGTTTCAAGTATACAGTACATTGGTTAGACATTTATATGGTTTATAAAACAATCCCCCTAATTGTTATTTGTCTCCTCTGGCTCTCTGTCCTTCTGATTCTAAGAATAAAAAAATAAGTATTCTCTATGCTGGTAAGAATACTATTATCAAATATTATGTCTGAAAGTCCTTAATAGGCAAATGATCCTGCTTTTTAATAACCAGAAAGAATAATAAAGAATGACTATACTAAAGCATAGGCAACAAAAGAAAAAATAGGTAAATTTGACTATATTAAAATTAAGAACTTTTATCAAAAAACACTACCAACAGTGAAAAGGCAACCTACAAAATGGGAAACAATATTTGCAAATCACATATCTGATAAGAGGTTAATATCCTGAATATATAAAGAACTCCTACAACTCAATGATACCAAAAACCCAATTTAAAAATGAGCGAAAACTTGAATAGACATTTCTCCAAAAAAAAGGTAATAGCCAGTAAGAATATGCAAAGATGCTTAACATCACTAATCATTAATTAAGTGCAAATAAGACTACAAAATATCATTCAAACCCATTAGGACAGCTTATTATCAAAACAAACAAATGAAAAACAGAAAATATCAAGTGTTGGAGATTATGTGGAGAAAATGGAGCCCTTGTGCACTGCTGGTAGGAATGTAAAATGGTGCAGCTGCTATGAAAAATAAAATTAGCATATGATCCAACAATTCCACTTCTGAGTACATACTCAAAAGAATTGGAGGTAGGGACTCAAAGAGATATTTGTACTCCATGTTCATAGCAGCATATTTAAAAGTCAAAAAACCCAAGTGTCCATCCGAAGATGAATGGATGAACAAAATGTGGTGTATACATACAAAAGAAAGAAAATTCTGGCACGTGCTATATTATGGATGTACCTTGAAGAGATTATGTTAAGTGAAATAAGCAAGTCACAAAAGGACAGATGATACATGATTCTACTGGTATGAAGAACCTGGAGTAGTAGTCAAATTCAGGGAGACAGTAGATGGTGGTTGCTAGGCGCTGAGAGAAGAGAATGAGGAATTAATGTTTAATGGGTACAGGAGTTATAGTTTGGGAAGATGAAAAAATGGCTACAGATATATGATATTTGGTGGTTACAAAACAATGTAAATATACTTAATGCCACTAAATAAATTGTACACTTAAAATAGTTAAAATGGTAAGATTCATGTATGTATATTTTACCACTCCCCAAAATTAAATAAAGTATCCTAAAGTCCAAATACTCATTTCTGACAAGATATTCTTTAACACAGTCAAACATTTCTTATAGGAAACAATATCATTCTGCAAGATTTATAGAACCAATTTGTCTTAGAAAAGAGCTCAGTAGAAAATCCCATTCCTTAAACTTAAGCAGCCTGAGAGTTCTTTATTGAATTAGAAACTTTTTAAAAATTGTAGTTAATTTCATTATTGTCATGTCAGGGTTTAGAACTTTGGGACCTTAAATCCTCATTTAACTGTGGTTTGAACTGAACAACATTAGGAGACTTTTAGTTTTGTTTTTCTAATGAAAATTTGTCCTGTCACCAGTATTTTTCTCAGTTATACCCTTTTGTCCTAGACAATACTCTTAAAAATTCATTAAAGAATAACAAATTTACCTTCTGAGCTATCAAAGAATTTGAATATTATGTTACATCTTTCTTTAAGATACAGGTGTAAGCTGTATCTTTCTTGAGAAAAGATCTTATATTTTCTTAATTTTCATTCTCGGTTATACTGTGGTGTTACATAAACACACACAAATCAACATATATTATACAACTGAGTGTTTTTTTCACCCAAAAAATGAGTAGCAATTGACTTAAAAAAAAACATATAAAGGAATATATAATAATTGCCAAACCTCCTTCCTTCACAGGTGATGTTCTAAAGTGCAAGTCAGATCAATTTTCCTTATTTAAAATTCCTCACTTCCTCCTCATTAACTACTTGCTAAAATTCAAGGTCTTTAGTATGACATATACAGTTTAACCCTTGTGTACCTCTTCAACCTCATCTTCTAACACTTGTGATATCACACTATTTTCATCAACAATATGCAGTTGTCTATGGTTCTCCAAACAAGTGGTTTCAGACTTCTATCCCTATACATGTGGCTTTTCACTTTACCTGGAACTCTGTGCCTAAAACCTAGTAAATTTTCATTTATCTTTTTCCAAACTCAGTTTAGGCATAGGAGTTAATATCACCAAAAAATTCTCAGCTTTCCCCAAATTTCAACAGTTAGTTCTTTTTCCCAAATATTGCCCCCTTTTTCACCTCATATAAATATTTATCTTGTTGTTTTACTTATACTGTACAACACATTTTACATATCTGTCCCCTTTAATTAAAAAGTTCCTTGAAATTATATGCCTTGTCTTAATAATTTCTACTTCTTGAGTAGGAGTACAGAGTAAATTATTTTTATTAATTAAGAATTATACTCTGCGACGTAAGAATTATGGTAACGTGCGATTTAAAAAAATGATTAAACATTCTTGGTATAAAATATCTAATGAAATGAGAACATATAATTTACTCTAAAATTTAGGATAATTTTATACCAAATTATGCTACAGAATCTAGTTAATTTCCACTTAACCTACATATTTTGTTGATGTTTAGATTCTTTCTCTGATTTAATATGAACAACAACCTGGTGGACATCCTTACTGACAGCTGTGTTTGGCTGTGTAACCTTGTGCTAAGACAATGTAAACTGACTGAATTGGCTAACCAGGGACAGCTGTCTAGAGTTCCCTGGAAGTAGCTATAATAATCAATCTGAAACTTTTGAATAAACTATAATGAACACCAACATCAAGGAATCCAGAAATGCCTAAAGTGTGATTTTTAACATTTTTTTCATAAGTATCACAATGCTAAATTTTAAACAGATTTGGTCTCAAAAGATTAACATTCAGGAATTTTTAATATATTCAAATTTATTTTTACTGGTTTTAAGGTCCTTGACTCTATATCCCTAATATAAGTCTTTTGCTGTCATAAATGTAAAGACACAGACTCCACTCTTGATGTCTCCCGTGCATTATAATCTTTTCAAACTTTAATTTTACCAGACAAAACACATGAAATTCTGATAAAATAAATCTTAAGGGAGATTTTTATAAAAATAGAACTTGACAGAAACTGAAAATTCAGTAATAGTCACTTGTAAAAAAATATTCATATTTCAACTTTTAAAAATATCAAGCACATTGGGCACAATTTATTTATAAAAGTTTTTGTAGCTAACTAAACAGTAAGACTTAAGAATCAGAATTTTATATTACTAGTATTGATTCTTTTATTTAATACCATAATAATTGATCTTTACAAGTTATTTATCTTTATTCTGCAATTCAAAATGATCAGTCCTTTGTCCTGAAGAGATTCATCTACTGGACATGCATAATATGCCCCCATGTACAACAATACTTGCAAGTAATGGATTACATAATACTGCTTTGAACTACTCCTTCAGTGCACAAAGAAATGTTTTAGTATGAAGGGCTGAGTTCACATAATGATCAAAGAATGCCTTCTTTATCTACAAATACCTCTAGGTGATGCTATCCGATCTGATGGCTTTAAATTACCACCCATATGTTGATGATTACCAAATCTCCAGCCCAGAATTTCCCTGCTGAATCTCGACTTATTTCCCAAATGTCTGTTCAATATTTCCTACTTGGATCTAATAGGTATATCAAACTTAACATGTCCAAAACACACTGTTGATTCAAATCTTTCTTTTCCCCCAGTCTTTCTTTACTATTTTAGTGTTAAGATAGCTCTATTTTACCAGAGGCTCACAACCAAAATCTGAAAGACACTCTTGGTTACTCTCCTTCTCTTCAAAACCCACATCTCTTCAACCCATTAGCAAATCCTTCCAAATATATCCATAAACACCACTTCCAGTGCCCACGTCCTCACCCACGTCACAACAATATCTCATAAAGACTATGACAGAAGCCTTTACTTATGCCCACAGTTTATTCTTAATACAGCAACAAGAGTAATTCTGTTAAAACATAAATCTATCATCTCATCCTTCTCAAAATCCTCCAATGGTTTCCCCATCTTACTCAGTGGAGATTATAAAAGCTCTACATCATCTGGCTCCTAACCCCTACTCTGACCCTACCATTTATGGCTTTCCTACTTTTTATACTCCAATGGCATACATAGCCTTATTTCTGATATGTGAACACATTAAGCACACTTCTATTTTAAAGACTTTATAGTTGCTATTCTTTCTGACTGGATCATTATTCTGCTACAAACATACATAACTTATACTTTAACATCCTTCATACATAACTTATACTTTAACATCCTTCAAGCCTCTGCTCAAATGTCATCACATTGGAAACACCTCCCTAACTTCCCTTATTTGAAATAGCACCATCGCCATCTCACTGACTCTCAATCCCCTCACAATGAGCTAAAGAAAAAACATTAGCTCCTATAAATGTTAGAGAGTTTAGCTAATGCCAAATCTTCAGCTAAGAGTGTAAAATAATCCTCTAATTAAGTGTGCAAGCAACTCCACACTTGCATGTATTTCCTCATCTCAATATTCACTGCTATTTCTTATGAAATTATATTTTGCCCATGAGACTACAAAAGCAAGGATCAGTTTCTTACAGTGCAATTTACTAGCATCTGATAATTACAGTTAAAATTTCCTGAACATTTAACTAGGCACTGTTCTAGGCACTTTAAATGCATTAAATAATGAATCCTCACAATGAAGGTATAAAATAGAGACCATCTTCATTCATTCCCATTATATAAATATGTGAAAGACAGAGATAGCGTAAGTTACTTGCCCAAAGTTAGAGAGGAAGTAAGTGGTAAAGTCAAGATTCAAACCAGCTCTAAATCCTATATCCTTAATCTCTATGATATACTAAAATTTAGTTGGCTAATGGGATAACGCGCAGGGAAGACAGGGGCTTAGGTAATGTAATTAGAGAGAGACCCCCCCCCGAGGAGGTGAATAATAAGCCTAAAAACAGAGTAACATATAATTCAGCTAAGTGACTATCAGTGAAGAGTATTCCACCAAGCTTAAGAAATAGAAGGCAGAAATGGACTAAGACAGGAATAAACTGGAAGGAAGAGGAGAGGTCAAAGGGCCACAAAAGTCAGGGTGCTAAATAAGCAGAGTGTTAGAAAATAAAGTTAAAGGAATGGAGAGAAATCTGCACATGGGGGCTTTAAGATCCTTCGTAAGGAGTCTGGTTTGATTCCCACAGCAATGGGAAGGAGCATTAAACCAGGGAGCACTGTAACTGAAAAGCTGAGAGCCCTACCCTGATGGTTACTACTGAGGATTCACAGAATTACTCTTCACTCAAAGGACTCCATGATCTTTTGGGAGAGAAAGAGTTTGTTACTGCTCCTAGGGAGACATCAGGATAGGACCACATGACCCTGACTAAACTCACTTAGTAGTACAAATACAAAGGTTAGGAAAACAGTTAAATAATTTTAGTATTTATGCAGGCAATACATATTTAAATATAAATACAAAAATGAGGAAATATGTTTGTGTTTTAATATTTTAATATATATACTGAGAAGTATAATGAAATGGAATCAATATGTAGCTAAAGGGAACAAAAACTGAGTTTTTGAGCTAGATGTCAAATGTTTATGTATACAGATTACTAAAAAACTGTTATGTTACATTTTGAAGGTATGCATATGTGGAGTATTAGTTAAAAATATAACAACCATACAAAACACTAGACTTCACATTAGGAGGCTTGAGTTCTAATTAGCTCTTTAATTACTCTCTCCAATAGTCAATGCAACAATTATCTGAGTTTCAGTTTTATTCACTATAAAGTTATACAACTAGGTGACCTTCCAGTCCTTAAATTCTGTATATGTACAGTAGGCCATGATTTGGTAGGATGCCTTTTATTAAGACAGTAGTCTATGAAAGCTATGCTGGGCAGAAGTCAGTATTTAACGTGATACAACTATGTTACATGTAAAGTTATTGTATACCTTCTTTTCAGAGTTTTTAAAATAAAAGTATTCAAATGTAAAAAGGATTCAATAAATTTTTTGTTTTCTATATTGATGTTACTTCCTCAGGAATAACTACTCCCAGTGCTTTTTATAGGAGTCTATACTTTATTCATTTTCATGCTTAGTATATAAAAAAAATGTCTTACACACCTTTTAAAATCAAGTATTTACATTAGAAGACTGTCAAGCATTATCTCTAATTGATATTACTTCTTGCCTCAAACAGAGATTTTTAAAAAAAATTTAAACAAATCTACAACCAAAATCAACAACCTACAAAACTAAAGATATAAAACATTTACAGTTACAGAGGTCACATCTGACTCTGCTGTCCTTCAAGTAGTTCCTCCTTACCTGATGAAGAACTTCCAGAGTAACAGGGTAAAAAGGTTTTCAATGATTATTCGGAGCACAGGGCTCTGCCCAGGTAGGACTGTGCCTTCATTGGTAGGAGCTCCAGGAAGGGCCAGACTTCCCGACTGGATAGCACTGACAGCCTGCAGTGCAGCCTGGGCTCTCTAAAGGACAATTCAAAATAAGAACTTTTGGTTACACAGAGCATTATATGAATCCTAAAAATTAATGTAAAGTGATATGAAGAAATACAGTAAATAAAAATATATATATTTACTCTCTCTGGATGCACATATCCTAAATTTATAATCAGTCAAGAGTCAGAAGACCTGCTTTCTTATTATAATTACACGATATTTAAGAAAGTCGTTTGCCTCAAGAAATTTTAAAAATACATAGCAAAAAAAGAGATGAAAATTTGGATGATTTTTATTCATAATTTAAAATACAATAGGAAAAAACAATGTGAAAGTAATGTTAAAGACCACTTAAAAGCCATTCATGTCCCTCTTTTATTTCTCCCCTCTCAGAACAACTGAGTACTAAAGCCCTGGTAATATGCGATAGATATAAATATGGAGAAGGAGAGGAGCTGTGGTGGTTCAGAGTAGAGTAAGGAGGGCACCGTTATAGGAAGGCATCCTGGCATGGAGCACCAGAGCCTGAGCAATGAAAGAACACCTATGTGGGATGCTTGGCAAGGGGAGCTTGGTAGGGCTGCCTGGCAAGGGGAACCTGAACTCAAGGCAAGGAAGGTATCTAGAAGTAGGGGTTGCTCACTGCTGGATAGCAGAACCTAAGGAGCATGAGAAGGGTAAGGAAGCCATCCAGAGGAGAATAACCTGGCCAGGAGTGTCAGAGCCCAGTGAGAATCAGGGGTAGACAGCCAACATAGCGAGGACGGTCTGAGCATGGTGAGCAAGAAGTTGTTTATAAGGGCCTGAATGGGGTAAAGAGGTAATTCAGAGGGACAGCCTGGCATGGGATGGCAGACAAGTTTCTAAATATCATGAACCACTGAAAGGAACCAGAGTGCTAAAAATATCTAGTTCCAGATCTGGAGCAAGGAAAGTACAAGATGAGTGTAAAACTTTTTGTTTTTATGGGTTTTTGTTATGGTTGTTGTTTTACCACAATATAAAGAAGTTGTTCAAATAATGATAGGAAGGTGCCAAAGGGACATAAAAAACAACCTGAAGGGACTCCCACTGGCCATATATAAGAAAATCAAAATGATGATGTAATGAGGGAAAAAAAAAGAACGTAAGGTAAGTTCTATGATATTCCTGTCATATATATACACTGAATCTAACCACAAGGAAATATCGAACAAACTCAAACTGTGGACATTCTACAAGATAAACTGCCTGTAATTTTCAAAAGTGTCAAGGTCATGACAGTCAAAGAAAAACTGAGTCACTGCTTCAGATGAAAGGAGACTAAGAAGACATAATTTCTAAACAGAACATGTGATTCAAAATAATGTGTTTTGCTGTAACAAACATTAATGGGACAATTGCAAAACTTGAATGTGGACTGAGGATTGGAGGGAAGCAATGTATCAATGTGAATTTCCTGATTTTGATTGCTCTGTTTTGGTCGTGTAGGACAATGTCCCTGTTTGAAGGAAACGTACACTAAAGGTATTAGACAATAAAGACACACTAGATTAGCAATTTATTCCCAAATAAATCAGATTTTTTTTAGATTGTGTCTACAGCTCTTTTTTAATTGTGATTTAAAAATTTATAAAATGAAGTAGGTAAAGGAGAAAATCAAAGGGGAAAAAGCATGGTTAATGATTACTGAAATTAATGCAAGTTTCACCAATGTTTTGTTGAATATGTATCACTGCTTAAGAATGGTGATTAGTTAGTAAAATGTTTGTGCCACAAAATAAAAAAAAATCACTTTAATGTAATGACTTTCATTTTCACATATTGTGTTCACTTGCAGTTTTGAAGCTCACAGTACTTTGTTGTTTTAAATTAATATTTCTTCTGTTTGTTTTCATGATTTTAATTTTTACTTTACTATTTACTATACCATCACTCCAATGTGAGATAAGTAGTTTCCCAATGTTTTGCTATGATAAGTAACATTAAAATAAGTACCTTTCGGAAGACTGGTAGTCTTTTTACTTTCTGTATGCTAGTTAATAGTTGAATAACTTCCATTTTTATTCTTATATACAATTGTGCACTGCATAACATGCTTAGGTCAGTAAAGGATCACACATGATAGTGGTCACATAATGTTATAATTGAGCTAAAAAAAATCCTATTGCCTAGGAACATCTAAAACGTCATAATGTTGTAGCACATGTACTCACATATTTGTGGTGATGCTGGTGTAAACAAACCTACTGGGTTGCCAGTTGTATAAAAGTATAGCACATGCAATTATATACAGTACCTAATACTTGATAATGATAACAAACAACTGTTCTTTGCTTATTTGCTATACTATATTTTTATTGTGATTTTAGAGTGTACTTTCTATTTATTAAAAAGTTTGCTGTAAAATAGTATGCCGTGTTACAGCAGCAGCAGCCTCATACCCTTGTTTACTGCATCTCTTGACTACATCATTCTCTTGTGCTTGATTTAATCTCATGTTCTTTTATAAATTTAGTACAGCCTAAGTGTACAGTGTTTATAAAGTCTGCAGCAGTGTAATGTCCTTCACATTCACTCATCACTCACTCACTGACTCACCCAGAGCAACTTCCAGTCCTGCAAGCTCCATTTATAAGTGCCCTACACAGGTGTGCCATTTTTTACCTTTTATACAATATTTTTACTGGACCTTTTCTATGTTTAGATACCTAAATGCTTACCATTGTGTTATAATTTCCTACAGTATTCAATACAGTAACATGCTATACAGGCTTGTAGCCTAGGAGCAATAGGCTACAGCCTAGGTATGTGGTAGGCTATACCAGCTAGGTTTGTTTAAGTGCACCTTATGATATACACACAGTAATGAAATCACCTACTGATATACTTCTCAGAAAGTATCCATGTTGTTAAAGTGGCATATGACTGTAGAATCCTTTTTCTCCACAGGATCTTCTGATTTTATTTATTTATTTAAGTATACAAGTTGGTACACAATATTAGTTACAGGTTTCAGATGTACAATACAGTGATTCGACATTTTTGTACCTTACAATGTGATCACCCCATTAAGTCTAGTAATTATCTGTCACTGTACAAACTTAAAACAATATTGACTAGATTCCCCTTCACCTTTTTCATTCATCCCTCTTATTTATACATTTTAGCAGCAATTTTTTTGCCATATCCAGATTTTTATGAATCAGGTAATGCACAACTGCCAACATTCAGTTTCCAAAGCATCATCTTTGAGAATGTATGAATAATTTGAATATTTTTTATCATTGGTTTTCAAAACTATGCTTTTAGTCAAATACATGGAACACTGAACACCACAATCCCGCTTCAAACATGGCAGTTTTCCTCATCTATTTATACTGGGCTCCCTAGTAAACTATTATTAAAAAAAAGTTTTACTTCTTTTAAGTTTGAAAACTTATTCAGACATCCACCACTTTTAGCCTATAATTAGGTGAGGGTGGGGTGTGTGTGTCAATCAAGCAAAAAAGACCCAGAACTGACAGGAGTTAGAATTAGTAGACAAGGACACTGAGGTAGTTATAACTATATCACATGCACACACACACACTCACACAAAGGTAAACAGAGACATGGGAGATAAAAAACAGTGCTAACTGCATTTCCTGTGATGATGGAAATATCTGCTATCTACACTGTCCAATACAATAGCCACTAGCCACTCGTGGCTAGTGAGTACTTGAAATGTCCCTAGTGCAACTGAGGAACCGAACTTTTTATTTTTTAATTTATTTAAATTTAGCTACATGTAGCTAGCAGCTACCCTACTGGACATCACAACTCTAAAATGCTTAGGAAAAGACATCGTCATAGTGAGGTTCTAAGTGGAATGGTTCCTTTTCCTCTTAATTTAGGATGATTAATCTAATCAAAATTAAGTCCGCACAACTGAAAGTAAATGTAACCTCACTGACTTTACTTCATCATCCCTCCAATAATTCTATCAATCCTTTATATTAAGTAAGTCTATAGATATGCTTGCTGCTGCTGTATTACTGTTATTTATTGTTGTTGCTCCTCTTCACTCCTTCCTCTTTGGCTTAAGAGAACCAACAGTGAGAAAAATGAGAAGCCACGGTATACGCTGTCCTAATGATTCTAGAGTTTTCAATATACTCTTAATATTTCATACAGCATTAAGTACAAAGGTATCTGAGTAGCAGGCATGCAAGTAATTCTTTTGACAACAAAAATCTGAAAAAAATAACACGATAAAAAAAGATAGCTTTATTTTTTAAGTAACTCCATAGTTTCAATGTTTAATTAGGCAAAAATATTTAATTAAAACAATGAAATTGAGGCATACTCTTCATTGAGAATAACGGAAGAGTTATTAGATGGGGAAAAAAAACCTGAGAAATGTCTTCTTAACATGGAGAAATATTTCAAATACTCAGAAGACATATTTCCTGTAAACGTGATGCTAAAATTATGACACAGAATTCCTATTATGGGAGATAATTTTTAAATGTTTCACTAACAAATTCTCTGGAATGGTTACACTAACAATTAATAAAAGAAACAGCAGCAGTGTGATCGAAAAAACAGCAAATATTTCACTGAAGTAGGAATGGGAAATATACTTCATATAAAATTTAAACATGCCTGGAAAATGTTAAGACGTTTCTAAAATTGACATGGAAATGAATACACAATAAAATGCACAGATCTGAAAGGTTGAATTTGATGACTTCTTAGAGAAATTATTTTAGACGAAATGCTTCCATGGTCATCTCTTTACAGATTTGTAAACTTCTACCCACAAAGTCAAGAAAAATTCTCTACACAATAATGACTACTATTAACATAACCATTTCTCAAATGTTGCACCTAAAAATATAATCTAAATTTTTAAACTATAATTTTAGTTTAAGTCAAGGGACAAAAATATTTTATATTCACCTAACCCTCTGGCAAGTATGCTCATAAGCTAGAAAAAAAGTTATGTACATGTTTTAGGATATCTTGCTTTGAGAGAACAAAAGAGAATGAAATAGTAATTTATCAGATTCCTAAAGCTGTCAGAATAAAAAATACCTAGTACATTTTATATATGCAAATGGGTATCTTCAATTTTGAATTCAGTTTTGGTGTACAACTTTGAATAAAAGAAACATTATTAATTTTATGAAACATCAATGCACAAAAGTAACAAAATAAAAAGGGTACTGGGAAGAAATCAAGGCTATCGAAGAATAAACTAGGTCATCTGGGCTGGTTGTGGTTGCCAAGCAACTGGGATTTCTCATGTTTCCCTTTAGAATAATCTAGTCTTTAAGAGTTTCATTAAATTGTTTATTTTTTTCCTCGAGACTTATGCTAACATATTTAAGAATCACATCATAAGAAAACTGCATGACTTACATAAAGGAAAATTAAAAGCTCTACAGAAAGACAGGAAATGAAATACAACTTTCTCTTCAAAGGAACCAGAGAACAATATAAATATTTTAATTATTTTCCAAATTAATCTATAAAACTCCATTGTGCTTTGTGGGGACAGAAGTTATCAAAAGAATTATGTCTAAAGTAATAAACAAAATATATTAACCAGTTAATTTCAGAAAAAAGAGCGTAAAGAATGGGCCTGTGCCTTATAATATATTAAGTTATAGCGACACTGCAACAGGAATGAACAGAATGGAATCCAAAAGTCTAGTTCAAAATTAGACACCATGTAAGCAGCTCACACATAAGGGTAGATTGGGGTCATGCAAACAAAACATGTAGGCATGTCTAACAAGTGTACATATGCATGCTGTAAGTAAGCATAGCATGTGTATGGAAAAACCAGAACATGACAGAGGACATGTTTCACATGAGTGGTTATTAAATGGGTTACCCAAAATATAACAAAGGGGAAACCGGTCATTGGGAGTAAAAGACCAAATCCCTACCCTTACTCCCCACCCCAAAAATATTCCTAATAAAACAAAGATTTACACATTATAATAAGAACAACTAAAACAAAAGCAGGAAAAAATTTCCTTTTTTACTCTTGCTAAGCTACAGCTTTATGAGTATGGTATCAAAACCAGAAACTATAATATAATCTTAAGAGGCTTGATTGTTGTATAAAAATATTTTAAAATCTGCATTAGCAGACAAAACTCCTAAGAGACAGAAAGTAGAATGACAGTTGCTGGGGGCTGGTGAGAGAGGGACTGGGCAGTTGGTGTTTACTGGGTACAGTTTCAGTTTGGGAAGATGAAAAAGTTCTGGAGATGGATGGTGGTGATGGGCTGCACAATGTCAATGTACGTAATGCCACTAAACTGTGCACTTAAAAATGGTTAAAATGGTAAATTTTAAAAAAGTAGAGAAAACTGCATTAATAGAAATCACTCTACACATTTTATAAGATATCAAATAAAAGTAAGTAAACAATAAGATATAATTTCTCACCCATACATTATCAGTGGCACTCTAAGTGGGCAGATATATTTTATAGAAAGCAATCATGAAGCATGTAAAAATATAAAATATGCAATGCTTAGTCTCAACAATTTCACTGCCAGAAATGTAAACTAAGATAATGTTGCAAGTGTGCTGATACATAAGAATGCTGCTACAGCAGTATTTGTAAAAGCATAAAATTGCAAATAATCTCAATGTGTATTATCAAGAAACTGAGTAAGTTATGACAGTGCTACAGAAGTTGTTCACATGAAACAATGTCTATGACATATTACAGTGAAAAATAACAGCTTTCAAAACATTATAGTTCCATTGGTGTAAAATTATATACATAAACAATATACCTGAACAGAGAAGGGACATACACCAAAAATGTTAGCAAAATGTTAGTTAATTAGTTATCTTTGGCTAAACTGGACTGCTTTTTCATTTTGTTACTTTTCTGGATTGTTTGAATGTTTTACCATCAGCATGTATACTATATATATTTTACAAGATAATTTTTCATTTTAAAATGTCTATATTTTAAAATATATTTCATTTATTCTTGTTTATATAGTTTATTCTATGACATTAATATCTCTTAAAACAAGGATTATTTATAGTAAATGTCACTGTTTTTAAAAATGTGAAAAACTATAATTTAAATTCAGCAGTTGCATTATAAATAACTTTCAACAGAGAATCAAAGAGCTGGAGGAGTTCTTTTGCCTAGAGCAAAAGTAGAGGGGCCAAACCTGCTCTTAACATATTAAAAAATCTCTTTCTTAAAATGTACTTGTTTTGTGGATAAATTTTTTCTGCCCTTAAGTAACTTCACATTACTATTTTAACTACTTAAAAATCAACCTGGAGAGACACAACCGATTCAACATGAACTGTAACAAAATAAAAACTGGAAAATGAGGTAAGAAATGTTGATATTCTACATTCCACCTTGATCTTGAAGAGTCATAAATTGTTTAATAAATGTATATATACAAATTATTAACATCTTAAGTTCAGTTATTTAACATCACAACAGAAATATCATCAATTTCTTAATACCTTTGTTATATATTCTGTAAAAAGAAAAGATTGACTTCTGAAGTTCCTTTTAGATCTGAGATTTTATGCGACATATAACAATGTAATTTATTTTTGCTCATAAAAAGTTTCAAGGTAAAACTAAACATCTGCCATTTTTAACATAACTTCAAACTTCAAACATATTTCTAAATGGCTCTACTTTCTTATATTTAAGACTTCCAGTAAGAATTTACATACACAATCTTTACTAATAAAGCATCCTAAGATGAAGAAAAACACATATTTTTTCCCCTCTGAAAAACAAAAAAATCAATTTTAAGTTATTATAATGTGTTCTTATAACTATTTTTACATATGCCTTTAATACTTACAGCTTGATTAGGTAGATTGTCAGTCTTAAGTTCTCTGTGATTGGAATACTGAATAAAAATAGGCTGGCTTCGAAGGTGTGGAGTAACAGGAGTGTAATAATTCACCATAGTAACAGCAGCTTCCTCAGAAGCCATTTCTAAGAAAGCCTGCAATAAACACAAGAAGGTAAAGTGAAAACTCATATTTTTGAAAGACAGCTAAGAACTATTTTGTCATTCTAGCTTGCTCTAAACTCATACATTCTCAACAGAAATATATTGCCCCCAAGGGGATAAAAGATTTTTGCTTCAACGTAAATCATTGATACTAATAAGAAACATACTTGAAAACTTGGTTTCAGTAAAGAATTTGAGACTGGGAAATTGCCAGTTGATTAAATGATTTTATGTGGTTTTTTCCCCTCTCTTATATGTTTCTCTTACATGTAGACATAATTAAAAGGCAAAAATAAATATAAATAGATGCTTTCAGGTTACTGGAATTTAACAGTTCCTAAACATTTTCAAACAAAGAATATGTATAATAATTTGCTCTTCTTTAATTTTTTATAAAATAGTTGTTTAAGAATGCAATTAAATAGAGCATTCAGGTTAAGAGGGTCAACTATTCAAAGTAGGGAAATGGGAGAACTTCCTATGTCAAGTTAATATTGATTGGAGTAATTCAAGCAATAATTTTTTGATATCTGTAATCATTGCACTAATATTAGATATGTGAAGAGTAACACAGGACAGAGTAAATGGAAGGAGCACCTTGGTACTTATGTCTTATTACATGGCTTCTTCCAACTGTCAGGATTTCTGTAACTTCTGTGACAGGACCAGGATAGGATATTTACTGAGGTTTACTGAGGTTTTGCCATCTATCTTAATGGTTAATAGGAAGACAGAACATACACTAACTGCTCTGAGCCTCAGAAATACCTATAAGAACATCTCAAATTTAAAATGCAAAAGAATCTCTGATCTAAACCAACACAAATCTCTAGTTAGACAAATCAATTCTTTTTTACTACAATAGAGTATTTAGTTAGCAAGGAGGTAATAACCAATTCAAATTATGTATAAACATTTACAATTTATCAAATATGTATTTAACAACAAAATTTACTGAACACAGGGAATGGCAAGTATCTATAAATCAAACTCTCTTATAGTACCTTACTTGGCAAGTATTTCTATTTGGCAAATACCCTAAGCAAAGGAATATTAATTTGACAAATGTTAAATATGGTGCTTAACGGAATCAATCAATGTCACAAGTGATTCAATTAAATGAACAATATTCTATGAAGTAGTGATGTTAGCCAGACGACAGTGGACCAAATACCATTAATTAACTGATTCACAATAGACAAACTTCCGCTGTCTTCAAGGAATAAAACAGACTTCCAGTCACCAGAAGAAAGGAGGAGTTGGGGAGGTAGTTACAGGTAAAAGGAGTCAAATATTTGGTGACAGAAGGAAATCTAACTTTGGGTGGTGAACACACAATGCTATACATAAAATGCTGCTGAACTGTACACTTGAAACTTATCTGATTTTATTAATCAATGTCACTCCAATAATTTTTAAATAAAAAAAAGACTTTGGGTCATTTATACTATCTAAAAGATATAAATGTCAATGACACACTTTAAATCCACTATCCTACTTTATCAGTAATATACTTTTTCTAATTTTTCTAAGAAAGGATAAAAATGATCAAGGTATGAATTAGCCATGGCATATTTCCTATCATGTTTTTAATCATCTTTTCAACAAAAAATGTGTAAACTGTATTTTAATACTATTTATGGGAGAGGGTATCTTTCCACAAATCCCTTACTACATGTTAAGAACTAACTCAATGTTTAACATCAGTTATACAAAGGAAAAGCTAAACAATATCTTTGGAATACTGTATGATTCTTGTCATACGAAGTTTTTCCTAAAAGTATATACAACCTAAAAAATCATATATAAAAATAATTTTTCTACATGGAGTCTGGTAAAAGAATTATTTATGTTTTTCTAAAGTATCCAGTCAAAAGGATTAATTTTTGTAATGTGGGTGGGAAGAAAATAAAAAGTCATTACCCACAGAAAGGCTGGTGAAAATAATCACCACCGTGCCCTCAACTCTACCTCCAAATACAATGAGAAATATTACAACCAAGAGTGGTTCTGGTGACTCATATCAGAATCTCTTGCTGAAGTATATTACTAAGAAGGTATTTTCAAACAGAATTTATGATCAAAAGGTAAGCAACTAACACAACAGTCAATTAGCACTACTGACAAACACAAACCCAGAACCAATAGTAGAGACAAAGGAAATGATAACATCGCTGCTGCCTCTCAGAGCCATTTCACGTAACGTATGGGCTTAACTACTGAAACATGGTAATACAGATGACAGATGGTTGTTAGACATCTCACAACCATTAGATGTGGCCATGTTGACTCTTTTCAAACCATGCAAATCATACCATTCTCAATAGTGGCAAATACACTACCTTCAAAATATGTAAGATAAATTTGTACACACAACAAGGGCTGAAACATGTTATTTAACTTCTTTAGATCTTAATAACCTCATCTGAATTAAACAGGGATGTTAGTGTACTAAAGATAGGGGACTGAATCAGGCATCATCATACAATCACTAGTAAGTCTAATGCTAATCAATTTATAAACATATTTATAATGTGTTTCTTAAACTTAGCACTACGAAAAGTATAAGAAACATAGGGACTTATTGCAATGTACTACACAATGTCTAGGGCCTAAATTTGTTGTCCTTTTCTTTTCAGCAATGCCCAGTGTAAAAGATTTTCAGGACAACCAAAAACTAGGAAAGAACTAAGAAACTGCATCCCAATGGGGTCTGAGTTGAAACAAGAAAGCACTTCATTATTCATATCAACATGACAAGCATTGTGTTTTTGTCATGATTACCACAAAAGCAAGTTTTTTTACTCGTTTTAAGAAAAAACTGTTAACTTTTGAAATAAAGAATCTCTTACAGTCTCTCAAATGATTACAGAAGATATATATTAATTCTACAACTAAATATACTACACATTTGTATATAGATTTTGGAAAACTTAAATGTTATTTAACTTGACAAATGAGGTATAATTTGTATTTTCTCAGTCAGGGTCTTATGATAATCATAGGATATTTTCATAAACCATTTTGTAATTTAAAAAATGTATTTTTTAAGAAGGGAAAAGGTAAGTCAATGAATAGAGATAATCCTGTTTCCTGTGTTAGTATTTTTTTGTTGTTGCTTCCTGTCATACAGAAAAATTTTAATTTAAAAACTACTTCATGTAAATAGAATAAGATTTAGAAAATATAGAAAAGTTAAAAAAATAAAAATCATCTTTAACACTAATAGAGATAATCGCTATGGGTCAATCTTTAAGTATTACATACCTGGCTTTTTCCTTTTAACATCAAAAGATTAGTTACTTTGCCAAATGGTAGACCTAAAGATATGACCTCTGCTTCGGTGACATCACTTGGAATTTTGCGAAGATGGAGAACACGAGAAGGCGAACAGGGAGGTCTATCTCCTTTAAATTTCTTGTTGTCATTCCCATTAGCTAAAAAATATAAGATTTTAAAAAAATTACTGAAACTAATTTGGGTTGACATGCATTAACCATATTGTCACATTTGATCCTTTGAGAGTTTCAGGTTTGAAATTTAGGGGATTATGAAATTGGTAGGGGGAGAGGAGAGAAAGACTGTGGAAAACAAAAACCATCCATCTTTCAATGAACGAGTTTTGGGATTTTTCACGACAGGCATTAAATTTTTAAAAAATTTAAGTCTGATGTTTAACTTCAATGAAAGTACTGGGTAAATTAATTACATATTTAGAGGTAACAAATATCTCTAAATAGTCAACTATTTGTTGTATATAGAGAACATTTATATCTTTAATGTATTTTTATTTTAAAGATATTTTTCTAATTTGATCTATTGCTAAATAAGAACAATAATGTTTATGGAAGACTAGAACAGAAATCTTATATTTATCACATCCTAAGGGAATCTGGATTTGAGCTATATGTTTATGAAAATTAAGTTTATTTCTTTGGGGTTATATATTTTTTACTAATTTATTTTTCAAAGTTATTTTTTAGAAGCTAAATTGTAGTTTCCCAGGATAATCTTATTCTTTATTATACAAGCGTTCTTAACATAAGCATGATCACCTTGTTGGAAATGCAAATTTTCAGCCCCGCCCCAGATCTAATGAATCAGAAACTAGGGGTGGGAACCAGCAAACTGTGTTTTAACAAGTCCTCCAAGTGATTCTGACGCAACCTAAAGTTTGAGAGCTACTGTCATAAAATAAAGAAGTCCATTATCCCAGTTTACAGCTAAGTTGTATTTAAGTCCTATTGTTTGAACACCGACAATAATTAGAACTGACGAGCCTGTAATACTCAAATGTATGTACGTAAGAAATGTTTTTCTTCAGAAATACCACCATGTAAAACCGAATGCAAATTATCTGAAAGCCAAGTTTCATTAGTGTTTTTATTTTAATAATAAATTCGCCAGTTAGCACCTGTAAGAGGAAAATATAAAATTTCCAAATGCTTACATTTAACATTTTTCCAAACACTAATGGAAATTTTCAATCAGATGTCTGTGATCCAAAGTAAACAAATTTCATGAAGACCGCATAAAAATTATAATTTTTTAATATATATTTACATCTGTGACATGCAACTCAACTTGCATACACATGAATAGATTGACTTAATACAGAAACCAGCACTTTCTCCTAAATTTTTATGTTCTTAAATGCAGGCAGCATCCTACCCAGACCCAAAAGACTATCAATTCCTAGAGGTCCTCACAGCTCTGTGCCTATATACAGCAAATGCTTACTCTAGACTGTGGAAAATAATAGGCAGTAAAATACATCCAGGATAATTCCATCATCCCCACAAGTTCCCGGTGTACCTTCATAGTCAGTTCCCCTTCCAGTATCATTCCTGATATTGGTAATTTCTGTCTTCTCTCTTGATTTTTCATTAATCTTATTGACCTACAGTCATGTGCCACTTAATGACAGGAATACATTCTGAGAAATGAGGCATTAGGCAATTTTGTTTGTGTACAAACATTGGAGAATGTACAAACCCAAACCTAGATGATATAGCATACTACTGTAACTGTATGTGCTAAACTGTTCTATGACTGGCAGCACAGTAGGTGTGTTTACCATCAGGATCACCACAAACATGAGTAACAAACTACATGACAAAGTCACTAGATAACAGGAATTTTTTTTATCTCCATTATAATCTTATCTGACCACTGTCAGTCATGTAATGCAGTCTGTTGTCAACCGAAACATCACTATGCAGCACATGACTATATTAAAACAAACAAACAAACAAACAAAAAAACAACCAGCTACTGACACATCATTAATTTTTCCTCTACTGCTTTTCTATGTCATTAATTTTTGGTCTCATATTTAATATTTTCCTTCTATTTAACTTGAGGTTTAACTTGCTCTTATGCTATGCTTAGAAATTTAGGTGATTAATTTTAGATTTTTTTTCTTTTCAAACATGAACATTTAAAGCTGTAAATTTCCTTCGAAGAACAGCTTTCAATGAACCCTTCAAATTTTAATAAGCTAGGTTTTCATTTTCATTCACTTCAAAATGTTTTCTAATTTGCCTTGTCATTTTTTATTTAATCCATGAGTTAAGTGTTACTTTATTTCCTAAAGAACTGGAGATTTTTTCCTACATATCTCAGGATTAAGCTTTTATGCTTTCTAATGTAATTCTAATGAAGTGAGAGAACTGTACATAATTTTAATGCATTCATATTTATTGAGACATGCTTTAAAACCCAGCATATAGCCTATCTTGGTGATTATTTAATATCTTGCTAAATATTTTCATGTGAACTTGAAAAGAATGTGAATTCTGATGGTGTTGGGGAGACTGTTCCATATGTCAATTAGGTCAAGCTGGTTGATGCTGTTGGAAACTTCTTTATTAGGGGATCTACTAACCTTTTCTTAAAGGGCCATGTAAATATTTTAGACTCTGTGGGTCATACAATTTAGTTCACAACTATTCATCTCTGCAGTTGTAGCATGAAGGCAGTTATTGGTAATGCATAAATGCACAAGTGTGTGTTCAAATCAAATTTTATGTACGGACATGGAAAGCTGAATTTAATATAAGTTTCACATATCACAAAATATTGTTTTCTTTTTCACCATTTAAAAATGTAAAAATAAGTCTCAGTCTCAGCTCATAAGCAATACAAAAATGGGCAATGAAATGGATTTGGCCCACAGGCCAGTTTGCCAACACCTGTTCTGTATCCTTACTGATTTTCTATGCTATCAATTAATGAGAAAGGAGTCTTGAAATCTTTCGTTATGATTGTGGATTTGTCTAGTTCTTTGTTTAGTTCTATTAGTTTTTACATTATATACTATGAAGCTCTGTAATTACGTGAACATATATTTAAGATATTTATCGATAAATATAAAATGGAATGCAAAATGTAAAATAATTAAAATGGAATGCAAAGAAATAGTCAAAAGCCAGGAAACAAAGGAAAAAAGGAACAAACAATAAATGGGGAAAAAAAAGAAAACAAACAGATGACAGACTTAAACACAACCATGTTGATAATAACATTAAGTGGAATGACATAAAGATTCCAATAAAAACACAGAGATTACAGTTTGGATAAAAGTGAGACTCAATTATATTATGTGAATAAAAAACTATTCTAAACATAAATCTCAGGTTAAAAATAAAAGGATGGAAAAGATAAATAGGTCAACACTAATCATAAAAAAAACTGAAGTGGCTATAGTAACATTAGACAAAGCAGACTTCAGGAAAAGGGATAGAGCCATTTCATAATAATAAAGGGGTCCATTTATCAAGAAAACATAATATCACCTATAAAAGACACATATGACACATAAAAGGCAGAGGGACTCTGCTTTTAAATTGGAATCTTTATATTCTTTACTTTTTTGCTTAAAGTGACTGTCCTGGAGCTAAATCAATAGGCATCTAACACTACCTTCAAATAATATTATAATACCTAGGTATAACGTAAGAACTTTTCTATTTCCCTCATCATAACTTTTGTGTTAATGTCATATATTTTGCTTTTCACACATACTAAAACCCCCAAAATATGTTATTCTGCTCTAAGTAGTCAATTATCTTTCTTTTCTTTTTACATAGTTTTATTCACTTAATGGATTTTACAGAGATGTCCACAGAAAGCATTCCATATTTAAAAAAATTTTATATATTGTGGTAAAATACACACAAAAGCCACTTATCTTAACCATTTTTAAATGTAGAATTCAGTGGTGTTATACATATCCATAATGTTGTGCAATCATCACCACCATCCATTTCTATAACTTTTTTGTCTTGTAAAACTGGAACTGTACACCCACTAAACTGTAACTCCCTATTGCCGCCTTCCTCTAGCCCCTGGCAACCACCATTCTACTCTGTCTCCATGATTTTGACTACCCTAAGAATCCTTTCTCATTTCCTTTTGTGCCTATTCTATAGCTATTTTCTTTGTGGTTACCATGGGGATTACATTTAATATCCTTAAAGCTATAACTCTCTAATCTGAATTTATACCAGCTTAATTTCAATAACATCACCAAACCCTGGTCCTTTTATAGCTGTCTCCGCCCATTCTGTTGATGTCACAAAATTACATCTTCATACACTGTGTGCCCAAAAACATAAACCAGTATTTCTTTTAAATTCATTCACCTCCTAAATAATGTTGAAAACAAATTTCTGAAGTTATAAATGAAGTCAGTTGGTACCTTTTAATTTTTAAAAAAATTGGTATCAGTCTCTTAAATAATATAGAAAAAAAGTGGGGTTACAAACCATTGTTAAGAATACTAAGCTTTTATAATTGCCTATGTACTTTATCTTCTTTGAGATCTTTATTTCTGTATGCTTGGACTTATTGCCTAGTGTTTTCACCCTGAAGAACTTCCTTGAGTATTTCTTGCAGGGCAGGTCTAGTGATAGCAAACTCCTTTAGCTTTTGTTTACCTGCAAATGTCTTAATTTCTCCATTAGTTTTTCTTTTTTAAATCAGTGACTTGACCTTAGAGTTAGACGTGTTACACATAAATCGCCTAATTTCTTTTTTTTTAATTCAATTTATTTAAAATAAAATTTTTTTTAAAGCACAAAAACACTTCTAACTGAAACATGATTCTTTGACTTCTTAAGCTTCAGTTTATTTTTTAGCACTGCCTCATGGCCTTCAAAGTTCCTGGTGAGAAATCTGCCCATATTCTTACTGAGTATCCTTTGCATGTGACAAGTCGATTCTCTCTTGCTGCTTTCAAGATGCTTTGTCTTTGGAAAGTTCGATTACAATATGTCTCAGTGTGCGTTTAAGTTCATTTTACTTGAAGTTAATTAAGTTTCTTGGATGTTTATATTCATGTTTTTCATCAAATGTAGGAGTATGGTAACTCTGGAAATCATATCATTCCCCTTCCTCAGGATTTTCCAGGTTTTGCTACTGTTTTCATTTACTATCTTTTTTTTAAAAAGGATTTATTAAACTATAGCTAACATACAATACTGTATTCGTTTCGAATTACACCATGGTTATTCAACATTTATATACCTAAAAAAGTGATCACCATGATAATTCCAGCAACTATCTGACACTGTATAACACTATCTCAATATTACTGACTAGATTCCTTATGCTGTACACCACACCCTCATTACTTTATACCTGGAAGTTAGAACCTCTTCTTCCCCTTCACTCCCCTTTTTTGATTTTTCAATCATAGTTGACATTCAATTTTATTTTACATTAGTTTCAGGTGTACAGCACAGTGGTGAGACATTTATATAATTTACATAGTGATCCCCCTGACTAGTCTAGTTATTAACTATATTATTGACTTTATTTACATCCCCAGGACTATTTCATAACTACTAATTTGTACTTCTTAATCCCTTCACCTTTTTCACCCCACCCCCAAACCTCCTCCCATATGGCAATCATCAGCTTCTTTCCTGCATCTGAGTCTGTTTCTGTCTTGCTTTTATTTTGTTCTTTAGATTCCACATATAAATGAGATCATATGGTATTTGTCTTTCTCTGTCTTATTTCACTTAGCATAATATGTGATTCATCCATGTTGTCATAGTGGTAAGATTTCATTCTTTTTTTTATGGCTAAGTAATACTATCCAATTACCTACTGATAGGCATTTGGGGTGCTTCCATATCTTGGCTATTGTAAATAGTGCTGCAGTGAACATAGTGGTGCATACACATCTTTTTGAATTCGTGTTTTAGATTTATTTGGATAAATACCCAGAAGTGAAATTGCCGGGTCACATGGTAGTTCTAGTTTTACTATTTTGAGAACCTCCATACTGTTTTCCATAGTGGCTGCACGAATTTGCAATCCCACCAATAGCACATGAGGGTTCCCTTTCTCTACATTCTTTCTACACTTGTTGTTTATGATTTATTGTTGATGGCCATCTAACAGGTGTGAGGTGATACCTCATTGTGGCATTAATTTGCATTTCTCTGATTATTAGTGATGCTGAACATCTTTTCATATGTTCATTGGCCATCTCTATATCCTCTTTGGAGCAATGTCTATTCAGGTCCTCTGCCCATTTTTTAACCGAATTGTTAGTTTTGCAGGGATTAATTTGCGTGAATTCTTTATAAATTTTGAATATTAACCCTTTACTGGATGTATCACTGATGAATATCTTTTCCCATTCAGTAGGCTATTATTTCTGTTGTGTTGATGTTTTCTTTGTTGCGCAAAAGCTTTTTAATACAATGTACTCCCATTTGTTTTCTTTTGTTTCCCTTGCCGGAGGCAACCTATCAGAAAAAAAAAATATTACTAAAAACAACGTCAGAGAGTTTACTGTCAATGTTTAATTCTCAGAGTTTCATGGTTTCAGGTCTTACATTTAAATCTTTAATCTATTTCAAGTTTTTTATATATGATATAAGGTGGTTTAATTTCATTTTTTTGCACGTATCTGTCCAGTTTTCCCAACAACATTTATTAAATCTTATTTTCTTTTTCTTTCATTGTTGTAGGCTATCTCTGTGCCAAGAATGAGCCTGAGGCATAAACTTAAAGTCTTCTCATTTCTCCTGAGCCTTTTCCTGGGCATGTTCTACCACTTTCTAATTTTTGCTGTATAGGCAGTTGTTTTTTAATGTTCCAGTCTTTAATGTCTGGCTCCCAAAAGGAAATAAACAGGAAAAATGAAGTAAGGGTAGGGGAAGAGCACTGGCTCTTTAAATCTCCTGGTTGTCACTTGGGGGTGGGGCTGGGGCACTGATCTGCAATATTAGGAGGAGATGCCAAGGCAATGGCTGCCTACCTCTTTGTAACTGTGTGATCATAAGAAGCAATTACCTATTACAGGGCAGATCCTCAAAAGTTAAATAAAGGACAAGTTTTTTTGTTTACCCTGTCTCGCACAAGCTGTTTGTAAACTGCCTGCCATGTGACTGGAACTGGAGTGGGAGCTGCTACTGTGTTAAGAGCTGAAACTGACCAAAATTAATCACAAATTGCCTTCCAAGTCTTCTGGAATATGCAAGCCTTCAACAGATTTAAGAATTCCAAATTAGTTACAGATTCTGCCAATGCAAATGTTGTCTGGTAGGAAGTCAGATTCCTGGTGCTTTACACCACATCCCAGATTCTTCCCTCATTTATCTTTTAAATTAAGGGGGGGGGGAAATTATGCACCCACATAATTCCTACTTTGTATAGACCTGTTTCCACCTGGTATCTATCATTTTCCTCAAATCTGAAGAATTTCCTTTACCATTTTGTAACATGGAAGTCTGTTACTAACAAATGCTCTCCACTCTTCTGTCTCAAAGGCGGCTTTATTTTAACTTCATTTTTGAAAATACTTTAAATAGGCATAGAATTCCAGTTTGATTAAATTTATTTTTGACACTTTAAAGATGTTGCTCCATTGTTTTCTGGCTTGCACAGTTTCAGACAAGAAATCTCTTGTCATTTTTCCTCTAAATAAAATGTGACTTTTCTTACTAATTTTAAGATTTGTTCTGGATTCCTGGTTTTTAGCAATTTGATTATGATGAGCCTTGGTGTGGTTTTCATTGTGGTTCACTGAACTTTTGGGATATGTAGGTTTCTAGTTTCTACCATATTGGGCACATTTTTAGTCATTATTTCTTCAGATAAATTTCTGCTTTCCTACCCCCATTTTTTTTCTAGAACTTCAATTATATGTATGTGTAGACCACTTGATACTGTTCTACAGGTTACTACTAAGGCTCTGTTAATTTCTTTTTTGGTCTGTGTGCTTTAGTTTCTATTTCTGTTTTCAAACTCATTTCTCCTTCTGCAGAATATAATGTGCTGTTAAAGCCATGCCAAGTATTGTCTTCAGACATTAAATTTTTACCTCTAGGCATTCCATTCAAATTATCTTTTATTTTTCTCCTTGTTATGCTATTGTTTTACTTTAAATCCCTGAACATTCTTTTAATAACCATTTCAAAGCTAAATCTAATTTCATCTTCTCTATCATTTTCTAGGTCTGTTTCTATTGAATGGTTTTCTCCTGATTATGGATTCTGATTCTGAGGTTCTTTACACGTCTGGCAATTTTTTTTGATTGAACGCTCAACATTGTAAACACTAGAATTTGTGTCAGAATCTTTTCTAAAAAAACTTAATTTCAGGTCAGGTAACTGTTTTGGAGCTTGTTTTTAAGCTCTGTTAGGATTGGTTTAAGGGTAGTCTTCATGCTAGAGCTTGTGGACACTGAGAAAGGAGGTACCTAGTAAGAAGGGCCCCTGATGGCTAACTGGACTCAAAATCTAAAACACACACACACATAAACACTGAGCCTAGCAACCATTTCCAAACAGGGGCCTCTCGCACAAACTATACTTTAGAGTGAAGCCTGCACTGAACTGCCTGTCTGCACTATGTTCCTGCCATTTGAGCCAGCCCTTCTAACAGAGTTCCTGGAATAGTAGTTCAGCCAACAGGACTTAAGTTTTCCCTGCCCAATCGGAGCTGTGCAGCTAGCTATCCCCATAGCATCTTCACCAATTAATGAGAGTAGTTCCATTCTGAACAATCACGACAGTGCCTTTTAGACTAATCAAATGGTGAGGACTTGGAGTCCTCATTTACACAAGGACAGACCAAACAGGGACCAGGGGTAAGACCTCTGTCTATATATGTCAGCTCCCCTCTGTCTTGGAGAATTTACTTTCCCTTTTCACGAAAGTCTGTGTTCCTGGCTGGAGCTGAAACACTGAAGATGAAACACCAAAGACATCTCTTCTGACCAGAGTGGAAAAGAGCAGGCAGAGCAGATCAAACTAGAGCACAGCAGAGCTGTGTAGCTGGAAAGAGGCCTGGCTCCAAGACCACCTTGCAGCCCTGCTGCTTCATAATTGAGCTATGACACTACTGAGCTGTTCTCATAGCCATGCTGTATCACAGTTAAGTGGTTTGCGCTAAAGTTTCCTTTTTCACACACCCCAAATTGGAGATTCCTGTTGGTGCTGAATTGACATCAACAACCATTGGTTGATGACGAGGCATGGTGAGGCATGTGTGGCTTAACAGTCAGCAACAGATTCAAAGGCAGATTTCTGGAGCACTTTTCTTACAGAACTCCCTTCTCTCCTTTACTCTGTCCCCATACCTCCCAGCTGCCTGGCCTTCCCAAACTGGGACTGCCAACTCTTCAACTCAGAAATTCTGCCGTGTTTGCTTAGGGTTCCCTCTCCTCACATAGTTTAGAAAAAAAGCCAGGATGATTATCGGGCTCATGTCATTTGTTCGCTTCTCTCTGAGATCACAGCCCTGCATTTAATAATAATATGTTTGAAATAACAGCTACCTAAGAAAAAAGGTTAACTTCTCTCTCATGTAAAGAGTCTAAATGTAGAAATTCCAGGTCTAGAATGATGACATACAAAGTTATCAATGATTCTAGCTCTCTCTCTGTTAGGGTACAGCCTTCATTCACATCTTCTAAATGGAAGCTGGAACTCCTGAGGGCAGCAGTTAAAAGAGGGAAAACTGTGTACTCATGTGGAGATTCCTCAGAAGTAACATTTCCATTATATTTCATTAGCTAGGATTTAATCACATGACCACACCTAGCTACAGGAAGACTGGAAAAGTAGTTGTTTGATCCTGGTGGCAATGCACCCAGATAAAAATTACTAAAGAAAATAGAAAGAAAAATACTGGATACACAATAAACAGTTTCTGCCAAAATTCCTAAGGTTAAATTTAAGAGGAAAAACATATGATTTATGAAGAAAAGTATAAAACATTTCCATAATTATCAGAGGACAGAAAATAAAACCTAAAAACAGGGAATCACATATCATGTTCCCAGATGGAGAAACAATACCACAAAAAGCCCCATATCTCATATTAACATATAAATTTAATATAATTCTAATCAGAATCCCTGATTTTTGTGGGGAAATATTGTGGAGTGGAATTGTTTTAGAACTAGACAAAATAATTTAAAGTTCATATGGAAGAAGATATGTCCACAATAAGCTGAGATATTTTTAAAGGGATATTAATAACTAATACCTACATAGAATTATCATATGCCCTAGTTTGCCTGCAACAGTCACAATTTGGTACCACTGGTTCCAGCAACATCTTGTATAGTTTACTATTTTCACTTGTGAAAAAATTACTATTATTGCATTGAAACAAACCAGAATAGGCTTAGCAGAATCCATTTATTTTAACTTCCAGTTTTTGCCATGGTCTCATCTAATAATTTATAAACCACCATCCAGCCATACAATGGTTAAATCTAAAAGTCAGCCAGTGAGAGACTGAATCTTTTCACAACTTTTTCACAGCAACAACAGTTCCTAAATCCTTCCATCACATTTTTACCATGATATTGCGCTGTACCAAAATTTATATTTGTGTTATTACCTCCAAAAAATGTTTCATCTTTAATGCTAAACTTTTGACACTGAATTTTCATTAGTGTCAGATATTTCAATTTTGATAGAATGACTTCCCAAAAGCTTTACTGGGATTTTACTGAAAGGAATCAATATTAAACCATTTCTGGAAAATAACTGATTTTCTAGTGCTAGCAGATGCTGATAAAACTTATATTATTTAACTGTTTGCAAAGTTCATTAATGGAGTTAACATATTAACACCTGTCATTTTACCATTTATACATGCAGAAGAAACTTTGCAAGTTTAATTCAGAATTGTGAATTTATGGATTTACTGCAATATATAAAATAGAATGGTAATAAACAAAATAGTATTTTATGTGCACCTGGCCAATAATTCCCACATTTTCCCACTGACTGGCAGCTTGGCAGCTAAATGAATAGCATAGGTAGCAAGCTTTTGGAGAACTGCAAATATTAAATCAAATATTACAAAAATATTTATAATGTATAGGATACCTCAAAAAAAAAGTGAAATTTCCAGATGTCAACAGCCAAACCCCTCAGCAAGCTATCCCCTCAGTGAAAGGTAAATTAAAAATTTTCCATCTATCAGACACATGTAAGAAGAAACCAACCTCTGTTCAGGGATTTTGATAAGAGAAATGTGAATATCTAAATTTTCTCTTTCCTTCTGGTATAGTAATCCCCAAGGCAATAAATCAACACACGCATTAGAACATGTTAAGGGCTAAGGATACCCTAGAAAGTCTAGCAGCACAAACACAAAACTACTCTGGAGATTCTCACAGAAGAAAAAAACAATTCAGCTAAAGATTACCTTACAACCTAAAATTATGAATCTGCACAAGGAAAAATAACATACCATGAGCAAATATTAGCAGATACAAAAAACAGGACTATTAGAACCTCCAAGAACTCCATAATTATAAAATGGGAAGTATAAAAATTTTTGTTTTAAATGATTAAAGAATTAGGGAGGAAAACAATAGAAACCATAAGAAAACAAGATATTGTTTTAAAAAAACTACGTAACCTTTAAAAATGAATCAAATAGAACATAAATGAAAAATATAAGCACTGATATAAAATACTTAGTAGAAGAATTAAACAGCACATAGACAAAGTTAAACAGATGAGGAATCAGAAAAGTTTAAGAAAACTATCCAAAATACGGGACCTTAAGGAGAAAGAGATGACAGCAAACATAACATAGTTTAAGACAAATGCAGGACTGAATGAGGTGGTCCTATACACTTCTAACTACAATTCCTAAAAGAGGCAACTCTGTGGAGAACAGAGTCACTACTGAGCAGGATAAATAAAAGTAAATCTCCAGCCATGGTCTCAACCCTGACTGCACCTTACATGTATCAACTAAGAAGCTTTAGAAACAAATAAAAAACAGTGCCTGGATTCAAGCCCACAGAGATTTTGGAAGTGGTGTCGGGTAGGTCAAGGCATCTGTATTTTCTTCAAAGCTTCCTAAACTATTTTAGTGAGCATCCAGAGCTGAAAATCTGTGATCCATACCTTAGCGAAGCTAATGAAACCATAGAATAAAAAAAAGAAATGTTAAGAATAGCTGTTAGGAAGTAATACTATCTACCAAGTAATTACCTAGACTGACAATAGACTTCTCAATAACAGAAGCCAAAAGAATAATAGAATAGTACGTTCAAAGTACTGAGAGAAAATAACTATCAACTTAGAATTCAAAATAGCTAATTATCATTCAACAGCAATAATGAAACAGACATTTTTAGTCAGTGGAGAGGTTACCATTTATAGAGCTTTGCTGAAATAGCCACTAAAAGGATGTGCTTCAGGAAGAGAAACACTGAACCTTGTAAGGAAATAGGATACAAGAAGAAATTTGAAACATAAAAACAAAACAATAAACTGCTGCTGTCTGCTAAACTCACATCTCATACTTCTTTCTTTTCCTAATTAATCAAACAAACAAGGTGAAAATCTTTCTGGTCATCCATCCCAATTTGTAAACAATACTAAACAAACTAACCGACCTCAGTTTTTAAAATAAGAACACAGGGGATCCACTCTAGAAGTATTGTAACTCTGGAGAGTAAGGGAAGAAATTTTGTAAAAAGCCCACCCGATCAAAAGTATAATCAGGTTTAGGAACTTCAGATTCTAGCATTTCCTTTACTTGGTACTCAAATTATGGTTCCTTAAATGGCAGCACTGCCTTTACCTGAGAACTTGTGGAAATGAAAATTCCCAGGACCCACCCCTGTTCTACTTAATTAGAAATTCTGGGGATGGACTCAGCAACCACGATTTAACAAGTCCTGCATGTGATCCTGATGCCAGCTCCACTTTGATAAAGTTGCTTAAGTTTCATGCCTGTATTACTCTATCCACACTTCTACATGAACAAACCCCCTGTTGCTGCTCTGCCTACAAAATCTTTCTGTTTAGTCCCCTAAAGCAATGTACCATGGTTGACCAACTCTCATACATTCTTAATCTCTTCAATGAATTTTCTTTTCATCTTTTAACTGAACCTGGTTCACTTCTCTTACAGAGCCTTCACATAAAGGCTGTTCACTCTCCCAAACCCCATGCAGCTCTGGGGTCTGGAAAGTGGGGTCAACTGCCTGTGACTCCAAAAACACCTGTATAAAAATCTCACTTTTTCTGAGACTCTTCACTCTCACGGCTTCAGCTGTCAACTCTGTATGATATTCACATCCAAATTTCTCTCATGTTGTTGAGATGAAAAGAACCCACTGTCTATGTGACACTTCCATCTGGATGCTCCACAAGAACCCAAACTCATATGTAAAAATCTGAACCTGTCATACTGTACAACTCTGTTCTTCCTGTTTTCTAATATAAATGAGTGGTACCATCATCTATCCAATTATCCAAGTCCAAAACCTGGAAATTATCAATGGAATCTCTTATTCAAACATTAATCACCAAATAGCATTCACCAATATTATCAATTTCACCTTCTGTAAGTTCTCTAATTCTCTTCATCACAACTGCTACTGCTATAGTACAAATTACCATCCCTTGCTAGGATATCCTATAGAACAGCAGCCTCTTAACTGTTCACTCTTCCTCCAGAATTACTCTTCTACAACTTGTTTTAAAGTCTCCAAATTTCAAAACTATTTAAAATCATGTGGTACCTTATGGAATGTGAATTATGTTTCAACTTTTAAAAAACATGTCACCTTAAAATTTTAATACTTCTATTCTAAATCTATCATCATTCAACACAAGAGTTTATCTAGCTCTTTTCCTCAGTTGTTCAGGGTCACTAGCTTATTGATAGTTTCAACACAATTGTGTAATATACAGAACATCAACTGAAAAAGGAATTATGAAATTAGATCCAAATAAATCTTTAAAATTTAAGAGAGCAGTAAATCAATTTCATGTATATGAACTTATGACAATAAATTCTGAAAAAATGAAAACTCACCATACACACCTGTAGGAGTAGAACTGTTCATGGTAAAAGGTCCGTTAATGATGCCAGAAGAAAGAAGCTCATCAGATCCCCGCTGAAAAGCAAGAGCAATATTCTGTTAAATAAAACAAGTCTCAGATAATGATCCACATTTACTACTAAAAATATGAGAAGTTAATATTACTTCATTTAAGTATCAAGGCATTTAAGGAGAAGTCCTCAAGAATCACAAAAGCTTAAGGATGGAAGGTAGGGAAAAACTACCGCACGACTACATGATAGTTGTGAAAAAACAGAACTCCCACCACATAATTGGGAGCATAATTCTGCACTCTTTTTTGATTAAACTCAATCCTCCAAATATTACATTTGAAGTACCAGAAACCATACTTAGGGGTTGCATTCTGACATTGTTTTTGTAGTATATTTTTAAATACATCTAGTATATTAATTATATTTGAAGTATATTTAATATATTAAGTATGTTAAGTTTATGTAATATTTTTAAGTATTTGCATGCAAATATTTTGTGCAACACTTCCTAAAAATCCTGACTTATTTCTATACTGGCCAGGTCCTTTATATTCATTGATTTTTTAATCCGTTAATCTTCAAAATGATTTTTAATGTGTACTGTTTCTTAAATAACTACTATTTAAGTAATTTATTCTCAACTAAGAGTTTTCACCAATTCTAAAGCTGATCAGTTAATGCCAAAAGACAAGTCAGACGAGCTTTTTCATTATAACCATTAAGACCTATTACTAAGATTTAGAAGTTTACATTTAGGAAGGACAGTAAGTTAAAACCAACTTATTTAAAATGTTACTGTTTGTTTAGGTCAATTTTTAAGAACAAATATTTTGATCTATTAGATTATAAAACATAATCCCCAAACTATCCTATAAATATTAGAGAAGCAACAGTGCTACAAGAGATAGTTAATGTTTAGGTATAATTACCACTTCTGTAAGGAACAACTTTAGTCTTTGCAGAAAAGAAGCAAAAACTACGAATGTGTCTGCAAGACAGAAATACAATTATTTAACCAATTCTTGTATTATACATCTAGAAATTACTCCCTTTGGTTCTTTCACTAGTTTATAGAGACACTTGGGACAGAGGATGGAATTAAGTAAGCTTGTAAAATGAAATAAAATTGAAAATCTTAACTTCTAGAAAGATGAGAATTACAGCCTCACTTAAAGTGTAGGTCTTCTTCGTAATATCTGAAATAAAGATATTGGAGGCTGAATACAATAACCATAAGTATAACAACTTTCAGTGAGTTCTGTAAATCCTTCTACCAAATTATGGGACCTGAGGGTGGTTTTGAAAACCTCCGAGAAAAACATAATTGGTGTCAGAAATGAGGATAGTCTTTTGTTGACTGTGTCCCCTAACTTTGCAGTTAGCCTAATTTCTTTCATGGTGAAAAGACAACTCAATAAGGAAAGTATAACAGAATTATTCATTTAACAGATTTTAAAAAACTTTATTCTTAATCTCTGGATTACTATTTGGACTTCTAAATGTAAAAGAAAATTTTAATCTAAAGTATAATTAATATTCAAACAAACAAAACTGGAATTTTAATTTATATGGCATCTTAAATAAATTAATGCAACATCCTGTTGCAGTTAATGTATCCACACAATATAAACTATCATTTAACAAAGAAATGGTGAACACTGCAGAATCTTCAAAATAAACCATTTAAGTTTGATAATTCTACTAGAATTATAGTAATAGGTAGTAATAGAAATAGTAATAGAGCTTTTAAAAAAGAAAATGCCAAAAATAATGCATAAATAAAACAAACCCTACAGCAGCAAACAAAGGGTTGGCATGGCTGTTTTTATGTTTATTGCCTTATTACATAAGAAAATTAAAATATTTGATCTTAAAATTTCATATCTAGAAATATTATTTTACATCAGAGATAGGGTTTACCATTCATCATATAGAATAAATAACACATTTCCCAATTAATATAACACTTAAAAAAACTGGTAACTTTTGACCCTAATAATTTCAGGATATGATAAACAAAAGACGAAGAGAGCAAAAGAAGCTTACATTTGAAATGCATCATAGAAAATATTCTAATAATCACAATTTATTAGCCAAGATTTTTCCACCCAAGAATTCATTTTCGAATTACAGAAAATAAAGGGTGTTTTTTTATATTATAAAGCTCAAATACCAAGAGTCACACTACTTTGTAAAGCTTTGGAAAAGATGAGAAAAACACAATTAGCTCTGTATAACTTAAAACATTTCCCTTCTTTTAAAAAACAAAACTTTTCTTTCCTAGACATAAATTCTCCTGAAAACACCTAGTGCCTATAATTACAGACTACTTCAGGACAAACCAAAAAGTATTTTTGAAAATAATACTTGTAAACTAAATGTCTGAAAAGTACTTTTCCATTGTAGTAAAGGAAGACCAGTGCAGACCTAAGTAAAATTGAGTCTCTCTCTCTTATAAAGTCTGACTGCTATGATAGAGAGATTATTGTTTAAGAGATGGATGAAAAATAAATAGAATGAAGATATTAAAAAATAAATGGAAAGCTTGTTTGGATGAGTGACTGTAGATTATCAAGAGAAGGAAATTGTTAAAAGGGGAGAGAAAAAGACTGTACCACAGGTAAGCAGATTAACATTATAAAAAAGGTTTTATGAGCTAAATAATAAGGATATTATAGGGGTATTGGGGGTGTTTTTACAACACTGGATCAACAGTCTCCTTAGAAACACAGTAAATTTATACAAGTGCAGCAGTTTTGTGGACTTGTTAGCTCTCTGGCTAGGTCAACACACCAATCAGCTTCACTGCCTCAAGTATCAATTATTGAAGCTCTCTCCTACTGAAGAATAATTAAATACACAGGGCCAACAAACCAACGGAATACTGTAATTAAGCAGCACAAATAAAGTGTTTCATTATCAAATCTGATGGAAAGTGGTTTTATTTAGCATTAAGTAAAATTATTAATATGTAAAAGCCAATCCATACAACTGAGAAACAGCCACTAAAATAACATGTAAGGAAGATTCTGAAATAAACCATTAACTTATGATTAAACTACAGATCATACCTAAAATGGACATGAAATTCAAGAATAAAATCATATTTTAGTCCATCGAGATACTATGAACACTAAAAAAGAGGCTATCAAAAAAACTTCTTAATTTTCCATGGTCCTAGAACTTTTTTTTTAAATAAAAGAATCTTAAATACTAAAATAATATTCACGTCCAACCTTGAAACCAAGGTAGTCCCCCTTATAAAGTTTCTAGCAGAAAACTCATGTTAATCCTGTTCTGTTACTATGTTTTTCCATACACAGAAATAAATGTGATATTACGTAGATTATCACCATTCTATAAACACTTGTTGATTATGGTCTCTTAATTATTCACCTTTATATCCTCCTCCACAGAACCTATTATAATGTTTTGGGTGCAAACTATGTTCAAAACTTTTTTGCTTAAAAAATGAGTAACTATAAAGATAAGGGAATAAACTGAATATTCGGTGAGCATTTCAGACTATGATATCTCCAAATTTGTTCATTTTTTTCCAAAACATTTAGCTTTTTGTTAACATTCAACTTTTCACGGCGTCCTGTTACCCTAAACACATCTAAAAATCCAAAGGCTAAGGGTGACTACCTTTACAAATGACTTGGTGATCACAGCCCTACAAAAGCTGAGCCACATCAATACTCCATCTACTAAAGTAGTGTGATTATCCCTAAACATATTTCCTAAAAAACAGTAACAGTTACTCCCTTCCAAAAATAAGAACAGTTACCATATTGCTCATCAGTAACACTTTCCTTTCCAAGGCTACCAATGTTGAGATTTTAGGACAGTTGAGGGTAGTAGTTAAACATGGGGCAAATTCTTTAAATGTATAGGTGTAGCAATATTTAAAATCCCCTATTAATGACACAATTTCAATAAAATTATTTTGATTGCCTTCATTTTCTGTAGGCATCTTTGCAATAAAACATTAATACTTTTTAATAACTAGCAAATTATTCCTCCAAAAGCCTTCTAATTCATGACATCCAACCAAAATGCCATTCATCTGAATATTTATTTAGTTCCTACTATGTAGGCACAGCATATTGAATTCAATTTGTATATTTGTCATAGCAATAATATTCATTCATTCAACAAATCCAACAAATATTTACTGAGTGAGCATCAAACTATGAGCCAGGTCTTTAACCTGTGGAGAAAATCCCAATGAACAGAAAAAAACCCCTACCCTTATTTTATGGAGCTTACAATCTTGCAAAAGAAAGAAAATAATAATTTTGAAATTATGAAAATTGTATAGTATGTTTTAAAGTCACAGTGCTTTTTAATTTATTTTTATTTATTTATTTTTTATTTATTTTTTTAGGCAAGGCAACATTGGTTAACCTCACAGATTCCAAGGACCTTGTCAGCTTACGATCCCTTATTTTTTAAGTTTTTACATCTACAGCACCTGGTCTTCCTAGGTGGTCTCCCATCCAAGTACTATCCAGGCCTGATCCTGTTAAGCTTCAGAGATCAGATGGGATTGGGTTTGTTCAGGGTGGCATGGCCATAGACAATAAGTGCTTTTTAAAAAGTAGGATAAGGAGCAGCCAGGGATAAAGAGGAGAATTAGGATTTTAAATAGGTGGTCAAGGAAAAATTTAAGAGAAAGTGACATTTAAACAAAGCCTTAAGAAGATAGGAAATAAGCTATGTAGATAGCTGAAGGAACAATGCTGCAGGCAGAAGAAACTGAGATAGAATGCCTTACATGTTCTAGAAAACAGTGAGGAGGCAATTGTGACTAAAAGGAGTGAGCCAAGAAGATAACAGAACTAGAGACTGGGAGGGCATGTCACAACATGTGGGGCCTTGAAGGCCATTCTAAAAACAATGTTAACTGTGTGAAATGAGGGTCAAAGAGTTTGTAATAGAAGAGTGACGTAACTGATTTACTTCTTAAAGGATCACTCTGGCTGTTGTGTTAAGAATAGTCTGTAATACGCCTTCCCAAGGAGGGAAGCACAGACTCCAGCAAGGAAACTACGATGATAATCCAGATGAGGGGCCACGGGAGTGGCAGTTACTGTGGACAGTGGCTGCATTTAGAATATACTTGGAAAGGTTTGCTAATGAATTAGATGTGAGGTGGGACAAAAAGAAAGAAGTCAAAGATGTCCTGGTTGTCCCAAATAGGCTTCAATGTAAAAATATTTTCGTCCTATAGATAGTCCACATTTTAAAATTCGTATACATATTCTCTAATTGTCACAATTCTGCAAAGTAGGTATTATTATCCCTCAAAGAAACTAAGCATCGAAGAAACCATATTATTTGACATAAATCAAAGAGTAAATTGTAAAATTAATGATTTAAGTCTATTTTTATGGTAAATGGTTTATTTTTCACTACGCATACCTGTTTCTCACTAATAAACAAATCTCTCAATAATTTATACCAACACTTTGATCTATTTAATTCCACATCTAGACATCATTTTATATTAAGACTGTATATAAAGACATATGTGTGTAATCACTCTTTACAAGCGCAAAATACACAAACTACAAGGATAACTAATACCTACTGATTGCTTAGTTATGTGCCATGTACTATTTTATGAGGTTTATCATACATATTTCATGTAATGTAAGAAGCTTCTATAAAATCAGACCCATAAAACTTAATCTAACATCTACAGGTAAAAAGTGCTGCCAATTAAATTATAATACAGTATCAATTTTAAGATGTACCCTGATGTCAAAAATGTTAATATATATATTTTTTAAAAGTATGCCTTAGAATCAATGATAGCTCTAATCCTCACACAATTCTAGGCATTGAGTACTATTATGATGACCAATGTGGATTCAAAATACGTCTAATAGCCTATTCATTAAAAATACTAGTTCTATGGGTTCCAGTCAAGATGGCGGAGTGGGTGGACACTGTGCTTGCCTCCTCCCATGACTGCATTAAAAGTGCAACTAAAATATAGATCAGCCTGAAGAACCACTTGAAGACTAAATGAACATAAGTCCTATAACTAAGGATATAAAAAAGAAGCCACTTTGAGGATAGGGAAATTAAGGCAGAGAGGAAAAGTGACTTGTCCACAGTCACACAGCTAGTAATAGAGAAATGACTCAGATATTGTCTTTCTTATTTCAATGCCTGTGCTATTTCTTAAAATTTATTTGTGACAAATAAAAATTGAATATATTTAAGGTGTCAAAAATATACTAGTTATTTTTTTTCCTGCATTTTAAGTTTTCAGCCTTTTTCAGCTGCTTTTTCCCATCAAGGTGATAACTAATATAACATTAGTGTGTAACTTTGAAACTACAGGCCCTTATAAACTGCTTGTGAAAGATCTCTAACCATAAAGAAAATGTTCTCTCTTCCACTATGGCTGTAGAAAAAGACACAACTCTGGTCACAAGACAGCTTACAAATGCTATTTCTAACATAGGAATATTGTGATCACCTGAATTCTGGAAAGCATAGCTACATCCTATAAAAGTAACAAAGGTCTCAGTTTTGGTTAGTTATCATGCTTAAAAAAATGTATTGCTCTTGTAGTAATACTTAAAATATTGACAACTCTTTTCTGAAATACATATATGCTTGTGTTTTTTTTTTTTTGAGCCAATCCCTCTTCTCACATCCATAAATAAAACTTAACACTTTTTTATGTTTCTTATAATAGAGAGTCAGAAAATCTGATATTTTGCAAATGAGGAAATGTAGGCACAAATGAATTTAAGTAACTTACATAAATCACACTACAAATAAAAAGTTGGGGTCAGGATTCAAATTTACGTAGGCCAATTTCAGAGTCCATGCTTTTAATCACTATATTAAACTGCCAAAATATTAATCAATCACTGTTTTCACAGTAAGAGATTGGTTAAATGAGTTATAGTATATCTGTGCAATGAAATATAAGGTAGTTATTAAAATTATTAAGCACTATATACTTATTAACCTGAATATAAATTCACAAAACACTTGTTTACAAGTGATATATAGTTATAACATGTATTTTCTACTTTTGTAAAAATAAAATAATAATAAAGATGACATATACTGTAAGCATAAAAGCAAATTCAACTAAAAGTTAAAAGGGATTACGTCTGGCATTTATTTTCTCTTTTGTATTTGTCATGTTTAAATATTAATTAATCAGAGAGAAAGGGGCTATTTTCATTTTGAAAAATAATGAACTTAAAATTTTGCCAATATTTATCTCCTCCATAGCTGGGTCTTTCAATCAAATACATTTCATGAAAATTTACCATTACTGAATATATTATCATCCCCAATTTTTTAAAATTTAAATGTTCCTTTGTATCATTTAGTGATCTGCAAGCACTTCTGAATTTTATATTAGCTACACTGTATGACCTTAGGCTAGTTTTCATGTTTCTTTAATTCAGGAAAGAGCAGTAAGAAATCATAGCGAATGGTTATGAGCTCTGACAGATGAAATTTCAATTCATCACAAAAACAGGGTTGTATTCTAATCTTTTCATCTTAGGGAAACTACCAATATAGTTTACTGCTTTAGTATACTGGAACCTATGCTTCCATCTCTAATTCTAATAAAATGGTATACTATATCTGCCCTAAAAAAACCAACTTCCAAACATAAGAGAACTTTATGAATCAAATACTGTCTGGAATAGTAATTTTCCTAAAGCCAAAAGACATACTATGTTGTAAAAAGCAGAGCATGGACTCTAGAAACAAACATTTGTTTGCATCCAGACCCCATCACTTACCACCTGTTTGACCTAGGGTATTAAGTTATAGTAATACCACAGGTTTGATACCCTGCTAAATTGGTCTAATATTCTAATTGACATGCAAAGTTTCCTTTTAAAAGGACTTCTTATATACTAATACCTAGCAAGATAGAGATAAAATGCGGTTTTTTAATCAGGGGCAGGGGACAAGAACAGTATTTGGGAACAGAATGTTGTTTTGTCTACTGTTCTATCAATAATTGAGAGAGGTGCTAAAATCTATGACTAGTTATATATTTGGCTATTTTTTTCACCCAAAACTATTATATAACTTCTCAGAAAAGTTATTTTCTTAAGCAGGAATCCTCTCTTGAATGACAAATTTAAAATCTCAGGAGTGTAAGCTGAGTCTATAAAGGCTGATTCTCTTCATTTACTACTACTGCTCCTTTACTGTTGATACTACTGCCCCAACATGTCATCACTAGCAGTCTAGCTGCTGAATGAAGTTCCTATCTGCTGCAGTGACTGAGCATAAACCAGTTAATTTGCCTGTATTTCCTCTGCATGTAAAGGAAATCCTCCTCTGGTGTCAGTCTCTGCTGCTGTTGCTCCTAACTGCCTAAAGTTAGAGCTCTCAAATTCGAAATACATTCATTCATTCTCTCCATCTGTCTACCCCACTCATATGCACGCGCGCACACACACACACACATTATTTACTGCCCACTTAAATCACTTTTTAGTGTCAGTGGCTAGAATTAGCCTAAAGACCAGCTCTAATTCTCTAAAAGGACTCATGGGACTTGGCATATAGTTGTGTTCTAAGACTTATTACAATATAAGGATACAAAGCAAAATTAACAAAAGCAAAAGGTATATGAGGAAACATCTGGAGGACACCAAGTACAAGTTTTCAAGAGTTTTCTCCTAGTGTTGCCACATGAGACACACTTGATTCCTCCAGCAAGGACTTCTGACAACATATGTGGAATGTTATCTACCAGAGAAGGTCATTAAAAACTCAGTGCCCAAGGTTTTTACTGGAGGATGGTCACACAGACACCCTCTGCTAAGCCTTGTACCAAAATTCTAGACTCTTGGAAAGAATTAACTGTACTATTTACATAGTCTAGGCACAATGAGCCAATCTTACAATTTAAAGACAAGTCATATCATGTAAGGAAATGTATACCAACCAAAGGTCACCTTGTAAAGTTGTAAGCAGTCTTTCTAAGGAAAGCAGTCTCCAGCCTGCTACATTTACTATTTTTTGCACCTGCCAAGCCCAGATGGTCAAGCAAGTCTTTATTTTTCTTGCAGTTCTCTGGTAAGGCGAGAGAACCCAGACGTACTTCTGATAAGGTTCGATTTCCACAGCCATTGCTGCTGCTGCTGCTGCATTAGCAATGGATCTGAAAGAGGGGAAAACTGGAGGCTCTCAGCTGTCTCTACAAAATCAGACATGACATGGTGGTGTAGAGTTAAATGGGTTAAACATCACAGGCTATGGAGTCACTCCCTGTGGATTCGAATCCTGTTTCCACTACTTATTATGTGATGGATAAGTTATTTGGTATCTTTGTACCTCAGTTTCTACATGTGAAATGGAAAAAAATACGAATATCTTCCTTACAGTGTTGTAAGGATTACATGCAAAATTATAAAGGACTTAGTAGCTTTTAATTCTTAAAAGGAAGTTTCCCTCCTCCTCTGCCTAGTGTTCTAGCTCAGGTTAACTGACAATCACAATGACCAGGGTCTTACACTCACGGCCATGATACTACCTTCGCAACACTAAAGTACCGACGTATATCATCAACTTACAGTGGAGAAATGGACTTTATAATAAATGGCATTTGGACAACTAAGTAGCCATTTGGAAAAAGATAAAGTTGACTCCACTCCTCATATCACAAACTAGAATTGATGTCAAATGAATTAAGATCTGAATGTGAAAAATAATCATACAAGTATTAAAACATAAGTGAATTCCTTTATAACCCTGAACGGTAGAGCCTATGACTCAAAATCTGGAACTATACTACCACCACCACCACCACCACCACCACCACCACCACCACCACCACCACCACCACTAATAATAATAAATCCAATTATCCAAATATCAAAAGTGTCTGTGTGGCAGAAAGTTTCACAAGCAAGTCAAATGGTACAATGGGGATAATATTTGCAATGCATTATAGACAAAGGACTTAGCTCCCTAATTTTTAAAAGGCTTCTAGAAGCTGAAAAGAAAAAGACCGAGCCAAAAGAAAATAAAGGACAAGAACCAACTTCCCAAAGAAAGAAGTAATAGCCCTCAAATATATAAACACACTCTCTACTTCACTCATAAAGGAAACGCAACTAAAATGAGATAACATTTTTCACCAATAAGACAAGCAAAATCCAAAAGTCCAATAGGACAATCTTGGCAAGAATTGGGTTGTGCAAAATAGTACAGTCTGTTATTCTTTACCCAGAGACACCTTTAACCTTTGATAATAATAGCAATCCCATGTCTGGACTCCACTTCACAGACATACCTGCGTACACGCGAAATGACACATGTACAAGATTACCCATGAAGAACTGTTTGTTAGAGCACAATACTGGAGATAACATGAGAGTCCTATTAATAGAGAACCTAAAAACTTGTAGACCCACAAAATATTTTGCAGCTGTTAAAAAATCAGAATGGGGGAGCTTTGAGAAAGATTCTCCATAGTTTTGTAAAAAAAAAATTCAAAGTGTAGACTCGTACACCTAAATATGCTTTTATATTAGAAGAAAAATATGTGTATTTACCTTTATTTGCATAAAAAGTTACTAGAAGGGTAAAGGCAAAACTAATAAAATTGTTATCTTTGGGGGAGAGGAAGGAGGACAACACTGAAAGAGTTCTCTATACAGACAGCTGCATTTATTTTTTTGAATTCTGTTATTTTAACTTTACTTTTGAATTTAATTTTCATTTTTATCAAATACACGTACTATACCAAATTGAATATTACAAAGGAGTTTATATGGTAAAAGCGAATCTCTCCAGCCATATCTCAATCTTTAAACAATCTTAGTTATTCTAATAACCAAAATAATATGCTTATACCACTACTTTTGAGTTACTGACTTTAAAAATGTTTGTTTAATGTGCGTTTCAGGTAAAAACTTTAGAATTTATCTTTTACACTTCCTCTTTTTTCTGTCCTCTCAATGTATGAAATATATGGTATTAATTTTAATTCTTATATATAAGTGTCTTTGAACTTTAAACATTATACTTAAATTTTTATTGCTTATTTTGTCAATCTGACATTACTTCTTGAGTCTCCATTTTGAAAGACAAATCTATTAGTGCTAGTAATCTGTTCTCTCCCTCCTTACCTCTGCCAGCTTCACTTTTATTTGTTTATGGTTATTACATATGGTTATTACAATAACATTCTGGGCTTTGTCTATTCGTGTTCTGTCCAAAGGTTGACTCAAAGTTGGAAATCAATAAACAGCATTTACATTTTTATGACTATGTAAGGAAATGTAATCCTGGCACACTTCACTTTTTACTCTAAGGTCTAATGTTACAACCATAGGACCACTTGAGAAAGGCTGTTCCTAGAATCAAGATCAAACGGATTCTTTATATTCTTAACAATTTCTTAACATCACATGCTCCATGCTAGTTTGGTTCATAGTTAGACCATGATTATTATTATTACTATTTTCTGCTTTCCATGACATTTTTAACTCTTTATTTTGCTTAAACTATTTTTCCTTTATTACATCAAAATTTCCCCCAAATCTTCATGACACCATTCGTTCCTCTAGCCCCAGTTTTTCCTCCCAAGATCTCCTTCCTAAAACCCCCTTTCCCCCTGAATCATCTAGAATGCTTTCTAGGCCTTCTAAATAGCTGTTAATCTGAGTCTTCTTTTTCAATTTTTCTTCTGGAGTGGCTCAACGTTTTCTTGAACTTGTCTTCTTTGTCCTTAAAAGTTTATCATTTTGCTGGAGTACAGCCTTAAATAACTACCTAAATGGTGGTAGATGGAAGGGTAAAATTTCTAAGTCCATGCATGCCTGAGAAGTCTGTCTTAATAATTATCACTTTATAATTAATTATTTGACTTAGTAAAGAATTCCGAATTAAAAATTATTTTTCCTAGGAAAATTATCAACACTGTCCAATTTTCATCCAGAACATATTTTGGCTGGTAAGATGCCATTCTGACATTCATTTCTTTAAAGCTGACTTGTTTTTCCCCTCCCTAGAAGCTTTCATAACCATTTCTTCATCCATGGAATTCTAAAATTTCACAGTTACATACATGGGTGATAGTCCTTCATACTGACCATACTAGGTAATTACAGGTGGGTCTAAACACTGAAACTAGCATGAGTTGTCTGACCCACTGTTCTTTATACTTGCTGTATTTAAGTAATAAATAGGTTGATCTGAAGTCTGAAACTAGCATGAATTATTAACTCCCGTCTCCAAAATCAACCAGAGAAACTGTAGAAGCTAGAGATATATAGAGATTTCAGGTACCAAAATAAGGAGAGAAAAACACTAAGAAAGTTGAAGTACAACTTGAACTGGTATGTGGTGATTGATGGAGATCAGTGGCTACACATTGCGACTGAGGACCCAAAAGTCTCACTGAGGGGACAAGTTAGAAGAAGGCTTTTTAAATTCTGTTCTTGCCTAAAACTATTTTCAGAGATACAGAGCCTCACCAGATTTGCCACAAAGATACATATTATACATTTTTTGGAATAAAGTATTCAAATCATTAAAAAACAAAATTAAAAGATGATGCAAGAGATATAAAAAATATACTTCTTGGTGAAGTTTATATTGCCAAAAAAAAAAAAAAAAAAGCTGAGACCTGGAAAAAATGAGAATGTCTATCATATTCAAAAGTAAAATTCTGGATCATTACCATGATGAAGTATAAAGAAAAAAGATAAATCAGCAGTGGAGTTGAAAAATCAATCAATCCTCACAGAAACCAATAGACCAAACATACAAAACTACCAGAAAACAAACAAATACAATCAATAACTTGAGCTAATAGATATACTGAATGCAGAACCAGGCACCCAGCTAAGAATACATGCTTATAAAAACAGACATTGTATCATGTTGGCAAACTCTATCTGTAAAGGAACAAATAGCATCTTAGGCTTTGTGGGCCATACAGTCTCTGCTACAATTACACAACTACAGAAAAGGAACTACAGACAATATGAAAATAAACAACCATGGCTGTGTTCCAATAAAACTTTATTCATAAACACTGAGATTTAAGTCTCATTTATTTTTCACTTGTCACAAAACAACTTTTTGATTTTTTCCCATCATTTATAAGTATAAAAAACCATTTTAGTTTTCAGAACATACTAAAACCAATGGCACTGAGCTTTATTTAGGCCTTGGGTCACAGTCTGTCAATGCCTGTATTTGTTCATAAAAGAAGTTTCAATAGTATCCATAGGAATATATTAAACAGGCTACAATAAAATTACAAACAGTAACAAAAGAATAGCTAATGTTTCAAAACTAGATTTTAAAAACCACTAAATAATAACTTCAGTTGAAAGAAAATTTTTTTTAATTGTTAAGGAAATGTAAAAATACTTAGATATAATAAAAATGAAAACAAAAATCCAAAACTTTAGATCTTGGGATCCAGCTTTGGAACTTGAAGATAAATTTATAGTTATAAATACATTTATCAAGAAATAGAAAATTAGAAAATAAAAGTTAATTATCTAAGTCAAACCCAAATAAACATGAAAGAAGAAAAATTTAAGACTAGAAAACAATGAAATCGAGAACTGAAAAATCAACTAAAGATGATTAACAACCAAAAGCTAGTTCTTTTAAAACATTAATAACCTGGCATAATTAATCAAGGGAGAAGAAACAAACAATTCAGAATAAAAAAGAAATAACTAAAGACTAGAAACAAATTAAAAATTAACATGAGTATTATAAACTGCAGAATAAACTTATGAAATCAATGATGAAATAAATGTATTCTTAGAAAAACATAAAATCCCAAAATCAGAGTGAAAGGAAAGAGACCTTGATTTAACTATAAGAATTAAAGGTAGTGAAATGACAGACATAGGCCTCCCATCCTCCACCTCCCAACAGTGGCTCAGATGGGCTTATAGTTGAGATCAAATAAGTTTCAAGAAAAAAAGCTGTTCCACAAAACAGCAAAAGAATGAAGAGTTATTTAGTTCATTTTAAGAGGCTAGTGTGATCTTGATGCCAAAAATAAAATTAGAAAATCACCACTTTGCAACTATCATTTTAACAACTGATTCAGGCGAGAACCATCAACAGATGCTAAAACTAGTACGTAACAGTTTAAGAATTAAAATATTAACTGGGTCTCAAAGTATCACTCCACAAATACTTATTAGTTACAAAGGAAAATACATAATTTTACATTGGAAAACCTGCCAAATACAACCATAACCAAGTGATTAAAGTTAATATTACAAGTAACAGAAAAAAGTACATCATTTGCCTTCTGACACAATACACTTAGAAGAACATAACATCAATTCTGTGGTATTCCTGCCAAAAATACACAACCCAAATAGTTACGAAGGAACAGATAAAATCAAAGTGACAAACACCCTGTACAGTAACATGTCTGTATTCTTTTGAAATGTCAGTGATGAATCACTGAGGATCCATTTCATATTAATTTCCTGATTTGGTAATTATACTACAGTAATATAAGAAAATGTCATTTTTTAGGTAATACACTTAAGTATTTAGGGGTTAAAAATAAATACAGTAAAGTAACATGTCAATGAAGTTTTAAAGAATCTCCTGACAAGTTACTGATTATGAAGGGAAAAGCAGACACTTAATAGTGAAGAATCCTAGCTGACAGTCATATTAACCAATTGATGATTCAGAGGAGAACCAACAGATGTATAGATACATAGATAGATGTATGTATACCTACAGAAAAAATAGAGAGAAAGTGAATAAATGTGGTAAAAAAAAATTGCGCAAATGTTAACTACCTACTAAATGGTTATATAAAAAATTTTGAACTATTCTGCAACTTTTTCTAAATTTGTACAGTCATGAGCCACTTAACAATAAGGATACGTTCTGGGAAATATGTGGTTAAACACAGAGTGTACTTACGCAAATCTTGATGGTATAGACTACTACACACATAGGCTATATGATATAGTGTCTTGCTCCTAGGATAAAAACCTGTACACCATGTTACTGTACAAAACAACAAGATTAAACCAAGCACGAGAGAGAATGATGCAACCAGGAGACATGGTAAACGTGAGATAGATGTATGATGCTGCCAGTATTAATACACCATACTGTTTTACAGTAAACTTTTATTTTTATAAGTACACTCTAAAATAATGATAAAAAGTATAGTAAATATATAAACCAGTAAGTCATTTATTATCATTATCAAATATTATGTACTGCACATAACTGTATGTGCTATACTTTTATACAATGGCAAGGCAGGTTTCTTTACACCAGCATCACCATAAACAAGTGAGTAATGTGATGCACTATGACATCACTAGGCAATAGGAATATTTCAGCTCCAATATCATCTTATGGGACTATGATTGTATGTGTGGTCCACTGTTGTCTGAAACGTTATGTGGTACATGAATGTATTGAAATTTAAAAAATTAAAAAATTTTTAAAATAAGATGTCAATGAAATTCACCACAGTAGTACACTAAGAAAAAAGAAAACTGTCATAAAGGAAAAATCGAACTATGTATAAACTATGGTAAGCTATTAGAGAGATAATGTGGTCATATAAAAAAGTCACATGCCTAGTAATTTACAACCAAAAGGTATTTGGACTTACATAATCTTACTTGGATATTAATAAGCTATTTTATTATTTATTTTTTCCATATTTATTCACCACTTAAAGCTTAGTAGTTGATTTAGTTATGTATGGATGCATAACAAATTACCCCGAAATTTAGCAGCTGAAAAAAAAAACAAGTATTTTTTTGAACTCAATTTCTGTGAGTCAGGAACCTGGGCATGACTTAGCTAGGGCCTCTAGCTCAGAGCCTCTAACAGGCTAGAATCCACTCAAGGCTAAATAGAGGAAATGGAGGATCCACTTCCAGATTACTCAAGTGGTTGCTGGCAGTATTTGCTGTGCATATGGGCCTCTCCATAAAGTAGCTCACAACATAGCAGCTCACTTTTATCAGAGTAAGCAAAGAGAAAGCAAAAGAAGCCATTGTTTTGAAACCTAATTCTTCAAGCAGATTAAAACCTACAACTTGCTATTTGTTGTTCCTTTGGCACATCCATTCTTTAACCTATCTTACAGATTAAAAGAAAAGAACAAGAAAGATATATCATATAAATACTAATCATAAGAAAGCTGGAACAACTATATTAGTATCAGAGAGAGTGGGCTTCAGGACTGCAACTACCACTAGAGGCAAAGATGCACACTGCAAATGAGAAAAAAAAAAGGTCAATTCATCAAAAAAATATAACATTCTTCATAGTAAATATATCTAATAACCGACTTTCAAAATACATAAAGCAAAAGCTGATAGAATTGCAAAAGAAATAACACATCCACAATTATAGATGGAAATTTCACTATTCCTCTTTTCTTTCAGTAATTAACAGAACAAACAGAAAGATAACTACTAAGGATATGGAAGACTTAAATTTTCAGTATATAGAGGACTTAAATTTTTAATTAGCTTATCCTATTGACATTATACAACCCCACATCCCCCCTAAAATAAACTATACATTATTTTCAAGTATATATAGAACATTCATAAAGACAGGCCATATGCTTGACCTTAAAACAAGTCTCAGGAAATGTAAACAACGGAAATAATATAAAGTATGTTCCCTGATCCAAGTAGTATTTAAGAAAAAAAAAAAAAACAGTAACAAAGATATTTGGAAAATCCCAAAATATTTAGAAATTAAACCACACACTTAAATCATGGGTCAAAAGAGAAATTATAGGAAGAATAGAAAGTACTTTGAACTAAGTGAAAATAAAAACCTAGCATATCAAAATTTGTGGGATGCAGTGAAAGAAATAAAAAATCTGAATTGTGCAGTATCTATTTTTTAAAAAACTGAATTCATAATTAAAAACCTTCCCACAAAAAAATGCACCCACAAAGAGCTACACTGATGAATTCTACTTAACGTTTAAGGTAGAAATAAAACTAATTTCACACAAACTCTTTTCTAAAAGGAAGGAATCCTTTCCAACTTATGTCAGTTTGGTTATCTGACAGTTTCTGTCTTTTAAGGAATTTGTATACTCATTTAAACTTCTATTATATCATAATAGAATAAAAATGAATAGAAAAAAATTACTCTTTGGGGATGCTTAAGCTATGCTTAGAGGTAGATTTATAGCATTCAATGATTATCCTAAGGCCAAATACCAAGTGCTGGTGCAAATTTGTAGCAATACTAACTCTCATACACTACTAAGAAGTAATCTGGAACTACCCAGTAAACCTGAAATATGCATTACCCCTACCACCCACCAATTTCTCTTCTGGTAAGCAGACTTCTAGCATGGTCCCTAATGATCTCCACAGCCAGTACTTCACACCCAGATGTAACTCCTCCCCCTTAAATGTGGGTTGCACCTAGTGACTTGCCTCTAACAACAGAATAGAGCCAAAAGTGATGGGATACTACCTCTGAGATTAGGTTGCAAAGGACTGACTTCTGCCTAAATTTTACTTTATTTTTTCTTGCTTACTTGGTAATAGCAAGTTGCTGAAGCAAGCTGCTCTAGGAAGAGACCAACATGACAAGGAATTGAGGGCAGCCTCTAGCCAACAACCACTGAGGAAGTGAGGTCCACAGCTCAACAGCCTAGGAGGAACTGACTGACTCCAGGTAAGTGAAGGTGGAAGCAGATTTCTTCCCCGGAAGATGACTGCAGCACCTACTAATACTTTGATAGCAGCCTGGTGAGAGCTCCAGAGCCAGAGGACCCAGCTGTGCCATGCCCAGATTCCTAATACACAAGAAAATGTGAGATTAATCTTAACAATAATTAATAAATGTTGGTTTAGGCTGCTACTCCCCACCCCCGAAAAAAAATCCCAAGTAAAACAAATTAAACCCAACATAAACAAAAGGAAGAAAATAATAGTGAAATTTATAAAATAGAAGAGTCAACCAATACAAAAAATAAAACCCCAAACTGGCTTTTGAAAAAGATCAGATATACTGAAAGCCTCTAGCTAGGCCAATCAGGAAAAAAAAGAAAACATGAATTACCAATATCAGAGTACTGAAAACATGGAAATAATTACATATCCAAGAGAAATTAAAAAGATAACTAAATATTGTTAACTTATGCCCATAACTTAGCTGAAAAGTACAAATGCCTTGAAAGATCTAAAATCAACAATCCATTCATGTTACCAAAACAGCAAACGAGAAATAGAAAAGAATTTTCTCAACCTGAAAAAGGCATCTGAGAAAAACATACAGCTAACAAAGACTGACTGCTTTCCCTCCAGAGCAGGGATGAGGCAAGGATGTTGTCACTTCTATCAACATTATACTGGATGTCCTAAATTTTGTGTTAAGAAAAAAAAAGTCATCCAGATCAGAAAAGAATAAAACTATATTCACAGATGATATGATCATGTGTGTAAAAAAAAAATCCTAAGAAAAAAATTTAAAAATAACATAGTAATGTTTTAAGTTACAAAGTCGACACACAAACCATTTCTATATATTGACAAGAAAAATACCATTTATGTTTACAATAAAAGGATACATTTAAAATATACATGCAAAACTTATACACCAAATACTACAAAACAGCACTAAAAGTAATTGAAGACCTAAAAAATTGAGATATTCATTTCATAGAAGACTCAATATGATTGAAATGTCGATTACCCCCTAAAAACGATCTATGCAATCCCAGTTTACCAGCTTCTCTTGTAAAAACTGACAAGCTAACATTTCTAAATGAAATTCAAATGACATAGCATGATTGAAACAATTTTGATAAAGAATAATAAAGTTGGAGGACCCATACTACTTGATTTAATCATCCCTTTAAGTATGTATGGCCTACATATACCAACTAAAAGACAGAGAGTGTCAGAGTAGATTGAAAAAAAGACCTAACTGTATGTTGTCTACAAGAAACCAACTCTAAAATAGGCAAAAGACTTAACATTCACAAAAGATAAGTTAATGGCTAATAATCACATGAAAGGGTACAGGCACATGAACGGATTCAAAACAGGTCAATGCAAACTAAAACTATAATGAGATACTACTAGTCATTCTAGTTACACCCACCAGAATGGCTAAAAGTAAAGACTGGCAATACCAAGTGCTGTCAAGGATAAGGCAACCTGAACTCTAATACAAAGCTGCTCAGAATTTAAAGTGGTACAACATTTTGCAATAACAGTTTGACAGTTTCTCAGAGAGTTAAACATACACATATCCAATTCTACTCCTAAGCATGGTGTAGAATGAAATATACATCTACCCAAAGGCATACACAAATGTTTATAGTAGTTTTATTCCTAACAGGCTAAATCTGCAAAGTCATTTTATTGAGTAAAAGAAGCAAGATATCCAAGAGCACATACTACATACATGAAGTATGACCACAGCATGTCCTCAAATAACATTATTTCATTCAATGTTGTTTCATTATGACATTGATGGGGGGGGGAAGTCAATTCCCACCTGGGGCCACTGTCTGTCTGTGTGGAGTTTGCTCTTTCTCCCCATGTCTATATGAGCTTTCACCGGAAAATACAGTTGCCTTCCACATTCCAAAGCTGTGCATGTGAGGTGAACTGGTGTGTCTACATTGTCCTAGTGTGTGTGAGTGTGAGTGTGTGATACACCCTGCAATGGAAGGGTATTCTATCCACAGCTGGTTCCTGCCTTGAGTCCTGAGCTGTGGGAAGAGGCTCCAGCCATCCAAGACCCTGAACTGAAATAAACAGGTTGGAAAATAATTAACTCACGTGTTTTTATTAATCTTCCTTAAATATTTGTATCTATTCCTTAAGTTTATGTAAACGTCTATTCCAATGTTTAATATTAGAAGTGTTTTAGGTCTTTATTTAAAAGTCTGGTGATGTTTTTGTGATCAGAAATATGCTTGCGAACTTAATTCTTGTTTATATCAATAGTCTATGGTAAAATTAGTTTCGTTATATGTTGTTTTACTTAAAGTCATAGTTTCCAAGGACCTACTGATAACATTAAGTGAAGATTTACTGTCCTTTATTTTATTTATATGAAGTTTAAAAACAGGTAAAGTTAACCCATGGTGATAGAAATCAGAATAGTTACTAGGTTGGGTCTGAATAAAAGCAGCAGGGAACATTTGGAATGATGTTATTGTCTTGATTCAGGGACTAGGAAACACAGGTGGGTACATCTGTCAAAATGTACTATACTGCATCCACAAGACTTGTGCATTTCACTCTGTAAATTACAACTCAGTTTAAGAGAAAAAACGTTTCCAGCAAAGGCTTTCTATATATTCTATAGTTCAAGCACGGCAGTAGGCAAACTCTTCTGTAAAGGTTCAGAAGTAAATATTTTAGGCTGTGTGGTCATATGGTCTCTGCTACAACTACTCAACTGTCATTGTATAGTGAAAGGAGGCATACAGTATGAAAATGAATGAGCATGGCTGTGTTCCAGTAAAACTATTTACAAAAACAGGTGGCAAGCTGGCAAGTTGGATTGGGCCCACAGGCTATACTCTGCTAATCCCTGGTCAAGCAAATACAAAATTCATCTTCAAAATTAATTTAAATATGCTGTATTGTTCTTTCCTATATAGTTATAGGCATGGTAATTATTAGAAGCCAATTATAGTCCTTCCTAAACACCTGAGTTTTTCTATATTAATCTAATCACTTAAAAAAGGAAGATAACCCAGAAAGATACTAAACCATGTTTAATATGGAAGATTATCATTTAAAAAAATCATGTTTTAATAGCTACTATATTTTGAGAAAATAACCAAGAATGTAAGAAACATCTGCGTTTCAGATAAACTAGCTAGTAATAATTAAAGTATAAGCTGGAAATCTAAAATACACTTAGGTACTTACACAAAACGCTAAGTTACTCACAATGCTGACACTGATTTATCTGGTATAATAAAGTTCTTGAAACTCAGTCATAATCACCTGTCTGGTTCTTCATTTAAAAGAACTGAAAATTAAGGATAGCAATTACTTCTCACTGTTTCTAAAAGCATTTCAAAATATGACATATTAGGAAATAGGTATTTCATGAGAAGCACCAAAACTAATTTTCTTAATTTCCTTGCCTAATGTAGAGAAGATTTAAAAATTGATACCCTGAACATACCATAAAACACCCAAGATATAAAGTAGGTATAAGTACATCTCAAATATGGCCCTAAACTGACTGAAAATGTTTACCTGTCTTCAAGAAAATTCCAACCTAAAAAAAGAATTTAATTCTCTCTCACCATGGTACATATCTAATAGAAGAAACACTAGCAAAATTAGAAGGTTGAGGTTCCAGTATAAGTTTGCCACCTAACCAGCTGTGTGACAATTTGGCGTTCATTCGTTCATCAGGTATCTTGGAGATCTTATCCTGTCCCAAATGCTGGAAACAAAGTAGTGAAGAAATATCAAAAATCCCTGCCCTCATGACACATTCTAGCGAATCACTAATCTCTAAAAACATTTTCTTTCTCTAAAATAATAAATTTCACATTTTGAATTCTTTGAAGAAGAAATCCATACTTTTTCTGAACCCAGGAAAGCACTTTAGGGAGCATAATGTGAAATCCAGTTTTACCACTGGCTAAAACTATTTGTTGTATCATCACATTCAGACAGCAAACTGAAGATAAGTAACTGAAATTCTTGAAGGACTTCTTTAAATTTGCTAATTTTGGTTTACAATCTAGATGAAATATAAGCCTTACTGGCCTATTACTTGGTAACTTCCTCAGATGGGATTCAAGAAGGAAGTAGAACATCTTTTGAGAAATCTCTCCATATAATGAATAATTTTACAGACATATTCAGCATTTAAGTCTATAAAAACATAGACTGCCTAGTGAATCAACTAATCAGCTTATCTTTTCTTCAAAGTAGGATCTGATCTTTATTTTTAAAGTCCTTGCTACACAAAAGGTAGTCACAAATCCAAATCATATATTCAATCCCATTCCTGTGTCTAATCTACCTTTTATTTAACATCAAGTTACATTTTTCCCCAACAAGAAAACAGGAAAACCCTTCAAGGATAATTCCTCATCTCCAAAATGTTACATTTTTTAAAATGTCTTATATATTCATTTTTCCCCTAGATAAATTCTAGAATCACAAATTACATTTCTGATGAGACCAAACCAAAATTCACTTTAAATATCCCTTCTTGCAGTTTCTAAACTGAGTAAGCCTTGCCAAATCAGAAACTGACTTCAGTTATTTACCACAAACAACAACAAAACTATATCCCACCATTTATTTCCAACTCATAAAATATGCTCAAAATTTGCCAAAGCAAGCTAATGCTACCAACTTCAAAAGACAGTTCAAGTAGTAGTTCCCAATTATGCCCATCTTGGACATACTACTGTTAATCTCGAATGCTTTTTGCTGTGTTTATGCTTATTTTTAAAGGTGTTTTAAGAATATGAATGCCACCATCAGATCCAATGAGTGCAAATGTGGAAGTGCTGAAACGGCTAGCGAGACAGACGATAGATAACAAGTTGTATACCTTTACATTTATGTATTTTAATACCTATAATAAAAACACAAAGTCTTTCTATTTTCTACAGTGATCTGAACTGTAAGTGGCCTCTAGAACTAGATTCTCAACTCAGCTATATCAAATACCAAATTGCTAAAGAAAACCTTAAAACGCCCATTTATATTTTAAAAGCCTCATATTGATGAACACTGTTTACTTGGTTTATATTTTAGGATCCAGTAAATGAAAAGACTTTGATAAAACTGAAATGACTTAGAAGCATCATTACTGTGAAATATTAATTATCCAGCTCTCCTGCTGTTCACCTTTTAGACAGAACCCTCATTACTGACAACTAGGTATAAAGGGGGAGGGGTGGGGAATTCAGGCTTTGGAACCAGGAAAATATGGGTTTGAATTCTGGTGCGCCAAACCTTAAACACAAATTTCTGAACCTAATTTTTTCATCTCTTAATTGGGACTATTAATACCTACCTTGAAAAACTTATAATAATTAGTGAAAACACATGTGAAGCAGCTGGCACATAGTAGGAATGGAAGAAACTTCAGCTGCTATTACAATTTAATTACTAATAAGCACACCTAGAGAAGATATAAGAAAGGGCATGATAGGAAAATAAATAAAAACCTAGGTTACATTTAACTGCTCAAACAAAATAAACAAACACATACCATGATAGCTCAAGTGAAACTTTGGGCTAAACTTTTTGTTCACATTTTAGACATACAAAATAATACTGTAGCCCCTCTTTATAAATATGTAAAATCCAAAATTAGCTACAGAAGCACTTATTTTGGAATTAAATAAAAACAAAAGATTATCATCATACAGTAAAACAGATAATTTTATGAATAGGTGAGGTGATTTCCCACTGGAAAAATAATGCCAAAACTAAGATTTAAAAGTGCTAATGAAAGGATAGTAAAAGATTCCTACCTTTAAACCGACTGCTATAAGATCTGTAACAACACTGTATGGAAAAAGTAAAAAGAGAAAATGGAAAACAAAGTTAGAGATCAAGTTTTTTAAAGACAGATAATAAGATTAAAGAAAAAAAAAAGAAAAGCATTATAACAAATAATAAAAATAAGAATGTGATGAGTTGTGAAAGGTTAATACAAAGAAAAGTGATGAGGACAGCCTAGCAACAGCAAAGTATAAAGTGAAGCTTTAATAGCAGTAAGAAATAATTAATACATTTTATTTTAGTATTTAGAAAAATATAGTCGTGATTCAATAAAATTAGTATGTTTATTCATTTACCTCTTTTTGACAAATCCAGACCAAAACTTAAAATCACCAAAGTTCATTCTCTTACATCACTTTTAACAAGTTTTAAATGAAACAAGACCAGTGAGTGGATTTTATAGAAATAGAAGGTATCTTGCAAATTTGCATCTACTACCCAAAACATCTCACCAAAATATAGCTAAGATAGTCTCTCAGAACACATCAAATTTCTAACATCAAAATTTTCAAAGATTTGTTTTTTAAAAAAATTTTACCACATCAAAACTCTCAGGAGGAAATGAACAAATACACACACGACAGTTGGGATTTGAGTAGGAACTAGAAAAATATGATGACTGGTGGTTTGTTGTTTTTCGACTATCTAAAATAATAATTTTTTTAAAAAGGACCTTTTTCAGGCTGTGGGAAAATGTAGTAATTTAATTAGCCTCCTGAAAGCCAAAATTCACTATGTTCAAAACCACATTCCTTAACACCAAGGTGTAAAAACCCCTATAAATTCTGCTGAACAAAAACCCATCTCTTCTAACCCCAAAGAAACTGTCTTCAATTAAGTCAGTCTCCGTAACTCCTAAAAGAAAGCTGTAACTAAATTCTATATATTGTTAATAACCTATAATGTCATCATTACTTAATAAAAGTAAATAAATTTATGACTCCACACTGTTTAATGATGCAAATTTAACTGTTTTAAACAATAACCATGCACATTTGTTATATTTCCTTCTAGACTTCTGAAATTTATTTGTCTGAAATTAAACATGATAAATAACTGATGTTTGTGCATAAAAAATAAGACTGTATAATATACTATGGTATTGGTCCTGTTGCAAAGAGTAAATCATGCACCTACTTGAACTCCCAAATGAACTTACCTTCTAGGATCTTATTGCCCCACATATTTAAATCATTAAACTCATTAGTAACTTTAGAGTGAAGAGTTCTTTTTACAACATTGTCCAAGAGTAAGTTTGCTCTTTATGCTGTCCGAGAGTTTAACAGTCAAGATGCATAATCCAGGAGTACTCTTTATTATCACCATAAAATACAAAAGTTAACCTGCTTCCATATCTCAAGTCAAACTGTCTCACCACAATTCACTACACATAATGAAATACTAATTTCACAGCCTTCCTAACTGAAATAGTGGCGTAATTACACGAAAATAGCAAAATTCTGCACACATATAAAGTGTAATTGAATAAGGTGGTGTGAATTGGGTTGTCAACAATGTTCTTAGAGAAGCTTCAATTAAACAATAAAAAGTTTCTCTTAAATAAAAAATAAAAAATATCACAACCATAAATGAAATATAAAACTGAACTTTGTCTAATGTCTGTAAACAGTGTGCAATCCGCATTCAAATGAGTTAATCCACTATATGAAATACACTTAATAATGAAACTAGAATAAAGTCTAATGAAGGGAAAAATTGTTGGAAGGTTCCATCGTCTTTACACGGTATGACAACAATCATCAACTATATGGCAACATGTACACGGCTTTTCCTGTTCAAGCTAGATCTATGTATTCTACCACCAAAAGGTTTACAAAAATCTTGTCATCAAAAGCAAGTAAAAGGCCAAACAGAACCTCAAATGCATAATGGGAATAAAGTGGACCTGCAAGTTGTAAGAGAGCTGGAGATTTTTTTTTTTAACTCTTGATGTACATATGCTACGACTTTCGATTAATTCACTTAGATCTTAATCTAGTTGTTTCCTTAATCACTAAAATATCTGTTAGGTCCTAGCCCATATCCCTGGGTCCCCAAGAGAAATATTTATATAGGTGATTCTAAATCTTTTTATTTTGATCACGGGCCTCATTAACTTTTAGAACGCCTGAAGGCTCTCCGAAAATTGCACTTACACGATATTTTACATACATGGCAGGAAATTCACGAAGTTTCTTGAGGGTGGGGCTTGGGGGTGGGGGAGAACGTCCAGGGTCACTAAGACCAGACGCCTGGCATACAGAAATCGTTAACACAGCTCGCAGCACAAGTCCGGAGACCTCGGCCGGTTCCCTGGCATGCCAAGACCCCCGCGTGGGGCCCTGGCTTCGGCACCAGGTCGCCGCCCAGACGTGTACCGACGCGTGTACTCGCCATCCGCCTCTCGGCGGCTACTCGCCTCCCCGCCAGGGGAAAATCCAGTGTTCGCCCCACCTCGCCCCGGTAAACAGCAACTCCCCGAGCCGAAGGACGCCCGCCCCGAGCGCCGCCTCCGCCTCCCCATCGCCGCGCACCATTTTCTGAGAGGAAGTGTAGGGAGGCCGGGCCGGGCTCCCCAGACTCTGGGCGCCCGAAGGCGGCCCCGTCCCCCAGCGGCTGCACCGGGCTTTCCTCCACTTCCCGGTGCGAGAGTGTGAGGGAGCGGATATTCTGGGGGCGCCTCGTGGGGGACCGCCCCTCCACGATTCGGGCTCCCCTAGGAGGCACCCGGAAGCCTCGCCGTCGGGCTCGGCCGGGGCCGCTCCTCCGGCCGCCGGCGCCGCGCCCGGCTCTTGGGCTCCCCGGCCTCGGCACGTCCGGACGAGAGCCCAAAGGAAGCGGGGCAAAGCGCAGCCCCGCGCGGCCGCCGCGCCGCGAACACTTACCCATCCATGGCCCAGACGGTGGAGCGCACACAGTGCGGGGACTGACGGGCTCACCGCGAGCGGAGGGAGGAGGCAGCGGCGGCGGCAGGGCGGCTCCGGGGGACGGGCAAGCGGTGCCGCTCCGGAGCCCCGGACGGTCGGAGGTAGGAGAGTGGGAAACAGGGGCGGAGACCAGGGACGCTCCCGCCACCGCCGCGCCCCCGCCTTCCCCACTCCGCAAGCGCGTCCCCGCCTCGCCTCACCCCGCCCCTCGGCGTCGACGCCCTCCCTTGGCCCCGCCCCCAGCCGGCCTCCGGGTCGGCTCCAGGGCGCCCTCTTCCGGCGCTCTCCCTAAGACCCCGCTTCCTGGCCCCGAGTCCCCGCGCGCGCTGCGCGCGCCTCTCCCTCCCGCGTTCAAAGCAGCGCGCGTCTGTGCTTGCCCGCTTCGCTGCGCTCCGCTCCCGCCTTCCCGCGGGATTCGCTGGCCTTCGGGCTTCTGCACGCACCCAGGGCTGCCTGGCTTGCACACTTTCCTCTACTGGCGGGAAAAACGTTGGGATCCGACCCCGGAAAGTAGGTAAGAGTGTCCCGCGAGGACCGCAGAACCACGGCGGAATCGCTTTGGATGGGCGAGGCTATCGGTGGCTCGGCCCCAAGCCCGAGGCCAGGCGCGGGCTGTCGTCCCCGGAGTGCCGTGCCCTGCACTTCGAGGAAGTTGATGCTCGGGACCCCGGCGGGGAAGGACTCGCGGTGCTGGGAGTCGACTGGGAACCGCGCCGCTCCATAGGTTTGGTTTAAGGTGAAAGAGACTGCCCCGAACTTGAGAACATTTGTATTTTAGTCTTCGAGGGCTTTTAGACCCGACAGTCTGAGATTGACTTCATATGAAACATTTATTACACAGTATGGGATGGCCACTATAATGCCAGAATTTAGTAAAAGTTTTCACTTTCCTCTATGTAAAAATAAAATAAAATAAAATAAAAAACCTATGAGGGAGTGATTATCGTTTTTCAGATAAAAATTTAGACACGGATATGGTAACTAGCCCACAGTTTCACAGCCATAGGAGCCCTTACCTCTCTGGTTTGCCCAAAATTGTATGGCTATAATAGTGGCAAACTCGCTTTTTTTCCCCTTTTGTATTCCGTCTTGTTCTGAAATTGAATGATCTTTCAATTCGCAAATCACCAAAATGTGAGTCACTAAACACTATCCTCAACCAAATTCTTATCTCCAGAGTAGAAAGGGCTTCTCTCTCTGCCTCCTCATTTGAGAAGCTGCTCAAGTAACAAGATACCTATCCTTGCTAATAGGCTGCTTTTAAATAAGTGGGTGCTGCTAAAAAGATTTAAATTGTCTATTCATTCATCATTCAGTCAATATTTATTGAGAGTTTGCTATATGCCAAGCACTGCAGGGGTACCCAAGGAAATCTGGTTGCAGCTTTCACGATTGAATGGATTCCATGTTCGTTCAATTTATATTCATTGATTGGCCAAAAAAATTTTTCAAATAGCTCAAGTATCTCATTTGGGGAGGCCATTTTTAAAGTATTGTATCTAACCTCAACCCCTCTTTCCAAAAGGTCAAATATATTTTATATGTTAAATCCAAATGTTAAGTTGCAGTTGTAAATATTGCCACCCTGCATTGCCAAACATATTAAAAGTATCAGCAAGATAAGTAGCTGATATTGTCTTGCTGTTGTTTGGTGGATATATTCTCTATTGATGAAATTTTCTTAATCTTTTTTTTCCACTACGCAGATAATGCAATCGTGCATGCTCATTTTAGAAAATTCCAACAATATTAAATATTAAAAAGTTATAATTATTTTTCTTCACAGACTAACCCTACCCATGATAGCCATTGTAACAATTCAGTGTGCATCCTTCTAAACCTTCACTATTTTTTATTTGCTTTTTTCATTTAAAGATTTTGGAGATTTTTCCCACATCAGTACTTCCGTCTACTTAATTCTTTTTAATACTGCATGGTATTTCATAATTTCATGTACCGTAAATTAATGTTTTACAAATTGGAAATTTGCATTGCTTCTAATTATTTAAAATAACTAACAGTGTTGCAAAGGGCATTATGTACCCATGAACATTTTTGCACACAATTATATCTGAGGAATAGATTTCTAGAAGTAGAATTGCAGAATGAAGAGTATAAGCATTTCCAGTATTTTTCAAATATAGCCAAGATGATTCCCAAAAAGCTGTACATTGACACTTTATTTAAAAAACAGAGTTGTCTTAGCCCCATGCCTTAAGATAGCTTAATAAATTTAGATGTTAAAAATAAATGTGAAGTCTGTCTGAAATTCTGTCAATATCACCAATAACTCTGAAAAGTCTCTCAGTGTAAAGGCAGTGTACCTGATTAAAGTAAACAAAATGTTGACATTCCTAACCACTTAATGTCCAGTTTTAACAGAAGCCTAATGAAAGAGAACAGCTCACAATCAGTAAAAGTGAAACCTTTCCTTTTCCACCTACTTCTTGGTTTAGAAATTCAAAAGACTCTCATGGATTGAGCTCCATAGGTTTGCAAGTCCCCGCTGAATTCAAGAACAGTAAATGAGATGGAATTTAGGTCTCCTAGGACTACTTTTAGAATCCTAGCTTCTCAGAGTCCATATGGCAATGGAAAAAACCATGGCCCTCTATAATCTCAGCAAGTTTCTAAGTATTTGGAATGATCAGACATCACCCATGTAAAAGACCATGGCTTGGCATGAAGAGTTTTATGTTCTGTATGTATACTACTACTTCTTGATGGTGAAGAGGAAAATACAGTTCTCTATTTGCTAATTGCTCGTATTTGCAATGTAAGGCTGTTATATAATTTATAAATTTTCTAAGATTTTACCTTCCTTGTAATTTTGTGTTTCTGATTTGTCTAAGAAATTCCCCCTGAAAATACCTTCATCTGATAGAGATACGATACCCTACACGCAACTATTACTATGTTTGGACAAAATAATAAACCTTTTGATATTTGCCTGAAGGCATTCCGGTATGCAGTGGTAGTTAATAAACCAAATTATTCTTTTCATGTTTACAGGTAAGACTTGTTAAGATATAAAAGTAATACAAAAAATGCAATATAGGACAGAATAAGACCAGTCATAGGTCAATCTGAGAGGTGGACATTTTGATATCATTTTTATCCCATGACAAATATAAAATCATAATCATTAACCTGTATTCCCTAAAACAAAAACATCTGAATTATACTGGGTGAAAAAAGCTAAACTCAAAAGGTTAAAGACTGCATGATTCCATTTATATAACATTCTCAAAATGACAAAATTATAGAGAGGGACAAACAGATAAGTGGTTTCTGAGGTTATGAATCAGGTGGGAGGGTAATGGAGAGAGAAGGGGATTGGCGCGACTTTAACAGAGTAGCGAGGGGGATGTTTGCAGTAATGGAACAGTTCTGTATTTGATTATGGGGTTCTGCACATGATAAAGTTGCATAGAGCTTTAGATACACACAAGTGCACGTAAAACTGGCAAGATCTGAATATAGATTTGTAGATTGTACCAATGTCAAGTTCCTGTTTTTATAATTATCAGATATTACCATCTTACTGGGGAAACTGAATGAAGAGTAACAGGACCTCTTTGCACTACTTTTTAAGCTTTCTATGAATCTATAAGTATTTCAAAATAAAACAATAAAAACCCTTGTAGAGTGTTCCCTTAATACTTGTTATTTGTTTAATAGTTAAGCAATAACAAAAGTCTTAAGAAAAACGTGTGGGATTATAATTCCTATTTTTCAGGCCACATCACCTTGGTAAGTCAAACTAGGTTACAGTAGCTGACACACCACTGAGTCTGACAGGCTCTGCCCATTCGGTTGAATAATGAGCCTTCCTTCAAAGTCCTTCCCAATTATTTGAGAAGAGCTTGAAAGCATCTCCTACGTACTCACTGACCTCTTCACCACCATGAGTCATGTTTATTTCCCTCATCCTGTGTGTGGCCCTAATATAATCATCTCTGTGTGACTCCTAACATGTCCAATGCCTGGTTCAGAAGACTCCAATGTTTTCACAAAAATGCTGTCTCTGTCTTGTCACTGTCCTGTAGTAGGAGCTGCCAGCCCAGGTCAATTTTCAGGATTTTCTGGAGCACTTTTCTGAAGGAGAGAATTCCTGACCCCATCTTTCTTTTTGTCCTACCATATCTAGGTCCCAATGCCTCTCAAAGCTTTTATTATTTATTTATTTATTTTTAATTATTTATTATTATGGTCTCCTATCCAAGTACTAACCAGGCCCAACCCTGCTTAGCTTCACGAGATCAGACATGGGGCTTATTTAGGGTGGTGTGGCCGTAGACCATCAACCATGGCTCCACTGGTGCATGAACCCAGGACCTTCTGTGTGTAAAGTAGACATGCTAACCACTACACTTTGGAACCACGTCCTCAAAGCTTTTAATAAAACAGCTCTTTCCATTTTCACTTACGACATCCTTTAGGATTTAGGCAAGAGACTGGGGAACTAGGACAGAGAACAATCTGAGTGATAATCACTACATTAGTCCCCATAAGCATTGAGCTTTTGTCCTTAAAACTGGTGCATCCCACTCTCTCTCTGAGGATGGGTTCTCGCCTAGGAGTTTCCTGGACCCTACTTAGAAGTATATCTTTTGGAAATAGAGGTCTTCACATCCCTTCAGATATGCTTGAGTATGTTTGGTCCTACTTAATTTCAAGCCAAAACCCTCACTCCCACAAAGAAAGAATCTATTCACTAACCATATTTGTCAAAGAACTAGAAAAAAGGCAATACTTGAGTTAAGCAGAGGAAGACCTCTACTTAATAGTAGTGTATAGTGGTAAAGAGTATGATCTAGAACCAGACCAGCTGGTTAGAATCTTAAAACTCTGTGAAGTCTGTGCAGCATTGCATGGCACTGGCACAGCTTCTTGGGGAGCAGAATTTCCCAGCTGTTGCCATCTACTATGAGATGCCCCAGGAGGAGAGGCTTTCTCAGTTTCAGTAGTTTACAGATTTTCAACAATAAATTCTTGTAGTTACAGACCTATTCGGCAGAGGCATGGACATTGAGCAGGTGAATATTGCCTTAGCAACAACACGTGTGCCTGAGGATTCTAATACCAACCTGCATCATTTAACCAGAGCAGTTTGATTTGGCACCAAGGGCTTGGCCATCATGTTTCTGTCAGGTGAGAATGATGCTGGGATCTTCAATGTTGTTCTGGATCACTTTGAGGTCAATGTTAGTGAGGCACTTGATGAGATAAACATCTACATTTAGCAGAGAGGGTAGAGGACTCATCCACCCATTATAGAATGCGCCAGCCTGTCCCTATTCAGTAGATGATACCAGGCTTGGGATGATGGAGATACTACCGCCACCTACCCCTGCAACTCCCAATTGCCATCCCCTAGTTTCTACTGCATCACCACCCTGCTTAAAACTCCATTTCCTGATGTGTGAGAATTTTTTTAGGCAAAATTAAAAAAATAAAAACAAAAATTGTAGACTAGCACTAGCTGAAAGTGTAAATAAGGACAAGTTACTTAACCTCTCTGTACTTTAGTTTCTTGAACGATGAAGAAGGGGTAATAAACTACTATCCAATAGCTTTTGGGGAAAGTTTAAATGAATCAGTATATAAAAAACACTTAAAACTATGTTTAACACATGGTAAGTGATCAATGTTTATACTATTAAAAATTATTACCATTATGAGCTTACAAAGCAGAATTCCTTGAAAACAGTTCATGAATCATTTAGAGTGGACTATAGAAGGTGCCAATCTAAAAACTATTACTAGTCCCTAACAAGAAAAGATGAAATTCGAGAATAAGTGTCTAGAAAATTTCATAGAATTTTACAGAAATATTATTTCCATTGAATTTAATAATAACATTGGATTAATATTCTGTATTTGTTTTTATTTCTATTTTAGTTATTTGTTTAAAAGTATTAGTTCACAAAAGATTGGAAAATTTTCTTAAATGATTCTTCACCACAATCTGAGAAGCACTAGGCCCATTCTCAAATATATGGATCCCCTTTTCTGTTTTATTATTTTATTTTACAAGTAATATGTGAATATATTCTTTATTTTTTACTTTTTATTGTAGAATTATTATTTCAAACATATAAATGAAATAGTTTAGTGATCCCTAAGTACCTATCACTGATCATTTTAAATTGCTGATAAATGATCAGTGTAGCACAGTAGTTAAACTTTGCTATGCATTAGAATCACTCGGAAGGCTTGTTAAACAGGAAATGATTATTAATATTCAGAGGTGGGGCCCAAGAACTTGCATTTCTAGCAGATTCCCAGGTTAGCTTGCTGCAGATGACAGTATAGACACCAAATTTTGAGAATCACTGATATAAAGGGCTAAATTCTTCTGCAACCCCTACACGAAGTTGGACTACTTAGTTCACAGCATGTGTGTATTGCTAAATTCAAGGTAGAATATCTTCCCATTAATTTTTTTAATTAAAAAATTTTTTTATTTATTTACTTATTTTTGCCATCTAAGCCCACAGAATGCACTTTTCCAGACTTACCCTTTGGCTATCTACTTCTTGAGGACAGAATTTTTGCTTTGCCCCCTCTTCACATTCTTGTTTCCTATTTCCTTTTTCTCATAAACAACCTGTATACGACATTTCCTTTCTACTCTCTTGTTTGCTGATGGTCTTTCCCTACAACTCTATAACAATATTCTGACATTCTTTTCTATCTCTTTACCCACTCTCCATCACTCCACTCAATTTTTGTTTTCTAACTTTTTTTAGGTAAAATTTACATATGTTGAAATGCACAAATTTTAACTACAGTTTTTAAAAAAAGATACAGCCATGTGACTTACACTTCTGGACTACTCTTAAAGAAAAGAAAATACCCTTCAGCGTTGACTTAAATAGTTTTCTTATCATTGCAGTTAAATGTTTACAAACTTAAGACTAGATTCTTATAAACAGTAAACTAAAATAGATTTAAAAGTTAAATGTAAAAATTCCCAAACCAATAGAAACCCAAATTAACAGTTATTAATTTCAAAAGACAAAATTGGCTAAAAATAAAAAGCTTGCTCACAACATGAATATAGTGGTGACTGTTACAGCAAAGGTTCTTTGGCCAATGATATAGGTGATCCTAAAAAATTTTAGTAATTGGTACGAAATGGGCACCAATCATTCATAACAGATAATCTTTAAACAATTAGTAGGGCCAAGCCTTTGTATATTAGCTGAATATCTGCATGGATATAACTTCACTACAGTAGACTGTGACAATGACAGTAGTATCAATAACTTTCCGTATACCTTCATTTCTAAGAAATGGTATTATTTTGCCCTCTGTATGAATCAAATGCATCATTTACCTATCAAGCTCTCTTTTCTCATTAGTCCAAGACAAAGTGGCACTAACAGGTGAGGAAGCAAATGTAAATACAAATGAAGGCACTAAATTTACATGACAGCACTTTGTTATAAGATAGTACTCATATGATCTAGAATATAATTATAAAACAATAGAAACACAAATGTGAAAAATTAAAACATTGTTGCAGAAAACCCTCAGACTTCCATGAACATATTCACATAAAAAAAAAAAAAAAACATTTTCCTGGAGCAGTTTCTCAAACTTGAGTCATTCCCATACCAGCTTCATGATTCTTGCTCTATCCATGTATCATCTTTACTCTTGTTTACTTAACATTTTCCTTTGAATCACCTCAGTTTTTTTACTTCAATAATTTTATTTTAAAAGGAAATTTTACATCACTATCATAGATAGAAAACTAGTATCATTTGCCATAAGAACTGTTGGTAAATACAATGTAAACAAAATGTTATTAAATTCTAGCTACTATTATCTACTGAAGGCTCTGGGCCAGAGACCTGTCTCTCATTTGATAGAAAGGGAGATCACCAAGAATTGGTATAAAAGGCATACTAGTAGCAAGAGGAAGCTTTTTTTTTTTTTTTCTATTTTAAGTGTTAAAAGGGGGACAATAGGCCCAAAGTGGAGTCACTTGAGCTGAGCCCCACATTTGCAAACCAAGACTTCATACCTAATCTAAATGTAGTTTCAACCACTCCCAGGAAACTAACCTTTAACTAGTCAACCTGGAATTTCCTGGTCAGCAACTAGAGAGGTAATTGCCAGAGAGACCCTATCTATTCCTCTTAGGAGTGGCCTTGCCCAAATCAATATGTTCTTGCAAATAATTTCCCCTTTCTGCCCCCTTTGGTAACCTAATGTGTGTGTGTGTGTGTACATATATTTGTACATATATATAAAATATATGTGTATGTACATACAAATATATGTATGTATGTGTATACATAACATACATACTTGCAGGTAGCCTAGCACACACTAACTTTCATTTGGAATTCAAAACTTTGCTTAATCTGTAAACTCACTTAGATCACCCTAATTATTATAATGTATGCTAATGACACCCTGTGATTTGCTGAGAGCTTAACAGAAGGGCTGAGATTTAATTAAACTTTCTTACATACCTTTGCCATCTCTGACCTTGACAATTGCCGGACCTGTCATTTCCAGGGAGACACAGGATGATTTGCAAAACCAGGGGGCTAATCTGGCTCAACTTGCCTAGGGCTGGCAAAGTGGCCTGGAGGACCCTCTGCTGACCTCCTCATTAACTTTTTCTTATTATACCCTCATTATAATACACCCAGAGGTAGAGATTTTCTACTGTTTTTGAATATGTGATATATGTGTAGGCATGTTTGCTAACTGCACAGGCACAGGAATGTCCCCACCTATACCTGTGAAGACAAAGCTCAACTTGTTATGCATAATTTCCCTCAATGAAGACAAGTCCAATCCTTTGTTCAGGGCTGCACAACTCTGGGAGCAATCCTCAATGTGTTCCCTGTGAGGCAGCGAGCAATTACATTCCTTCTCATAAAATCAGCTCAGAGTTGTCTTTTGGCTGGCAACTACTGAATACTTTGGACTGGGTTCAGTCTGGTAACACTTTCCAACTTTAAAAACTTTCCTTTTTCTGTACCTTGAGGGAGCTTCTTTCTACTTGCTAGGTGGATTGATGCCCCATTCATGAATCATTTAATAAATCCAATTAGATCTTCAAAATTTACTTGGTTGAATTTTTTAACATGAAAGAATTTTAACATTCTAAGAATTTCATCAGATAGGTATTCAATTTAATGCATCGAGTCGATGTTGAATTTTGGCAGTTATCAAGGTTATGTTGATAACTGGATATGATTGTGAGATTATCATATAGTTTTTCTCCTTATTTCTTTTAATGTAGTAAATTTTCCTAGACTATCTCATGTCAAGTCATTCTTGCATTTACAGTTAAATCCTGCTTTGTTGAGGTATGTTTTTAAAAATACGTTGGTATATTTGTTTTGCTCATATTTTTATACAGTTTTAATATCTATTAATAAATGGGGTTGCTTTAGAGTTTTTTGAGGTCTCTTTGTACAGGTTAGCATCAGAATAACAGCAGCTTCCTCTTCTAAATTAGAGGATCTAGTCTTAGTTCTACTAATAATTATCTTTAAGTTTTAAATAATATACTCAAATCTTCAACTTCAGGAGAAAAATGTATTTATTGACTCCACTCAGAGAAATGAAAAAATTAGCCCTCTCATTAACTCTCTCATGACTGACTCCTTTCTTTATAGTTAATTTTGTCAGTATTATTTTCACATTATGTAAATGTTCTATCAAGAATTACATTAAATTTATAAATATATTTTTTTAGACATAAGTGGATTAATGCTGATTGACAGTGGTTTTTTTAAAATTCATATTTCAGCAGAAATACATCTTTAAGATTTTTTTTAGAAGGGATCGCGGGTTATCTGTTTCCTGAGTCTTTACATAGTCCCTTCTCTTCTAAGTTAAAACCTTAGTGGATAAAGAACTATTGAGTCACTGTCCTTTTCCCAGAAAACCCTGTACCTATAGCCATATTCTTCTACAGCATTTAAAACTATGATGGAAAATATTGAAACACATTTCTACTGGAATTATGTGGGAATTTTTTTTTTTTTTTTAGTCCAAGAGGTTTAAGAGATCTACCCATCTACCCTGCCATATGATTTTTATCTTATAGTCAGTGTTTGTTTACTCTGCTCAGTTTACTTGGGTCAATTTGTAGGTCACTGTTAACTCTTCATCTGCCCCTCATATCCAAGTTTGAGTTATGGGTCAGGAAACTGAATCTTGGAAAACCAAAATGTGTGTCACATTGTCTCTTCCTTGAGTCAACCTTCCTTACCACCTGGGAATGGACTACAACGGTGGTCTTAATTTTTCCATGGTTTACTCAGGTCCCAAGCCTCAGATTACCACTGACACTGTAGGACCATCTTGTTTACTTGATGAAAATGGCACTGAGTTACTATTTAGAGGAAATGCTTGTCAAATCTGAACTATTTTCCTTAATTTGGATACAAATTAGAAGGTATCCTTTATAATCTTTGTGGTAGGGTTATGTCAATTCCTTAGTTTCATTAAACTTGAAATTTCTTCTCTGGTTTTGTTTCACTTTTGTTCATTTTACTAGACTTCCATCTTCCCTGGAAGTCATATAACAATTAATGACTTCATTAAAATATTTCCACTCTTTTTAGCAGTCATGGATACTGTCCTTTCACTAGTCCTTAGCATAATTCTCCCTTAAACATATCTATCTCATGTGAGTCACCCCACTTTTTTCAAAGAAGAGGAGGTGGAGGAATAGCTGTGAGTAGGTGGCAGAGGAAAAAAGAAAACTCCCTTTTTTTCTCTTTAATTAATTAACCTTTTGCCTACAACTCTTCCTCTCTGAACTGCAGTTAACCTACTATACAAAGAGTTGATTTGTTTTTCCTGCCTTGGTATTCCATTTGTGTACAGATACATGAAGTTTTTACACATTATAGATGCCTGTAATATTGTAAATGTTCTTACATGGGATAAAATAGTCCCTTAGGTGTCTGAGACCATATCACTAATAGGAAATAAAATTTTACTTTACATGTAGAACAAGCTGTGTACACTGGCCATTAATTCAAACCTCTCTAAATTTTATGACATAACTGTTTAACAAGGAACCAGATAGATTGGTTAAAGTGTATTTTATTTTTCCTTATTTGCCCTTTGTTGAAATAATAGCCTTGCGTAAAAAGCAGATCCCACTCTGCAAGGTCAGTGGGAAGTTTCCTGGGACGCCAGACAACGGGAGAGAGCTGTCGTTATCTCTCCCCAATAGGGTTCTAAACAATGTCTAACTGCTGACGATCCCAAAGGGCATCAGGCAAATGTTCAACCTTGAACAGGCAAACAAGCAAAAGGTCAGTCACAGAAAAACAAAACAAAAGAACAACCTGGAACATTTCTCTATGAGAATGTGTTATTGATGCAAATGGCAAAGCAAATCTCCCCAGCCCTTTCCCTATCCGTGGAGGTGGAGGACTGACTTTTATCGGAGGATATACTAAGTCTTCCTACAGCTTCTCTTCCGCTGGAGCAGTGGGAGTATGAGACTTTAATCAAGAATTTAATTTAGTGGAGGGTAGGAGGAGGATGACATCTTCACAAATTTCATTTGGCACAGAGTAAAGACGGAGTGGGGGAAGGGTATAATTCTAAAGCTTAACCTTTGTGTGGCAAGTAGTGGTCATTAAGAGACAGATGGCTCAATCCTGGACCTAATATCTTAAGCTAAATTGGAATGTTCTTTTTTTCTCTTTTAAAAAATGCCTGGTAGGACCGGGTTGAAAGCTAGAAGATAAAAAAGAAGTGACATTGTCCTGCAAAAGAAAATACTGTCTTTATAGTGAGCAGGGGTGAAGCTATGTTGATTAAAGAAGAGTCAAATGTTTCTCTTTCTCAGTGTGGCAAGGGTACATGTACTCAAGTAGAGTACTGCATCTCAATTAATGTCTGACTTTGGGAAATGTGGGTGTATTTGACATAATAGTTACCTACTATTAAGTGAGGATACCAGGAAGAATTAGGTGGAAATAGCTCCAAGGGAACTGGACTTGGAGCCCGCACCTACCCTGGACTCTCTTGGTAAAGTCAGACATGGATAATATTTGGCTTGAGAAAGAAGGATAGGTCCTGGTATGAGACCAACCCTTGTGAGCTGGCCATGGGATCTTTTGAAAGGGGGTGGGGATATGAAAGGCAATTTTAAAGAAGGAAATTTGAGCAACATTGATGCGGTCAGGGAGAAAAGCAGATATGAAGACTAGCAAAGCTAGGGATTTGAATGTGTTCAAGAGGCAACCCTCTGCAATGGTTTATATTATTTTGATACTTTTGCCTTGAGACAGAGTATCATTGAGTTAGGTCCAGAAGCATATTAACAGAAAACTAAAAGTAACAGTGCCTTAACCTAGATAAAAAATGTATTTCTCATACACAAGAATTCTAGAAGTAGTAGTTTTAAGGCTGTTATGACACTCCACCTTCATCAAAGATCCAGTTTCCTTTTTAATCAATTATGTGAGCATCTGGCTTTCATTCTTAAGGTCTTAAAATGGCTAGAAGGTCTTTAAAGAAGTTTTCTCAGAAGACCAACATCTTCCACTTATGTCTCATGAGCTGCAATTTGGTCTCTTGACCACCCCCAGATGCAAAAGGGGCTGAGAGATGCAGTGTTTTTACTGGGCAGTGCCACCTCTAATAATAGATACTGTTGGTAAGAAGTGGAGAATGCATAATGGGTAGGCAAATAGTAGTCTCTGACATAGCAGTTGCCATATAAAATTAATTTTTTATATGTGTAGTAATTCCCTCATGTAAGCCTCAACTCTTTGACAGAGTTGCAGTAAATAAAACAACAGCAAAAAAGTGAAATTTGCATGATTTGCACACCCATTTCACTATTTCTCCTCATACAAGAGAGCAGTTGTCTGTTGAGGGAACTGTTTCCTGGAATCCTAAGAGATGGCCAGCCATAAAGTGAGGAAAACCCACAATGGGAGTATTAGAAAGCTAGTGGGAGGGTTCTGAGACAACTGCCCCCCCCAACCCAAACTGTTCCTTCATGTATATTATAGAAAAAAGTTACCTTTGAAGGAGCTATGGGGAAAGGGGAGAGCTAGTTCCCCTTATGATTGAGAGAAGATGCAACTGATCCAAGCATCATATCCAGAAATAACACCTAAAAGAAAGGAGGCAATTCTGTGGTCTCTTTCTTTAAGAAAGAAAACCTTTCCCATCAGACTTCACATTTGTAACAACAACTGGATAACGTGCCCACTTCTGAACAAGGCATTAACAAGGAGAATGGGATTACATTGACCAAAATCAGTGATTCTCAGGCTGCATATTAGGACTACCTGGGAGTCTTTTAAAAATACTGTTTCCTGTGTATACCGCATACCAATTTAATTGGAATCCCTGGGGGTAAGACCCAGACATCATAATTTTTTAAAGTTCCCTCAGTGATTCCAATTTGAAAACAAAGCTGGGAACTACTGGCCTACAAACCTTCCAGTGCCCAACCTACAGCATTAGCAATACCCGGAAACTTGCTGGAAATACACATTCTTTAAGACTTAGTTAATCAGAAACTCTGAAGGTCAGGCCTATTAATCTGAGTTTTACAAAATTCTTCAAGTAATTTTGGTGCATATTATAATTTGAGAACCATTGACCTAGACCAATCAGGATTTTACCCTGAGCTGCGATTATAGTTACCTTTTCTGTAGCATTGATAAACAAAATTAGCAAGGAACCAGGAATCGAAAAAGCGTGAGCAGACAAACTATAGTCTCAACTATAAGCATTTCCATCTACTTAAAACAAACAAAACTTTTTAGTTTGAATGCAAGTTCACAGAAAAGTTGTAATAATAAAAGAACTCATATATCTTTACCCCAAATCAGCAATTTTAACATTTTTTCATATTTCATTTATTTTAAGCATCCCCTCTACCCCTTCTCTCTCTCTCTCTCTCTCTCTCTCTCTCTCTCTCTCTCTCTCTCTCTCTCACACACACACACACACACACACACACACACAATTTAAGAGCAGGTACATATTTATATCCTTTTACCCCTTAATACTTCATACTAAGAAGCCAGACGTTCTTACATAACCACAGTAATCAAATTCAGGAAATTTATCATTGACACAATACTTTAATCTGTAGTACATATTCCATTTTGTCAATTGTGCTAATAATGTTCTTTATAGCAACTTTTGTTTTCTAGACAGAATCAAATCTTTCATTTAGTTGTAATGTCTTTTTAGTCTTTAATCTATTATAGATTCTCAGCCTTTCATTTTTTTTAGATGATATTAATATTTTGGATTTCGCATTCACTTCTGTGATGGTATCAACAGCCAGGGTAATTTTTCCTTCCAGGGGGCATTTAGTAATTTCTGGAGACATTTAGTAATTTCTTTGGTTGTCAAAATTGGAAGGGCTGGAGATGGATATTGGTGTTGGTTGCACAACAACACAAAGGTACTTAATGCTACTGAAGTATACACTTAAAAGTGGTAAAAAAGATAAATTTTTATGTTGTGGATATTTTACCACAATGAACAAAGGAAACGGGTGGGAGGCTATATAGCACGTAGCATGTGGATTTAGGCCAGGAATGCTGGTAAACATTCTATAATACACATGATAGACTCCTACAACAAAGGATTATATATCCTAAAAGCCAATAGTGGGAAGGCTGAGAAAACTTTGCTAAAGGGTTTTAAATGGGTATATCCATTGAGGAAACCCTCTAATTTCAGGGAATGTGTGCTAGCGAAATATGATTGATGAACAATGACATATGCACAATGACTTTTATTGCAATGTTGTTTATCATAGAGAATTTTAAAACAAATGTCCATCAAAAATGACAATGGGAAAATTAACATGGAGTTCATTCATATAAAATAAAATTATACTTATTTTTTAAATGTTAAGGTAAAATTTTCGGTGTAAAATTTCGAAGATACATTAAACAAAACAAAAACAGTTTCCAAAACAATATATTATATAACTCCCCATGCTTTAAAAATGATCAAAATCTATATAAAAATTTCGAAGTCTTGAAGGATACATGCCAAACTATTAATAGTGATTATCTCTGAAGTGTAGTGTTAGAAACTTGCATTTTCTCTAGATTGTTGGAATCATGTATTATCTCGAAAGATATAGACAATAAAATACAATGAGGTTAATATCCAAGTTAATTACTAATTAAATAATGACTGGAAATAATTCATTAGGCAAAAAAAGGCACAGCTAGGAGTCCTATGGGGAAGATTTGGTACATTATCAGAAACAACTGCCATACCTTCAAACCTCAAGGATTTCCCCATTTAACCTTCTGAACCAGGATGCGCTGTCTTGTGGATGAAAGAAATGGAAAGTTTCAAAATCCCTGATTCTTCAAAGCTATTGAAAGCATCCATTGCTCTTAGGTACATCGTACTATTGGCCTCTAGTAATTTTATATTTGACTGGAGAAGCCTAGAATATCTTAAAAGGCAAGTTGAAAAGTCACAACGGCAAATTACAACACACTGAAGCAATGTTTTTCAAACGGTTGGTTATGATCCATTAATGAGTCATCAAAATAATTTAGTAGGTTATGATCAACTTAAAAAACAGGATAGGATATAATAGATTCAAATAGAATAGAAAACTGGGTATGGATGAAAAATTTATTTCCTTTTGTGAGCTGTGGTCAACAAATGTGATTGTTACTGCATTATACAGTTAAACATATATCCTTACACAGGGTCGGGGTTAGAAGAGTCCTTATTTGATAATTTAATATTAAAGTTGTTTTTAATGTCACATCTTTTGATATTTCAATTTAAGATATCATTTTAAATCTATGTATCTGAGAATTACTTTTTAATATTGGAAAATTAAACTTAATAGACTTTAGAAGTCACAAAACAAGTGAAGGCAACTTTGACTATTTTATGATAACTTAATATAAAATGAATTAGAGTTTTAATAATACGAAGTTTTAGTTTCTTTAAGGAATTTAAAAATTATACCTCCTCTTAGTTCCCTTTCAATAGGAGTCCAACCCCTGGGTCTGCAGACCGGTAATAATCCGTGGCTTGTTAGGAATCTGGCCATACAACAGGTGAGTGGCGAGGAAGACAGCAAAGCTTCATCTGTATCTGCACTCGCTCCTCAGCGCTAGCATCACGCCTCAGCTCCACCTCAGATCATCAGGCATTAGATTCTCATAGGAGTACCAGTCCCTGGTGCCAAAAAGGTTGGGGAATGCTACTAAAGAGAACCTCATTTTATTTTTGCCTTAACACAACTCATATTATGTCACACTATTGTCAATTAACATTTGCCATATCATATTTTGATTTTTAAAATAACAGTGCCATCTAGTGTTTATTCTGAGCCTTTCATTTCTCTTGAGTATGTAAGATTCTAATTGCATGTGGCTATCCAGTAGCTAGTACCGATATTCAGCTTTTTGAGGAACTGCAAAACTATTTGCCAAAGTGGCTCTTCCATTTACACCCACAATTTATGACATTCTAGTTTCTCCACAGCCTGGCCAAAACTTATTTTCTGTCTTTTCTATTATAACCATCCTAATGTATGTAAAATGGAATCTCATTTTGGTTTTGACTTGCATTTCCCTAATAACTAATGCTGTTGGGCATCTTTAAGTGCGCTTGCTGGCTATTTGTATATCGTCTTTGGAGAAATGTCTACTCAGATCCTTTGCTAGTTTTTCAATTATGCTGTTCATCTTAACAAGAGTTGCTGAGTTAAGAGTGCTCTTTATATTCTGGATAGTAGACCTGATTGGATATATGATTTGCAAATATTTTCTTTCATCCTGTAGGTTGCATTTTCACTTTGAGTGGAGAGTAGGTTTTTCCTCTAACCATCCCTATCAACACACACTCTTTCTAAAACACCAATTTACAACAGCTTAAAAAATACATTGGGGTAGCCTTATTTCCCTCGCATAGACAGAGATCTTGTCCTTCTTGTATTGCTGTGTCTTCGGTGACTGACACATAGTAGGAGTTAATATTTGTTGAATAAGAAAATTCCTTTGGGGTCTCTAAGCACGATATCATGAATCACAAATTTAAATGTTTATAGAAGACCAACAAGTGCTATAAAGGAGTAAATAGAGCTATCAGGGTTCGTAATAAAAGGGAGAGTACATACCCCATCTTCAGGCTAGTTTCTTTAAACAGTCCTCATGTTAAGGGTGGAAAATTTTCAAAGTGAGCCAACTAGCTAAGTCAGCGCTACAGGGAAGAAATATCTTTGGATACCAGAAGTTGTCCTAGTTGCTTGGGTGTGGGTTTAGGAAATGTATTGTATAAGATATGAAGATGGCCAGCATCTGCTTCTGTAATCTGCTCACTTATTAACCGGAGTGTAGTAAGAGGTGATGTATCTGTATTGCCTTAGTGGTCGCCTTCTGCTTCTGTGAACTGCTTACTTGTTTAATGTAGCTTTTGGGCTTTGTGAGCTGCCTCTTTTGAAATTTTAAGAGTGAAGACTTCCCAGTAAATCAGTAACAAGGAGGTGATTCCTCGAGGAACCAAAGTCCCAGGAAGAGGCACAACATTCCAAGATACAGATAACAAGACTGTCTACCAGGCTATGTTTGATCTAGCAATTCCCCAGATACATTTATCTTTGTAAAGGACATTAACGTTAACTCCTGCTTTCTGTAATTTCCTTACTCTCTCTGTTCTAAGATGTAGTCAGAGGGGCTTCATAAACTGCCTCAAACAAAGACCCTGGGCTGATCTCCTCTAACCCTGCATGGTAGAGAGAGTCAGTTGCCGGCCGGCTAATAAAGGCTCATAATTAATCTCAATTGGCTCCATGGGTTTTAGATTTGAACACACTACAGAAGTCATAAAGAACCTCCTCATCCTGTTTTACCCCTTTATACAATACAAAACAATTTCTTCATGTCTCCCTAAAAATATGCCAGCCTTCGGTTCATTAGGGTAGCTATGTCCAAGGTATACTACCAAAAGCAATACTGGATCCCAGAATTCTTTACTCCAGCACTGAGACTGGGAGATATCCGCTAAGGATCGAAAAACCAGTTAATTATGAATTCTTTGGCACAACAATTACAAAGACCTCTGATCTAGACCCTGCCCCTCACCAGAGCTAGCTACAGACTCGTGAGGTTGGGCTGACTCTGGAAGAGAGTCTAAATGTGACACTGGCCGGCTGTAGGCAGAGAGTATCTGCAAGAAAAGGCCTTCCTAAGGGGAGTCTCCAAAGAAACGCGTGCTGCCGAACAGGCTCCCAGGTTGGAGCGTGGAGGGAGAGCAGAGCAGAACAAAAGTGTTCCCAAGCCAGAGTCTGGGGAGAAACCCCAACGTTCCTAATTTGCACGACTCAGCTGGACACCCCGCTGGCAAAGGAAGTCAGCGTTGGCCAAGGAACCCTTTCTGGCCGGGGCAACGCATACGTCGGAGATGACGCGCCCAGTAAAGTGGACGCCAGCGGCCGACCAATTGTCACCGTAGGGCTCGCGGGAAGGGCGCGGCGGACTCGTCTCTCACCGCGCTTGCGCCGAGAGCCGGTTTCCAGGGGCCTGCCAAGGGGGAAGTGGAAACGCGCCCAACGCGCGGGAGGCCCCCTGCGTACGCAGGCGCACTCAGCAACCTCGACCGCGAGCGCCGCTTCCCCCTCAGGCCTCTGGGCGGGACTTGCGGGCGGGGCTGGGGCGGGGTCTGGGGTTAGACGAAACTCGGAGGGGAGGACAACTGTTTCTCGCTCTCTATCAGCTGCTGTTGTCGTTACCACGGATTCTGGCCTAGGAAAGTCATGTTACCTAACACTGGGTAAGGAGATAGGGGGGCCACGGAGAGAGACGAGGCCGCACAGAATGCGCGGTTAGGTGGGGCGGGGATAGGGGGCGCCAGGGCTCGGCCTCGTAAGTGGACGGGTTGTTGATGCTGCGCCGCGTGCGCTGGAATGCTGGTCCGCCGCGCCGGAGGCGGTGTTCCTAGCATGTGCGGTAACGCAAAAGTAAAGCAAAGTGGTGTGCTTGAGCGTGGCTGCCGTAGAAAAACCTCTTCTACAGGTAAAGGACCCGTAGTGGGCTACCCCGTCGCCCTTAAGGTGGGCCTCATTTGGGGTTTAGCGTGTCTTCCTGAAGATGCAAAAGTTCTAGGTGAAAGGTCACTGGAATGCTGAGTGACCTTTAGTTCTGGAATAATTCTGGAATAATAAAAATGGAGTGTTTAAAAAGTGATTTTCAAATTATTAACAAGTTAAACTAATCTTTTTTGTGGGTATTTTTTTCACTTTAAAAAGATTTTTAATTGTAAGATACACACAATGTAAAACTTCCATCTTAACCATTTTTAAGTGTATGGTTCAGTAGTGTTAAGTATACTCGCACTGTTGTGCAACCAATCATTAGAACTTTTTCAATTTGCAAAACAAACTATATACATAAAACAACTCTTTTCCTCTTTTCAGCTTTTCCCAGCACCAGGCAACCACCATTCTACTTTGTTTCTATAAGTCTTGAGCTGAGTGTCCATTTTGTAATTTGCTTGAAACATGGCCAAAGGAATTAAAACAGATCAAAAGGGTATATAAAGTGAGTTTCCTCATCTTTAACTTCCAGTCTTTCCATTACTCTCTGGTCAGATACCCAAGGATATTCTATACATTTATAAACACATTTCGTGCTGTTGTGGTGTGTTCAAATCTAAGACCCACGGAGCCAATTGAGATTAATTATGAGCCTTTAATAGCCGGCCGGCAACTGACTCTCTCTACCACGCAGGGTTAGAGGAGATCAGCCTGGGGTCTTTGTTTGAGGCAGTTTATGAAGCCTCTGGCTACATCTTAGAACAAAGAGAGAGAGTAAGGAAATTACAGAAAGCAGGAGTTAACCGTTAATGTCCTTTACAAAGATATGTATCTGGGGAATTGCTAGATCAAACATAGCCTGGTAGACAGTCTTGTTATCTGTATCTTGGAATGTTGTGCCTCTTCCTGGGACTTTGGTTCCTCGAGGAATCACCTCCATGTTACTGATTTACTGGGAAGTTGTCACTCACAATTTCAAAAGAGGCAGCTCACAAAGCCCAAAACTACATTAAACAAGTAAGCAGTTCACAGAAGCAGAAGGCGACCACTAAGGCAATACAGATACATCACCTCTTACTACACTCCGGTTAATAAGTGAGCAGATTACAGAAGCAGATGCTGGCCATCTTCATATCTTATACAATACATTTCCTAAACCCACACCCAAGCAAGTAGGACAACTTCTGGTATCCAAAGATATTTCTTCCCTGTAGCGCTGACTTAGCTAGTTGGCTCACTTTGAAAATTTTCCACCCTTAACAGTGCACCACTTACACACACACACACACACACACACACACACACACACACACACATTTAATAATAAACTCTTCTGGACTTTGTTCTTTTTACCTTATAAGTTCTGGAACACACATTGTCAGTACATATAGATCTTTCACTTAATGGTTACATAGTATTCGGTTGATGTACCATAATTTATTTAACCAGTTCCCTATCACTGGGACTAGATCCATTTCTAGTTTTTGTTATTCCATCTTTGCTGCAATGATTATCCTTGTATTCACCAGTTTGAATGTGTCTCTATGATAAATTCCTGGCAGTGAGATTGCTGGGTCAAAGCCTACATGCACTTTAAATTTTGATAGCTAATATTAATAGCCCTCCAAAAAGGTTGCACACCCAAAAGGATAAATGAGATTTCCTAATCCAACACGCTGGAAAATAGCAAAGTATTTCATAATAAAAATATAGAGAACAAACGGAAACTCATTATAGTAAAAGTTTGAATCACGAGTGAGGATGAGAATTGTTTATATGTTTAAATCAATAGTCTTCATCAAAGAGTACTTTTGACGCCTGTAGGATATTTGGTAATAATATCTGGGAACATTTTTGATTGCCATGGTAGAGGGGCTGTTACACAAGATAACGCACAAGATTGTGCCCACAACAAGGAAATATATGTGTCTATAGACGTTTTGCAGAGATTGAGAAATCCTGGTTTAAAGCCATCTGTGTACTTTTTCTTTGCCTGGCTTTACGAAATTACATTTTTGATCTCTGAAAGCTCTATTTTAAAAAGTTATTCTATATCATATGTGTCACAGATATTTTTCTCAGTTTTTTTTTTTTCACTGTGTTTGGACTTCAGTTAGACTATCATGCAGATATGTGCATTTATTGAATCAAAGTTATCAGTCTTTTAATGCTTTTATATTTTTGTGCAGAGCTATAAGGCCATCTTAACTCAAGATTTTTAAAAAATTGGTATTATCTAGTATTTTAATGTTTTTTTTTTCTTTTTGCACTCAGATATTTCATCCACCTGAGATGAAATACTATATTGCATACTATTTTGGCATAGGAAGTGAGTTAGGAAGGCCACTTCATTTTGGTTCAGATAGCCTGGCTCTCTGGTTGTCCCAGCACCATTGACTAGTTACCTTTCCCTTTCTGTTGGAAATTTCACCTCTGTTATATGTTGAATTCTCATGTGCACAGGATCTGTTTCTTAATTTTTTTTATTCTATTACTTTGGTTTGTCTCTTTATGTACCAGTAGCAAACTATGTTAATCGCTTTGACCTTATAAAATATTTTAATGTCTGAGAAGGCTAGTTCTTGCCTCGTTTGGATTCTTTTTCAGAATTTTCCTGGTTATTTCTGGATGTTTGTTATTCCAAATAGCTTGAATATAGCTTTTTTTTCAGTGACTTTCCTTTTTTTTTTTAATATTTAAAAATTTTATTACCTTTATTTTGAGGTACCAGAGAATTTGGGTAAATTGTAGTGCAGGTTAACATTAGCAAGTTTTAGCCATCTACCAGTAGTACTGAGGAATTTGGGACCTTCCTTTCTCACCTTATGTACTCTGGTTCTAATGTTTTAGAGCTGGAGGAATTCCTTAGTAGTATAAACCAGGCACTTAGTAGTACAGACACTACCTTTGCTTTTCTTTCTGCCATACCTGAGACTCCTAATAAGGACAAAGATGTCTTTTATCCTACTGGAATCAATCAAGCTAGACTGAAGGCAAAGAGATAGGACTTTTTAAAGCAAGTTGGGACATGAGATAGTTATGAAACTTTGAATATGCGTAGGTACCAAATAATTTTGAATTATTTTCTCAGTTGTAATAATGGCATTGTGAAAAAGTTAAAGGTGCAAATTGGTAGATAAAATTGTATGACCTCAGATGCTTTCTGATAATCACTCAAAATTTTGATAATTGTGGAATTGTTAAATAATCACGAGAACCTAGTATACTATTTTCTCTATTTTTCAATGTATTTGAAAATTACATAATAAAAATTTAATAATGGTCTTAAAAGTGTCTTAGCACTGATTGTTTATGAGTTGCAAGGGAAAGAAGAGTAATTATACAGTGGAGAAATCTGATAACACCATAATTAAAATTAACATTACCAGTAAATACAGATGGACAAAGTGTGCTTCTGGGTAGATATACCATAGACACAATATCACATATTCTGGGTAAAAATAACCCAAATTTAATTCTGTTTTAAAAAAACAAGTGGCACTATATTCTTCAAAAAGTTAATATCATAAAAAGACGAGAGGTTGCAAAAATATTCTAGATTAAAGAAGACTAAAGAGATATAACAACTAAATGTACTGTCTGATCTAAACTAGATCCTGTACTGGAGGGCAAAAATTACTGTAAAGGGCATTATTGGGTCAATTGACAAAAATGTTGACAGTGTATTAGATAAAAGTAATTATTGTATCAATGTTATATTTACTGAAGTTGATAACTCTGGTTAGATAAAAGAATGGGACATGATATATTCAACTTACTTTTAAGTGGTTCAAGAAAAATAAGATACACAGGAAGAGAAAGGGAGAGAGGGAGAGATAATGAACATAAATGCTAAAGCAGTAGGGTAAAATGTTAACAATATGTGAATGTGGGGATGTATGTGTATTCTCAGTGCTATTTTTTGCAACTTTTTTGTTTGAAATTATTTACAAATAAAAAATTGTTAAAAAGAATGAAGGATCCAAGAATAAAGCCAACACAAGATGTGTAATACCTTTCTGTAGAAAATTATGCAATTTACTGAAAGATACTAAAGAAGATCTAAATAAATAGAGAGTGATACTTGTTGTTCATGGATTGGAGCACCTTGTGTTATAAAGATAAATTCTTTCCAAATGGAATTATAGATTTAGTGTGATTTCTGTCAAAATCCAAATGATTTTGCTTATGTAATTAGATAAGCAGATTCTAAAATATATGTGGAAAAGCAAAGGTTCAAGTATAGCCAAGAAACTCTTGAAGAACAAATTGGAAATTTTTGCCTTAATAGTTATCAGGACTGATAAAGCTATTAAGACAGTGGGATCCATGTAGACCAATGGAAGAGATTAAAAAGGCTAGAAACAGTTCAATATATATAGGGACACTCAGTCTACAAGAATGCTGGCATTGAAGATCTGTGGGAAAAATGGGGTTTTCCCCATTTTTCTGGGATAGTTATTTACATGAGAAAAAATGTAATTGGATCCCTACCTCAATTCCTACACAAAAATTTTGGTAAATCAGAGACCAAAATTTAAAAGATAAACCATAAAGCTTTGGGGAGAAAAATGATTTATTATTTACAGTCTTTTGGATTGAGCAGGTTCCTCTGTTTTACGCATCATTTATTTTTGCTTTGAAACCATCAACGAAATGAAAAGGAAGCCTACTAGATGGTAGAAAATACTTGCCAATGATATATCTGATAAGGGGTTAATATCCAAAATATATAATGAAGTCATACAACTCATCATCCAAAAAACAAAAAACAACAATTTGATTAAAAAATTGGATAGAGGACGTGAATAGACATTCTCCAGAGAAGACATACAAATCGCCAAGGGACACATGAAAGATGCTCAGCATCACTAATCATTAGTGAAATGCAAATCAAAACCATAATGAGATAGTACCTTACACCTGTTAGAATGGCTATTCTCAACAAATAACAAGTGCTGGCTAGGTTGTGGAGAAAATGGAACTCTTCTGCACTGTTGGTGGGATTGTAAATGGATGCAGTCACTACGGAAAACATTATGGAGGTTTATCAAAAGATTAAAAACAACTACCATATGGCCCACCTATTCTACTTTGGGTAATTATCTGAAGAAAATGAAAGCAATTCAAAAAGATATATGCACCCCATGTTCATTGCAGCATTATTTACAATAGCCTAGATATGGAAATAACCTAGGTGTCAATAGAGAGAGGAATGGATAAAGATGTATATACATACAATGGAATATCATTCAGCCATAAAAATAATGAAATCTTACCAACTTGGATGGGCCTAGGGAGTATTATTGCTAATTCAGTCAGAGACATACTGCATGATTTCATTTTTTGTAGGATCTAAAAAACAAAATAGAAACAGACTCAGATTCAGGAAACAAAGTGATGACTGCCAGAGGGGAGCGGTTGGGAGATAGGCAAAAAAGGTGCAGGGGATTAAGAAGTACAAACTTCCAGTTATAAAATAAATAAGTCATGGGGATATAATATACAGTGTAGCAAATATAGTCAATAATATAGTAACTTAGAATGATGGTTACTAGACATACGGTGATCACTTTATAAGCTATATAAATGTCAAATAACTACATTATACACCTTTAATATAATATTATATGTCAGCTATACTTCAATAAAAAATAAAAAAAAGTAGTTGTTACTTTGTAGGTTGGAGGAGGAAGAACGAAAGGATAGAGAGGAATAGATGGGGCTTCTAGGGTATTGGTAATATTCTATTTTTATTAGTATTCATTTTATTTTGTTCTTTATACACTTTATGCTTTTTGTAGTTTACTATTGTCACTAAAAATGGTTGCCACCTCTCTGCTCCTTCCTCACTTCTTTGCTCCCCTTCCATCTTACCAAACGTTAATCCTTATTTTTTAAAACCCTTCTCTCACATTCACTCCTGATCTCTTAACTTTCTTAACTTTTGGAGTGTATTCCTCTAGATCTTGGCAAAAGCTTTATGTTCTTTTGTTAACAAGCCTGCTTATCTGTAACCCCTGTCTCTGGTTACTGTCCCCTCCCCTCTTCTCTATGTTATTGTCATTTTTGCTGTCTTCTGTTCTTCCTTCTTAGACATGTTTGTTAATTTGCTTTAGAAAGCAAGAACATAGGTTTCCCTCCCTGTTATCTGACTTTATTTTAGACGTTTTCTTCTCATCTAACAACAGTACAAAGTTTAAAGTTAAGGTGCATGGATTTGTAAAGAGTGAATGGGCATAGAGAACTTCCCTCAGTACATTTTGATCAGAGAATCTTTTGATCTGAGCTCTTTGCCAGCCTTCTAGGTTTGTTTAACAGCTTTATTGAGATGTATTTCACACACCACATAATTCACCTATTTAAAGTGTACCATTCATTGGCTTTTAGTAGATTCACAGAGTTGTGCAACCATCACCATAACCAATTTTAAAATCTTTTCATCATTTGCCAAATAAATCCCATGCCTCTCAGCTGTCAAGCTTCACACCCCTCCCCTCCCAGCCCAAGCCAACCACTAATCTTTGTGTCTATATATACTTACCTATTCTGGATATTTCATATAAACGGAATCAATATATGTGATTTTTTGTGATTGGCTTTTTTCACTTAGCATAATGTTTTCAAGGCTCATCCATGTTATAGAATGGATCAGTAATTCATTTTCATTGCTGTATATATTTCATTGTATGGACGTACCACATTTTATTTACCGATTCATCAGTTGATGGACATTTACGTTGCTTCCATTTTGGCTATTATGAACAGTGATGATCATTGAATAATTGCTTTCTTTTAGGTAATTTCTTTTAGGTGGTATGTATTCACTGAAGGAAATTTGAAAAATCAGAAGAATATAAAAAATATGATAAAATTTATTCATAATCCCATCACTCAAAAATAAGCTTCATTAACACTTTTCCTGTGGGGAAGAGAAATACACATTCATGTAGTTTATTAATTCCTCATTTCTTTTTAAGATTTTTTTCATTTGAGCAGATTTTGTTTGCCAAATCACAGCAAGACCATAATAATTATTGTTGTAATAATTTATAAATCATTGTGCAGCAGGAGTACAGTAGAGTTATTAGGTATCATTTGGGAAGGGAGGGGGGTTTAGAAAAAGTTCACAGAGGAGTAAACCTATATATTGTGAAAATAAGCATACATTCCTGATAAAATAAAATATTGAGGTTTCTAATAAGGTCACATTTGTTCTGTTGTAGGAAACTAGCGGGATGTACAGTTTTTATCACAGGTGCAAGCCGTGGCATTGGCAAAGCTATTGCATTGAAAGCAGCAAAGGATGGAGCAAATATTGTCATTGCTGCAAAGACCGCTAAGGCACACCCCAAACTTTCAGGCACAATCTATACTGCTGCTGAAGAAAGTGAGTGAGTGTGACAATACCATTTCATGAAATGTCCTCACTGTAGTTTCAGTACATAGAGAATTTGTTGGAGAGTTTAATTGTAGCTATTTGAAAGTTACCCTAAAATAATTTTATCTACTTCAGAAAGTATTGTGTCACCTTAGAACAGTGATTAGGAAATGTTTTTCGTCCCCAGCACTTCTCAGATGTACGTGACTCTCATTAAAAATCATAAATCATGTTTCATGAGGATCTGAGCAGAGAATGGGGAAGTAGAATAGGAGAGAATTTGAGAGGTGGATCATGTGAACACTTTGAAAAGTTTTCCATGTTACTTATTCTTTGCACTTTTCAAAAGTTATTATTTTAACATTTTCAGTTCACAAATAATTATTGATTGCTTATATTCAAGGCATTATGCTAGAAAGGGCTTAAAAAGTCAATTACACTTGATATTGTTGGTTTTGTTAGTTATGTTAATAGCATTGTGGTTATGTTAAGGGAATGCCTATGAAGTAGGTAAAGTGATGGTGGGACTTGTTTTGAAATATACCATCAAGCACAGCTTTAGGGAATGCAGTTAGCTTTAATGTAATGGCTAGGTGGAGAGCCAGATGAGAGAAAGAGCAATTAGGAGGATCGTTTTACAGACTATATAAATGTCTAACCAATGCACTGTATACGTGAAACTAATAAAATTTTTAAAAAAATACACCAAAAAACAATGGAATTGGAGGTAGATAAACAGGAAAAACATTAACAATCATTGACGATTCATGGTAGTTTATTATACTGTTCTTTATATTTTTATATATTTTTGAAAATTTTCCATAATAAAGTTTATTAAAATTACCTTCCTTTTTTTACTTTTTAATATAATTTTTTATATTACCTCTCTCTTCCTGTTTTTTTTTTTTTTTTTTAAATAGAATTGGCCTACCTAGTCTGAACTGGATATGGATTAGTCCGTCTGTTCTGTAGGGTGGAATTGCTAGTAGCTATGACTTAGTTATTTATGTTGATTTTATGAATATAGTGTACTTATTTCTTTTGCCTCTGGTATCAGAATGAAAGGTTTACTATTTGAATGCTTTAATGTGTTTTTTTGTTTACCCTTTGCAGTTGAAGCAGCTGGAGGAAAGGCCTTGCCATGTATTGTTGATGTGAGAGATGAACAGCAAATCAGTGATGCAGTGGAGAAAGCAGTTGAGAACTTTGGAGGTCGTACCTTAATTCTGAAATAATTATTGATTGGTATAACTATAATTTTAATTTAATTTTTAAAAAATTTTCTGAGTCTTTGGTGTATAACCAGAAAGGACTATTTGTTCAGATAGAAATGTAGCTTAAAACCATCTGATGACTTTTTTTAATTTATAAAAATTATTTTGAAAGTACAACAAATCTACCGTTCAATATAAAGTTAGGACCTTGACAGTAACAGACATGTAACCAAAACTAGTTCCCAGATCCCATTCTCTTGCCTCTCCTCAATTAATGTAACTGTATGTTACTTATGGGGGGACTGGATAGAACATGCAGAAATAATTGTTATTCTAGATTCTTTTTTTTTTTTTTTCATGTATGAGTTAACTAAAACAGATTTGATCGATTTTGATGATTTGCCTGGAATTGAAATTCGGGGTCTTTTCTCTTTTCCTAGATCCCAAGACCAGGAAGGCGTTCTTTCATTTCAGTAAGGGCCTTAAAGAGGAGGAAGACTCACGGGCTTGGAAGGAGGGAGGGCTTGGAAAGATGCTAGAGAGGAGGGGAAACTTGAAGGAAAGTTCAGCTAAGGTTCTTGGAGATAAGGCGGGCAGACAGGAGATAAGAGAACAGATAAGAATGGACGCTACAGACCACTCAGGACTAAGCCTCCTGGAAGTTGCACGTGGCGCTCTGGTGATTGGCTCTCTCTGTTGTGCCAGTGAAAATCGTTTGTGTTTTGACACAGCTAGTAAATCCTTCACTGGTATATTGGTCAGTTTAATACTCCTAAAGGAAGTATTTGTGAACCAACTTAGGGTTCAGCTGTACAGATTAAATGTGTTTATGTCCTTTTGTTGTATAGTTTAAATTGCATTAATAGGAAGTTGATTATTTGAAAACAGGAATTGATATTTTGGTGAATAATGCCAGTGCTATTACCTTGACCAACACATTGGAAACACCTATGAAGAAAGTGGATTTGATGATGAGTGTCAACACCAGAGGCACCTACGTTACGTAAGTTAAAGAGTTGTGGGGGAGAACTTTACCATTTTTTCTCAGAGGACTAGTTGTAAACGGATTTGAACCAGAATTGCAATACAGTCTAAAACCTAGTCAATCCTTATACATGCTTGAAAATGCTCCAAGTCACCAGATAGTATTTTAAATAGTTTTATTCAGAGCTCTTTTTCTCTGTGAATCTAATAAATACTAAAGTATAGCTCAAGCATTTTCAAACATTTGCTTAAAGAAATACATATGTGCTTACCAAGTCTTTTGATTACTAAAGCTAGCAAGTCTTTCTTCTTTTGAAAAATATTTGGGTTTAGTTATATAAATAACAGGAAGCTCATTTTGAGTCACATTTTAATGTAACTGACAAAAGGCTAATACTATCTTGAGTAATATTGGGAAATAGAGAATATAGAATGAAAGCAAATGTATTCCTAATCTGTTCTGGTTGGTCAGGCAGTCTACTCCTTTGTTTATTTGTCCATTTATCTGTTTATTTCCTCTCAGGTTCTACCATTTTTCAAGTGGACATGAGGTTAGATCAGCATAGACCTTGTCTGCCTTATATGGATCTGCTTTATATGTATTCATAGACTAGGTGGTTGGGATCTTGGGCTTTGGCACCAGATTCCTTTGGGTAGGATTCAAATCCTGTACCCCTGTCTTCATGACTGCTATCTCATGACCTTGCACAGGGAACTTAACCTCTTTATAGATTCTGTTTCCTCACTTTAAAATGGGAATGATGGAGTCATAGGATTGGGCATGAGGGTTAAATATAGAATTTGTCATTAGTCCTGACCTTTGCCCTAGACATGTTTTATTGGCTCTGCAAAACTTGTTCCTGCAGTGTTAAAATTTTTGTTTTTATAGTTAGATACATTCAAAATTTCATTAGTTGCCTACATAAAAAAAATGAGGAAATTTACACAAAATCCTTATTTCTGGCTTTTCTTGAAACATTGGAAAATCTGACCACATAGAGACAGCATTCCCACATGGCAACAGCTGCTACAGTTGAGTGTCAGAGTATCAGTAGCCTTGCTGGATGGGCCATGAGCTCCATTGTCTTCCAGATGCTGAGGACAGGCTGGCTAAAAAGTTGCCATTTGTTATTGTGCCTGAACTATTGTTTTTCTTATATTAAGGAGGAAAATAAAATATTTCTCATACCCATTCCTCCATCTGAAGTGGGAAAATAAGACATATGCCAAGTAGGCCATAAGTTCAAATAAAATGAGTGAGAACTAACTTCTTTGTAGTTGGGGATATTTCTATAAATTCAATATGTAGGATATATCTCTACTGAATCAAAACCATGATGAATCCAACCAAAGCAAGAGCTACAAAAAGCATATAGAAAAGATTATGTTAAAAACGTAATGGACTAGAAAAAGGACTCACATTTCAATAAGGTTTGTGTTTTCAAATACAATAAGCAATGCTGCTATATGATGCAGTTAAGTGTTACATGAAGAAATGATCTGGGCATCATAATCTTGTACAGCTGGTAACTTTGTGAAAGAATTTTGATTGAATGTAAACACTCATTTAAACAAGTATTTAAAAATGTAAAAGTACCCAGGAACATGGTTGCTCATCATATTAAATTACGGCTTAGAACGACACGCTGTGCAAAAAAGTTCTATCATCTGTGTCAGTCTCTGTCGTAGATGACGAAACCACAGCTGGAAATACTTCACCCACCTAGTTACACTTATTAGTATCAGGAGAATTTCTGTATGATGAAACATTTTTTTAGACTGGATAGCCATGACATGAACATTAGGAAATGACTTGGTAAGTCCTGAGAAATATCGTAGGACATTTCGAAGAGATTTACAAAATTAGCAATTTTAGCTAGAGGCAGTGCTACTCAGATGGTCAGTATTGACTTCATACTTATTAAAAACTCAACTAATGTAGAAGTGTTTCATGGAGGCACAGAGATTAAGTTTGTTCATTATATTGTTCACTAGATACCAAAAGCATATTGCTAAAAAGTTAAAAACAGGCTCTTATGAATTATAAGAACTAAAAACAACTCCATGGTTTGAAATAGACATTTCAGTGCTTTACTGTTACTAAATACAAATCTGATCATCTGTTGTACGACAAGGTTGTGTGGCCATAGTGTATGGCCGAAGAGATTTCTAAAATTAGTTTTATGTATATAATACATTGGTTAGACATGTAAATAGTTTATGAAAAGAGAGTTTTTGGGTTTTTTTGTTTGTTTGTTTGTTTTTAGGCGAGGCAATCCTTGGTTCACCTCACAGATTGCAAGGACCTTATCAACTTACAATTTCTTATTTTTTATGTTTTATGCCTACATCACCTGGTCTTCTTAAGTAGTCTCCCATCCAAGTACTAACCAGGCCCGACCCTGCTTAGCTTTCCGAGATCAGATGGGATCAGGCTTGTTCGGGGTGATATGGCCATAGGCAAGTTTTGTTTTTTAATTTGAAAGAAATCAACTCTTTTGCCACCCAAGAGAAATTTCCCAGCTCAGTTCCCAAAGACTAGATCAGACTTGGCTTTTTTAGTTGACATTACGACATGTAAACACAAATGTATGATTCTCATTGCTCATTCCTTGTGAAATTATGTCTTTAAAAAACCCATCTGGCAAGAACAATCTGGCCCCTTTTCTATACTGAAGTCATTTTCCAAAAATGAAAATGATGGCCTACACTACATTCCTACAATTGTGGATTTGAAGGTTCTGTTTTAAACAAAACAAAAAAGCTGATTCCAAACCATAAGAAAAAGAACTAACCTTGTTCATTTACCTTTCTCAATAAATATTATTTGTGTAGTCGAAGAACTACAAATGGAATATATAAGCTGTAGGGCACTAAAAACTTTTTAGCAGAGATTCTATTCACTGTTGAAAGTTCCTACATTTATGAACAGTGTTGTTAAAATAAAACTAAATATTGCTCTCAGTTAAATCGTAATGCCAAATGACTTGACATTGACCTTTGGATTAAAGAAAAGGTGTCACGTTTTTGGCCTTCTATAAAAGGTCTAAGTTATAAAAAGAGAAATTCACAATGAAACATTTCCATTTTAATATTTGTTTACTTAGTGTGTAACAGTGTAAAAAAATGCATTTCAATAACATCTTCCTTTTTCACATCTCCCGTCTTTATTCCGGCCACTACTACTTTGGAAAAATGTTGTTATGGTTATTGGTATCAATTCCTCAGTAAGTCAGCCTCAAGGACAGGGCAGAGAGTGATATCTCCAGGTGCCAGCTGCCTCGGAGAAAATAGCTCCAAGGCTCCCAAGAAGAAAAATAAAACAATATTGCTGCTGAAGTACAGATAACATAGCTGTCCACCAAAAACCATATTTCTTTGTGCTAGACGCTAACAGCTAACTTTTGCTTTTGTAATCTGCTTGCTTACTTGATCAAGGCCTACCAGGACGTAGTTTTAGGCTTTATAGGCTGCCTCCTCAGGAGGCTCGGGCGGACTCTCTAGTGGGGAGGGTCAGTCGCCGGCCCACTAATAAAAGCTCGTAATTAATCTCAATTGGCTTCGTGGGTCTCAAATTTGACCGCACCACAACAAGTGGCACTTATTAATGATAAATATAGATTGTTTTTTCAGGGAAGCCTGAAAAGCATCCTCAGGGAGAGAGTAGGGGCACGGCCCAAAGAACTAACCTATTTAGAGGTTTCATTGAGGATATGGAACTGTTTCCTAATCCCTGGTGCCCAGTGCCTGTGGCCTGTTACTTGTGTGTTAGTAGTTTAGGAAACAGGGTTAGAAGGCAGAGGTGAGGTGGAAGGCAGACCCTTAAATTTTATTTTTGTTTAATTAAATATGTAATCTCCAGTATTATATACATTTGTATCATGTTAAATTCTTATAGAAATTCAGTAACAAAGTTCGATTGTATTTCTGAACAGTTGATTTTTCCTGTACCCAGCTTACTTTATTCACTGGCTCAAATTCCCTATGAGCCTTTGATCTTGCTCCTCTGATTAAGTGAATTAATTAATGTGATAATAATAAGTGCAATGGCTAGCATACAGTAAGTTTTCAATAAACTTAACTATTTTATTAATTGAAGGTGTTGGCATCTAAGCATGGTGCTAAGAGTTTTCAATATAATATATAAGATAGGGCATGTTGCTGTAGAAAAATGCACCTGATTTAGGGTTGGTAATGGAGGCCAGGCCAGCAAAGTACAAGTAGAAAGGTTTTGTCTTATAGATCAAATGAGAAGTTCATGTTTCTAATGTGAATGAAATAAGTTTTTTTCCTTTGAATCTGAAATATGGTCTTATTGCCTGGAATAGATTTGGGTTGTTTCCTGTTGAAGCTTCAAGATGCAGCTTCACTGTTTTAATGGCTATCAGCAGTAATATTGTTTGCCCCTCCCCACCTCACCTCCGTAAAAGTGAAGCACCTTTAGAAAAGAATAACATGTACAGAAATCCTTTACCAATATTGACTATATTTGGTGTATAAACTTGAAAAGACATTGCAGATGGTTACAAGAATGTTGTACATTTGGTAATGTTATACATTTGAAAGAATGGATAAGTTCAAAGTCCTAGAAGTTATTGAATGTGAAATAAAACTAAAAGCTATAAAATTATTAAGCTGAGCTTTAATATGTTATAGCCTCATAATTAAAAATTTTAAATATTGGACCTGAGTGTTTTTTACCTACCTTTATGAACAGTATTTTAAAAAATGAAAGTAAATGTTGCTCTCGAAGGCATATTACATTACATATTGGTGCAAATTAAATTTGGGATTATGTCACTGACCCCTGCGGGCCATAGACCCCAAATTATGGTGGTTCTGCCCAGTGTCGCTCACATCAATAGGATGAGATAGTTTTCTGCAAAGCATGTCAGAAACTTCATGCCTTAGTCGAAGAATGGAGAAGGATAATCAAATGCCTGATGATTCCTTCTCCCCAGTTCTGGGGAATTGGTAAAGTATTAAAGGGTGTGGTGGGGAAGTAGGTGAGTTCAGGAGTGAGGGATTCCCGAGGAAGGGTGGAGAGTTCTTGGATTTCCAAGGGAGCATGTTCCTAAACATGCTTGAGACATGCCTAGCCATACATTACATGTCTCATTTTATGTTAAATCTCCATCCTTGGGTGTGATTTTTTAGTATGCTCATAGAGAAAAGTTATTCAAAGTGTTGCTTGGGAAGGGGTCTCAAGTGCCATCTTGGATTTTTCAGGTGCTAATTGGTTTCTTGGTGGTGGTAGGCTTAGCAGGCCCTGGATTTTCTGCCTTTTCTTGACAAGTTCAGCCAGCTTTTGTCAGGTGATATGTTAGGGAGAGAATGACAAGAAAGTCAGAAGTTTGAAGGTTAACTAATGATGTAGTGGCACAACCCCATGACAAATGTATTGGAAGTTAAGTTATTAAATTATAATTCCAGCATAGTAGGAATACTATACCTACTAAGGTGAAATGAATCAGCAGCATCTATAGTACTAATAATAGCAGTTGTTTATTCCATGTTTAGTATATGCACTCTTTTAAGTATCTCATATATATCATCTCAGTTAATCTCGGTAAATCCTAGATAGTAGCAGATATTACCAGCACTTACAAATAGGAAAACTGAGAATTAGAATGCTATATATTTTTACCAAGAGAACACAGTGAAGGAGCAGAAGTGCTGGCTTTGCTGGCTGACAAGTATATTGCAGTGAAGAGGAAGAGAGAGAGAGAGAGAGAGAGAGAGAGAGAGAGAGAGAGAGAGAGAGAGAGAGTGTGTGTGTGTGCGCGCGCGCGGGGGAGGAAGAATTTGGAAGGATGTAGTTGAGAATAATCTCAGTTGGATTTAAGACTAATATGCCAAGGATTTGCTTATTGTCATCAAGCAGGTCATGTCAGGCCACTAAGCAAAGCTTCAAGGATGAAAATGAGTTGGTTTCCCTATGTTCATTCTAGAAAAACAAAAACAAAAAAATACCCTACGGTTATTGAACAAGTTCAGCTGCTCTGTGGAAGTAGCTTAAAATATAACAAAAAGTGATGATGTTGTTAGAAAGCTATTGACTTGTGTTTTCTTTTGCTTTCAGATCTAAAGCATGTATTCCTCATTTGAAAAAGAGTAAAGTTGCTCATATCCTCAATCTCAGTCCACCACTGAACCTAAATCCACTGTGGTTCAAACAGCACTGTGGTAGGTGGTAGGATGAGGGAGTACTTTGGTTGACTTGTTCTGTATTAAATCAGTGTATCTATGATTTAATCACAATTTATACGTATTCAACATTAAGCTTTTTATGCAGAATCAGCATTTGGGGAAGTATCTTAATCTTTAATTTTAAAAATTGAAGCATAATTTACATTCAATAAATATAGATCTTAATGGTTCGGTTTGGTGAGTTTTGACAAGTGGAGACACTGTATAACCAACATCCAAATCAGAAAACGGATTTCATTCCATCCACCCAGAAAACTCCTTTAAGTCTCAGTGGGTATGTTTTATTGTATGTACCTTATTCTTCAATAAAGTTTGTTAAAAAGTATCCTTGAAAAAAGAAAAAACTGCCCTCAAAATACTTGACTTTTTACAGCCAACTAATGACTTAAGGTAAGTATACTAAATAACAAGGTCTGTGTATAGGTGCCTCCTTTAAAAGATATCAGAAACTTAGCCCTTATTTCTACATAATTCACTTAAATTTGAAAAGGCAGGTGAAATAGGAACCTACAGAACAAAGCTTAAAAGAAGTTCAGTTTTAATTGACTAGGTTAAAAGCATTTTTACATTTTGTTGATGCTTTACTAGTGCAGTTTCCCTTTAAATGATCCCTTTCATTCTTCAAAAGAAAAAAAAAACCGATTAAGAAATAAAAACGTAAGTTATCTTTATAATATTAAGAAAAATGAAAGTGTGTTACTGTTTCTTTTCATCCAATGTTAGGATGACAGATTGGAAGTTATAAAAACAGTCATGGGGATGTAATGTACAGCATAGGGAATATAGTCAATAATAATATAACAATTCTGCATGGTGCCAGACGGGCACTTGACATTGGGGCGATCATTTCGCAAGTTATGTCAAATCACTATGTTGTATACCTGAAACTAATATTGTAAAAAAACCCCAAATATTAGGATAGCAATTTATAAAAATAGTCTATCTATGATATATGTGAAACTAGTTCAATTACTTCATGAAAACTTCTTTTAAAAATAGTACAGTTTAAAATTATACTTTGTATATAGAATTATGAAAGAATTATGAAAAAATGTATCAAGGAGGAAATAGTAATAGGAAGAAATTGGTTTTTTATACTCGCAAATTAATTTGTTTCTTAATTAAATTATTATTTGTGGTTTCTTTCAGCTTATACCATTGCTAAGTATGGTATGTCTATGTGTGTGCTTGGAATGGCAGAAGAATTTAAAGGTGAAATTGCTGTCAATGCATTATGGCCTAAAACAGGTATGTGCCTTTTAAAAAATCCATATTTTGGATTCTTACGGAATGTCCTTGACAGTCTTGAGATGCATCTTGGATGAGGAGGGTAGATAGGAGTGAGTAGACTATCAAAGGAAACCGCTGTCTGTTGGGAAACAAGTTAAATTTTCTATAGTTACATATAAGGTCCTTTTCAGTCATCTTTGAGCTTTGACTTGGATGTAAGACTTACTCTTCAGCTGATTGCTATACTAGAAACACTGAATGCTGGCACATTTAAAGAATCTCATTAAAGCCAACAGGAAGCCAACTGTGCTTCCCTAACCTTTTCTCTATTTTCTTCTTTGGTGCCTTATTAAATTCTGTAGATTCTCATACTCTTGTTTTCTCCTTATACATCCCAGCAAATGCTTCTTTACTTTCTTGTATTCTTACTAGTTTTGTCTTTTTCCTTTATAAAAAGCTGACCTATCTGTACTTTCATATAAATTCTGAGTTCTCAGCATGCCTAGGCCCACATTCGGTGACAGAAGAATCTGCATATTGCTAGACTTTGTATGTAGCTTTCGAGTTACTGTATGACAGAAGCTGAGGGCTTGGGAATATGCTGTATGAAAATGAGGAAGACTCAACAAAAATGATACAAAGGGAAAGCTGGACCTCCATGTGGGTTCTTATTCTCCACTTATATGTCATAATAGCTTAATGGGGGAGAAAGAAAAGACAATCTTTTCATTATATGTTTTTCCACATATTTAATAGATAATCTGTGAAAGCCTTAATTTCGTTCATCTTAAATCTAAATGGCACTCCCATCCCAGAAAAGTCTGTATAATGATAAGGAGTATAAACAGTGGGAACTACTTTTTCATTTCACTTTTTAAAAATTTAACAACCCTTATTACACTAACATTAGAACTTAAACATGCAGGTTAATGTGGCCCCTTACCAAGGAAATGCTCTGGGGATCAATACTAGTGTTTCTGCTCCTGGGACAGTGCCCTGCACTTAGGGGTCACTCAGGTATTTGTTGAATAAATGATAATTTTGGATTTCTTTTGAAAGTATCTTCATGTTCTTACATTCCTTGAAAAATGCACATGACAATTGGAATATTTTCCACTTCTTTGAGGGGACAGGGGGTTTCTGAGAAGGTGGCTGTTGGGAGTCATCCTCTTGCTGTCCTTCCTTTCCAACCACCAGCAAACTCTCCCGAGTGAAACTCTCCCGAGCAGATGGTGGGGTGGCAGTTAGGCAGGACTTGAAAGAAATGAGCAAGGCATCGATTCTCTGAGAGAACGAAGAATCTTGTGAAGGACTCTTGCTCTCTGGGTTCAGAGGATGCAAATGGGCAGAAGTGGAGAATACTGGGAGAAAAATAACTCGAGAGTTCCTATAGAGAGTTTGACTAGGACATGGTGCTTTGGGTCTTTGTGAAGGAGTTCTGTATAAGGCAGTGTTGTGTATAGCAAGGAATGTGTTTTCTACCACTCATGTCAATAGGACATTTGACAAATGCCTCACGCTCTCTGGACCTTGTTCTCATGACCTGAGAAATAAAGAGATTAGCTGTCTTGCTTGTTACTTACATAGTCCCATTATTTGATTTGGAGTTATGAATGTATATGTCTGTTTTCTCTATAGCCATACACACTGCTGCTATGGATATGCTGGGAGGATTAGATATCAAAAGCCATTGTAGAAAAATTGATATCATGGCAGATGCTGCATATGCCATTTTCAAAAAGCCAAAAAGTTTTACTGGCAACTTTATTATTGATGAAAATATCTTAAAAGAAGAAGGAATAAAAAATTTTGATGTCTATGCAATTAAACCAGGTAATGCATATAGTTTTTTAAAGTAATGATTTGTTTTTCCACGTTTTCTACAATGAACACACATCTGTTTTGTGTGTGTTTGTGTGATTATAAAATTAACATATTCTTTTAAGAGCTATCTTCCCAAAGAAGGGAAAAACCCATACCAACACACCTTAAAAGAGAAAGGAGAAATAGAAGCGAGTTGAGGGCTTTCTAAGTGATATACAGGTGCAGAAGGTTACATTAGCTATTAACTATTTCCAAATTTTAAAACCAAAAATGAAAATTAGTTTTAAAAGTTTGTCTTAAAGTCAGTGAGTAAAGATTTTATTTGAGAATATGGTAACCACAGTGTATTTTTCACAAAAACTTTAAGATTATGGACTCTTTCCATATTTGTCTCTTAGGTACAGCGTCTTAGAGGATCTTAATGATAGATGGTAAAGGTGAGTGAGCAGGGTCTGTCCTGTGTATGGAGTGTATGATTTGAGAAGTTCTCAGAAGTCCCCCTCGTTCAAAATTATTCTTCCTTTCTGAAATCGCAGATGATGATGGTGATAATGCATTTTACTTGTATAAAATTAGTATATTAAATGATAGATAGTATAGCCGTAAATGAAGTTACATTTATTTGTGCTAACATATATTTTAAATATCATTAGGTTGAACTTCTGGGTGAGAGAAACCACATGTTTATATTTATATCATCCCTGTCTGTCTCTCCAGTTTGAACTAAATTGAATTAAATATCTTAACAGCTTTACAGAGCACTTTTATACATTATCTGTTTAATGTCAAACAATCCTGTGAAGGAAGAAAACGGTTTAGTGATTAAGAACATGGAGTTTGAGAGAAGATAACCCAGTTCATTGTCCAGCCTAGCTGCTTACTAGCTATGCTGTCATCTGCTTTCTCTGAGCTTCAATCTTATTGGTAAAATGAAGGGAATGATAACTTCAACACAGGATTTTCACAAGAACTAAATGCAACAATGTGTATAATGTGTTTAACACAGTGCCTGGCATATGGTATAATCATAGTATTAAGTTGTTAATATTTATAGTAGAAAAACAGGTTCAAAGAGTAAGCCTTTGTCTAAGAGCAGTCAGCTGATAAGTAGCAGACCCTGAAGGAGATCCAGGTCTTCTGGGTCCTGGTACACTTCAGGCTTTAAAGACACAGTGGATTTGTGCACAAAATTTTTTAATTTTTAAAATCTTAAATTTTTTTTATTATTTATTATTATTTATGCCTACAGCACCTGGTCTTCCTAGGTGGTCTCCCATCCAAATACTAACCAGGCCCGACCCTGCTTCACTTTCAAGATCAGACATCGGGCTTGTTTAGGGTGGCTGGCCATAGACCATACAAAATTTAAAATTTTAAATTAGATGTAAATTAATTAAAATTAATTAAATCCTACCAAGTGTTGAAAAACTAACTATGATAAATATTAGGATATAATGAAGACCAGTGCATTTCTGCTGTCCAGTTTTTAAATCATCTGGGAAGCAAGAGCAGACAGAGATGGCAGTGGTAAATAAATCTTTAATGAGGAACCCACTCCTCTCAGGGGTCCAGTAAGAAATGACTCTTGAGCACGTTAGAGGGATGTAGGACAGAAGGTTGCATGGATAGATGAGGAGAGGACAAAGGCTCCTGGGAGAGCAGTTATGGGCTCAATTGGTGAAATTTGCCATAGGAGGAGGATAACTGGGTTATAGGGAAAGTATTTTAGCTTACTGAAGGACAGGTAGCTTGACATTCTCATAGGCATCTTTCCATTACACAGAATGATCATTTAAATAAAAACAGATGTAATGTTTATTAAACAGCTGTTAAAATCTTAATATATTTAACTTGTTACAATAACCTGATTATTTTGGGGTCAATTTTTTAGGCTTCTTTGATGCCAGATTTGTTCTTAGATGAATACCTAGATGCAGCTACCAAGAACCTGGAATTACATGGTAAGGTATAGACCATATTTTATGGAGGAAAATAAAGATACCTACTTATGTATTTCTCCCAAAATATTGAATTGGACATTTCTGCATTCTGCTTTTAAACATATTTTAATTTAAACTAGACAAGTAATGTGAAGTTTTAGTTCTAGCAATGAAAGTTGCCTTTTCATCTAACGGTAAGAAGCTCCTAATATAGTTTTTTCATTTGATTAAAAAAAAAAGTTGTTTAAAAAATATATCAACCCTTTGTTGAGGTTTTATTTCTTTTCTGTGGCACTGCCTTTAGGTATTTTATGTTGATGCGTTATTTTATTTTGAAAAAAATGTGTCACACAAAGTATATCTAACACCATTCACAGAATTTGTGATATGTGACTACTTTATAAGAAAAATTAACTTCAAAGGAAATTTTGGTTTTACTTTGTTTTGTTTTTATAATTCAGAAACAATAGCTCCCTTGAACTAGTCCAGAGTTTACATGTTAGTTTGTGTTCTGGCATTAGGCCACTAGTTTACTGAACGATGACAGATGAAATACTCTTTTAATAAATACCGTGAGAAGCTTTCTTTCATGGTTTATTAGCAAGGATAGCTGTTATTCATCTGGGCCCTTAACCTTTTTTTTTCTTTTTGACACTGAATCTCCTAAGTGATCATGTATTCTTTAGGTAGCTGCTAGATAATTTATGATAAATTTCTTCTGTATATTTAGCAAACTTCAAGAATCTTACTGCAGTGCATTTTAGTGCCAAACCTTCTTTCTGGCTGAATCTTATCTTTTATAGCTCTTGTCTTGTCTTTGTCCAGATTTTTGGAGATAGTTTTAAAAAATTACTTAAGTAATAAAAAAGGCAACTTTTGTTTTGTAGAAAATTTGAAAAATATAGAAAGGAAAAAGTTACTCATAATCCTACCACCCAGAGGTTGCTCCTTTTAAAATTTAATTTTTTTAATTTTAAAAATTAAATCTTTCATTTGGTTGCCACATGGATGTATCAGTGTAAAACAAGACTGTCAGTCTTTTTCTCAAGAGGCCTCTCACAAAATGGAAGAAATTAGTTTTGGTTTAATTAGTTTATCAAAGTCTAATAGATTCAAGTCCTCTAATAGAGGCAAGTCTAACATTCTGATTTTTGTTTAGCACTTTAATTACATCTATCTTTTGGAGGAAGATATACATGAACTGAGCTCATTTAAATTCCAAATTTGATTAATAAGAGCCACTTACTGATCATACATATTTTGTTTTTCAACAAATATTTATTGGGTGCTTACTATGGCCAAATACCGTGTTAAGTACTTTGAATGCATTGTCTCATTTAATTATTGAAGCTCCTGCAGGACAGGTATTATCCTCATTTCTCATCTGAGATCCCATGGCTGGCAGATGGCAAAGCCAGGATTTAATTTCATATTTCTCCGATTCCAAAGCTCATACCATTAAACCAGTAAACTTAAATTGCTTTCCTAACTCCTGAATACAAGTCCTTTAAATTAACATATTCCCCCCGTCACCCCAGTAATTTAATTTATTAATTTATAATGAGAAGTTGCCATCTCTTGGACTAAATGTGTCATTGTTATGATCAGCCTATTCTCTCCCTTTGGGCATAACTATATAGGGAACAGAATCATAATCAGCAGATTGTTTCACGACCATGGAATCAGAACAAGAGAGGTGAGATAAGTAAAATGTAAGATAAATGTTTTTGGCATCAGGCTTTGATAGGAATGATTTTTGCCTATGGGATCAGAATGCCAAGTGCATTGACTGTGAACCATATATCCGTCTCCTTATAAGGATGTCCATATCCTTTTGAGGTCTGAATACTCAGATTCTTTTGGCTAAACTTCTCTTTACCATACAGTGCTAGAGAGAGCATTTACTTCTGTAGCTCCCTTTTCCCTATTCTACCTGGTTCATTCAACTAATTCTACTTGACATTTTTCTAGATATGTTAATATATTCCTATAGTCCAGTATATCTGGCCTGGATCTAACTTACATCTTTCAGGTGACTTTTTACATTCATATCCAAATCTATGTATGTTGAATTTAGTTTGTGTCTCAGAGCTTAGTGTGTATCCCTCATTTCCAAAGGGGTGAGGCTCACCTTTCTGTTGCACCCACTATCTAATAATCCTGTTACATTTAATTTTACCTTTTCTGATATTTTGCTATGTATATTATCTTACATAGCATATATGTAACTCTGTAATAATATATTATAAACTATATACATAATTTTAAATTAACACTTTTTCTCATATTAAAAGCAATACTGTCATTTCTTCATTGATTTTTTTTTCATTCATTGACACCTCCCCAAACCCCAGTTGCAAAACAGAGGGCCCATTTTATTTCTTTTATTACCTCCAGTTTATTTATTTATTTATTTTCCTTTAGGTCTAGTAGTTCTGGATTTTCCTCAGAAACACTTGATTTTTTTATTTTGGTTTTTTTTTTTTTTTTACGCCTACAGTACTCAGTCTTCCTAGGTGGTCTCCCATCCAAAGTACTAACCAGGCCCGACCCTGCTTAGCTTCCAAGATCAGACGGGATCAGGCTTGTTCAAGGTGGCATGGCTATAGACAGAAACACTTATTCTTAACTTGGCTACCTTTTCCTCTTTTTCTCATAGTTATCACCATCTCTAATTATTTTCATCTCTTGTCCTGTTCTTCAGCTTTCTGGGATTCCTTTTCAGGTTTATACTCTATATTACTGATAAGATTTTCAACACTTTTATCTCTGTTTCATATTGCCTTTGTTTAATTTTGCTCTTGTATTTTTTGTTTCTCAGGTATCCCATTTCATTTTCATATTTTTCTATTGTTTTTTCATCTCAGCCAGTTGTATATGAGTTTCTGCCCTTGTTTCATATGGTTTTCATGTGGAGGAATTCTTTTGGATTGCACAGTAAATTAATTTCAGAGTGAGACTTTTGCTCTTTAGAATAACCTTCCATTATCCACGTGGTACGTTTTTTTCATAGACATCAGGTTATTCTTTTTTCCCTGTTAATTCATCCTCATAGTAGGACATATCTCTAGAACTAGTGTGGTCGAATGACAAGGATGTGTAGTCTGCTTTTGGTTGCACTCCCTGTCCATCTGGTGGAAATCCTTTCTCAAAGCTATAGTTTCTATAGTGGTACCTGTTAGGCATATAGCTAGTGCCAGTGCGCAAGGCTGACACGGCACCTTCTTTTACCTCCTATGCTTAAAAAGTACTCTGTTCAGCATGCCCTCCTGCCAGGGTTCTTCTCCTCCCCATTTTTATCAGTCATGCTCTTGGGTGGTGTATACTTTCCAAGGTAAACCACCACTGGGACCTAGCCTACTGTCTGCTCCTCTGGTATTTGGGAGCTCTGAGCTTTGAAAGGGATTTGAAAGATGGGGCTTTCTTGAAAAATTGCATTGTAGAACAAGGGGACAGATATGAGTCTTAAGCCCAGAGTCTGATTCAGTGGTTTAAAACGTAAGAACCTTTCTTCATGTGGATGAGCAGAGTCTTAGGCTGCCTCTCTCTACCTTCAAGTTACTGATCATTTCTTCCTAGATTCTGACAGTAGATTGTGTTTCAGTCTAGGTGATGTTTAGTGTTTGCTTAGTTGTTGTTGCATTTTTATATTTATTTAGTGTGAAGTTAGGAGAGGCTGTGTCAGGGGCTGCTAGCCATGTGTCCTTGTCTTTTTGTTCTTGAAGTGCTCTCTTTCCCGGTAAAGCTTACATAGTTGTAGTCTACTGAGTGCAATCTTGAGCTCTACTCCACTGGTTACACAGTTGATATTCTGATCTCCATCTTTCTGACTCTGGTGTGTTTTTTTCTCATTTGGTTTTGGAGGTCAGAGAGGATGATAAAAGAATGATTGATTACTACCCCTGAAACTCCAGTAGTTTGTTTAGGTCCATTTATTATAAACACTGTATAGTTTAGTAGTTTTTTTTTTTTAACCTAACCTGAGAGTCAGCATTTTACTTGGAGAGTATAAACCATTTATATTTATAATCTTAATTGATGTGGTTTGATTTATGCTTTTAGATGCCACTCAGTGTATGTAAGGTCATTTTGCTCAAACAGGTTTAATTGATAGCAAATCTGTTCTACCTAATTAATTTGGTATGTGGTCTTATAGTGCCTAGGCTTTTAAGCAATTTACATCAATAATATTTTACAGGTGCTGTTCCAGAATTGAAAGAAAAAAAGCCGCAGCCACCAGCAGAACCGCGTTCTGGAGCTGTGGAAGAAACATTTAGAATTGTTAAGGACTCTCTCAGTGATGACATTGTTAAAGCCACCCAAGCAGTCTTTCAGTTTGAACTCTCCGGTAAGTCTGGTCATCTGAAGCCTTTATGAAACAAAGTAGGATGTTTCAAACTCTTGGAAGAAAATCAGCCTCCAGTAGTAATCACCTGGCTAGTTGGCCGTATCCAGAACACTTACCCAGAAATTAGACATTTAAGCATAACAGGAAACTACTGATGTGTATTTTTAAGTTAAAATCAGTGCATATGACATATGTAATATAAAATTTCATTACAGTTACTTCCAGTGTTAAATAACTCCCTGGTAAATGCAATTGAGGAAAAAATCCTATTTAGAGGGGCATATGGATTATGACAGGTAGTGTAATACAGTAATTTATCATCCACCATGGGCACCTTGTCATTTTTATATTTGAGATTATTCAAGTCAGTCTGAACATGGTTAGCTTTTTAAAACTTCTCAGTATTTTTCTTCTCAATGTAGTATTAATACCTGTTAATGTCGGTTTTAAGAACTAGTTACCTCAGTCCCTTTGTACACAAACTCTGACATTATCAGTCTTTTATCCTTCATCTCCTTTATTTTTTCTTAATCCATCTGCACTACCCTGTTTTTACTTCCTTTTCCATTCTTAGAATCCCTCTTCCATTGCTTCAGTTACTTCCTTGACTGTGGTTGAACTTCTGGACCTTTCATACGTATGTCACCACCTGTCAAAACCCTAGTCCTAGATGAATCAACTATCTGGCTGCCCCACAGCTGCATCCAGATTTTTAAATCTTTCTGGAGAAACGATAAATAACTAAATAAATAACACCACCCAGTGGATCTGTACCAGTAGAAATTCCTCTCTTCCCCTCTTCTCTTGGGTTCTAAGCAGCACCTCAGAATTCTGTGTTTCTGTGGTCACCTGCCTCACTTTCCACAGTGACTATTTTAACTCAGTGTTCCTCATATCTTCCGTCTCTCCCTTCACCACTTCCCTGCCAGTCTCAGCAAATAAGCCCATGTCTTTCACAGAGATAATAGAAGCCTGCAGATAAATTTCAGTTTCCTTTCATCTGTGTTAAATTAACTATTTATAGGCATTATCCTCTCTTCCTTCCCTCGCAGTAGAACAGAGCTCAACTCTAGATGAGTGCATCTCAGGCTTTAATGTTCATACTGATTGCCCGGGTTCATGCTAAAATGCAGAATCTGATTCAGTAGGTCTGAGGTGGGGTCTGAATTCTGCGTTTCTGTTACGTGATGACAGTACTGCATGCATGATCACACTTCAAGTAGCAAAGTACCATTTCCCCTGGCCTCCTCAGGGACTTTGTGCTATTAAATATGCCCTCTCCTACCTGTTCATTCTGCAGCCTATTTTAACATTCTGGTCTATTCTGTGTTTAAAACAACAGTAATAATAACTGCCCCTTCACCCAAATCCCCCTCTTGTCTTTCTTTTCCCTTTCAGAGCAAAACTTATTTTCATCTACAATTCACTCTGCTCTGGTGTCATTTTTCTCCATTTCCTTGAATTTGTTTTCACCAAGGTCCTCAGTTGCTTCTGTGTCCCCAGGGGGCATTTGTCATTCCTACCCTATTACTACTCTGCAGTTTGATGCCGTTGAGCGCTCTTTCCTTCTAGAAATGCTCCCTTTCCTTGCTTTCCTTCGCTCTCTATAATGACGCCTTCTCAGTCTCCAGTGTTAGATGCTTCTCCTCAGCCTTCTCTATCTTAGCACTATTTATATTCTATAGACCTTAGTGTACTCCAGCCACTCACATGACTTCAATGACCATGTGAACTCATTACTTATATATTTATATTTCTAGCCTAGTCAGACTTCATTTGACATTCTCACTTCGCTGTCACAAAGATGCCTCACTTTGAAAATGTCCAAAAAAACTCGCCAATACCTGTCTTTGGCGCGACCTGTTAAATCTGCTCTTCTTCAGTAGTCCTCTCTCAGTAAAAATCATATCAGTATTTGCCATTTCCCAAGACTAAAACTAGCAAATCATTCTATGTATCCTCCCTACATTTTCCTTTTCATATTCAATCTGTTACCTAGTCTTGTCTCCTTTGACATTCCCTCTTAAATATGGCTACTTTACTCCATTCCCACTGCCATGATCCTGATCTAGACGCACATCTTCAAGCTCTAAAATTACCCAACACTGTCCTAACCAGTCTTCTGCATCCTTTTTTATCCCTCTCCAATATATTCTCTATACTGCTGTTAAGGTGATATATTTAAAACACGAGTCTGTGTCTTTCTCCTTCCTCAGCATATCCCTTAGGATGAAGTCAGTGAATCCTTTACATGGCTTGCATCTGAGCTGCTTTATGAGCTCATCTGATGCCACTGTCCACTCTCTTTCTACTTTCTGGTCCTACTATACTTTTTTCAGTTCCTCATCTAGCTAATTCTTACTTAACTTTTGAATCCCAGCTTCAGCTGGGCTTTCCCGACTCCACATTACCCTCCGCTTCCTCTTTTGTAAAAATCCATGTTACTGAAGAGTCTTCAGAGCCTAGCTTAGTGCCTGGCACATAATAAGTACTTAATAAATATTTGCTGAATTTGATAGAGGCCTAGGGGGATTTTAGCCCAGGAAACAGCTTATCTAAGATTATTCTAACTGTAGCAGTTATTAAGTTTAAGAGGAACAGGGCTTCTTTGGCATTTATATCTTTATCTTCTGTGTAGGCGAAGATGGTGGAACTTGGTTTCTTGATCTTAAAAGCAAGGGTGGGAATGTCGGATGTGGAGAGCCATCTGATCAGGCAGATGTGGTGATGAGTATGTCTACTGATGATTTTGTAAAAATGTTTTCAGGTAAGTTTTCAATTATATTAATTTACTGATCAAAGAAAATTTAGTTCTAACTTTTGGCTTCATTCCTTTCCAATTAATTAAGACTCGTAAGTATTTGTAGCAATAGAATCTTAGCAGCTGTTGAAGAGAACATAGTCTTGGGAAGGTGGTTCTTACTGTTACCTCTCCTGCCCTTTCCTCTTCAACTGGCAAATGGAAGTAGATATCAGAATGTCCTTTCTGTCTGACCGAGAAGCTAATAAGATGATGTTGGAAACACAGAGACAATTCAGAAGGACTCCAAAGTGGGCTTCATTTCTGCTAGTTGGACTAAGATATCATTTCCAGTAACATGTGAATAAACAGAGGTTCTGAACTCAGCTGGAGCTCATTTATTGAGAGCAAAGTCATCCTTCAATCTTGCCAACTGTCGTGATATGAAATAGCAGCCCTTTCCCATGGCCCAGATAGAGATCTAGGGGATCTCTAACCAAGAGAACCTTTTGCGTGATTTTCTGTTCTGTGCATGTACCTCTAACTGTGCCAGAAGAATTTTAAGGGTAATTTTTTTCTATATTCTACTCTTAGAACACTACTCCAGACAGTAACTAACACATGTATTTATTAGAAGCAGCACTTTAAAGCATTCTAAAGATTCTTTCATGAATTATAAATATTATTCATTCTTTGTTCTGTTTTAATCTTAAAAATTAAAGATCATAGTGTATTCTGTGCCCTGTAAGTCTTGCTTTCCAATTCTTATCCAGGATGCTAATAGCTTACATATTATCTGAACTAGTCTGTGTATGGTATTACTGATTGAGATCTCTTCAACTTTTCCTTTTTTTTAAATAGTTGTGTTAAATATTCATGGTGCAAAAATTAGAAAATACACTTAAGAAAAAATTAAGTAAAATTATTCTTTATCACACTACTAAAAGATGACCATCAGTTGATTTTAGTTTATAGTCATTTATGTATATATGTGAATGTATGTTAATATATATTCATACTTATGAAAATAGTATTGTAGTATTACTATTTGGTAATCTTTTCACTTAATACATTATAACATCTCTTATTTATTTTTAATTTACAGTTGACATACAATATTATATTACTTTCAGGTGTATAGCATGGTGATTAGACATTTATTCAACTTAAAGAGTGATCACTTGATAAATATAGTACCCATTTGACACCGTACATATTTATTACAATAATATTGGCTGTATTCTTTATTATACGTCCCCTTGACTTTTATAAGTACCAGTTTGTACTTTTTAATCCCCTCCCCTTTTTCACCCACCCTCCGACCCCCCTTCCATCTGGCAACCATGAAAATATTCTCTGTATCTATGAGTTTGTTTCTGTTTGTTTGTTTTGTTTTTCAGATTTCACATGTAAGTGAAATCATGGCATTTATCTTTCTCTGTCTGACTTACTCCACTCAGCACAGTACCTTCTAGGTCTATCCATGTTGTTGCAGATGGCAACATTTCATTCTTTTTTATGGCTGAGTAATATTCCATTGTATAAATGTACCACCTCTTCTTTACCCATCTATTGATGGACACCACCAGGTTGCTTCCTTATCTTGGCTATTGTAAATAATGCTGCAGTGAACATACGAATTCACATTTCTCTTCCACGTAGTGTTTTGGGTTTGTTTAGATAAATACCCAAAAGCGGGTTTGCTGGGTCCTTCTTTGTCTCTCGCATAACATCTTCAATATTAATGAACTTAACTCTTTAACCATTTGCAATTGTCTCTTTAGTGTTTGTTTAGTATTTCAAATGTTTCTCAATAAAGCTTAAACACAGTGGTTTAGGCATAACAGATGCTCAAATAATGTTTGGTAAATTTTAATCTATAAATATCCAATGTTTTAAACTTAAACCATTTAAAATAAAAGTTTATCAATTTCTCCATAGATATAACAATAATTATAGTGAATATCTATTTTATGATCACTGTGAGTTAAGCAGTACTCAAAACAATGTCTTCAGATAAAATGTTTTCTCCATTTTATAAAAATGGAGACTGAGGCATTAATGAATTAAATAGTAAACCCAAGGTCACATTATGAGTAAATATTGGAGCCAGGATTTGAATCTAAGCTAATGTCCAAGCTTGTGCTCTTTTAATCATTATACTATTTTGTCCTCCAGAAGTGAAAGAACCAAGTTACTTCTTTAATTTACATTTTATTTATGTATTACATAAACTTGTAATAATGGGCTTTCCCTCTATAACTTTATGTGAATTTGCTTTCTGTTTCCTGAATTCAGTGGGAGAGGTTAGTCAGCTAAATGAGTAATTTTTTTAAAAGCATTTTTGTAAGGTTTATTTTATAGCAACAGTTTAGATTGGGAGTGAGTTTGCTTCTACTTCTTATATCATTTTGTTCTTTATTTTCTTTTGAATGTACACAGTTTAGATCTTATAATCCTAAGCATTCTCTTTTAAGAAACCATAGCCATTTCTATGACCTAATATAAATAGTAGATACATTATAAATATAAAAACTTAAAGCACCTAGGGATCAAGTAATCAAAATCTCTCCTTTTCACCAGTAGAGGCCACTGTATGGTAAAGCATTATGATAGAAAGAAAATGTACTCGATTATCTGATTACTATATCGGGAGGAGAGATTATATACAGGGTTTTGTGCCTACTAGCTGTTTTTAAAAGTTATTTTTTAAACAATATTATTGAGGTATAATTTACATGCCATAAAATCCACCCATTATGAGGGTACATGGTTTTTAGTAATTTGTAGCCATACAACCAACCATCAGTTGCAATTCAGTTTAAGAACATTTCCATCACCCCCAAAATTCTCTTTGCAATCAGCCTCCATTTTTCTTACTGATGTCCTTTGAATTACAAGTTCTTAGTTTTGATAAAGTCTAATTTATCATTCCTTTCTTTTATGGTTCATGCTTTACCCCCTAAGTGTTTCATTCTTTTTTATTCTATTAGAGAAATTTTTTGTCTTATTTTTTAATTGTTTGTTGCTGGTATCCATCAATACAATTAATTTTTGTGTATTGATTTTATGTCCTGTGAATTAACCAGTGAAGCCATTTAGGTCTGGGATTTTTGTGGGAAAATTTTAAATTACTAATTCAATTTATTGTTATATGATAAACGGCTTTTATTTTTTATACAGCTTTATTGAGATATAATTCACATACCATACAATTTACTCATTTAAATCATACAATTCAGTAGTTTAGCATATTCACAGATATTTACAACCATCACCACAGTTGCTTTTATGACATTTTTATGACCTGAAAAAGAAACCCCATACCTACTGGCTCTTAATGCCTTATCCTCCACCTACCTGCCTCCAGCCTCCAGCCACCACTAACCTACTTTCTGTCTTTATAAATTTCCTTATTCTGGACTTTCATATGAACAGAATCATACAATATGTGATTTTTTATGACTGGCTTTTTTTCATCATGTAGCTTCTTTTAGCATGTTTTCAAGTTTCATTCTTGATGTAGCATATATCAGTCCTTCATCCCCTTTTTTAAAAAAATAGAATTGAAATTCACAAAACATAAAGTTAACTATTTTAAAGTATACAGTTTGGTGGGATTTAATTTGGTGCATTTGCAGTGCTACCAACCACCACTAATCTTTAGTTTCAACACTTGACATCACTCTAGAATACCCCATACAATTTAAGTAACACTCCCCATTTCAGCCTCCACCATCCTGTGGCAACCCACTGATATGCTTTCTTTCTCTTTCTGTGGATTTGCCAATTCTTGATAGTTCATGTAAATGGAATCATGCAATATGTGACTTTTTATGTGTGGCTCCTTTCACTTAGCATAATGTTTGCAAGGTTAATCCATGTAGCATGCATCAGTACTTCATTTCTTTTTATGACTTATATTATTTCATCGTATGAATATACCATTGTTTATTTGTTTACCTATCGACAGACATTTGGGTTATTTCCACTGTTTGGCTGCTTTGAATATTGTTGCTATAAACGTTTGTGTCCAAGTTTCTCTTGTGGATATACGTTTTTCTCTTATATTGCTGGAGAATTGTTTTCTATAATAACTCTACCATTTACCTTTCTACTAGCAATATATCAGGGTTTCTATTTCTCTGCATGCTTACCCTTACCAACACTTGTTATATTTCATTTTTTTTTTAAATAGCAATCCTAGTGGGTGTGAAGTGATCTCATTGTGGTTTTGATTTGCATTTCTCTAATGGCTAATGATGTTCAGCATATTTTCATGTGCTCTTATTAGTGATATGCTTTATCTTCCTTAAACAAATGTCTTTTCAGGACCTTTGCGCATTTTAACTGAGTGCTTTTTGTTTTTTGAGTTTTAAGAATTCTTTATATATTGCACATATAAAGAATATATCCCTTATCGAGTGTATAATTTGCAGCTAATTTCTCCCATTTTTGTGGGTTGTCTTTTCACTTTTATTGATGATATATTTGAAACACTAAAGTTTTTAATTTTGATGATATCCCATTTATCTGTTTTTCTTTTGTTGCTTGTGATTTTGCTATTATATCTAGGAATCATTTGTCAAACCCCAGCTTTGATGATTTACCCTTATGGTTCCTTCTCAGAGTGTTTAGTTCTAGCTCTTACAATTAGGCCTCTGACCCATCTTGAGTTAATATTGTATATGGTGTAAATAGGAGTCCACCTTCATTTGTTTGCAAGTGAATATCTTGTTGTCCTAGCACTGTTTGTTGAACAGATTATTCTTTCCCCTATAGAATGGTTTTGGCAACCTTGTTTAAGAGCAGTTGACCACAGATGTATAGGTTTAGTAAAACCCATAAGTTTTAAACCCATTTAGTTAAGCCTAGAATTACCGTAGTACCCAGCATTTCCACTCCTACATATATGCTCAAAAGAATTGAAAACAAATACTCAAATACATGTATATACATGTTCATAGCAGCACTATGCACAGTAGCCAAAAGATGGAAACACAAATGTCTATCAACCAATTAATGGGTAAACAAATTATTATGTATCAACAAATTATTATATGTAAAATGAAACTTTATTCAGTCATAAAAATAAATGAAGTACTATTTTATGGATGAACCTGAAAAACATGTTAAGGTGAAAGAAGCCAGACATGAAAGATCACATATCATATGAATCAATTTATTTGGAAAACTAGGTAAATCCATAGAGATAGAAAGCTGATTGGTGGTTGCCAGGGCCTAGAAGGAGGGAGAACTCCTGAGCCATAAAGGGTTTCCTTTTGGAGTAATGAATTGTTTTGGGACTAAATAGAGGTGGTGGTTATAAAACATCATGACTATACTTAAATGCTACTGAATTGTTCACCTTAAAATGGTTCATTTTATGTCATGTGAACTTCACCTGAGTTTTTAAAAGCATATGTATTTAAAAAGTGTTCTTTGGCCTTTCCCCTTTCTGCTCCCCACAGGTAATCTTCAAGTCTTTTTGGTATTTCTTTCAATGTTTAACTCTACATTTTTCAACGTTATCACATTTCTCAGTGTTGTATTATATTATAATACTTATACTGTTTTCTTTAGATTCACTAATCTAAAGACTGATAGATGAGAATTAAGTTCTCTTATAGTACTTTGATTCTGCTTCACTTCCCTCATGCTCCCAATATAGTTATTTACCATTTTGCTTAAATCAGTACTCTGTTTTTAATTATGATTTAATTTGCTGTTGGGTCAAATAGTATATGTTTCCTCTCAGAACTTTTAATTTTCCTGGATGTAAAAAATGCCCTATTTTTACCCCATTAGAATAGGTATAAAGAAACTAAGCAAAGTCTTCCTGTATTCCTCTTAGAACCTCTTGATGCAATTTTCTACTCTGCTGAATGTGTCAAATTACCTGGTAGTCTTCTTTTTGCTGGAGCCCTTTGTCTTGTTACAGTCTGAACAGTAGGTCATTATAATAGCCTGCTACACAGCTGTGATCCTAGAAATTTCCTTAACTCTCTCCTGCATTGAATCTCCTATTTCCTGCATCCCATATCTTTTTTCTTGGTTTATTTTACATCTTCATTTTGGTGGCACACATTATGCAGTAGCTTCATGAGAAAAGATCCAAAGAGGTAATTTTAGAGAGTATCTAAAACTACTTGTATTCTATCAACACGTTGATTATTTGGCTAAGTAGAGATTTCTGGGTTGAAATTGCTTTTCTCTCAGAATATTGAAGGCACTGTTTCATCTTCTAAGGTTACCATTGAGAATTTGATACTATTCTTTTTCTTAATCTTTTGTATCCACCCCTTCCCTTTCAGAAAGCTTCAGAATCAAAATGATTTCTTTGTCGTATTGTGAAATTTCACAATGATAGAAGGTGGTACGGTCTTTTCTTCTTTCATTTTCCTGGGTACTTGATGGGCTGGCTCTTTGGGAATGTATCTTTTATTATTTCTATGATGGTTCTCTCCGTTTTCTCAGTTCTCACTTTCTGGAGAAAACATTAGATCTCTAATCATCTCACTTTTTAGGAGCTTGATTTACCTTCTTATTCTTTCCTCTCTATTACTTTTGTTTGTAGTAAGGAGAGACTCTATTTGAAACGATTTTTGGTGCAGGTAGGGTTGATGGTGAAAGGCTTTTGTAATAGTGGGAGGGAGATTGTTGCAGTAGAGACTGATGTGGCCAGAAGATCTGCAAGTGTCTTGGTTGTATTTTAATACAGTCTACCAAATTTTTAATTCCCAAGTGCTTACTCTTATTTCTTTATTCTTCTCTTACTGCCTCCTTCTTCCTTCTCAACTCTACCTAATTCTATTCCCCTTCTTTGCTTCTCCCCTTTCCTCTCATTACTCATTTTCCTTTACCTCTTTTATTCCCTCCTCCTTTTCACCTTTCCTGTGCTTCTCTTCTTCCCCTTTCTTTTTCACCATTTTGTTCTTGATACATGGTGTTATATCTTCTCTTATCAATGAGGACATGACTTATGGAATTTTTTATTTGTTATTCATTTACTTTGTTTCACTTTTCTTCTCTGTTTCCTCCAAATTGCTTTTATCTGTTTTTGTTTTGGGGATGTTTTCTTTTTCTTTTTAGTCTCCATTTGATGTCCATTTATCCTTATAGGCAAAGCTCTATAGAGCTGATTGGAAGCTATGTATGCATGAGTGGACTCTAGTGAGTTTGTGGACTGTTGGGTTTCACTGTAGAATGACAGCAGGGAGCCAGGTTTTTGCTGAAGACCACTCAAATGTCAGTACCATTTTTGGAAGGGCTATTCTGTTCCTTCAAAGAATAAAGATCTTCTAGTATCTTCCATGTAAATAAAAATTACCTTTTTTTTTTTTTTTTTTTAAGGAGAGGCAACCCTTGCTTGACTCACAGATTGCAAGGAACTTGTCAGCTTACAATCCCTTATTTTTTATTTTGTGCTCCTGCAGCACCTGGTCTTCCTAGGTAGTCTCCCATCCAAGTACTAACCAGGCCCAATGACCCTGCTTAGCTTCTGAGATCAGGTGGGATCAGGCTTGTTCAGCGTGACATGGCTATAGCGAATTTGTGTGTTTTAATATCACATTTCCTTGGAATAGTACACAGATCAGTTTATTCATTAAAATAAAAGAATTGGACTTGATCTTTTCTATCTGTACCCAATCTGTAATGTTTAGCTACAACTGCTATATAGCTCCTAATAATTAAAATGTTTAGTATCTCAATATACAAAATATTTTAAACCACACATTTTCTTCTACAAAGAGCCTGTGTGTGGTCCAGTAAAGGTTTACTAATGCACCAGATATATAGTATGCCTTCTGTAGATATGACCTATATATGTTGGCATAATATAACTCAGAAAACTATAAATGAGACACACCTGGCCTTAAATTGCAGCACTGTCATATACAAGCTGTGTGACCTTGAGAAAGTCAGAATTCTCTGTGAGCCTCAGTTTCCTCATTAATTTTCTTGTGTGTCAGTCCCTATACTAGCACTCAAATGAGAGTTGCAAATAAAAACAAAGTTTCCTCCCTCCCCGGAGCTTCTATTATATGTTGTTATTAGCTATAATCCTGTTTTAATGCTCATGTTTTATATCCTGGCATTTCTGTGGTTAAAATAATGCTAACTGATCCTTTTTGCCCATATCTATATTTTTAATGATCACTAAGAATATTATATACATTTACACCATTTGATTTTTTTAACTTAAACTCGAATTGTTAAAAGTTTAATAAACTACAATAGATTGGAGAATTAACTAAAATAGATAGTATTTGTTTACCTCAACTCATTTGAGGGCCATCTATCCTTGAGGGTACTATAACTAGTATACAAATGTTGCATCTTCAGCTTCGGCTATAACCTTTTTCTGATTGTTGTTTTTACTGTCTCATATTATAAGATATTGTTAACATCTAAGTCTAGGAATTGGGATTCCCAAGATAAAGATAATAATAATTTTTTTAAAAGGCTGTAGTAAGAATTTCTGTGCTTCAGAGGTTTATAGAACTCAAGGAGATTCTTTTTATAATGCATGTTCTTGAAGCAATATATTTCTAGGGGCACTAAAGGATAATTTTCGCTCTCTCATTTTCTCATTTTAGGGAAACTAAAACCAACAATGGCATTCATGTCAGGAAAATTGAAGATTAAGGGAAACATAACCCTAGCAATGAAATTGGAGAAGCTAATGAACCAGTTGCAGGCCAAGCTGTGAAAGAAAAGAAAAAAATGTGTCGACCCCTAAGCTCAAAAAGTAAAAGAGCTCAACAGTTAAAATCTAATTTTGTTTTCTTCTCTATTGTATAAGGTTATGCATGTTTGTTCTAAAAATAGAATTTCTGTATCTTTAAGACTTGAAATTATAGTTAAAACAGCTAGCTAATCAAACATAAGCTTCATTAAGTGGCATTTTGAGACATTCTGTTTTTTATGTTTTATGAGTTTTGTCCTCTGAGCATTATAAACCATTCACCATCTTCTTCTAGGAAAAGTATCATGAGCAACCAGTCAGGGTCAAACAGTAAAATAAGCTCTTTTCAAAGCTTCTTCCCATGTAAAATGAGGCTAATTGGTTCCGAAATTTTTAGTTTGGGATTATATACTAATCTTAATATTGTAGATTTTTAAATACTTTTTTTAAAGAAGATCTCCAGTATATTTTCATAGGAATCACGTACTAAACTACTTAATATGATTTTGAAGTCTAGTAAAACAAAGACAGTTTTCATTTTGTTAACTCACTTTCCAGGTGTAAGTTTTCTACAGGAAAATTTAAATGTAATTCAACTAATTGCAGTATGTATCCTATTTTAAACTATGTAAAAATGTCCTAAAATAAAATAATTTCTCCCCAGAAGTATGCACTTGGTTACAGTGTTTTGAACTGAGAACAATAGATGGTTGTTAGAGGTTTAATTATCTGTCCCCCAAATTCATATGTTGAAATTTTAATTCCTAGGACTTCAGAATGTGACTATATTTGGAGATAAAGCCTTTAAAAGAGGTGATAAGTTAAAATGAGGCTTTTAGGGTGGACCCTAATGCAATCTGACTGGTGTCCTTATAAGAAGAGGAAATTTGGGTGCAAAAGAGCGACTAGGGATGCACACAGGAAAGAACATGTGAGGACACAGCGAAAGGTCACCTGCAAGTCAAGGAGAGAGGCCTCAGAAGAAACCAAATCTGTGGACACCTTGATCTTAGACTTCTAGTCTTTAGAACTATAAGAAATTTTCGTTGGTTTAGCCACAGAGTCTGTGATATTTTTGTTCTGGCAACCCTAGCAAACTAATAAAATGGTTTGTCTTTTTTAAAAAAAAAGCTGAACTTAAAAAAAGCCCTTATAGTTCATTTTAATCAGTTAAAAATACTTGTTGAGTGTAATATTTTTATTTCTCATCTTCTCCTCTACTATTATTATGCTGTTAAGCAATTTAGTTGATTCTGATATTTCACATAGAATTGTGTTAGGGGATTTAACGTATATTTTAGAAATGAAGAAACACAGGATCAGAGATGAGAAAGGACTAGCCCAAGGCCAAAATTAACAAGCCTTGTCCCCCAAAAAACCTCCCTGTACATTGGCTTTGAATAGAACTTGACTGCCTCACCTCCCCCTCCATGAAGCCCAGATGGATTGACTTTTGTTATGGGAGCCTTACAACTTCCTTGGCATCTCCCAGTCATGTCTAGCGATGTGAGGATCCAAGTCACATGAGATGTTACCAACTTTCTCTCTACTGTAGTTTTCTAAAGACTTCTTGCACCTTTCTCTGCAGTCTCCGAATGGGAAATACAAAGTAGAAAATATTGTGAAGTAGGAATTCTGGGATTCTGGTCACTAAAACATGAACTTACTAATGGAAAGGCTTTAGGATATCGAAGGGAAAAAAAAAATCCACAGGGCCCTGGTTTTTACATCAGTAATTGGATATAGGTGAGATCATCTATAGCCCCTTTATGGGCATCACTAGGAAGTACTGCACTATTCTATTAGAAGTAAAGGTGGTCACACCTACATTCCTGAAACCTTTTCTCTTACCACATCCTCCTCAATCAATTCACTTATGTTTCCTTTTCTTGGAATTTGTCCAATAAATCTGTTGAAGTTTAGATACTCCCAGAAGTTTTGAATGGCCATTTCATATGTTGCCCAGTAGCCAATGGAGAACCCTGTTTCTGAAACAAGATTGGTATGGAGGGAAGTCATGCTGTTGGGCTTTTTAGTGATTAAGTGAAGTTATTTAGACATTATTTTTAAGATGGTTTGTTGCTAGTAATCCTATAGTTTAAAAAATCCTCATATAGTGTGCCTCTTAATCATCTTTAAGTAGGAAAAAAAACCCCATGTTCTTCCTATATCTTAAGTCCTCAGCTGAGGCCCTGTAAATTAGACTAACAAAAGATAGATTAACAAGAGAAAAACAAATAGAATTTACTAACATCTATACTGCATATATATTTATATACACACACACATATATATATATATACACACACACACATGGGAGCATTCAAACATGAGTAACTCAAAAGGGATGGTTAGAAGTTGAGCTAATGTAATATCAACAAAAGAACAATAGAGAAGTAACACAAAGGAGAAGACTTTGACTTTCTAGTGTGGCACATTGTGTGAAGGAAAATACATGGATTGTATAGTAAGGGTATGTTCAGTTTTGTAAGAAACTGTCAATATCTTCCAAAATGGCTGTACCATTTTGCATTCCCACGAGCAATGAATGAGTGCTCCTGTTGCTCCACATCTTCATCAGCATTTGATATTGTCAGTGTTGTGGATTTTGGCCACACTAATAGGTGTGTAGTGGTGTGTGTAGTGGTAATCTCATTGGTTTAATCTGCAATTCCCTAATAAGATGTTGAACATCTTTTCATTTGCTTACTTGGCTCTCTCTGTTCTTTGGCAAGGTGTCTTATTTGGCCCATTTTTAAATCAGGTCGTTTGTTTTCTTTTTGTTGTGTCCTAAGAGCTCTTTGTATATTTTGGACAACAGCCCTTTCTTTGTTAGACGCATCTTTTGCAAATATTTTTTTTCAGTCCTTGACTTGTTTTCTCATTCTCTTGACATTCTTTCACAGAGCATAAGTTTTTCATTTTAATGAAGTCCAGCTTATTAGTCATTTCTTTCCTGAATCATGCCTTGTAGTATATTTACAAAGTTGTTACCATACCCAAGGTCATCTAGGTTTTCTCCTGTTAGTTTCTAGGAGTTTTATAGTTTCACATTATACTTTTATATCTGTGATCCATCTTGAGTAAATTAATTTTTTGTAAAGTCTTTGCTTAGATTCACTGTTTTTTGCATGTGCATGTCTAGTTGTTCAAGCACCATTTGTGGAAAAGACTCTCTTTGCTCCTTTTTTAAAGATTAATTGATTATAGTATAGTTATGTGTGTCTAAGTCAGGGCTCTCTTCTGTTCCTTCGATCTATTCGTTTATTCTTTCACCAATGCCACATTACTTGGTTACTGTAGCTTTATAGTAAGTCTTGAAGTCAGGCAGTGTCAGGCCTCCAACGTTGTTCTTCAACTTTGACTTGGCTATTCTGAGTCTTTTGCCTTTACATATAAACTTTAGAATCCTTTTCCTGATACCCACAAAATAATTTTGGTATTTCACTAAATCTATGTATCAGTTTTGGACCAGCAGATGTTTTGACAATGTTGAGTCTTCCTATCCATTAAAGTTGTTCTTTGATCTCTTTCATCAGAATTTTGTAGGTTTCTTTATATAGCTCTTATACATATTTTTGTTAGATTTGTACTTCAGTATTTCATTTTGGGGGTGCTAATGTGTGTATGTTTTTTTTTTATTTCAATTTCACGTGTTCATTGCTGTTATATAGGAAAGCAACTGACTTTCGTATCCTAACTTTACATCCTACAAGCTTGCTTTAATCATTTAGTAATTCCAGGAGGATTTTTTTTTTGTCAGTTACTTCAGATTTTTTTACATAGACAGTTGTATCATCTGTGAAGTTTTGTTTTTTCCTTCCCAGTCTGTATAACTTTTCTTGTTATTTTATTAGCCAGGACTTCCAGTACAATGTTGAAAAATAGTAGTGAGAGGGGACATCCTTGATCATTATCTTAGTGGGAAAGCTCCAGATTTCATCTATGTTGTATCAGGTAACTACATTTCTTTTTTTTAAGCCTGAATAATATTCTAGTGCATGTACTTGCCACGTTTTTATACATTCATCCATCCATGACATTTGGGCTGCTCCAACCTCTCGGCTATTGGGAATAAAGGGGCAGTGAACATAGGTATGCCAGTATCTCTCACCAGCAGTACACAGGGTTCCAATTTCTCCACAGTATTACATAATTACATAATTAAAACATGTAACAATTAACTGTTTTTATACATACATCATTTTGTCAAAAATGCAAATTTTTAAAATTCAGTCTGGACCAGGAAGAATGTTAATAGAGCCAGGTATTAAGAATGCTTTTTCCTTCGAAGTTAGTCTCTCGCTGCCTCAGTCATATTCTTCTCTACCTACCCCATGGGTAGGAGTGGCTAAGGTTTCTCTGTCACAGTTGGGGTGAGGCCAAGATATGAGTCCCACATGTGGCTAATCAGCTATGCTCTAAATGTTACTTATTGCCGTTATCTTTTGGAGATGCTCAGTGCTGTAAGTAGAAAGGGAGTTAAGAACAAGGACTCTGCAGCCAGACTGCCTGAGATGAATCTGGGTTCCTCCAGCCACAATGTGATCTTGGGCAGACTTCTTAATTTCTCTGTGCCAGCTTCCCCATCTGTAAAATGGTAATGCTAACACCCACTTCGTGTAGTTATTAGCAGTAAATAAATTAATATTCGCTAAGCACTTACTGTAAACCCTGGACACATAGTAAGTGCTCTGAAAGTGTTAGCTGGGTAAAATTAGGGCGGAGGGCGCCTGGTAGCATGTAGCCCATACAGCCTTACCTCTGTTGTACCCAGCCGTGTAGATGACGTTAGTGCATGCTTCCCAGTCTCAGAGCGTTCTAGGTGTTTTTAAGCGGCCCCGCTCCTTCCAAGGGAAGGGTCCGTGTGTTGCGGTCTACAGGGCAGCGGTGGCTGGGTTGTATGTCTGTCGGTCAGAGGTGTTCTTGCACATGCCCAGGTGTACAGGTGACTGACTGTTCAGCGTGTTAAAACAGGTGCCGTACACCTGTCACACACGGAGCAGGGTCTTGTCTGGTCTGCTTCTAGCGTTCGGGCGGAGCTGTATGGAACTCCAGCGGGGACCGCGGGCCGTGTCGTAAGGCAGGAGCGGGTGCTGCCCAGCTCAGACCATACTGGAGATCGTGGGTTCCACACCTGTCGGGGTGCGGAGACCGAGCTCGTGCGCGCGCGTATGTCGTAGAAGGGTCGGTCCACACTCCCCGCGGGCAGCGACAACTGCGAGCTCGGTGCGCGTCGTAGGAGGTGTCGTTACACACTTCCTGTGGGTCTCGCGGACCACGGCGCGTTTCCGGTGCCGGCTGGAGCCCGGGGTCCGAGCCCCCGCCCCGCTCTCCGGCCCCGCCCCGCCCGCGCCCCGCCCCCGCCCGCCCGCCGCCAGCCGCGCTCGGAACCGGGCGCCAGGAGCCCGGGGCGCACGGAGCGGCGCGCGCTGGTCGGCGAGCCAGGCTGGCGCCCCCGCCCCCGGCCCCGCACCTCCGTCCGCCGGCCGCCCGGCGCCTTTCCCGCTCCACTTGCCTGCACTCCCCGGCCCTCTGGCCGCTCTCCCTCCCGCCCCTCCGTCCCGCCCCGTCCCGCCCCGGCTGCCCGGCTCCCGCAGGCCCCCCTCACCCCTGCCGCCCGCGTTCCTATGGACAGACGCACAGACACCTGCAGGTGGGTGAGAGCCCGCGCGCGGGGCGGGGACGTGCGCGCCGACGCGGCGACCTGGGCCGGGGAGTCCCTTTGTGTGGGGGCGGCTGCGCTGGGGTCCGCTCAGCCTCCCCCTCGGCGGCCGCGCTGTGACCCGGCTGAATCCTCCTTTTGTCTCCTCTGGGGGGGAGGGTGGGAAGGCCGAGAGCCAGGGCAGAGAGCCGGGCGACCGGACGTCGCCGGCGACGGGCTTGGGGGCGTGAGGGGCGGAGATCCCCGGCGGCCGAGCGGGCTCCCGGAGCGAGCTCCGGGGGCCGCCGCTGCGGTCCCCTCCCCGGGGCCGGCCCGCCGCCCAGCATCTCCAGTCGCCGCGGCGGCGCGGGCGCGTTGCGTGGGTCTGCCTCGCCTGCTCCTGCTCTTGGGTCTGTTTGGGGACAAGAGGGCGGGAAGGAGAAAGAAAAGATCTGTTCTCTTAGTTTCCAAGTCTTGAGATGGTTGCGGAGAGAGGGAGGGAGGGGGTTCAGGGCTTTGCCCGACTCGTGTCCCTCACGGGAGGCACGCCGAGGTGCGTTTGGGGCGTGTGTGAAGGAACGTGCATCGCTTCGGTCCCTTATTTATTGTTTCTAACGGAGGAGGGCTTTCTCCGAAAGGCTCTTCCCCCGCCCCCCAATCTGAGGCTGCGCACAGTGATTTGTGTTTGTTATCAAATACATCGAGAAATTATTTCCCTGGGTAGAAGGAGGTTGGGCGAACCAAAATCAAATCCAAATCAAACGTAAATCAAAGGATGGTTGTGATTTCAGGGTGGCTCGTTTGCTTGCGTATTTCTTTTTTTAAAGATTAAGATAGCGACTTAAAGGCAAGAAATAAAAGATGAACCTGGATGTGATTTTTACGAAATTTTGTGTACGTATATTTCAAAGTTTGAGGTAAAGTTCTGTTGTATCCCAGACTCTTTAGGATTAGTGTGACAGAGTCTTCTACCTATTAAACAGTTAAGCGAGTCAGGTGGTGACATCTTTCTCGGTGGAGGTTAAATTGGAGTTCAGTAAACAATTATCTAGCTTTCCGTTCAGGCTGAAACCTTTAATTTTGCTCGTTTGAGATTGGAAGTCTTCACAACATATGGGGAGAACGTGAAAGTTAGAACTGATTTAAACCTCCTGTGATTGTGCTTTTCCTATTTTATTATATGTATCCTTCTCTGTTCATAACGCAACAATTGGGTTGTATATTAGTGGATGTTAGTGTTTGGAAAAGTACCGTAGGTGATATTTCTGTTTTATACTATTTACCTGGCCACGTTTCCTATAAACAACAGTTTGCTATGCTTTTGCAGATACTTAGATAATACATGAAGTTGAATAAACACCCAGAAAATTAATTTTACAGATTTAGATTTTTAACACAGGTACGAAATTGTATTTTTGTATTAGTCTCAATCTACTCATTGCTGGAGACTTTATTTTTGTCTATTGTATGAGAATCTGTATTGGCAAACTTAAATCTCACAATTACCAAGATTTTTTTAAACAACTGTTTTGGAGGCACTCAGCAGTTATATGTACAGTTACATATAGAAAATGGAGGCTTTCTGGAAAAAAAACTTAAAAATTATTATCTAATCTTGAAGGAAAAACAAAAAATATTTGAATTTTCATGAAGATGTCAAAATTCATCAGAAAACAATATACAATCTAATATGGTTTTAATTAGGCAAGCTGATTTTTGTCGTAAAGAGTCAGGTATGCCTAAAATAGTCTTTTTCTAGGAGAATAATTTATCCTAGATTCTTGCCCTAGTTACGTTTACAGATTAATATTAGTGCATGCCTAATTTTGTAAATGCCTGGAGTGTACATTTCTGTACACTTAAAAGGTAGAAGAGGTAACATTTAGCAATGATCGTGCTAACCTCTTAGAGTTGATAAAATTTTATTAGTTCCTGCTCTGACTTCCAGTCTAGATTAGGTAAATGAGTTGAAACTACACAAAGGCTCACAGCTCTGTGTGAGTTACTGATAGGCCCTTGAGCAAGGTTCCTCTTCCTTTTTCATTAAGGATGGCGCAAAGAGGATAGGTATTGAAATTTGTTCAGGCTTTATCCTTGAATGTAGAATGGAGTTCTGAAACACTCCTAGAGTTTCAGCTCTTAACTCTTCATCAGCTCTTAGAAGTATTAAAAAAAAATAAGCTAACAAATTGAACTGCTTATTTACGTATTTATTTACAAGACTGTCTTAGTGATAAGGTTTAACAAAGAGTCACTGTAAACTAAACAGTAAGGGAGAGTATTGTGACCTGTGTTGAGAATTGCTTGGCAAAGTTGTAGTTGTGCCTCATAGTTTTCTGGGTTGGCAGTGTAGTTAGTGTCTTTTTGTGAGCTGGCTAAAAGATAACACTTGTTTTTTGAATATGACATGTAAATATCAATTTTTTGGTTTTTGTATCATTAACAATAATATTTTAGCATAATCAGAGGCATTCCGGAGAAACGTATATATTTTTAACTGATTTCCTTTCTGGTACATTGTTGTTTAGGAAGGCACGTAAGCTGTTTTTCACTTTTTATGGTTGATATTTTTTTCTGCTGCTTTTGATACTATGACAAATTCTACTTCCAGAAATTTTTATTTTGTATTATCAAAAAGTTGGATTTTAAATACACCTCAGTAGTATAAACTGACATTTACCAGTTTCCTTTTTTAAAACAACACTAAGTTGTTCACAGTTAAATTTGTTAGGCTTAAAAATCCATAGATTTTTCTAGCCTTTTCCTGTTAGTTATCAATATGGACCATTAAAGGAAATATAAAATGGCTACTTTATGTTACTTTGAATCCTCAATTGATTAGTATCACCTTTAGTAATAACCAAATGGAAAGCTGAAAAGCAACAATTTTATTCTTTATAATAGATTCATGACTTTCAAGTCCTTTTTCATGAAGTTTTTTGTAGGCTGATGGGGAAGCAGGTCTGACTGAGGGATGTGTGAACAGTGACCTCTGGGTGGTCCTGCATTGTTTAAGAATACCACAAACCCTTGCTGCTTGCCGAAAATGTAGAATTCATTCTTGGATTAATATTCTGTTACCAGATGTATGAGGCAGGCTCCAAAGAAGCTTTTCTCTTAAATACTGTCAAAAATAGAGAAGCTGAAGATTGGAGAGGAGCCATTTATTTTGAACAGTTTATTTTCTGGCAGTTTGTGTTTGTAAAGAAACCTGTTCATAATATTTACTTAAGAGAGCTACATAGTTGCAGGAAAGAGACCCACAGGTTTCTTTTTTTTCTTTAAAAAAGTTTTCATAGAGCTTAACTCTTTACATGATACTTCTTGACTTTGCTTCTGCTTAGTTGATTTATGGACTTTATTTACCAGCATGATTGAGAATTCTTTTGCTATACTGAAATTGCACTCTGCCAGTGCTCTGGTCTGTTTCCTAGGTAACAAATGCACTGCATAGATTCCATAATGAGGACTGTGGTTGGCTAGTTACAGTGTAAATTCTGTTGTTTGGTAAAGCTTAGTCTCAAATTCAAATAAAGGTCAAGAAACCAAAAGTACTGAAAATGCAAATTTTTGAGTTTTATTTCGTATCCAATGTCAACAGAGTTTAATACATTTTTCTGGAGAAAGGCAAATCAGGCATCAGTTATTCAAATTTATTTTGCGAAGTCTTACACTTAAACAGTTGGAGAGATTTTTTTACTTTTTCCTATTTCTAGCGACAAAGAAGATGTTTTTCAGAAACACTTTATCGCACTTAATACAAAGCAAAGCGATATGATCTAGGACATCATAATTGACCCTTTTTTACAGAAAGAAAAACATATGTCTCAGAAGATAAATTATGCAACTTTGTGTGAAACACAACTTTAAAAATCTTTAAGAAGACCTTAAAACATTTCGGAAACTTTTAAAAACATTAAAAGTCTTATAAAATTATACATTATTACTGTAGCATTTTTCCTTCTGATCTGCCTGAACTTTGTCCCAGCACCAGGGAGCAGGTCTCAGAGAACAGCTTTTCCCGCCACCGTACTCCCCTCTTGAAATCTGTTGTCTGTAGCTCTAGATGCAGGCAAGAAGTGAAATGTGTATAATTGTTAATAATTATTACCTGTTTACTAAAAAAAAAAAAAAACTGAGAAAGAATTAGAATTCCATTAATACCCACTGCAAGTATCTTTTCGTTTGATGCCTAGAAATGTTTCATTTGTTAATCATCAAAAATTTCATTAGCTGAAAATTTTTTTAAAGTTCTGAATTCTAGAGATTTATTCAGAATTGCCTCCATTACTCTCCCTTGCTTGGATAGATTGTTTTTGGATTATTTATTTACCTTTTCAGTTCATTTCACTAATATGATATATCTTGGTTGGATTCTCTCTTTTTGGTTTTCCTCAAAACACTACTTTAACCTTTTCTGTACCTTTCTATTGCAGATATTATGTCCTTTCGGTTTTCCCTTGTAAATATAGTCCCTGATAAATATTTATTATTAAAAAAATATTTTTTAGCATCACATTGTTTTAAGGCATAATCACCACATATCAAAAGCTACACTTTTTTGTTAAGAGATTTCATACTTCTCCGGTAGAGTTAACAGTGTTCGTGAACTCTTACTCAGCTAGGATTATTTTGCAAGGGCCAACCATAAAATTATGACAGACTGGGTAGCTTAAAGAACGAGAATTTATTCTCGCAGTTCCGGAGTCTAGAAATCCTAGATGAAGATGTTGGCAGGGCTGGGTCCTTCCAAGGCCTCGCTGCCTGTCTTGAAGGTGGCTGACTTCCTCAGGCATCTTCCCATGGCCTTTCCTGTGTGCCTGTCTGTGTCCAGATCTCCTCTTCTTATAAGCACATCAGTCCATGTACTCAGGACTCACCCAAATCACCTCATTTTACTTTCATTTAATTACCTCTTTTAAAACCCTGTCTTTAAATACAGTCACTTTCTGGAGTATTGGGTGTCAGGACTTGTGTGAATTTGGGGAAACACATTTCAGCCCATAACACAGCCTGTCCCTTCACCCATTATCTTTCATATATAAACTGCACTCAGTTTGTGTAGTTTTGTGGTGGTTTCACCTTTTATGGCTTGCTCTCTTGGCAGTTTTGTCACCTGAGTGCAAGGCCCAATGCACAGCAATATGATCAACTCTGTATGCCATAAAAATGAAGTGAGTAGGTAAAGGCCTTATTTTTTTTTCTCACTCTTCATATTGATTTTTTAAATACTTTATTTTGAAGAGTTTAAAGTTGAAAATTTTTAATAATTGGTTTGGAATATGGGAGAATATCAGTATGACCAAATTCAGGGGAAGTGCTATTGTTAATTTCTTATAAATTTCAAAGACATGTTTCTTTTGGTGCTGTTTTTCAGACATTGGTCTTGCTGCTTATGTGGTAAATTATACACTATCCTGATCATTTCATACATTCCTTGGCTGATGACCGCTGAATCCAGTATCCAGTCAGAGCCTCACTCTTGAAATCTAGATGTATACAGCTACCAACTGGATATAGTCACTTGATATGCCACAAGCATTTCACATTCAACATGCCCAAAATTTGACTTGCCTTTCTCTTCAAACGTGTCTTTTCTTGTATTCCCTAATTTAGTGAATGGTGCCACCTTTCATCCATTTTCCCAGTCTAGAAATCTAGGAGTTGTCTGTGACTCCTTCCTTATTCTTCCATATCTAATCGAGCCCCTAGAGCATTCAGTTCCTGCTCCCCCGGATTCCTCAGTTCTGTCTCTCCCCCCATGCAAATCACATATGACTGTCACCTTTGCCTATCATTGGTCTTGGTCTACAGTTAAATATATTCAGTGTGCAACACAAGTTCTAATGCTAAGGCTTCTGTAATCCTTTGATAGTCTGAAGCTCATTAAATCCCCATAAATGGCTCATGTGAATAATATCTACTTTCATATTTAAAACTGTCTGGCTTTTACACTTGAAGTTCACTTTGGCTGAATATATGTACTTGGCTCACATTTTCTTTTCTCAAGTACCTAAATATGTTACTCTGTTGTAGGGTTTGGCAAACCTTTTTTGTAAAAGGCCAAGTGGTAAGTAATTATTTTAAGCTTTGTTGACCATAGATTGCTTTCACAGTTATTTAACTATGCCACTGTAGTGTAAAAGCAGCCATAGAGAGTATGTAAATGAACAAGCATGACTGTGTTCTAATAAAACTTTATTTTCAGAACCAGGTAGTGGGCAGGATTCGGTCCACAAGCCATAGTTTGCTAAGTCCTACTCTATTGTATTCTGGTAAAAAGTTGTCAAATTCTAACACCACTATAATTTTCTGTCTTTTTTAAGTGATTTTTTTATTGTTTATATACCCAAGAGACTGTCTTTAAAGGCCAATAATTTTACTAGTATATGTCCTGAGTGTTGGCTGTTCTCACTTAATTTTTCCTGAAACACAATGTGTATTTTATTATGTTGGCTCAACTATTTTTTCATAAACATTTTTCTCAATTATAGATTTTAGTATTGTTTCATTGTTTTCATTTTCTTCTTTGAGGTCTTGTTATGTATATTTTGGATCATCTTTGCTTGTCTGATACTTATATCTTTAAATTCTTTATCTTATTATATTTGCTTTTTAAAAATTTTTTTCCTTTTTATCCTTTAGTCTCTTTAATGTACTTTCCATGGTATCTATTAAATCTAGTGTTTTTTCTAGTTTTATCTTCCTTTCTGAGTTTTTTCTTTCCTATTCTGCCCTTTATCATTTCTCTTTGTAAAGCTCTTTATTTGTCCATTCTCTTTATATAGTTTTTCTGTGTCTTATGTATGCTTTCTTTTATATCTTATATCATTTTCAAAATTTCTTTTAAAATTCATGTTGAAATATTATGTTACAGTTCTCATCTGCTCTGTGGCCATATTTTTGTCATGTGCCTTCACTGGCCATTGGTACATTATTTGGTTCTTTTTCATCTTTTTTCTCACAGTACCTTTCATAGGTTAAGATTTCATTCTTTTCTCTTATTCGTGTTAAAATTAGATGGATTTACCAGTACTTTAGGAGAAAGTTTCTGTGGTGGTGAGAGCAGGCCAAGGTAGTTTTCTTAGTTTTATGTTTTGAAATTTTCACCTTTCTTGCTTAGGTGAAGTATTAAAAAATATGGCTGCTCAGTTAAAATCAAAGTGGGATACCATTGCACACACACGAGAATGGTTAGATTAAAAAGGTAAAAACTAGCAGACATGGAGGAGAACGTAGAATAACTGCAGTTCTCATGTTACTGCTATTGGAAGTGTAAATTGGTACAGAAATGTAAATGAATATAAGCAATTTGGAAAGCTGGCTGGCACTGTTTACGAAAGCTGTACATATGCATATCCTGTGACTCAGTAATTCCACTTTGAAGATACATGCGTCCCAAAGTAAATGTACTGGAATGTTCATAGCACTATTTGTAATAGCCCTGAACTAATGTCTGCTCGGATGACCATCAGTATAATATGTGTTAGAGTGTTACACTGATGGCCCCAAATAAATAATTAAATAAATCACATCTCCTGGTGTCTACACCCTTGTGTTGTCCCTTTCCACAGTGAGTCTGACTTTGGCCATGGAACTTACTTTGGCCAATGGACCCTAACAGGTGTGTTGCCAAAGAGACTTGATAAATACTTACATACTGGGGGAATATTGCCCTGAGACCACAATATAAGGAAGTTACTTGAGTAGGAGAGGTCAGGTGGAGGAGAATGGAGGCACTCCAGTGATGACCAGGACTTACTGTCACACATGTGAGTAAGGCCATCTTTGACTTTCCAGTTCACCTCACCCTCCATCCTAATGTAGCCATATGAACAAGTCCAGGTAGAGCAAGAGAGAAACCCATAGAATTTTGAGAAATAAGGAATTGTTGTTTAAACCACTAAATTTTCAGGTGGTTTTTTACAATATAAGCTGACTCAGAATCGATAAATTGTTGCATATTCACACAGTGAAATACTGTAGAACAATGAGAATAAACAATTCACAACTACATACAGTAGTGTATATGAATCTCACAGACATGTGGAGCTAAAAAAAGCCAGATAAGAGTTTTACTGAGGTACCAGGGATTAGGACTTCAATATATGAATTTCAGGGAACATAATTCATGCATACTGTATGCCTGCATAAATGTGAAATCTCCAAAGAAGCAAAACCAATAAATTTAGTCAGAAGCCAGGCAGTGGCTACCCTCGAGGAAGTAGAAAATAGAAAGAAAAAAATAGAGGCTTCTGGGGTGCGGGTCATGTTCTGTTTCTTGTTCTGTTTCTTCTTCTGGTTGCTGATTACATAGATGTGTTCTGTTTGTGAAGTAATGAAATATCAGCGGGTTGTTCACATATTTCTGTCCTTTTATGATTGTATTTTATATTTCAACATAAAGGAAAAAATATGTCCTCTTTATTTAGCCTCCTCCTTGATTTTCTGAGATTGGCCTCCTTTGCTATCTCTCTCCTTCATCCCCAGCAATGCTTCTTTGTTGATTGGGATTTTAATCCCAACAGTTTTCTTCAAAAGGTTTTTCAGTAGGTCTCCATGGTCTTGGAGCCTGAGAAACTTTACTTGTCTCAGATCCAGTTTCACTTAAATGGGTCCTCTCTTTTCAACGGCAATAGTTGATAATTTCTTGTTCACCAACTTTTTAATCAGAACTCCCCTTTCTCTCCCCCTCGCCTGCTCAGTTTTTGATCTTGAACCTGTTCCGTTAGCTCTGCCCACTTATCCAGGATTCATGGGGCTACCTCATCACGGAATTCTGTTGGACATCTTAGCTTTTGTTATCGATCTATCCTAGCTGTTAATCTGTTTTGTGTGTGTGGTTTGTTGTTTTTTTTTTCCTTGCTGAGCTTCTTTGCATACTTTACCTAGTTTCCCCTAATGGTGGCATTTTGTAAAATTATATTATCACAACCAGGATATTAACTGTTATGGGCTGAATTATATGCTTCCCCCCAAATTCATATGTTGAAATCCTAACCTCCAAATGCATCAGAATTTCCTAGATTTGGAGCTAGGGCCTTTTAAGAGGTGATTAAGTTAAAAGGAGGCTGTTAGCGTGTTCCTAATCCAATCTGACCAGTGTCCCTGAAAGAAGAGGAAATTTGAATTAAAAAAAAGAGACACCAGAGATATACGTACAGAAGAAAGACCGTGAGGATACAGTGAGGACATGGTTTTCTGGAAGCCAGGGAGAGAGGCTTCAGAAGAAACCAAACCTACTAACACCTTGGTTTTGGATTCTTAACCTCCAGAAAAATTTTAGGCCACCCAGTCTGCAGTATTTTGTTTTGGTCACCCTAGCAATCAAATACATTGGCATTGATGCAGTCCATCACTCTTATGCAGATTTCCCATTTTATTGGGGGGGGTGTGTGTGTGTGTGTGTGTGTGTGTGTGTGTTAGGTTCAGTATAATTTTATCATTTGTGTATGTTCCTGTTTCTACCAGCCCCTCTTTTCTCCTCCCATCCTGCCATCCCATCCCTAACCTCTGACAACCATTAATAGGTCTTCCATTTATGAAATTTTGTTACTTAAAAAAAATTATATAAATGGAATCACAGTATCTATAATCTTGGGGATTAGTATTTTTTTCACTAAGCATAATTCCCTGGAAATTTATCCGGGTTGTTGTATGTATCGATAGCTTGTTCCTTTTTATTCCTGAGTAGTAGTTCATTGGCATACCATAGTTTGTTTAACCATCATCTGTCAAAGGTCCTTTGGACAGAAGCCATTTCTTGGCTTTACTTTTAATTTCTCTGGCATACATACCCAGGCATGTAATTGTCTTATCATATAGTAGTATGATAGTAATTACGTGCTTAGTTTTGTTTTTGTTTTTTTTTTTTTTTTTTTTGAGTAACTGCCAAACTTTTCCAAAGTGACTGGACCATTTTATGTTTCCACCAGCAATATATAAGTGATCCAGTCTCTCCATATCCTTGCCAGCATTTGATGTCATCACTGTTTTTTATTTTCAGATGTGTGTGTAGTGATATTGTGGTTTAATTTGCATTTCTCTAATGGCTAATGTTACTCATCTTTTCATATGTGTATCTGCCATCTGTGTATCATCTTCTTTTTGCCCATTCTCTAATTGGATTTTTTTACTGTTTTGAGGGTTCTTTACATAAAGAACTCTAGAAACTTGTGCTTTGTCATATAAGTGGTTTGCAAGTGTTTACTTCCAGCCCCTAGCTTGTTTTTTAATCCTCTTCACATGCCTTTCACAAATCAAAAGATTTTAATTTTACCAATTTTTCCTTTTATGAATTATGCTTTTGGTATCAAATCTAAGAACTCTTTGCCTAACCCTACATCCCAGGGATTTCCTCCTATGTTGTTTTCTACAAGGTTTTTTTGGCTTGTTTTATATTTTATAGTTAAGTCTGTGATTCATTTTGTGCTAAATATTATTTAAGGTATGAAGTGTAGGTTGAAGTTCACTTTTTGCCTATGGATGTCCAGTCGCTCCAGCACTGTTTTAAAAAGCTACGCTTCCTCTTTTGAATTGTTTTTTGACCTTTGTAAAAAATTAGTTGAGCATACATGTGGGTCTATTTCTTGGTCTGCTCTGTCTGTTTTTATGATTTGAAGCGAGTCCAAAACTAAGCCTCTGCTACTGTCCTGCTTGCTAATAAGCCCTTGTTTATTATTAAGTATGGTTTTTGTTGTCTTGGAAAACAGTCTTTTCCTCTTGATCAAAGAGGACAAATAGCTGTGTAGTTTAAAAAAAAAAAAGGTAAGATATGCAATAGCTTGATTATTAACAGCTTATCTTGTTTATCTGTTCTGTAATATAGCGATGAGCCAATATATATTTGTTCAGAGAGTTTACTTCATGTGTAAATTACTCAAGTTGTTAATGTTTTCCTGATAATTCTTGTTCAATAATATACTTCATTTATCTGTTATTTTGAGAAGACAAGGAGCTCTACATAAATGAATTTCTGTATAGCTAAAGTTTCTCTCCTGTACAAAACTTAAAATTTTAATCTTTTTGGAGAAAAGTTCCTCACATGTAGTTTAAGTAAAGGTGATAATTCAGTTACTTTGGAAATCTGCCAAAGGAATTCTTTTCTGGCATCTGGATGAACTCACCAAGCAATTTGACAGAATGTATCAAGAGCCATAAATATATTCATATACATTTGTCCAGTAATTCTAATAATTGAAAATATAGAAAAAGATACACACGCCAAAAAATAAAAATTAAAAAATAGTGAAGCAGAGATGAGGGACCACCGGCTAAATTTGGCCTGGTGCAGCCCAAATCCAGTCACAACCATTCTATGTCTATAGCTGCTTTTGTGCTACAGTGGCAGAGCTTAGTTGTTACAGAAACCTTGCAAAGCAGAAATATTTACTATCTGACCCTTACCAGAAAAAGTTTGCTGACTCTGCATTCGAGCATTACATGAACTAGTGAAAGATTGGCAATAACCAGTATATCCATCAGTAGGGGAATTATGACATAAATCTTGGTGTAAGCACTTGATGGAATAGGATATAGCTTTTTAAAATGATCACAGAGATTATTCATCCAGTAAACATTTATTGAACATTTGCTATGCATTAGGTACTTTTCTGGGTGGTGGGAAATCAGTAAAGACAAAAATTCCTGCCCTCATAGAACTTTAATTTCAGTTGAGGAGACAGAATAAACAGGATTTAAAAAAAAAAAAAAGTGTTAAGGGGTAAGTGCTGAGATAAAAAAAAGCAGGGAAGGGAGATATGAAATATTTCAAGGTGAGGGTTTGACAATTTAGATTGCCAAAGAAGGCCTCGCTGATAAAATGATTTGAATAAGGACTTAAAATGAGTGAAAATGCTTGCCATGCTGGTGGTTGGAAAAGGAGCATTTGAGGCATAGGGAACAGAAATGGACTAAGGGCTGATTTGTGTGGATTTTGGTATCTGTTGAGTGTTCTGGAACCAATCCCCTGTGGTACCAAGGGACGAGTATATATTACCTCCTAGGGTCATTGTGAAGATGAAAGAAATTCATGTCATAAAAAGGGCACATAGGAGAAATTATTGAGGTTTAAACATCTAGAAGGGAAACTATTTGAACTCCAGACATGCGGAGAAAGTTAAGTTCAACAAATACTTGTATTGGTGAATATTTGATTTTGTCTACTTTGACTTCATAGGTAACACATAGTAATTTCTTAAGAACATTTTAAAGCTAATCATCTTAACTAGCACAGTGACTTCAGATTATGTGCTGTTGTAGCACTTGTGCTATATACCTTTTATAGGTGGTTATCGAATTTGGGAGAAAAGAACGTTGATTTTTAATTCAGTGGGAGAAACACCGTGACTTAGGTGAACACCCATGTGGGTTATGTAGGATGAGTGGTAAAAGGCGAAGCGTGGTGTTGAGCCAGTTCTAGGGGATTGCTTGTTTATTGGAGCGTGCAAGGACTCTGAGTATATAGGTCAGGGCAGTAAAGAACTCTATTTAAACAGATACAGAGCAGTGAAAGGGGATTCAAGCAGAGACTGAGGAGTGAGGATGTAATCCTGTCCTTGAAGTGTACCACCAAAATTCCAGTACTTGAGTGTCCCCTCTTCAGAGAGGCTGAAGACCACCGAACTGACATAATGCATATAATTAAGAATGAACATTTTTAAAGTTCTTCAAGGAAATGACTTAATTTTTAAAATGTGGGAAAGCTTTTGGTAAAATTTGAAGTATTGAAAAAATGAAATTTAGCTTACAGCGTGCATTTTGTGAAAAAAATTTGTGAAAAAATATTAGATTTTTTTTCTTTGTGGTATTTAATTAGTTAAGGATAATTTTATGTACATAGTGCATCCCTAATGTATTTTGTGTTGTGACTATTTGGAGATTGCATAAGATTCTAATACTTCATACTATGAGAAATCTGAAATCTTTTTACAGTGTTTATTTTCTTTTCTTCAGTTCTAAATCTTTAGAAATTATACTTGCTCAAGCTACTGCCTTTTTTTAAAAAAATATAGCTGGATAAATGCAGTCATAGTCAGCAGTGTTTACACCACACTAGCTTTATAAGAAAGTTTCTGCCCCCCTTGCAGAATCATGGGTTGTAACTTAGGGTTTCTGTGGGCACATTAATTCTGAATAGAACCTGGGCATTGTGCTTGTTAACTAGAAGGGTGGCAGTTTGAGTAGTAAGTTCCTAACAGGACTCAGGGACTTACATGCTTCGTAGTACATCGCTGTTGTAGCAGTTGTGGTATTTAATTGACCCTGAAGGGTCCCTTGGACTTTTTCTAGTCCATTAGATTACAGTGAGTGGCAAGACCTATGAGAATGTTTTTAAAAATGCAATTCAGTATTTATGATTTAGTTAATAGTTAAGCTAGGGACTTTTAGAAGCATTTGGGTGTTGGGAGAAGGAAGCCGTACATTTACAGAAATTGTGAAACTGAAATTGTGACACTGAATTTGCCTATTTTTCCCAGCTCTCTGCCAATACACCAGGCTCTGGTCCAAGGAGTAGCAAGTGACTCAGATTCCCCCTTAACACACTTGTCAGTTATTCTTTTCAGGGCTTAAGTTGGTTCATCATATGCGCATAATCTGGAATTCTCGGGAAGGAGGTGTGGAATCTCACTTTAGGTTTTAGGAGATGACTGTGATTGAATGTTTTAGCTCGATATTTTTTTGAGTTGGAATTTTTGTTCTGTGTGATAAATGTGCAGACTTAGCAACAAGGGAACTAAATTTATATTGACTGGAACATCGATCAGATTTTCTGTACCTGTAAGATCAAAGTATGATTGAGATATCTTTTGGCTTCATTTGGTAATTCTTAATCTTTTTGTGGGTATTTGACTGCTGTGAGAATCAGATAGAAAAAAACTGAATTCTCAGAAAATGCTCATCTGCACATACAACGTACAGTTTTGTATATATTTTAGGAACCGTGTGGACTCCCCCCCATGCATTGTGTTAGCAATCTCTATTTTGTGTAATTACATTTTAGTATATGACTTTCTTCTGTCTAAGAATAAAAACCTTAAAAGTTTGAGGTAAGGATTGGTTAATGCGCTTATGGGCTTCCAGGGGAAATTGAGTTTTTTGACGGAGGAGAGGATAACATGGTATTTTTCTATCAGAAATTCATTTAAACAGTTGTTTCTGATAAATGTGCTAATACTGTGCATTTCGTTAAATCATTCTTCTGCATTGTAGATTATGAATAGTGTCTCACCACTGGGGTATTCACAAAGGCAGTCTAGCAAGGAAAAATTAAAAAGTTTAAATTTTCATTCCCATTTCTACAGGAATAAAGAGGGAGAATTCATTATGTCAAGCATTACAAGTAAGCATGTGTTAAAGGGGCTACATATGATGATGGCACATTATTGGAACACCCCATGAAAGATAATTTGCATGGAAGATGATTATTCAATAGGGCTTTAATTTACAAGAAATATTCCACCGTTTAATTGAGCTCCTTTACACACACTGCTTCGCTTCAGTAGATTGCATTTGTTCTCTGCATATGTCCAATGCCATAAGGGTGGTTAAAAGTGGATTCAGTCTAGCCAGAAGGAGAAACAACAGCTGGAAGTCATGTTGTAAAAATGGACATTATTAAACGTTTGAGAATTGTTTTTGAAATCTGTTTTCTGTTGGCTAATTTGTGCCATAAAGCTGATTATCTAAATTTTTTTTTCTAATAAGATTTTTATAAGATTATTTGTCCCTGCTGACCACTAGTTAAACTATATGGTTCAGTTTCAAAGCCTTTGACCTCTATAGGTCATTCATCTATATTGTACATTTATGAAATGAGCATACATAGCCTGCATTTATAGTCACTATAGACAGAAAATTATTTGGTGATAAAGAAGACACTAAAATAAACATGTCAACAAATAGCTGACTTGTGATTAAAATGCCTAAAAAGATAACATATGAACATATGGTAGGGGGGAAAAAGATAGTGTAGGTATGTCTAATGTCTGCTCTGTCAGTATTAGCAGAATAGTGTATGGATAAGCTTTATCCATAAGAAGAAGTTTTAGATGAGCCTGGGACTGATTCCTTGTGGATGTTCTGCCCTTGAGACATTTAAAATAAGCAATGTTGCGAGAAGCCGGGCCCATTCTTAATGGGGAGCACTGAAAGCATGTCAGCTGAAGAAAACACTGCAGGCCTGCAGGTTAAGGCAGGAACCCGAGATAAGAATGTCTGTCATCACCATTGTTTTGGAGGTCCCAGTCAGTGTAGTCAGATAAGGCAAGAGAAGGGGATACAGATGTTTTAAAGGAAGCCCTGCAGTTATCGCCCTTTGCAAGAATAGTGATGAGATAGAGAAGAAGATTCCTGAGAATAAAATGAAAGTCTGAAGTGGTGGGAAGGGAGGCCGAAACGTTTTCTGTTGGGTACCCTCCATGTGGTGGCGAGTGAAGGCTTCCTGCTGGAAGTGGAGGGGCGGAGGATAAAATTGGACAACAAAGAAGAACTGGAAGCAAGTATGTGGTGTAGCAGCTGTGATGAATTATTTGGTATAGCCCCAGACTTCAACTGAGGGTGAATTCATACGAAGACACTATGGAGTCAGTCAGCAGAGATTGGTTCCTGTGAGTCAGGGTGACTTCTGGATCCTCGGAGCATACACCATTGAGGTAGTAAAGAGGTGGTTCAGTCCCTTTCCCAAAAATTTGCTCCTAAGATCTGATATTTAACTGCATGAAACCCAAAAGTTGGAGATCTTGTAGGATCAGTTATAATTAAGGTCAGTAAGGAAGAAAGGAAGGATGAAACTGGGAGGAGAAGTCTGTGGACAGATATGTCAGTGCAATGTCTCCGATTGTGAACAAAAAGGCCTAGATGATAATTCCTACTTCCTAGGGTTGTGGAGATTAGATCAGATGTGATAGTGAACTGTTTTCCACAGTGCCCTGCATATAGTAAGCTCGTAGTAGATACCTGCTGTAAAAACAAAAGCAAAAATCCTAAGCTCCGTGAATCTGTTATTTCCAGATATTTGAGCAATCTTGTTTCCTATACATACATCCTTTCAATTCTCAGTATCCTTAAACTTTCTCTTTGCACTGCTTTTGGCCCCTGTTCCTTAGCCCTGCCTTTGCATCCTGAGAAACTTCTGAGTCTGCTGCTCCTTGTTCCGACTACTCTTTTTCTCAGCCAGATTTCTTAGATAAATGGATTCAGTGCTGTCCATTCTCTTATCACTAACTCTCTTTAATCCTAGAGAATTTGGCTGCCACTATCTCTTTTCCACTCATATTCTTAACATAGGTGATAAATAGACAAATAAACAACTAAGGAAACTATCAGGTGGTAATATATGCCATGGAGACAAGTACTTCAAGATGGGAGGATAGGGAGTGCCAGGCACATGTGGGGAGGTTTGTAGAGTGGCCTGGGAAGGCCTCTCCGATAAGAGGATGCTTAAGCAGATTTAAAGGAAGTGAAGGGCAAATTATGCAAATGTTTGGGGAGAAGAGCATTCCAAGTAGCTAGTGCAAAGTTCCTGAAGTGGGGGCAATGTTGTTGCCTTGAGGAAGGGAAGGAGGATTTTGCAGATGGGACAGAGTGACCCAGAAGGAAGATGTCACATTGGGAGCATTTGGAAATGATCTTCTGATTGCTTCTTGTTCCTCAGTGAGAGTGGAATGGAGCAGAAGGATTTGGAGACTTGAAGAGATATTCAGTTAGGACGGTGGAGTGTGTGGATTTGAGCAAATTGTGATCCCTGAACCAGCAGCACCAATGTCATCTGGGAGTGTGTTAGAAATGCAAATTCTTGAGCTTCATCCCAGACCTACTGAATTAGAAAATCTGGAGGTGAGGGCAAACAATCTGTGTTTTAGCAAGCCCTCTGGGTTATTCTAATGTACAAAAAGGTTTGAGAACCACTGGAATAGAGAGATAAGTACAATTACTTGGTAACCCTGAGGACCCACTTGAGTTTAGTGGTCTTAAACAGTCTAGGTTACATTTAAGAAAAGGATGAGGGAATTGAGTGTGTGCAAGGGGTTGTTTTAAATGATGGCCCATGAAATCTAAGCTGCATGAAGAAAGAGGTAAGGATGGATCATTGAGGCAGTGAAAACATGATCGGCTCAATTAACTTAGGTCCCAGTGGCTCAAAGAATAGGTCAGTGAAAGAAATTCTGACACAGATCTGATTGATCCCAAATTCCAGGTATTTTTCCTCTAGCCACATGTCTTCATTAATCATTGTTTTCTGACTTTAAAATTGTATATCAGAGCAAGTAATTTTGACTCCAAAGTTTTGAAGTCAAGTGTTGCCTTTATTGTTACATTGTCATTTAATCTCTGGACACATTCCAATATCTGTACAATGGAACTAAAAGCACCTAACAGCTTAGCCTCACAGCTGTTCAGAATATGAAATGAGAGACAAACAATGAAAATATTTTGTAAAATATGGAGTCCCATTTTCTAGTCTGTGCCCTCCACTCTTCCACACTGCCTTTCTTCCCTTCTGTATCCTATATTTTTTGTTGGTGTAGTGCAAAGAACCTTGCCTCATGGTTATGAAAAAAAAATATGAATCTTATAGAAAAGTAGGAAAAAAGAGTTCATAGCTGTTGTAATTACTTGCCTTGTAATAAAATAGTGTCTTAAAAATACATTAGACTTATGCTTCTGGCCAACATGGAGTAACAGGAGCTCATTTATCATTCCACCTGTATTAGGGTTCTCTAGAGTAACAGAACCGATAGGCTGTGTATGTATACATATACGTACATACACACACACACACATAAAGAGATTTATTATAAGGAATTGGATCACTTAATTCTGGAGGCTGAGAACTCCCTAGTTCTGCAGCCAGCAAGTTGGAGAGCTAGGAGAGCCAGTGGCTGTAGTTCCGGTCAGTGTGAAGGCCCGAGAACCAGGAGAGCCAGTGGTTTAAGTTACAGTCTGAAAGCCAGCAGACTTGAAACCCAAGAACTGATGTTTCAGTTTAAGTACGAAGGTAGGAAGAAGGTAGGAAGACTGATGACTCAGCTCAGCAGTCAAGCAGGGGGAGTTCCTTTTTACTCAGACCTTTTATTCTATTAAGGTCTTCAGTTGATTGGATGGGGCGACCCACATTACGGAGGGCAGTCTGCTTTATTCAGTCTACTGATTCAAATATTAATCTCATCCTGAAACACCCTTACAGACACCCAGAATAATGTTGATGAAATATCTGGGTACCCTGTGGCCCAGTCAAGTCGACACACAAAATTAACCATCACACCACTTAAAATAATAAATGAGACAAAATATATTAAGCAGTGATTTTTACGACATTGTGTATCAGGCAGTGAAAGTACAGTGATCTCTGAGATGAGAAACAAATAAGATGAACCCCATGATTGCCCCAGTTTACCACCTGGAAAGGGTTTCTAGGCTGTGGTGCAAGGGGAAACCCAAGTGGAGGCTGCCAGTCTTCCTAAGAACATGGGGCAGGGAGTCTGAGGAGGCCAAGGTCACTAGAGTTCATAAGCAGAAGGAAGACCATCTCTGTTCACAGATTACAGGGACCTCTAGAAAATCCCAAGGAATCTACAAGAAAGCAATTAGATCTAATGAATTCAGCAAACTTGCAAGGTAACAAAAGTCAGTTGTTTTTCTATATACAATCAATGGATAATCTGAAAAGAAATTAAGAATGCCGTTTCATTTACAATAGCATCTAAAAGAATAAAATACCAAGGAAAAAATTTAACCAAGGTGGTGAATGACTTGAACATTGAAAACTATAAAACAGTACCAAAAGAAATTCTTTAAAAACATTAAATAAATGGAAATATATCTCATGTTCATGGGTAGGAAGACTTAATATAGTTAATGTATCAATACTCCCCAGAGCTATTCTCATCCAAATTCCAATAGCCTTTTTTACAGAAATAAAAAAGCTGATCCTCAGATTCAGTTGGAATTGCCAGAGGCCCTGAGGAGTCAAAACAATTCTGAAAAACAACAAAGTTGAATAACTCACACTTCCTGATTTCAAAACTTATTACAAAGCTATAGTAATCAGAACAATGTGGTATTGGCATAGGGATAGAAATATAGACCACTGGAATAAAATTGATGGTCCAGAAATATACCCATATATCAATGGCCGATTGATTTTTGACAAGAGTGCCAAGTCCATTCAATGAGAAAGGAATAGTTTCTTCAACAGATGGGACAACTGTATTTCCATACACTAAAGAATGAAGTTGGACCCCTGCCTCATAACACATAGGAAAATTCAAACGGATCAGTAACAACACGTAAAGTAAATGACAACCAAAGAAAGCAGAAGTGTCATTCTTTGCTGGTTTTGGTTCATGATTTCTCTGTTGATCGCGCTATAAAACATCACATGGCTTTTACTAATCTATGTTATCATACTAACATGAGATTTAACACAAATTAGATGTTTCTTTATGATGCCTGAACTTGTGCTCATAGCATCCCAAACTGTTCAGGGTCCATTTGGAGGTTTCAGGTGTTGGTTATCACAGGACATCACGTGTTCTGGTTTTTAAATATCATTTCACAATAACAGAAGCCTTAGCAAAGACTTACAGGTTTTTAGAAATTTGTCTTGAATTATCCTTGTGACTCTTCTAAACATTTCTATAGATAAGTTTGCCTTCCTTAGCACCTGGTACACAGATGTCCACTGATGATTTATTGAGCGAGTAGATGTTGTATAAGGGGTGGTGATTATGAAAATAAATTCTAAATGTTTCTGTTCTTTGAGTCATTTCTAGCAGATACATGTTATTGCTACAAGAAATAACTGAGAAATGTGGGTTTACCTTTGTGTACCTTGTGGAGTTCAGAGACATTTTTGTACTAACTTGTTTTTGATAAAACAGTAACTATGTGGGAATAATTTGATCCCATTGGATTATGTTCATGTAGTTGTTGGGTTATTAAAGCATTTAATTAGTATTTCAGTAAGTACTGATATAAATACATCACCTTGTCTCTTGTTCCTAATTATACAGTATTACAGGAAGTAGACAAGTATAATAGAAGAGAGGTGGTTCAGTCCCCCTGGTGCTATGTCATCTTAATTAAGATCAAGGAGTGCTTAAGTTTTGTGTGTTTAGGAAAATGGCAAAGTAAAAACAGTTTTGAAAACAGTTTTTTGCCATTTTATACTTGGCTTGATTGATTAGATTGGTTAGTAGAAAGAGCAGCAAATTAAATTGCTTTTACATTTTAAAAATACTTAAGGTGGGAAATAGGATAGATAGAGGTAGATAAACATACTACATGTATATTACTTCCAGGGAAATTTAATTCAGTCTTTAGCAATGGCTTTGAGTAGAAGTATTACCTTCCTTTGTAGGTAAGATAATGCATGAGGTGTAGTCTCATGTAACTAGAGACAGGATGAAATTGATATTTTGCATTAGTTGTGAATTATTTATCATGTCCGATAAAGCAACAGCATATGCCTGATGCTTTTACCTTACATGCTTTTAAATGAAATGTCTTTATTTTTGTCCCCATACTTGAATGATCACTGCTGGGCATAGAATTCTGGTTTTAAAGAGCTTTTCCTTAAGAAACTGTAGACTATCTTTGTTGTCTTATAGTATTTCATGTTGCAGATAAGGTATCTCATATTCTGTTTTAGTGCTTTATCCTTAATACTATCCCCGGCACCAGCCACCCAAGTCTTATCCTGTTTGTTTAGTATCTCTGCTGTCTCTAACTACTTCTGGGCCTGCTTTCCTTTCACCTGAATCACACTTGATATCTGTCCAGTCCCTGTTCTTCATACACCTATCTCAACTCCTGGTATCTTTGAAAAGGCCAGGATTCCCTCCTTCTAGGTTCCATACCAGTTATGATTGGCTTGACATGTGTAATCATTCGCATTGCTTGCTTTGGCCTTGGACTCTGACCCTTGTTGACCCAGCTAGGACCAGCTTCCTTATATCCACTTGCCATATCTACTTTCCTGTGGCTTGATCCTTGGTTATAGCTATAACAGTTATCCCCCTTATCCATCCCTGAGTCTAAAGTTGGGCAAAATGAATGTACTTATTTATTATTTAGAAGGACTTGGCTTAACTCTAGTAAGTCCTTGGAATAGCCGAGAGCAGAGTGCAGGAGATTCTTCTCATTATGCGCATCTAACATCCGGCCTCTGCCTCTTGTCATAATAGGTAGAATGGAAGTTTGAATCCAGAAGGTCCAAATTGCTTTAGGGATGAGTGGGTGATGGGAGTACACCCAACTTAACAGGTGTGGGTGGCCTGAACTAGCAAGATATAGAGCTATGTGATGACAACTAAGGCAATATCTTTCCTATACACAACAAAGCCACCTACTATTGTAGCCATCATCATCACAGCCACCCAGCAGAAACTGATTTCTTTTTGTGCTTATAACTCCTAACTTGAAAAGTGACATGAGAATCAAACACTAAGGGGTGAGGGTGGCCCTGGTAGGATGCTGAGACTTTTCAGACACATGCGTAACTGGATGTGATGATTTTAAAGCACCAACCAGTAGACATGTGGTTTTAGAAATTTTTCCTGGATTAAATGAAATTTAGGCTATTTTTCAGATCTGCTCTCTGGCCTAGAACTTTCTCACCTTGTTTTATGTTTTTTTGACAGTCCAAGGGAAAATAGGTTAGAGCTTCTTAGTGAAATATTTTTCTGAAAATGGTTAAAAGTGAACAACAGTGAACCATCGCATAAATCTTTCCAGAAAGTGTGCGTACCAGCACATGCCCTAGTGTCATTTTAGAGCAGGTTCTTTAACTTCTAATCTAGACTTATATGGAACTGGGCTCGATATTAGCAGGCACGATGGATCAGCTATGGAAGGGCAAGGGGCCAACTGGAAAGGGGCAGGAGCACTGGTTGGCTGTAGAGTATGCTCTAAGATGTCATACTTAGTGAGTCTGCAAACTAGCAGAGGTGATGTTAGAGGATAGAGCTAGTTTGGATGAGGAGTGTAGTACTATAATAAATAATCGCTACCATGTATTGAGGACAGACTGTGATCTTGAATTCACCTTAAAAAAAGTCTTCAAGTTTGCCCCACTATGTCTAACAGATTTAACAGAAACCTTGCCCTGGATGGAAATTGGCAAATAACTCTGAAGTTCAAGGTTTGAGAATTGACTGAGAGCGAGCATCAACAGTGAATCTGAGTGGGTTGCCAGATGGTTCATACAAGCCCACATCACACATATGATGCCATTTCAGGCGTGTTGGCTTCATTCAAAGGCCAGTTGTTCCATGTTTATACACTGCTGACGGATGGGATTAGGAAAGCAAAGTGTGGGTGGTTTAGCAGAGCCACAGAAAACTCAGTGTTGATGACTTAAGCATTGTTGATGAAGTTAGTATTTTTCTATAGAAAAAGAAAATTCTAAAACAAAACCTGAGATGGGCATATAGTGATAAAGTTGGCCCTGGTTCAGGTAGCTTTGTTTTCCTTCTTGGACCTCATGGGTGGATAGGTATTGTTTATGTGGGAAATCGTGTTTCTAGAAGACATTGCATATGTCACCTATGCCCCAGTGGGGAGTATACAAAATATGTACATCCTCTAAGAGGTTTAAGGCAGGACGCTTGAGTGAGATTTCATAATTTAGGGAGCCCTGAGGTTTGTGAGTAATTACAGCAGTTTCAAGGTATTCTTACTTTGGGGGCATTGACCACCCCACCCCCACGTACACACAAGGCTTTTTGCTGCTCTTGTCCTACCAAACCAATTTACTGCTAATTTGAATTTGTAAAGGAGTTTTTTTGTGTTTGTGTATTCCTCCACCCCATCTTATTTCTCCTATTGATTTCCGTTCTTTTTTCAGAATTGATCAATCATTGTTCATTCATATTTCCACATATCCAAAGCCAATGAGATGTCACTGGTGGCACTGATGGCGGTGCTGAGTCATTAACATAGCTCTGAAGGAAAGAAGTGTGTGTGTGTGTGTGTGGAGAGAGAGAGACTGAAAGAGAGATTTGAGAAGAGGTCAGATTACAATGCTGTTGAAATAAAACGTAGATTTATCTAAGACCCAACCAAGGACATGTGAAAACTCAGAAAACCGAAGCATGGACAGTAGAAGTGGACTGCAGGAATTGGCCTTTTTTTTTTTTTTTTTTTTTTTTTTTTTGGTATGCTAACAGCCACTTACAAAATCTTGGCTTTGGCGTGACACACACTTAAAGGAGATCCAGTTCAGTGACCAGTTGCATGGCAAATTATGCCATGCCTTGGAATATAAGGAGAGAGTATAACAGGGAGCTGCTTAATTTTTTTTATTTTAACCATTTTCAGAGTACGGTTCAGAGGCATTAAATGCATTCACCTCGTCGTTCTACCATCGTCACCATCTGTTCACATAGAGCTACTTTCTTTTATGATGCTATAGAAGAGTGAGAAACCTTCCTCATAGAGATAGATATAAAGCAGTGCTGTCCTGTAGAACTGTCTGTGATGATGGAAATGTTCCCTTTTTGCACTGTCCAGTGTGATAGCCATTATAGCCACATGTGGCCAATGAGTACTTGGAATGTGGTAGCAAAGAACTGATATTTTAATTTTATTTAATGTTAATTATTTTGAGTGTAAATAGCCACTGTAGAAGAGAATTGGTCAGTCTTTAATGGCCTTGGTGCTGCCCTGGCACTTAGGGTTGTTGCTGGGCAGAGTTTTGATGCCTGAAAGGAGTCAGGGCTTGCCATCTGTAGTGATCTAGGATTGCATTTTCTCATAGAAATAATTAAAATTCTGGTTGGCTGTGTTATATAGCAGTCTTAATTCTATATTTCTGGTCAGCAAGAGTAAGCTAAGCAGTTTTTGTGGGTGGCCTGAAAACCTAATTACTTTATGTGTAGAAATTGTTTTTATGATAAAATCCTCATTTGTATTCTAAGCCAATTGATTTACCACCTTTGGACCTCTGTGTCTTTAAAGAGACTTGCCATATTTTTTATGTTTTATTTCCCCAGAATTCCACAGCGGATTGCAGCACATTGTATATAAGGCTCAATACATGTTGACTCTTTAACTGGTGTGTCAGAGATGGTTTCATCAATGAAGGTATCTGGGTAGGTGTTCTATATACTGAATAATCAGAGAACATTTTACAGTTCCTAGCTATGAGTTGACATTTGACATATTTCTTTTTCTCCTTTGCTCTGATTTCCAATCAGTTACTCATTGCCCATTCTCTCAGGACCATAAATGCTAGAAATACATTCTCTCCTGGAATCCACAGCAGTTGACCTCCTCATAAGCATACAAATCTTGAGAAAATGAGCATTTCCTGTGGTTTTCATTTATTCATAATGGTATATTCCCAGTAATGGTGAAGTAGACTGATTCTGGGGACCACTGGTGGTCTGTTCATTGCCTGAGTTATTTGGCTGTTTTTAATGATGCCATTACTCCTGCTTTATTGGTGTTTATTGCTGCAATTATTCATATGTAAAAGTAATTTTGCCTAGTACCTATTATATGAAGGAGAATTTATTGCATATTTCTTTTTTATGTAATTTTCTAGCCCTCATAGGATTCCACAATTTTACTTCCCCTGAGTGAGAGAAGCCACATTGTGTCCTTGATTATTGTTGCTGTTTTGCAAACTTATTACATTGCCTAAAATACAAACAAATAGACCCTTAACTTACTGAATCTGGGTGAGCACAGAACAGAAGGAATAGAACAAAGGATTCAAGGGCTATTATTAGGGCCCTTGGGAGTGGGAGATATTGGAAAGCTTGCTCCTTTTAAGTTTTTTATTCTGATGTATTCCCACCGATGATTTCTTCTAGTGCCATCCTAATCATTGGCTGTCAGGGGCCTTGGTATTAATATATATCTAAGTAGTTCTGCAAAGTTTAATGATGTTCCCTTCATACATCTCTGGGAGGTGCTAAACAGGCTGAGGTTCCTGCTTCTGTAAGCCTGAGAGGTGTTTGATGAACTCATTCAGGCACTAACATGTTTATGTACCAGCCTTTTCATTTCAGCATTTAAATAGACAATATTATCTAGGCATTAAAACACTTGCCTACTTCAGCATCTTACACTTACTGTTCTCTTTACCTGTAATTTTCCTCCAATTTCGCTTCACATGACTTGTTCCTTTGTATTTCTCAGTTCTCAGCTTGATCACTTTTTCACAAAGGCCTTCCCTAACCATCCTCAGTAGGTCTCCCCTTGTAAGTCTTTATCAGAGCACTGTCTCCCATACATCAGTTGTTTTGGGCCCGCTTGACTTTATTTGCTTATGAATCCTTTGCCACTCACTATCTTGTACCGGTTAGGTGCTCCTGGTATATACTCCCACGATACCCAGAACAAGTACCTTATATTTAATTATTTTCTGTCATTATCATCTATCATTCTCAGCTTTCCTCACAATTAGACTGTGAATTTCATGTTTTGTATTTCAATTCCCAACATCCAGCAGTTTTTAGATTATAGTAAAGATAACATAAATGTTTGTCGAATGGCTCCATCAATGAATGCATACTAATTTCTTGGCCAGTATTAGGTAATACTTTTCCTTTATGATATTCTTATCTGTGGATGGAATTATAGAAATAAAACCAGTACCACAAAACATTTGTGTTCACGTATTCATTCCAGAAATGTTTATTGAGTGCCAGGAAGTGTTCTAACAGTGGAGTATGGAGTCGTGAACAGAACAAAGTCTCTGCTGTTTTGAAACTAAGATGTGTGTATGATCTGTCTATACCTATATATCCATTTGAACCATATATAATTCTAGAATTGTTTTAGATATACAGAAAAGTTGTGAAGACGTTGCAAAGAGTTTCCTTATACCCCATATCATTTTCCCCTATTATTAACATCTTACATTAGTGTAAGAGATTTGTTAGGATTAATGAAGCTCTGTTATACATTATTATTAACTAAAGTCCATACTTTAGTCAGATTTCCTTAGTTTTTACCTAATGTTGGAGATCCCATGTGTGATACCATAATACATTTAGTCATCATGCCCTCTTAGAGTCCCTGTGAACTATGGCAGTTTTTCAGATGTTGTTTTTGACGTGCTTGATGATTTTACAGAGTACTAGTGTATTCTGTAGAATGGAGAATATCCCTCAAGTTCAGTTTGTCAGATATTTTGCTCATGGTTAGATGGGGATTATAGGTTCTTGGGAGGACGACCAAAGAGATAAAATGCCATTCTCAACACATCATCAATGGTACATGCCGTCAACATGAATTATCACTATTGATGCCTTGATCACTTGGCTGAGGTAGTGTTTGTCAGGTTTTTCACTGTAAAGTACTCACTCCCCCATCACTGTGTACAGCCCACACTTAAAGGTGGGGGGGGGGAGCCGTACTCTACCTTCTTGAGGAGCTAGTATTTATATAAATTATTTGGATTTTTTTTTTCCTATATAGTAGATTTGTCTGTTCTCATTTATTTAATCAATCATTTACTTATACCAATATGGACTCATGGATATTTATTGCTACTTTGGTTTATAATCCAGTACTGATTTATTTTGTTGCTCCAGTTGTTTTAGCTCTGGCCATTGGGGGCTCTTTGAGTTGGCTCCTGTGTCCCTTTGACATATTCTCACCAGTTTGGTTTTTGAGCATTTCCTTATTTCCTTGTGCCATAGGGGTACACAGATATCTTTTCTTGAACATTTAAATAATTTCCCCTCAATAATTTTGTATAGAATTTAAAAATACTTTGATATGCTTATGTGAACTCAAACTTATTTAGTATAAAAAAAAATTTAGTATTGATTGGTTTGTGTGCTTTCTGTGGCTACTTCTAATAAGTGGAAAGTATGAGTATGAATTTTTTCAGAATAAATATTGTGTTCATGACCAGCTTTATATTTCAGTTTGCTCAGATGTAACTTTTACTTTGCAAATCATATTAGAGAAATTTTACATTTCTCTGGCTTTCAGGGACATTTATGGTTGCCAGTAGCTAAACAGATATCATTATGCAGAAAGTATTTCAGTGATTATATATGCTGAGTGGTAAGATTGCTTAGTCTAAAAAAGGATTCCATAATATTTGGCTTTGGTTATAATTACCAGTATGCTTGCCAGAAATTAAGTTTAGCTTTTCGAAGCCTGGAATTCTTCATATGTTTATCTCCAACTAAATATTTCAGAGACTGTTATGAAACTGTCAGTAATTCCATTATATATGTTCAGCTAATTCTGAGTTATAGTTGATGGAATAACATATAGCAAGCGATTGACAACAACATGGGAAGTGCTTAAGATAACAGGCTCTATATAGTAATGTTTAGTTTGATTACATCTCTGTTTAAAAGAAAAATAACTGAACCCAAGTACAAATAAAAGATGAGAAGGAAAATACCAAAATGTTAACAGTGAATGTCTTATTAGGTAGAGTGACATAGCTTTTCTGTTATTTTTCTCCTTTTAAAAAATTGGCATTAATATTACTTGTTTCATGAGGAAATGAGAGAATTTTTTTAAATTTAGGAAAACACATTCTGCAAGTATTTTTACTAGGTGCTTATTTGTTTGTACTATCCCAGATCCTGAAAGCTAAAAGACCTTTTAAAAAAATATTCCATAACCCAGATTGGTTTTCTCCACCAGTTCTTATTTTTATGACATCAACTCTTTCCAGTTTACAAATTTTTAAATATATCTTATTTCATAAAAAAAACTATATTAGATGGATATTTTACTTCATTTAGACGCACAAAGGGATCAGAGTGTAAAGTTAACATTCAGCGTTGATGTATTGAAACCATGACTTCATTCATGCCTGCGCACTGAAGCAGAGCTGGGGGGGGGGCTGGGGGCCCTAAGGGCTGCAGAGTGAAGCCTGGCCTTTGCTGTGGCTGCTGAAAGATCACATTTTGAGGGACAGCCTCACATTCCTCTCATAGGAAACTGATGGCCTCAATAGATACCTAAGAGAGCCTTTTTGCATGAAAAATACCTAGCATTTTTGGCTGCTTTGAACTTTTTTTTGGCGAGGGGTAGGTGAATTGAGGCTTGGAAGTTGCAGAGTAGCTTTAGCAGGCTGATGTCACTGGGTGTCCTTAGGATGGGGCATAGATAGAAGATTATAGTTTATAAATTTTATAGATTATAGTTTATAGACTTTATAGATTGTCTGTTCCAATCTTCAAAAGAAATTGCACAGGTACCACAATTAAAGGAAAATGCATTTTAAATCTCTTTCCTTTTTGTAAAGCTCCTCCCCCCACCTTTTTTTTTTAAGTTAAGCCAAAGAAAATTTCTTTTTTTCTAATGTGACCCTTGTCCCTATAGCCAGTCCCAACTTCCTGTTCTTTCTGTTTACTGAGAAATATGATATTTAAGAGAGTAGGGACTGGAGTAGTCATTCCCCTCGTTGCCTCCTGAGTGTTGGTCTCTTTTAATAGAAGACTCTGATGTGTATAAACAGTGGTGGGATTACCACAGCATTTGGTAGCCCAGCTATCACAACATCAGAAACTTGGGCTGCATTCTGGTAGTCTCATTTAATGAATGGATTAGTTCCTCCAGACTTGTGTGCCACTGTGCATGGTATAAGCTTACCCTGTGCCTTGATAAGCTAGTGTACCTTTCATTAGAATGCCCATGAATTCTTCATAATGGAATTTATTAGTCCACTAAAATGATAATCAAGAATGTGCAAAACTGTAATGCCTCTTTTCTTAATATTGGTACTCAAAATAACCCTTAAAAATGTTGTAAGAAAACTTGACTTTCCACAAAACCAAAACCATTTAAAAATTGAGAAATAACTATGTATCATATATAAACTGTTACCATTTGATCCTATTTGTTTTATCTGTCATCTTTATGTGTGTATACATGTATGTATATATGAAATTATATACATATACACATACATTCTTACTGAACCATCTGAAAGTAAGTTGCAGGCGTGACTCATCATGTGTTTCTTTTTAAGTAGGGTTTGTCTCAACCGTCCCTGTATTGCATTGTTACCTTTTCTTCCCCCCCCTATCTGGGTAACTCATATTCACAACCTAGTATGCATCTTTCCAAATTTATTCCATGTTCATATAATTGCATGCATACATATATTCATATGTGCAATTTTGTCATTGTTTTACAAAAATGAAATTGTGTACATTTTTCTGCATCTTGCTTTCTTTACTCAAACTTACTTTGGGGAACTCCTTTAAAGTCAGTCAACTGATTTAATTATAATTAATTTCTTGATTTTAATATCAGCTTCAAGATATAGTTCACATGCCATCAATACCTATTGAACCTGTACTATTCAATGGTTTTTAGTATATTTTACAGAGTTTTGCAACCTGATCACCCACAATCAGTTTGAGAACATTTTCATTGCCCTAGAAAGAAACCTGGCATTCATTAGCATTTACTTCTGGTTTCCCCCAAACTCGCTCCCAGTCATTAGCAACCACTAATCAACATTCTGTCTCTGTAGATTTGCCTACTCTACCCATTTTATGTAAATGAAATGTGTGGTCCTTTATGACTTGGTTATTTAACTTAGGATAATGTTTTCAAGGTTCATCCATGTTGTAAATTTTGCTGTAGTATCTCATATTTTGCAATGATCAGTATAAGAAAAAAACAAAATATTTAAAATTGATAGCATAGTGTTTTATTATATTAACAGTAGTTGACTATGTGGAAGTTATATGGATGATCATTTTACTAGTCTATCAACTTTTATCTATCTTTGATAATAAAAAATTAGTCAGAAAGCTCCACTAGAATTTTTCTATGATCACATTATTACATTTACATATTAAAACTTTTAAATCACACTAAATGAAGAGAAAAATGCCTTGAACATTCCAAAATTATGAAATTATTTTCTCTAATCCTTTCATTTAAATTTCTAAGCTATTTGGAATTTAATGTTATCTGTTTGTTAATTCTATTTTTAAAAATTCATTACTCTTTTTTTCTAGCTGGACAGGCATGTCACCAGGAAATAATGATGGTTTTGTGATCATTTTCCAATATCTTGCCTGCCATCTTGGCTTATTGCATAGGCCCAGCACATTTAGAACAGTTTTGAATGATTGTGGTGAATAGGCATCCTTATTTTTAATGGAAATCTCTGGTTCCAGTTTTAAGGTTTTATGATTTTGATAAATATTATTTATTGGGTTAAAGATGTTTTCTTCTAACATTAAAATAGTTAAGTAAAACAGGACAGTCAAATCAGAGAATTAAATTTAGAAAAAAATTGATGAAAAACAATTCTAAAAAAGTAAAACAGAAATGATTCCTGAAGGAAGAGGGGCTGCTAGAAGTTCTTACATTCAGACAAAAAAAAAAAAATCTATTAATCCTGTATATATCCCAAATCAATGTGTTATAGTAAAACAAGAAAAACAGAGCAGTCACAAAGCCTGTGAGATCTGAGAAATGCTGGGAAACCATTGGTACATATCCAAATGCATTTCACTTGGTAAATCTTGGGCCTGAGTGCTTGGAGATAAAAAGCCCTTCTAGAAGGAAGTATGCCAATTTACCAATAAAAACAAATATGTTCTCAGCACTGTTTTAGGGAATGCTCATTTTGTCAAAGGTTAAAATTATTGGATGAGTTGCCTTGTAAATATTCTCTTCTTGAATATACACAATGAAAATTATTGTATTCTTATGAATATATTCTTGGTGAATCTATTGATATTCATTAAATTTTGAATTGAGCTCAAACTTCCCAATATGATCAAGAGTACAGGGTATGAATATGAATATATGCTGTTGAAAATATGAATATAGTCTTAATGAATATATTGATATTCATTAAATTTTAAACTAGGTTTAAAATGCCCCAATATGGTGAAGAACATGGCTCATGAATATGAATATAAACTTGTGAAAATGTTCATGAATATATTGATATTCATTAATTTAAAACTGCATTAAAATGTTTTCCCTGTAGGGCAAAGAAGACTATATTCATGAATATATTCATAAGGAGGATATATTCATGAATATAATCATTATAAAGAATATATTCACATTTATTGAATATATTCATAAAGTATATTCATAAGAAAACTAAACTACAACTCTTTGCTTTTTATAAATTAAATCATTCTTAAAATGCTGATATGAAGCAAATCCTAAAATTTTATTGAAATCTTCAGTAAGCAAAAAAGTATAAATTGATATATTCCGTGAATTGATCTATTTACAAATTGGCTCCTAGTGAATACTTTTTGGCAAATTAATTTAGAGCCCTCTCTCTCAACATAAAATGAACCATTATTATAGCATCTATTCTGGGAAAATCAAGACAAGGAAAAGAGGATATTGAAAACAGTTGGACTATCTGAGTACTCAGAGAAGATCGATTAATGATACTGACGAAACATTGGTACCTGTTAGACATGATGACACTGCATGACATCCCAGGAGTAAAGCACTCAGGTAAATGAGACTAATGTCAGGCAGTAGGAGTAGCCAGACGTTGTTTTTTCGAGTTCCTGCTTATTTCCTTGGGTTAACATTCGTTATATAGTCCAGATTCGTGGGACTATAGTTTAGTAATAGAGTGGTTTCTATGGTTGGACCACGTGCATTTGAAAACCAAACTCCATTTACTGCCTCCGCACCTGAGTCTTGTTGTATTGAGGTAATTACATACAGTGAAATGCACAAATATTAAAAGTATATAGGTTGATAAATTCTTACATATGGCTCTTTGCCGCATGTACTACGAGGATAAAGACCATTCTCAGCAATCAGGACTGTTGGCATTCAAGAAAATGTTGACATCACTCCGAAGGGATGTACGGTTATTTTGAAGGGCCGCAGGGGCACCTTGCGGAGGGGCTTCAGTCATATCAATAGAACTCAGTCTCCTTGGAAAGAAAAAGAGGCTCCGGGTTAATAAGTGGTGGAGAAATAGAAAAGAACTGGCCACTGTTCACACTGTCTCTAGTCATGTACAGATTATGGTCAAGTGTGTTACACTGGCTTCCGTTACAAGATGAGGTCTGTGTATGCTCACTTCCCCATCAATGTCGTTATTCAGGAGACCAGTTCTCTTGTTGAAATTCAAAATTTCTTGGGTGAAAAATAGAACTGCAGGGTTTGAATGAGGCCAGGCTTGTTCAGTATTTCAGACTCAGAAAGATGAATTAATTCTTGAAGGAAATGACATTAAACTTTTGTCAAATTCAGCTGCTTTGATTCAACAAGCCACAACAGTTAAAAAACAATGGAATCAGAAAATTTTTGGATGGTATCTATGTTTCTGAAAAAGAAACAGTTTAGGGGGCTAATGAGTAAGATCTAAATTGTCCAGCTATAGAAAAAGCAAAATGTTGGATTCCTCAGAGTTAATTGTAATATTTTAAAGGTGCAATAAAAACCATGTATTGAAAAATAAATTCTTATGTACGAACACCACAAAGTAAAATGTAGAACACTTTCTTTACCATAGAATGTTTCTTTGTGTCCCTTCCTGTCTAAAGATAACCACTGTTCTGACCCCTGTCACTATACATCGTTTGGCTTGTTTTTGAAATTCATATACATAGAATATACGATGAGTATTCTGATGTCCCTGGCTTTTTTCACTGAGCGTGTTATTTCTGAAGTTTATTCATTATAGTTGCTTGTATCAGTAGTATGTTTTTTTTTTTTATTGCTGTCCAATGTATGACTATACAACCAGTTTTTAGTTCATTCTCCTTATTTCCAGATCGAAATAAGACTGGGGCTGGAATAAGACTGCTATTTGTATTCTTGTGCTTTTTGTGAACACAACATACTCATTTCTCAAAGTCTTATTTGATGAAAGGATTATCAATTGTAATTTTTACATACCTATTAGATATTAAAAGTAGCATATCTCTGCTTTGAGACAAAGTGATTACAAAGGAAGTTTTAGCAACAAAATACAAAATTACTAAATATGAATATGAAAGGACAGTTATCTAATTTCGATTAATGGATTTTAGTTTGGATATGAAATGGAGAGTTGGAATGGGGAAGTTCAGAGTGGGTTTTGCAGGCCACTAAGAAAGAGATCTGGAATTTTTCTCCTTAGTAAAGTGCTAGATGCTAGGTTAGGTGCTTACCATACCTTCTCACTTAACATTTACAGCAACATTAACAAGTGGGTGCCACTTATATTGGATTGTAAACACAACTTGGGGTATACTTGGGAGGCATTCTCCTTCTTTACTACAGGAAAATTTAATATATTTAAACTTGGAGCTGATGAGACTCTGAAGTTTACTATTTTATTGAATAGGTAGTATTTGGGGGCTGAGAAATTTAGCCCAGTTACCATCTGCAAAATGATAGAGCTTGACTCAAAATGGAGGGAAACAGAATCTCATGGCTTGCCTTGTGAGTTTCTTACCCCATCTTTGTGTTTCGGTAGTTCAGAAAGGAATGTTCAGGCTTCAGTTTACTACCCTGAGATCTCATCAATTAAGCATTCTTCATGGTTTATGTTCACCTTGAGTGGATCGGAGCTCTGGACAGCTCTGGAACCACATCCAGAGGCTTTCTGCCAGCAACAAACAACCCGAATTTCTCAACCCATTCATAAAAAACAACAACAAAATCCCATACATTATAAGCACATATTTGAGGGAAACAAGATATTAAAGTCCCTTAACATTCCATGGGTGCACAGAAAGAATCATCTACTTCACATATAAATCTGAGTGAACAATTAACCATTAATTTTCTGAGATGGGCCAAATTCTTGTGAACACCTTGGTTATATGAAGTTTTACATGTGATACTAATTTTCTGATGTTTGTACAAAGAATTCTGCAAACTGCTTTACTCCTTCTTTAAGCTTACCACTAAACTACGCTTCTTAAAGTCAGTGCCCATGTCTGCTGTGTAGTTACTCTGCTACAGCATCTAGTACAATTTATTGAACATAGAAGATGCTTAACCTTTTTAACGAATAAGTTATGAAATATCTGTCTTGGAAATACCTTATTATGGATGATTATCTTCATATTTGTAAGAGATTTTGATGTGGTGTGTTTAAATCTGAGATCCACGGAGCCAATTGAGATTAATTATGAGCCTTTATTAGCCGGCTGGCGACTGACTCTCCCCACTAGAGAATCAGCCCCGAACTTCTAGAGGAGGCAGCTTATAAAGCCCAAAACTACTTTAAACAACAAGCAAGCAGGTTTACAGAAGCAGAAGTTATCCATTAGCATATCTTTGCACAGGATAACTACACACTTAACATTAGCATATCTTTTGCACTGGATAACTTCTAGAGCTACACCCTGGTTAAACATTAAACAAGCAAGCAGAAGTTTACCATTTGAAAAATTCCCCCCCCCTTAAAAATTTCAGCTGAAATACCAAGTCATCGAAATATAGATTTTTCTATAGTATTTACTTTTTCCCTATGGTGTTTGTGTGGCTCTTTTGCCCACTAACTAGTTAAAGGTGATAGAAGTGGGCCCTTGTCTGTGTCTCTGTTGTCTTAATCAAGATGTCCTCTTTTCTTCTGTGTATCCAATTTTTGTGCACTAAAATCCTCTCAGTTCTCTAGGATACTAGATGCATTTCTTAGCCCTTTTCTGATCTGTAGCCTTTTTTTTTTTTTTACTATAAAATGGAGGATAATGTTTAGCAACTTGAAAAGTTTTAAAATTTTTCTGTACTATGAGACTTGAAGTAAATGTTAGATCTTAGAGGATCCTCAGAGACCCACCATTCATTCCTTTTGTTTTGCTGATGAAAAAGCTGAAGTTCTAATTACTTCCTCACTATAACTCATGCCACACTGTTTTATAATTGCTTGTTTAATTGTAGGCATTTTTAACCTCAGTAGGAATAAGGATTACATCTATTTTATTTACTGCTGCATCTCTGGCACGGAGTGCAATGCTTGTAAGAGATTACAGCAGGTTATATTGAATGATATTTCATTGTAGCGATGAGGTGCTGCAGGAACCTAATTCTTGTTTGTATTAATTAGCCTATGGTAAAGTTGGTTTCATTATACATCATTTTGCTTAGTCGTAGAACCTGTCAAGATGTGATGTGAAGACTTACTGTAGATATTCAGTTATTGGTGTTGAGTAAATGAATCAAGATTGGTGAAGGGACTTGTAGCCGACAGCTGCTGAATCTCAGTTTAACATACTAAAAGTTGGACATTTGAATCTACTTCCAGCACTCTGGAAAGTCAAGGTTGTGGGAATGATTAATTTCTTTAAGTGCATGCCAAACTGCAACTTATACATTTCTGCGTAGTGGCTTTCAGCATGCAAAGAACAGTTAGTTGTACAGGACAGGGGTTGACCAAAGAAACACCAGAGGACGTATTGCCTCATTTTTACCAGTATAATATGTAAACTCATGCTTGATATTCTTTAAACTCATGAATAGCATATGTGGATGAGACTGTTAACAAATCACTGTTTCAGTCCCCTGATTTCTCCTTTTCAATAAAGTTTGGGCTCTTTAGTTTGGCCTGTGTAACTCAATTCTTAACTCATGTCCTGCTGCTTTCTTAACCTGCTCTATGTTCAAGCAAATGAAAGTATTTGGTGTTCTCTGTACACCCCAAACTTTCCACCTTCTTGCCTTTACTCAACATTGTTTTCTCCCTGTAATACCTACTTACTGTACGTATCCTGATCCACAAGCATTTAATGAAGTTTCACTAAATGCCAGGCACTAGGCTAGGAGCTAGGGTATAATGATTAATAAAACCATAAGCCTGAGGCTCAAGGAGTTAACACTTTAGTATAGTACCATAGGGCCCTAGGGGAGCAAATGGAGTGTCAACCTAATCAAGCTTTGGTGGAAGGTGGAGTGGGGTTGTGGGGAGGGGATGTTGAAGAAACTGTGCTAGATCAGTGGTTCTCAAACCAAAGTAAGGTAGATAGAAGTATTTGACAATGTCTGGAGACTTTTTGGTTGTCACAACTTGTAGGTGGAGTGAGCTGTTTGCCCCCAGTGGGTAGAGGCCAGGGATGCTGCAAAATATCCTATGCATAGGACAGCACCACCCCCCAAAAGGATTATCCAGCCCAATATCAGCCTGCTAAATTAACCCTTTAGTGCACAGACCTTTTTTTGAAGGTTAAGAAAGTTACATTTTATTTCTGCTTTACTATGAGTTTTTTAATTATGATAAAATATGCTAACAGAACTTAACCATTTAACCATTTCTCAGTGTACAGTTCAGTGGCATGGAGTACATTTACATTGCACATGGTTGTGCTATCATCACTACTGTCCAACTCCGGAACTTTTCATCATCAAATTGAAAATTTAATATACCCATTAAACAATTCCTCATTCCACTCTCCCCCAGACCCAGGTTACCACTATTCAACTTTCTGTCTCTTCGAATTTGACCTTTCTGGGTAACTCATAAGTGGAATCATACAGTATTTGTTCCTTTTTGCCTGGCTTATTTCACTTAGCATTTATGTTGTGGCATGTATTCGAATTTTATTCTTTTTTAACCCTGATACTGCACAGGCTTCAACTTGTAGGGGGTGACCTAAAAATTATTGATAGTTTTTTTTTTTAATCATATGTTTTTAAAATTTTTATATAATTGAAGAACTGTGCTAATGGTTGGAATGAACGGGAAATATCTTGAGTGCTCGTTTGGGGGGTATAGTTTTCCTGACACAGTTATATAAGAGCGTAATTCAGTGTCCTTCACCAATTTCATTTCACTCAGCCAGGTCAGGAAGAGGGATGTTTTTTGCAAAAATATTCCTTTGCTGCTTCAGTTTTCCTAAGGGCCTTCTCAGTTCTTGGAGATTTGATTTATTCTTTGTTGAAGTATCGTATCATCTGTGAGAATTCTCCACATTTGCTAACTGGTCTACGTCTGCTAGACATTAATTGGTTAAAATGGCTTTGCATGTGTTAAGTAGTTCTCGCATTTTTTTCAGCAAGTTCTTTAAACCCTGCACTTTTGGAAACATTTTTAGTTTCAGTTTACATTATCCTGCTTTTATGTGGTCAGGTGTTTGCAGCATCCAGAAATCAGACAGAGAGAATGACATAAGCAGGTCCCCAGAAGTAGACACTGGCATTTGAGGGGCAGTTTGAGTGGGTACTGGTCATCTCATTGGTGAATATTTTTGTGTATGCCAGGTGTTGCTTTTCTACACAGTCTCATGATTATAGGGTCCTGGTTAATGAGGCTCTGGATAACGAAGACGTCTGTACTTTATTTGTGGGAGTAGAGTGTGTTTGCTCAATAATCTGCTAGAGAAATTAGCGCACTTAATTAGGGCCTGAAGTGAGTGAATGTTCCTCACGAAATCCTTGGAACGTGCTTCTTTAAGTTGTCATACTTTATACTTTCAAAAAATTTGGCAGACTAACCGAGAATTAAGGATCTTTGCTTTTAAGCCTCTATATTTCCCTTGTTTCCAATGCCTAGTCTCCATTCACTGTGTTCAAAGTAATCCATCCTTAGTGTTTACAAGCCTAATGTACTTGCGAGTATAAAAATAGATTGCCAGCCTATGGGAACCAGACCTGTGTCAGGCAGGGTCATTACAAGAGCCATCACTCTTAGCTTGAGATGTTTAAAAATCAGAAATCAATGGATTTTCCCCCTACGTCCTCATGAAACAGTGGTACTTAATGTTCAAATATATCATAATATAGGATGATTATCAAGAAATCATCAACATGGGTGATTTGGGAATTACTAATTTTAAAACAAGGAAAATTCTCTTCCTCCTCCAGAAGCCTTCAGGACTCTGGGGTTTGTGGAGCAATGGCTGTAGCACCGAAAGTGAGAGGGAAGAGCTTGTTGACATTTCTTTGGAGCAGTTCAGCACATCATTACTTTCTGGTGGGGCACAGGGTTCAGGAGCATCACTCAAGAAGTAGCATAACATATTGGTTAGTAGCCCTGAGACAGACTACATTGATTTGAATCCTGACTCTTTTAATTTACTAGGTACATGACACTGGATAGGTTTCTTAAACTGCCTGACTCAGTTTTTTCATCTGTGAAATGGATATAATGATAGTACCTGCTCATGAAGGTCAATGCATGAATATATCTGATGTGCTTAGAAAAGAGCCTAGCTTATAGTAAGTGCTCTGTGTGTAGTGTGTTATTATCTTTATTGTTAAATTCAATTCTTGAGGCGCTTTCTCTGAGATTTCTAAATAGGACAAGACTTTGCTTTATAATATGTAATAGACCACTTATCACAGTGATGATAATGAGTACCACTTAGTAGGTTTACTTATTTGATTATTGGATTAATGACACTTTCTGCATAAGTGAAAATAAGAATCATATTTGTTTTTGCTCACATTGTTCATTAAGCCTGTTAAGTGTTTAAAAATTACTTATTGAATGAATAAGTATTTTTACAATTATAAAATAACTCAGCAATAAGATGCTGTTTCACCTCTAAAATTAGCAAAGATGAAAATACTATCATACCTAGGCAGAGAGGTAAGGAATAGACATTGTCATGTACTGCAGTTGGGAGCAGTCTGTGGTAGACCTAGAAGGCAATTTGACCAAAAGAATTAAAGTCTTCACTTTTGATTCTATGTCTAGGCATTTATCAAAATGATATAGAGGTAAATTAAAAGGTTAATATAAAAAGATGTTCGTTGTAGCACTTACATTAGTGAATAATTAGAATCAGACTAAGCAAAATGTTTAAAAATAAACATTAATTATAGTATATCTGTAGTTAAAAATCATATAGAACCGTAGTTCTCAAAAGAAGATTTTTATATTGATCACAAGACAGTCACCAAACATTAGATAAAAACAGATTCCCAAACTCAGTCTCTTGGGAAAATGAATCAGCATCTCTGGCATCAGAATCTCTATAGTTGAGCTAAGAAACAGATCTTACTTTCTAACAAGAACCCTAGGTGAATTCAGTGCACAGTCTGATTTGGGAACCTGTTGCAGTGGCTCTCCTGTATGCATCTACTCTCAGTCAGCTGAGCAAAGGTTCTACTCAGCTCTTAAAGCCAGCTGAAATGCCAACTATATTAAAATCTATAGGAACCCTGGAAAACAAGGAAAGAGGACTTCAAAAGGGACCCCTCACTTCAAAAAAAAAAAAAAAGTCAGGAAGAGGATGATCAGACTATCCAGAAAAGCTAATCAATGCTGAGTACCTATACAAGCTAAGGAAGAGTCTTCTCCCTCCAACCCTCATGGAAAAGTCAGTGAACAAATATCCCCCACAAGAACAAGAAGTTTCCTAAAGTTAGAGCAGCAAGGCTTGGTTTGGAGGTGTGGTTACCGGGACATAGAGCATCTTCCTCGGAGCTCACCTCCAGGCATTATTTTGAAGGAATATCTCATTAAGAGTGAGTGAATTCATTACAGTTTTAGTCACCATGGATGATCCTGAACTCCCATGAGCAGAGGCCAGGCAAGAGAGAGGTTAAGGAACAAACAAGACTGAGGTGTTGCACCACACAGAATGCAATATCTCTTACTCCCTTGAGGAATGTTATCAGTTTCTGCTCCTGTACGCCCATGGGAAGCCTTCAAAGCCACGTAGCTGCTGGCTGAGTTGCTTTGAGTAGAGCAGGGCACAGTTTTGAAAAGTTTACCTCCTAACATACACGTTTGCACATACTCCCATATTCTTACTTAATTCACAGGCTTATAGCTTTACTCTCTGGTTTTGTTGTAAAATGTATATTATACAGCCCTCTTCACTTAGACTTCCTGAGTGAGCTAGGCAAAAGATTGTGGCAGGCTTTCTGGGTCAATTTTTAGTACTGTATAATTGCGATTAAAGATGATTCATATTTTCTGAAGGATTTTTAGCCAGTGAATATTTTACTTGGATTGTTAACCCTTATCCTTTCTCTGAACTGCTGCTGTGCTTCATGTAATCCTGTATGTGAATGGGCAGGAGTGGCATCTGTTCTTTCAGGTGGGGCAGAGGAGATACAAGGTCAGGTGACAGGTGGACAGAACAGGAGGGTAGTTTATTTCAAATCAAAGAATTCATGATAACTCAATTGAGTTTTCTTACTTGACATGTAATTATTCGATATCTGTTCAGTATTTATCATTTGCCTTTTGTGTATCAGGCTTTGTTAGAAATACTGGAGACACAGTACTTGGGTAAGGTTCTACCCTTCCATGTTTTGCATTTAGTGCTTAGAGAAGGATTATCCAGCAAGAAGATGCTTTGTACACACCTGCCTAGCCCCTGAGCAGTATATTTTTGTGAAGATCTCCAAATCCTAAAAAAAAAAAAAAAAAAACATTTAGAAATCTAATTCTGGGATTTGGACTTCAGCAGTCGGGAAAATGGTAATGCCATTTACGGAGATGTCAATAAGGGAAGCATTAGGGAATATGTATAACAAGATTCACAGAGGTGGATGAAAGCATCATCTGGTAAGACAGTGCCATGAGAAGATTGCCAGGACGACTGACAAACTTAGTTTTAAAGGTGAAAACAAGCCCGTGACAGAAATTTGTAAGTGGCAGTAGGAGTGCAAAGTGGGTCAACACTGAGAAATCTGCAAATGTAACTTCCGACATGAAAAAGAAAAAAATCAAATTTATAGTTGACTAAATGTTTGATAAAATGCAATATTTTTTATTAGTAAGAAACAAAACATTTTAACATAGTTAAAAAAAACCTATTAGGAACAGATATTTAATATCATAATTAAACCTGAAGTTTTGCTGAAAAAGTTAAAAATTAGAAAACAATTTTGAAAAATAAGGGATAATGAGAGAGATTTACCTTCCTATATATGAAACCATATTCATATATAGGAATTCATATATATTCAGCTATAGAAATTTTAAATGATTCAGTATTAATTGTAAAATAGGTAAATAGATCAGTGAATCAGAATATAAAAAATATATGGGAAAGCAGGGAAATTTTTATGCTTTTGCAAAAGGACCATATACTCAACCAAAACCGTGTCAGTTTTTTACTTCCTTTGCATTTCTTGGGTAAATGGTCTCTTTCTGTCTTTGAGTATTTTTTCTAAAATGAATGCTGTGTCCCCAGATTGGAGGATTTAGTCATATTACCAGTTTCCCTTCTCAGAATTTCTCAAATATTTTACTTCATGAGCAAAACTAGGTTACTCACATTCCCAACACCTGTCACAGACTCATCACATCTAGAACATTTATACCACTTTCACTGCTTACCACCCTCATTCCTAAAAGTTAGAGTCAGAATGAAAAGACTATTTATAGGGTATATACAGTGCTTCAGAATCTCATTCCCATGAGCAAATATTTCACCATAATAAGAAAGACTTTCCCTCCTTTCCTGAGACCCGGTAAGATGTAAGATTTAATACATGTATTATATAACTGCATCCATATCTATTACATAACTGTATCCATACTTATTACCACATTTAAAATAATTCTTTATCCACTCTGCATAAAGAAAATACACTCTGAATGTCTTATCCTTTTCTACAAACTTTGGAAGTATAGCATTAATATAAACCGGAAGCGTTGTAAAACCTAGTAATTTTTGGATACCAATGACCAGAGTTGAGTTTTTAGAATTGAACCAGCCCCACAGGTTTTTGTGCATAGAGATGTGAAGGACATACTGGAGTCGAAGGTGACTTGCAGGATTTGGGTTTCAGCAGCTGAAAAGATGGTAATGCATTTATCAAGATATTAATTTGGATATTAATTGTCAGGATATATTCCTGATAACCAGATCTGTACGGGTGGGTGAGAGCATCATCTGGTGAGACAGTAATATGAGAGCCGTGCCAGGACCACTGATATACTCTAGTTTTAAAGGTCAGAAAGAGGGTGATGAGTCTCAGCAAAGGAAACTGAGAAATAGCAAAGTGGCGGAGGGCAGTCTTGTGGAAGCCAAGGAAAGAGACGATTTCATGTAAGGCAGATAGCTCTTCAAGCTGCTGAGAAGCCAAATGAAGAGAACTGAGGAGTGTCAGTTGAAGTCCTTGACATGGAGATTATCGGTGACCTTGGCCAAAGCAGTTGCTGTGGAGAGTGTAGCAGTATGTGTATTTTCATATTATTCTCTGAAGTGTGGGGTCATCTTGCCTTTAATTCTCTTAATGAGTTGGGGCTGTATTTTCAGCATGTAGGGCAGATTCTTCATTATAAGACACTGCTACTTTCTTAAGTCTTGGAAAATTCCATCAGGAGAATGAGGCTATGTAAATTTAAAGATAGCTAAAAATGTTAACATCATTCACTTTGAGACAGAATTTTCAGTTTTTCTGTTTACTACACTTCTTTGAGTGGGCTGTAAAGCATGAATCATCATGTCAAATCATCCTCATTGATGGGAAAACCACTTTAAAATGTGATCAAATAATGTTGCTAGTAAACACATGGAACAGTTTGAATGAGGAATGCCATCGTAATTTTAATTCTTTCTGAGAGTATATAGTAAAAACCTATATATACTTAGTGTAAACTGTAGAAATTAAAAATGTGAATAATTGGGAGTTAAGAATTTTGAGGTATTCATGGGTATTTTAGATGCATTAATATTTTTGAAAGTATTTTGAATATAGTATCAGTATCAAATTATTGACTACGGTGTTTATTTTCTATGACAGTAGAAATTCAATTTAAAATTATTTTTTAATTTGTTTTCTTGGCAAAGGCATAACTAGCTTGCATGACAAATGTATATTTCACGTTGGGACTTAAATTGGATCAGTCTCTCGAAGAGATGGTGAGCAGCATCTGTTAGGAGGGAGCAGGTGAGCTGTGGTAGAAAGGGTCGGGGAAAAAAAGTGCTTCGGATCACTGCATCTGTTATCCTGGCTCTCTGTGCTAGAATGTTGTGGGGTCATTGCCAAGGGTGGATATATAATGGGGGGAATTCCAGAACCTTTCTTAGGCTCTCTGCTTGCACTTATCTTATGCCTATAAGTCTGTTCTCTCCTACTGCTGCTTCCCTTTTCTTTTTCATATATGAATTTATACTAATCCTTCAGCTCTTAGCCTAAATATCACTCTCTCAGAGAAGCTTTCTGTGATCCCCCAGAATAGAACAAGTCTCTCTGGTTTTATGCTCTCTTAGCACTCAGTACATTGCTTTTGCAAAATTCTTATCAAAGTTGCAACAGAATACTTATTGTATGAGTAATTGTCCCCTCTCACCCTGTCACGAGTGAATTCCATGTAGGCACAGTCATGAGTGTCTCGTACATGACAGTTTTCCTAGCGCCTAGTGACCCAGTGTCATTGTAGGGATGCCACTGAAAAGCCCATAGGATTTCTTGTAAAAGAAGCTCCGGGGCTGAAGTTTTAACATGGCTGCAGAATAGATCATATAACTTTGGTGTAGGGGCCTATTTGCATGACTCCCAGGGATATCTGGGTTACTGAGCCTTGTCCTGTAATACTGCTTTGAATTTAGGGGTGTGCTTTGATATATCTGTTTCAGAGGAGGCTGAGAAATTTAAATGAGGACCTCATTATTGACTCAGTGTCCCATACTGTATTGTATGTTCTCTGGGCCTCATTTATCCATGAGTGTACTGTATTGTATTGTATGTCCTCTGTAGTTTTATTGTAGACCACCAAAATGGGGGAAAATCCCCTTATTCAGTGAACAATTATATAGTGATGATTCTAGGCATCTTACTATATGAATTTGGTATTCAGAATAACACTATGATGTCAATATTATTCTTATCATTTTACAAATAAGGAAACTAGAGGTAAAGTCACTTGCTCAGGGTCACATAGCTAGCAAATGGGAGAGCTGGGATTTAAACCAGACTGTCTTGACAGTGGAGTTCATGCTTTTAACTTCTCTATTGTCCCATCCCACATTAAGTGGTCCCTTATACACATCCAGAATAGTCTGAGTGAAGAACTTCTTTAGTTATATATATATAAGATTGGCCTTGAAGGCGGGCAGTTGAGCTTTTAGAAAGTTTTATCCGACCCTCACCTAATCAGACTTACCCACAACTTCCACTGTTGAGGCCCTTTTGGGAGACTCAGAAGATTTTATCTATACCAGTCAGTGGAAAATGTCACTGAGTCTCTGCTTTGTACCTGAGGACCTGACTTCCTTCTATATCCATCCTCCCATAAACCTTGTTTTGATTTACTGGGTCTCATCTCTCAGATAATCTGAACATTGACATTTGTCAAAATGGTGTCAGTGTAATCATGGGTTAAGCTCATACATTTAATTCCCTTTCTTCTTAAATTCCAATCTGAATGGTCAAATAGAAACAGGGGGAAATCATCACTGCTGAGATATAGGAAAGTTAGCCATCAAGTTGTCAAGGTAACATTCCCCCTTCTGCTGCTCCCAGCAGTCCCCAACCAGATTTAGATAAATCCCTAAATGAACTCAAACTCTTTGAGGTCAGAGTTCACAGGACTATTGTCAGTGCCGTTTTTGTATATCCAGTTTATATAATCTATAATTTTGTAAAAATGTTCATAGATGTTTTGTATTTATAGTGCATTTTTTATTAGTCTCTTTATACTGATCTGTATATTGTCTATTTGGTATCTCTCCTTTTGTCTGTCTTAAAGGCACTGCAAAGTACCACAGCATAAGTCAAACCCTTTTTAGTATCCATGTCAAATCTATATTCTTCTTTCCTCCACTTATCACATCTCATCTTTCATCTTCTACCTCTTAAATTGGTTTTTGAATTTCTCCTTTTCTTTTCATCCCTCCTGCCACTATCCAAGGCAGGTTACTATTACATCGTACCTGAATTACTGTAGTATCTCTAACTGGATTTCTTCCAGTTATGATCAGAATGATGATTTTAAAGTCATTTTCTTGTTTACAGCCATATAACACTTTCTTGTTATCTCTTTACTAAAGTCCAAAGTCTTGCATGATCTACAAGACCTTTGCAGTCTGGCCCTTGCTTACTTTTTCAGACACAGCTTGTTTCATCTTCATCCCTTATGGTCCCCTCCTTATGTTTTTCTACTCAGCCATACAGAACCACTTTAATTTTTCCTCAGACATAGCTGTTCTCTATATCTTCTGGGTCTTCACGCAGGACCGCTTTTCCTGTCTCTTGCCTAACTAACTTCCCTGTACCCTTTGATTCTCAACTTGCATATGATTAGGGTATGTAGGTAACTTTCCCTGATCCATCCTGGTCTGGGTTAGATGTCCCTGCCTCCTGCTTCTGTAATACCTTGTTCTAACTCTGTTGTAGCACTTACTATGCTTCATTGAAATTATTTTTTTTGTTTCTCTCCTCCTTAGGCTATAGACTCTGTGCTGATACAGTCTGTCTTTGTCACTCTATTTCCAGGGTTTAGGCCATGGTTTTACAATGCTTAAATATACATTTGTTGAAAGAATGGATCAAGAAACATTTTACATTTGACTCAAGGAAGTAAGTTAAGTGAACCAGTGAATCTCTCTAAAGGCACATATTTCTTGCTCTCACCCAGGAAACTTGACTAAAATGATTTTGAAAGTCAACCGAAATGGTTTTTCCTTTTAAGATGATCTTCGCTCATTCTCCAGAGTCAAGCAGGGCATACTTTTCATAGGAAGGTATGTTTGTTGACAGGTTGGGAGATTTCATGTGTAAGTTATGTAGACAGCAGCGGTCCCCCCTTATCCGCAGGTTCACTTTCCACAGTTCCAGTTACCCCCAGTCAGCCGCGGCCCAGAAATAGTGAATGGAAAATCCAAGCAATATACAATCGTAAGTTTTAAACTGCATGCCGTTCTGAGTTGCATGATGAAATCTCCTGTTGTCCTGCTTCATACCCCCGGGATGTGAATGATCCCTTTGGCCAGCATGTCCATGCTGTATACACGACCCATCTGAGAGTTGTTTAGAAGCCATCTGGGTGTTCAGGTCAACTGTCACGGTATCCCAGTGCTTGCATTCAAGTAACCGTTATTTTATTTAATAATGCCTCAAACCTCAAGAGTGTGCCGAAGAGAAACTGTAAGGTGTTGCCTTTAAGTGAAATGGTGAGAGTTCTTGACTTAATAATAGAAACCACATTCACATAACTTTTATTACAGTGTATTGTTATAATTATTCTATTTTATTATGTTATTGTTAATCTCTTACTGTGTCTAATTTATGTATTAAACTTTATTATTGATATGTATATATAGGAAAAAAGAGTGATATAGCTGTAGATTTCTCATAGATACCCTATTATTGGTTTGTTGAGTTTTTATCATAAATGGATATTGAGTTTTGTCAGATGCTTTGTTTTTTGTTGTTTTGTTTTTTATTTAAGAAGGCAACCCTTGGTTGACCTCACATTTGCAAGGACCTTGTCAGTTTACAATCCCTTATTTTTTTTATTTTTTTTGGTTTTTACGCTTATAGCACTTGGTCTTCCTAGGTGGTCTCCCATCCAAGTACTAACAGGCCCGACCCTGCTTAGCTTCCAAGATCAGACAGGGTCGGGTTTGTTCAGACAGATGCTTTGTCGCTATTGCAATGATAGTGTGCTTTTTCTTTTGAGGACTGTTGTTGAATTATATTGATTGATTGATTTATGTAGGTTCACCAAATTTGCATTCCTGGGATAAGTTTTACTTGGTGATATTTCATCTGTCTATTGTTGGGTTCAGTTTGCTAATGTTTCATAAAGGATTTTTGCATCCAGTGAGGAATACTGAGCTATGATTTTCTTTAATAGTTTTGTCAGGTTTTGGTATCAGGGTTATGCTGGCCTTCTCAAACAAGTTAGGTAATGCTCTCTCCTCTTCCTGTTTTTGGAAAATATTTGCATAATTTTGGTATTTTTTTTCCTGAATGTGTGGTAGAATTTTCCAATGAACTCTTTTTTTTTGGAAAATATATATTTTTTAATTATAAAATTTTTTTAGATATTTGACTACTCAGATTTTCTGTTTCTTAGGTCAGTTTTGTCAGCCATCAGCAGTTGAGATTTAGTGATATTAAAACAACAGCAACAACAAATCCCTTGAAAGGTTCAGAACCTTTTAAAGAGGCTACAAGGACTAGGGGGCGGATTGTTATAACTGAAGTCAGAAGAAAGCCACTTAGACATTCACTCGTATTTGGCTGGTAACTCTATCAGGTTTTGGAAAAGTTACATAATCTTTTCATACTTTTTTTTTCTGTAAAGACATTTTTCTTAAACTATTGAAAGAAAAACATTTTCATGGACCTTTTTCATGCCAAATGCTGGCTTAAGTCATTTTTATCATAATGTTATTTAAATTTAATGTATTAACAGCATGTATGCTTATAGTTCCGATGAAGCTGTAAAGCAAAACAGACATACAGATGCAATTTAAGTAAAAATAGAAAATCGACACAATTCAAATTAATAACGTTAATGTGATAGGGAACCAGACTTGCGTCAATACCTTTTTACTATTATAATGCAGAAGGCAGTGTGTATGGTAATTAGGAGAGATCATGGCCTCTGGAGTGAGAGCAAAGTTCAGGTTTTTGCTCCACCATTTACCCTGTTCATGTGACTTAGTTTACTTATTTATAGAATGAGGATAATTCACCTAACTTACTAGAATTATGATATAATTAGGATTATTGGTTTGTCACGTCCTAGAACGGTGCTTGGCAAACACTAATTGTTTAATAAATGTTAGCTGTTAGTAATAATCAGTTTTATATTATTGTTTTAGTGAAATCTAATGATCAGTGTTGGGTTTAATGGTAGAAAGTCTGATTCTAGATTTAGCATTTCCAATTTGATTTTAATAATGTAAATACTGATGCATAGAATGTTTGCCCAACTTAATGTACACCATAGTGATAACTTGATAGCTTTGTTTGCAAATTTAGCACAGTCAGATCTCATACTTAACCTAAATTGTGCTAGGCAGGAGTCCTTGAGTTTCCATTTTTAATGGAGCGTCAGTTGATAACTCTAAAACTGAATGGATAAATCTAATCATTGTTTATATCAGATATGTGAAAATACTATCCGAAGCTATTTTTAGTTCTTGAAAATGTATAGAAAACATTATTTTTTGACATGGAGCTTATCAGACTGCTGAAGGGAATGAATAGATTCATTCTAGAGACTACTTATTTTCAGCATTTTGAAAACCCTTCATTGTCTTATTGATTCTGTTATGTATTAAATTTATACTGTAGTGCATTGATAGCTATTTCTTGTCATCTGGGCCTCAATCCATTTAATTACCCTATCAGCTAATTATGCTCTCATAACTACCAGTTAACATCAGTTATCTGGTTGAAATATATTAATCGTAATACTGGAAAAATATTTTAATTTATGGTACTCAAGAAAAGTTTAAGAGCCTCTTCATGAGATTGCTAGGGATTTTCAGAGTGTAATAAAAAACTTATGATTACTACCTGTTGATCTTAAAGGTAGATAGTTAATTATAGAATTAAGTGGATAAGCCTGTAACAAAATTTTAAATTTTATCTATTTTGTATAATTTTATGTATATATATATTTGCTTTGGGGCCTTCAGCAATAGTACTTTTTACTAACTGTATAGTAGCTTTTATCTGGACAATACTTTTGAGTTCTACATGCTTATACAATTTTATTTTTTGATTCTGCCACATTTTTACATATTTGAACTGTTACATCTTCATGTGAATATTGTGCCTTAATGTACATGTTTTTTTCCTATAAATATATCATTTATTTCAACTCTTTTTTATTTTCTCATTAGCCTGTGACACTTAGAGATATATTGCTCCACCATCACTTATGCTATTTTCATGATGTCAAATCATAATGCCTTTTATTTGAAAATTATTAAGGCAAAAGAGAAGTTTTATATTGATATCTGCTCAAAAGAATACGGCACGAACAGATTTCCCAATAAATTAGAAGTTGAGTAATATTACTTTAGGTTATTATGGACACTAACGTGAGTATAGGTACAAAGGCAGAGGGGTGCTGAAATTACACAGCAATGCTTGGATAGAAAGTGATTATTTAGACGATTTATGATATGCTTATATTAGCCCGTTTTTTTCTTACACTCAAAGATAGTTAAAACATTTGACATAGAATTACAGACCTCCCAAGAATTTATTTGTGGAGTCTACTCTGAGAAATATTGTACTGGGATATGGTACAGAGAAAATGAAGGATTCTGTTCTAAGAGTTCAAAAACCAGAGATGTCTATATTATTTTTGGGGTATCATTAGTAATTGAATTCAGCTGTATGTAATAAAATACTCAACAGCAGTGGCTTAAGCAAGGGGGGGTGGGGGTCATCCTTCCCTATGTCACAAGGGATCCTAGGCAGTTCAGAGCTGATGCGTGGCTTCAGGATGTTACCAGGGACCCACGCTCCATCTGGTCTCTCCCATCTTTCAGTTCCTAGTTTATGCTCCCAAGTGGACCGTCATGTTCTTGTTCCAGGCAGGAAGAACGAGAACAGAGGGCAAAAAGGCAAAAACCAGACAATGTGTGTCACAGGGCTTTCCCAGTGACTTCCATTTACACACCACTGGTCAGAACTGTGTCATATGGCCACCCCTATTTCAAGGGAAGCTGGGAAGTATGTTTTCTGTGGAAATACTGCTGCCTCCCAAATTGGACTCTTTGTAAGGAATAAGAGAGAATAAACATTGGGTAGGCAAATAAGCAGTCTTTGCCATACCAATTAAATAGGTATGTTAAGAAAGCTCAAAAAATGGACAAAATCAGTCTTTCTCTTTTATCTGTATTTCTACTTTAACCAAAGTTATATGAAAGGAATTTAAATGAAATAAGTCCAGAAATTGCTGGAGTCTGAAGAAAATAAAGATCATATAGTCCTGTCATTTTTAGGCTTAGAGATAATTAGTGACTTGTCTGAGGCCACAGATGTAAGTTCCAGGACAGGAGTTTGAAGTTCCTGAATTCCAAAGCATCACTGTTCTTTCCATTTACTGTGATGCTTCGTAACATCTGGTTGCTCATGTGTTACTCTCTCCTGCATAGACGAGACCATTGTGTTTTGGTTACACCATTAGGGAAAAAAATCTTCTAGTCCCTTGAATGGTTGCAATAAAAGTGATTAGAGGAAATTTCATGTTTCTTATTTGAGGATCTTATATGTTCAACTTGCTATAGTTGATGGTGCTACCTATATTTATGTGTTCATTCATTCTTCATTCATGTATTCAGCACCAGCAATATAAGATTTCAGGAGCAGGACCATGTCTTATTAATTTCTGTATCCACAAGTAGGTCCTCATGGATGAAAAATTATTATAGTTTCTGTCCTGAGAGAATCCTCAGTCAAGTCTGGGAGATAGACAAGAATGTCAGTGATAACAGTATAGCAAAGGCAAAGTTCCTCAAGATGACGGTTGCACAGATAAGAGAATGAGGCTGAAAGGGGATCTGCAAAGGGGATCTGAGAGATGGCCCCAGGTTCGACCTTGTAGGAGTTTTCAGGTGAAGAAAGAGGAGGCCTGCATATCAAACCAGAGAACATGTTTTTAGGGGCCCAGTGTGGGTGAGAAACTGTATTTGAAGACGAGAAAACCACAAGAAATGTGGGAAAAGGCTGTGATAGTAGGAGATGAGACTTGATAGTTGGGCTGTGGGCATAGGCACATCACAGAGGCCTCAAACCATGTTAGAGCAGGGGTCCCCAAACCCAGGGGTCCCCAAACCCCGGACCACGGCCGTGGCCTGTTAGGAACCAGGCCGCAAAGCAGGAGGTGAGCGGCGGGTGAGTGAAGTTTCGTCTGTATTGCAGCCACTTCTCAGCGCTAGCATCACCATCTCAGCTCTACCTCAGACCATTAGGCGTAATAACAGCAACCAGCAGGAGCCGGTTCTGAAAAGGTTGAGAACTGCTGTTAAAGGATATGAATTTACCTAACTCTGCTGGTGGAGGACCATGGAGGCTGGGTAGGGAATGGAGGCTCAGATCACATAGTTAGATCTGGACGTCTTAGTTCAGAGCCCACCTCCTTGCAAGTGCAAGGCACCTCTTGTTACCCACAGCTTCAGATGACCAGGGCAGACTGAACCATATTTCTCAGTTCTCCCTAGGGTCTTCCTTTGGGCAGAGCCTTTCTTGACCTTTCTACTCGTGTGCTGACTGCACATACCCCATTTTGCGTTTCCTGTCCATCCTGTTGTCCTCAACTCTTACCTAGTCAAGGACTCATAACAGCTGACTCTCTTTGACCTCTGCCCAATAAAGAAAGATATACTCCTCTTTGGTCATTGGTTATCATTGGGTGTATAGGAACCTCAGATGGTGGACTGCATCAGACACATCTTTTACCTCTAGTTGTGAGATGAAAGGCAGCATTTTAAGAATTTCAGACAGCGGGGAGGTGGGAATCCTGCTCTTAAGATCTGGTTAGAGGGCTGGCACCTGGCCCACCTGTCCTCCCTTCTGGTCTGTAGCCCGCCTGTGCCCCTGACCCCTGCAGGGAGCCTCTAGTGGTTCTCCTTCCAGTCTGTTCTCTCTTCTCTGCGAAAGGCTTTTCTTCCCCATTTTTCAAATTTAGCCCCTCATTTTCTCCTTGGACTCCCCGTCACATCATCTGTTGCCTGGTGCCCAGCATAGGGCTGGCCTCCTCGTCTGACATCCATCCTAGAATGGGTCTAAGCCTTGTTGGCTCTGCCTCTAGTAATGAAGTTTCTGATGACAGAGGGTGAAGTTGTAAGTGCAGCCTCTTGGTTAACACAAATAAAACACATTTTATCATTAAGGGGCTGACTGAATGTTTCCCTTTGTGACTTTAGACTGAAAATTTACCATGAAAAAAGCTCAACTCTTTTTAATTGATTGTTTCTTATATTTCTTTCCCTTTTTTTCTTCTTACACAGGCATTGTTATAACCGTAAAGGAGACTAATAAAGTTTTCTCAAATTTCATAACCATAAGGCATCAATCACTTTTGCTTTTTGTTGTATTTTCTTCCAGTTCTGCTCATATACAGTAATATTAACTAGATACAGTTTTGAAGTGCATTTTTTTTTTCTATGCTATGTGATGCTCATAGTTCAAGGAAATTGAAGTAATGGAGATATGGGAATATCTTGGGTAATAATGGCTTCTTATTTTGATTATTTCCCTGTAGGAAAGACACTGCTGATCCTGTGCCATGGAGGATTGCCTTCATACCTCATCTGAGAATCTGTCCAAATTGGTCAGCTGGGCCCACAGCCATGGGACGATTTGCAGCCTCATTCCTAACCTGAAACACTTGCTTTCTGAAGGTTCCCATGGGAACCTGACGGCAATGTGGGGCTGTAGCGCTGGCCATGCTTATCATTGGCCACTGACAGCTACTTGCAGAGCTGGGTCCCAAGAAAGGGTCTGTTTCCAGGATAACAGAAGTTTTAACTCTGATAGTCCCAGTATAATCGGAGTGCCCTCTGAGACACAAACTAGCCCAGTTGAAAGGTATCCTGGGAGACCAGTGAAAGCAAAGCTAGACTGTAATCGGACCAGAGACTCTTGTGACTTCTCTTATTGCAGTGAGCCCTCGGAGCTGGACGAAGCTGTTGAAGAATATGAAGATGAAAACACCCTCTTTGACATGGTTTGTGAGTCTTCTGTTACAGATGAGGATAGTGACTTTGAACCCCAAACCCAAAGGCCTCAAAGCATCACTCGAAAAAGGCCTGGCATAGTTCCGTCTTCTCTCCATTCAGGCTCCCATGCTCAGATGATTGATGAATGCAGCAGTGATGTCATCATCAAGAAAATCAAACAAGAGATTCCAGAAGATTATTACATTGTGGCAAATGCAGAGCTGACTGGAGGAATAGATGGACCAGCCCTTTCCTTGACTCAGATGGCAAAACCCAAGCCTCAGACTCATGCTGGTCCCTCCTGTGTAGGGTCTGCTAAGCTAATTCCCCATGTAACATCTGCCATCAGCACAGAGCTAGACCCACATGGTGTGTCTGCATCCCCCTCTGTGATGTCCAGACCAGTTGTCCAGAAGACTGCCAGGGCATCTCTGGCCTCACCAAACAGAGGACCCCCGGTGCCCATGGCACCAACCAGCAGGTGGCCATGCAGATGCCCGTGAGCACATCCCATCCTAACAAACAGATCAGCATCCCTTTGTCTGCCCTGCAGCTGCCTGGACAGGATGAGCAAGTTGCTTCTGAAGAGTTCCTGCCCCACCTGCCCAGCCAGGTCTCCTCCTGTGAGGTAGCCCTTTCTCCCTCAGTTAACACAGAGCCAGAAGTGAGCTCCAGTCAGCAGCAGCCCCCAGTTGCTCCATCCATAACCACTGAGGCCATGGCACAGTGCATACCAGGTATGGCATGTGAGGTGACAGTGAGTCCCTCATTCACATACACGAGAGAATTCTGCGCCGTCAACACTTCTAAAACCATTAGCTCAGTTTGCTATAATTCAGGCCTTTATTATTCTCAGAAAGATAGAAATAGTGAAATGTGTTACATTCAGGAGATCCTATAAAGGAAATTCTGAATTAAGGCCATCCATCCAGTTAATGTACCTTAGGGCTGAGAGGATAGCTGTAGGATTGTGCTGTTGATATTGCACTGCTAGATTTAAGGTTTAAGCTGAATTTTCATATAGTTATTTTTGAAAAAAATTTTATGCTGCCCTATAAGCATCAAGGTGTTTGGTTGCTGCATGAAGCCAAAATGATGTTGGGTTAGGCATATAATGACAATAGACCTAATGGTTTTCCATTATTATTTGTCTGGACCAGCTAGGTATTTCTATTTATTCATACTTGACGGTGACATAACAAGTTTTGTAAAAACAACAAGCCTTGTCTAAAAGAAGTTTTGATCTCTTCTTCAAAATTTAAAAGATTCAGCTTACATTTTTGGAATACATGAGTCTAACTGGAATGGATTGAGAGGAAAGGGAAATAATTATGTGAGACCCATATCTGTAATTCTAACATTCTAATGTTCTGTAATTTTAACATTCAATGCTTATTTAATCTGGGTCATTATTATATAAAGGGGGTTTCGATGTCATGCTTTTATTTTAGGTTCATGATTCAAGTCTAATAGGCCAGAACTTAGAAACATAGAAAAGGATGAATAGACATGCAGAGAAACAGTAAACAGAAGTTCGTGGCATATTTTGGTTTCATTTTAGTTGCTCTCAAGAAAGTCATGTATTTGGGGAAAAGCTTCCCCGAAGTCTGAGGTACCTGTGCCTTTAGCCGGTAACTTCCTGGAATTAAGTTGCTTAACAAATATGCTTCCCTGATGTCATTGTCAACTTTAAGATCGCTAAAGGAAATCTTTGATTTATGATCTTCCTAAAATAGTCATGGTATTAATAATCAAAGATACAATTGCAGATATTCACATCTTGATTCAAAATTATGCTTTTCAGTTTATTCATTTTATTTCACTTTAAAATAATAGTTTTCTTGAGATGTAATTCATATACCATAAAAATCACTCTTTAAAAAAGTGTATGATTCAGTGGTTTGTGGTATATCCAGACTTGTGCAGCCATCACCACTTATCTAATTTCAAAACATTTTCATCACCCCAGAAAGAAACCCCATGCCCATTAGCAGTTATTCTTCCCCTCCTTCCAGCCTCTATCAACCAACAATCTACTTTCTGTATCTGTGAATTTGCCTATTCTGCACATTTCATGTAAATGGCGTCAATTATGTAGGCTTTTGTGACAACCTTCTTGCGCTTAGCATAATTTTTTTAGGGTTAAGCTATGTTGTAGCATATATCAGCCTTTCTTTCCTTTTTATTACCAAATAATACTTCATTGTCTGGGTAATACCATATTTTTTTTCATCAGTTGATGGACATTTAGGTTGTTTCCTTTTGGGGGCTATTATGAGTAATGCTGTTAATAACATTTGCGAAAAAGTTTTTGTGTGGATGTATGTTTTCATTTCACTTGGGCAGTTATCTAGACGTGGAATTGCTGGGTCGTATGGTTACTCTCTGTTTAACTTTGAGGAGCTGCGGAACTATTTTCCAAAGCAGCAACACCATTTTACAGCCTACCCAGCAATGTTCAAAGGTTCCTATTTCTCCACATGTTCAACAGTACTTGTTTATTTGCTATTTAAAAAGCTATCGCTTTCCTATTGGCTGTGCAAAAGTAGTATCTCATTGTGGTTTTGATTTACATTAGCCTAATAACTAATGATGTTGAAATTTTTTTTCGTGTGCTTATTGGCCATTTGTATTATCTTTTCAGAAATTCAAATTCTTTGACCATTTTCTAATTAGGTTATCTTTTTTTCTTGGTGAGTTATAAGAGCTCTTAATACATTCTGATCATAAGTCCCTTATTAGATATGTGATTTATAAATATTTTTTTCCATTCCATGGTTGTTCCTTCCTCCCTCCCTTTTTTCCCCCCTCCTCAAGGTTTACTTCAATTATTTAATAACAACATGATCTTTGGCTTATTAGACACAGTGTTATCTTTATTAGGCTGGCAAAAATCTTTGTACTAGGAAATCTGATTCTTGCCACATATAGGATGTAAGTAGTACCTTTTCACTTAAATAATTGTGAATCTGATTTGTCTCTCCCTTACTTTTTTTTTTTTTTTGTAAAATAAGAGACTTAGCCTTACAGTTTTCTATATTCTCACTTAATTGATACTTGAGGGTAGAATTTAGAAATGTATTTTGCAAAGTGGGTCAGTGTACTAAAACAGCTTAGTAAGACTGTCATTCGTGTTGCACACCCTTCCATTACTTTATCCCATGCAAAGCAAGACTTCCTTGCATCTGCCTAGTGGATAGTAAATGAGACATTTAGGACTTTTAATAAATCAGACATGAGCTATGCAATTATTTTGGAGAATAAATTCAGCCTATTGGAAAAAATATTTTAATCTATTTATTGTTGTATAGCTTACTGATTTTTAGGGTTTTTTTTCCTTTCTCTCAATGAAAATATACTTTTTATGATAGCCATAAAAAGCAGGCATGGCTAAGGATAGCACATAACATATACAGCCATAAATTATGATTTGGCTTTACTCTCACAGGGAGGATTGGTTTAGCTTGGAATCGAACCTTCAAGAAGAAAAATATTGAAGAACTGGTGATGGGAGTTTACTAAGGAGTGATCCTGATATTTTGATTCCTTGTTCTGTGGAAGACTATCATATCGCTAAGATATTATTAGCTTTAGAGAAACATTATTTGGATTAGAAACATCAATGGTACAAATAAAAATCTGATTGACATTATTCTGTTGGGAGAGATATATAAAGTTAACAGAGTCCAAACTATGCTTTGTGCTATAAAAGTTTTATTTATTTGTATTTGCATATTTATTTGCAATTGTACTTAAATGATTATACTTTAAGTTTTATTTGCTTTGTATGTTTATAATAAATAGTCTTTATTCTAAACGTAGATATATGAAAAATGAACAATTCAGCACACCTAAATATATATGAATAAATATGTGCAGATGGACCTTACATAGTTAATACGTATAGCATATTTGGGACTAGGCAAAGAAAAGAGGTTCTGAAAGAAATAACTGAAAGAATCAGGTACATTTAAAACAGATGCTGTATAAGCTTGAGTCTGTATCAAATCATTGTAGAAATAGTACATATCTTTGAATAATATTTTTTAAATAAATAATTTGACAAATGGCTATTGAGTAAGCCAGAAACAAAGAGAAATTGTTCCATTTTGTTTAGTTTTACTGATGCCATTTAAATTTTATCCCCCTCAGTGGAAAATCATCCTTATTTCTGTTCACAACTAAACTCATAAGTTATAAAATATTAATCAAGGTGGATAACATTAATTTTCATGTCAATTTTGTCATATTGTTCAACCCAGATCTTGGCAAATAGTAACAAGAGAACATACGTTATTAGAAGAATTATCAACTATCTCCTAGTAGTTTGGATTCCATTAATTATTTGAAGTTTTTAATTTGGACATTTGTCATAATTTTAGATCTCTATTACATCATAAGTCTTTATGTGTATATTTCTCACATAACACACGTACACACCACTTATTATGATACATAATTAGTGCAAGATCCCTTTTATTAATCAACTCTTATATCAGAAGTTTTATGTTAGCAAGCAATCAACTTTTGCTGATCAGATTTGTAATGTTTTTTCTTTTGAAAATATACATCATTTTCTATAGATCATTTTGTTCTTTATGTATTAGAAATATTAACTCATAGTCTACCATGTATATTGGAAATACATATAATGTATGTTGGAAATATGTTTAATTAACCTTTAATTTTGTCGATGGTATTTTTTTTTCTTTAGAGCATTTTTAATATCCAAAATTTTAAAAATTCAATTTTTTTAAAGAAAAACAAAAACAATTCACCCATTTCTCCCAACCTTCACCCCACTACCTCTGGCAACCACCATTCTATTCTCTGCATGTGAGCTTTTTAAAAATATAATATATTTTAGATTCCACAAACGAGAGAGATCATTTGCTATTTGTCTTTCTCTATCTGACTTATTTTCTTAGCATAATGTCCTTGAGGTCCATTCATGTTATCACAAATAGCAAGATTTCATTTCTTTTTTATGGCTGAATAATGTTTTATTGCACACGCACTCACCCACCCACCCACCCCCAAACACCACATCTTTATCCATTCATGTATCAGTAGACACTTAGATTGTTTCCATACCTTGGCTATTGAAAATAACGTTATAATGAACATAGGGGTGCGTTTATCTTTTTGAATGAGTGTTTTCATTTTCTTCAGATACATACCCAGAAGTGGAGTTGCTGCGTCATATCATAGTTCTGCTTTTAATTTTTTCAGGGACCTCTCTGCTGTTTTCCATAGGAGCTGCACCAGTTTACATGCCCACCAGGAGTGCACGAGGGTTTCCTGTTCTCCACATCCTCACCAACACTCGTTATTTCTACTCTTTTTGATAACAGCCATTCTGTTAAGTGTGAGGTGATACCGCACTGTGGTTTTGATTTGCATTTCCCTGCTTAGTGATGTAGAGCATCTTTTCATGGACCAGTCGGTCATATCTATGTCATCTTTGGGAAAACATCTATTTAAATCACCTATCCATTTTTAAATCAGATTATTTAGGGGCTTTTTGCTATTGAGTTGTATTTTTTGATGTATGAGTTTTCCTAATTGCTTGAAAGCTATTCTTTCTACCTCTATCTGTCTAGCTTACTGTCATCTTTTCTGCCTTTGGTATTTTGCTTAGGAAACTATTTCCCTTCCTCGAATGAGAAAAATATTTACCTATATTTTCCTCTGGTTCTTTTCTAGTTTTCTTTTTTTCTTCTCCCATTTTGTCTCCTTTATTTTTTCACATTTAACTCTACAATTAGAATATATTTGGGGGTGCAACCTCACTTCAATATTCTTACAGGTAGTCAAATGTTCCACCATCATTTATTAACTAATTCTCAATCTCCAGTGAGTTGATATGGATACCATATTTTGTTTATAAGTGGGTCTATGTCTAGATTTTCAATTCTGTTTTTATCGATTATCTTTTTTCTTCTGATTTTTACTATTTGACTATATTTTATACAAAACAAAATGCAATCAGAGAAAAAGAGCGGTGTATTTTGAGGACCAAATATAGGTAAAGCACTAAAGAATGTACCTGACTTATGATAAACATTTATTTAATGAATAATAGTTTCCACCATTTTTATTTTCATTATCACCGTTATTGTTGTCATTATGAGATTGCGCTCAATACTCTTAAACTGTGAAGTAGATTTCAGTTTAATGCAGTTATACTCATTCAGCTACTACAATATAGTATCATCTGAGAGCTTATTAGAAATGCAGAATTTCAGCTGTACCCCAGACCTACAGAATCAGAATTCGTATTTTAATAAGATCTCCAGGTAATTTGTATGCACACTGAAGTGTAAGAAGCAGTAATCTGGGGATGCAGAATCCACATTCTAAGGCACGTTGTTTCTTCATCGGGCCACCCAGTACTTTGAACACTTGCTGTGTGGGAGAATTTCATTCTTTGTGCATTGTACTTTCCCACTAGGTTCAGAGGTTATATCCCTCCAAATTCTTTGTTCAAAACAGTGAAAGCCCAGTCTAGCTACTTTAGGCAGAAAAAATTTTTAATAAAGGAACACCAGTAAACTTGCTTTCCAAGCTTATATTTCAGTGAGGGCAGTCTTGTGACCTTAGTCTTTGCCAGTGGAATGCACTCACACCAGATTCTAATCAGAAGTACCTGGACGAATGTTTTGCAAAATAGCAGTCAGTTTCTAGATGCAGCAGGAACAGCATTCCAACAGTAGTTCCAGAGTTAGAGGCCCAAGCTAGAGGTTTGGTAGCTGGGTTGTTACTCTACCAGATCGAATCTGGTGTGGTTGGGGCATTATTTGTAGACACCTTCAGGCCTGGTTTACTGGTGTTCCAGGAAATTCTGTGGCCTTTATTAGGTTCTTTTTTGGTCTAAACTAGCTAGAGTGGGCTTCATTGTTTTACACAAAGAATCTGGAGGAATATAACCTCTTCTAGGTGTTGCATGAAAAAGAAAATAATTTTCTTCTTGCCACTAGGTTCATACTTTCAGCTAAATAATTGACATCCCTTTGGTGAGTAAGAACTGGTACCGTGATGCCCCGTATTGTGTGTTCTCTTGCTGTACAAATTATACAAGCCACCCATAGGATGGTGGGGGTAAGATAACTTCTCACACTAAACCTTTCCTACCTTCCCAGGGGGAGTTTTTGCTGGTCTGTGTCCATTGTAGGGAGTGGTTGGCCCTCTAGGTGACAGACTTCCTGAACCTAGAATGGGAGACGGAGGTACTTACGTCTTTGTTTTCCACCCAGGGCTTTAAGGGCAGTTCTGGGGAATAAGAGTTGTTCCCATTGGAACTTCTTACCGCAACATTGAATATTTATTAAAACATTAATTTTGAATGATTAGTTTCCCCGTAGGTGTCTGTTTTTCCAAGTCAATTCACATGATACTATTTCCTGAAGCAATCTGTTTTTACTTCTTTACCATTTCTAAATTTGATCTCGTGTGACAGAGGGATTGAACAGCAAAAGCACCAGGAAGTAGCCCAAATGAGGATGTTAGGAATCTGGACACTGACATTTTGTATTGCCTAATATGTTTCATTTCTTTTCTTCCTTCTTCCATTTCTTTTTGTCCTTGCATGATTTCACCCTTGAGTTGCCATTGGTAGTGGTGACAATGTGGATAGTTTGGTAAGATCTGGTGAAAGGAAGCATGCTTTATTTTATTAAGCCTCTTAAAAGAAAGTTAATAGACTAGATGCTTTTACCTAATTTATTCTTGTTCCCCTTCTCTGATAATTCTGAGAGAGACTTTAATGGAACTTTACAGGACCCTTCTCTTCAATCCCAGTGCCTTGCATGTAGTACACAGATGGCCATCATGTTGATGATAATTAACTACAAGAACATATCTTAGGGAAAAATTATGTACCTGGTTCCAGGAGTTCCCAAACTTACTGCTTGATGTTAACAACATCATCTGAAACGATAATCTTGTTTCATTCCTTCATTCACCTAATTGGGCAGTGAAGAAATCAGTCCTCCTCCATTATGATAAGGGACTGCATGTTCATAGGAAGAGAGAACAAGTCAAAACCTTGATGAAATTATAGATCCCTCAAGTGTAACAACACCATGAGCCTTTTCAGATCTGACCTGTCATCACCCTACCCATAGCCTTTTGGGGGCTACCTGCCATCCTTCTGCTGAGTATCACAGGTCTCATTATTTCTCTACTTGAAGATCACCAGCTCTTGACTCTCCTACGTGAGTGTCATAGGATCTTCTCTCCCGTAAGTGTTGCAAAACCCTTTCCCCTGGTCGATCAAAGGGCAGAGTGGTGGTTGGTGTTATCTTAGGTTTTATCATGTACAGTAGAAAGCCTGTAATCATGATGCACTTAAAGAGCTGGAGATGGTGGTCTTTAGCCCTTGGCTGATCAACACTTTTCTCCTTCCTTCCTGCAATGCAGTTCTTAGGAAAGAGAAAGCCTTGGTTTTAAAATAGTGACTTTTAGCTTTGTTTTTGACACTGGTGGAGAGGTATGGGGAGGGGATATGTGATTAAGTACAGTCATTCTTTTAAAAAAGATAAAGAATCAACTGTATTATTATGTCTTTTCAAAGTATTTAGGTTTTTACAAAGACAGTTTTACCAAGGCAATAATAAAAACCCATTATAACATATATACCTTATTATTATAAATCTGTAGGAATTAAAATGGAATGGTCTGACACAAAGACAAATAGAGCAATGGAACAGGATAGAGAACTCAAACACGGCTATACACACGTTTGGGAACTGAATGTGAAAGATGTCATCACAAATCAGTAGGAGGATGGCCTGGTCTATGAGTGATATGGGATAATTGGTCACCCATGTGGAACAAAATAAAATTAGATCTTCACCTCACATCAGACATGAAAATAAATCTCATTGAAAGATATAAATATGGAAATATAAAACTTAAAACTGATGGAAATATTGTAGAATGGCTTTGGTGTCAGGACGAGTTTTTTTAAACATGAGACAAAAAGCACAAACCATAAAGGAAAAAATTGAAAATGCTCAGAGCCTTAAAATAAAAAATCTTTTCCAGGACAGGGGATATCATAAACAAAGTTAAAAGATAAGCACAATCTGTGAAATGATTTCAGTGTGCATAACCAGAAATACGCATAAGCGGAATATATAAAGATTTGCACAAATCAGCAGGAAAAAGGTCAAATAATCCAAAAGAGAAATGAGCAAAGGAAATGAAGAGGCATTTCTCATAAGAGGAATCCCATATAGTTCATAAACACATGAAAAAATGTTCAGCCTCACTGATAATCAGGGGAATGCAAATTAAAACAACAATAAAGTACCATCAGAAAGGCAAAAAGTTTTTTAACTATCCTTATTGAAAGTATGTGAAAATAGGAACATGTTGGTGGGAATATAAATTGGTACAACCACTTTGGAGAGCAATTTACAATATCTAAAAAAGTTAAATACGTAGATATTATATAACCTAGAATTTCAGTTTCTAGGCATCTGCCCTAGAGAAAATTCTCTCTATATATATACATACACACACACACACACACACACACACACACACACACACACTTTTGAGGAATATATATATATATTTTTTGAGGAATATATATATATATATATATATATATATATATATAGTAAAAATGTGCAAGGGTGTACATTGCAACTTTGTGGTAGCAAGGAAAAAAATCAGTTAACCTCAATGTTTGTCTGTAGAGAAATAGATAAATTGATGATATGTTTTTCAATGGAATATGTGTGTCAACCAGATCTGCATTTATTAATGTAAATAAATCTTGAAAACAAGTTGCAGAATAATAGAGTACTATACCTTCAGAAAATTACTACGTATTGTGTGTTACACACATACACACACAACACACACAATTATGAAACATGGACTGAGGAGTCACAACAGATACATGATAGTGGTTACCTTTGGGAGGAGGGGCCATGAGAATGGGTACACAGGAAACTTGAGATGTATCTGTAACATTTTCTTTTTAAAACATGTAAAAAATATGATAAAATTCAATTCGTTCAATCAAAATGACAGGAACATGGCAATTTTGTGTTTACAAGAGGTAATATATAGCTCAGTGCTTAATTATGGAAATCCAGACACAGTTACCAGGATTCACATCCCACCTCTGCCATTCATTTTCTGGGTGATGCTGGCAAGTTTCTTAACCTCTCCGTGGCTTAGCTTTCTCAGCTGTAAAATGAAAAAAAACATCTGTAAGGTTTTCATGTAAGAAATTAATACAAAATCCTCAGTCTCGTGGTAAGCATACTTTTAATATTCTGTATACTTTTCTGTATATTTTAATGTGATTACTTTTAAAATATAGACTGCAAAGCAAAATTGATGGTGGAATATTTATATCATGACTTCGTTATTTTTATTACTGAATATAGAGGAGGTTTTTTTTTGTAAGAAAGCAAAACTTTACAAACATTATCTTCCAGTGTTTGTGGACAAAGAATTTGAGAATTATTCTTAACAAATTTCACTACCGTGGCTTTCCTCCTATGATTATGATGGGATGCTGTCATGGGGAATTTCTTTTAAGATACGCTGGAATAAATTTAAAAACACAGAAACAAAATGCCATCTATTATCCATACAGCACTTTTATTTCCAGGATCAACACTGCATGAATTCCATGAAGAAAGAGATGGTTTCTTTTATTTTATTGTTGGAAAATACAGGGCGCGCGCGCACACACACACGAACCTAGATAATTTGCTTGGAGTTATAATAGGAAGAAACTTGGTTTCCTACTTATTAGCTAAGAGGGATAGAGTCTCTGCTCTGCACTGTAGTCTCTACCTCTGCCAATCCTGGTGTAGGAATAGCCCCTAAACCAGTGATTGCTTCCCCTTCTTTCATTTTCAGGTCAGACCTATCACTTAACCAGAGTTTAGGCTGCTAGAATATATCCTAAAGAGATCATCTATTTTTTTTTTTTTTCCGAGAAGCATTTTTTAAAGGACCCACAGTTTAATAGAAGGATTCATTGTGTCAGGTGCAGGGAGACATGTCTTAGGTTCTTTTTCTACTGAGCATCTGGACACATCACTTGCATTTCAATTTATCAGACGTTTTTTTCAGGGTCACCAGTATGGCAGGGCTGATGAAAATACAAAGATGAATGTCAAATTCCCTGCCATAGAATATCATTGTTTAGAGAAAGAGGCAGACAAAACAGCAACTCCAGCTCCAGGTGGGTACAGAGAGCTATATAAAGTGCAGTGGCACATAAGTGAGGAGCAGTCAACTCAGCCGGGACACAGGGAAGGGTATTTCAGATTGATGGAACAACACAAGCAAAGACATTTGAGCATAGACATATGCAGACTACTTAGGGAAGCAAGGAGTTGAGTGTGGCTTGCGAGTAGATTTCAAAGGGGTCAGATTTGCTGCTGGAAAGTTGGGCGAGAGCTGTCTGTGCATGTGTGTTATAATGTCACAAATGTCCTAGGGACACAGTTCATTATCTTAGAAGAACATACTGGTAGCAGTGAGAGAGTAGAGACTGGGACACAAGCTATTTTATAAGGTATTACAGTAATCCAGATGGGAAATGACAGTACTCATGTGGCAACAGTAAAGGCACTGGAGAGGAGACAGAGGTTGATGATTCAGAAGTTAGGAAGTACAGACCTTGATGACCTCTGAGTGGCCTCTTGGGATCTCTGTTGCCATCCTCGTATTCTCTCTCCAAAGGCACAACACTGTTTTAGGTAACACCAAAAGGTCTTCACAACATAAATATCTACAGTGAAGTCATAAATCTCTCTGTGTAAGATAAAGCAGTGGTAGGAATTTTGCAGCATGCCATAATCATACTGCTTACACTCTAATGGGAGAAAGAAGTCATAACACTTCCTCTCTCGAAACATCCCCAATTAAAAAAAAAAAAGAACCAAGATGCTGTCCAACTGTGGATGACTCTAAACTAAATTGATTGCCTTTAGATAATACATTTATTAAGGCTGTTCTAGGATGATATATGGCTAAAAGTGGTTAAATGAATAAATTAAGCCACAGTGATAAATGAAAAATGAGTCTTTCTTAGCTGGACATTAAATGTGCAAAGGCTACAGGCAACCCATTCCAAATCATAATTTATTTGAAATACTTTCTACTCAGCTAAAAATAACATGAGCCTATTTATATTAACATCGTAATCTTGCTTATTTTTGCAGACAACTAGTGACCTATCTTTTAATTCTAAAAGATAGTTTTCTGAAAGGCAAAAATAGAAAATTAAGCTAATTACTTTCTGTTGTACAAATATATAATTTTCTGAGAAATTATTAGTTTTAGCTTTTTCTTCAATGCTTGCATATCCTTATTATCACTTGTTTTAATATTTCACAAGAAAGTCTTCCCAGTTAACTATTTCTTTCAAATAAAAGCATTTTGCTGTTATACCAATGAAGTAAAAACTGTTACTTATATATATTTAGAAGGTCGCCTAAATAGACTTGAGACTTACAAATTAGCAATGTGTACCCAAATACAGCAGACTAACAAATAGCCATACACCTCAGGGTGTAATTTTCTTTCAATGAATTTGGATTTGACTAAGACTGCTAGGAAGCCAGGAAGCAGTTCAAAATAGAAGAGGCACTGACGTTGATTTGCTAGGTTTTGGTATTCTTTGTGGTATGAAAAGATGAAATAATGTACAAGCCAGAGCAGACAAATCGGTGTCAGAACACTGAAGTCTTAGCTTCGGTGTCCCATCATCCCTTTTTCTCTCCCTCAGAGAAGCAGCAGCCTCCCCCATCTCCTCCCTGAGTTTCATGACCATCTTGGGTCTCAGCAGGGATGGGCAGAGTGCAGGTGATCCACTATATTTTAGGCCCAGCAATAATTTTCAATCTAGATCTCATTTATGTAACTAATGACTTGTATTCCCAAGAGGGTATTGGACTCAGAAGTATTTATATAACATGGCAAAAATGATAAATTATGCCTCTATGACTATAAGATGATTTAAAGCTTTATTTTAGGTGAGAACAATGATCAGATTTGCAATCAAGTAAATCGGATTTAATGAGTGATACACCTTAGTTTATTGATACACATATCAGGCTTATTCTTCAATACTGCCTTAAAACTGCGGGATTGATTTCTTAGACAAAAACAGTATTTATTGCCTTTTTCAATTTTCTTTATTTTTATCAAGGTAATATGTGTATATGGCAATCAATAAAATAATATTGGTGAACAATATTATATACTTTTATTTAAACTTTTTCTTGATTTATCAATTTGAGAAATATCTACAGACTCCTTGTTATGAATGATTTAACTCTTTCATTACCTTTCTAATATTTGCTTATGTTATTAAACTACACAAGTACTCAATAGAAAAATTAAAAATAACGAAAGAGGAAATATGCTTTCTCAACCTGAGATAGTAGTGTCGCTATCTTTTCCTTCCACTGTTCTCGCCTCCCTTCTTCTTACATCGTCTTAACTTCACACGGTTGTCAGTATTTTCATTCTCTTTTGTGGCCATAACTCTTTTCTGCTTTATCCTTAGGTTGACTCTAAACATTCAAAACCAATTTATATTATTTTGACAGTGTAAGTATTGTTCATAGCTTTGAATATTCTAAAATTGAATTTCTTTCCATCCTGATAAATTTCATGATATCTTAGTCACCAAAAAAGAGAATGTTTCAAATAGTTGTGTGAATAAATGACTTAATCTATATAAAGAGCTTAGAGCAATTCCTGATACAGAGAGTAAGCCCTCAGTAAGTATGTCCCAGTATTACTATTATCACTGTATTCACTGCATCTGAAATGTCATTGATTGTTAATATGTACCATTCTTTTATGTTCCACACACAAAAAAAGCATGCTACCAATTAAACTATAATCCCCAGGAATTGTGAGACAAATTTCAGGGATGTTAATATGTGAAGTGCGTCATACAATCAATGAAACATGGTACTGTTCTAGTTTGGGGTGGGGCAGGGTGTGTGTGTGTGTTCCTAAAATTTTTAGTAGCACTTCTTAACAAAATAGCAGTGTGCCCTTATCATGTCTGTGTGGTCCTCTCAAGATTACCATGTTGGGTCTTCAGCCTTCCTACTGCAATTTGGACTAGTTGATTTAATGTGAGCCTGAGGTAACTCTCATACCCTGACGTTTCTCCTGGGTTGTATCCACTGTTCCCTAAATTTTGTTTCCCTCTATTTTTTCCTCATTTTGCTGGAGTCCGTCAAATGATTTCATAAGAATGGATAAGTGGAAAATAAACTTTGAGTCTTTAAATTGCTAAAAAGTTTCTTTAATACGATTTTTAAAGTTTTCCTTTAGCATTTGTTCCTTTTCTAAGGATTATACTTATGATAAACTCTCAAATCTCTGAGAATTTTAATTAGGAGGTGTTTAAAAAAAATTTTCTGTCCTTGAATCATCTTTCCCTTCAGTTTTCTTGTTCCTTTTTCTTTATCCTTCTTTTTAATGCTGCCAGTTTTCTCTTGATGCCTGGTCTAATTGTTCACATTTAAGAACACAGGACAGGAATCTGGTCTTGGTTTCTTCTGCACCTTTTACATTTATAATTACTGTGCTAAATTATTCTATGTAATAGTAATTGTTTTCCTAAAATTTTTTGTAGCATTTCTTACCAAAGTAAAAGTGTGCTGTTATTCTATGTAATAATAATTTAGCGGCATCTCATTGTTAAGAAAAAAGCTTTATTTTCCTGTTTTGCCTATACTTACAAATGAGTAATAGGAAGCTAACCAATATAGAAAAATGACTATTGTATAGTGAACGTTTCAAAAATATGTTTTGTTATTCACTGAAAATAACATCCTCCTATCCATTAGGTTATTACTTCCTGGATGAAATTTAATGAATATTAATAGCCTAACTCAGAAAAGGAGGAAATTTATTAGAGTTTTATGCATTTCCCTTTTTATGTTGTTTTCCTTTGCTTTATGTGCCATACATCTTTTGTTTCAAGTTGATTAATAATTCTTTTGTGTTTTTGAAAGTATTGTGCATTTCAGTAGAGATGCCTTCACATTTTGATCTTTACTCATTCAGATATGCAGTCCTGTAAATTGAATGCAAATTTAAAGGAAGAAATGGTTTCTAATCAAGTTTGTTATAACTGTTTCTACTGTGGTATAGCATTTCATCTCAAATCTATCAGATGCTACATCATATATTGTGCTTGAGCTCTCAGTCATTGAAGCTATGGAATTTTGGCAAACTTAGGAAAAGTGCTCCTTAAATACTCAGTTCTGAGTGACATGCTGATGAACCGTTAATAGATGTTGATTATTTTACTTCTAAACCCTTCAGTGGGCAGGGTCATATGCTGGATGCCAAATAGCAATAAAAAATAGTACTTATAGAGTGCTTATTATCTCACTAATTACTCATGGAACTCAGTTCTCACAACCCTCTGAAGTTAGGATTATAATTAACTCCATTTTACAGATGAAGAAACTAAGGCTCAAATGGTTGAACTTGCTGGAGGTAAAGCAGTAAGAGGGTGATTCTGAGCTGGACAGTCTGTCTCCCAAGTTTGTGCTCTTAACCACTGGGCTCACTTGTCATGGTGATGCTTCCTTTACACGTGTTAGCATCTTTCCTATTAGCACTTAAAGTCTTGTTTTAGGACCTGGTCCTCAGTTTTCTTAATTTCTTTAAAAACTTAGTTGCCAAAAAATCTGGTTTTTACTCTTTCTCTTCTAGTCCCAGTCTCCATCTGCTTTTATTTCTAATTGACCCAAAAAGAAGTGATGAAAGTGTTTAACAGTTAAGGAAACAAGCAGACATGCCTAAAACAATGCCTACCATGTGGTAGTGTAAATATATTTTTATTGAATGTTGAAGCAACTATGCAAATAAAATTTATAGAAAGAAAAAAGATAACTTTCATGTCCTCTGCTTTCTTTTGGGAAAATTCTCTCAGGCTGCTGTGTGGAGAACAGTTTGGGGATAAGACTGGACATAGGGAATTCTCAGTAGCTAAGAAAGGAATTTCTGTGTCACCAATAGATAATAAATCCAATGCCAAATTCTTATTCAAGCCTTAAAAGTCTGTAATTTCAGATGATCAAAAGAAATATGTCAGAAATAGTAACTTATTTAGGCATTACTGTGTTAACAGTAATTTTCTTCTTGAACATAAAACTTAAACAAAGCAAATTTCCAGAGGAAAATAAATCACAAAAGAAAACCAAGTGTATACTTAAGATGCAATGGACTAGACTCTTGGTGATTGTAGAATAATATTATAATTAAAATTTCAAATCAGGTATACACCAAAATTATCCAATGGCTATTTTTGGAGCATAAATTTCTAGGTAGCTTTGCTTCATTATCTGGGAAAAATTTTGTATTAAACACGTATTACTTTTATGGAAAATGAGAAATTTTATTAGGGGAAATATACATGAAATAATCTTTTCCTCTTGTGAATAGTCGCCCTTTCACTCTCTTTTTTATTTATTCAAGGCATATTTAAGAATGTGTAAACTCACTGAGGTGAAATGCAGTCATGGCTAAATTCCTGAACTGGTTAAGGATTAATTTTTACTCCTGAAAATGATTTAATATTCAGTAAAATTTTACTTCAGAGTCAGATGTTGAAAACAATGCAAGAACACATCTAGGTGATGAAATAATGCCCCTCTCATAGTATTCTGTGCTACATAGTAATGGAGTCATCAGAGGATAAACCAAAAAGGAGCGCCATGTGTGCAAAACCATCTTTATGACCGAAACTGGAATATGTAAATGTCACATCTGGAAAACCTAATGGCAGCAGCTCACTATGTATTTTATGTATTACACAAGCAGCAGATACTTCATATCGGAAGGTACTCTTGATTCAATATCTCTGGCAGAATAACAAAAAAGTGGGGGAGAAATCTCTACAGTCTCTAATAAGCCCTATATCAATGAGTACTGTCAGATTCTGTAGAAAATTCCACGGCATGATTTATTACATTAATTACAGTCATGTGGGTTTCATGCTGCTAAGCCTGAAAATGCAGCCACATCTAAAGTTGATTTAAAATATATTTTGGCCAAGATGAAAGTGCTGCTTATTGTGATTAATATAGTACAATATTTACTTTCTCGTTCTATTCTTTTGCCTTCTGAATGCTTAATTTCTTTTCTGTGACTTGAAATTAAGTTTAAAATTTGAGAAGCTTCATCTAGTTTTTATTCATTCCTGTCATCTGGTCTCATTTTTGCCTTTTTGTATCTTATATATGAGAAACATGTTTTAATTTGTTTTCCTTCTAAGCAAATGTGGCTAGCCTAGAGCTGTCCCTCGCTAGCAGAACTGACTGCAAGGCTTGTTAAATTACACCTGGTCTCTTTTTAAGTGGGGGAGCAATTGAGAAACCCTCAATTTCTTAATTGAATTTTAAAACAGTCTTAGAAGAATTCCATGATTATCCCCTCATTTAGCACTGTACTGAATTCATACAGTCACATAGTGTCTCTTCTTACAGTGACACAATGAGCTTGTCAAATCATAGGATTCTAGGTCATGTGAAATGGAAGGTCTCCTAAGAGCTGTTTTCGATGTAGATGTTAACTCCAGTTGTTTAGATATTTTTGCAACAGGAAATGTTCAGTTATGCACAAATGCCTCACAAACATTAGTAACTTTGTAGATCTGGCTTAGGAGAATTAGCAAGTATTCGCTACAAATTAAGGTATCCATAGAGGAGGAACTCAGGTGAAATAGACTGATTTCATTAGTGGGAACACATTTCTAAGCAGTGATGTGTTTAAAGAGTTGAACTGGATGATTTATGTGCCCAATACTGAGCTAAGTGGTTTGCTTTCCTATCGTAATCAGTACTCATCAACGCTTAAAAGATAGATAAAGTTATTATTTTGTATGCCCATTTTACAATTGAAGAAACTGAGGCCTAAGTTTAAAAAGCTCACATAGATTCACATAGCTGTGTCAAGCGGCAGAACTGGTATTTGGACTGCATTCCCACTGGCCAAGCTCAAGCCGTTAACCATTTGCTACACTACCTATGTCAAGTGCCCTAAAAGGGACCAAATGAAATTAGCTTTAAGAAATTATTTTTGGCAATTAGGAAAACAGTGTTGCACCTAATAATTTCAGAAAGGTTACAAAAGAAAAGGCGTGAACCCAGTAGGTTGCAGAGGGAAATAATAATTTAACTCATTAATTGTTCATTCTTTTGTCAAATAATAATACTGGTTAGTCTGGTATGATTTTCCTTTTTAATGTTTTATTTTTTCCTCCTCCCCCTCCCCTCTGATAACCACTAGTCCATTGTCCATGAGTATGATTTTGATAGTATCTTTCACTGAAGCAGAAAACATTTAAACATTTACTATTTATTTATTTATGGAGCAACTGTTCTGCCTGGGAAATAAAAATTTTCTCATCAGAAAATCCACTATTCCAGCAGGGCAGCCAGTACTGTAACTGAGGCTGGGCTCGAGTGGAGGCTTGTTTGAAAGAGTCATTTTCCAGGCGTTCTAGGGGAAGGGAGAGAGAAGGCACAGTTTCTCAATGCATGACCACACTTACATTAGAATTATCTGAGAACTTGTTAAAAATGCAGACTCTTGCACCGTGTTGGCCATAAATTCCTTGTTGTGAGGCTTTGCAAGGTCAGTGCCTCCTTTTCCTTACACCTGTATTATCTTACCCCATGATCCAACACACAGAGCTCCTTGGCCTGATTTAATTCACCTGTAGAGATAACAGTGCCTATGCATGGCAAAGAAGGTTTTTTGCCTGTACTTTATTTGTTTAAGAATGCTGGTATTTTTTGTGCTCCATTTATTTCTAAATTTTTATTAAGGAAAAAAATTTTCAGACACTCTAGAGTCACATAACATACAACCAGGAAAAATGAGCAGATGGCTAATGTTTATTTAACTGATTCCCACCTCAGTGAAAAATACTATGAAAAATCATACTGGACTAACTGGTACTACTCTAAATTTTCATGCTCCTGAATGTGTGTGTAAGAAATGTGTTTTACTCCCACTATTGGAAAAGATTAACTGAGCATAAAAATAATTTGCTGGTCAGGTAGCTATAATAGCATATAGGTCTGGTTTCAATTAGTGATGTTAACAATCCAAGAAAATAGCCTGCATTTTGAAGTTCTCAGAGAAAACATAAAAATGTGCAAAAAGTTCAGTGTTTAAAGGAGAGAGAAGACACTGACTGTTTAATACATTTTGTGGTGGTTATAAAGTTATCTCAATTTGTTTTCCACTTCTAAAGTAAATATAGCTCACTGTTTCTTCCCAATAAATAGCAGGGGTTAGGAACTATTACCATTTTCAAAAAATGAAACACGAATATTGGCAGATACGATTTTTGTAACCCATGACAAATAAAATTGAAGTTGGCCTATTTCCTAAGAGGACTAACCAGGGAAATATATATTTTTAAATACCAAGATTATTTTCCTTGAACATAGAGTCATAAGAAAAGTTCTTCGAAACAAATACATATATGGATGAAGGAAGTACGTAATGGGCAACACCATAATGACAGTATAATCTCTTTTTAAAGTGGAAGTCAGGATTAAGGGTGGGCAGAAGCTATCCTTGATTTTGTGGATATATCTATTATGAACTTTTGTTAAAGTATTATTCTTTTTCCTTATCCTAAGAGTAAGATAAAGATATTGTCTTGTAGCAATTTCTGTGATTGTTGATAGGTCCTTATTTCCTAAGGAATTAGCCCTGGGAAAAGCTTCCAGTGGCCTCATACATCAATTCATACCATTATTATAGATGTCCACATCCCTTGCTCTGACCACAACTGACACTCTGAAGAGCCTTAGCAAAGGATAAGTGTCTATGAGAGTCTGACTGTGAGTCCCCAAATTTAATTTTATGTCACTGCTTTGTAGTTCTTTCTAAATGCATTCAGTATGGTTGGTCTAAAATGGATTGTGTAATTACACAAAGTTATCTCAGTAACTCCTTTCAGCTTTTGTGTTAATTCAGTCAACAGATTTTTAATGACTGCTACATTCCAAGGGTCTTTTTTTAAATCCTGTGACTAAAGCAGTGACGTCCTGGCTCTTATGGAGCTCACAGCCCACCACGAAGAGACAGATGCTAAGCAGGTTATCAAGTAAATATGCAGTATGTCAGATGGTGATAGGTGTATGGAAAAATAGAACAACATAAGGAGAATAAATGTCAGAGGTGGAGAATTGGAGTGTTGAAAAAAAATTTTTTAAGCAGCTTCAAATGTTTGGCATTTAGAGGGTCTTTGCACTTACCATATTCAGTCTCCTCTCTTTGGTATATATATTTATAATTATCTACGACTCTCCGTGTGGTCATCCCGCCGGCCTAGCTTTATTCTCCACTCCAGCCCTCCGCAATCTCACACCAGGACCAGTATTTACAGTCCTCATGAGCACAAGCCAGGTTCCTTCCCATCTCTTTCCCTTTGTTCGTGCATTTTTTTTCTAGACTGTCCGACCCTCCTATTCTGATTAACCACATGGTAGCCATCCTTTAATACCTAACCGAAGTCCTTGTTCCCCCAAGGAATAAAGCTCCAACACAGCTCAAGCTCTATGTGACTTTTCTCTCTTTTGTTTTGGAATTCCTATAGGACCTACAGCCACAAACTCCATTTCTAATTACACAGCTGTGTATGGTCTTTTTAATTAGTTTTGTGTATAATAGTCATCTTTTCTAGTAATGATGGAATCTACATAACCATGAGGGGTTTACCTTTGACTATACCCTATAGGCCTTCTTGAAATGCTAGGGGGCATAGTGGATACTCACAAATGTGAATTAAATATTAATTCCAACTGCAGCCTCATAAATATAAATCTACTCACCAGATTTCTTTTTATTTTTTTTACTTTTCAAATTTAAAATACATTTCTATTTAATAAGCTCATGGATTTCTCATTTACTGATTTATAAAGAGACTTTGAACAACATTTATCAAGTGAAAAGACAAAATACTCTCCTCAGATGAAAATAATAAAGAAATTAAACATCAAGAAATGTTTCTTATTGCTTCCGATGTATTGCTTTAACAAAAACATAAAAGGGACATGATAGTTAAGTTTATTTTTTGTTAAATCGAGTGCTATAGCAATAGAAGTAAATGGGTCTTAATTTAAAACTAACATAAATCACGAATTAAGTGAGAACACAAGATTCTGCACTAATTATGTGTTTTTCCATGCCATCTCCTAACAAGGAGGGAAATAATTGGATTAATGGGCCATGAAGACTATGTAAATAAGTACAGAAAAGCTGTCTGTGTAAAAACTTTACTCCATCTCGTCTCGGGAAGAGGTTCTGAGCAGTGCCGAGGCTGCCTGGGGCTTCTCTTCAGGTCGCAGACCTCTTGGAAATCAATAACCTAAAACCTTTCTGTTTTTCGGGTTCCTTTATGGAAGGCCTATTTCACAGTGTACATTTCCCTCTGCTGTCAGAAAGTAGAGCATTCCTGTGAAACCTTTCATAAGACGAAATGGCGTAAAGTGAAGAAGCAGTTACCATTAACTTACACTTTATTTCGTTGACCGTGATTGAAACGCTTAATTATGTCCAGTTTTACGCTAATCATGACACCCTTATAACCTCTCTTATGAGTACACACCGTGCTAACGAATGCACGAAAAGAAATCGAGATAAAGCACAGGTATTCATAGACACAGTTCGAACCTGTGGCAGCTTGATGCCGAGATGCTATGCGGAGTGTGGTTCCTGGAGAAGGAGCTTGAGGGCCGCCCTAGTTGTTTGGGTTTTGTGCTGCTTCTGTAATGGCTCGCTGCAAAACAAACACTGAGTGCTCTCTTCATCTTTTTCTGTACAAGAATCTTCAGATTTCTTTCGGTTGGTGAAAACAGGCAGTACTAATATAGGTATTTTGTAAAAGCGGACTGGCGTACACTTTCGAAAAGGGTATCTGTACAGGTTTTATGGGATGGCTTCTCCTTTTGAGAAGCTTGGAGTAAGTTTAAGTAATGAATATTATGGCTCTTGTGGCTGGTACAGGCAAGAAATCAGTGATCATTCATTCAAAGAACCGAAGTCACTCATACCTTCTACTTACGGTATACTAACTAATGCTGCATAATTAAGTCCAACAGACTTCAACTCTTACACACCCCTTAAAAGAACTTCAAAAAATTGTATACCACTCACTCGTTTTTAAATTGGCACCCAAAGGTTTTTCAATGTAAGTTCCAATTTGTTTGTTTACGTAAAAAGGAAGTAGAAAATATTGAATATTATATAACATGAAGATGAGGACCGACTGCAACTAGAACCGGTATTTCGTACGATTTGATAGTAGTTGTTCAGCATCTTGTGAACCGAAAGCACACCGAATCTGAAAGACTTGAATGCAATTTTAGCATTTTGGCAGTCCTGCCGAATATTCCAGTTTCAGTTAAAAGACTCCACCTCACTAACCTATAACCCTTGCAGAAGTCCTGAAGTCAGCACACCCTAACTCAGGCCCACGCAACCTGTTTCTCATGGCATATTTAGTGTATATATGAGACCGAAGGACAAGGAGCATACGGATTTAATCACCGATATGTGAATTGTGCTTGGTTCCTTCGAAGGGTTTTACACCTCCAGAGGAAGTCTATTTGGAATGGCAACATGTGCAAACTCAGCCCTCACATCAGACAAATATGTTTTAGGAAAGATCCCATGAGAAAGTTAAGGAACTGGAAATTTTCCCCCTGAGGTTGTCTATGACTGTTTATTTCTTAGAAAGTCTTTGAAGCTTGAAGCCCGCTGTGATAGATAGTTGTACAAATAGCCAAAGTAAACGGACGTGCTGGCACCCTTAGCTTTCCATGAAAGCAGTCAAGGAAGCCGGCGTGGTACAGGTTACGTGTAACCTGTAGCTTCTTTCTGTCTTTTTGTTGTAAAGATACACATCTTTATTGTTGATATATAAGCATTTTGAACTGGAAGAAAATAGCATAACTGAAAGTTAAGTCTAATGAAGCATAAAATATATTTTATTTGAATTTTGGAAAGATCTCAAAAATGTGCCTGTAAAATATCTAATTTGCTAATTTCGTGAATTTTAGTTGATTTCATTTTATAAGGCTATGAGGATTTTGGCAATTATACCTTAGAACTGTCATTTTAAAATAACATGGTCATTCACAAATATGTACAGTAATTCAAAAAGTAGTGTGTTTTGTTAATAAAATTCCATTTATTAGAAATTTTACTTTTATTGTTGTATGTGGTTATTACAAAGGCTTACTTCCTCTGAGCAACCTTGCAAATTAAAGTTTTTTTAAGAGAGATCATCCAGATAAACAAAATATTTTACCTCATACTTCAGAATCAGAAATTACATTTTTATGTTGCTTTAAATTAGCATCAGTGTTTGCCTCTCAAAAATCAGTACGATAGCCTGGTTTTCTATTGTGTAATTTTATTTTTAGGATTTCTCTTTTGAATTTTTTCTAGACTATGTCTGACATAATAGTAGTGATTTTGACGAAATTTTAATGTTAAAATTCCAAATTTAAATTACATATTATTGAAAGGAAACTAAATGATTTAAATGATCATTGATTTTAATCATTGTAAAAAATTTTTGAGTTAGAGTTTTTTTCATAAGACTTAAACACTAGAACTTTATTTCTCAAAATGTGTGTTTTTCGAACCTTGTCCTGACCATGTAGATGCTAAGTAGTTAAGATACAGATTCCTCAACCTGCCACCTGGGAATCTGATTTTGTCGGGCATCCTGAGTGACACTGAGACACACTAAAGTGTGAGAACCCCTACTCCAGAATAACACTACGTAGTCATTAATGATTCGTAATGGAAAGAGTGGCAGAGTATAAATAATAAATTAATAAAATAATTTTTCCAGGAGACAGATGCCCCCCTTCCTTACATCTTGATTAAAATAGCCTAATTCAAATTCCAGTTTCTTGTCTTTATAGCTGTGAAGTTTTATCCTCATTTCTTTCCAAAATGCCACGTATTTTTATCACTCATTACAAACTACCCTCAGTTACATACAGAATATTTGTAAACTGTGTTTACCTGAATTGCTGTAGAATAAATATTGAATGAATTCCTGTAAATGACCTGCTTAGTCATTTTTAAATATAGACCTCTACTGATATGCTAAATAACAAATTCAGATATTTTAGTTCAATTGAATAAAATGGAACCAGTACAACCTCTGGTTTCACAAATGACGTGTCAGCTCTCATGGGCCCCTTGCACTCTGCAGTAGGATAAACAGCACATTTCTGTCTCACTTGTTTCCTAAAACTAAGGCTGCCTCTAATCTCGCTGTTTCCACAAACCTTCATGCACGACACTATGTGCCAGTGACTCCAGAAGCTCATTTTGATTGCAATGGGCCATGCTCTTGTCTAGTACATCATTTGTGAAACTGACGTTGGCTATTATAATGCAACAGGTATGTAAATAACGTTTATTAGTGATCTCTGTAAAATTGATTCCTCCTTTCCCTTTTCATTATAAAAGGAAACGTTATTTCAGAGTAGAAAGTGCATTGTCTGAACTCATCAACACCCTCTCTATCCCTCCCCTCCCCAATTTGTTGCAGACCAGGATGAAAGAGCAGCTGAGCTCAGCAGGGAGCAGAATGAGAAAACCATCCGGAGCACTCAGACTGCGCTCCGCAATTTCCGCGAGTTTCTTATCTCCAAGTACCCTTCTGAAACAAGAGAGATTTATGTCATCCCTTGTAAGGAGTTGGATGCCTACCTCGCCTCTTTCTTTGTGGATGCCAGGCAGAAGGATGGGTCCGAATATGAACCCAACAGCTTGGCCAATTACCAGTGTGGATTGGAACGGTACCTGAAAGAACACAGGTATGGCTACAGCATCACCAGAGATAAGGAATTCAAGCGTTCCCAAGAGGCCCTGAAGCAGAAGCAAATTGAACTCCGCTGCAAAGGAAAAGGAAATAAGCCACACAAGTCCATGAAGCTCACCTTCGCTGACGAGCTCATTCTGCGGAAGAGGGGTCTGCTCAGCCGATACAACCCTGAGGGTCTGCTCAACCTCGTCTGGCTCAACAACACAAAAGCTTTTGGGCACTGCACAGGCTTCCATGGATCTACCTTGAAGTGGGGCGACATCCGGCTCCGGGTAACAGAAACGGGGCTGGAGTACTTAGAATGGATGGGTCAAGACACGGGTGACCTAAATGCCAAAACCAAGAGAGGGGGACAGACTCCCGGGTGTATGCCACCCAGCACGCCCCGCAGACATGCCCCGTACAGGACTATAAGGAGTATGCCCAGCGGCGGCCTCCCGCCATGCGCTACGAAGATGCCCCTTTCTACTTGTCCATCAAACCAGTTGTGAACTTGGCAGCTCTGCATTGGTACAACTGCCAGGCCCTTGGCAAGAACAAGCTGGCCAAGATGGTAAAGACCATGTGTGAGAAGGGCAACATCCCTGGCAGGAAAACCAACTTCAGTGTGTATCAGAGCTGCAGCACCTTGTCGGAGGCCCAGAGCAACCAGCTGGTGCTTATCTGTAACAATCTGAGCCAGCAGGCGGCCCAGTCCGTGGCTGGGCACTCCAACAGTGGCAATTTTATCGTCTCCGCCTCCTATGACTCTTCCTCAGACACTGCGTGACCAGGTGGCTTGAACAAGACCCCAGTGCGGTTACTGTGTCCAGAGAAACTGTGATTATACCCTGCTTCTCGATCCCTTTCCTCTACCCTCAGTGTTAACTTTATAAAAACATATATAATATATTTTTCTTTTTACAAATAAGCCAATGGAGATAGTTTAGTATTACTAACATAGTATTTATAGGCTTGAAACAAATGTACTTGTGGATGATTAAATGTAATTACTGTTACAGACTTCACGAAACCATAGTGGTTCTCAGGCAACACCAAGTAGACGAGGAATTCCGTTTTTGTCAAAAACTCGAAAAGGAAACAGAGTCATCCTAGACACTTGTGTCCTCAACTCCTGCCGTTCCTTTCCACCTCGCTTCTCATTTTTAGTCTACTTAAATGGTTTTATTTTTTTAATTTTTAAAGTTCTCTACAAATCAGAAGATAACACTAACTTTACTGCTTATACAAAATCGTATTAAGTCAGATCCAGAATATGAAAGTTTGATATAAGCTTGACATCAAATTATTTATATACTCTTTTTTTCTTCTTAATATGAAAGCCTAGAGGTTTAGCTAACATTTTGTCTCCTGAGTGGAAAAGGGGTAGAAGGAGGGAAAAAAGGTGCCATTCTTTTTGGAACATATATAATTTTTTAAATAATATGCAAAGTCCAATATTCTGGCAAAAAAAAAAAAAAGACTGTTACATAGCTCATTTTTACTGTTGTGCTTGAACCTGGGTACAATCTTTTCTTCCTTAAAAAAATTAATGTAAGTGAAATTCGATTACCAGATTCATGAGAAATTTTAAATGACCAAAGATTTGAAAATGTCCCCAAGCATTAGATTGTATATCAAGCATAAAGAGAAGGCAGAGAATGGAAAAGTTCTTATTTAAAGATCTAGAAGCAGTAGTTAAGACAACAGCAACAAAAAAACTCATCTTCTTCAAAGCTCAAATCCCCCTTGAATTTTTTATTTATAAGCATTAAACTTCAGTATCTTTCCCCTAGGGGATTACTTGACTCTGTAGTTGAGATCAAAGGAATATGGACACTCATTTTAGGTAACATTTTGTTACCAGATTTAGCTGAATTCAAAGCATTCTTGAAAATGTGCAGAGTATCTTCTACAGTAAATATAAATATAAATTTTTCTGTAACATCTTGGAATTAGAACATTTTGGTTAAACAGCTCTTTACGGTGATTTTCCCAGGGTCTTTATTTTCAAGTCTTGAAGCCTGTGATGAATTATTAGTTAAGATACTTTAAAAATAAAATAAATTTAGACATTAGGACAACAGTGAAGCTGAGCTAGTTTCCTATCTTGTATAATCATTAATATAAAAAAATCCAGATCCTAATTGCTTTGTTGGGTCTGGGCATTCTGTCGGGAAGTATTTGTTCTTCAAGGCAACCTCGCAATTCCCATTAGCTAGGAAAATAGGTGGCGTTTTATGTATTAGTTTATTGTACGACCAGGATAAATTCCATTTTGATTTCCTTTGCTAAATCATCACATTAACTGAGCTTTCCCATGGCTGTGCAGCTCTTTGCAACACTGCCACAGCACATGAAGACCCATTCCTCTAAGCTGTGGCCTTTGGCTCAGGAGTAGGAAGTCTGTCGTGGACTTTGTGTGGTGGGAGCAACTTCATTTCATGACTTTTCCTGCATAGATCATCCAGAAACAAGAAGAAAGGACAGAAGATATCTTGCTTTGTTTTTTGTATTGTAATGATGATACGCACCATTTTTGAGCCAGTATGTGTGCCACCACTGTGCTAAGTGACTTACATGCATCACTTATATAAGAAATAGTTACTAATTGTATGAAAATTAGAAAATACAGATAAGTGTAAAGAAAACAAAATATATATTTGTAAATCTGCTAGCCAGAAATAACCACTGTTAACATTTTGGTAAATATGTCTTCAGACATTTGATAAATACATATTTATTTCTATATATACCTTTAATCCTTTCAACAACTTTGAAAGGAAGGTGCGTTATCTCCATTTTCTGTTGAGATCAAGACAAATCAGTTAGATTATAGCTGAGGAAATGGTACTGTCATCTGACTCCAGGGTTTTTTCTATTTACCTTTCTGAGTTCCAACTTATAATTAGTTTCCCGAGATTTGAGCCAGATATGGGGACACAGTGCCTTCCCATCTCTCTAGGCTGTCTGATTAAAAAGGAATGCTGAGTTAGCTTTCATGGGGGCATACTGTGACCTCCTGTTCATTTTGAACCACAGGGTCTCTTTCTCCCGATTCTCTTTATTCTGTTCTCGTTATTCTATACTGGTCTCTGAGTGCACAGGGCAGCCTACTGTCAAGTAACTTTAAACATAAGGCTATTTTTACAGAGGTTACCTTTCATGTTTTAAAAAAGGTTTCTGTAAAACACTTTAAAATGTTATTATGCATTTTATTTTCGCATTGACTTTTTTTTTTTTTTAATTCTTGGTATGTTTTTGCCAGGAAAGTAAGTTTGTCATAAGGACGAAGGACAGTCAGTATGCACTGAGAAAACAGAAGTAGGAAATTTCAAATTTCTATTTGTGTTTACCATTAAAATCTCTCTTCTGTTTAATTCTGTTGCCCTTTCATTTAGAAGAACGCAGATTGAGAATGCGGATTATTTATTTATTTATATTCTGCTTTGATAACTCAAACCAAATAGGAACATTGTGACAGATTTAGAAAACTATTTTCCCGAAGAAAGGCTTGGTAGAAGTATAGCCAAATTGTAGTATCAATTTGAGTTAATCAAGTTATGAAAAATCATCTCTAACTACCTCTGAATTTGATGTTTTTGTATCAACAATACTGAGGACATGCTGCTGCCAGATGCCACTTCTATTATGTTATCATAACTTGAATTACCTTCATACTGTGGCAGTGGCAAATGCCAGAATCATACGTGTGTTTTAGCCAAAAGTCAACAGGTATTCACTACAAGAGAATGTGCTGCCTTTCCAAGCAATTTCATGGTTCATCCAGAAACAAAACTTTATTTGCAATGTTTACAGTTTAAGGTCTGGGTAATGTCATGTAAGAAATTTCCCAGTGCCCCTCACATGACTCTGGAAATTTTGCGCTAACTATACCAAAAATGCCAGACCCGTCCATCGGTTTGGATGACAAAGCTATATAATTAGTCTTTTATATTCATGCAAGTAACTGGCTATTGAAAACCATAGATGTTTGAAAAGGTTAGCAATATTCAAGATGTTTATCCTTGAGAGTTTCTTTGTTATCTTGGTTAGTAGGGCTGGTCTGAATAGGATTCATTAGTATATATTTAAAATATTTGTTATTTTATAATTGCTTTTCCCAATATTAAATTTATCCTATTTCACATTCCCTATGTTAAATCACGTCCTCATCTACAAAAGAATAATCAGAAAATTTTCTAGTGTAAGTTGAGTCTCTTTGATTTTTTGATTAGATCATTGTTAGCTGAAATTTTCATCATATTAACCTGTCTATGTCCTGTGACTTAGCTTCCAGACACCATGAAATCAAATGACTTCACTGAGATGAAAATTAATAGTCATATAACAAGTAATTGAGCGCCTAGTGTACAAAGGGAGGGTACAAAGATGCGTAAATAGTCCCTGCTCTCAGAATTATAAAGGATACTCTAATAAGTTTTGTTTCATTTTTGAGAGCCCAGCAAAAAAACTATGCCACTACTATTTTTCATAGTTTCCCAAACTTTTCACTCATATAGCTATTGAATATGTTTATTTGCTATAGAATACATAATATTGGTTTGAGTATTTTGTGGAGAATCTTCCTTAGAGCCTGTTTGAAAATCAATACGGCAAAGCCATTTCTACATCAGCCATTTTCTTCACACAGGTGTACGCATGTATAGGAATCAATGACCATCAGTTGAATTCTTACCATATACCATAGTACTAAGTGTTTCTATAAGTTGTTTCACTTAGTTCTCACAATAGTCTTCTGAGGATGGGTGTCATTATTTCTCTTTTCTAAATGAGGGATCCAGAGACGTCAAATGGGTTGCCTATGTCACAATTGATACTTAAGAACATCAGGATCTGAAACTAGATCCAGACACCATTCATTAAGCACCATCTTTTTCTGCTGTAGCTGCTTGTTCACAGAGTGATTTGCTGTGCTTCCGTAGAGTCTGAAGTGACAAATTATAAATGAAATCCCTGGTGTGATAAAATCATCGATATTCTTTCAGCTCTGAGTTGATTGAGAGCAGTGCCATCACCTGGCATGTTTGTTAGCCCATCATTTAAGCCCCGTTACTGCAATTATTTTGAGATAGGACATTCAGCAGAGTTTGTTTCCCCCTGGCCATGAGAGCAAAAATTTGTGACATTCTTTAAAGAACACTTAACTTTGTTGTAGAGGTGGGTGTGTATGTGCACAAGGAATTATATATTTAAAAGGGATTGCCATTTGTTTTTACCCCAAAGAAACCAATTTCAAGTGAGTTCCTTTAATTCAGACAGGGAAGGGGGGAGGTTCTAGGCAGAAAGCACACCTCTCTTGAGCCCAAAAGTGATAACTGCCATCCACCAAATACTAGATACTGGTTGCCAGTCTGCCAGAGACTTTGGTCTTGCCTACGTATTTCGTGCCAGTAAATTAACAATATTTAATAAAGTATTTTATTATTTTTTAATTAATCATGATTGTTTATAACAGAGCTTTTGGGGAAAATACTGTCCTTATGATTCTCAGAATTAGATTGATTGTGAAACCATTCAGATTTTTTTCTAGTTTGACTGTCTCCACAGTTTAATATATGAGAATATGAGACAAACAGTCCTGATTTTAACCAGGCTTTTTCTGACTGGTTTTCTCTAGTTATAGGAAAGATGTATTTTGATCTTTATTTCTCTAGGCAAAATAAAGCTGTAGTTCTTAGCATCTATAAATAAAAACTCCCTACCATATAATGAAATAAATTTCTAAGCTTAGGGGGAAAATCGAGGAGAATATACAGTAATTTATTGCAGTAAGATATTTTTTTAAGTGTTTATTCATGAAAAAATAGTTATGAATACTAAAGAGTTAACAAGTTCTCAATCATTTTAATATATTTTTATTAAATATGCAAGATATATCTCTGCACCTCCAGCATATCATTTGGTGCAGATAGTTACTTATTAAGAAACACACCATAGCAAGGGCACCCTCAATCGTTTTTTGTTTTTTTCTTAATGTGTGGTAGTCAGACATTGCTTCTCTTCTCCACTTGGATCTAGCTGAGATGATAGGAATACATGGCTTTTTATATGGCCAAGTAATACAACTAGGATGATTTGAAGACCTCCTTGCCATAGAATATAACTGGGATAAAGAAATACACTGCATGTCATCCTTTTGGTGGGTGGCATATTTCCAATTATATAAAAACAGAAAAGGGGGGTTGATATTGGTAAACTGACAACAACTTTGATTTTACTTTTTTAAACAGAAAGATAAAGTTTCTTATTGACCAATTTATACATTTGGGCCTGCCAAAGCTGAGGGAAGGACTTGATGTGGTATTAAAGATTGCATTACTTTTAAACTGAGTTTTTATGTAAATCATGACCTAGTTCAATTAGAGTATTGATTAGGTTAGAATACTAATTTGGTTCAGAATATTAATTAACCCATCATCTTTATTGAATTATACTCATAGAGACTGGACCTGGAAAGGACCCAAGAGATCTAGCCCATTGATTTTCAGTACTACAAAGAGGGAGTCACCATTCTCTTGAGGGAAGGGGGCATGAGGTCAAGGAGATGGAAATTGCAAAGGGAATGAATGCATCATGAAACGTAGGTTTCCCAGGAATTCTCACCTTCACTATGCTCCTTACCTTCTTACTTGGAGACTCACTAGACCGAATGAGCTATTACGTCTTTTACACATCTTCAGGTATACTGGGCTAGGATATAGGATTGGAAACATCTAATCTAACCCACCCTCTTCTTTTACAGAAGAGGAAAACAGCCTCAGACAGATTAGATGAATGCCCAGGTGCATGCACCTTGTCAGAACCAAGACTAGAGCCCAGGCATCCTGACTTTCAGTCCATAAACAGAGTTTAGGGAGGAAAAACAACGCTATATTCCTCCTGAGTTAGAAAGGATATCCTTGTTTTCAAAATGGTAAAAATGTTAAACCCTCAATCAAGTTTCTATTAGGAGTACATTCAAGCTGCCAGTGTTCCAATAGGCTTTTTATTGAATGTGAATTTTCACTATTCATTGCATGTGAATTTTCACTTTTCATTGTGGTATGATATCTTGATCTTAACAACTTCTTTTGAAATTTGATGGGATAATCTCCAAATGTAATCTTACACCTTTTTATTTTAATGAACATCTCTTAGCCTACCCCATTTATATTTAGCTTTCATTTATGGAGAGGAAACGAACTATAGTTTTCAGATATAAGAATTCTAGTTACAGGTTATAAACTAAAAAGTAACTAAAAATTTGTCATATTCATTTGAATATCCAGCTACATAGCATCTATATTATTGGTTTTGAATGTAGTCTATCATATCCCTTTTTAGTCTATGGAGAGTTTAAAAAGTCATCTTGAAGGTTTGGGACATATCTTCAATCAAAATGATCAAATTTCTATCAACATAATTAGAATTTTTCTGATGTGAATTTATTTAGAGATAGGAAAGGAACAGAAAATGGAAACTATGAAAGTGACCTACAGCAGGAAGATGTAGAAACACAAAGTATTTGTAAATTCTCATATTACCTTGCTCGCTCTACTAAAAAGGATTCAAGCATAAAGATAAAAACATTTTACAAATTTTTAATTTACAGGTTATACTTACTGAATCATAGTTGAAGAAAAAGTGAAATTCTAGGATATTAAAAGGTACAATGAAATTTTGTCTTTTAAATGAAATGTTGAATTTTGCTAGGTTTCTAATGTGGTTTTCTTTTTTTTTGTATTACACTGGAATTAACATTTTCACCATTATACATTCATTTCAAAGAGCTTTGAAAATGGCTAATTTATTTATTTGTGGTAGGCAGAATTAGGAAGGCATCAGCAATATAGATTCCTAAAAGTAATTGTGCATACTGTATTTAAGTGATTTTTATGCCTGTTTACTTTCTGTAATTCTTACATTTTATAAATCAAATACCTTAGTATACTTCCACTAGAAAATAATTTATAATTGATTATTTGTACTGGATGAAGTAGCAGGTTCATTTTAGTATTAATCCACTCAGATTAACTTTATCTGACTGAACTTTTATATCTATAATCCATTATATAACAACTTTTTAAATAGCATTTATAACAAAGAACTTTTGTTTTATAAAGTATTTGTTACAAAAATAATCTTGCCAAAAACCATTACGATTTCTATGCATTGTGGAATATTCAGTGATGTCATTGTTGAAATTTTGCATGTTATTGTAGGGTGCTCTTTCATATGTGTGTTTGTGGTGTTTACGTGGAATTGTTAACCATTGCTGCTATCCATTATCGTAGTTGAACTGACAAACTGTGCTAAGAGGCTGTGCCAGTCAACATTTTATGTGTGATTTGTGGAATTATGTACTTAGTTGTTGAATATTTTGAGCCAGCACTTAGTGGCCTCTACAGGAGGGAATACTGTTTTTGTCAAGTAGTGCCAACTTCAAGATCTTGTTTCATAGATATGATTGCAGGTAGCTTTTCTCCTCACCGTCCCCGGCTCTTCGAAAGGGAAGCATTTGCAAAAAGAGAAAGCAAGAATTCTGAACTTTTCCTGTATACCTCCCCCACCTTAAATTTTTTTTTTCTAATAATTGAGCACCTTTCAGAGAAATCCAATAGAATAACAATGTAGCAGCATAATTTCCTTTGATCAGCGTATTTTTAGGTTGAACAATGTAATAACAGAGGACTAGGAGGTACATACATTATTTTTGTTGGTGATCATGGCTTATTTAAATTGTATTTAATAAGAATATTTAGTTTTTAAATTATACATATAAGGGACCATAGAAACCTCAGAGTTCCCAAATATTAATTTTACATTCAGCATTCTCATGAATTTAACATATTTGGTTGCCTTAGGACTGTCAGATTTTTTTCATGCCCATGTGTCTTTAGCTTGGTTTCTAGTATTTCCGTTTTGTCTCAGCAATTCCAAACTCTGCAAGGAAAGAGAAAATTATTTCAGCGAATTAATTCTACCATTCTACTTGTTAAAATTCAACATGAGAGAAAAATCAATATACATTTATACTCTTAAAATAGAAGAGTAACTGTCATAAATGTTAAAAAAGAGGGCTACTTCCTTAAGAGCCTTTTTACACCAACATGCCGAAGTTCCTCAGTGTAGGGTTTCATTCTGTCTGCTCAATGGGTTTATAATGATAAGATTCCTTTAATAAAGGGATAATCTCCTGAATTATACAGAGGCTTTTTGTGTGACTGTCAGATATACGGCAACAGCCAATGCTGTATTTGGAAACATTGCTGCTGAATGTGCTGATTTAATTCTAAGAATATTAAAACTAATTCATCAAGGCCCCTGCTACTTCTTTGCTTAAAGGAAAAGAAAGGCAGATCTTAACTGTGAGCCTTTCTCCAGAATACGTTTTAAACATTTGCCCTTCAAGGAAGGTAATAAAGCAATAAAAGGAAATTCAATTATGCATATCCTAAAGAAGTTCTGCCCTTGTCCAGTGGCCTCCACAGTAACACTGAAGTATTTCTTGATTCCTATGTTGGGAGTTTGCAGACAAGGTCTTTGTACTTAGAATTCCTTTTATATTTTGGACACCAAAGATGATGGCATGATATATCCTGACGCTTAATTAACAGTTTCTATTAGATAGCAGTGGGCACATTTATTTGAATTCTGCTCTTGGATTTATTTACCCCCTTGGGTCTTCTGTACATTTTGTATGTCTGTCCTGAGGCCTTTTTTTTGCCTAGGGCGACTTTTTAATCAAATAATACATATATATTTATTAGGTTTCTAAATTATAGAGTCTGTTTCCACCGTGACTTTAAACTTTTTTTCACTGCTAATGTTAGACATAGATTTTCCAGATTAGCCCCATGGTGAGCAATAATAGCTTGTACCTTTTTCGTTGTGATCTGAAAATGTCACTGTAACCCTGTAGGCTGAAACCTGGTGAGAGAATGACTGGAAGCGTTTTGGATTCAACGGAGTCACTGTATATGACCCATTCATCCGTTTAAATGAAGAGCTCTGGTGGTTTAGTAGAATGAATGCTGTGTCCAACTTAAGGTCTTCCATCTTTCTTACAGATGATGAGAATGATTGTAACGTTCCTTTTACTCTACCACTTGGAAGTTAATTGGGACTAAAAAGGTAGATTTATCAATTTAGTCAGTATCATTTAATACCAGGCATCTTTTTTTAGAAATATAACCACTAAAAATAATACTTAGAAAAATTTAATGAAAAGATAGAACTGTCCTTTAAAGATGCATTTACTTTCCCCACTACTTGATTATTTTGATACATTTTCTGGCCACTTGGCTTTTAACTAATTGACATGAACAAAGCACATGTGTGCTTGTTCACGCTAATCATATTTGAAAATTCTCAAGCTGCTACAGTTATAATTGGTGAAAGAGGAGAAAAGGGGAATTGAAATGGAGAGAACTTTCTGTTAAGATGTTAAAATATGTGATTGTGATACTCTTGGTTAATATTCTGCCAGGTGATTATTTGTAATATGGTAGAACTTTTTCGTTAATATTCTCTTGGTTTCATTTTTATTTTGCTGCTCACTGATCTTTGACGCTGAGATGTTTTCATCTTTATCAGCTCACTGTTTCTGCTTCATATTTGTCTATGTACTTGTGCTCTAAATAAAATACTAGTACTGTGTCCCAGTGTTCTATTCCATTGTGTGTATAATGTTTGCCTCTAATGTAAGTGTAATTTTCTCTTGTTTTCAATATTTGTTGGTACAGCCTAAACCTAATGGAAATAAGAAAAACAATCCAATAAAATCAGCTAATGAGTGTCAGTTATGTCTGTATAATGAGAGCATGTTTTAATCACAGTATTTTGTCTGGTATGGGGTATGAGCAGTTCTTCATTCATTTAATAAGTGGTTTTCTGCAAAGGTGGTTGATTTTTTTTTTGTAGCCACAACACACAGTTTAAAAACAAGTTAAACTGTATTATGGAAAACAGTATTGTCCCGCTCACTAAGCCTCGGCCCCTTATAGCCAATGCATATTGAGCAAAGCATTCCATGGCACATGTTTCTTGCCACTGAGGAGGGAGAAATTGTGGAAGGAGAAACATCTCTACCTGTAAGTGCTCAGAAGCAGCCCATGGGGTAGAGAAGGTGTGTCAAGAAGGCAACAACAGCTGAATTAATCATATGTTTCCTGGAGCCCCAGTCTCCAAAATCTTGTTAATGGAGCAGAAGGCTTCACTGCAAACTCACCATCTCTGTCTGTCTGTCTGTCTGTGGACCTATGTCAGACAACTGTGTTATACCAAGTTAAGTAGAGGTCACATTCTAGACCGCCTCTTTTAAGAAAATCTTTTTGGTCAGATACAGATCTCCATGTGCCATTCATTACCTTTAGTACATTTGATAGAAAGTCTCTTTTGAACAGGATAGGAGTGGTTGTTCAAAATGAATAAGTGTTAACTTCAGACATCTTCGTGTTGCTAAAATTATTGAATAAAGCATATTAAACCACCAGAAAATATAATGTTCTCTCTCACTGTTAATTATTTTAGAGAAATGCAAATGTAGTTCTTTCATATAGGTGAATAATCCACCGAAGTCTTTACTCATATAAAGCTGAATATTACAAATAGAAACAATGATTGTATTTTCATATGATGGTATTTTAAATATTAAAATTACTTTATAAGTAGTTGTAACAGTTTATGTTTTCCTAGTACTTTAAGAAACAAGTTATATATTTAAGACAAATTTTACTCACTGCTAGGGGAAGGATATTAGAATTCAGGTTGAGTAATATTTAGCCTACAAGTCAGAAAATGTTTTTTTTAAAGTTTATTTATTTATTCATAATCTTTCCCAAGATGATTTCAAGTGACTAAAGTGGCTAATGTGTATAACATACTTAATGTTGGTGATATGTCATCTGAAGAGAAAAGCAAACATTGAATTTGGCAGCAAATATTTTTAGACTGAACTATCATTTTTAAAAAACATTTTCTTTATTAAAATATGTACTGTTTTTTTTAAATGTTGAGGCAAACATTCATTGTGAATAATTTGGCAAAAACTAAGAAGTATAATAAAATAGGAAATAAAAATCACAGGAATCTTACCCATAACAACTTAGAACATTTTGGTGTTTTGGAATTTTTTAAGCATAAAGGTACACTTGACCCTTGAACAAGGTGGAGGGTTAGGTGCACTGATCCCATGCAGTCAGAAATCTGCATATAACTTTTAACTCCTAAAAAATTTACCAGTAGACTACCATTGACTAAAACCTTACATCAGTCAACACGTATTTTGTATGTTATATACTATATTCTTACAATAAAGAGAATCTGTTACTTAAAAAATCACGATGAAATATATTTATAGCATTCTACAGATTTATTGAGAGAAAATCCATGTATAAGTGGACCTTTGCAGTTCAAGCCCATGTTATTCAAGGGTCAAATGTACTTTCAAAAATTGTAGTCAAACTGTATTTACTGTTTTGTACATTTGTAAAAGATCTTTAGCCTTTGAAAGTGTGATTATTATTTAGCTACATAGTTTTTCGTGCACAGTAGTACCAAAGCTATTTTGTTGTACTATAATATTTTTGCCAGATTAGTTTATTTTCATTTTTTCACTTTTATAAAATATGCCTTAAAGAACACCTTTGAGCATACCTTTTATACATCTCTCTATACCCTTAGAATAAATTTCTAAAATAGGAATTCTTGGGTCAAATAAAAAGTACATTTTATTTATTTTTCCCGCTATGCATTTCCAAAGTCCTAGTGATTTTTGTAACTTGTGAAAATAATACATTCATATTGTAAAGTTTAGAAGTCCCACAGAGGTAATGACTAACCGATGTGATGTATCTCCTAAATTTTTTTCTGTACTAGTGCAAGTTCGTCTGCATCCTAACCAAGATTTAGAAATGGACCTTTTTGTACTTTTGCCAGTCTGATAAATGAAATACATCTTATTTTGATTATCATACTCAATTATTACTAATGTTTTTTGACATTCGTATTTCTTCTATGAATAGTTGCTTGTATATCTTGGGCCTATTTTCTTGAGTTATCTTTTTCCAGCTGATTCACAGTAGCTTTTCATATGTAGTTTGTCACCTTACAAGTATTTTGTCTAGATCTGTTTATTGTCTTTTAAGATATATCAAATGCAGAACTTTGAATTTTTTTTTTTTGTCATCTGAGTTGTTAATCTATTTTTTTTTTATACCTCTGGGTTGTGTCATACTGAGAAGGCTTTCCTTACTCCTGAAATCATGAAAATTGTCTTCTTTATGGAAACAGCTTTTTGAAATGATCCATTTGGAAATGCGTTACTTGTGTGTGGAATGAAATAGGAATCTAAATATGCTTTTGTTTTTGTTTTTCTAACTCAGTAGCTTGTTATCTCAAAGCATCTCTTGAAAAGTCCATCCTTTCCCCAGCAATTGGAGGAATTGGAGCCTTTATTATAGCCTCAATTTGCATATTTACACAGATCTTTTCTGCACTCGCTTCTGTAGTATTGATCTATTTGCCTATTTCTTTACAAGAACTTAAAATTTAAATTATTGCACTGTTATAGTACCTGTTTACATCTTTCAGGGCAAGGCCTCCCAATCATCATTTTCAAAACCGTTCCTTTTCTCATACATTTACTCTCCTAGGTAAACTTTAGAATACCAGTCAAGTAACAACAAACTGTGATTTTAATTAGAATTACATTGCATTAAAGATTACTTGAAGTAATTAAACATCTTTATAATATTGAGCATTACCATTTAGGTACAGTGTATTTTTTTTTTTTTTGGTGTAACTTCATTATTTTTGTATATACATTTTTAATTTTAAGGATTTTTGGAAAGTTTTTTACTGAATTATACAGACAGAAAAGTGCACAAATCATTAGTGTGCAGCTTGATTAATGTTTATGAAGCAAACGTATTGCTATAACCCGCACCTAGAGGCAACATAGAGCATTGCCTGAAGCCTAAAAGCTTCCCTCATGTGCCCTTTGATACCTCGCTGAGGTAACCATTATATTACTTTACCATAGAGTCATTTTATCTGTTTTTGAAGTATATAAATGGACCCTTTCAATATACTCTATTATGTCTGGCTTCTTTTGCTTAACATTGTGTTTTGGGATTCATCTGTTTTTGCTTATCGTTCATTACAGTAGTCCATTCCTTGTTATCGTATAATTATTGTTTAAATATTTTATAATTTCATATGCATTCTATTTATGGGCATGGGGTTGTCTCCAGTATTTATTATTAATTATGCTTTTATCAACACACACACATACCTTTTAATACACAAATACACATTTCTGTTGGGTGTATACTCAGATGTAGGGTTGCTGGGTCATAGAATACATGTATATTCAACTGTAGGAGATATTGCCAGCTAGTTTCCAAAGTGGTCATACACACTGACACTCTTACCAGCCCAGTAAGTTCCTGTTGTTTCACATCCTCATCAACACTTGATGTCTATAGATTAGTTCTTCGTTTTAGATATTTTGGTGAGTGCATTTTACTTTATATTTCCTGAAATAGTAATGATATTTCCTATTTTATGCAGAGCCCATTTGTGTTTGACCGTATTTAATTGGACCATGTGCCCTCGAACTGAGTTGTCAGATACATGCACTTCACATATCTTCTCCCGCTATGTCGCTTGCCTTTTCACTCTCAATGGTGCGTTTTGAGAAAAGTCTTTTTAATTTTAATGAAATGCAGTTTATCAACCTTTTACTTTTGGGGGTAGTGATATTGATGTCCTGTTGAAAAATATGTAGCTACCCCAAGGTCATAAAAATTGCCTCCTATGTTTTTGTCTAGAAACTTTTTCATTTTACTGTTCACATTGAGGGCATGGTACATTTGGAATTTTTTGTTGTTCGTGGTGTGAGGTAGTCATCCAGTTTGCTCCTAGTGTGTTAAGGATCTTTATATCTGTGTTTATAAGCTCTGTTGACTTGTAATTTTATTTTATTGTATTCTCATCGTATTTTTATAGAAAACTTAGGCTGTTCTAGAAAAGGCACCGGTTAGTGTTTCTTCTTTTTCTGTTTACTAGTAGAGTCTTTAGATCTGACAGTATATTAGTTCCTTAAATGTTAAAAGAATTTACTGCTGACATCCACCTGAACATGAATGGGGTTTTTTTTTTTGTATATTTTAAATTATAGATTCAATTTCTTTAGTGGGTATAGAACTCTAAGTTGTATCTTATTTAGTTTTGGTACGTTGTGGCTTATCTAGATATTTGTTCCACCTTGCAGTATGACTCTTCTATGCTTAACTGTAGTTAAGTGATGGGGACTGGGCTCTGGTACAAATAATCCTTTCGTTGTTTTTTAATGAAAACATAGGGAAATTATAGTAGTTGTTGAAATACATCAGATTTAGTTCTCCTCACAGAGTTAATCCGAATAAATTTGGGGGCCAGGATATACTTTTCGTAAGTGGCTAACATTTAATTGCATTCGTTACTGAGAACTTTATCCTTGTAGTACCAGATTCCTTTGTGTAGTAGCCAGACATAGAGTCAGTGGGACCCAGGTTCAGACCCTGGCTTGATCACTTGCTAACGCTAGGACATGGGACAGCACAGTGCCTGGCACTAAGTACATATTGGATGAGTGATGTTTGAAGTTATGAATGTATGAGGTTCTGTTTCCTTATTTGTGAAATAGTTACAGCAATAGGGTTGCTTGTAGCTTACAGATAATTTATATAACTCTCAGCATATAGTAAGCTTTCAGTTAGTGCTAGATGTAATAATACATTTTATATTAGAATCCTTTCCTTAATATCAAGCAAGTCCCCAAAATAACGTAAGTTATCTTGGTTTATGCGAGTGTTAAGAGAATATGCCTACATGACTAAGTTTCTTCCAATAGCATTTCTAGCATTAAAGCTGATTGTGTGTTCAACAGTTCAACAGAAGACTTAAAGGGTGAAGACAGAGTCTTAAGCAGCATACAGTCCAATCAAAGTGACATTCTGGATACAATTAGATCACAGTTCCATGAAATAATAAAGCAAACGTGAGACATAGTGAAGGAGAAAATGAGGGAGCCGGGTAGTATGGGGAAGGATTATGTAGAATGGGCTTGGAAATGGAATTGAAAAAAAAGACACTTTTGATGGGCACACAGACTATGGGGAGATTTCTCAGGCTAGGTGTGGGAAAGGTGTGGGGTGGGTGTCCTGGATGCCGGCAGACGCTGGGCACAACAGGAGGCTGGTGGTTCCTGAGTAGGAGCAGTGAAAGGTGAGGTGAGTTAGAGAACAGGAAGCCAATTTTCAGATCACCTTGGTATAATCGCCTTCACTTTCATTTTGCTATTTCTTAGCCCTTTGTTGTGTTGTTTGAAGACAGAAACATTCCGAAGAGAGTCAGAACCACTAAAGTACAGGTTGACATTGTTTTTACTTTGAGGTGGTCTACCTTGATTTTTTTTTTTTTTATCTGAACACCTCAATTTGAATAGTTCAATTCTGGTTTTAGTAGATCAGAACATGAAGAAGGGCCAGCTAAGGTTATGGATTTGATTATCTTTCTGGCAACCAACACTAAAAGTGGATGCATTGAGGAAAACCAGTTTTTATTTGAAGTAATTTGGCAGTTGCAATTCGAAATCTGTTTCCTCTCCTCTGAGACCATGTGCACCTCTCTGGAACATTCTCCCTCCTTTCCCTGGATATTTCTCCCCCTTGCCTTTCCATTCTTATTCTGAGCTAGCTAACGGGTTATGTGTCAGGGTTTAAATATCTTTCTCTTTATTTGTGAAAAGAATTAAAGAAATATGCTAACACCATTTAATACAAGGCTGTCCAGGATGGCACATAAGACATTTGAGACTGTGTATTGCAGAGAAATAGTAGCTCTTCATGTGCTGTGGGTAAAGAGAAAGGATGTGTTAACCTGTCTTCCTTTCTTTCATTTTGTTGTTGTCGTTAATAGAAATGCTATTTTTTCCAGTGAACATTTTAGATAGAACAGTCTTTGTTTTTCTACATTCATCCTCCCCACCCCCCTTTCTTTATTTGAATGCCTGCATTAGTGCATCAGTTAGTTTATATGGCAAAATTTGGGGGATTAAATGCAAGGTTACTGCATTGATTCGGAACTTATGCTAGAAATATTGTTCCCTACTTTATTTATTCTAATATATGTATACTTGATAGAAATTTCATTTTTTCAAAAGTGTTATCTCTGAGGAGTTTCCTGTGATTTAACATGATCCCAAGATGTAATTCTCTAAAGAAAGGAATGGCAAATTATTTTAATGCCTTTTATTTTTTCTGTTTCTAGCCTATTCTACTAAGCTCAACAAATTTCCTGTATTTAATATTAACGATGACTTGAATGATCTGTGTACCAGTGCAGTAAGCCCAAATACTACCAAAGCCACGCGCTATGCCCTGAATGTGTGGCGATATTGGTGTATGACCAACGGGCTCAAAGATCATACGGACATCACCAAGGTAAGAAACTCTTGAGTTTACTTCTTTCAGCCAACTTCACTGAGCTTCTCAGTGCCAGGCACTGTGCTGAGCATTGTGGGAAGCACAGAATAGCTGCTTTTGTGCCTGGAAAAACTTTGAAAGAACATTAAATAGAAATATATCCACAGTACAAAGTGGAATTTAATAAGTGTTCTATGAGTTTTCAGATCAGAAATGCAAAAAAAAAAAAATTCAGTTGGAGAAATTGATCTCAATTTGGTGCACTAGCAAAGGCATTGATATTTAAGCTGTGTTTTCAGAGAGAGACAGAATTTCAATAGAAGCAGATAGAGACAAGAGTCTTCGAGGCTGAGTGATGTGAGAAAGAGATTTGGAAGGATAGACTCACTTGCCTGTAGCAGGGGCTTCGTATGTGGGATTCATGGACATAAAACTCGACTGGATACCCGTTAAGTGCCTAGCTAAAATCTTGTGAATATTGGGAAACCACTGAAGTTTTTTGTTTTTGTTTTGTTTTTTTGTTTGTAAGGAGATTTTATTTGAAGGGTTATTCCCGGGGCAGTGGGGAAGAGACTGTTGCAATAGAGAGAAGGCTCTGACCATGAGATCTACAAGTGTTTTAGGCAAAAGGGAAACCACTGAAGCTTTTTGCACGTGAAGAAACAAAATGAAAGTGATATTTTAGAGAAATTACGTGGAAGTGTTGAGCAGAAATTTGGAAAATGAATTCTGCAAAGCTAACTCGAAATGTTGTGGGTTTATGAATGGAAGGAAAAATTCTTGACACGTAGAGACAGAAGAGAAAGATGTTGTATTTTGGTTTGGATGTATTGAATCTAAATCAGATGGCTATTCAGGTGGACATGTCCGAAGAACATTTGGGAATGTGGAATTTAAAACATGGGAAAATGTTAAACCTGAAGTGTAGGTTTAAAGGTCTTGCAATGGAGGTCATAACTGAAGCCCAGGGCAGGTGTCATCTCCACGTTTGGGTGGTAACCTTTAAGGCATTAACAAGAAATGAAATAGGAAATGCGGGTTACTACTTCTGGCAGCATGGTAGACTAGATACTATACGGGGCCCTTCTGCCGTACTTGAAGAAAGAGGGGGAGCCATTCACAGGGCCCCCGAAAAAGGACAGCTGAAACTGGAGCAGCAGGCAGTGAGCACATATGAAATGCAAGGCTCTGCTGGAAGGCTTTTTTTTTTTTTAATGGTGACATTAGTTAACAAAATCCAGTAAGTTTCAAGTGTACAATTCAACAGTAAGTCATATACATTACATTATATGTTCACTGCCCATAGTTAGATTGCTTTCTATCACCACATATTTGACCCCTTTTGTTCCATCTATCTTCCTGTGGGCATATCTTTGACAACATTATTAAGGAAGAGAAGAGACAGGTAGATGAACTGGAGAATCCTTGATTTAGGGGAGGACTCTGTAAGAGGCCTGAAGGAGTACTAGGTCAGTAGCATACCCTGGCTTCTCACAGAGTCATATGCTAATAATCTTTGAAGGGAAACATTCAAAATGTAGGTGCTCAGGGAGAATGCAGGTAGAGCCCAGTGGGCTTGCTGAGTCAAGAGACCGAGTGGTTAGAATTGTCATGACAGAGTATTCGAAAGTAGAGAGCTTAAAAGAGAGAACCTAAGAGAAATGAAGATGGTTCCCCTCAAATATTTAGCTGAGTACTGATCAACAGATGCATGTGAGGAAACTACCTGAGGCTGGCGAAAACCCACCTGAAAGGTTCAGAGGCAGTGGTACCTGGAGCTCACACAGAACTGGTAACAATACCTGTTCCCACCAGCCAGATTGGAAAAACCTCAAGATTCATGAAATAGAGTATTCAGAAAGGTCTTGCATCAGATGTGGAGAATAATTAACCCTAGACTGAGCTCTGCTTTAATGCCACACAAACAAATCTTAAAAGCAAGACTCGGGTAGTGAAAAGGTGGTAAATATCACTAGTCGTCAGGGAAATGCAATTTAAAACCACAATGAGGTGTCACCTCATACCTGTTAGAATGTCTGTTATCAAAAAGATGAGAAACACCAAGTGTAAGCGAGGATGTGGAGAAAAGAGAACCCTTGTGCTATGTAAATTGGTACAGCCTCTGTGGAAAACAGGATGGAGGTTGCTCAAAAAATTAAAACTAGAACTACCATACAACCCAGCAATTCTACTTCTGGACATTTATCTGAAGGACATGAAGATGCTAACTTGAAAAGATATATTCACCTTCATGTTCATTGCAGCATTACTTACGACAGATAAGACATGGAAGCAACGTAAGTGTCCATAGGTGGATGAACGAATAAAGAAAGTGTGGTGTATATAAACAATGCAGTATTATTCAGCCCTAAGAAAAGAACAAAATCTTGTCATTTGCAACAACGTGGATGGACCTTGAAGGCATTATGCGAAGTAAAATAAGTCAGACAGAGAAAAACAAATACCATATGACCCCACTTACCTGTGAAACCTTTTTTTAAAAAAAACCAAACTTGTAGGTACAGAAAACAAATTGGTAGCTGCTAGAGGCGGGAGGGGGTTGGTGCAAAATGTGTGAAGATAGTCAAAAGGACTGATGATATAATGTGACTGTGGTGCCTTAGTGACTGTGGTTTATAATACTGGATGATATATTTGACAGTTGCTTAGAGAGTAATTCGTAAGTCTCATCATAAGAAAAAAAATTTTAACTATATGTGGTGAGGGATGTTAACTAGACCTATGGTGATAATTTTGTAATATATACAAATATCAAATCATTATCTTATATAACTGAAACTAATATAATATATATGTCAGTTATATCTCATTTTTTAAAAGTAAGTGAAAAAAATCAAGACCTAACAGGATCAAATGATTTTCAAGTAATTTAACTATGTCCCAGAACAAAGCTTAAGAATATTTATACAAATATAAAATTATCCAGAACCCAAGAAATAAAATTTACAGTGTCTGGTAACTAAACAAAAATTATCAGACATGCAAAGAAGTGAGAAAATATAGCCCTTAAAGGATGACTCAACCAAAACCAACCCAGAACTGACATGGATTTTAGAATTAGCAGACAAGGACATTGAACCATTATTATAAAGAAGATAAACAAATGGTCAATAAACACATTAAAAGATGCACAGCTTCATTAGACACCAGGGATATACAAATTAAAACCACATTAGATTCCATTTCACATCCAGTAGGAAGTGTTGATGAGGATGTAGAGAAATTGGGCCTGTCGTACACTTCTGGTAGGAATGTGAAATGATGCAGCTGCTTTGGAAACAGTCTGTCAGTTCACCAAGAGTTAAACACAGAGTTACTCTATCACCCAACAATTCTACTCCTAGGCGTATACCCAAGAAAATTAAAAACGTACATCTATATGAAAACTTGTACACAAATACTCACTGTGGCATTATTTACAATAGCCAAAATATAGAAACAACCCAAAGGTCCATCAACAGACAAATGGATAAACAAATTTTGGCCTATCCATGCAATGGAATATTAGTTCATCAATGAAAAGAAATGAAGTATTGATACATGCTTACAGCATGGATGAACCTCAAAAATGTTATACCAAGTGAAATAAGTCAGACACCAAAGGACAAACATGTAAGATTTCATTTATGTAAGGTACCTAGAATAGGCAAGTTCATAGAGACAGAAAGTAGAGTAGAGATTACCAAGGGCTGGAGGGAAGAAGAAATGTGGAGTTATTGTTTAATGAGTACAGTTTCTGTTTGGAATAATGAAGTTCTGGACATGAATACTGGTGATGATTGCACAACATTATGAATGTAGTTAATGCCACTGAATTGTACACTTATAAATGATTAAGATGGTAAATTTTATGATATGTATAAAACCACAAAAAAACCCACAAATCAATAAAATGTAACTATTTCACCTTCATCAATAATAATTTTAAAATTCACCTATTCTCACAGGTCCCCAACACCACTTCTTCATCCTCACTAACTCTAACTGTGTCTAGGCCAGGGGGGTTTATTTTCCAGACTTGGTGAAGTCATTGTGAAGACAACTGTCTGTTACTGAAAACCTTTACATTTCTGTGTAGGAATCCATGAAAAAAGGCTCATTTCTCCACGCCCACCATGGCTTAAATAACTTATACATCCCAGGGGATAAAAATGTCTCAGCTGTCCAGTGGAGTGCTCCTTATCACCACTTCTAGGTACTAGTATTTCTTAGTTTCCTATGTGTTATCTAGAACAGGGGTCCCCAACCCCAGGCCACGGACCAGTACTGGTCCTTGGCCTGTTAGGAACCGGGCTGCACAGCAGGAGGTGAGTGATGAGCCAGTGAAGCTTCATCTGTATTTGCAGCCAGTCCCCAGCACTAGCATCACCACCTCAGCTCCACCTCAGATCATAAGGCATTAGATTCTCATAGGAGCACTGGTCCCGGGTGCCACAAAGATTGGGGACCGCTGATCTAGAGGAATAATGGGAGAGGAAGAAGATATATTTTGATCCTCTGTATCCACTCATATGGGCCACTCAAACATTTTTAATATTAAATCTTTTTAAAAGAGGCCAATATTTTAGAGAATGAGTGAATATTAGTTAAAAGAAGGAATTGAGGTATCAAGGCTCATATTCTTTCATCTCCATTTCTTAGTCTCAATGCAAGATGTTTTTAGTCTAGATGTGTCTTTAAAGATGGATGTCGCTGTCAGCATACAAGGTAGGTAACAGCTCTTCATCATGGTTTGGTAGCTGTTGAGCCTCAAATTTAGTTGTTTGTTTAAGGAAGAAAACAAGGAGTTAATTAGACTTTAAAATGTCATCTAAATAAACAGTATACATTGCTAATCTCACGCTACAATTACTCTATGACCTACTGTGTGTGTTCAGCTCAGTACTTTTTCTTTACAAATGTAACTTAATCATCACTGATGATCTTCCCTCAAGGTTGCTGTCATTGACTTCTGTCTTCAGTAGATTCACACAGAAAATAGAGCATCTTGAAGTTCAATACCTATCTTTCTGAATAAAATAAAATTTGGTAACTGCAAAAATGAAGTCATTTTTATTGTCAGCAGTGGTTTCTTCAAGATTCATTTTGTTTTCTGATTAGAATACTTTAAGTTCATAAGCGTTTTCTCTACTTTCTTCAACCCCTGGACAAGATTATCACAAAGGGGAGTTTGAGACATTCCCCAAAAGTAACTCTTGGTTTTACTTGTTTTATAGCGTTTTCAAGTTTTAAGGATTACTGTGGAGTTCCAGATTCTGGAATTTGCCTAATAAGTCAGTTTTTTTCTTATTTTGTTCTTTCCCGCCTAGACTCATCTGCCCCATGACCAAGCTCTTTCTACCTCTTTGGTCATCTTTATGTTAGGGAGGCCACATGTATAACCCATAGTGAATTTTGGGATGAGTACCTAATGAAGGAATATAGTTTCTTGCAATGTCTTCATAAAAATTGAAGACCTTGGTGACCTGGAGGAGTAATCTCCAACCAAAACTCAGTCTGAGAAAACTAAGGAGGCAGCCAGCATGGGCCATCATGAACAGTTTCTTATGTGCCAGCAATATAAATTTTGTGACTTGACATTTCTCCAGCCATTGCTTTAACTGTGATTTTATGTTGAAATTTGTGGTAGTCTTTGTAAATCAGAAAAAAATGTTCTGCATCATATGTCAGCTTGATTCTTTTGACTCCATGTTTAATTCATTGATTTAACCCATGCTTATCAGTTCATTGGGTGTCAGTGATACAGTTCAGGCCTTCTGCTATGTGACGAAGACCCAGTCTTATATAAGGAGCTTTTAGTCCACTTTGAGAGACAGACATGTAAATAGGTAAAAGGCTGTGCAATGTGGAGGGCCATAATAAAATGGGATCCCGGTGAGAGAGGGTAATTTTGCCTAGGGAAGCTAGAGAAGCCTTTATATAAACAGCAGAATTCAAGCTGATCTGAAATAATGAATAGAGATTTTGTAAATAGATGTTAGAATAAAAAGCATTCTAGGCAGAGGAAGCAGCACGTACAAAGATTTAGAAGCATGAAAGAGCCTTGTGGTTTCCGCGAATGACACAAAGTTCATTGAGGCTGGAAATAGAATATAAAAAGAACAGATGATCAGGCTAGAGAAATAGGGTTTGTACTAGTGATCTATCGCTGCATTACAAACCATCCCAGAACTTAGTGCCCAAAGCAACATTCATTTTATTTGCTCTTGCTTCCATGGATTGTGCTCAGCTGGGTGTTCTTCTGCTGGTCTCATTAGTGTACTCGTGGGTGTGGTCATCCGATATTAGATGAGAGACAGCTTGTCTCTGCTTCATGTTCGCATGGTCTATGGGGCTTCCTCACATGGCAACAACTACATCCTATGGCAGTGAAAGCAGAACTTGTATGAACTTATAAGTCTAAAGCAGACGAAAGCAGACTCTCTTGAGGTATAGGCTTGGAATTCACACACTGTCACTTACGCCACGTTTTATTGGTTTGAATAACTCATGGCCAGCCCAGATTCCAAGGGTGGAAAATAGATTCTACCTCTTGATGGGAGGAGCTGCAAGGTCACATTGCAGAGGACATGGAAATACAGAGGGGCGGATTTGTGGCTGTTTTTGGAAACAGTCTACCACAGAGTGGAGCCAGATTGCCAAGTTTTGCAATCAGGTCAGTCGCCTTTATCCTAAAGGCAACAGAAAACTTATCAGAAGTTGTTTTTTGTTTTGTTTTGTTTTTAAGTGCTAAGGTAATAAGTAAGGTTTTCTGCTCAGAATCTCATTTAGGAACCATCCCTCTCCTGCAATCCCCATGATTGTTGTAGAAGCCATCATGTTAACACAATGGCCCCTGTTTGGGTCAGTTGTTTGGATCAGGAGTGGGCCAATCAGAATCTTTCCTTTGAATTTGTTTCTGCTGATAATGAGAGTTGGTCTTTTGCCAATACCTGAAGCCATCAGATGTAAACCTTGGTGGGGCAGGGGGTGCTGGGTGGCTGTTTTGAGCTGTATGAAGAAAGGTGCTCTGCATGGAGAAGCAGAGATGAGAGAGAGAGGCCTGATGGCCATGAGTCCACTGGTTCTGATGTCCTTTTGCCTAGGCTTGTTCAAGTTTGGTCTATCTCTTGCAACCAAACAAGTCCCAACTAATACAAAGAGAAGTTAACAACTGCAGATAGGGAGTTGGAAGTGACAACATAAAAATTTGAAACCAGCAGAGTTTGGGTCTCATGATTATTGGGAAGTTATTTTAATGGATTTTTACTGGTCTGTAAGAAAGCGATTGCTTTTTGTATTTTTTATAGCTACCCTACTTTCTGATGGTTTTTCTGCTGAATCTCTTGGATTTTCCTAGACCAACAATCAGATTAGCAGAAAACAATTATATTTTGTCTTTTTTCTTTCATATATTCATACGTGTGTGTGTGTAATTTCTTTTTCTTATCTGGTTGGCTAGAACAATGTTATATAATAGCAATGATATTCAGCATGTTCATTCTATCTGGCTTTGTAAGAAAGATTCTAATGTTTCCATTTTGGGTGTAATTTTTTATAGTTTTTGTCTATAAAATACTCTTCATTATAGTAAAAGGATTATTTTTTAAATCTAAATTTAATTGGAATTTTTAAAAATTCAAAATGGATATCACATTTTTTCAAATAACTTTTAGTATTTATCAAATCCATCTTATTTCCACTTAATAAGTCAGTTATATCAAAATATTTTTAAGATTGAATCACCCTTGCGCTCTGCAGCAATCCCTGCTTCTCTTGGTGTGCTGCTGCCTTCCTGCCCTCCTGAGTGTGAGGTGATCGCAGAGGCAGCCCCGACTTTGTATGGTGCCATGCTAATCGCCGCTTATGCATAACAGAGCCATGTCGCTGCTTCGCGTGGTTCTGATGTACACACATTTCATGTCTGTGCAAAATGGAAATTGCCTCTATATTACTGAAGGAAGTTTACATTTATCGTCACAAACTTTATCTTTTGGTATAATAGTTGTCAGATTTGGGTTAGAAAAAAAAAACAAAGAATATTTCTTCTTCCTGTGTTCCAAAACGGTTTAAATACAAAAGGAAAGGTGGAAGGACTCCACGCGCAGTCTCTTTGAGAGTGGCATGCACCTTTGATAGTCATTTCACGCTGCTCTTGCTTGGGGCTCCTCAGATCTTTTACCTCTTATTGAACCAATTTTGGTAATTTATATTTTGCTAGAAAATTGTTCAGGTTATCTAGATTTTGAAATTGATATGCATGATATATATTTTTTCATATTCTTTATTCATTTTCTGTAGTTATACTCTTTCTCATTCCTAATTTATTTAAGTGTATTTCCTTTTCTCTTTTTTTTCTTTCTTTCTCTCAGTCAGACCTGCTACAAGTTTGTCAACTTTATGGGTCTTTTCAAAGATTATGTACTTTCATGTTTTATCTATCCCAATTTATATCTTTTCTAGTTCATTAATTTATGTTTTATTTTTATTGATCCACTCTACTATTTTTGAGTTTGGCTTACTTCTAGCTTTTTGAGTTAAATAATGTTTGCTTATTTTCAATTAAGTGTTCTAACACAATCATTCAAGACTATGGTGTTATTGGATTATTAAATGCAACATCTCATACGTTTTGATATGTAATGTTTTCAGTTTGGTTCATTTTAAATCTATATAATTTTGTTTGTGTTTTCTCTTTAACTCAAGGACTATTAGAAGAAAAGACAATGTTACCTGTACAGTTTCTACTTTTAAAACGGTTTTTACTGAAACTTTTTTTTTTTTTTTGTCCTAGAATATGTATGCTGCCTGAATTTACTATGAACAAGATCTGGTTTTCTCTTTACAGCTAGCTCCCTCTTGAAATATAAAGCTTTCCTACCAGCCAAGCTTCCTTCTCCTTCTACCATACCTAACAGGGAGCTCTCTCTAATTGTTAGTCTAGTCACTTAGTTTTTTGTATCTTTTGAGCAAATATTAATATCTAAGCCTTATGGATCATTAAGCCAGAGATACAAATTCAAGCAAAAATTCAAGGATCATTAACCTGCTATGAAAAGTGAACAAATCAGTCATCTTTCCTTACAGCACCATATTTAGCGCCAGCGGATACACAGCATGTGTAGATATCAAGGAACTTAAGGTCGGAGTGATTTCAGTTTGATAAGTTTAGTTCAGGAATTCTTCAGAGAGGGTGGTCGAATCTCATTGAAGGGGAGGGAACAAAAGGATTTCCTAGAAAAGAGAAGAAAGGGCTTTCCCGAGAGGAGTAGTGAACGTTATAAAGGCCAATAATAATTACTATTTTAACTATTATCATTATAAATATGTGTGTGTGTGTATATAAGTATATATGTGTATATACATATATGTATGTATGTATGTATGTATATGTGTGTGTTCATTACTATTTATAAACTCTACCTTATTTATCACAATAATCACTATCTTATTTATCACAATAATCACTACCTTATTTAACACAATAATCCTTTGAGAAGGTATTGATTATTATGTCCCGTTTTGCAGCTTGGAACACTGAGGTTTAAAGAGATTAAGTGGAGCCAAGTATGGAACCTAGATCTTCCAGCTTGAAGTTCACTGTTCTTTCCACTGTATCATGCTAAGGAGTCAACCCTCTAGAGGCCACAAAATGTCTTGTCTACAATACCGCCCCTGGTGAGGATTAGGAGAAGGAAGGAGGGTTCTGGCTATTTGCGTGTCCTCAGATGTGTAACCTGAGTGTTTGTCTCATTTGAGATCCCTGCAGTGAAGTTGAACGAGCTCCTCGAGAACTTTTATGTCACCGTTAAGAAGAGTGACGGCTCAGACTTCCTGCCACTTCGCTCCATGCCATTCGCCGAGGCCTGGACCGCATCCTGAAGAATGCAGGTGTGGGCTTCTCCATCACCAGCAGCACCTTCAGCTCTTCACCAAGAAACTCAAGGAGAAGCTTGTGGTGCTGAGTAAAGCAGCGGGATGTCAGGTGCCCGTTCTCGCAATATCATCTACTTCTCCCTTTCTGATGAGGAGGAGATGTGGCAGGCAGGGTGTCTAGGGATGACAGCCCTGTTACCCTCCTGTCCACTGTGGTCAAGTACAATAGCCAATACCTGAATATGCGGACACTGCAGGAGCACGCAGCAGATCTGATGTATGGTGACATCGAGCTGCTCAAGACCCACAAAACCAGCCCTATTTTGCCGGACAGACAGTGGTCAAGAGGGAGAGTCGGAGTGGTTCCACCAGGATATGTCATGGGAAAATCTACCATGAGCATTCCAGGGGACACAAACAGTGCCCCTACTGCCTCCTCTACAAGTACATGTACATCCACCGGCCACCCACCCAGATGGAGGCCAAGTCCCCGTTCTACCTTACCGCCAGGAAGGAGGCCATAGACATGGGCAGCGTGTGGTATGAGGAGCAGAGGATGGGACTGCGGTCGCTTCGGGGAATTGTCCCAAACTTAGCCAAGAAGGTCAAGCTGGAAAACTGTGAGAACTTCACCTTCGTCTCATTTACTCAGGTCTCTAGGAGGCTCGACTCCCACAGCTGCTGCCAGTGAGTCTTCTCTGGGTCCAGGCCACTGTCCTGCTCCCCTGACAGGTGAGAGCTTCCTCAAGCACCAAGGCCAGAGGTCTGAGGTGGCAGGGGACAACCATGACTTTGTGGCCGGGCTGGGCTGTGTCAGTGCGACCTGCCATTTCTTTGACTTTGGATTTTCTAACTGAAAGTAGATGAGTCTGAATAATTAGGATGTTTTATCCAAATATATGTCACCTTTGTTAAATTATAGAATCTAATACACTGTATAATTGCTACATACACAGGAGCAATGAAGTTCATTTTATCTAGTGCCTTTTTAGCACAGATTTTCTCAAAAAAAAAAAGGAAAAAAGAACCTGTTTAATTAGTCATTTTTAAAAATCCCAGTAGCCTAGTAGCTTTAGAATGTTCTGAACTATAAACACTTTGTTGAATTACACTCACAGTAAGAACGAGAGGCAGACGCGTTCAGTATTTTCAGGAGAAAAATTGCACTTGACACTCTTCTTTTATCATGTCGATGGGTAACTTGGTTCTGCAGAGCAAGCAGCCTTGCTTGGTGGAAGATTGTGGGGCTGCCCTCAGCACTGAGAGGAACTTGGGCTCTGCATCGGTGGAGACAATTTTGTAAAAAAAGATTAATGTATCAAAAGGTGTTTGTGAGAACAAGGTTTCCAGTGAACTGAATGGTTTGTACCACGAGGGAGTCTCTAGTAGTAAAAGTAAGTGGCTTGGAAAAAGCGACCTGTGTTCAAAATGTGAAAAGCTCCTGAAGCAGAAGTGCCTACGTTTTCTTTATCAGCACCATTTGAACGTTTTTTAGAGTTTCGTTTTGTTCTTCGTGTCCTACAGTTGTTCTGTCAGCGTATAGCACTGGATCTATGAAAACCTAAAGATAATTTTTGGGCTGAGCCAGGAAAACCCAACAAAACAAGCTACAAAGGAAACAAACAAATCTAAAACAAAATGTGTTTATTAAAGAGCTTTGAACTTTTTTGTTGTATGACTTTTTCAGCCATAGTAGATGTCATCATTTTAGGTTGGCACCAATGCTTGGGACACGATGATGTAGGCAGCCTACCAGGTAAGCGAACCCAGCATTAGGGACATAGTTGTCAAACTCAGAGCATGGTGATAAGTTATTAATACAACCTGAAACCATTTCACTCAGGTAAAACTCAACCTGACCCACACTGCTATTGAAACATCAGCAGACTTTTTAAATAACTACTATGAATGAGAAGTGGAAAAGGAGCCCAAAGAGTGCTACTTAATAATAATAATTTCTAGGGATCTTTATTTTGTATTTGAGAAAAGACTGCTATAACTTTATACCATTGTGTTCCTTGTATGTGCTTTCAAGTTCAAAATTAAAATTCCAATATAAATTGGAATTGCAGGAGTCCTGAAATCAGTTCTTTTTTCTTTTTCAAAACATTATTTTATATTTATTTTAATTTTTTTAAAAACCATTCACTGGTCATTGAAATATGTAATACTTCCTGAAATATGTAATACCAGAGAAGACTCAACCAACGCTGCCTTAAAGGTTAATGTTCTTTTTTTAGTTACTGCACATTTGTAATTTTGTTCACTAGTTGATCTTTCCTGAATATAGATTAATTTTGGTGTGTCTCCATTTGTATATAAATAACAGGTAATAATTAAAAATCGATGTTCTGACTTGATATTTCATACTATTATGATTTCCTATAATGATTTAAGGTTTTGAATTAAAAAAACACAAACCATTAGATACAGTTTCCTTTAGTTTGCTAAACACCCAAAGGATATTTTGTTTGTGGAAAGCAGATAGTCTTTTTTTTTTCTTTTTCTTTTTTTTGACAGTTCTACACTTAAACAGACATAGGACCTATGTGAACTATTGGGCAGAGCCTGCAGCCTCATTAAATAAAATCTCCACTTTTATTTTAAATAGATTCAAGAAGAAATTGCCATTAGGAATCAGTGGGATCTTTTCAGATTTAACCTTTCCAGAAGTAGCAATCACTGATTCAGAGGTTATATATAATCTTTCTGTTGATGGTGGCTTTCCATCAGCCAAATAACCATCTCCACTTCAAATTTGTTGCTTACTACCTATTTGATGTAGTGTAAAATTTCAGAGTTTTGAAGTGAATGCTTATAATAAAAAATCAGGGTGGAATCTTCAGTGACACCTGATGGAATGAAAGAATTGTATCTCAGCATCCTAACTGCTGTTTATTACCTGCCTCCTTGGGGAGTGTTATTCTGTACCACCCATTGTACTGGGTACTTAGTCTGTTATGTATTTGTATGTGAATGTATATGTTTGTCTCACACACTTTACATGCGGTAACACCTAGTAAACCTGCTAAAATGGCATGGCACTTATCCATCTATACAGCTTTGTCATCCTCAGAGGAGCTGAAGGGGGGCAGGGTAGCTAGTTCTAGTTGACGTACAGCTAAGCAGTTGTCCTTCCTGACAGCTTTAAACCGTATCTCCTGGTGACTCCGTGGTTTTGTATTCTTGGTCTAAGCCAGGAGAAGGGAGAATCTCAAGGGAAGGAAGGGGGAGATTAAGAATGTTTTCTCCCTTACCTTGAGGTTTTTTTTTTGTTTTGTTGTTTTTGTTTTGTTTTGTTTTTAACTCAAAAGTCAGAATGACTATCAGGAATGTACAAGTTTACCCAGGCATATGTTGCTTCTGGCTTTGTGTCGGTAATGGTGGTGCTGTAGGTGTTGTGACAGGACCTGTGGGGTCCTTTGGGCGAGCTCTTTCCTACAGCATCTTCTGCAGCTGCTCTAAAGTGAGCCCTGCTTGCATGGTGCCTCCTCCCCAAATCCAGCAGGTCTCCCCTTGGAAGTGTATTCTGGCAGAGATGTTAGGGCGTCAGCTCGAGGGTATGGTTCAATGAAATAAAGAGGGTTTAGGACAGCACTAGGCACATAATAAGTATGCAATAAATGTTAGCTATTTTATTTACAACTTTTGGCACTAGGAATAACGAATATCATTCAACCGAACTGCATTACACCACTTATTTCTTCCATTATTGAGATTCTCTCTCCTTTGAACTGTTAAAACTTGAAGAGGAAACCAAAACTGATCATCTGTTCACACTTCTGCCCATAAATTCTACCTCTAACACAGCCAAGCCCTGATACCTCAGATATAAGCAAAAACAAGTGAAGAATAGGGAAACCTTTAGAAACTTTATGCGAAAGGGTCTCTATTGTTTACTATGTTTGCAAAGCAGAATGGAAGAACCCATCCAAAGTTGTGAAAGAAATGGTCTCCTTGGTCATGTCGTGTTTCCCAGGTTTCCTTGGATTAGACATATCCTGGATTAATCTTTCCTGATAATAACATTTGGGATTCTGTTACTTTGATTCTGATTTTAATTCAGTGTAATTTAAAGCAATTAAGCAGTCTACCATTCTCACAGTCATTGGGAGAATATGGGCAAAATAATCCTCATGAAACAGCTGAGGGCTCTTGCTGTGGTAGAGAGATTACTAGACTGGGAGACCCTTCACTACTCGGCAAATTCTGGTCTCACTTTCCTGAGCTGAAAGTGGGGTCATGGCGTGGATCATCTCCAAAGTGAATAATGTTACACTTCTGCAGCTCCTCAAGGCCATGTAGTTGGAAGGGCAAAACTAGGAAGCAAAATTCCCAATTCCTCAAGGTCATATAATGAATCTCCTAAATTAGTGCCTCTCACTAGACTGGAACATTTTCTTTAAGAATAACAGTTTTCTTGAATTTTCAAGTTTCACAACTTCTAAAAATATTTTTCTGCCTCTGGGCAGCAGAGTGTTGATTATTTTTCTTTTCAGGCTAACACTGACCACATTGTTACTACTTAAATAAAGTAAACAATGATTGTTATGCTTATCGAACATGCATCACTTGGTTGCTTTTATTGAAATCTGGATTGCTAAACAGTTTTGAATTAGTAACCAGTTACTTGTAGGCATCAATAAATGCAAATTATGAACACCTCCAAGAAGAGTTACCTCATTTTCTCCACATAAGCTGCAAGTTAGTCTAAGTTAAGGCTCATACATATTAAGAAGCTGTTAACAAATAGCCCTGAACAGAAGACTGCATTAAAAATTTTGAATTTATATATATCTTTAAATGATTTTGCTTTGGGGGTGAATTTTTAATGCTCTTTATTGAAAGAAAAACATTCGATTGTTTACATGGTGTCATTAGGTAAAAATCTTCATTGTACTTTCCTGTATAAATTAACCACTTGGCAAAAATGTGAGTGGAGGGAGAGATTGGTGGTGACCTAGGGCCAGAGTCCCTTTCTGAAAAGAGGACGAGGCCATGTGTGATGACAACTAACTTATCTCTGTAAGCTCTGTGTTCTGTATCTACGTATTCTGATACCATAGGATTTCCCAAAACTCCTTTGGGGGAGGCTGCCCATTCTTCTGGCAAAGTGTGCATATTATTATGATTTTGAGTACCTCTCGCTCTTTACAGTCCAAAAAATCCAGACTAGTTCCCCATGTTTAGTTGTTGATCAGAATCAGATTATTATGTTCAATTAATATGCTTTATTTTTATCTAATGAAGCTCATATGGAAGTTAACAATTTCAGGAAATATTTATTAAGACCAAAAAATAATCACTGGATTATATGAAGGTACATATTGCTTCCATTACCACTAATAGCAATTAGATAGAACCTCTCCCTGACTGAGATGAAAATGGGCGCTTAAGAATTTTGTGGTTCATATAACTGGTTTGATTACTTTGTATTTAATTGTAGTTATTGTTACTGATTTGTTCAAATAAGCCTCTAGAAGATGCAGATTTGACTAACGCTATGGTAAGTGCTTTCTCCAGCTGCCTCATATTCTTGTTTAATTCTCACAACAGCTACGCAAGGTTGGTCTAATTATTCCCATTTTATTTATTGAGAAACCAAGTCTCAGAGAAGTAATTTCCTACAGTTCACAGAGCTAATAAGCTGGAGAGCATAAGTTTGATCCCAGGTCTTCTGACTCTAAATCCAGTACTCAGTCCATTAGACTAAACTGCTTTCTTAAGACCAACAGAGGTCCACTTACCACAGAGCTTTTAAAAAATTAAACACAGTTTCTATTTGTTTGGGAAATATTTTCTTAACCCATACTGTGTCACACCTTATATGTACTCTCTTACGAATCACTTGGTCACGTGGTATAATTTAGTCGTTCCTGGTAATGCCTGATTGTTTTCTGTGAATAAGCGTACAATTTTCTGCCTTGCCTTTATCCAATAAATAACTCATGTTACACATTATCAACCTAAAAGGGCTGATGGTCATGCCAATTTATTCTAATAAAAGTCAAGTAATTTACAAACTGCAGCTGTTTTGACATTGGTATCACAACTTAAAATGTAAAGGGCTTCCTGACCTATGTCACAAGTACATGCTCAGGTTTTTTTACTTTTTAATTTTGGTGACAGAGGATTTTTATAAATTTTAGGCTAAAGCACCCACAGCACAATACTTACATAGTCATTTGTTTTTTTATTCTTCTTTCCTTTATCGAGGCATATTTATTTTCTGCTTTGAGACTTAAGAAAACAATAGAATATAGGTAACTCTGAGATTGGATAGTCATATCCCCTCATTTTACCAATAAAGACACTGAAGCCCAGAGATAGTAAAGGGCCCATCCAAGGTCACCAAGACCATAAGCAGTAGATTCAGAACGGGAAAATTAATCCAAAACTCTTTTCTCCATTCCATGGCTGGGAAGTTTGGATTTTTAAGAATTAATTAATGGATTCGCTTCTATCAGAATCCCCCAGCGACCCCCTGTCTTTTGAGAAAAACACTCGTAAAGACCCAGAAGAAGGCCAAATCTCAATTCTGGTGTCTGGAAGGAATCAGAAAGGTTCTCTGTCCCACGCTCTCTTCTTTCTTGCAGCCCCACCTCCTCTTTGTGCACCCCAAGACTCCAAGTCCTAGGGCTAAAATGTAAACACAAAGCAAAGGGGGGATCTGGTAGAGGCATAGCGCATTCTAAGATAAACACCCTTTAGGTGAGAGCAGAAACAATAAGTAACAAAGGAGGAACATGCAAATACTGTGATTTTTCCTGTATGATGTGGGTTCAGAGAGCCAGAAAACTTGGTAATAGGAAGGAAAAGAACACTACTTCAGTAGAAAAGTGCTGAACTAGAAATGAACTTGGAAATCTGCACATCTCCTTACCATCAATCTCAATATCCGAAAACAGGATTTGACAAACAACTCAAGTGGACAGTTAGCATAATCAAGGGCAGATACTGGGGTATGGGAAGTAAAGACCACATTTAAGGATGAATATAGAGAAAAAAGTGAAATGGGGCATATTTTTAAAATGTGACTGAACCAAGGAAAATGGACAGTTTGCAGAACATTTGAAAATGAAAGTGGTCTACTGCAAGAAACAAATTTTTAGGGTTCTTTTTGTTGTAATGGAAAGAACAGCGTTGCTTGTATGCAGCAATACTTAAAATAGGAGTAGGCTGAGGAAAGAAGGCAATAGAATAAAATGAAGAAGAAGATAAATTGGAAAGAAAGATTTTAAGAAAGCTAAAAGCATCAGATTAAAATCCACATCGGAAACAGAAAAGATCAACTGATACACTAAAAAAATTGATAACGTGAAAGACAAACTTGAGATTTTCTTCCTAATGTTCTTTAAAAAAACAAGAGGTAAAAATAATAGGGAATGATGATATGGAAGACTAAATATTAGCTAACATTACTGATATTTGCTTTCTGGATGGAAAGACTGTTGAGGAAAAAAATATCAAACTATAAAAATGAAATCTTTCCTGAACAGAACAAAAATCTGTATTTGTAGAGTGAAAGGGTTACCTGCATTGGGGGGGGGGGGGGGAATGGACAAGGAAGGAAGGAAGAGATTCCTATCTAAGCAACTCATGGAAAAAATTTTAAACTACCAAGGAGAGAGAATGAAGACTCCTGCAGGCACTCAGTAAAAAAGTAACAAGTTGCTGTCAGAAAACAAAAGAGCATTCTGGCTTTAGATTTCTACACTATAGCACCAAATGCCAGAAAACAATAGATGATTTTGAGGGGAAAGTTGTGACTTTGGAATTTGATATATTTCATGTGTTACAATACAGAAAGTATTTTTAGTTATGATAAGCATTGAGGAGATAAACCATCTATGTAGTATTCTAATAAAGATAAATTGTACTGCAACTTACTAAGCTTGGTTAAAAAACAATTTTTGCTTAATATAATTTTAAGGGACTCAGGTGTATTAGATATCAGACCACTACCCACTAGAAGAAGGATATATATGCTTTAAAATAGATGAATAGATAATAATGCTTGAAACCACATATCTAAAAGTTCCCAAAGTCCTCACATGAATGGGTTAAACTAATACAAGAAAATGTACCTAAAAATAATTGCCATATCACAGTATTATGTTTCTTTATTTTTATTACTAAAGTAATGTATGATCATTATGATATAAATAGAAAATTCAGATATATCTTTTACAAATAAAATTCAAATTGTTCTCAGTTTTCCTCACTACTATTTAAAATACAATCCTGAAAGAGTCCCTTGCATCCAAGTGAGGAAAGGCAAGGGGTCAGAGGTACCATGTGCTTCTCTACTGTCCTCAAACTCAGAGCTGACAACAGGTGCAAAATTAGAAAATTACAGAATATCTCTGTGCTTTGAAAAGAGATCAGACATGGGGGGGGGAATGAAACTTGTTTTAGAATACAAATGCAAGAAAAGTTCAGTTTCAACTGCAGGAACCTGGCCCGGGGCAGTGAGGTGCTTTCCTTAACTGTACTTGAAGTTTTATGGAACTGTATTTAAGTGAAGATATTAAAGGAATAAAAGCAGTAAACAACAATAACAATAAATTACTTCTGGTGTCTACAATGTCAGTGTTAGAATGGCAGCTGGGTTGTTTCATTCTGTTTTTCATCAGCTTGCACTGAAGGACTTGAAAACACATGGAAATGTCCAGTATTGATGGCCTTAACGCTCAGTTCCTCCCTGACAACATAAAGGTTTCATCTGTGCCCCAAGTTGTCTTCCCGATTTAAACTCTAAATTTTCAGCAACACCAGCACATTTGCTTTAAATTTTGCGATAGAATAGTTAATGGGTTGCTTTGAGTTTGCTTGGTTTGTCATTTCAAAGCACAGCAAACCTCTTCTAGGTAGAATCTTCTGGACAGGTTCCAAGTATCACCTTTCCCGGGGTCTCCGGAGCCTTGCTTGGCCGTAACTGTTTACTCTGAACTATTTAGATAAGAAACACAATGCTTGTATTTAAGTTTTTAATATTTTCTCCGTGGCTGTGTTCCAAATGTCAGCAACAAAACTGTGTCCTAATGTTGTGACTGTCCTGGCTGTGTTTTGGGACTTTATTTTAAATGTAGAGGAAGATATCCATAATTTTTTAACATCGGGAACACATTCTAAATACCAAAAATACAGAATAACATAAATGATTTTCTTGTTCCATTTTCAACTTTTTCTGCTTTTCCCAGTGATGCATGTGCGCCTAGGAGCACATGAGCGGGAAGGCACGGGTAACGTCTAGTTTCTGTCACAGTGTCAGAGTTGGAGGGCACTTTCTTGTTCGTCAAGTCCAGCCCTCTGGCAGGTAGTCTAGGAGAGTCTTTAACAATTTACAGGGTTCTGGGATTTTTTTTTTAAGTTGTTGTTATTGTTGTTCGGTTTGGTTCATGTACATGCAGCTTGCTGTTTAACCCAGATTTTTGAAAATAAAAACATTAATGTAGATTTTATGTCTGTTTTATTAAAACAACGTAGGGATTTTAACGTAATCAGCAGTACGTACGGTTTCTGAATGTTTTTTAGTATCATGTTCCTGGAAGTAATGTTTTCCTTCATACTTTGCAAAATGTTAGGCCATCTTCAGCAGTTCTGGACCTGTATTCTATGTTTCTGAGTGAATGCTCTGGGTGAAATAGTTCTAAATGACTCTCTGACTTAGATTTTTTTCAGTGGGCAGGCTGAGAGCCCATCTGGAAAGTTTTCATAGTGATTGTATATTGACCATTGTATGTATGCCTCTAATTAATGTTTGTTTGTTTGTTTCTGCTCTTTAAATTATCATTTATGGCTTTTGGAGAGTACATTTAATCCTAAAACTTTTTACGTAGAAATTTACTGTTCTGTATATACATACAACAGCTAAAACCATTTTAACAAATAAATTTCTGAAAAATACTTCCAAATGAGTAGAATGGTGGTAATGATGAAAAGATGAGATATTTCATTGACAGTTACTGGTCCTCAGGCAAATTGACTCTCATTCTATTTAGAGCAATAATTTTTAAAATTGTAGACACCTGAACCAGTTTTAAAATTTGATGAAGCACCTATGCCCATGCCACCCTCAATGTCACTGATCTCGTCTGATCTTGGAAGCTAAGCAGGATCAGGCCTGGTTAGGACTTGGATGGGAGCCACCTAGGAAGACCAAGTGTGATAGGCACGAGAATTTTTTTTAAATAAGGGATTGTAAGCAGACACCGTCCTTGCAATCTATGAGATCAACCAAGGGTTGCCTCACCTAAAAAATAATAATAATAAAATAAAATAAAATTTGATGAAGCAATAGACTTTTCCCAGGAAAATGCTTATATGCATACAACGTTTGACATACATAAACAGATTTAAGAACATACACTGGCTCTTTAAAAGAGTTGTCTTTCTGAGATACATTTTAAAATATTTAAGGATTTACTGCAAAATAATCCAGAGGGGTAGAGTAGGTAGAGGTGGAGGTGGAGTTGATATACAAATTGGTACTGAGCAGGGAATTGTTAAAGCAAATAGATGTGTATGTGCGAGTTCGTTGCCCTCCTCTCTGTTCGTTTGTATATGTTTGAAATTTTCTCTAAAGCAGAATTGAAAAATAAACACCCACAAAAAGCTCCCGTACTAGAGATTGCATGGCCCTCCTCACCAATCTCGTAGAATCACAGAATCTTCAAGCTGAAAGCAAGGACCCGAGGAGAGATGAGAGCGAGGAGAGATGAGAGCGCAGACGCCAGCACACACAGATGAGACCCTCCACGTTCTGCCTGAGGTAGATTTTCTGGTGCGAATGCTGAGTTGTAGCAGTAATGGCAAGAACTGCTGGAATTTGACTTATTACAGTGAAGATGACTCCTTTGTGCCTACCAGGTGGGAACACTTGTTGTTCTCTCCCTTTAAGGCATAACGTAGATCTGTGAAAGCCTTGGGGGTTGAGTCCAGAAGCCTTAAGAGAGCTGTCCTGATAACACACTGATTGAGGTGAGATCCAGTCGTGGAAAGGGCTGTGAAGACCAACATTCCGAGCCAGAAGGTCCAGGGGCCCAACATGTGGCCTCAGGGCAGAGCTCCCGGAGAAGTTGCTATGGAAACTATGAGCTACCAAAACCTTGAAAGAAGGAAAGGACCTCCAGGTGAGCACCAGCAAGGTACACAGGCAGGGTAAATGCAGCTGTGGCCTGGTGCGTGCCCACTTGCACCTAGGGGACAAGACATCATTTCCCAGGGCTTGAAGGGTGCTTCTCATAACCAGTACATTTTGGCTTATTTCAATCTCCTTTTTCTTGCCTTCTCCCAGATTAAGACCCGGAGCCCCAGAAGGTGTGTGTCCCATCTTCTTTCCTAATGCATTTTCTTTTCTTCCAGTTTCCTTGTTTTATTTCTTCCTCTGCTTAGGAGAATTTTCACTACCGTTTTTGCTGGTAACACACGAGGGACAGATATGAGAGACATTAAACAAGATATATTTCAGCAATAAACAAGATTCTTGTATTTCTCATGGGATCCCAAAGAAATAAGGATGAGAAATAAAAATTCCTGCTGGAGTATTTACAATGTACTCAGCTGTTGAAATGTTCAAAATGCAATCAAGGAAGTAATTTAGCACATTTCTAATACACTTAACTATGGTAATAATGCTTAAGAGTTTGGCCAAATTTAAAGAACCCAGTGAATCTTCTAGGACATCATTAAAGAATCCAACTCCCCGTAATAACATGTACATTTTGACAGTTAATAGTTAATACTGTATTTGTGGTATGTTGTTGTCTGTCCCAAAGATAATGGCCCAGAACTGAAAGGATGCAATTTGACCTCTCCCTAGGCAGGGAGCAGTAAGATCCTGTTGTTCCCTTTCATCTTCTATTCTCAGGACATGTGCAGACTGTTTATAATCTGCTATCAGGCATTGTATTGCTCTTGCTCTCTTATGATTTCTTAATGTGACTCCAGCCACACACTATTTCCCAAGCATCAGTCATTCATGTTATCTCCTCTACAATCTTTGTGATAGCTGAGTCCACTTTTTCTGTTCTCTATTCACTATTTGAGTTGATTCTTTCTTTATTTTAAAGCAAAAAATAATAAATACTTTTTTTAAAAGCAATTTTCCTAGAGTCACACTATTTGGGTTCAAACTCCAGCTCTGCCTCTTAGTAGTTCTGTGACCTTGAGCAAGTTACTCGACCTCTCTGTGCCTCCACTGCTTCATCTTTAAAAGGAGGATAACAATAATATCTACCACGTAGGGTTGTGGCGAGGATTAAGTAAACATGTTAACACGTATAAAGCACTTAGAACAATGGCTGGTAAATACTGTCAAAAAATAACTTATCTATGGTTATTTATATCACTACATAAATGCTGTATTGTAATAAATAGATATAAATGCATAACTATTAAAAAGTGTTGCCCATATGTTCCCCAAGAATATGTGCCAAGGTGTGGCATGATAACCACACCTTGGGAAACAGCTTTAGCGTCCTCTCCTTTTTAAAATGATCTTCTCCTCGGCTCCCATGAGAACTCTGTCTCCTGGTTTTCTCACTACATGTCTAGATTCTCTCTCTGAGGCTCCTCACCCATTGATTCTCTCATTTATCCTGATTCAATTGTATACACTTCCTCAAGGCAATTCCCTCTCCCATGCCCTTAGCATAAGTAAACCTGCATTATCTAAACCTTTCTCCACTGGGGTTCTTTATCTGAACCAGCGAATGCAGAAAATGACACAAGTGCCTATTTTCTTCTGAACTAGGAATACAGCTACTGGTACCATTCTAGGTACAAGGGAGAGATGTTTATTGATTCCAGACAGTGGAGACCTTAGGGCATTAGGGTTGACCTCTCTAGTAAAAGCACAGCTGGGAAAGGTTCCTCCATACCATGTCCCCACCCTATATTCTTAAGGAAGTGGCACCTGTGTCCGCCTTGATGCCCAAGCCAGAAACCTGACAGTTATTCTAGGACGTCCCCCTCTCTCCCCGCTCCTTTTTCATCCTCCGTTATCAGTTTCCATTATTGGATAATTCTTCCTACCTTAATTACTTTTGAATCTTTTCCTTCCCATTCTCCTCACTGCCACCAGCTTGGTTAGCCCATACTGTTTTGCCTATGATTGCTCAAAAGCAACTTGAGTGGTCTCCTTGCCTCTACCAGTTTATCCTACACTGCTTCCTGGGAAAACTTCACTAAATACAAAACTTATTCTGTCATTTTCCCCCTTAATGGCTCTCCAAAGCCTTTCTAATAAACTCCGAACCCTCCACGCGGATTGCTCTCTCAGGCTGACATACCGTTCCCTCCCTCTCTGCCATTGTGCCTGCTCCTCCCTCATTTTCTGCCTGGGATGCCCTCTCCCTCCATCCCTGCCACTCATTCTTCAGTTCTCATCTGGCACGCTGTGCATGAATTCCTCCTCTAAGGAGCAGCCAGTCCTCTTGGATTCTGCGGTTTCAGAAGTTAGCAACGTTGAACAGAACCTGCAGTCCGATCGCTGTCGCCTCGCAGGCCATGTTCCACTCCCCTTCAAAAGGAGCTGCTTTGCATCTGTGAGCATTTGACTCACGAGGTGGCCAAACCGGAGAATGCAGTTCTCTAATGAAGGACTGTACCACCCAGGATGGAGGGCTATGCTCCAGCTTGTGGCTGCTCAGAGCCTGTATTTTCACTGTTGGAAGCTTTCCTAAGAGAACTTGAATTAATCGCTCAGTAATGAAGAATGAGGGGCTGGCACGCACTCCTGTTTTCTTAACAGAACCATGGCTGCCAGCTTCACTGTATTTGCTACAACATTGCAAGGCTCAAAATCTCCTGGAGACTCCCAATGGTAATAACATCTGTGGCATAAGAAGAGTTCCAAAAGGCTGCATTGGAGAAGCATCCAAAGGGGTAGGAGCTAAAATCCTTTTGATCAAAGGGTTTTAACATGGCACCATGACTGGGTTTCAGGAATTCTAGGAACCCCCTAAAATTATAGGCACAGCTTTTCGTGTACGTGTATATGTGCATTTCACTTGGGAAGCCCGAGATGCCAGTTTTCCCTTTGGAGTCAGACTTCTTTCATTTATTCCTTAAAATGTCTGAACACAGGCTATGATGTACCAGGAACTGTCCTAAGCACTGGAGACAGATGTTAGTGAAAATATAACCACATAGAAGTACCTACATTCTAATGGCAGAAGTCAGATAATAAACACAATAAGAAAGTAAATTACGTTCTATGTTAGAAGTTGCTAAGTGCCTCAGGGAAAAATTAAGCAAGGTTGTACAGGGGGAGGGTGATGGAATTTTGAATAAGGTGGTTAGAGAAGGCGTCATCGAGAAGATGACGCTTAAGACTGGAGGATGGGTAACAGGAAGAAATGCATGCCAGTGAGTGAGAACAAGTGCAAAGGCCCTGAGGTCCCAGGGGGGTCTGGGGGACTATGTCTTCAAAGTCGCTTTTGCCTGGCATTAAAGCGGACTGCAGGTGCTAAAAAAAAACATCATCACCTCCTGGAATAGTGGAAGTATATCAGGTCAGACCATTTTGTCAGGTTTGCCTGACCAGAGCCACACAGAATCGAGATCTCACTCTGGCCCAGGGACTAACATTCATCATTATTTAGACCTGCTGGTTCCACAAAACAGGACGGAAGCACATATACTTTTGGCTCAGATTCCAATTGTCATTTTGGTCATTGGTCATTTTCAGTAGATCAACAGCCTCTCAATAGAAGAGCTTAATACCTCTAAGGGGGAAAGAGAAAGAATACATTCAATTCAAAGGAGAAAAATACTTTACTTTGCCCATTTTCAGCTAAATTCTTTTTGGTCCAACAAAGAGACTCATTTGATAATATTTTCCATATTTGTAATCCATTGTAAAGATTTTGACTTTTACTCTTAATGAGCTGGAAACTCAGAGAAGAAAATGACATGATCTTATTTATATTAAAAAATTTATTTTGGTAAAATATACATGACATGAAACTTAACCATTTCAACTATTTTTAAACATTACGGTTCAGCAGCATTTAAACAATAGCTCCTCATTCCTCGTCCCCCAGGCCCTGGTAACCACCATTCTTTCTGTCTCTGTGAATTTGACTACTCTAAGTACTGCATGTAGTAGAATCATACAATACTTGAACTTTTGTGTCTGGCTTATTTCACTTAACATAATGTCTTCAAGGTTCATCTATGCTGTAGCGTGTATCCGAATTTTTTCCTTTTTGAGGCTAAAAAATATTCCATTGTATGTATAGAACACATTGTTTATCTGTTCACATTTTATTTGTCCGTGGACACTGGGTTGTTTATACCATTGGTTATTGTGAATAATGCTGCTATAAATATGGATGTACAAATATCTGTTCAAGTCCCTGCTTTTCAGTTCTTTTGGGTATATGCCCAGAAGTGGAATTACTAGATCAAATGGGAATTTTATGTTTAATTTTTTTGAGAAACCACTGTACTGTTTTCCACAGTAGCTGTACCATTTTACAATCCTACCAATAGTGCATGAGGGTTCCAATTTCTCCACAACCTCACCAGCACTTGTTTTCCATTTTTTTGTTGTTTTTGTTTTGTTTTGTTTTGTTTTGTTTTGTTTTGTTTTTTTGGTAATAGCCACCCTACTGGATGTGGTATTATTGTGGTTTTTGATTTGAATTTCCCTAATGATTAGTAATGCTGAAAATCTTTTCCTGTGTCTTACATTTTTAAAGTATCACTCTGGCTGCCGTGTTGAATATTCTCAACTATGGAGGGTGTGAGACAAATGTGGAAGGAGGAAGACCAGTTAGGCTAGTCTTTACCTTCCTGCAGTAGGTAAAAATGATGGTAGCTTGGAACAAAATGACAGCAATGGAAGTGGTAAGAATTCATGGGATTCTGGATATATTCTGAAGCGAGAACTGCTCGATTGGCAGAGGGGTGTGAGAAAGGAGTAAGAAAGGAGTCTAAAATGACTCCTATGTTCACAGCTGTGCAAATGGCCTTGTACTGCTGTGGGGGATGCTGGGAAAGAGCATGCTGGGAAGGTGAGATATTAAGAGTCTGATTTTGGATATGTTAGAAATGGATGCCTGTTAGACTTCCGAGTGGAGATGTCATGTTGATATGGGATATAGGAGGTTGGCGATCAAGGTTTATTTTTATTTTTATTTATTTTTATTTTTTTTTCAGTTATCTTTTGCTGCACAATAAACTACCTCAAAACTTAGAGGTTTAAAATAATACTTTATTATTTCTTACAATTCTGTGGGAATTCCACTTACCTGGGCAGCTCTTAGTGGCATCGATTGGGGACACTCATTTGGCTGCATTTAGCTAGGGGCTGAGCTGAGCAGGAAGGACCAAAGTGGCTTCACTCACATGTCTGGTCCCTCAGCGAGCCACCATATGGCCTCTCCACATGGTTACCTTGGGCTTCCTCGCAGCATGGCGGCCACAGGGAGTAAGGCATCTTACCTAGTGGCTGACTTCACCAGAAAGAACAAGAGCAGAAGCCTTCAGGCCTATTAAAGGATAGGTCCAAACTGATGTAGCATCTCTTCTGCTGTATGCTATTTGTCACATCACAAGGCCAGCACATATGCAGGGGGAGGGGAAACAGACTCGAGCTTTTGGAACAGTGTTATATGTCTACAAGGATGGGAGAAATTGATGGCAGCCATTTTTTTGAGACTAAGCACCATAAAGAGAGAGATTGGGGTTGGTAATCCAAGGTTGTAAGTAATCAGAAGATAATCGGCACATAAAGCCATGGTACTGGATAAAGATTACCCAGGGAATGGCTGTAGGTAGAAAAATAAATGGAAAAACTGATCTCTAGGGTATTTCAACATTTCGCACTTGAAAGGAGAAACCAGCAAATGAGACTGAGAAGAACTAACTACTGATAAGGTAGGAGGAAAACCAGGAGAGTGTGGTGTTGCTGAGACAAGTGCAGCTAGTGTTTCAAGAAAGAGGAACACAGTGGGACCACTGCTGAAAGTTCAGATAAAACAAGGGATGAAGATTGACATTGGATTTGACTAAGTGGGGATGACTGGTGATTTTACAGGTATAATTTCAGTAAATATGTGGAGACATAAGTTTGACTAGGGAGTTCCAGAGACAATGGAAGGAGGAAAAATTAAAGACATACAACTCTGGGGGAGTACATCATACAGGGAAGCAGAGAAATGAAGCAGTAATGGAATGGGATATACATCAAAGGAAGACAAATGTAGAAATCAGCTTTCAAAAGGAATGTGAACCATTCATCCATCACAGCAAGAAAGGCTGAGTATATGGTCCCAAATGCAGGTACGGTGGTTAGATGTGGCAGTGAGGAGGTGCTGTAGCAACACATACAGTCTGGTGGTGAAGGGACAGTTGGTCCGGGCTTGAATCGGTGTAGGATCGTTGGAAGGTCTTTAAGCGGATACACACTGATAGACAAAAACCGCAATTCTGCGGCGAGATCGGAAAAGGAGGTAATTGACAGTGTGAAACAGAAAATGCGGCTGCAGAATGCATGCAGAACAGATGCAGAATTGGGGGAGGAAGAGGGAGGGCACATTCCGGGTTCAGAGAACGGCCAGAGCGTGGAGACTGGAGAAGGCGGCCTTTGGAGCAGAGGATGTGCAGGACCTGGGAGACTAGGACATTAGTTTATACGAAGGTGGCTGGTGATAGCCCCAGGAAAACAGCAGGAGTGATGCAGAGGAGATGAAGACTGTGAAGTAGGAGTCAAGGTCCCTAAGGAATATGAAGGACGACCGCGGAACTTGGCAATGATGGCGCTGGGGTGGTGTGGCTTTTTGGAAGGGAGGAGGGGACACGTCTTTTTTAAGAAGTGAATTTTAAAACGAAGTTAAAACAATATTCGGGAGTGGCAGTGGTGAGCGTGCCGGAAACTAGCTGAATCTACAGCCAGGATGGGACTCCCGAGCTGCTTCGCGGGGCACAAGGACCTGTAGACCTCAAAGGAAAGGAGGGGCCGAGGAAGAGTTGGAGTGTACAGATGTATTCTGGTGATTGAAACAAAGGATTCCAGCAATCACAATAGGGCAATCATTAGAAAAGGCATGTCATGTGAGGGTGAAGGTCAACCGGGAATGGGAGTGAGGGAATACATAGGCAGTTGACTTTGGTGACTTTGGTGCCAGTTAAGTGTGGCATAAGGTAGTGGTGGAGACAGCAGTGTGGTCTGAGGGGAGGCTGATGTTCTCCGTTCTGCTTTCCTACAACCTGTGTGGCTAAGAGGTTAGTCAGCACATCTTGTACGAGGATATTTACGGGCCAAGTGACAGAACACCTACTTATTTAATCTGGCTTAAACAGTGAGGACTTATTACCTCCCGTAACTGGAAATTCCAGAGGAAAGGTGGCACTTTAGGGATGGTTTGACTCAGCGGCACAATGATGTCATCGAGGGCCCAGTTCTTTTTCTCTCTCTGCTGCACCTTTGACAGGGGTAGTTTCATCCTCAGGCTGGTCCTATCATAGTCACGTGATGGCTGCCAATAATACTCAGGATAAAATATAGACGGATGGTCCCGACATACAATGGTTCAACCTATGCTTTTTCAACTTCACGATGGTACAAAAGCAGTACGCATTCACTAAAAACTGTACTTTGATTTTGAATTTTGATCTTTTCCCGGGTGAGTGAAAGGCGGCACGACACTCCCTCGTGAAGCTGGACAGCGGTGGCAAACGCAATGCCCCGTCAGGCAGGCGGTCACAGGGGTAAAGAGCCAACATTCCACAGTGCACTATGCTGCCACTGGGTTTTGGATGTTGTGTTCTGAGCACATTTGAGGTCGGCAAGGCCAAGCTATGATGTTTAGGTAGGCTAGGCGTATTAAATTCATCTTCTACTCAGGTTTTCAATTTATGATGAGTTTATTGGAGCATAACCCCAAGGAGCATCTGGATATAGATACACTTCCTTTTACACATCTAGAAAGTCCCCCTTTTGGTAACATTCTCAGAAAGGTGAGAATATATCTTTTCCATAAGCCCAGCAACCCTCTCCTGGAGTCTCATTTGGGTTGACTTTGGGTAACATGTACAGTGTTAAACCAGTTCCTGTGGTCTGTGAAATACCATGTGCTGAGTGGCTGTGGCAAAGGGATCCCCCCGGTCAGTGTGGGGCATGTAAGGCTCAGTGCTGCTGCTGGGCAGTCAGCTTCTCTCGAAGCACTTGCTGCACTGGGAAAGGAGAATGCCCCACAAAATCCTGAGTGTTGTTAGGAACGGAAAGGAAGAATTAATGCAGAGTAGATTACTGAGAATATCCACTATGTCACTGAGCTGTTGTGAAGATCAAATTAAAACTATGTGACAATGCCTTGCTTTTTCTTTCTTAAAAGGTTCTTGAAGGTAGATATAGACAAAAGCTGGGGAGAGAAGAAAAGTAGATAAGGGAGGGAGGTGAGGAAAGAGAAATTTAGGGGAGGGTACAAGAACTAAATGAAAGAGACAGCAGAGGTGGATGGGGCTGGAGCTGACATGTCGATATAAACACAACATACCTGCCTGAATTCTCCATAATTAAGAGCAATATTCTTCTTGTGCCCCCCAAGTTCCCTTTCCCAAGAACTGATGAGAGCCTAATTGGTTCCTCTCTAACCTGCCTATGCTCAACAATGCTCAATAGCTCCCAGCTGAGTGCGCAGCTAAAGATACTTATCTCACCCTGGGATTCAAGACTCTTTAGAATGAGTCCAGCCTACCTCTGGCCTCATTTCTGATGACCGTCCTATATAAATCCACCCAAATCCATCCAAGTCCAGACAAATTGGACTTGGGTGCTGCACAATGGTCCCTACACCTGCTCTCCTCCTGTTCGTGCAGGCTTTTCCTTTGCTCTTAGTGTCGCTCTCCTACCTTTCCTGGCTGAGATCCTCTCATCTTGAAAGCCAAGTTCAAGTGCTTGTTCTCTGATGTGGCCTTTACTGGTCCTCCCAGGCTCGTGTACTCTCTCTCCTCACTAAGCTGCACCCAGTATTTGTTGTTAGTGTGCTTGTCTTGTCCACGCTAGATTGTCAGATTCTTGAGGACAGTTTCCTTCCTCCATCCACGTTCATTCCTTCCTCCCTTGCTCATCAAAAAATAAATAAATAAATCAGCAGCATCTACAGTGTGCTAGTCACTGTGCGCATAGAGGTAAGAAAAGTATTCAGTAAATACTGGCTGAGCTTAATGCTGTTGAAATGGGACTTGTGCTAGCTGACGGGATTCTGGTCGTGGGGTTGAACTGCACTAATCGATCGGTGTTCTATCGATCTGTGTAACCGTATTTGCCCAAACACTTGCCTCAGTGGGCCTTAACCTCATATAAAGGCTGAGTTTCTAGTGCCAAAGTGAAGCAAAGAACTGAGACCTTAATGAATGAGATAGCTGATAGATTGTTCAGGAAAAAAATATCGGCTTTAGAAATAATTGTGTCATTTTAGTTTTTATTCCAGAATCATACAAAGCACTATCATCTGTATTATTTAGCAGTGGCTTTCCAAACTTTATTGCCATGACTCACAGTAAAACAAAACAAAACAAAACAAAAAAACCCTCTCCATCATGACTCAGGTCATATATATTTATTCACTCATTCCTTCAATAAGTAAGTACTGACCATCTACTATATGCCAAGTACTATTCTAAGCAGAGTACAGTAGTAAACAAAAGGGGAGGGAAGGAGGGAAACAAACATCCTTGCCTTCAGAGACCTCACACACTGGTGGAACATACAATAGACAAATTAAGTATCACACACACGAACGCACAGAAACAGATGACTCATGAAACAAAACCTATTACTACATGCTATGCCGCCCTGATGTTTTTGTATTTTGTTTATTTAAAAAATGCTAGTCACACTCCATTAAGCCATTATGTTGGCTTCTCAACTCAGTAACAGCTTGAGACCTGCACTTTGAAAAATACTGGTTTAGGCAATTTACGAAGTAGGCAGTGTGTTCCGTTCCTATGTTACAGATGGGACGGGGTGACATGTAAAGAGAGTTTAAGCGAGTTAGCCAAATTCATCCGCACGCGGAGGGAAGCAATACTGAGCCTTCAGGGCTTGAGTGAGTCTTCTGCTGTTTTCCATCATCCTCTGTAGTGCCCGCAAGTCTTTGGACTCGCGTTCTAAAGTCTTTGATTATGAAATCTTGGCCTCTGCCTGGGGCGGCTCTTCCCCTCGTTTGCCAGGTAAAAACTGTATCAATACTTTTAGGCCTCTGTAGGCTGTTACATGCTCCAGGATGCCTCTCCTGTGCCACGCACTGCATCGGGCTCCCTTTATCATTACTGCGGTACCTGGCTCCTCTTCACTGTGATCTCCGTAAGAGCAGGTTATCACTCACCTTTCTCCCCAAAGCACAGTGTTTTACAGAGTAGGTAATAAATACATATGGAATTGAATTTGAAAGTAACTCAAAGGAGTGGGATGGGAGGAAGTTCTTACTAGCCAGAACTGCAGGATTTAGGCAACATCATCTATTTAAAAGGCTGAGAGACTAGAAAAGATACCACTGGAAAAAAGATCTCTTTAACCTAGGTTATAAAAGCCACACATATGGAAGAGGTTTTAATAGTATAAAAACTACAATCCACATTTTCTATCTCCCTAACATCAAGTAGATAGATTTAGAACCATGGATCTAGGTCATGGATTACAAAGAACAGAAACTGAGTCAAATTCATTCAAAAAAATGAGGGCCACTATCAAGAGGCCCTACGAATAGCTGGCTAGACCTGAGGCGGACAGGAGCCAGAGGCCCGGGGAGGTCCTGAGCAGCAGGAGGGCGGGCGTCTTGGCTACAATGGTGAGCAACTTACGCAGATGAAGAACACCAGTTCAAATTCTCAAGAGAAAGCTCTAAATGGCACAGCAAAGTCTAGAATTGTCTACTCTTGATTGAATTAGTTTGGGTAAGATGGGGCTGTGTGGTTGGTGCAAATATCAAGGGAGGGAGGAACAGACATTTTTTTGAAAAGGGAGATGAATTTGATTAAATATGGACCCAAACTGGAATTTTAAGTTTAAATTTCATTCTACCATTAGAGAAGATGGGGACTCAAGGCCAAGATGAGGTCAGTTACAAGTGTTATATAAAATACTGTTATCTGTGATATAATATAAAATATCATTTCAATCCTATTAAAAGTAAAATGATTTAGATTTTAGTTAAATGACCTTTAAGTTTCAGGGTTCTACAAATCTATAAATTTATAAACATATGTCATGAAAATTGAATTCTCCAACCCACAGTTGTCAGACTTTATTTTGAATTAGAGATTCTAATTCTGTATGACTAGGGCAAGGGAGTGGGGACTGTGTATTTAAATAAGCACCCTGGGTTCTGTTAAAAACGTATCATGTTGAGACACTGCTTAACCTAACTCCTTCCTCATTAGTCTTTAAAAGGGGCTTAACTTGCATAGTTTTAATTAGAACAGAAATGGACAATAAAATCACGCAGGCACACCATTTATGCTAGAACACTAAATAAGAACATGTACAAAATTTAAAACCACATTTCTTATAATTGTTTTTAATAGCATTTAGTCACATAATTTATAGTGGCATAGGTTTAAAAACAATGTTTAAGACTGATTGGTTAACTTAGTCTTATCTTGGGCTTTCTTTTAAAATTAATAGGGAAACTAGGATTTAAAGAATATTTCAGGATGATATTTTGACTATAAACTCAAAAGGTACACTGATATCAATTCTATAAACAGCAATATGAATGTAACTTATTTAAGCCTTTTGGTTCACATTTTTAAAAAGCACCCTTGTTCTTGAAAGTTAAGTACTATAAATGCTTCTTAAAAGTATCGTGGACATGATGTACTCAGTCCAACTAGTTGGGGGCTGGGGAGTGAGTTTATGTGACCATCCAATTCAGAGCGTGATTTCGCGTTAAAATCAAACTGCATTACAAATAAGTTACAGTCACAGGTAGCATAATCAGTTCCTCAGATAATATAGCTTCCAAAGCTCTCATCATCCTGGTGACCTCCCTGGGTTTTTTTTTGTTTTTTTGTTTTTTTTGCTTTCACTTACACATACCTTTCTTATGAAGAAGCAAAATACATGAAAGTTCACCAAAATTCTGAAAGTCACAGCTTGTATAGCACTAAATGATAGTAGCTTTGGCATTTGATATTACAAAGTCAATTTCATTAGAAATATTTTCTTCATTCTGGGTCAAGGCGAGGTAAAACAGGAAGAATAAGATTCCCAAATGCAGAGTCTTGAGTTATGAAGTATCCAGATGAATGTGCGTGTGCATGCTGGGAAAGAGTTTAAAAAACAGACAGACAATTAAGCTATTAAAGAGTCACAATTCTCCAACCAAAGCATTAAATCAGTTACCCTTCCTGAGTGCTTGAGACCAAATTTATTTTAAAAATCAGTTCTTGTGCTGCTAATTTTGTTTAAATACACAGGAGATGGACAATGATAAAGAATTTATATTACCAAGTTGTACTAGGTACTCATCTATCTACCGCACGCTCTCTGCTATGATTCTCTACAGTCAGCAAATGAGTCAAAATCACGAATTATGTACTTTGTTCCTTGGAGTGGGGGAAAACTAGCAACAAAGGACCCAAAGTACTCTGCTTTTAATCAACAAAGCAGGAGCTTAAGAAGGGTAGTAGCTGGAAAGAGAGGTGGGGAAAGGCAGCTGATTACTGGTGATTAAGATAACATTTCGTAGAGAATGTTGGAATGTAAGTAACAGAAAACCACCAGTGACAGAAGGAAGTTCGTTTTTAAACATTTCCTGTACAACAGTCATGCTGGCCATTAAAAAAAGAATCCACACAACAATAACAAACCAGTAAGATTATCGAAGGATATAATGGCATGACGAATTTGAAAAAAAAAATAAGTATGTACTATTAAACTAGCCAGTTCGGCTTTTAAGATCATTCTGTCCCACCAAAATATCTTAAAACTCTTGTGCACATGCGATCCCTTGCCAGGTATAGCACTATATCAATCATGGCTGCGTCAACACCATAAAAGATACTTTCATTACTGCTCTATTGGTCCTTCAAATCCTTTGGGCTCGACTGAACATCGGCAAACCACTGCAATTATGTGTGGAACATTTTTATTGATATTGCTCCACTGAAATACAAAATAGAAATTGTACCGGTTTCCAAGACCTAGGAAATGTCCAATGAGACGAGAATGTCAGTTACACTTTGCTCACCTGCAAAGCTGCTTTCTGTTGGGCTGCGATGTGCTGCTGTTCGGCATGATCCCGGAAGTCCTTATTAAGAGGTCTCGAAAGTGCAATGCTAAAACGGGAATCTCAGTTACCTGGCTGTTCAAGGTACAGACTTCCTTACTTCTGAATCACATTTTTCATGATCTATTCTTTATAGGAATTAAAAAATAAAGAAAGACCTTCCACAATAGGCCTTTTTTTCTTCTCCCACTGTCTACATTGACGTATACGAAGAAAGCCTATGTTATTTACTGGGGCTTCACATTATCTCCTTTTGATTGATGATTTATGGTCCCCTACTTTCAAACAGATTTGACGTACTCCAGTTTATCATAAGGTTACATTTATGATGAACACTGAAGAGCTGAATATTTCAAGTAGAAGGTATAGCAAGTGAAGAAGTTTAGGACGAAAAAGGGTGACATGTTTGAAGAAATTAGAGTTCAACAGGACTGGAGGTCAGGGTTGGGAAAGGGTGGGGTTGGCAAAAAGAACATGAGGCAGGGGAGGAAGGCAGGTGCCAGGATATATAGAGCCTTGTGAAATAAATTAAGAAAAGTGAACCTTATCAGAGCACTTAAGGAGATTTCCAAAGAGACTCATAAGCAGAGGAATGACATGATGACCAGTACCACAGGACAGTTCGGAAAGACCACTGTGATGGCAGACAGTGCTAGTCACCTCAACAACTGTTTATCTCTCTTCTTCCTTGCTAATGGAACCCAAACTTAGTTAAACTGTTGGTGGTCCCATGCTTCAAGGCGGGCTAGGCTTTCCCCTCAGGGTGTGAGCTTTGGTGTTCGAGCCATTCCCCTTGTTGGTTTCCGGTGTAGGCAAGAGAAAGGAACACAATTCTGACCAAAGAGACTTAATGGGTAGTCTGCTGGAAGGCTTCTAAGAACCTTTTCCTCACTCTTACAAAAGGGGCATAGAATAGGAAACTTTCTGGTTTTTACCTCAGAGCTGAGAGCTGAGGCCTAGGCTATTGCAGTCACATTCTGACCATCAGAAGCTGCTGACTCAAAAGGAGAAAGGCAGAAGGGAAAGATGAGGAAATTGGATCGCTGCCGACACTGTTGTGCCACTGCATGAAGCTGCTCTGGATCCACCTTATCTTCACGTTCCTGATTAACATGTCCTAATGTTTATGCCAACTTTGTTGGTCTTCTGTTACTTCCAGATTAAAACATCCTAATCGACACAACTGAATGTATTTGAGAAGGCTTAAGACTACAGGAAATTCAGCGAGAAAGCAGTTATAGTAATTAAGGCAAGAAATGACAGTGGCCAGGACCAGGGCAGCATCAGTAGCAATGAAGAAAAATGGACAGATTTGAGACATATCACTAAGTGTAAACAGAGAATGGTAAATGCTTAGAGATGGAAGTCAATGGGAATAATAAACAATTAGAGTTCACAATTCTGACTTTGATAACTAGTAGATCTGTACCACTCATTGAGACAAGAAACTTAAGACTATTAAGTGCTTATTTAGAGACAGGGAAGAAAAGATGAATTTGGTTTGGGGCATACTAAATTTGAAATGTCCGTTGGACAGCGAAGTGGAGATATTCAAGAGACGTTCTGGTGTTTGGGAGAGAGGACTAGGCTAGAGATGCAAATGTATAAAAGTTGTCGGCACAGAATTAACAGGTTGTGAAAGCAGATGCGTGTCCAGTGAAAAGATGTAGACTGGGAAACTGGGTCTGGAACAGAACTCTGAGGAACATCAACATTCAAGAGACAGGCAGTGGAGAAATGTCTATAAAAAAAAATCAAGATAGGATAACAGTGAGTGAATGAAAACCAAGGAAAGGGAGTATTTAAAGGAGAAAGTGATCAGTGCTATCAAATAATGCCAGGATGTCTACCAAGAAAAGGACTTTGGTCTTCCAGATTTAGCCACAAGGAGGTTGCAAGTGACCTAGGCACAAATTTATGCAAGGTAGGGGAGGAGGATGCCTGGTAGTCAGGTTGTAGTGGGTTGAGGAGTAAAAACATGAGAAAGTAGAGGTGAGTATAGACAACTGTTTTAAGAGGCCTAGCTGAAAAAGACTGGAAAGTTAGGGTGGTGGCTGAATGGGTTAACGGATCTGAGAGAAGAGATTTAAGATGGTAGAAACTGAATACCGTACAATAAAGATCATTAAGCTACCTAACTTTACCTATTTTGCAGAATGCTTAAAAAGTGGGACACTGGAAATAATTTCAGCAACAAATAGAAAACACACAAAACCCTTTTCTTTTTAAAAGGAGGTTGCAGGGGAAATTAAATATTCTGATAAGAATGAAAATATTTAAAACCTAATTAACTAGTCTAAGTTTTCAAATCTAAGAAACAAAACATAATATATAAATTCCAATGTTAAAAAAACAAACCATTGTCAACCGATTTGAGTTATTTTGTCCAAGATATTTTTTATATCACTGAGTATAAAAACCACATGGTCTTCAATACCTAGCTCCAGGATGATTTGTTGAAGATTGGTTCTGCATTAGTAATTTTCTTTTCTCTTTGTCCAGTTCTGCCAGGATTGCAACTCTATTTTTGTTTTGAAAACCTAAAAAAAGGCAGGGAGGTGGGGGGGTGGGGAGTAGACAGAAGAGAGAAAGATAGAGAAATAAACATTTTAATGTTATTTTATAAACCTAGGCTATCCAGAAACCCAGATAGCAAAATTCTCTTCTTTAACATAATGAACTCACTAGTCATTTCCTTAGATGGTTAGTTTCTCTACTGCCTAATTTTCAGCAATTTTAACAGCATAATACATGGATATATGCAAAATACAATACTGACTGAGGACTTTAAGACTCAGTTCTAAAGAATTTTAATCACTGAGGTATGGGTAATGGCATTTGATTTTTAACAAAATCTCTGTGCCCCCAAATGCTGCATGGACCAAGCTCTATCCTGCTCAGTCAATCTCTGGGAGTGGAGATTTTCTTAGCTCTCAGTTTTAGGCCTCTTTGTGAAAGCCTCTTTCATGGAGGGAAAAAGCATTAGACATACTCAGATCAAAACAATCTTTCTTTTTCTCAACTGCTTTCATTCAGAAATGACACACAATTTTTCAAGGAAAAATATAAAGAATTGTAATTCTGAGGAAGTAATTCTGAGGAAGAAATGAAGCACAACTGATAGGGTGCAAATAGATATATTCTTTATTAAATACTTAATAGTGGGCAGGATTTTGAGCTCCAAACTTACAGAAGATCTAGAGCAGCAGTTGCAAAGTCTTGGCCTAGGAGCAGCATCCAGGTACATTTTAAAAATTTGAATTAAATGTCAACACTTAGAGTACGTACAAAATATTTACACTGAGTCTGCAGTATCTTCAGCTAACTCGTGCCCCACCCTGCTCCATCCCTTTGTCCAGTATATCCATGCTGTATATTCAGTACGATAAGCTATTTTGAAAGGGACCACATTCACATAACTTTTATTACAGTACATTGTTATAATTGTTCTATTTTATTATTAGTTATTGTTGTTAATCTCTTACTATGCCTAACTCAGAAGTTTAACTTTATCATGGGTATTATGTACATATAGGAAAAACATACTATCCAACGTTCAGGACTATCTATGGTCTCAGGCATCTAGGGGGTCTTGGAACATATCGCCAAGGGGCAGGAGGGGACCACTATAGTTCGCAAAGCACAGCTTCAGACCTTCACTTCAGCTGCTACCAAAGCAACTGATGAACAAGTTCCCTTCCATTTTATCAAGGCAATCTGCCAAGGGGGCTTAAAACTTAGGTGCTACGCAAATAAAGGCAATAAAAAAATACTTTCAACAAAAATAATTTCTTATAAAATTTAGAGACCTCTCTAATAAGGATGACCAGCACAAACCATAAATATCAACTCTTATTTCTACTATTAGGAATGTTATGTAAACATAATAACCACTAGAAGGGAACTTTTATGTATTTTTATTAAACTGCCTATATTTGACCATTTTCTACCTACAAAAACAATAATTTCATATGATTCACCAACTTTTTTCTACTCATATATATCTTTCTTGGCTGAGTCAAGAACAGCTTCCTTAAAAAAATTCATGCATGTTTAACAATCAGAGCACAGGTAGCTAAAGGTAACTACCTGTTACTATAAAAATTAAGTGTAAAAATTAATAACTATGGACTCTAAATTAATATACAATTCCTAAATTAATATAGTTTCTTCGACTGTCAATGTTCTTAGCCCACTAAGGAAGGCTATGTTATTCTCAGTCTATTTACCATCTCATGGTTGGTTTTTTATACAAATAAATAAATCAGGATAAATGATCTGACAATGGATCAGGTGGGAAGTATAGAATGTGGGTATTACTAATTTTATACAACAGAAATTTTCCTAAAAATGATATAATACAAATTAAGGTAATTATGGAAGGGTAAGTATATACTGGAACGTGTTATTTAAAGGAACCCAAAAGTGAGTTCTTTGGAAAGTGAAGAACTCTTTCTGAGGGAAATTGGTACTCTCCCATTCGTATATACGAAGTTGCCTATGTTTAAGGCACGTTACACCACTAGCTACATTCTTATAAGAGGCTAATGCATTCCTAGAAGATTTATACAGGTCTTTCTTTTCGAAGATTTAGTGATATTATAAATATAAAATAGAAAGTTCTTGAAAAGCAAATTTAAAAATTGATAGTGTTCTAAATTATATAATCAGCAAAATAGGTCATCACATTGGAAAGTACTAAAGTGCTGTTTACAGAAGTATCAATTTCCCTCTAGACTTGCTTACAAAAAAAATTTAGGGTTACTATATTAAAGTAATTTTATGTACATAGAAATTCTACACACAGCCAATAATAGGTAAAGCATTAAAAAGACTACACAAAGGTAATTTGATCAATAATGTTCATATACATACAAGCACAACGGAGCTTTTCAATGTATAGAAACTTACATTACAATCTCATGAAAATATTTTTTTGTTTCCAAAGCACACGGGAGTTAGGTGGCATGGGAATAAGGAAATAAGTGAAACAAAATTATTCTATTTCCTTTTCATTTTACTAAGTTTGCCAAACAATCAAAAGGGTGGGTGGTTGGAGTCCTTCCTGGCAGAGGGAGCTTCGTGAAGAAAGATGCATGTTAATGTAATAGACAATGTCAGTATTCAACGAAACCTTATAATGAAGAAAAATAAGATATAAAAAGATGTAGTAATGTTAAAGTTAAAATATGCTCTTAAAAGAAACATGTTTCCTTGTTCTGTCACAACAATGGCAAGCAACAATGCCTTCCACCTTGTCATCGATTCCATGAGAAACAAAGTTTAGTCTTGGTAACTTCCATTAAAAGGAACCAGAGTTCTAGGAGAGTACTAGTTCCACATCTTAGGGCATGAAAATAGTCAGGATGGGCCTGGAATATCTTGTTGGCAGAAAGCAAGAAGATTTTTTTTTTAAAGGCCCAGAACAGTGCTCAAAGAACAAAGAAGCCAGTTTGAGATTAACTAGGCTATCACAGATAGAACATTAAAAAAAAGAATAATAATTAACAGCTAACTGGAACAAGTTGAATCTATGATAAGCCATGAATTCATAGTAAGATACAAAAAGGAAAGTTAAAGTACATAAAAAGATAGTTATTTTAAAAAGGGGGTAAAAATAACAGTTATTACATTAATAATTAGGTTAGTGTTAACATGTTGGTGTCTTGTTTCTCTTAAGTGTAAGTCTGTTTGTAAAGTATAGCTGTGTACTTTTTTGTTTAGGTAACGGAGAAAGGGGTAGACACAGGAAACTGTAGTTAAGTCAAAAGTTCCAGAAAAAGCAAGTTATAAATCACTGGGACAAACTCTTAATTCAGACATAGCATACCTTAGCACAAGACTGAAGGGCAAATCTGCGTTCCTTCTGGACCATAGATGGTTTAGGAAAGCCTTCTTGGGTCTGAGGTCAAGCAGGACTACCTGCCAGGAGCTATGCCATCCCATTCCTAACAGCACCCTGAAATCTCAGCTGAGAGCATCCAGAGCGACCCCAAATCAATAGTTCTCACTACCGGATCTGCAGGGCTTATAGTTACTACTATACGCATTTTGAGATAACTATAAAATAACCAAAGAAAAGAATTCATGTTCCTGACTCAGTATTTCATCAGGTTTTCTCTGTGTATCTGAAGTCAGGTTAGATTAGACCAATTCAACTACCACCATGATCCCAGGACCTTGATATTACCAATAATGAAAGATTCTTTACATAGGAATGATACCCTGTACAAATTCCAGTTTAAAAATCTGCCATTACACATTAAAATTCTCAAAATGTTACTGCTACTCAATCAAATAATAAGTGTTCCACACTACAATGGATGCTAAGAAGAGTATGACACTTTAGTAACTGTCTGCCAAGAGCTTATGAAATTTAGCAGTCTGATTAATACTACAGCATGACAGACTGCTAGATCTGAAAGAAGGCTTAGTGAACACCATGGGATTCTGTCCCCTACATCAGAGACCAAGATTTTTCTTACAAAGTCATTGTTCTTTCAGTTATTATTGTAAGAAAATTCTGGCACTTGACAGTCAATCTTCATAATAACTAGTTCCTACACAAATAAACAGTACAGAAATAATTTAATATAGAGAGTAAAATGCAACAGATCCCAAAAAACAAGACTTTTTAAAAATTTCATTGAGTCTGAGGAGCTATAGAACATGATGTGGACTCCCTCTGCTGGTGGCTAGTGGCAGCAGCTCCATAACCAATAAAATTTCTGACAAAAGAATAACAAACACCAAAGTGGCTTTGACTGTTTTGTAGTGGATTTCACTATGGATCAATCAAAGGCAACACTTAAAATGACTGTGTTTCATTGCAACTGCAAAAAAAAAAAAAAAAAAAGTAACCAGCAAATTGTAAATCTCAATTATCTGTGCTATTAGAACAGGGGGATAATTAACATTTTATTTTCATTTGGATTGCATTGTGTGATTTTTAGCAGCATATTTTCTTTCCAAAATAGACCTCTCTTGGTTTTCATTTTTGATTAATTTAAATTATTTTAAATCTGAGTCCTTACAACTCGGATTAAAGAAGACCATAGAGGAATGTTGACCTGTGATTAATCTACAGAGCACACAAATCGCACATGGTTGAGTACTCGCTGGTTACAGCTGGTACAGCTGTTACCACAGCTAGCTTTTAATACTACACTTCTATAAAACTCACGTAACTTTAGTTTGTCCTAAATGCAGCTAACATACCAAAATAGATTCAGCAGGCTTCCAACTTCCAGTACTGGCAGAGTAGTTTGGTTAGATTAACGCTGCTACAAATACAATTATAAATTCTGGACAAAATATAAAACATTCATTATTTGAAGGTATCTAATACCTTCTGACCAAAATCAGGCGGAAACTGCAATTGGTAAGATTTGGGAATCTGTGACCTTTTGCCTGAAGCACTCCCCAATCCATAAACAGCTTGGATAACCGCACCTAACTGGCTTGTATCACAGCACAGAATTCAGGGCTGGCAGAGTAGCCAAAAAATTGGGGAGAGACCTAAGAGGAAAGGCAGAGGGAGAAAGGCCCAAAACACGTTTATAAAATCGACTCAAAGTTTTTGCATCCTGCTAAACCACACATATACATGAGGAGACCACACGGTGCCCAGCAATAAAAGCAGCAGCTGGAAGCTGACAAGAATGGGCAGATTTCAGCAGCTACCCAACACAAGGCAGATGAGTCTGCAGTATGAGTTGAGCCAAGCCATCTGCTGAACAACAATCACACTTCAGAGGAACACAACAGAATCTAGCGTCTCTACAATGTATTAGTCGGAATATTTAGTATCCGATAATGAATCACTTAGTAAGAAAAAATAAAGGAAACATAGCCCATACTAAAAAAAAAAAACATGTAGTCAACCATGTAGAAACCAACTCTGGATGATGCAATGAGCAGTGACAAAGGACCTGTATCCAAACTCTAAAAAAAAAATACCTTGATAATAAAAAAAAAAAAAACGTGGTTTTTAAAAAATGAGCAAAAGACTTGAACAATTAACAAAGGAAGATTTACAATGGCCGATAAGTACATTAAAAAATGCTCAACATTTGTCACCAAGGAAATGCAAGTGAATACTAAAGAAAGATATTACTTCGCACCCTCTAAAATGGCTATAATAAAAAGTACCAACAGCCATGCTCTATGTGGAGCAAGCAGAATGCTCACACATTTCTGGAGACAACATAAAAGGTACAAAAACTTAGGAAAAGGTTTGGCAGTTTTTCATAAAGTGAACTATACACTCAGCTATCTGTTCCATTCCTGGATCTTTACCCAAAGATCTACAAAAAGGCTTACAAGCAAATATTCAAAGCAGCTTTATTCACAATGGCCAAAACTGAGCCAACAACCCCAAAACCTCCAAACAAGAGAATAACAAATTGCAGTAATCTTCATAACAATGGAATACTACTCCACAATAAAAAGGGATAAACTATTGATACCTGGCACACAATGGATCAATCTCACAGATGGTAGTGAGTGAAAGAAGCTGGACACAAACGTGCACACTTTATGATTCCACTTATATGTTTAAGATAAGACAAAACTGAGATTTTAAAAAATCAGGACAGAGTAATAAAAAAATATATGGTAGGTTAAATAGGAGTTTAGACTTGATATAGAAAGGAAATATAAGTTTGCTTCAAGTTTTGGAGCCGGAAACTACTTACAAAGTGGGATTTAATCTTTCTAGAGATTAAATTTTACTTTTTAAAATCTATCTTTAAGTAAAAAACTTCTTTAGGATGTGTCTAACTCAACTTGCTTTAGAGAGCTCTTAACACAGGTGAAATGTGAAAGTTTTCAGAGCAAATGAAGATAAAGGTATGGATACTGCCCAGTGACAACATAATTTCTTTAAAAGTGGTTCAGATTTCAAGTAAATGAGAACACAGATGTTAGAGGAGGACCTAAGGTTTACAATGTAAATAATCTTAACACAGATTAAAATATAGGATTAATAGCTACTGAGGGTGTTAAATATCTGATTCAATGTTGGACTTGCTTCAAATATAGGGTTTTACTTTGCTATTCATTTTTTATTCCAGCTAGAGTAACTGCCGTATGCCAAATTTTCTATTAAAATACATTTACTATATGGGGGGAAAGTTTCTAGTAATAAAATAAATTCTGCATGCATTACCTTGTCCTGAAGAGTTTGCTGCCATCTTCTTATTTTGTTTCAACTATGTTCAGTGGCAATTGGTCAGCACTTTACAATCACCTGTAAAAAACATGTGTGTACACGCATATAAAATGTACCATACTTTAATAATTAAAAGTTGTCAGGAACAGCTAGCCTCCCTAAAATGAAACGTTTACAGTTTCTCCACGCTCTAGAAACATACATCTGAAAAGAACACAGACTGAAATCACAAATTTAAATCTACAAGAGCCTGAAGTATTTAATTAGAGTATAAAGGTTAAATGTTTATTCTTGCAAATGTTGATACCAACATTTAGCGTTACTGTCTTAATATATCATTAGGTTGTGTTTATCAAATACTACCACATGTATCAAGCAGTTAATAACATCAGTATGATCACAGTGTTAGGAAGAAAAATCACTCATCTATGATGTCTCTCGAATCACTTAAAAAAACGTACCCGGCAACAATTGTGTACACTAAAATTAAAAGGAAAGCGAGGGGAGATCTCAAATGAGCAGGATCCACTTCTGCCCTCAAGGAACATAATACAGTGGGAAAATACAGTCTCATTCAAGCAATCATACTAAAGAAACTTTAACAAACGCGCTCTTTAAGAGGCGTAAACACTGCTCTGGAAGCAGAGAGGAACTGTTTCTATTGGCGTGATTAGGGATGCCTTCAGGGGAGCCCGGGAAAGTACAAGGGCTAACAAACACATGTCGGTTTTCAACAAAATATGGTTTAGCTGTCTCCTGCGGCTGAAGCACGGGGCTAGCGAAGCTGGGTGAAGACGGGAGGAACAAGAGGGCCACATATTGTGAAAGGGAACGTCAATCAGGAATGTGACAGGGCTGGACCTGCCTATCAGAGGAGGCGGGCGTGGAGGGCAGGCTGGACCAGGGCTGCGGCCGAGACGGAAGACAGGAGTGAGAAACTTCGGGAGGCGAGCGAAGCGGGGAGACCACTGCCCAGTGGCAACAAAGACAACCGCAGCAGGTCAGCGCCGGAGCCACACACCTCCATCCCCCGGCGCCGCCGAACAGTCCTACTTACCGGGGACGCGAGAGCGCCCGGGACCACCCTGCCGTCGGATCGCCCTCTCCAAGGGGGCGCGACCACTTAAAGACCGGCAAACCCAGCCCAGCGTGCAGCTCTACAACCTTCCCGCCCCCACTGCGCTTCCGCCTCCTGATGACGTAAACCCGAGGCAGCGGAAGTCCCGCCTCCCACCAGGACCCAAAGGCTGCTGCCCACGGCTATTCGTACTTTAACTGCCGCCTCAGCGCATACTCCACTTCCCTTCCGAAGAGTGGCAGCCAAAGAGGCTCATGGGAGATGCAGGCCACACTTTGGGGGACGGGGCTCGGGCGAAGCGGGGCGGAGCCTGGTGACGAATCCTACTGGCTCAGCTAGGCAGGGGCGTGGCGGAGAACAGCTGGGTCCCTAGCACCGGTGATAGCGCTTTGGTCCCGGCAGGTCCCGGGAGAAAAGCCACCAGCCCGGCGGATCCTGCGAAGTTGTGAATGAATACACTCAGGCAGGGACTGAGACCAGCTAGCTGTTGCTGGGACTAGAAGGGCGAGTCTTCATACGTTGGGCTCGCTTTCAAGCCATAACAACTATCTCGAGCTGCAGGTTTATACACGCAAGTCCCAGGGATATTTTTTTCTTTTCTAATTTACGCAATTAAACATAAGAAAAGCACTAAACATGTACAAGTTTTTACTACTGTTCAATAATCTGTATTAAGAAATAGATGTGCTACATCTCAAAATACTAAATCCCTCCCAGTGGGATCTCACCTGATGCCTGATCCAGCACAATAGATTTACATATTTACATTAAAAGCTAACCTTGTATTGATGTATGCAGCCTGTTCTGTGGCCGTTAATGCATTTTTGCATCTTTTCTAGAATTTGAACATACATTCTTAATAATCAGTGTTTGCTTAATAGTAAATGTTCATGATGCACTTTTGTGTCTATGGATCTGTGACTGAAGTAATAATACGACCAAGCATTTAATGAGCACCTTCTGAATGCTAGGTGCTTCCTGTGCATCAGCTCCAGGTCTGTCATCCCTGATTTGTATATGAGACTCAGAAATGTTGAGTTACTTTATGTCAAGTAGCCAGCAGAGGTTAAAATGACTAAAGTCTGCCAGATACTAAAGCCCAGGTTTTTAAACCTCATACATCATTTCTGCTTTGGAGAAGGAATTCCTCTGAGACCAACTCTTGCTGACCCCTTTAATCTAGATATAAATTGTGGCACAAGAGCATTTTGGTAGTTGGCCAGAATCCCTTTTCAATTAAGAGGGCTTTTCGAGTCCCAGGGTGACTAAAAAGATGACCAAGATGAATAGGAGAACTTTGGGTTTTAGGTTGCCTGACTGACTAGACAACACAGAACTAGGGCATAAGAAAGCTCTAGTATAAGTCCCTCATGAACATCTCGCACAGAGTTTATTTAAGGAGAAAGAAAGAGTTCCACCTTCAGAACATTTTGCAATTTCCTGCAAGTTCAGCCATCTAGGGCTGGGGAGAATCAGGAGAAAGATAAATTTAACTTGCTGCTAATCATTTTGCCCTTCAGTGGTGGGTGTTAGCCCTTGAACCCCTCTATCTTCTCGTGTTTTTGGGACTTGTACCTCACAAGACTTTTAATTTAGTGGTTAATAGTGGGTCAGGTGACTTGAGTTCAAACCCCAGCTCTGACATTTAATGATCGTAAGCCCTCGTTTAACTTTTTGGTGCTCCGGTTCTGCATCTATAAAAAGGAAATAAAAAATGAATGACCACCTCACACCCATTAGATGGCTGCTATAAAAAAAAATGGAAAATAAAATAACAAGTGTTGGTGAGGATGTGGTGAAAATGGAACCCTTGTGCATTGCGGGGAATGTAAAATGGTACAGCTGCTGAGGAAAACCGAATGGCAGTTACTCCAAAATTTAAAAATAGAATTACCATGTGATTCAGCCATTTCACTTCTGGGTGTATACCCAAAAGAACTGAAAGCAGGGCCTTGAAGAGGTATTTGGACACCCACGTTCATAACAGCACTATTCACAATAGCCAAGAGGTGGAAGCAACCCAAATGTTCACCAATAGATGAATAGAAAAACAAAATGTGACATATATGCAATTAAATATTATTCAGCCTTTAAGAAATGACATTTTGACATATGCTATAGCATGCATAAAACTTGAAGACGTTATGCTAAATGGTATAAGCTAGTCACAAAAAGACAAATACTGTGTGCGATATTGTGATTTATAAGAAATATATAATTAGTCTTTCAGATGACCAAATATATATATTTCTCACATGTATTGGTCTTTGGCCACAATTTCTGGCTCACACCTCCAGAAACCTTGGAAGTTTCCCAAGTATTGAGAGTGATAAAGGAATCTTTTGTAATGTCAATGAGGTGACTTTTTAGAGTACCTAAGGATAGGGACTCGTTGCCAGTGGAGCCAACCAAATGATTTGAGGGTTGAAACATCTAGTTCTACCCCTGACTTCCTGGGATGCGAGAGGCTAGAGACTGAGTTCAATCACCAATAGGCAATGATTTAATCAATTAGGCTTATGTGCTGAAGCCTTTATAAAAACCAAAAGGAGGGTGTCGAGAGAACTTCCCTGTTGGGGAGCTGGAATACTTGCATGTGCCACAGTGTCAGGCCCCAAGCTCTATGAGGACAGAAGCGCCTTTGTTCAGGACCTTGCCCTGCATATCTCTTCATTTGGCTGTCAATTTGTATCCTTTAATATCCATTGTAATAAATCATTAATCTAGTGAGTAAATGGGTTTTCCTGACTTCTATGAGCCATTCTAGCAAAGTAATTAAACCCAAGGAGGTGTTGTCGGAACTCCTACCTGTAGCTAGTTGGCCAGAAGCACAGGTTTGAGCTTGTGTCTGGTGTCTGAAGTGTGTGTTGGAAGGGAAGAAGTCTTGTAGACTGACCCTTTAACCTGTGGAATCCAATGCTATCCCCAGGTAGACAGTGTCACAATTGAGTTGAATTCTTTGATATGTTGCTGGAGTCTGAGAATTGCTTATTGGTATGCGGGACCACCCCCAACGTCAGAAATAGGTCCAGGAACTCTATTTACTTTGTTTTTCCATTTATATGAAGTACTTAGAGTAGTTAAAATCATAGAGACCTCCCTCAAAAAAAAAAATTCGTAGCAACAGAAAGCAGATTGGTGGTTGCCAGTGGTTGGGGAAGGAGAGAATGGAGCCTTGTTTGATGGGTGTAATGTTTCAGTTTTATGAAATGAAAAGGGTTCTGGAGACAGATGGTGCTGATGGCAGCAATTATGAAAGATCTTTGTTTTACTGAATAGCTTGATCCTTGGTCAATAAGTCAGCTGATAAATACTTAGCTCCTACATATCTACTATGGGAAAGTCCAGGATAAAAGGAATGTATGTTACAGTTCTACAGTTCTATTAAATGATAAGGAAATGTGAGGTAGCAGTGTGTGACTCGCTTCCTCGTGAAGCCATTATGATTATTATAGACCTTCAATATCAAAGCGGCGTCGAGAAGAGTCTCAAGTTTCCAAATGAAGCCACCTAATCCTCTTTTGCTATTCTGTGCTAAAATATTAATGGGAAATGCATTAGGCTACACAGGTTTAGAGTCAAATGTGTAGAAGTTTGAGGCAATTACTGTATTAGTTATCTATTGCTTATAACAAATTACCCCCAAACTTGTCAGTTTAAAACAGGAAATATGTATTCTTTTACAGTTCTGAGGGGCTGGCATCTAGGCAGCAGAGATGGTGGTTCTGGCTTAGGATCTTTTGTGAGGATGCAGTCAAGATGCCAGCTGGGGCTACGGTCCTTTGAAAGCTCACTGGATGGAAGCATCTGCTTGCAGGGCTCACTCATGTGGCTAATAGCAGGAGGCTTCGGTTCCTCACCACGTGGGCATTTCCATAGGGTTGCCCATGACATGGCAACTCATAGCCAGAGCAAGTGATATAAGAGTTAAGAGAGTGACCAAGATAGAAGCCACAGTCTCTTTTATAACTGGTTTTGGATGACATACCCCGTTGCTTCTGCCATATATGTTGGTCACACAGAGCAATCCTTTATGCAGTGTGGAAGGACGACAAGGCTGTAAATCCTAGGAGGACAGATCACTGGGGACTGTCTTAGTCCATTTAGGCTGCTATGAAGAGAATACCAGAGGCTGGGTGTCTTATATACAACAGATTTTTATTTCTCACAGTTCTGGAGGCTGGGAAATCCTTGATCAAGGTGCCAGTGTGGTTGGGCTCTGGTGAGGACCCATTTCCTGGTTCATGGATGGCTGTCTTTTGCTGTAGCTTCGCCTGGGGTCTTCTTTATAAAGTCACTAATCCCATTTATGGGATTAATACATAGGATTTATTAATGCCCTCAAGACCTAATCATTTGCCAACTGGTGCAGACCGAGACCCCGTGTGGATTCGGGTCTCATCCACAGTTTGCAGGCCCAGTCTGTGTGGCACAGACACCAAGGAATTGGGTCACTATGACTCCTCATGGAGAGAGGTAAAGGGCTGCCTCCTGTCGAACATAATAAAAAAGAACCCGGAGGCTTTGGTTAAAAATAAATGACAAAAATTTATTCATGGGTCTTAGAGTTTGCATGCTGGGAACACAGCTAGGCAAAGCCCAGAAGTATTCCACAGAACAAAGAAAAATTATATATTTTTATAATGCACCTGGATCACAAGAGAGAAAGAAAGCCCTGCAAGCTTAGCTATTTGATTGGTCCATTTTGCCGAGTCAACTAGTATTGATAATTTTGGTCATGAACCTCAGGTGGTCATCAGAAGTGGTGTCAAGCAGTCTGGGCACAAAGAGGTTTTCTTTGAGGAGGCCTTACACTTGACTGGAAACCAGGCACTGACGCACACTGTACTGATACAATCCGTATAATGTCTAAGGCAGGAGTGAAGAGTTACAGAAAAATTTTAAAGTTCAAATGTCAAAGATCAAATAATGGTACAAAAGAATGCTACTAATGCTTTATCACTTAAGAATTTACAAGGATTTCGGAAGCTCTGTGCCAGGAATGAGGAGTGAGAGGGACAGAGACCAATATGTATACTTTCTACTATACATATATAAGTCAGAAGTAGACACTGCTTTTGAGTACAGGGAATAGATCAGCAGCAGAAGAGAAAAAACAAATTTTTAACTTGCAAATACTTCCTCTGAGATTAGATGAATTCAATACATTCTTGCACAACCAACTGTTATTTCTGTTTAGTGCTAAATGTCCCTTTTATGGCTTGTCTTCTCATCTGTGATTCTGGAGTTCCTCATGACTTAGTACAGTTATTCACAATAGTTGTACTGGTGGCTGAGGAACATTTGTGCAATATTAAGCAAGTGATTCTTATATTTGTGTGTATGTAGGTTTATATGTATCATGTGTCAAACAATAAAAATTCAACTGACTAAAGTTCAAACTGGCTTTATTAAATGATTCATGAGTCAGGCAGCATCCCACCTTGCAAACAGAAAAGAGCATCAAAGAACCACAGAAAAGGAAAGGTTTTTAAAGCCAGGGAAGGGTGGACAAGGAAGTCATAACAGAAAAAAAGGATTTTTTCAGGTAAGGTCACCTTTCTTTGGTATTTTCAGTTGTTTCCTTACTAGAGGACATGTTTTCTCCAAATTATAATTAATAAAAGAACTACGTTACTCAAGAAAGTTTGTCCAATGTGACATTATTGTTGTTAAATTAAACAAGGAGGCCATTCAACTGAGGTGGCTCTAATGCCATGGTGACCTTCATAAGCAACCCAAAATCTAAGCCAGTAACTGCCTCAAGGTAACAAAATTAAAACTAAAGACAACCAATTACAAACAACCAACTAGGCTTTAAGCAACAGCCAATCAATTATCTTATTTTGCTTTTGCCTTTTCTCTCTAAAAGTTTCTCTCTAGCTCCTGTTGGTAGTGCTCTTCTAACCGCTTTCAGTATGGTGCTGCCCAATTGGAATGATTTTTTCTCAAACTCTTAAAAATTTTAATATGCCTCAGTTTATCTTTTAACACTCTCAAGGGGACACAATTTATGTGAAAAATCTTGTAATCTTATAACGATGTGAATATTATTTTGCTGCTACAAAGGCAGGAAAAAAATTTTATGAACTGTTTATGTATTTATTTATTGCTCATATCACATATCAGCAGACCACACAGACATGAAAAATGGCAAAGTCAGTTGTCTTTGATATTTAGCCAACTTTCGGTCCTTTCAAAGCCCTAGCATTACACGTGTTTGTTAGCTTGATTTATAACCTTCAAATATTTACACATATGGAATGTGAGCTTGCATCTGTACTCTTGCCCCAGGTCCCACAAATGCGCAGGTGGGCCTGACGAGGCATATGTTTACCTGTGTCAAGCTTGCTGCTGTTCTTTCATCATTAGCACAGGAAAATTAGAGTCAAAATATTTGGTAGTTTCTTTATCTTCAATGTAAATGTGTGAACTAATCTCCATTTCATTCATCAGTTAAATACAGGTCATCCAGATGACTCGGCATATGCTGTTATATTTTATATTCAGAATGTGTTCAGAATATTAAGAAAACTTTTAAGGTCATCATCAAAGTTAAGATGCTGAGAACATACAGCTCCAGTTAAAAACACATATTGTATATAAAGTTAACAGCAAAGAGACATAATTCTGAAGTGTTAAAAAAATTCTAACACATAGAATTGAAATTTTTTTCTAAAATTGGAAATGCTTCTGTAGTGCACCTCAAATTATACAGCGCAAATTCAACCCCGATTGTTGACATACGTCTCACGTCTGATAAAAGCGATAGGGCAAAAAGAAGTATGTCAAGTGGAGAAGGGTGTGACATAGCTATAATGTCTAGGATTGTACCTGAAAATTGTCTTTGTTGCTATTGAGTAGCATAAAACGTGATTTGAAATAGAAAGTGATACCTGTCATAAGAGTTTGTTTTTTTTTTTAAAGTGCTCTTGAAGTTCTTTTTTAATTATATCACTTTAGGAGTGGAGAAAGGCAAGCAGAAGTTTAGCTGACATAAATTGCTTAGCGTTGGAAAAGAAGTAGGAGGCATTGTAAATATGTTTAACTCCGATGTTGCATACGTTTTAACATTTTTTTCCTTATTAGAATTTTTAAATTACAAAATACATAAATGCTCATGGTACTGCATGAAAGTAAACAATATGAAGTTGTAGAAAGAAATGTTAATCTGGTTTGCCTCTCTCCTGCTGCTCCCTCAACCCCAAGTTACAACCCCAGTCTGGTCCATATCCTATCAAGTGCTTTCCTATTCTCGTATGAACATATACATTCATATATGTATATATACACATATACATTCCTATGCAGTGATACCAGTATACATAGTATTTTACCTCTTGCCTTTTAAATCTATCATAGACCTCCCAGTACATAAAGGTCTAATTCATTTTTCATTGTTGCTTAATATTGTGTGAATGTGCTATAATTTTTGAGCCTTTTCCATAGTGATGTGTAGGTAAGTTGTTTCCACTCTCTTTGCCTCTACAATGCTGCAATAAATGTCTTTGCACATAAACCCTTAGGTACTAGTGCTTTTATTTTGATAGCACTACACATTTGTGCTGACGCTATTTGAAAGCACCCATTTCCCTGTACCCTCACTAGCAGTGGATGTGGAGGTAGATAGCATGTGAAGTTGATGAAGTTTTAGGGACGTTTACTTGAACATCTATCCCTACCTCCTTACTGGCCCCAACTCCAAGGCTTTGGGAGAAGTCTTGACAATGTGCTCATAGGGTCATTATTTTTATAATTTTTGAAAAAGTAAGTTAGTTTATCTGCAACCAGTTAAGACAACTGTGCCTTTTCACTCTGAATTTCCCTCTGTTCACACTTCCTCTTAGGTTAAATGGTCTTTTAGTGGCTGCAGACATTTTTGAAAGTTGAGTTGGGATGCATCTATTTAAGTTTAGCAGGATGTATTTAGCAGGTTCACCGTCACTTCTGTGAGGTTTTTGCTAGACATCCTGGTGTAGGAAGAGCGTCTAGGTATACTCCTGTGAAGATACAGGGCCAGAGGTAACACTGTGAAATGAAGTCTTATGACACCTGGCACCAGATCTATGGGGTACTAAAGAAGAAACAAAGTTTGAAATATATGGAGCCAGAGCTGGTCTGTAGAAAATTCTTCCTATAGTTAAAGCTACAGAATTATAAGCAAATGATTTCATTTTCATTGATAAATTTTCTCCTATTGGGAATGTCCTTGATAAAGCAATGCATACAATTAATTATAAACTCACCATGTTTTTTTTTTTTGGGGTTTTTTTTTTTTTTTGCATTGGTGGAACTTACTTGAAACAGAATAAGAATTCCTGAGTTTACAGGGTAAAAATCTGTTGCAGTTCTACAAATAGCAGGTACATTTGGTGTTAAGCTACATATTTCATGCCTGCTAACATAATAGATTGGATCTTACACATCACCAAGAATGAATTTGAGGCTGAAATAAACTTTTTAAGCTGTCAGTAATAAAAACACAAATTTCAATCAGCCATGCTAGAAGAAAAACTTCATTATCTTTCCATTCTCTCAGTAGAAAATATTATAAACGTTGTCTAGTGAAGTTCTTAGAGAATATGAATCCAAAGATTATGAAAAATGGTATTGCAGAGGTATGTCAGGAAGTTAATAATCTAAAAAAATTTTTGTGATATTTGTGACATCAGTTCCATAAAACTTATAATTGTGGTGATTTATTTTCTCATGCTAAATACATTTGAAATTTTAAATTATTTTTCTTGAAAAGGGCCCCTAAATTGTTTAAATTTTATGCCTCATAAAGCATGAATCCTTATCTGATTATAATTTATTAGTCTTTCAATATTTACCAGTAGGATAAGCACATAAATTGTATCTTTTTGCTTTTGTTGACATTTTGTAGATCTCTAGTGAGATTGAACATTTCTTTCTCATATGTGTTGGCCATTTCTATTTCCTGTTTGAATTGACTATTCCTATCCTTTTGTCACTTTTGATTGTTTCTTATTAAGTTGTAGGGGCTGTGTATATTAAGGATATTAATATGTAGTGGGTCATTTGCGTTCCAAATAATTTTCTCTAGATTATCCTTTGCCTTTTTTTGGTAACAGCTTAATCGTGTTCTAATTCACATACCATACAATTCATCTATTTATTTATCTACATTATTTTTTCCAGTTTTATTGAGATATAATTGACGAGTCATATATACTTGAAGTATAATTGACAAATAAAAGTAACACATACTTAAGGTGTACAATGTAATGTTTTGGTATCAGTATACATTGTGAATTGATTATCTCAACTGAGCTAATTAACATATCCATCAATTTTCCATTTAAAGTATACTATTCAATGGTTTTTAATATGTTCAGAGTTGTATAACCATCTCCACAACCAATTTTAAAACATTTAATCACCTTCAAAAGAAATCTTGAACCCATTAACAATCGCCCACAATTCCCCAACACAAATTGTCTTTTTACACGTGGTATTTTAAATATCAAATTGCCTTAATTTTCCTATAATCATATATCTCTATATTTTCTTTTCTAGCTTCTAGGTTTTCACTTGCCAGTGTGGCTTATGGTCTCCGCTCTAAGGTTATATAAATATTCTGCTAATATTTTATTTTTACATTTACATCCTTCATCCAGAATGTATTCTCAATCTTTTCCTACCTCTAATCAAGTAGACCCCCCACTTCTTAACTAGATTTTGGGAAGAAATGACTATGCCTAATGAGGGAGAAGTTTCTCTGTCAACGAACTTGGGGGCCAGGCCCAGAGGGGGCTCTCTTCTTAGGCGTTTTACATGCTTGTTTTCCTCATCTTTGAATCCCTGAGGATGAGTTCAATGGCATGTTACAGGGATCCCAATGAAACTGACTGAGACCATATGTTTTATTGTTTACTTAAGAAGTCTGGAGTTAGGTCAGGGGTCCCTAACCCCTGGGCTGCAGACGGATATTGGTCTGTGGCCTGTTAGGAACTGGGCCGCACAGCAGGAGGTGAGGCGCACAGGACAGCAAAGCTTCATCTCTATTTACAGCTGCTCCCCAGGCAAGCTTCACCGCCTCAGCTCCGCCTCAGATCATCAGGCATTAAATTCTCATAGGAGCACCGGACCCTGATGCTGAAAATGTTGGGGACCGCTGAGTTAGATGCAGTGGTTCAATGATGCCATCAAAGACAGGCTCTTTCCATTTATCCACTCAGCTATCCTCAGGAGTACTGAGAATGTTGCTACTGTTGGCCACAAGATGGCTCTAACAGCTCCAGGCATTAGAGCCTTGTAACACTGATTTGAAGGAAGAGGGAGGAAGAGAGACAGAACGGTGAAAAGAGGCACATGACTGGTAGGCAAATAATTGTTGCTGACTCTTTCTCTTTCTCTTTCCCCTCTCTCTCTTCCTCTCTCCCTCTCCTCTCCCTCCCTCCTCATTCCTTTAGCTTTGGCTTTACCTAAATTAGTATTCCCCAAACTCACGCTTGAATCACTATGCATCCAAATGGAAGGTCACACTAGCAATAGCACTATGAGCAAGTTACTTAAAATTTCTGGGTCTCAGCTTCTTCATTTATGAAATGAGGAACGCAGACTAGATGACATTTTTAACATAAATTTAATAGTGCTACTGCGGAGATTCGTGAATCCATCTTTTGATGATTTTTGATGTATTTCTGCTATGTTCTGGGTGTGGACCTGCTGGATCCTACGGTGTCTGAATATTCATCTTTTAGATATCTTTCAAAGATCATTACTAGAGATGGGCCTGAACACTCTCATGGAGCACACAGCCAGTAAATAGGTTTTGCATCCTATCCAAAGATTCACTGCTAATAAGATTCAGTGCCAGGGGTTCCAGTACTTGTCGATCTGCTTGTGAAGAAAGCCAAGGAGCAGGTGTCCCTTGTGATGGCAGTGAATTACATTTCTATGGCCAGATGAGGCCCAGTTACTTGGGGCTATAGCCCAAGAAGTTTCTGGGGCTCTGGGAAATACCTACTCCATTGTGAGGCACTTCACAGGCAGCACTACAAAATGAATCTGTCAACAGACAGTCTAGTTCATCTGAGTTCTCCCCAATTTTAAGCACCTGGTAGATCTTCAATAAAAATAACCATGAAAATTTGGGGTAAAGTACCCTGTAATAGCATTTTATAAGTTTGTTTTTTAAGCAACTTTTCAGCAAACAGGAAATATCTCCCAAAAAAGCACTTAAAATGTTATTTACAAGAGGAGGTTTGGAATGTCATTTATAGTTTAGAGAAATGGGTGGAGCTCTGAAAACAGCATTTCTTAAATTACAGTCTATATACCAGTATCAGCATGAGCATTGGCTGAGATTGTTTAAAAAATGCAGATTCCAGGCCCCAACCCAGAATCAGACTCTCTTAAATGGGGTCCAGAAATTTGCATTTTAAGAAAGTCAGAGCTGGTTCTTAGGCATTGGTCCATGATCTGTTCTGCCTTGCTCACTGCAGAGGGTCTCCATGCTTTTGGAGCCAGGTGCTTTGTTATGAGAAGATAAAATGATCCTATCGTTTACCTACAGATCTCTCTGCTGGTTCTGGGGCAAGGTCCAATTTCTTGTTTGCAAAACTCTTCAGATCCTGGCCTCAAGTGGACCTGCTGGCTTTTGCTTTTTCCTGGGATATTGTTGACTGAGTTAAACGATCCACACAATTTTGCCTCTGTTGGTGACAGTGCCTTCTCAGTTGCTCCTCTTGTTTGAGACAGCCCTCTGTGGCGTTCTCCATGTCACTCTGAATGCTCTTTGAAAACCTCTTTTGTCCTCATCAGCCGTCCACTTCAGAAGTGCTGGTGTTATTTTGAGGCAGGGTTTGGGGTGCCGTATAGAATAAAGCTATGATTGTATTAAAAACCAAAAGAGGGTGAGCAGCTAACACAAACATGAATACAGCGTAAGCACATGCTGTACCAGGGGAGAGAAGGAGAGAATGCTCTTTTGTGACTCCGCTTTGTTTCTGAGGTCTGGGTGCTCATGTAAAGTCCTCACAGACTTGCTAGTGAGGTTTCCAGGATTCCAGCCTGGCAAACTTACCAAATCCTGGAGCCCAAGGCCCTGTCTCCTGAAATGAACCAGCTTCAGTGCTCAAGATCACCTATGGCTGGGGGAAGGCCCCATGCAGTGTTCTCTGGTTCTGCTGGCATTTCCCCATGCTCCCATGCACATCCTTCCACTGTGTTCTTCCTCAGAACTCAGCCCTAGAAATCCAAGCTTCTCTCCACAAATTCCGCCAAACGCTACGAAATTCACTGATACAAAAACTTCGCTTTTCCTTCTCAGCACCATGTTGCTTTGAACCTTTTAGTAGAAGCGTAGTCAAATACTTTGGGACACTTAACGTTATTTCAGTGACAGTTTCCCACCACAAGGAACACTGAAATACAACAGGAAGTGGTGAATATGAATAGGCAGTCCTAGGCTAAATTTGAATAGTGGAAACTTTATACCAAAATGTTTTCCATAGAAATTCACTTTCTTTAGTTTTGATGACTACCCACTGGATCATTGTGGCCAGATGCCCCTGACCAACCAGGAAATTGGAAAATAAATAAACTATTTCGTATGGCCTTTTAGGATCTCTATTTTTTTTTTTTTTTTTTTTTGCTGTTTTGTTTTGGGGTTTTGGTGGGAGCATAGAATAATGGTACTCGGACACAAACTGAGGAGTTTGGAGTGTAGTACGTTCAATTATGAAAACTTTATGATTATCGTATCATAAGAATAGTAGAGAAAACCCAACGGAGAGAGGAAGGAAGGGAATTAACATATAGGGAGCACCTATTCCACCTCAGCATCTTGCTAGGAATGCTAGAGAATGCTACTTCATTCTCATGACCACCACCTAAGGTACTCTCATCGGCTCCCGTCCTTTGTAGTTTAGAAAGAAGGTTTATTACCATTAGGCAACTTACTCATGGTCTCCTACTTGTGCTAACTAAACAGGAATTCAAATGTGGCTCACTTTTCACTCCTCCTCGGTGTCCTGAGGAGACACCTGTGTGCAGTTTAATACTATCTCTATTATGTGATGGTGGTCTGGTTGTGTAAATAACACTATCCGATAAGAAATACCCATGCTGTACATCTGTAGAACACTCATTTCTAGTTATAGTCATGCTATGTATTTTAATGTCAATCAGGAGAACAGTGAGCAGGGTCTGTAGTAAGCAGCCCTTGAATATAAAAGTATTATTAATTTTACCTGATTCCAAGAGGACCAGACATTGACATTCCTGTGATGTAGATGCAGCATTTAAAATTGTTCCCAGTGCCCTCTGAATTCTATTCTCACCAAGGCAGATACATGTGGGGGGAGGTAAAAGATTATAACTTGCGTACTAAGGCCCAATGAATTACACCAGGGAAAACAAGGAAGATCTTTGAAGTTCAATGAGTCTCTAAGTGTTATTTATTTTGGATTAGCTTCAACTCTGCATTCTCCTCTTGCTAAAGGATCACTTGTTTCTAGATAAAAGTGTAGGGGAGATCACAGTAAATCTCAACTTCAAGATTTGTCAGATGACATGGGACAAACCTATAGAGTTTGGGGAGAGAGAAAAAGATGCGCCTTCACGATGAGCCGTCCAACTCGTTACTTCGTTAGTATCTGTTTTTGCGTGGACTAGTTATCTCTGCTGATTCGGCCCAAGAACAAAAGCTGGAGAGACAGGTAAGGTGGGAAAAGGTGAACTTGCACCCCAAAGAGTTGAAGTAATACCTCGACTATGTCTGCTCTGCTAGCAAATAAAACTGAGAATCTAGCTCAGCCAACGGCCGAGAAAGGAAGCACAAAAGCATGAAAATGAACTTAAACCTCTTTCAAAAGGCAGTTCAGTCAAGGTGTGGGTCATGAATCATTTGTAGCACTCCCTCTCTTTACTGATGCTCTCACTCTTCTCATGCTTAACCATTACACGAACAAGGGCAGAAGCAAGATGGCATGGGGATCTCAGCGTGCATTTGGAAAAAACAACACCACCATCCACACTGTCTCCCTGGATTGTTGTTCTCTCTCCCCTTTGGGCCTCATCGCCTTTTATGCCCTTCTGATCATACGCGTCGGAATTCCCTTCGTTCTGGGTTATTTCAGAGGCCAGAAGATCCCGATCCACGTGAGTGTCCCAAAGCCCCCAGCCCCAGGCGTGGCTGCCCGTGGGCGCATCAGTGATCGCGGGTGGAATGGAACAGCATCCTCCAACGTCTTTTTCCGCCTCTGATTTCCGTTAAACATTTACTCTGGGGACAGCGCGCAGTCTCCACAAGGCCGGCCTCTGGGAAGGCGAGGTTGGACGCTGGGAGGACACCGGCCGAGGGCTCCCGGCGCACTTCCTGCGGGGCTGCGGGCGGGGGCGGGGCTGCCCGCCTCCCCTCAACCCCCTCCCGTCCTCACTGCCCGCGCCAGGGCGGCCCAGGCGCTGCGGGGGCGGGGCCGCCAGCGGCTGGGCGGCGTGGCGGTGCTGGCTGGGCGCGCGGGGCCAAGGTGCGAGCGAGCCGACCCGCGGCGGGCTGCGGCGCGGAGCGGGGGCGCGCGGCGCGGCGCGGCGCGGAGCAGCCCAGCCCAGCCCAGCCCAGCGCGGGCCGAGGCGAGCCGGCGGGTGGCGGTGGCAGAGGCGGCTCCCGGCCCGGCCGGTGCAGGGCCTCCGACAGAGCTGCGGCCGAGCGGGGCCTCAGCCCAGGCGCGGTGGGAGCCCGCCGCGGCGGGCAGCAGGAGGAAGCGGCGGCTGCGCGTCCCGAGCCGTCCGCGCCATGTCGGGCGGGCCCTCCAAGGCCCTGCCGTCCACGGGGCCCCACTCCCTGCGCGACATGCCACACCCGCTGGCCGGCTCCAGCAGCGAGGAGGCCGTGGGCGGCGACAGCACGCCCAGCCCGGACCTGCTGATGGCCCGCAGCTTCGGCGACAAGGTGGGGCGCGCTTAGCTGGGGGATGATGGATCCCGAGCTCCTTTGGGCCCCGGGCCGCGCCCACCCTGCCTTTCCTTTCCGGGGGTGGGGGTTCAGGCGTGCCCTCGCCCCCAGAGCCTTTGGACTCTCTGCGGACTCTACGGGGGTCCCAGCCGCAGGGGAAGCGGGCAGAGGAGACGGGCTTGCCGGCTGTGACCGGTCGTGAGCGCGGGTGACAGCTGGTGGGGAGGGGTCCCGTTTGCGGGTTGGGGCTGGAAGTGTGTGTACAGTGCTCGGCGCCTGTGTCCTGGGATGGGCTCCCAGGTTCCTCCAGGTGCATCCTTGAAGCTGAGCTGCAGATTAACTTGTAGCTCCTCCAGTTTGTTGGGGCTGCAAAGAAGTAAGTTAATGGTTTTCCATGGTAGACTGGGCAGTCGTGGTCTTACTGCCAGTCGTCTTCTTCCTCTCGTCTGTCATGTGGGGAGGGATCTTTGTTTAGGTTCGTTGTGTACACTGAGAGGTCACCTGACTCAGACCCCAGCTGGCGGCAGGAGACTCAACTGTGGTTTTCTGTCTGGTGTTCCTTTCACCTCTGACGGCCTCCCCCGCTGTTTAGGTTTGGCAGAAGTTGGCTTTGTGGTTGATAGAAAGAAAGCTCGCCCTTTGACCTTCTTTGTGGAGAAAGAAGCTCCAGATTTTCTTAGCACAGCGTAGCCCTCCCGCTGCTTTAAGAGACAGCAGGGTCCAGTGATTGGTAAGGGGACGCCTCCCGCCCCCCATCGCCGTTTCAGCTGTGACCTGGACTTGAGCTGTGATTGTATCAGCACTGCTGTTGCCCCTTAGACATTAATTGCAGAAATTAGACTTTTTTTTTTAACACTTGTGATCAGGATTGCCTCCCTCTTAGATGGGAGAACATAGTTAAGATGAATATGCCTGTACTGAATAGCTCAGGAGGGGTGCCTGATGTACCTTCTTGAGAGGGTTTGTGCAAGGAAAGAGTGGGGAGTGAGGGGTAAAGCATTAGGAACAAGAAGACTTAAAAAGCTAATGCAACCAATGGATTGAGGCAGTTTGGGTGTGTGTGTGTGTGTGTGTGTGTGTGTGTGTGTGTGTATGAGTCTTTGTAATTATTTCTTTTATAGATTATAACTATATGAAGGCTTATGTCACTTGGAAATACCTTCCCATTTGACATTCAATAAGTGATGAATGATCGAATGAGTAATTTGTTGCTTTCTTATGGAAAATAGAAATTGTCCTACATGCATATAGGTTAAATCTTTTGATCTCTACCTCAGGTCTGTGTAAGATAGTGAATTAGTTATCTATTGCTGTGTAACAAACTACCCCTAAGTTTAGCTCCTTGAAAATAGTATCTGTGTGTCAAAAATCTGGAAACAGTTTAGCTGGGTGGTTCTGACTCAGGTCTTTCATGAGGCTGCAGGCAAGCTGTTGAGTAGGGTTGCGGTCATCTGAAGGCTGGCTTTGGGAAGTGAGCCTCCAAGCTCACTCGCTTGGCTGTGGGCAGGTGGTTCCTCTCCATGGGTTGCTTGACATGGCAACAGATTTCACTTGGAGTAAGTGATCGAAGACAGCCAGAGATCCCAGGACTCAAGCCATAGTCTTGTATAACCTAATATTTGAAGTGACATGCCACTGTCATATTCTGTTGGTCACACAGACCAACACCGCTGCTGGTACAATGTGGGAAGGGGGTATGAATATAGCAAGTTCTCGAATAATGTCGTTTTGTTATAACGTTGATGAGATGCTATAGAAAGTTTTGTTTATCGATTAGCCTATGGTAAAATTTTTTTTTAATACGTAGTTTCATTTAAAGTCACAAAGTCTATCGACAACAGTAAGTTAGGAATTGTTGGGGCCATCTTGGAGGCTGGCTACTGCAGATGGCTATTTTAAATATTTGCTTAATGATCCATTTTTGGAGGATACCTGATGCAGAAGTATGGGCATTTAACTAATAAGCAGTGGGAGGACAGATGCCCTGTACCACCAAAAGCTTATTGGTAAGCAGGAAGTCAGGTCCAATTCTAATTACTGCAGGCTGCCTTTACAGGGACAGTTCTGTGAGAGAGAATCTTGAAGACCTAATTATTAATTATTGAATATTAATAAGTCTCCTTACAGCTGCAAGGAACATCAAAATGACATCACTCCCAAGGGCCTCATTTATAGTAACCAATGTAATTCCTTTAGAGGCAAAGCAATGCAATTTCTTTCTCTGACTGGGAGTAACATTTTCCTTGAATCTTGGCATGCACACATGTTTTCGTAACTCTGGAGAAATTTCTGTAGAGAGAACTAGGAAGCAACAGAGGTGAATCATTATCAGTGGAAGGCAGTCTTCCCTTTGCCCTGCTCTTTCTTGCCTGGGCAGCATGGAGGGAAAGGTAGGAAAGTGGTCTATCTTTGAAAAGAAGCCTGTTCTCTTGCCTTTCTGGACATTAGGGTTGTGATCCTGGATGCCTAATTGTGAGTCAGTTTGGGGCTTGGGGAATGAGGGTTTGACAAGCTGTATAATATAATAACAGTGCACTATAAGCACCTTTCCCTCCATGCTGGCAAAGGAACTAGTCCTAGCAACCCCAGGCAGATAGAAGGGAAAGGTAGGAAAGTGGTCTGTAAGCCCAGGATGGTGCCATGAACAGGGAAGCCTGTGTCTCAGTCTAGCAGACACTTCCGAATGGCCTTCGGGGTGCCGGGAAGGAGGGGAAGACCATATGCGCTGGTCTCTCCATGCACGAAACCTAAAATCATTCAAACCATGGAGTGATAGGAGGAATCTCTCTTCTGCCTGGGGTTGCTAGGACTTGTTCTTTTGCCAGCGAAACTCACCAGGCCTTCTATCACTACATCCTTTATCTCCAACTAAAACGTAAATAAACCACTGGCCCATCTTTCTTTTTTACTTTCATCTGCAAAGTGCCCTGGGCTGCTTCTCCCCTGACTCAGCCTCCACCTCTTTGTGCCTCCCAAAGCTAAACATCAAGCCTTTCAAGTCCCCACTGTGGTTAACACCCTACCAACATCCTCAATCTTGTCACTGATCTCTTCCACCTCTTTCTGTCCCTGTAGGTCACCGCTTCCTCTGAAGTCTTCAAAATGGAGGTGTCTTTTCCTCTTGTACGCCACTTATATCAGAATCAGGGGATAGGGGGTTAGTGTGTCCTCTCCCTCCCTGTCCTTTACAAACCAAGTTCTGCTCCTTTGAGGCTTATGTCATCCAGCAAGTATTTGAGAGCCTACTAAGTGTCAGGCACCGTTGAAGGAACTTGAGATGAATCAACAAGTTGAAGACCCCTGCCTTCATCGATACATTTAGTGAGCACATACTATATTATGTAATAAAAGCTATGGAAGGAAGAAAAAGGGCAGGGAGGGGGTCGTTCAGAATCACTGGCCGTGGGGAGGGGGATTTGGGTAGGCCTTATTGAGAACTTGAGATTGGAGCAGAGGCTTAAAGGAGGTGAGGGAGTTAGCAAGTGGCTATGTGGAGGCGTGTCCAGGTGGAGGAAACAGCCAGACAGAGGTCTGAAGGCATATTCCTGACGTGTCAGGGAATAGCCCAGTGGCCAGTGTGGCTGGAGCAGAGTGAGCAATGGGAAGTCATAGGGGAGGGCATGGCAGGGTGGGGCAGATTGTATAGGGGTGCCATTGCAGGGTCTTGAGCGGAAGGAGGATGTGGTTTGCCTTCGGTTTTGGAAAGGATCACACAGGCCGTTGAACTGAGAATCCTTTATTCGACTATTCTACAGAATTAGATTTCTTTTTGGTTAAAAGGGCATAAACTGAATGCAAACTGGTCGAAGACAAAGAAATACTAGTTCCAGGTTGTTGTATGTTGTTGAAAAGCTCCAGGTATTTTGGCTTCAGGAATAGCCGGTAGCTAGGTATTCAAAGGATGTCTGGAATCTGTCACTTTCCATGTCGGCTCTGCTTTCTTTGTTTTAGCTTTAGTCCCAAGCTAGCAAGGGATATGCTGTACAAACAAGCTTCACAGCCCTAGCAGAAAGAGAGCAACTCTTCCCTGATTGTTGCAGCAAAAGCTCTGGGCCAGTGTCTCATGGGCCTAAATTGGGTCACATCGAAACCAATCTTGGTAACTCTGATTGCCCAGATGGGGAACAGGTCTTTATCTTTACAGCGCCGAAAAGGGAAGTTTTTATGTTTGTTTTAACTGTGAAATATATCTGAAGTATATAAAATGTGTCAGTGTAGTCTGAAGAATAAAATGTGTCTATATTGGTTTTTAAAGAATAACACCACGAATTCTCATGTTTCTACCTCCTAGATTAAGCTTAGACTATTACTAATACTTTGGAACCTCCTCTGTGCCTGGGGAGGACAGAGGTGGCTTCCAGAGCAAAATCAAGATGCTGGTATTAGAAGGAGGAGGAACCAGTGAACACTGGACCTGCAGAAACAACAGACGTCCCTTACGGACCTTCCACGGCCTCTTTCTTCCCTGTCGTTTTCTCACATCTCAGCTTCTCACTCCTATTGACGAAAATCTTTCAACCCCCAGCTCTCCTAAATCATGTGCTCATCTCAGAGACACGGTCCAAATCTCCAAAACTCTCAGTTTCTTGACCCTATTTCCAGTCACCCTCACCTCTTTTTCCAATTCAGCTGCCCTTTCCCATCGCTACACCCTCGCATTATAACATGTAGAACTGTTGCTGCTCCGAAATAATGTCATCACACATCATCTTTTCTCGCCTTACCCTCCTCTCAGTCAGTAATAACTGACTGCACCTGTTCTGTGACCTCATATGCATTCACCTACCTGCTTTAGATTCTGTGGCTCGCCGGGTTACTTGATCCTGCCACTGTCCTTTACTCAATCACTTTGCTCTCCTTATGCACTGAACCCGATCATTCCATTTGTTTATGTCTGTTGCCTACACCTAGGGTGTAAAGGCATCTTAAGAATTCCTGCCAATGTAAAACCACAGATTCCAACCACAAATGCGGCCTCCGTGGTGCTGGGCACGCCTTTCTTTCCACAGTAGGCTCTCGTCCTGCACTGTGGCTGATCTGCAGCTTCTCTCTGCTCCTTACACCCTCCACCCGTCCTTCTGCCGATGGTCTCATTTTCAACTTAGAGTAGAAAGAAGCCACTGTAAACAAACTTCCTTTCACCAAATTACAAAATGATCTTCATCTGTAGCCGTCTTTCTTCCCTGCCCCCTGTTGCGGTGGAAGAGATTCTAAGCCGATCTTGACCTATACAGCTTGCCCCTCTGGCCTCTTGGAGACACTGCTCTGTTGTCCTCCTGCCTCACTCCTTCGTCTTCAGACTCTCTCTCAACTAGCTTATTCCATCAATATTTAAACATGCTCAAGTCGCTCTTGTTTCTAAAACAAAAGCAAGAGTGAAGAACACTGTGCTGTGATGCTCCCCCACCTCCATCTCCTGTCTGATGTTGTGACTCCTCTTCACAGCCAAACCTTTTGAAAGACAGGTTTGCTCCTCTTGTCTCTACTTCCTAATCTCTGGCTTACTGTTCAGCCTGCTGCTATCTGGTTTCTCACTTGCCTGTTCAAAGTCCCTCGTGACTTCCTTATTGCGAAGTCCAGTAGATGCCTCACAGTCCTTCTCTTACCTGACCTCTTGGTAGCACTTGATGCAGTCAAGAGTAGCTCCCTGCTTACAACATTCTTCGCTTGGCTTTGTGTTTTAGAACGTGTACTCTGGAGCCAGGTTGTCTGGATTTGAATCCCAGCTCTACTACTTACACTCTTTGTAACAGCAAATTATTTTCTCTCTCTGACCCTCAGTTTTCTCATCATAAAAGGGTACCTGTGCCACAAGGTTGCTAAGAAGACCCCATGAATTCATTTCTAACACACTAAAACACACTACCTTGAGGAGTGCCTGATACATAGTGAGCTTTTATTAAAGGTGAGGATAGTGATGGTGGTTTTTTCCTTGATATTGCATTCCACATTTCTTTGTGCATTTTTGCCTGGTCTTTGTTAACTTCTGTATCAGTCATGATCTAGTCAGGGCATAAAAACCACTGTAGGTATCTCAAACAGAGGTAATATAATCCAGGCAGAGGACAGCGAGGCAACCCAGAGAGTAGCAATTGCAGGAAGCTGCTGTCCTCTTCAGGGTGGAAGGGTCAATGGGAGGAGGCGATGTTAGCATAACCGGGGGGGATTTGAACCATGGTTGGGTTGCTCAGCAAGAGCTGGGACCACAGAGAAAGGGAGCCCTGGAGAGGGAGCAGCTGCTACCAGGGACACTGGTCCGAACCAGAGGGAAGGGGTTGGGGAGCGGGGAGAGATACCCTGGCTTCTCTCTTCATCCTGCCTCTCATCTTTCATCAGGATCTAGCATTGGCTGAAGCCAGAGAGGAAAGCAGAACTGGAGAGGAAGAGGGGGGCCAAGCCTGAAGAGCCACCTGTGCCAGCTGTGCCTGAGGCTAGCTGGCCCTGCTCCCTGGGCTTCCTGGTTACGGGCAGCCATGAATTCTCTTTTGTTTACACTATTTTTAATTTGGTTTGTCACTTGAAACTTTAAAAAAAAAAATTGACCACTCCATTGGCCTTAAAATGTGAAGTGAAAATTGAGTTTTACATTGGCTGGATTGAGAAGGGGGTGCTTAATTTCTATTGGTCAGCCCCACTTTTGGGGTGTATGTCTGCAAATCAGCTAAGGTGGCAGAAGTGTGTTTTCACCGGGACCCTGAAGTTCAAGGAGGCTTTCAAGTGCAGCATGGGGAAAGCATCATGGGCAGTGGGAGCAGCTTGAGCAAAGCTTCTGAAGTGAAAAAGACCTGCCCACTGGTGTTGGATTGAGTTGGGTTTTGAGAGTCTGGAGGTGGGGATTAGTGAGAGATGAGGTGGGAAGTCAGGTCAGGAGGAGGCTGAAGACTGCTTTGAATGCTGTGACATGGAGGTTTTTATAATTTAGGTAAAAGCCAGCCCTAGAGGGTTTTCGAGCAGGGGAATGTGTGATCAGTGCTTGGGATGAGGAGAGACTGGCAGTGCAAGAGGTAGAATAAGAGAAGGTGTCAGCCTGCTTAGGTTGGAGTTGTTGCCTGAAAAAAGCAAGATTAGCAAATGTAAAGATGACTAGTTTTGGTAAGGTGGGAACGACTGGTTTTCTAATCAAGATATTGATTGATTAGATATTGATTCTGATATTGCCTGGTGCTCTCATTGAGGAGGGGAACACAGATTGGGATGCAAGTGGGAGTGGGAGGTGTAAAGATGACTAGGATGCAGTTTGGAGTCAGGAGTTCGGGACAGAGGTTACCTGAAGCTAAACCCATGCAAACATCAAGGCTTCGCACAAATGGTGTCCCCAGGCAGCTCTCCTGTGTTATACAGGTGTGTAACCCCAAGGGACCAAATAGAGGTGGGAGCGCAAGGATGCAGAGGTTAAGGTCAGACTTTAGACACAGTGGATATTGACAGCCACGTGGAAGGCAGGAGGTCATAGCAGTGTGGATAAGAAGGGCAGTAGCTTAGGAGAAACAAAGCAGAGGTGGGGGAAGGTCTTTAGAAAAGGGGAGAAATGAGCGTTAGTGGAGGTTATGGGAAGGAAGACAGATGTTCGTGATAAATGAGCGTCTCTCAAAATAAGTACATAACTAACAGCTTGGCGAAGGTGCACACCTAATTCGTGTATGAGCCGCGGGTTTGTTTACTAGCTACTAGGGGGGTCATATGGTCTCACATCTGCCTCAGATGTGAGAATTCCTCATTTAGGCTGCCACAGCAGGGATCCAGAATTATTGTCGCACGCATGTGCGTGCGCACGTGCATGTGCGTGTGTGTGTGTGTGTGTGTGTGTGTGTGTGTGTGTTGGGGGTGGGGTGGAGAGTGGGTAAAAGCGAGTGGAGAGTGGGTAAGAGCAAGAGAGAGATTTAAAAAAAAAAGTATCAGGACTCCTGTTTGAACAAAGGCACAGAGGCAGGAAGAGAGCACACAGCATGTTTGCGTAGCGGGGTGCAGGCCTTTCAAAACCCGTATCTTTGGAGCATCTGCTACCTGCCTGGCTCTGTGCTAAATGCTAGAGATGTTGAGAAATTTAAAAAAAAAAAAAAGGTCTTTCCTTTGAGAGGTTCATGGTCCAGTGAGAAGAGGGATATGTACACAGATGGTTGCAATAGCATGTGAAAGATGCTAAATGTATTTCCTCCCTCTGCGGCCCTGGGCGAGTTTCTTTACCTTGTACAGTAGTCCTTCGACCTCAGTGTGGGATTTTGCTTTCTGCGGTTCCAGTGACCTATGGTCACGGAGGTCTGAAATTTATTAAATCGCCTCAGTTATCGACATCTGCTCCTAACATCTAACTGTTGACATCGTCATGACTTTAATGACCTAGGTCACCTGAAGCAGATGATCTCCTCCTGACGTATTGCCAGGTCAGTAGTGTCCTAACGTATATACAATATACCCAAATTCACTTCACATCATCTCATCACGCAACAGTCGCATTTTATCATCTTACGCTGTCACAGGAAGTGTGAGTACAGTACAGTAAGGTGCTTTGGGAAGGACTGTGGGTGTGTAGATAGCTCTTTGAGATCCTGTTTTCAGTTCTTTGGATATATACCCAGAAGCGAGATTGCTGGATCATATGGTAATTCTATTTTTAATTTTTTTGAGGAACTTCCATACTGCTTTTCACACTTGATCTTAGCCAAAAGGCCGAGAAGTGATCCATACTGCTTTTTGTTGTGGCCACAACATTTTAAAATTTTACCAACAGTGCACAAGGATTCCAATTTCTCTACATCCTCACCTACCCTTGTTCTAGTCTATTCTTTTGATAGTGGCATTTTAATGGATGTGAGGTTATATCTCATTGTGGTTTTGATTTGCAGTTCTCTGATGATTAGTGATGTTGAGCATCTTTTCATGTACTTGTTGGCTATTTTGTCATCTTGATAGGCTCTCAAACCCTTTACTCATGTTAGCATCAGGATATTGATTTTTTTTGTTGTTGTGAGTTGTAAGAGTTTTTTTTTTTTTAATTCTGTATTAACCCCTTATCAGGTACATGATTTGCAAATATTTTCTTTCATTCTGTAGGTTGCCTTTTAATTCTGTTTATTGTGTCTTTTGCACAAAAGTTTTTAAGTTTGAGGTAGTCGGATTCGCCTATTTTTGCTTTTGTAGCTTGTGTTTTTGATGTCACATCCAAGAAGGTTTTTCCCTATGTTTTCATCTAGGAGTTTTATAGTTTTGGGTCTTAGATTTAGGTAATCCATTTTGACATCATTTTTGTTCATGGTTTCAGATGAGGGTCGAACTTCATTCTTTTGCATGTGAATATTCAGTTTTCCTAAGACCACTTTTTGAAAAGACTTTCTTCCCCCATTAAGGGTGTATATGCTTTTAAAGCTCATTTCTTACCAATATTAATAATCCATATTATTATTAATACTGGAAGAGCTAAGGTAAATTTATTGTACAAGTGTGACTTTTCTGTACTATGCCCTGTGTAAGGCATTATGCTCCTTGAGAGTTAAGATATCTAAATTCTAAAATGGACGGGTCATGTCTCAGATGTTCGGGTAAATGATATCTTACTGTAATTAGAATAAAAATGGTTATGGAATAGCTGTTTTATTACAAAAATGGAAGCCTAGACCTTCTTCAGGGCTATTTCATTAGGGCAGAGGAATATTCTAAGGAACTGGCTTGTCCTCTTGCTGACATCAGCATCTGTGCTACAGAAATGCAGTATAGCAGCCTTTTCCTGTCATGTCCAATCAAGAAATCCTTGTTTATTTCACGACTTGCATCAGCAATTGTGAAGGCCACTTGGACTTTCTGTTCATTCCCCACAGATTTATGTTGGCCTGTCATGTACTGTGCATGAAGCATATGTAGAGACAGAGAGATGACCTTACCTTCTAGGCATCCATAGTTTAGGAAGGGGACAGAGGAGGTACAAGTGAATAATTGCAATTTAGCATAATGGTAGGGGGTATATTATACAGACTGTCATGATGGTTATCAGAGTTTCTTTGCATTAAAGAAATTCTAGACTGAAGCATGTTTGAAGGAGTCCTTAGATTCCCTGTTATAGGTAATAACTACATTTTGTCTTTTAATGTTTATGTTGGAATTTCAATGAGAATTTGAACAGTTGTTTTCTGGTGTGATGATAATGAGAAATTCTTTACTACATTTCAGCCTTTAGATTTTATCGTGTATATGTTAATCCAGTGAATGTTCTTTACCAGCGTATCCAAAATTGACTACAATATTTGTGAGACCCAGTGCAAAATTTAAATACTTGTCCCTGGTTAAAAAGTTACTGAGGATTTCAAGATAGTGGCAACAGAGCATTAAATCCAGCATGGAACCCTTCTGAATGCAGGATGCTCGTATCCTTTGGATGTACTGGTTTTCAGGTCCTGTTAAAATCACCCCTTATCCATCTCAGTGTTCTAGTTTAGGACCATTGTCATTCTCTGGGTATGCTTGCAATGAGTTAGGGTCCTCAGGGCTTGCTTCTCCAGTCTGAACTGACTGGCGCTCGCTTGGAATACCCCATCCTCCGTCAACATTCTAGCTTTTCCTGTTACTAGAAAAACTTAACATGGTCTTCTCTATGCCCAGGTTTTGATGTTAAACATATGCTTGGGATGGCTTTTCATTTTTCTGACAGTCACTTCTACCGTCTTTTCCTTGGTTCTGGTCTCTTTCCCATCAAGGGTATCCAGCATATGCTCCCTCAGTTACCCTTCCTTTACCCAGAGATAATAGTAATGTGGGTTTGCAATCGTTGCTAACATTTACGGAACGCCTACTTTGGTTGGGAGCTTTACTGCATCATCTCAGTGCACTCCTATATGACATAGTTACTGTTTCATTCCTTATGACAGCTGAGGAAATGTAGGCTTTAAGAGGTGAAGTAACTTGTTCGAGGCCTTGGAGCTAGAAGAGAGTGAGGCTGGGATTTGAACTTGGGTCTTTCGAATTTCAGAGCCCACTTTCTTAACCACCACCAATGCTACAGAACTGTCATCCCTTCCCGAACCTTTTCCTTCTTTCTTGAGGACTTAAACGCTTTAGGCACTGTATGTTACATTTCTCATACAAAACACAGTCTTCAGGCCAAGAGGCATGAAGCCATTCTCTACTATATCTTAGCCCAGTCTCTTCCCTTATTTCAGTTTCTAGGTCTTTCAGCCTCTTCCTCCCCATGTGCCAATCTCCCATGTTCGAGAAGTTTCCTAAGGCTCACTGCTTTTTGCCTGCCCACCCTTCCCATCACAGTCAGACTCCTCAGATGAGAGGTCTTTGTGCACTGCTTCCATCTGCCTTGCCATCTGCTGCCTCTTGCCTCAGCATCAAGCAAGCCCCCTGCTCCAAGTTCTGCCCCTGTCACTCACTGCTCACAGAGCTCCCGGTGGCTGTTTTTTGTTTTTGTTTTTTTGTCTTTTGCAGAATCCCGGCTTTTAGAGCTACAGAGGCCTCAAAAAGCCTTCTTAGCATCTATGGAAATGATGATTTTGTTTTTCTGCATTAATCTTTTAATATAATTAATTGATTTCTTAATATTTGAACCATACTTAAATTTATACTTAGGTTAAGTCTTACTTGGTTTTGGGTTCAGTTTGCTCCTGTTTTATATGGACTTTTAGATTTATTCTATATTTACTGTTTATTGTGCTGTCTCTCTGCCCCCCCCCCAATTTTCAGACTTTGGGTAGATTGATTAAGTGTGCTTTGTTCAGTTTTATTTTCCTCCAAGTTCTATTTCCTGTTTCTATTTGACTAATGTTTATAATTATATTTTTAAACCATAGGCATGATTTACTTAGTATCTATAAATTTCTCTAGAACAAGGAGAACCCTTAGGCTTTCTTTTACTTCCCCTTTTTAAAAAATCATCCCTGAATCATCCTGTGATCAATCTTTGTTAAAAAAAAATGATGCCCCTTCTTTTTAATGAATTCTTTTCTTAACAGTTACCTCGAATTTCAGTTACTTCAACTGTCCATTAAACTTATGTCTTCTATCTTGAACAAAGCCTTTATTCTGATTTATTTTTCAGTGTGCTGCATTATGTCTGTTAGTTACATAAGGGCAGAGGGAACCCTGGATGATATACATTATATAACAACATCCGAGTGGTATTATTCTTGTCTGGTAATTTGGCTGAGTTTTTCCCCTTAAGATATATGTAGAGAGATTGCTCCATTTTCTTCTTTTTTATTTTAAAAACATTTAAGATTAAAGCATTTTTGAAAATCAGTTTTGTAGAGTGTCTATTTATCTTAAATCGCTATCATATAAGTGTATGATTCAATGAATTTTGGCAGTTATTGTAACAGCTGTCACAATCAAGATACAGAATGTCACCTACAAAAGTTTTCTCCTGCCCCTTTGTAGTTCATACCTTTACCCCCCTTGGCACTAGGCCAACCACTGATCTACTTTCTGTCACTATATTTGAATTCTCTAGACTTTTGCATAATTGGAATCATAAAATATCTACTCTTTTGTGTATGACTTCTTTCACTCCACATAATGATCTTTACCCATGTTGTTGCTATATCTATAGAACTATTTCGTTACTGAATAGTATTCCATTGAATGAATTTGCCACAATTTATCCATTCGCTCATTAATGGACATGTAGGTTGTTTCCAGTTTAACACTATGATGAATTAAGCTGCTACACTAAAAAAGAAGAGCAAACTAAACCTATAGCAAGCAGAAGGAAGGAAGATTGAATGGAAAATAATGGAATAGAAATAGAAAATCAATAGAGAAAATTCATGGAACCAAAATTCGTTTCTTTGAAAAAAAAAAAAAACAGAGTTGACAGCTTTTTAACGGTATCAACCAAGAATAATAGAAGATTCAAATGACCAAAATCAGAAATGAAAGAGTAGACATTACTACTGACCTTTCAGAATTAAAAAAAAGGGGGGGTATTATAAGGGAATACTGTGACAGTTCTATGCCAATAATTACATAACTTAGAATGGACAAATTCTTAGACACAAATAAAGCTGCTATGAATATCCATGGACAAGTCTTTGATTGACAGGTTTTCATTTCTTTTGGGTAAATACCTAACAGTGGAGTTGAGTTTATGAGAGTGACAGCAGCTCCATACCTTTGCCAAGACTTGGTATTGTAAGCCCTTTTAGTTTGATCAATTCTAATGGATGTGTATTATCTTGTGGTTTTATTTGCTTCTGCCTGATTGGCAATGATGTTGAGCCTTTTTTTTCACATTCTCATTGGCCGTTTTTATATCTTTTGTGAAGTATCTTCAAATCTTTTGACTTTTTTATTATTATTTTAAAGTTATTTTTAAAATTTAGTTTCAAGTGTACAGTACATTGATTAGACATCTATATAGTTCATAAAATGATCCTCCCAATTGCTCCCTCCCTCTCCTGACCCTCCACCTAGTCAATGTATTAATGCTAACTACATTCCCTATGCCATGCTCCCCATCCCCGTGACCGTCCATCAGCTACTACTTTGTACTTCTTTAGCCCTTCACCCAGCCCCTAAAACACCCTTTCCCTCTGTCCGACCCAAATTGTCCATTATATTTGTGATCTGTTTTTGATTAGTTTGTTCTTTTTATTTCTTAGATTCCATATACATGTGAAATCAGTGTTTATCTTTCTCTGTCTGACTTAAATACCTTCTAGGTCCATCAAAGCAATATCTTTTTCATCCTCTTCCTTTTCATATGTGGGGTCTTTTTCTTATCCTTTCAGCACTCTATCTTTTGGTTGGAGCACTTAATTCTTTTCCATTTAAGGTACTTTTGATAGGAATGTACTTTTACCATTCTTTATTCCTGTTTTGATACATGTTTTTTCTCTTAAAGAAGTCCATCCAACATTTCCTGTAATACTGGCTTGGTGGTGATAAATTCCTTTTAGCTTATTTTTGTCTGGGAAGCTCTTTATCTGTCCTTCAACTCTAAATGATACTTTGCTGGATAAAGTATTCTTGGTTGTAGATCCTGGGTCTTCATCCTGTCAAATATTTTTTTGCCAAGCCCTTCTGTCCTGCATAGTTTTTTTGAGAAATCTGCTGCCAGTCTTATGGGTGTTCCCTTATATGTAATTATCTGTTTTCTTTGCTGCTTTTAATATTCTTTCTTTGTATTTAACTTTGGCATTTTAATTGTGACGTGTCTTGGTGTGGGCCTCTTTGGATCCCGATTTTTGGAATTCTCTGAGCTTCCTGGGGTTTTATGTCATTTCCTTCACCAGGTTAGGGAAGTTTTCCATCATTATTTCTTCAAACAGCTGTTCAATGTCTTGATTTTCTTTAGTTATGCCGACACTATTAAGGATATTTGGACCCTTAATAGTGTCCCATATGCTCCTTAAATTATTTTTATAGTCTTAGCTTCTTTTTTCTTGCCATTCTGATTGTATGTCTTTGGCTTTCCCATCCTCTATATAGGTCATATGATCCTCTTCTTTATTCACTTTGTTTATTCCATTTCTAACTGGTTTCCTTTTATAATTTTAATTTCCATTTTTTTTAAATGCCAGTTTGTTTATTTTTCATACTATATCCATTTCCATTTTTGTTTTTTATCTCTTTGTCGAAGTTCTCACTGAATTCATCTACACTTCCCATAAGTTCACTGAGCATCTTAGTAAGCAGTGTTTTGAACTTTGCATTGTTTAGATTGCTTGACTCCATTATTTCTGGATCTCTGTTCTGTTCTTTCATAGAGTTTCTGCTTCTTTGTCTTCCCATTCTGGCTGCCTTTCTGTGTCTGTTTTTATGTACTAAGCAAAGCTCCTAAGTCTCTCAGTCTTATTAGTGTGGATTTGTGAAGTAGGTGTCGAGTGGCACAGTCCTGAGAGGGGTTCAGCTGCAGGCCAAACTTAGCCCAAGACTCTACCCCTCTGGGGTGACTTGTTAAGATTCAGCTAGCAATCCACAGATGCTGTGCTTATAGTTGCTTCAGAAGACCACACTAGAAACCGAGGTTACCTCCAGCGTGAGTCTCAGCAAGGAGCCTGACTCCCTGAGGGTCCACCTGGAGGTGGCTTGGGTGGGGCCATGAGTTGGGGGAGGCAGGGTTTCAGGGAATCCTCTGGTGGAGCGGCCTTCGTTACCCAGTTTGATGACGTCAAGGCTATGGAAGTACTGTGGCTGGCGCACTGGTAACGGGGAGGGCTCAACAGGGAACAATGGATGCCACCTGGCACTTCTGTACAGAGTGTCTTGCGTTGGCCCTCACTCTGACAATGTCTCCCTGTAAGTCCCTGGTGCCCCCGGCGTGCAGCCAGACCAGCACTGGTGCTTAGGGTGAGCAGGTCCGTCACCGTGAAAATCCCTCGCGGCCCGGCCCCTTAAGAAGCGTCTGCCGCTGCCGCAGCCTCCGTCTCGTTCAGCCGCAGGGGACCGGGCAGCCCCGCGTCCTCGCCCCATCCTTCCTTCTGTGGTTGCAGGGTGCTTTCTTGGACTTCTCTCTAGTTGTATGGCTTGTTCCTCTAGATCCTAGGCGATTTGTCCTTGCCGCTGTTCTTGTTTCCGTCACAACTTTGATTTGGTCGCCAGAGGGATGAACAGAGCCTCTGTCATCTCCGCTATTTTTTCTCTCTCTTTTGCCTTATTTTTTATTGGGTCGTTTTTCTTTTTGAGAGAGAGAGAGATATGTATACATACTTGTACATATATAGAGATAATTATTTACATATTATTTATACTTTTTAAAAAGTCATTTTACTGAGGCATGATTGACACACAACGAGATGTACGTTTTTAATGTATACAACTTGATGAGTTCGGAGATAGGTATATATACCTGTGAAACCATCATCACAATCTAGGCCAGAAATGTGTCTGTCACCTCCAAAAGTTTTCTTCCACCTTCTTTATGTTATTATTGATAAGAACACTATTTTTTTTTTTTTTTTAGGTGAGGCAACCCTCAGTTGACCTCACAGATTGCAAGGACCTTGTCAGCTTACAATCCTTTTTTTTCATGTTCATTTTCTTTTTTATGCCTACAGCACCTGGCCTTCTTCCTAGGCTGTCTCTCATCCAAGTACTAACCAGGCCCAACCCTGCTTAGCTTTCAAGATCAGAAGGGATCGGGCTTGTTTAGGGTGGCATGGCCATAGACTAGAACACTATTGATAAAATCTACCTTCTTAGCAAATTTTTAAGTATACAATACAGTATTGTTAACTGTAGGCTCTGTGCCGTACCTTAGATCTCTAGGAGTTATTCATCTTGCATGACTGAAGCTTTGTACCCTTTGCCTAACACGTCCCCATTCTCCCCTCCCCCAGCCCCTGGGGACTGCCATTCTACTCTCTGCTTCTATGAGATTGACTGTTTCCATGCCTTACATAAGTGGTACATAAGTGTCGAATTTGTTCTTCTGTTCATTTGTTCTTCTGGTTCATTTCACTTAGAATATGGTCCTGCAGGTTCATTCATGCTGTTGCCAATGGCAGAATTTCCTTTTTTAAGGCCAAATATTTTGTTGTATGTATGTTCCACATATATTTTCATTTTTAGAAAGAGAGAGAAAAATGTTTCCATTATTGAAATACATTTGTAAATTGAGTAAAATATGTTGCAGTACTGAGTGGATAAACATGGTCATTACCAAATTAAGAACTCTCCAAATATCCCAGTAACCCTCAGTCACAAGTCCCTGAAAATGGCATAGAATGAGCATGATGTGATGCCGTGATCAAACAAAGGGAGAAGGGGAGATCAGTGGCTAGAAGTATTTGTTGTTATGTAAGCCTTTGACTAAAAAAAATAGGACATTAGTCAAAATGTGCATATGGCATGCAAATTTCGGAAGTATATTTTAAAATATTGTGTTATTCCTAATTAAGGAGATTCTGACATTTAAATAAAGATGAAAACTAAATAGGAAAAAAAGGAAAAAAGGTAACAGAATCAATTTTACGGCTAAAAATTAATGTGAATCAGAAATAATGTTAGACAAATATATTACTTTAGGTAATTCACGCATAGTGGCTTATTATTTTAATTTATAGGTAGAATAAGGATTTTGTTATAGAAAAACTGTTAAAAAGGTATCAGTGAAAAGGCGTGATCTTCATGAAGTGTGTTAAAAGCGATGCTAGAGCACCGCAGGTCAGCTGGGCAGCAGCTGTTTGTGAGCTTGTCTGTCGCAGGTGGACCACAGAAAGTTCCATATTCGAGTGTACAGTTTAACCAGTTCCTTTCCAGTACTACAGGGTTCAACAGGTTTTAACTATAGACGTAAGAATTGGAGGACGGGGCAGACAACTGTTTAGAATTTCGTTGGAAATGTCTGTGCACATTACAATGTCCCGTGGAGTGAAATTCCTTCCAATTCCTTCCAACAAGTTCTTGATTATTGAGTCATATTACTTCTAATTGTTTTTGTGTGCAGTCTTTGTTTGATTGGATACTGTATTGACAGTTTGGATGGCAGACCAATATATACCCCTCCGTAGTTTCTCCCCTTGTCATCTTCGTTTACGATTTTTCCATTAGAGCTTTAGATATGTTCTGGATACAAGGCCTTGTCCAATAGATGTGTATTCTCCCATTCTGTCTTGTTTTTTTTTTTTTAACTTTAAATTTGTGTTTGCAAGAGGGAAAGAGTGAGGAAGGGAGACAGATAATTTATACACACACACACACACACACTTTTTATTTTTTTGGTATACGCAGTGCATTCTCTTGGCACACACAAAAAATCAGAAGGTACAAAAACTTATCTGGTGAAGGTCTCCTGTTTGCTCTGGGCACATCATCCCTCTTCCTCTGGTAGCCAGTTTACCTTCCTCAGAAGCAACTAATGTTACCAGTTTCTGGAGGAAGTTTCTTGAGATATATGTTATGTATAAATATGAAAGTGCATAAATGTAATCTTAAAAAAAAACTCAAATCGTCCCTTACATAGTGTTTTGTACCTTGCTTTACACAGCCTTGGATCTTGGACATTGTTCCATATTGGTCCAGAAAGATCTTCTTCCCCTTCCCTCTACCTGCTTCTTTCCTTTTTAATGACTGCATAGTATTCCATTGTTTCACTTAGCTCAGCACTTACAGTCCCAGGTGAGAAGTCTGTGATTATTTTCTTCTTCACATACTGTTCCACATATCCTTTAATTTTTATTCTTAAATTTAGAAATTTCACCAGCCAGCTAGTATTTAGACGTATATTTTTCTTAGAAATTTCCACTTGAAACTTTTTCAGTTTTACTGCTTTGTCTATATCCTTTTCATTCTCCATTCTCTTTTTCTGAAGAAAGGACCTATGGATAGTTGGATTTTAGTCTTTCCTTTTTGGGGCTTCATTTTTTTCTTGGCTCATTTTATTGCATTCTTTTTTTTTTTTTTTTTTTTTTTTGGCTCATTATATCTTCGTTCTGCATATCAGGAGAATTCCTTAATTTGATCTTCTGAATGGTGGATTTATTTTTCATTCCATTCTCATATTTCTACTTTTCTATTTAATTTAAATTTAACCTCACTTACGGTTATTTTAGCAATCGTGTCTTTGAATCTGCTTTCAGAATGTGATGTGCATAGATGATCTTGACTTAGGGCAGGAGCCGACCACTGCCCTGCCCTAGACCAGAGTGCGTTGACCCAGCCTGCACGTGTGGGGCTCTGCTGCTTCTGCCTCTTTGGCGAGGGAAGTTCTGTTGCCCCAAGCAACGAGGCTTGTTCTCGTGCCACCCTGTGTGCATGTCTGTGTGTATATAAACATGGATGTGTGTTCACAAGCCGTGCACAGACTCTGCAGTTGGCTGGCCTTCGTCCTGACTGCTGACCTGTATACAGAAAACTGGTTAAGATGGTAGATTTTATGTGTATTTTAGTACAGTTTAAAAGTGAGCGAGTGAGAGCGAGAGAGCAAGAGAAGGTTATAAGGGAACTCATTTAGTGCCCTGAAAAAACTTGATGTGTGGGTTCACTGATGGCAGCTGGAAGAGCTCTAAGCCTTTGGGGTAGGGAGGGGATGAGGAGGTAAGGAGAGAATAGATCCTTGGAATTGCTCTTGGACAGGCTTCCTGTTAGGGCGTGTGGCTGACAACAGGGCAGTAGGCTGGATGGACTCCTGAACTGAGGAAGTGGGACAGAGTTCTCTGCGGATGGAGAATTTCACAGCTGATCCCCAAATACGTTAGCTCTTTTCTTGATTCAAGTTGCACTGGAAACTCAGCACTCTACACTCCTTCATCACCTCTACTTGCCACCTCAGTGCCTGCTGCTGTTCTCATGGTCTCAGTCACTGTCCCTCCTAAATTTTTTTTTTTTCCTAGACCCTTCCATATTCACCATCTTCTGTGGCCCATTTGGGTTTGGGTTTCTTAACTGTGGCTAACTTTGATTTTTCTGTAAATTTGGCCTATCTTCTGTATCTCCAGAAACTCCTCATTTTTTTTTTTTTAAGTTGAACAATAGCATCCATCCCTGTTTTCTGGCTTTTTAAATGGGTTCATTCTCATTTTGATACTTCTTTTGTCATCTCCTTGGAACTTGGAGTAACTGAGAGTGAAACACAGGGCTTGACTCATCACCATTGGGGACTTAAGTGTTCTTTACACCTTCCACTGGCAGCCTCTTTTCACATTTGTTTCCCTTCCATATAATTTTAATAATAGCAGCAGCTATTAAATTGAGTATTTGCTATGTGCCATATATCACGTCAGAGCTGATTTAATTGTTGTTTCATTTTGTACCCGCTGTGTACCAGGCAGACATTGTTCCCTTTATGCACTGCTGCTTAACAAACTACCCCCAAACAAAGTAGGTTAAAACCCAAATTTATTCTTATCTTTTGTGGTTCTATGTGTTGCCTCTGCTGTGTGGTTCTTGCTTGGTGTCTTTCATGTGGTCGTCAGAGGGCTCAATTGGATTGGATGCCTAAGATGACTCACATGTGGCTGGCAGTTGACTTGAGTGGCATCTCTATGTGGCTTGGGCTACTCAGAGCATGGTAGGTGGGTTCCTGGAGGATGTGTCCCAAGAACGAGCATTCCAAGAGACAGGAAATGGAAGCTGCTGGGCCATATGAGGGCTCTTTCCAGAATTGGCACAGCATCACTTCTGCCATATTCTTTTGGTCAAAGCATTCATACGGCCTGCTCAGATTCAACCGGGTAGATTGATAGACTCCAGCTCTGGATGGGACAGCAGCCAGGTCACATTGATGGCATGCGCGATAGGAGATATTTATATAGCCTTTAAAAAACACAAACTGCCACAGTTACCATACTGGAGAAAGGTAACTGGTACCAGATCCATAGCCCCTCAGACCCTGTGGTTCAGTGGCAGAGGCAGGTAGGTAGGTAAACAGACAGGGATAGTGCAAATAGTTAGTGTTATGAAAGGGCCAGGCACAGGGGCCTGATGAGAGCATTGTGGGGGATATCTGACCCAGACTTGGAAAGTGCGGGTGGGCTGGGGACGGAGACTTTGGTTGAGAAAGAAGACATCTTAGCAGGGATATTTTTGGAGCTGAGTCTTGAAACATAAATGGCATTAGTTCGGTGAACTAGAGAAGGAAGGCACCCTGCGGGGAGGAAATATCCGGTACAGAGACATGATGGGGGGCGTGTGAGAGCAAATGGCACTTAGGGGGAATTGCTGAAAACAGGATTGGCAAGTAATTAGGTGCTGTTGGCACATGGGATGGGAAGGTGAAACTATAGCAAAGATATTTCTACCTTTGGATTCTGTGAATCCTTGGCTTGATGTGTGCGGGTCCTCAGTTGGTCCTTACTGAGTGTGTTAGTGGGGAGTTCAAGTATCTTCTTAGGGGTGATGAATGGGCTGCTTTAGGGGGATGGCAGAAGAGCAAGCCTCCTCAACTCCATTTTGGGGATCCTTTCCTGGATCCTGTCCATTCTTCATCATTCATTTCTCCTTCTGTTACTTATTCTATTCTTTGTTTCTGAATCCGTAGCTCAAGGGAGCATGTAGAAAAGGATTATGTTCAGTGTTGAAGCATAAGGCAGACAAGGGAAGAGAGGGACGGGAGTGAAAGTTGGAGAACTTACTCATTGCGAGGTGCTTGGCTGCACATTTCAGAGATTTGCTCTCATTGATACTCTCCAAGGTACCCAGAAGAGAAAATATTATCCATGTTTTACAGATGAGGAAATGGAAGCTCTGAAAGGGAGCCTGGACTCTCTCAGCTGGTTAGGAGCAGACATGGAGCGGGGTTATCTGTCACTGCCCTCCACCTCTACCCCCATGCCTTCAGATACACACATATATGTCCAAGGTGATGATCTTGTCTTCGGGCAGGAGCTGACCATGTTTAGACTAGTGTCTAAATCATTCTAGAGTCCTGAAAAAACTCGACGTGTGGGTTTGCTGATGGCAGCTGGCAGGAGATCTCTACGCCTTTTACTTGCACTTTTGGCAGCTGTTATCTTTGTACCGAAACCCAAGAAGAATGGGTTTCCTGCCTTTTCTGTGTGGAGTCCTCCCTTGGTGACACCATTGTGCATAGACTTTAAAATGTTTCTTGCACTGAGTTTCAGCACAGTGTTTTGCTGACTGCCGTTTGTGTACTATGCTTCCTTGGTTGATTTTGAGGACTGCCTGCTTTCCTGGGGCTTGAATTTTCATAGTAAAATGAAATTCACTGGGTGTAAATATTACCATCTGCTTGTTAGTCACAACCGACAGAGAAAAAGCACGGGGTCATTGAAGACAAATGGAGGCGGGTAATGTCTCCTGCATTTTTGTCCTTGGCATAGGCATTGATTGACACCTAGGCGTGGCTGAAGATTGAAGAAGGGACGCAAGTTCTATCAGCACTTTTTCTTTAGCTAGAGGGAGTTCAACCAGTCATAGAGTCCCCTAACCACACTCCAGTCACCCAGCCCGTAGTGTCTCTTCTTGCTCATAAAGTTCGTCCATGCTCTTTTGGCTCTGTACTCTGAGCTTTGAAAAAAAGCCATTTTATTTTCTTGTTTTCCTAAAATTTTTTTAGTGTGGTATAGTAGAAACAGTGTGGCTTTAGAATTAGAAATAATCTTTTTAATCTTTGCCAATTTGATGGGAGATGTTTCATTTTTATATTGTTGTTTACTATTGATGTTGCACAAGTATTGCTTAATGGCCACATTTATATCATTTGTTCATTTTTGTATCAGGCTCTTTTTTTACATATGGATTTCCAGACCCTTAATATATTAAAGCAAACAACCTATAGTCATATATGTTCAAACCCTTTCCCTAGGTTGCTGTTATCTTTTCATTTTTTACTAATTGTGTCTTTTTTGACAGAGAGGAAAAAATGTTAAATCTGTTCTTTTCCTTTATGGATTCTGCGTTTGGTTTGGGGTTTCAAAAGCCCCTCCTCACCACAGGATTTTATACACTGTGCCATAAATCAGGACTTATCAAACAAAGGCCAAGAGGTCAAAGCCGGCCAGCCACCTGTCTTGTATCGGGCATGAGTTAATAATAACAAAAAATCATTTCGCAATAATTGTAGAGTCACAGAAGTTACCAAAAAGCGCGCAAGAGGAGGTCCCAGGTATCCTTTAGCCAGTTTCCTCCAGTGGTAATAGCTCGTAAAACAATACCAGGAAATTGACATTGGCGCCCCCCGCAGGGCTCATTCAGATTTCGCTGGGTTTACACGAACGTGTTGTACGTGTAGGTCATGTGTGCCTTTAGTTCCGTGCAGTTCTGTCACGTGTCGGTTTCTGTAACCAGCGCCACCACAGTCAAGCTGCAGATTGTTCCATCGCTACAAGGCTCCCTCCTGCCGCACTCACCTCGTCCCTAACCCCTGACACTAGCAGGCTTCAGAGTAGTTTTTCTGTTTTTGAATGGCTGAAAGAAGATGTGTCTGTTGTGATATGTGAAAATTGGTGTAATTCAGATTTCGGTGTTCATCAGTAAAATGTTGTCGGAACGGAGCCACACTCCTTTGTTTGCCTTCTGCCTACGGCTGCTTTTGACTACAACAGACTTTGACTTGGGATGTTGCAACGGAGATCGTAGGGCCCGCAAAGCTGAAAATATTTACTGTCTGGTCCTTTACAAAAAAAGTTTGCCAACCGCTGATATAAATCATCACGTAATTTTTTTTTTTAATCTTGTTTTTAATTCTTTACATGACCTGATATTTATTTTTGCATTTGGTGGTAGAGAAGGATATGACTTAATTGTTTTCTAGATGGTTAACCAAATTCTTCATCAGTATTTACTGAATAATCTATTCTTTCCTCCCTATATGAAGTTTCATGGTTATATATTACAAACTCAGATCTGTTCCTTCAATTAAGGAATGACGGTGAATCATCAAGCTCTTTGGGCAGGATATATGTAACCACGGGTTCTGTGGGGATGAGAAGCCTTTACCTCCTGCATTAACACGGAACATTCAATAAAGATGTGCCTGTGTGCAATGAGATTGACCACTCAGACTCTGTGGTGGGGTGTTGTTTAATTTTCCAGAGCCCATAGGAGATTGCTGATGGCCAAATGGAGCTGTTTGTTAATGGTTTCTGGTCCTTTATGTTGGCTCTTCCCTGGAGCTGGCTGGCTCTTAGAATCCAGTGACAGGAGAAGTGGCTTGATTTATTTCTCTGACATTGGTGCATCGGGAATTGTTTTAAGAAACACATATGAATGATTGCTCACAACCAGGTGCTGGCTCAGATGCAAAGGCGAATCTGGTGGTGGTGGGGGAGGGTGCAGGGGGGTGACCTCTCTGGTAGGTGGCTATGTAATGAAATCTCCTGTGACAAGGGGGCAGGTGGTAGAAGACCATTAGCTTCTGCTCTGGACTCTTGGGGTATGCCTCTGCTTGTTGGTGGCTGAGTGACATTGGGCCCACCCTTTGATCTCTTTGGGCCATTTCTCTTGCAGAAAAACAGAGATAATAAAGGTCACCTCCCTCTCCCTCCCTGACCCTTGAGTCATTTTAAGTGTTAAATGACAAAATGTGTAAAGCTTGCATAGTGCCTGGCAGAGAGCGTGAGCTTAAAATATTTAATTTCTTTATCTTTTCTTCCCTTGACTTTGATGAGTATGGGTAGATCGCTGCAAAAGTATGGATTTTGTCTCCAAGCTCTGTAATATTTCTTAGCCCCAAGACTTTGCTTTCTGTTTTGGGAGTTTGTTTGTTTTTGAGTCAGCTCCCAGGCTTTCAGGGTGCTCAACTGGCCATCTTTTGCTCTCTGCTCTTTGTGTCATTTGTTCAGATGACTGACGGAGAATCCTAAGGAGAACCACCGGCCAGGTGTCAGAGCCAGGCCATGCTGACAGCCTGTGGGCAGTTTGCATGACTGGCTTCCTTAAATGGAGTACAGTGCGAAATCTCCTGTGCGAGTTTCCCTGCTGAGGGTTGCTGGCTTGTGACAGTGGAAAAATGACTTGAATCAGGTATCACTGAAGCAGATGACTGAGGGTGAGCGGGCGGAATCTGCTCTGGGAGGCAGCTCCCACCTGGTAAGAGCGTCGGGTAGTCAGGTACTCGGTGACCTTGGTTTAAGCCTCGGCTGAACAGTCATTTTGACAGCCCTCCTTCTTGTCCTAAGGATGGGCTCTGTGGATTTAAGGACAAGCACACTGGGTCCTTGATCTTGGGTTTGCTAGATGTTGTTAGAGCTGCAGTTCTGATCCTCTAATTTACCTGTGTTTGAAACATGATCCCCCTGGTGTGGTCAGACTCGTTTTTTTTTTCTGCCTAGGAAACATTCCTCAGAGTATCCCAGCCCATTTGACCTTAGTGTTGACAATGCTTCTCATGTGTCCTTTCCTCTTTGTGGCATTTACCACATAGTTCAGGTCCCACTGGGGCAGGGTTGTGGGGGGAGGGTGTGCCCAGACCATTACAAGAGCTTCCTAAGTGATCCCTCTCTTATCTCCTATTTCTTCTCCTTTTTATTTGTTCTCTGTGTTTTTTTTTTCTAAAGTCTTTTTAAAAATCAAACAATGTATGATTGCTGCTTTCTTCCTTAAAAGCTGTCATTGCCTATGGGGGTGCGCCTCAAATTGTTAGGGTCCCTCAGAATCTGAAGCTAATCGCCTCATTTCCTGCTACTTCTCCTGGGCAGCTCATGTTCTGTCCATGATGACATTCTCCTGCCGTGCCAGCCGCACGTCACTTGTGACAATTTTGCTGGTGTAGAGTCCATGCCCGATCTCCTTTTTCTTCCACGGAGTGGCTCTTCACTTCATAGTGGGCTTTCACAGACATTCTCCATGATCTCCGTACAGCCTAGCCCCCGGCACAGGGCGCCCTGGCCATTTTCCGGTGAACGCTGGTGAGTTTAGGTGGTTTTCTTATGGCCGTATAGCTAGTAGGAGAGCTAGAATTTAAACCCAGGCCTTCTGCCAGCCTGTGAAGCCGTCAAACTGTCCTCTCTGAGCCTTCCTCCCCAGGCAGTTACTCTCACTTTTTGTAGACTCTAGCTCAGCAGGTTTCTACTTATTCAGGTGTTAATCACTTTATATCTTGTTGCTGTTTGTCTTGGGTCTGTGCCACACCCTGTCCTCCACCCTAATGCTTGATTTCTCAAGCAAATTCCTTATCAGCTTGTTTTCCTCTGCATCTAGAATAGTACCTGGCACTCAGTGAGAACCCACTAAGTGTTTGTTTGGATTAATGTGTGAATGAATAGATTTTTCTTCCCATATCCTCTAATTTGTGGTTTGGGGGAGTATAGCACCCTGGTAATTAGGCTGCTTAAATCTCCCATGAGTTGGAAAACATCTCTTTCGGTCTATAGAATAAATAGAAAGTGATAATTATTTCGTCCCATTCCGTCTGCCATGTTACAGAGACATTACTTGAAGAAAAGTGCTTAATACATATTTAATTTTATGTATATTATAGGAATATATATATATATATATATGTATAGGAAATATAGGAATATACCTGTAATTCCTATAGTGTTCCCCAACCTTTTTGGCACCAGGGACCTATGAGAATCTAATGCCTGATGATCTGAGGTGGAGCTGAGGTGGTGATGCTAGCGCTGGGGAGCGGCTGTAAATATAGGTGAAGCTTTACTTACTTGCGTGCTGCTCACCTCCAGCTGTGTGGCCCAGTTCCTAACAGGCCATGGACTGGTACTGGTCTGTGGCCTGGGAATTGGGGACCCCTGCTCTAGAATATGCCCATCTCCTACCCCAAAATACAAATGATTTCTAAGCTCAAAATCTTCTGGCTACCTCCCTGTTTGCTCAGATCCATGTTCCTACTGGCATGACTCAGACTGGATGTAGGAGATTCCTTTTTATTTCCGTGGTTAATTGATTCCTTAGAAAAGAAAAAGGCACTCAGAAACCAAGAGTCGGATCATAGTCTAAAGAGTAAAAGAAGAAACAGGAATAGGACATTCTAGAGCCAAACTGCTCAAAAGAGTTTATATCTAAGTAACCAGACAAGAAAAGTAGAAAAAAAGCAGGAAAAAAAGACATGAAAGACAATGGCCTTAAACTTAACACCGGCTGGTCTGGCTGTCTCACATGAGCTCAGAGGCAGAATCAAACCTTGTGAATAAGAGCAAGTGGAAGGATTTCAGACCAGGTACAAATGACAGGGGCAGAGACAGGTGAAGGAAGGAAGTCAAGGCGTGAATGAGGGAAAAAGACTTACAACCTCGTTTGTCTATAAACTCTGAGGTGTAAAACAAAGTTGGAAACAAGGCAACCCCCACATGTTGGTACAGCAGCGGCTGTGGGTACCCATCCACGTGGGTGGGGGGCTTGTTTTGAAGCCATTTGCAAGAGATCAAGTAAACAGCAAGGATTTCTCAAAATGCTTTTATTAACATTTCACATATGACAGAAAACCATCAACTGTCCAAAGAGAAAAATATTACTTTTTAGTTAAGGTTGTTTTGGGGAGAGGGGTACTGACAGATTAAATGAGAGCTAACTTTCTCCAGAGCAATCCTAGATGTAGCTTTTGCTCAACAAAATTTAGCTAAAAGGAATTGTACACACACACACACACACACACACACACACACACACATCACACAACAGGAATATATATATGAAAATGGAAATATATTATTGCAGGGGTCCCCAACCCCCACATCGTGGACTGGTACTGGTCTGTGGCCTGTTTGAAACCAGATTGCACAGAAGGAGGTGAGTGGCAGGCAAGCGAGCGAAGCTCCATCTATATTTGCAGCCCCTCCCCAGTGCTATAGCATCACCGCCTCAGCTCCACCTCAGATCATTGGGCATTAGATTCTCATAGGAACACCTGTCCCTGGTGCCAAAAATGTTGGGGACTGCTGCTCTAGAGGGCAATTTGATTTTAGGTAGCTTGTGAAAGTTGAAACGTACTTCTGCTTTCTCTTTTTAGAGAAACAGTTTAGAATCTGCAGTGTCTAGCTTTTTTCTCCCATGGGTATTTTTAGGACTCTAAATACGATAGGTTCTTTCTGTAAGATGATTCAAAATCACACTTGGAAAATTCTGTACGTAATTTTCGTGTGAGGTGCCTATGGATTCCCGGGGAAGAGTTCATGTTGTAGAGGAATGGTAAGTTTTAGGTAATTTTTGAGGCAAGAACACTTTGAGTCTTGCTGAATATGCAAGGCTTTTTTGAAGCACAGCTGAGTGGTGTGGGCTGTAAGTGTGGAATTAACAGTAACCTCTTGGCACCTGCTGTTGGTCATCGAGTTCAGCCCGGTTCTGTTTCTCGCTTGAGTGGTTCTTGTTTTTGAAAAGGTTTGGTCTGGGGTGATGATTCATCCATAGGTATTTGATCACCTAGGGCATATTCAGCTCTGTAGAGTATATTGCTTTGCCTAGGTCTCTGTTCTGAACACCAAAAATGCCTTCTCCTTTAACCTTCAGTAGGTGTTTGACTTGTTTTATCAAATGCCAAGTGTGTTCTATATATTTAAGACTGAGTCAGATGGCGGCACAAAAACATGTAAACAGGTTTTGTAAGATGAACTAATGCCAGTTAAGAGGTACTGGCATTTATTAAGGAATTATTTTAGGCACATTGTATTTCTCGAATCCCTGTACCCACCATAGATGGAGAAACTAGAGCTCAGAGAGAATGAGTACCTTACCCCAGGACTGGCGAGGAGCAAAGCCAGAATTTGAGGCCCATCATTTAGATTCCAAGCCTAGACAGTTCTTTCTTGCCTCTTCTGTTAAAGATTAGAGTAGTTGGAAAGGGATAGGGTAGGAAAAGCATAGAAACGAGAACGTTACACCGAGTCTCCACGGTAGATTAATTTCATAGTCTTTTTGAAACATCATTTACTCTCCATTGATTACCACTCAAAGTGTTTCTCAGTTGACCTTTTAGAGATCTTTACCTGCTTGTCTATATCACTCATCTTCTTCCTTTTTAACCCATTTCCTGTTTGCCCAGAGAATACTCGCTGGCAGCTTGTGGCTACAGCATTTACCCCAGGATAACTTGCAGATTACAGTCCTCATATTACCTCCAAACTTTGCCATGAGATATCTCACTTTTATTGTCATTTTCACATCACTCTAGTATATTGATTGTCTTTGTTTGGAGGTTCTAGCTGGGGAGCGTAGCTACTCGTATACTCTTGACCAAAGAACAGTCCTCTCCTCGATCAGAGAAGGTCATCCTCTTCCACTGAGCGTCAGCTTCGGAAGGGACTCACATGGAGCAGTGAGGGAGGACAAGGACACCTGCTTAGCCAACCAGATCAGCCGAATCAATCCTGGCGATCAATGGGGTGACAGATGTCAAAGCCAGATCGCCCTCACATCCTCGATAGTCTTTGGAAACAAATAACATGATTCCATTATAGCATTCTGTTTTTAGTAGTGGTATTTCCATTTACAAAATATAGTAATTCTCGAGTGCCGAAAATGTCAAATCCTAGAAAACATAGCATTTCTATGCCCGATGTTAAATTCATGCTGGCTGTGAGCTGCACTTTTTATTTCTTGACAGGAATGGTTTAAGATACAAGGAGTGTCTGGGTTTTGGTGTACTACAGCAGAGAGAGACCAGACCTGGGTTCCTCACATACTACTTGAGTGACCTCATACATCTTATATATGTAACACAATCTCTTATTATATATAACACAACAACTTGGGTGATCTCTGAGGGGTGCTGTGCCCCAAACTCTTATGTGATTTGGTGCAGAACTATCAGTGGAGCAATGCCTTACTTTTATGGGTTTTCAGTTGCAGCATCCTGACAACGCATTAAGGTGGGCAGAAAAGAGAGCAGTTTTTAGGAAGAGACACGTTCTCTTTGGCTATCTGCTTCTAGAGGAGGTTTAATGCATCTTTTTAGAAAGCTGTCTGCTTGGGCTTTTGGGTCCTTCAGATGGCATGCATATACTTGACCAGCCATAGAGGCAGAAACCTTTGTGTTGTGGGTCTCAATTCTCATTCAGCTAAGGACAGTCTTTTGGAAATCTCTCCTTCAACTGGTGGTGATTTCCCAGCCTGGAATGTCCACACCATACCCCCCTTGAGGCTTGTTTTCCCAAGTTGCTCCAGCATCCTTTGCTCACCTCCTGCATTTTGCATGGAGCTCTATTATACCCTGTATTGAGTTGCATCATAGTTAGAGGTTTTCATATCCATACGCCCAGCCAGACTGAGTTATTTAAACACAGGTGTGATATCCTATTTTGTTTGGTAGCCCTGTGTTGGCACTTCGGCTGTTCAATATGTGCTTGAAATAGTGGATCCTCCTTAGAAGGACTAGGATCATGTTTAAATTCAGCTTAGAGTGGGGGAAGACCTTTTCTTCCAGGAATCACAAGAATGTCTGGAGAAATGATTTTCTAGTCTGGAGATTCTTAGAAAAAGCTAGGAACAGACATTGGACATTTAGCCAAGGAATGTGGTTTGCAATCTTGGATTTTACTTCATTTGTGATTTTATTGGATGTGTTATTTTCACATCAGTCCAATGGTTGGGTTTTACATGAATGACAGGTTTACTAATAGAAAAGCTAGGAAAACATTCCAGTTCTAAATGACTTAATTGACCTACACATAAAGCTTTGAAACAGTGGTCTCTTAACCCATCTCTAAAAGAGAACCTTTACTTCATAAGAAATGGTCCAGAATCCAAAGTTGGAAAATTTGACTCTTTAGGGAACATGCTAGAAACCACAGACTGGTGGGTGTTGGGACCTTGGAGATATGTGTACAAGAATCCTCAGAGGTTTGGGAGAATGTCTGAGATAGGGACTCCAGGGTGGGGTGATGGTGGGGATGGAGGACTGAACTTCCTACTAATAGTCAGGTAGGGACCCAGAGCTTAGGGCATATGGTTAAGATGTTTTCAAATAATGCTGCAGAAAACCAACCAACAAAAGATACATCCCTGCATCTTAAAATTCTTGCTGTTTATATCAAATATTTCCTATTTAGATTTGAAAAAAAATGTATAGATATTTTAATAATTATATATATTAGTCTTACGGTGGTAATAACTCCAAAAATTCAAGGGGTTTGCAGCAATTGATAATTTCTAAGTCACACTATGCGTTGGTGCCTGTGAGTCAGTGGTGGTGGCTCCTTTCCACGAGCCTTCCATACTGCAGGAGCAGCCCCGTCTGGGACATGCTAGTTTTGAGGCAGAGCAGAGAGGACGACGGAGCTGGGGAAACATGGACTAGCTCCCACAGTGTCTGCTCATCATTCGTTGTGTGTCCCATTCGCTTATGTGCCGTTGGCCGCAGCACGTCACGTAGCCACGCCGAATGTCAGCAGGGTGGAGATGTGTCCTCCCGTGGCTAGTTACCCGTCAATAGTAGGAACATATAGACCTCTTAAAGGAAGGGAGTTAATCGTTGTGTAAACAATGGTACAGTCTCTCATGTCGCTTGTGTCCTCTCCTTTTGTCACTGACCATTAGTTAGTAAATAACATCTGTCCAGATTTGTCCTTTTGAAATATTTGAAATACATTTTCTCCCTATCATGTGTATTAACATTTTAGATTAATTTGGAGGGATTAATTTTAGCTTTATTTGTAGGTTAATAAAGTCATTTAGACCTCTTGCCAGGAATGACGCAGTGGGTCACTGCATGTTTTCAAGTGTCCGTCAGTCCTTCAGTAAGTGGAGCTCTGTTGTACACTATTGCATTAGCTGGAGTCTCCAGAACAATTTGAAGAACGGGGTCATATTAAGTATCAGAGTCTTACTTTTGAATTTGGTAGACATGCCTCCGATGTTTCACATTGTTTGCTGCTTTAAAAAAATTAGTATTGAGGTCTTCCACACCCTAAAACTCACCATTTTAAAGTATACATTGAGTGGTTTGGGGTATAGTCACAGCATTGTGCAACCCTCATTACTACCTAATTCCAGATATTTTTGTCACCCCCAAAAGAAACCCTGTACTTAGTAAGCACTCACTCCCATTCCCCCTTTCCTCCAGCCTCTGGCAAACAAGAATGTGTTTTCTGTCTCTCTGGATTTGCCTGTTCAGGACATTTCATGTCAAGGGAATCATACGTGTGGCTTTTCATGTTTGGCTTCTTTCACTTTGGAGTAATGTTTTCAAGGTTCCTGGATATTTTCTGATATATGCTCTAACATATTTAGTAACTTTCCTTTTAGTCCTTATTTTTACTTAGAGATTTTAATACAACAACTACTGTTCACTAATGAATGATACTAATGAACATTTTGGTAGTTGTGGACATGATTATATTCAATAGCGATTATGTGATTGATTAAGGTAATACATTGCATTATTAAATGTCCTAATGTTAAATCATTCTGGATTTTTTGGAATACATTTGACTCAGTCCTGGTCTTTGGATATATATTTAAAAATCATTTTAATATATCATTTGCCATTACTTTATTGGTGATGTTTACACTTTATCTAATTTCCTTTCTTTGTCCTCTCATGCAACTATTGAAAGGGGTTTTCTATTTTTTAAAAATATATGTCTTAGAGTGTTTGAATAAAACAAGACTTGCTCCTTGAAGTTCATTAGAATTCAGCTGTAAAACCGTTGGGGTTTAGCTTACTTACTAGCAAAAGTCCTCTGATAACAGTTCTGTGGTTATTTATTTGTTTAGGTTCCCTATCTCAACTTCATTTCACTTTGGCCATATAGTTTCCTACAAAGCCATCTACTCATATAGACTTCCAAGTTTATTGGTATGGTTATTCATGGCACATTTTTATGACCATACATAGAGGTAAGATTTAAATAGTTATTGCCTGCTCTCCCCCACCCCCTTTTTATGTTGATCAGGCTTCCTAGTTTTAGTTTCTCTAATTCATCTTTTAGAAGAAGAAAATTTTCATTTATAGCTCTTACTCTTTCTTCTGTTTTCAGTTTCTGCTTTAAGTGTTTATTCTCTCTCCCCCCTTTTAATTTTATCTCTCTTTCACCTTTTTTCCTTTAAGTGGAGGCACAAATTAGATGTAGGCTAAAATGTTCTGTTTCATGGGATAAATCTTTTTCAAGTGTATATATTTATCTGCTCTAGAGAACTGCTTCTTTCCTCATATTTAGGTCTTCTTGGGTTTGAACAATGAGTTAATATAAGCTGGATATATTTTTTGGTTTTCTTGCAACTGAATGATGAGATAATGCAGGGTTAATATGTTTTTCTGTCTACTTGTATCTGATAACGTAATGTAGGCCTGTTCTTTGCTCCCATCGCAATAAGCGAATTATTGGATCCCCTGTGTTTCTATTTGATGTTAGAATTGTCTTCTTGGTTCTTAGGTTGAGTTGAATAGTCAGTTCCCAGATGAGTTGAGGGATCTGTCAGTGGGGAAAGGAGACAGAAGAAAGCAAGCCAGGGTCCTGGACAGTCCGACAGGGACACTTGGCCTGGTTCCTGTCTGTGTCAGGATCCAGCATAGCCTGGCTGCCTTCTTGTTTCAGGTGCTCTTTCCATCTCGGTAGAGCTCAACCCTTCAGAATTTGTAGTCTCGCCTGCTTTGCGCTTGGTGGAGCGGCCCAGGGCAGCTGACCCAGTTGCCTTCCTATTTCTCTTACCTTTGCCCTGCATCTCTACCCCTCAGGGGCTGATGAAGCAGTGTGTGCAGGCCGCCCCCTGCTGGTGGCCCTCACACGGCGTACCCTCCAGACACTCGTGGTCTTCCTCTGTCCCACTGTTGGCCCTTCTACTCCCACATACCCCCTGGGCAATTGCACTTTCAGATTAGAGTGTATGTGAGGAGTTCAGGACATTTTTTACTTCTTAGGTAAGAACTTTGATAACCTTAAACAACCTCAGCAACATTGGTTCTTTTCTCAGTTGTGTCCTGATTAAATCCAGTAGAAAATCTTTGAAAGTTTTACATTTGGATGGTACTCTTTCCTAGTTTCCAGTCTGATATGATTCCAGGCACTGGTTGTTCCTGCTCCCCCCCCCCCCCCCGACCCCGCCACTTCCTCTCTTATTCTCCAGGTTGTTCAATTAGTGTCTGGAGGATAGAAAGAGGGAGAAAGCAAAAGCTTGTGCTCAGTTCACCAACTTTCCTGAGTATTGAGCCCTTGGGATTTTTCTAGGGTTCATTGTGTTTTTGTTTTGTTACGAACATCTTTAAACACAACATTTTGGGGATTTTCCCTTTGAATTTATTCTCCAAATTTATTCTCCAATTTAACTTTATGACAAAGTTAACAATCAAGAGTGTTCTGTTGAACAGTTTGGACACATCCTTCTTCAAGTATCTCCTGTGTGCTGGCAGGAGGGAGGGAAATTAAGGCAAGTCAGGTGCGGTCTGTGAATTCGGAGAGCCCTCACTTTCCCCTGAACTCTAAGGATACCTTCAGAGACTCGTCAAGCTCTACTGAAACTTCATCACCATGTTGTTCGCATCCCTCTAATAGTATGAAAAAGAGAAATTAGAGCAATTAAGCTCGACTTGTTTTTATTAAATTCATACTGGCTCTAATGTATCCCACTTTCCTATATGTTTCATGTAATGTTGAATTTTGCTGGCGATTTATGTTATTTTACTAACCTCTCTTGTGGCTGGCTGACCACAGTGTTGGATCTTCTAACTGAAAGTTTTTGAACCAGAAGGGTTTCTGAATCAGCTTAGGTATGTATTTCCCGTCCTAGGTAAAAAGGGGTAGAGGGGAAAGGAAATTCTCTTATAACTGAAACCAGCATGATGAGAACTGATTTTAGAGCACTGAGGAATGTTCATTTATGTCAAATGTGTAGTAGTAACTTTTGCAAAGGCTCCTGTAGATATCTGTTGCTACAGTAAAATCATCAAGGCACCAACTATGACTCTCGCTCGATCCAGTTTTTATTTTCAGCAGCATTTGGTAAGTGTCTACTGTGAACCCAGCCCCATAATCTATAAGGGGATGCAAGAATACTTGTAGACAAGTCGACTTCGTATTTTTTTCAGCGTGTTTATAGCGATGTAGCACCCACCACGTTCCAGGCACTATTCCGATCGCTTTCATATACTGACTCAATCCCATTACGCCCATTTTCTAAACAAGGAAACTGTGGCATAGTGAGATTAAGAGACTTGACAGATTAAGAGACTTGACAGATTAAGAGACTTGACAGATTAAGAGACTTGAGATTAAGAGACTTGGGGTTTAAAACTTGGCCGTCTGGTTTAGGTTAGTCTCAGTTTCACTGTCTTTCAAAGTACATTTGCTGAGTACACTTTATTGGCAAGGGATTGAGTTGGGTCATTTCAAAGACTCATTCATCAAATACTTATTGAGTACCTACTATGTGCCAGAGGATAGAGGGGCGAATAAGACAAAGTCTCTGTTTTTGTCTAATTTACTGACTAGTGGGAGAGTCAGATGATCAATAATAAATTTGCAGAGAGTGATAAGTCCTGTGACTAAAATAAAGCCAGGGGAGGGGCTGGGAAGTGTTGGAGGATACAGGGATATGTTTAGATTTTGTGGGCTGAGGTCTCTCTGAGTAGGTGTCATGTGAGCAGAAACCTTTTTGAACAGAGGAGCCAGCCACATGGGAATCTGAGGGAAGAGGAGTGTTCCAAGTAGAGTGAACAGTGTACGAAGGCCCTGAAGTCAAAACTACGGTCACGTTGGCCCTCGTAGGTTATGGGAGGGAATTTGGAGAGTTGTGAGCAGGAGAGTAACATGCTTTGCTTAACATTTTTTTTCTCTTTTAAAAACTTAATTATTTTTAATAAGGTGTAATTGACATACCACATTATAATAATTTCGGGTGTGCAACATAATGATATGCTATTTGTGTGTTTTGAGAAACGATCACCACCATAAGTCTAGTTAACATCCATCACCATACATAGTTAAAGAATTATTTTCTTGTGATGAGAACTTCTAAGATCTACTCTCTTAGCAACCTTCAAATATGCAATGCAGTATTATTAACCTTAGTTAATAATTGACGTTTTTCCAAATAGCACTCTGGCTGCAGTGTGGAGGACTGACTATAAGGAAGCAAAAATAAAACAAAGCTTTTGGTGTCGAGCCAAGGGTCTCTCTCACTTCTTGAATTCTGTACTTCATGTCAGTCGTAGAGGTGCTGCTATCCCACAACGGCTGCTCTAGACTTGGGTCTCTCAGCCTAGCAAACCCACGGCTGGAGGACTCGGGGGTGAGGAGCCTGGTCATTCCATGCACCTAACCCCATGCCCTTTTCTCCTAAGATTTTCATATTTTGTTTCCACATTTGTTCTTTGAGAAATAGCTAACTAACTTCCCACTATCTTGAGGTGAGTCATTTGGGAACTAACTTGTATTAAGACCCTAAGGAAAATGTTAGCTTTCCTTGACTGGCTTTAAAACCAGAAACTTCAATTAATGGCTAAGTGGAAAGCCAGAGGGGAGAGAGAGCAATTGGGGGGTCATTTTATAAATGATACAAATGTATAACCAATGTGTTGTATACTTGAAACAAAATAATAATAATAATAATAATAATAATAATAATACCCCAGAAAAATCAAAAACAGAAGCTTTATGTTTACCCAAAAGGATTTATGGCTGGAGAGTGGAGATGAGGGACAGTGTTAGGTTGGAAAAAGCCACACAAAGGGGATTCAGCTTGATAAGAACCTTGAACTAGGAACCAGACACCTGGGTCAACTTCTTTGCATCGACGTCTAGTGTCAACACCTTTGAACATGTTACTTAACCTTTTTGGCTTGGCTTCCTCTTTGGTAGAGACAATATCTGTCCTGCTGACCTCATGAGGCCGACATGGGGTACAATGAAATAAGAATGTGGAAGCACCGTGTACAGAGGTGCCATAGAAATCTGAGCTGGTAGCATCCCTTTTTAGAAAATTACAGATATTTGTAGCTTGCTGGCTATTCGTATACCCTCAAATAGTTTTCCTTGAAACACCCATAGTAAGAGTGTGAGTGTTTTCCCTGGCCACCTAGTCCTAAGAGGAAAGAATGTGCAGTGTGCGACAAGATCCGGTTGACTGACTCTTCCCTTCCCCCTCCCTTACTCACTGATTTGAGAAATAGCTAACTAACTCCCCACTGTCTGGCCAAGACATTTCAGATCTTTCTGTGGCTGTTCCTGGAAAGTTATTGGCTGAGGTCCCCAGAGCAAAGGTTAGGGGAGTTGGCTTGGAGTCACTGGGAGACCTACAGACATAATTAATTACACATACGCCACACACACAGACACACACACACACACACAGACACACACAGACACACACACAAGAACAAAGCACAATTATAGTTATTGGGGATTCAGAGTTTGTGGATGTTATATAAGTAAATCAGTGATTAAAACTGTGAAAATTGCTTCAGTGGAAATACCTTCAAACTATCGAGAAGGGAGTGACTAATTCTGCCTGGGAGTGGAACAAAGAAGGCTCCCAAGCGGAAGGGGCATTTGAGCAGATTCCTGTGAGATACTTGGAGACCTCTGCATAATAAAGAGGAGAGGCCTTGGCAAGAAAATGTTAGGGGTACGAAACAGCATGGTGGGTTTCGGGAACTAACGCGGTGAGAAGTGAGGCTGCTTGGACCAGTCCAGGCCAGGTTGAGGGAAATTGCTGTGTGAGCTGCTGTTGGCTTATCTGACTAAAGATTTTGAATTCTTTCTTTCTTTTGTGCAATGTTTAGCCATTGATAGAGCCATTGTGGGGCCGAGTGTGCTAGCGTTGAAAAAATGGCCCCTGTCATGCCAAGCATGGTGCCTTACCCAAGGTCAGTGTTTAAATATTTACTGAAATGATGAAGACATGATAGTTATCTCAGAGCTACAGAGAAGATGTCTTAGGTCCCTGGACACTGGGATATGGACGCTGCATGCGCTGTGGTGTCAGGATGCTGAGAAAGCAGTTAGATCAGCCAGTTGACACTGCAGCCATATCCACACTGAGAGCAGCTCCTGAGGGGTTTGCCTTCCCAGCTGACAAGCCCTTGGGCCAAGGAGAAGTGGGGGTGGGCTCTGTTCCCATGAGTGCATTCTGTGAAAATGGTACCCTTTTGGTAATTACCAAAATATTTTTCATGTTGTGTAATTAAGTATGGGCTTAAATTATCTGTGGCCAGTAGAGATGGGTGGCAAAGGAAGGTGCCTTTCCTGTTTATTTTCCATTGCCCATTGAGTTGGGTGACATTGTCCTTGACTCCAGGCCGTGATTCCCTCTGTCTGTCCCCAGGCCTCTTTGCAGATGTCTCATGATCAGCTGGAGCTCATGGATGTGACTACTAGGTTGACCTCTCATTGCCTGTGTATTCTCTAAGCTGGGGGCTCAGTCATATCCAGTCTACATACAAGAACAGAGAATGCAGGGAAAAGCACCTCCCACCCCCATCCTGGGATCTGATGACCCACAAGTCAGGAATATTTTCTACATTCCCAACCAAGGCCCTTTTTATGGTGTCATGTCACTTTCCTGCCATATTCCGTAGTGTTTGCCTCCTAAAGATTCCAAGGTGACATTCAGAGGCTTTTGCATCTATTGCTTAGACAGACCTTTATTCTGTTATCAAATCTTACAACCACAAAAGGTTAACTGCAGGCTTGCACCTTTTTTTTTTTTTTTGAATATTGTGGGGACATAATTTATTCAAGTGGCTTCCTACTAAGGTCTATAAAGAAAAGTCCATAATTTAAAAAATAGTTCTTTTTTTTCCCTAACATTTGCCCCTCCCCACTTAAAACACTTTTACTGTGGAAAAATTTTTTAAATATACAAAAGAAGAGAGAATTGTACAAGAACCTGAAAATACCAACTTCAACAATTACTACCTTTGGGGGCATCTCGGTATTTCACCTTTATCCCCACTGACCCATCCTTAATTATCTTGACGAGACACCAGATAACCTATCGTTTTATCCATGAGTATTTTAGTATATAGTTCTAAAAAGGGAAGACTTTGTAAAATCCGAATATACTTCTTTTATCACACCTAATAATACCTTAATATCATTAAATAACTGGTCAATATTCCAATTTCTCTACCTCAAAATCTTTTACCATTTTGTTTTAATCATGTTCCACTGCAGTTGTTTATAGGCCTCTTAAGTTTCTTTACATCTCTAGGTGCTGCTTCTCTTCTCTTATTTTTATTTTTTGCAATTTATTTGTTGAAGACTGTGTCTTTAGTTCTCTTTAGTTTCATATAGTGTGGATTTTTCTGGTTGCATCCTTATAGTATTATTTAACATCCTCCTCACCCTCTCTATTTCCTATAAATTGGTGTGTCTAGAGATTTGTTCAGGATTCAAATTCAGTTTTTTGGGCGAACATCCTTATAGGTGGGTGGTGGTTACTTCTTACAGGAGGCATATAATGTTCAGCTGTCTCCTTGTATTGGTTGATTGAATTTTTAAATGCGTTAAGTATTTTAGAGGGTTCAGGTCCCTTAATATTTAGCTGGACCTGGTGGTGGCCTTCAGAAAGTGGAAAAACGAGAGTACGTAGTGTGCTCACTGAGTTCTCTGTTGTGGTCTGATGATGGTGGGGGCTATTATGTTCTCTGTCCCTGAACTATTTGCTTCTGTTGGTTCCTCTAGTCCTTGCTGGAAGATGGATCAGCATGAATTTGATGTAGCGTTCTGCCATGGTTTGTTTCTCTTGGTCACGAAAGACCTGTTCACTTAAGAAACATTAAGTAAAGAGAGGCTCAGATTACTTGAAAGTTATTATTTTATTTAGAGGTGTTTCTTGGCTTGTCTAAACCAGCTGCTTTTGCTGATACCTCCAGGTGTGTGTTTTTGTTTAATCTGAAAGGCGATTCTCTTCTTATTTCAGGATCTCATTTTGCCCAACGGTGGTACTCCAGCAGGCACTTCAAGTCCGGCTTCTTCATCTTCCCTTCTCAACAGACTTCAACTTGATGATGACATTGATGGTGAGACCAGAGATCTCTTTGTCACGGTTGATGATCCCAAGAAGCATGTCTGTACAATGGAGACCTACATCACATATAGGATCACTACCAAAGTAGGTCCCTTTATTATCCTCTGCCCATGTTGAGTGGTCTTGGAGAACTGACGTCTTACCTCCGTGATTTCTGCCTTTTTTTCTACTTTTTTTTTTACAACTCTGTTCCCTTTATTTACAATTGTGGATATGGCTTTGAGAGACCAATGTATTTAGATGAAAAGGATTAATGCTTTTTTAAAACTCTTAAAATGAAGGGGAAATTGAGACAACAGTTTTTCAAAGATAACATTTAATCCTCACACAACTGACTCTTGAACAGCATGGCATTGAACTGTATGCGCCCGCTTATACTTCGATTTTTTTCAGTAAAGGTTGTATATGTATTTTCTCTTCCTTATGATTTTTATAATAACATTTTCTTTCCTCTAGCTTACTTTATTGTAATAATACATATAGCATACAAAATATGTGTTAATTGACTGTTTATGCTACTGGTAAGTTTCTGGTCAACAGCAGGCCATCAGTAGTTAAGTATTTGGAGAGTCCAAAGTTATACATGTATTTTCGACTGCATAGGGCAGTCAGCACACTTAATCCCCATGATGTTCAAGGGTCAACTTTATTTTCACTCTTTTTTATCATGATTTTATCATAATATTTAACATATTAATATCATTACACTTGAAATTTATGCATCAGTGTATCAATCTAAATCTCTGTGATAAGATCATGATTATTTAATTAGACTGACGGTATGGGGGGAAGGAGGAAGGGAAGGAGGGAAGTTACTATGTGCTGACTTTTTGCTGTGTGCCACTTTGATGTTATTGCCTTGTCCTTGCCATACCCGGTTCACATTTGAAAACTGGTCTTTGGAGGTGGACATACGCAGATGCACTCACACAGTCTTTCCCCATTGCCATTGCCACTGGGCGCCTACTCCTTCCCAGGCACTGGGCTAGGTGCTTCGATGTATATTATAATCGCAGAGGTCTTAGGTTGATATACACGTGTATTCCCGTGAATTATTTCCAGCTACTTATTTTTCCCCCTAGGGTCAACTTACTTTTTACCCTGTAGTCAGTGAAATGCAAAACCTGTCCTTCTTGAATTTGTGCTCTAAACAGCTGGACGACAAGGTGATGCCTTGCCGGCACAGCGATGCTTGCCTCCCCTGATGTCTTCCCACCCCTACTTGAATCTTCTGCCCTCCGTTTAGCTCCCAGAGCGCGAATACTGCGGGACCTCTGTTCCCTGACTCGCAGGCTGAGGCGCAGGCTGCAGCCTCTCGCTCTTTCTTTCTTGTGTCTCTTCTTTTTTCTGTCCCTCTTCTCTTTCCTTATTTCCTTCCTCTTTCTCTTTGTGTTCTTATTTCCGTCCCTGATCCCGGGGCTGTTCAATTTCCTATAACTCAGATAATGTCTTAGGACAACCTTCCAAGTTCCAATCCCACATTTTCCCTTGGTTGTGATGCCGACACCTCAAGGTGAACTCGTCGCAGAACTATGTTATTACCGTCAATCCCACTTCCTCTCTCAAACCAGAGTTCTCTCCTTTTTCTGTTTCAAACGGTGACACTAGCTCTACTGTCTTGGTGATGCATTTGGAGCCTTCGTTCTGAGTGTTGTGTTAAAGGATATGTAGGGATATGTGGGGATGAGAGAGAGAGAGACCAGGAATTCAGGGTCCAAACACCTGATCTTGTCCCGGGATCCCCACTTCTGCTGAGGTTCTCATGCAAACTGAATGGTGAGAAGACGAGGTCATACAAATACTTATTCTGTTACTTTGAGCTTTGTCTCAGATTTCCTAACTCAGATTCCTGATGAGCAAAGCTGGACAATGTAAAGAACTGCTTATGCCTGAGCTAAAATGAGCCTGCAGCTGAGAGCCAATGTAGGCAAAGCATTCTTCACCCCTATCTAAGTTGTGGGTATCTTATCTCTCCAGCAGTGAAGAGAGGGCTTTTCATGGCAGGCAGATATTGACAATTTTTTCTCCAGGCTCCTAGGACGTATCATCATATTAACTAATTATGGAGCACTGAACCACGTGCTCTGTATTGTTTTGCAATAGAAACCCTTTAAACTTTATTTTTATATAAGTAATACGTGCTCATTGAAGAGAAATTAGAACACTCAAGTAAGCTAAAACATTGAAACAAAAGATCTGTAAGCTCACCAGCCAGAAATAATCACTTATAACTTTATGAACTATTTATTTCTATTCACTTACATAAATGAATGTTTTGCAAGCTGTCAATCCACTTAATATGTTGCAAACATCTTTCTATGCCAGTAAATGCCAGTAAGCATGCTTTTATGCTATCATTTCTAAGACTGCAGTAATGTTCCGCTCGATGGATGAGCTATCATTTATTTTGTGCTAAGTGCTTTAAGTATATCATCAGTTAATCCTCACCCTCAATGCAATAGGTCCCGGTGGTATTTTTGTTTTGTAGATGAGGAAACTGAGACACAGAGATATTTTTTAAAAAATGGCTCAAAGATATGCAGCTAATATGGGGCGAAGCTAGAACTTGAATCCAGGTAATGACATAATTTTCGAGGGTTGCCCCCCGCGTCCCCTAGCACTGTGGTTTTACCACCACGGCCTGGCTTTGAAACTGGTGACAGTGGTGTGGAAATAGACTGGGGGCTGACGAACTGAAGAAGAGCCTTCAGCTCCCTTTGTAAGCCGTCCTCCTCTTGTCCTTTCTCCGTCACCAGTTCGTCATTACCAAGACTTGTGCCCCAACCCGTTCCTTTTTTCAAATGCCCTGGTGGTCAACAGGCTAAAAGCTGCTCAAAGGTCAAGTTATATATAAGGAATTATATATATAAGGATTACATATAAAGTGAACATTAGATTTAATGGCAAGAAGGTTATTGTTGGCTACGGTGAGAGCAGTTTCATTGGTGTGGTGGGGCAGAACCCAGTTTGCAGCAGGTTAGGGTGAGTGAGAAGAAAGGAGAGACATCATGAGTTTTGGTAGTTGGGCAATGAAAGTGAGTACAGAGAAGGAACAGTAGCTGGAGCACGGCGTGGGTTGAGGGGAAGGGACTTAGTTTGTTTTTTTTAAGGATGGAAGAGACTTAGGTGCCAAGTGGACATGTTGAGAAGGAGACATTAGATTGAAGATTGGAAGCCACCGAGAAGGTGGAAAGAGATCGTATCCTGAGCAGAGTGGAGGGACAGAGCGGCCTCTGATGAGGGAGGTGAACTTTTTCCATTATTCCTGAAGAAAGAAGGAAAGTTTTTGTGGCAGAAAGTTGAGAGTTCTTTGCTGATAGCTGCAGTTTTCTCTATGGCTAGAGAGATAGATTGGTCTTCTACTAAGAGTGAGAGGGAAGTGTTGAAGTGGGGCCTAGAAGTTTTCAAAACTTATATAGGTTTTGCGTGTCTTGATGAGGAAAGTGAGGGAGAGGGTTGATTAAGGAAGTATAGAAAGATCACTTGGCAGTATTGAGGCTCGAGTCGTAGAATTCATAGCATCAGTTAATGTGTTTTGCTTGATTTTGTTTTTCCTTCAGGAGTGCTCGCACGCCCAGGTCTGTTAGAGCAAGAAGTAGATGACTGTGTTTGTGCCAGAGTTGTGTGAGAGGACAATGGGGAAGGGGCTTTTAGGATATTGGCAAGTCAGAGGTAGGAATGACGGGTCATGGAATTGATGCTGATTAAGGAAGGAAGTGAAGACAGGAATGGACAGAGTGTTAAGGAACTGTAGATCCCAAAGGCTAAAAAACCAGGGGTAGAGGAAAATGGAAGAATCTGAAATATAGGAGGTGCTGGTTAGGGAGGACGACATTTAAATTTCTGCATGATGACAGTTTGTGGAGAGGCCACGGGAAGGGGACGTTGTTGGCTTGATGGTGGGTGTCATATGTGCAAACCACCTGACTCTTGAGGGCACCCAGATTATGGGAGATCTTTGGAAAGGAGGCCTGAGAGCCAGGTGCTCTCAGGGAATCAGGATATAAACAGGGCTGTCTGCAGATGACAGGTGTGAGGAGGACTAGAGATGGATATATCTTGATGGCATGGGCCTCAAGAGGGTTTTCACAGGGCTGTGCCGTGGAGGGGTGGTGGTAAGGGGCAGTGTGGAATGAGGAACATGTCAACAGCAGCCCTTGGTCTTAGAGGGTGAGGTGAGGTTTGGGAAATGTGAGAAAATGGCAGCTTTCCACTTGATTGGACTGTAGGGAGGCCTTATCCTCAGGGGAGAGCGAGCTTTCAGAATCTGAATGGGTTGAAGAACTACAGGACTTGATTATTAATTATGAAATGGGTGTGCAGAGCACCTGGTGGAAGATCTGAGAAGGAGGAGGTAAGTGGCAGCTTGTGTCAGAAGCGAGGAAGCCCAGGGGTACTCGAGGAGAAGGGGCCAAAAGCCTCCCCAGGCCTCGTTCTCAGGCTCTCTTAGGCCTGTGGGCTTTTGAAGCAGAATGCGATTAACTGGCTAATACTTGGTGATGAAAGAAGTCCCTTTTGGGGCAGGGGAGATCACTCAGATTTCTTAGGATCCAGCCGAGGCCAGACAGGGGACATTTCTGACAAAGACCGAAACTCTCTTGAGTGAGTCAGTTGTAAATTTTGGATTGAATAGAAATCCTCTGGAATGGCTCCAGGCCACAGTCATTGGTCAGTTTAGCTCCTGGGGAATAAGAGTTCTTTTGTGGTAGGATGAGGCCCAGAGGATGGGGGACTCTCCTGGGTGATCAACTGTACTCTATCTCTGTGCTAGGCCTTCCAAAGTGTTGAACTTAATAAAAAATAGACGGGATGCCTAGAGATCAGCAAGAAGATATTCATATGGAGGGATGATGAAAATGAATATTTTTCCTTACCACTTATGTGAATGGTTACCTCTTTGTTCATCTGACTTTAGGTAGTATGTACCCATGACCTTGTGATATTTCTGGGCCATTCTAGACTGGGAAACACATTACAGAAGGACACAGGACAAAACGGTGTAGTGGTTGTCTCTGATTGTGAACCTTGTATACTTTTCTTTCTTCTTTATTGTTTTGTTCACCACATATGTTAGAAAACAGAGAAACATTTATTACCTTATTTTTCTTTTTAAGTTAGACCCTGAATTTCACTGAGGAAAAATTTACTACAAACTCATAGTTGGAGTTATATTGGCCTGCATATTTTATGAGTACTGTGAGTCTTATAACTGAGTGTCTCTCCAGAAATTCCCAGTAATGACTGTGGCCCAGTTTTAGCAAGTGAGCATAATTCCGAGGTGAGTGTGTTTTGCGAGCCTCCTTCCTAGTTCTAGTTTTCTCTCTGTCCTTGTTTTTCCTTTATCTTCTCACCTACTTCTAATTTATATCATTTGATCATGTTTCACATATCACTTTATCTTTTCTAGAACAAATTGTAAAAATGAGTAAAATAAATATTGGATCAGAGAGTATGAACATCTTTCTGTTTCATGATGATTATTTTTTTATCATATTGCTTTCCAATGCATCATACAAGTTTTACTGCATTGTTAAATCTCCTTTGTCCTTAAAGGAGCTGTTAAAAAATGAGTTGTGTGTTTGTGTGACTATAAAAGTATTGTGTAAATATAGTAGGAAATTTGGAAATAAGGATGAGTATAAAGAGGACAGTTTTTATTATCAGTTCTAGAGTTTCCTTCTAACCTTTTATATCCAAATTTTTAACACCAATGAAATCATAATGTACAATTAATTTTGTATCTTGCTATTTTCTCTTAAAACTATATTGGAGCATTTTTGTCACTGAAAATGTATTAAAGACATGATTACTGATAACTGTAGAATAAATATGCCATAATTTCTTAACCATTTTTTATTGCTGGACATTTAGGTTGCTTTTATTCTTTTGCTATTTTAAATAATATTGCAGTGAACATCATCAACAGATACCTTTGCCACAGTTTAAAAATTATCTTCTAATGGTTAATTCCTAGAAGTAGAATAGCAGTAATTAAAGGTATAAAGTAAGAGCCATAAATAAAGGAGAAAATACAGGTGAGTATTTTTAAAAGCTTCCAATGGGGATAGGCTTCTCATGAATGACAAAAGTAGCAACCATAAGGGAAAATAATGGATGAATTTAAAAGCTCTTGTCAGAAAAACCATTTGAAAATTATGATAGACCAATGGCTATAAAGAGTCTTCACAAATGAAAAAGACATGACTCACAATTTTAAAAAGATCCCTTACAAAAGAAGAAAAACTACAGCCAACAAATATTTGAAAGGGTGTTTAATCCCAATACCCATTAAAGAAAAAAAAGTAAAACAAAGATAATATATTATTTTTCAATTATAAGTCTATCAAGATAGCCAATGTCCATGAGAATTTGTGGTAAGAATATAAATTGGTGTATTTCTGGAAGCAATTTGTCAATTAAAAATACGTATACTCTTTTATCCAGCAATTCTATCTTTAGGAATTTATTTTAAGAGAATTATTGAACAAGTGCCCAGTGATGTTTACTATAGCATTGTTTATTGTTTGAAAAATTGGAAACAATTTATATGGGGATTTAGTTTAATTATGCTATATTCATTCAGTGGAATATTGTATATGTGTTAAAAGTGATTCTGTAGATTTGAATTTAGTGACATAGAAAAAGGTGTCCAAGGCATGTTAAGGAGATATAGAAAATATGAGTGAATAAATGAATATGCATAGAAAAAAAAACATGAAAAGACATAAACCATATATTAATTACATTTTTCTCTATTTAGAAGGAGTATGGGTCTTTTATTATTTATTTCTTTATTTTTCCTGAAGTTTTAAAATAAGTATGCCTAACCTGAATGAACAGAGAAAGAAAAAAGCGGTTCCCCAAAAGTAAAATTAGTTACAGCAGAAACAAACTGTGTTTTATCATACTGCTTATTATAGTTACCAAATATTGATTTTCAAAATTAGAGTAGAAATGTTCCTTACATAAGCTATAATTTATAAAGTGGATCTGCAAAAGCATAGTAAAGAGAAGCGATCCGTTGATATCATGTAAATGAAAATGGGTTGAATTCATTTGTCACCTTTCGAAATCTGCCTTTCATGGGCCCATCTCAGTTATCAGCAAGTCCTCATGGAGCCTGTTGGGGAGCCCTGTGGGTTCCCCAAGGACGTCGCTTCTAACTCTCTTCTTACCATTGTGGAAAGCAAGGCTCCGGGCAGGCATAGCGGTTGGTGTCCTGGGAATCGGGGGTGGGGGGAGGGGAGGTGCTGGGGCTGCACATGTGCAGAGTTCTTCCCACTCTGCCTCGCGGGTGTGTGTCAGTATTTCCAAGACATTTATGCCTGAAAATACATCAGCAGTGATTTGTTCTTTGGATTTAAGTATTTTCTCTCTCTCTCCAGTTCTACAATGCTAATTCCTCTGGGGAGTCTTCCAGTAAATCCTACCCACCTAAGCTCCCCACATCTTCCCACTCCTGCCCCCATCGCAAGGGAAGGTTGTGTTTCCTGGGCATAAGCGGGTGCATGTGACTCCAAAAAAGGGAAAAGATGCAGAGTTAGTTGGGTGTCAGTCCAAGACCTAGGCCTTTAACTTCACAGTTTTGCCCAGACGGTGTGAGCATCGCTTTCAGGGAGGATGAATCATAATTTTCTAATGCCAAAACCGATTCATGGCGGCTTTTTCTCTGGTGGGTGACTCTTGTTCATGTGTTTTAAAGATATTCTCAGTGTTGTGGTTAAACAGACTTTTGGCGTGAAAGAATAAATTTGTGAAATATAGCTTGAACCATTTTTATTTTGTACTTAATTTCTGAGAAACTGTGACTATCGTATAGTCAGTACCCCCATAGGGAAAAATGGTTTATTTGAGACACAATTTTGGTTTGGGCTAATCAATGTGTAAAAATCCTGTTTCGCGATAATTTAATTTTATTTAACATTAGTTTTCATTATCAAAGTGTTACAATCACAGTTCAGAAAAACTTAAATTCAGGAAAGGGGATCAGATAAATATTTTTCTTCATTATAATGGCTTTTTTTGGTTTTTTTCCTTCTAAATTTTTTTTTCTTATCTAAAATGCAGTATAATTTAAAGGTTATAGTTCTGGCCAGAATATGGCAGATGAGGCAAAACCTCTTCTATTTCATCTAATCTGGATCCTAAATGTGATGTTATCTCCACTTTTTATTTTCCCTCTGCCTCTGGCAAAATTTGTTAGCATGTTTAGCAGAAAGTGGAGACGTAATTTCTTTTAACAGATCCACAGATTTGGACTTAGTAGCAATATCTTCTGTGGAATGATTCTGCTAAAAGAAATTCTCAGTTAAGCTTGTAGGAAATGAATCAAATGTTTCTGAACACAGTTCTGTGGGATAGTTGAGATTCATTTCCCTAGGGTAGAAATGAAAAACCTCGACATTTTTATTCTAGATCTAAATCCTTGAATTTTTAACTGGGCCTTGTGGCCCAGAGTGGTCATTCTGTGCTGGGAAAGCCTGCCATTCGGCTGGTGCATTTGGTGGGAAGAACGCCTGTTCTTGTGCAGTTTGGTTATTCAAAGAGAGCGTTTTTCCTCGCCCTCTGCCAAGATGTACTCCTATTCCCTTATGCTTATTTTGTTCCACCCTTATTATTTTTTAGAGTACTCGAGTGGAGTTTGACCTGCCAGAATATTCTGTTCGTCGAAGATACCAGGATTTTGACTGGTTGAGGAACAAACTGGAAGAATCACAGCCCACTCATCTCATTCCCGTAGGTACTAAGGCATTGTAGCTTGTTATTCACTTTTCCTGCATTATCTTTCTTGTGGATGGATGTTCACTCAACTGTCACCCTTTAAATTACAGGTAAACGCCGCCTTACATTTGATACCAGATTCACCCATCACCTGTAAAACATGTTTATGGATACTGTATAATATATTTCACCTTTTGTGTTTTGGGTTCTGATTTGCTGTACAGGGTGCCGGTGTTTTGAGTGGAGTGGGGTAGGTTTTCACTTCTCTTATCACAAATTTTTGATGGAGAATCCTAAGTCTCATTTGCTGTCTCTTTAAAGACTTTCAGTTTCACTCGTCCTAGAGTGAAAATCCCAACTATTCTTAAGGTTCGGATAGCTGCCACCAAGTGAAGAATGATGCCTCAGGCTTACAGCCAGCCGGGCTTTCTTTACACCTGGGTAATTCAGGGAGCAGAAATCTAGCACAGGATCCACTCACCCACAGTTTTTCATTTAAAAGACAAGCCGAAAAGCCACTTTAGCTCTATTTATTTAAATAGCATATTAATCTATTACTTACATCTCATTTTTTTAAACAGAACCAGAGCAAATAAAATTGAAAAGACTTAAAATCAGCACACAAATTGAGTATTTTTCTGGCTATTTTTTTTTTTTTAGTAGAAATAGTAATTATTTACACTCCAGAGGTTTCTTGGGGCTTTGGTGGTTTTAGGGCAATTTAGGTCATAAAGCCCTTCATCAGGGCTTTATTTTCAGTAACCACCTTGGCTGAATAACATCTTAGCACTGCCGATTTTCCTGTCCCCACAGCATTTTTCCGGTGCTCTCTCCCACTTTTCCGGTGCTCCCAAGCCCCCACGGTCGAAAGAGGCTGAGTATGCTGTGACACTCTGGCAGTTTTTTTGGTTTTCAAGGTGAAAGCAGACCTGGTTCCAGGACTGTGATGGGAGCGATGGGACCTGGCTGGGACGTCATTCTTTCTTAGAGAATCCCCCAGCCCCCAATCGCATATCCCCTCTGCTCTCCAAGCCTGAAGTTTTGCTTTTCTGTCTTCTAACCAGTTAAAAATATACTTGAAGAAGAAACTGTAGTTTCTAAACCAATCGGAACTATCACTTAAAATAGAATTTTAAAAAAAATCTTCATTCGGCAAAATTGGCAGCTAGTGAATTATTTTTTTAAAATAGACTTTTTATTTTAGAACAGTTTTCGAGTTGCAGAATTATTGCAGAGATAGTACAGTGAGTTCTCACGTACCCACACTCGGTTTTGCTTATTAACATCTTACATTATTGTGGCACATTTGTCACATTAAATGAACTAGTGACGTGCATTATCATCGCCTAAAAGTCCTTTATTCAGATTTCCTCAGTTTTTGCCTAATGCCCTTTTTATATTCTAAGATCCTATCCAGCATACAGAATTACGTTTAGTCATCGGGTCTCCTTAGGCTCTTCTTAGTTGTGACAGTTTCCTTGTTTTTGATGACCTCGGCAGTTCTGAGGAGTCCTGGTCAGGCATTTCATAGAGTGTCCCTCAGTCGAGATTTGTCTGATGTTTTCCTCATGATTAGGCTGGGTTAATGCGGTTTGGGGAGGAAAAGCACAGAGGTAAAGTACCATTTTCATCATATCAAGAGTACCTATTATCAGCGGTGTTTATCACAGTTGATGTTAACTTTGATCTCTTGACTTGAGGTAGTGCTTGTCAGGTGTCTCTCCTCTACAGTTGCTCTTTTCTCTCTGTCTCTCTGTCTCTGTGTCTTTCTCTCTCTCTCTCCCCCAACCCCTCCCGCCCCCCCCCCCTCCTGTACCCTTCTGAAGTAAGTCGCTCTTTCTGCACAGCCCACGCTATGCATAAGGGGAATTGTGCTCCACCTCCTGGCAGTTTGTGTAGTTCAAGTTCGGTGCTTAACATCAAAGGTTAGATAGCAACACCTGCTGGAGAAACATAGTAGCACTCATGCGTAGACACAGGCCAGAACCAAAAGAGAGTGGAAGTCTCCAGAATGCCTAGGAATGATCCAGAGCATCTTTAAGTATGGTTTCCTATGGTCTGGGTAGAAGCAGTCAGTAGGAAGGTACTTTAGAAGCAAATGAAGCCTTAAATTTCTTCATAAATCCTTATAGCATATGTGGGCTGGAGAGAAATTTAATATAGGAGAGCATCTCTGACTTAAACATGAAAGTCAAACAGGAAACAAAAAAATGTGTTGCCCCTACAGAAATTCATTTTACAGCAACTTTGCTGGGTGTCTACCTATGACTAAGCATCCACTTTGGTGTTAGTCTTTTTACTAGGCCTGGTGCGAACTCTTGGGAAGGTGAGGGGTTATAAGACAGACAAGGCCCCCCGCCCCAGAGACCCAGTAAACACACAATGCAATTATAGTTTAAATTTTCACTTACTTTATTTTAAAAACAGCTTTATTGCAATGTAATTCATATACAGTTTGCTCATTTAAAATGAGTATGTGAGGGACATAGAGTGTATTCAAAGTTGTGCAACCATCACACAATCAATTTCAGAAACTTTCATCACCCCAAAAAGACACCTCCCACTCCTCGCTCATCACTCCCAAACTGTTTATTTTCCCTAGTGCCCGGAAACCTTTAATCTACTTTCTGTCTCTCCAATTTGCCTATTCTGGACGTTTTACATAAGTGAAATCATACATTATGTAGTCTTTTGCGACTGGATATTTTTCACTTGGCATGCTGTTTTCACGGTTCATCCATGTTGTAGCATGTATCAGAACTTCATTCCTTTTTATTGTCATATAATATTCTGTTGTATGGATATATCACAGTTTGTCTATCCATTCCCCTTTGATGAACATTAGAGCTGTTTTCACTTTTGGCTATTGTGAGTAATGCTGCTATGAATATTTGTGTGTAAGTTTTCATGTGGCCATATGTTTTCATTTCCAGGGGTCATGTACCTAGAAGTATAATTGCTAAATTGTATGTAATTCTTAATTTAACCTTGTGAGGAACCGACAACTGTTTTCCAAAGCAGCTGCTTCATTTTGCATTCCTGCCAGCAGTGCGTGAGGGTTCCAGTTTCTCCACATCTTCGTCATTGGTTATTATCTGTCTTTTTGATTATAGTCTCCTTGTATGAAGTAGTGTGTCATTGTGGTTTTAGTTTGCAGTTCCCTGACAGTTAAAGATGTGAACATTTTTTTTTTTTTTATGTGCTTGTTGACCATGTTGTTATCTTCCTTGGAGAAATACCTATTTTGATCCTTTGCCCATTTTAAAATCAGGTTGTCTTTTTATTCTTGAGTTTGTTGTAGTTTTTGTATAATCTAGATACAAGTCCTTTATCAGATATAATTTTCTCCCATTTAATGGTTTGTCTCTTTACTTTCTTGATGGTGTCCTTTGAAGTTCAAAGGTTTTTAATTTCTCTGCAGTCCAATTCTGTTTTGTTCTTTGGTTGCTTATGCTTTTGGTGTCATATCTTAGAAACCATTACCTGGTCTTAGCTCATGAAGATTTATACCTATGTTGTTTTCTAAGATTTTTATAGTTTTAGCACTTACATTTAGGTCCTTTTCCATTTTGAGTTCATTTTTGTACAGTAAGTTTTTATTTCTTTAACTAGTGAGGCTGAATATCTCCCTATGACTTTTCGGGACATTGGTATTTCTTTTATGAATGCCTCTTCATTTTCTTTCTTTCTTTCTTTTTTCTTTTTATTGATTTGCAAAACCTCCATATCTGCAAAGGAAATGCACCCAGTTGGGAATATCTATTTTTTTCTCCAGTTGTCATCTCAGACTTGACTCCATAAAAATAACATCCCTTCCCTCTCAGCCAAGTTAATCTCTCCTTTGCAGTTTCTGGCTGTGAAGTGCGTTTCTAGCTGAGGATGGTAAAAATGTATTTCTGTATTTTCTTCTATTACTTACATGTCTTTATTTTTAAAATGTAAATGTAGAATTCTGATGTGACATGGGAAGACCTTTCTTTTTTTTGCATGGTGAGTTGTCCCAGAACCATTTATGTGGATAATCAAGCACCTTTATCATAATTTGTGTATTACACTGTATCATGCATTGGACTTGTATATTCTTGGGCTGCTTCTGAAACTTTTGGTTCATTGATCTGGCTAGTCCAACACCCCTCCTACACTATTCGAAGTATTGTAACTTTACCAAATGTTTCAACATCTGTTTGGATGCGCCCCGTTTCCCCATATACTTAGATTTAAGGGCTTTTCTAGGTATTTGTACATTTTGTTTTCTTTCCAAGTTGAGCTCTAGATTCTTTTGAATCAATTGGAAAAGTTTGAGGAATAATGGTGGTGAGTTTCTGTTTGTTTTTTTTTTCTCCTGACTACTCATATCAGCTATAATTAAAAATGTGTGAGAGTTCCTGAGTTTTCAAATTCTACTGCTTATATTAGGAGCATGGAGATAAAGTACACTCGTTACCTGGGCTTCACTGGAGTTGTGTGAAATCGTAGGTGAACAGCCAGCCAGACTGTTCTTCCAGGGAGGCACCCAAGTTCTTTCATTTGCCTTCCCCTGTTGGCTGCCTTTGCTTCTAGCCCCTGTGGCCTGAACTTGGCAGTTTCTGAGGCTCTACTGGAGAAACCCAACCCTTTACTTTCTGGGACAACCTTTACTTTGCCTGAGTAGAATCACAAGATGCTTAATATTGACTGACTTTTCTCTCACCCCAATCTTTTCTGCTTTGTATCTTCAACAAATTCTGTCCTGTTAACAGTACCTTTATGTTTTCCGGTGTCACAGCAGATTTTTCTCTTTTTATATTGCTTTGTTCACTGGAATTTAAAGCAGAAAGAAATAATCATATGTTCTTAAAATGCCATCTTAAAACTGGAAGTGTGCTGGATATATATGTTTGTCATCTCATAACGGCAGTTCACTTTGGATGTCTTTATTATCCAATAGTAGGAGCCACCAGAAAGTCTTCATTGTGATGTTTTTGTTTTTCAATTTAATTTTGGCTCAGAAGTTAGTTTTAACTAAACTGCTTCGCTGCTAGTTAGTTACACAGCAGATAGATTTCATGAATCAATGGGCACAGATAGATTTTTGATATGAAATAAATATATTTATTAAACTCTAGTGTTTAATTTCACTTGGAAATTTAATGCTTGCTTCAGTTTTTATGAAGGAAGTTTTGCTGGAAGGATGCATTTGTACTTCTTATGCACCTGTTTTGTTTGGGTAGAAACAAACTCAAGAATTAACTAGAAAAAATTAATAATGCAACAACTGTTTTCCTTAATATGAAATAATCAATAAAACCCTAACTTCATTTTCTATTTTTCTCCTTTTTAGTAGTTATATATACGTGCCTTTAGCTTACCCAGTAGATAAGTTAATAAGTAGTGAAACATTGACTGAACTTTCATGTACTTTGAATTAAACCAAGCTTGGTGATTTTTTTTTAAAATCAGAACAAAGCTTTTAATCTTGATGCTCTTTTATTTGTTAGTTATTTTTGCTTAGGAGCAGTATTTTCTGTTAGATAGGGATAGGAAAAATACTTTTCTGACATGCAGTGGTATGCACTAAATATTTGTTGAATTCCATAGAAGAAGCAATTTTAATGCTAACAAGAGGAAGTTGGAAATTTCAAGACTGAGCAACTGAAGTCTTTGTCCGGATTTCCCATCCAAATATAGTAGCTTTTCACTGAAAGTCTATAGGAAATATGCTTTTTTTCCCCTCACAGATTGTAAAACACTTTCCTATAAACTAATATGAAATATATGTGAAAGTACTTTACCAAAGTATGAAGTGCTATAAACATGTAAATATTTTAAGATTAAACCTTAAAATAGTTCATGGGTTATTTTCATGTTTTGCTAATAGGATTTTTGGCAGTACCAACATACATATGTATATATAGTTTTAAAAAACTTATTATGGAAAATTTCAAAGTAGAGAGATTCAGTGCAATGAACCCTCATGTATTCATCACTCATTTTCAGCATTTATCAATTATGGCCAATCTTGTTTCATCTCTATCCCTTCCCACTCCCTTACCCCCATACCAGCTGATTATTTTTTTTAAGTGGCTTAAGCAACAGAGATTTCTTATCTCATAGTTCTGGATTTCAAAAAACCCAAATCGTCTTGGTGGGTTCATATCAAGATGCAGGTAGGACCGCATTTTTTCTGAAGGTTCTACTGGAGAATTTGTCCCTAGCCTTCTCCAGCTTCTATAGGCCGCCTACATTCCTTGGCTCACAGCCTCTTTCATCATCAAAGCCAGGAGCATAGCATCTTCTCTCCTCTCTTGACATCTCCCATCATCACATTTTTAAAAATTGAGATGAAATTCACCATTTTAAAGTGTACAATTTTATGGCTTTTAATACATTCACAATGTTTTATAATCACCACCACTAGTTCTAGAATATTTTCATCCCCCCCCAAAAGAAACCCCATACCCATTATACCCATTAACTCAGCACTTCCCATTTCCCTTTTTCCCCAGCCCAGCTATTGTGAATAATGCTGCTTGAACATTTATTGTACAAGTTTTTGTTTGAATGCTTGGTTTCCGTTATCTTGATAATATACCAAGAATTGGAATTGCTGGGGCATATGATAATTCTATGTTTAATTTTTTAAGGATCTGCCAAACTTCCACAGTGGCTGCACCATTTAACATTCCCACCAGCAATTTATGAAAATTCCAGTTTCTCCACATACTTGCCAACACTTGTTTTTCTCCTTTTTTTTTTCTTTTATAGCCGTACTTGTGGGTGTGAAATGCCATCCCAGATGATTTTTTAAAAAACATTTGGCTTAAAAGATATATGGAAGTTCCACCCTTTAGTTCATACTTCTTTTTGCTTTCTGTCTTCAGTGTTTAAAAATTTATAAAAATAGCTGGCATTCACTTGACATCTACCATGAGCTTGGAGCTGTATTGAGCTTTTCATTTGCATTTAATTATCTCATTTACAGAGTATGGCTGTCCTTGATTTCACCAGTAACCCAGATTCCTATGTATAAAAACCCAGAAGGTAATTATAAAGGTGACGCTGAGAGTAGTATTCCTTTAAGAAAGCTTGAAGCAGGAAGAAACAAATTTTTGAAGCCATGTGTGTTTGAGAAGAATAATGCTTATTACAGAAGGAAATTCTGTTTGCAGAAGGATTCTCCCCAGGGTTCCTTTAGAGAGCAAACTTTGTTGATTCGTTAAACATCAAGTTCAGTGTAAACATAAATCTGAAGAATGGGTAACTATTTCAGAAGGTTATCTGTTATGTGAAATGAGGCACACCTCACCACTTATTTGCTCAATTGGCCTCCCTCCCTCGTATGAAGCATAAATAAATGAGAGAATGCTTGACAGGACTCATGAGATAAGAACAGAAAAATATCCACTGGATCTGATAACTAGAAAGTCACTGCTCATTTTAAAAGAGCAGTTTCTGCAATTGGGTAGGAATGTGGCTGAGAAACGCCACATTGCAGGCAGTACCACAGACAGCTTTGTTTTACGGTGGAAGAAGTTTGGGGGTTGAGAAATCAACGGAAAGAGTGGAAGTAAAGACAACTGATTTTTTCAAAAGGGTGAAATGAGGATGGAGGCTAGAGGAGATGTAAGGTCAAGGATAGTTGGATTTAGTTTTTTTCTGGTAGAAAGAGAACTTAGCCGTAGTTCTGTAGACTTGGGTAGAGCTGGATAAGGAGGAGATGTGGAAGATACTGAAGAGAAGGTATAATTAACTGGTGACACAAGTGCATGATAGTGGACTATCTGGGTCCAGGACACAGATGGAACTGATAGTTTTGCAGAGGCATATGTCGTCCACAGGGATCTGAGGAGGGTAGGTGAGGGCGGTGCCCAGTAGGTGGGTTTCTGTGGAGGAAGAAAAATGGTTAGGGAGTTTCCATGTGATGCCCTTACATCTGGTTCCTACTTCAGAGAGATCTGCTTAGCATGAAAGGTTGATAGATGAGTATAAGGTTTAAGGATAATGGCTGTCTAAGGCAATAGGAGAAAGAATTGATAAGGACAAAAGAGTTATCCTAAAGGACAGTCATATCCTGTTAAGACAGCTTCCCTGATGCTGGAACATTGGGTTGGGTGGCCTTTGGGTCTGACCTTTGTGCCTTTCTAATGTTGTACCCAAGTGTAAGCTCTCCTGGGCATCCAACTTGGACATGTCATCCTCATAAGGCGCTGTAATTGTATTCCTGACTATACTCCCCTCTCTTCCATTATTGCTAAACTTTTCCACTGTGCCCTATAGAACTCCTGCCCAGTTAAAAATAAATCCCTCAGTTCTTAGCCTCTCCTCTGAATGCTCCCACCATCTCAAAATTTAACCGAACACTGGCTATCTCTGAAGATGAGCAGTCCTCTGAGGTTGCTGCCACTCCTACAACCCAAAACACTCAAATGTCTACTCTGTGGCAGGAATTGTTCCAAGCACCATCACCCTCATAGCTAATTTAATCCTCATAACAACTCTGTGAAGTTTATACTGGTTTTTTAAAAAGATGCAGAAACAGAGATCAAGAGATTATACAACTTGACCAAAGTCAAACAGCTTGGCAGAAGCGAAAGAGGAACTAGGAGGCATGCCTATCTCCTGGGAATTAAAATACACTAACTTTGCAAAGCCCTTTCAAGTTGAGGCTGTCGAAATCCACACACCCAAGTTCCTAAATCTTTCATAGGTTCTGTCTTAACAACTTGGGTTCTTCTTTCCTTTTCCGCTCCAAGTCGCTTAGGATTCTTGTTTTTGGGGATTGGCTATGCCCTTGTTGCTGTATCTTATTTCTGTGGGGGGTTTTGTTTTGTTTTGTTTTGTTTTGTCTTTGAGGATTTATAACTTAAAAGAAGATCTCTTTATGGCCATATCAAGAAGTTGCAGACTTAAATCTTGTTCTGGTTTTTTCACATCCTCTCCAATATGTTTGTTTTTCTTTTAAAAAATTATGGCCATCCTTGTGGGTGTGAAGGGGTATCTCATTGTGGTTTGATTTGCATTTCCCTAATGACTAATGATGTTCAACATCTTATTATGTGCTTATTGGACCATTTGTATATCTTCTTTGGAGAAATCTTCACCAGATCATTTGGCTGTTTTTAATATAAATAACCTTTTAATATTTCATAACTAGAACATTTCAAATTGTGCATTAGCAGCTACTGTCTTTCCTAGTGGTGGCAATATTGAGGAAGCCCTTTAAATCAAGCATTTTATTGAGCTACTACAGAAATAGATTAAAGCTCAGAGATCCTTTGGTAGCTAGATAGTTTGAAATTACCCACAATATGGGCTCAAAGTAAATATGATAGAGAAATTCTTTTGAGGAAGGGGAGTAAAGAAAGTTGCACCTTTAAGAACTTTTGAGTGTAAACGTAAAGAAACAACAACAAAAAAATAGATTGGCAAAGGTCTTTTTTTAGATACTTGGGTTTGCCTAATGTGCTTATTTCTCAAGCTGCCATGTTCTTTTACCCCTTGAACTGGGTAACTACATTTTTATGTGGTTGATGCTGTCCGCTTTCCTTCCTTAGGCTATCTTATCTTGTCCTAACTTTCTCATTATATTACTTGTGCATCAAGCAATGTAAAGTTAGCTATACTACTTGATTTACTGGGTAAACATTGACTGACTATTTTCTGTGTTCCACAGACTATGCTCTAGTGTTTTATTCCTTGCCTTATAACATTGACAAGGTAGTTGTGATTTATTCCACTTTTACTTTTCAAAAATGTTTATATTGATGACTAGCAAATAAAGGTTTGACTGATTAGGAAACACTGTTTTCAGACAGATGGATCATAGGAGTGATTTGCTAGCCTGATGGTTTTTCTTCGCACCATTTTATCAATTACTCTGAATATTTTTCTCCCTGTCTTCATAGCCACTTCCTGAGAAGTTTGTGGTGAAAGGTGTGGTAGATCGTTTTTCAGAAGAATTTGTGGAGACCAGAAGAAAAGCTTTGGATAAATTCCTCAAAAGAATTACAGATCATCCCGTGCTCTCTTTCAATGAACACTTTAATGTTTTCCTTACTGCTAAGGTAAGGACAGGATTTTTCATATTTCTTCCCCCACATTAGCATTCTCCGAGCTTTTCCTTAAAAGCTGTTTTAACCTCTCATGAGCCACCTTTGTGCATGGCCCACGATGGTGGGTGTCATCGAACTGTTCTGTTTTTGGTGCAGGTTTACATTAGCATGGTTTCTATGTTAGAATTCAGGAGAAACACCCCATTATTGTAGCTGCAGAGGAAGGTAGACTATTTCCACTTGTCGAAAGCACAGAGAAGTGTTTCCTTAAACACTCTTTGGCATTTTGCTGGGTGAGGCCAGACTGACCAACGGTGAGCACAGAAGGGTAAACACATTTACTGAGTACTTGGTAAGTATGTTCTTCACAAGAACCCTGTGAGTGTTTCCTCACAACCCCATTACAGATGATGACATTGACGTTCAGGGAGTTTGTACATGTTCAAGTAGCATCACTAGGATTTGAAATTGGGCCTTCGTGGCCCCTGAGGCCACACTTTCCCTCTGTATCACACTGCTGGACCGAAGTACTTCAGCATTACTAGCCTGCAGCCAAGTTCCTCTCAGGTGGACATTTTCCAAGCATTTGCCAGAGAAATATTTGGGTCCTACCCAGCTGCCGAGTCTATGTATTCAAACTCAAGTTGGTCAATCACTGACCTCTCTGCAATTCCTTGTTGGCAGAACTGTCTAGGAAACTGAAGGTACTCCACTCTTTATTTAATTGTGATTAAATACACAAAATTTACCATCTAAACCATTAAAAAATGTCAAGTTCATTAGAGTTAAGTATATTTAAATTGTTTTATAACTAATCTGTAGAACTTTTTCATCTTGCAAAACGAAACACTATACCCATTAAAGAACAGCTCTCCATCTCCCCACATCATCCTTTCTCCCCAGCCCCACATCTTTCAATGCATCATGAATATCTCATTTTGTTCTTAAATTACCCACTTGCATGTTCTGCCACAGCAATTGCACAAGCATTCCTCTTCCTTGTGATGATGGGATCTTATCCAAATTAGAAGCATCTTAAAGAAGAAGCCAGTAGTGTTTCTGGGAGAGAGGTGGGAACACTCAGTATCAAATATGTTCAAATCAACTTTTCATCTTTGGCAGAATGGGTGCAGGAATGGGAGAGGTACTACTACATCACTGTATTCAACATGTTGGTTAATTGGGGGTACCCTTTCAAAGCTACTTGAAGTAGAGCTTATGCAATCCAATGAGCCCAGTTTGCTCCAAAAAATATTGTCTAAAGAAGCAATTCCAAGAATTCCAAGGCTTTATTTATGGTCTCGGGAAAGCCTGGTACCTATAAAGATTTTTTTTTTTTTTTTTTTTTTTTTTTGTCTAGAACATATGAGGTTAGAAGGGGAAATGGAACCTTTAGAACATTTTCTCAGGCAGCCTGATTTTGAAAGGCAGGAGAGAGGTGGAGGAAGTGGGCTGGAGGTGACTTCTGCTGTTTTTAAGCTGAGTGAGCCTTGGGTATATTTTACATGAAGGATTAGAAGTTGAAGATACAAACAGGAGAGGGGATGGTTGATAGGGCAAGGGCCTTGGGACATGGTGAAGAGGAAAAGATGAAATCAAGAGCAAAAGTAAAGGTTCTTACTACACAAAGAAGGAGAAGGAAGTCAAATGAGGAGGAGGCTACACTTCTAACACATATGGAGATCTGAGCCTACAATTGTATGTCAAATTGGAGAGGAGCTGTTGGATAGCTGTGTTAACCATGATTCCCTGTTCCCTGCCCTATCCCTACATCAGGCTGAGCCACCAGAAAGCAATGGTTTGTTGTGTCTCCTTATCTCCCTGTAGACATGCCCTTTCTAGGACTAGGAGTTAGCATTCTGTTTGTATTGAGGGTGGACATAAGGAACAGACACCTGTATCTTCTGTTACACCATTTTTAAATGCACCATTAAAGTAAGGGACATAAGACAGCCTGAAGATACTGTAGATTCTTCTTAGAGTTTAATAGTAGAAAGAAGCTTGTTTTACTTGGTAGACTAATATGCTTTTTAAACTTAGATACACTGGATTATGTAGCTCAATGTATTTCCCATTTATGCCTAGACAAAGAAGTCCAGGGTAAAAGTTTTTTGTTTACAGCATCTTGCTGTGAATTTTCTGACAATGGTTTTTCTGTTACTGTTTTTGGTTTCCCACCCTCTACTTTCTACTTTCCTTATTTGGCTTTGGTTGAGATATAAATAAATGAATGGAATGAATTTCAGTTTTTGAATTTTACTCCTAAAGACAACCTTAGGATATTTGTGTCGAGAAAGAAAGGGATTTTTCTGGTTTTGGTCAGAAGTATTTAAAAATTATGTTGGAAACACAGTGTTCTGTTTTAAAAGAAAGCATGCTCAGCAGCGGTAAACCTGATTAGAAAGGTAGGAGTCTAGCTCTGTTGAAAAGCAATCTGGGTGTCACCACATAGGAATTTGAACCTGTTGGTCGTGATGGCATATTGAGGACACACTTTCGGGTACGTGTTTTACGTCCTTTCACTCAGCTCCTTATTCTCTGAGTCCTCTATTTCCAAACAGCAATTGCCTGAAGGAGTTGGTTTACCGAGTCCTGGCCCGTGTGGGTGATCGAGCTCTCTGGGTTTGTTTATTCATGTGTTCCTTAGGACCTGAACGCCTACAAGAAGCAAGGGATGGCGTTGCTGACCAGAGTGGGCGAGTCCGGTCAAACATGTCACCGGAGGATACAAACTTAGGAGCCGGCCTCTTGAGTTTGCAGCCATAGGAGAGTACTTAGACACATTTGCACTCAAACTGGGAACGATAGATCGGATAGCCCAGCGGATCATCAAGGAAGAAATAGGTGAGCTATTTATTGAGATAACATGCCCAGGGACTACATTTGCAGAATTGGCATTCACGTGTGCTAAGCAGAATCAACTGCAAAAATGCTGGTGGGACAGAACCAGGCCACATCTTACTTACAAACAAATAAATGCAAGGAGGGGAGGAGGTTGTGTGACCAGACTATAATGTTGCGCTTCATTTTTTGACCTTCATTTTAGCACTGTGTTTGCTTTCACCAGGGCAAACAACCACGTCTGCACCTCTAGACGTTCCCACTGTCTTCTCTCTTCACTGTAGCTTGAAAAGTAGAGATATTGGCTCAGCTTCCCTTCATTTGTAGGAATGATAATTTAAAAAGAAAACTTAGGTATCTTTTCCGGCAGAAAGATGTTTCAAAGGGACAGCGTGGTGACCCGTGTTTGCCAATGTTAGGATCCTATGAGCCTTCAGACTTGAAAGTAATTTACCTGCCCCACCCTGCTACATTTCAGAACCAGAGTTATGAGGGCTTTCTTTATTCTTCCTGATTGTCACCACTACTTCCTCCCACCCCTCCCGTGGCTACTTGCTCTTCTGTATCCCAGATTGGTAACGATCATGCTGGCACGTGATGTGAAGCACGTTGAAAAGGATTCTCCGGTAGCTGCTCTCTGTTGGTTACTAAAAAAAAATGGCACCTGCATTTCATTGTCATGGCAAGCATCCTGGTGACAGATGATGGCCCAGATTTTCTTATGGGGGGAAATAACTTTTACTTGTTGTTCCCTGTGCTTTAATTCTCATTTAACCACTGATGGTATCACGTGGGGTCTGCAGGTTTGGAGATAGCTTTAGGTACCATCCACATCTAAGGACCATGTGGAGTAAATTCTGATGGGAGTAAAGTGTTGGGGTGACTCCCACTGAGAGAGTGCGTCTGCCTATGTAAGACCATATCTCCTATATCAGATGTTCCCTAAAATTCTATTATTTTTCCACTGTGACTGATTTTTTTGTCTTTTAAAAACATCCCCCTGAACCTGTAGGAAACTGCCCCCATTGTTTGTTAAAATACTGCTTCACCGTGTGGGTAGGAGAATGGTTATTTTTGAAAATAGTTGGTGGATACAGCGCCTATGACTGTCCCCGGAAGGCATTGTGGTCTCCATTATTCAGAGGCATGGCATTCCCATTATGGGGTGGAATCAATGTCACATTTTAGCTGAAAACATCATCTTTTCAGGATTTCAACATATACGTATGTATATATGTATGCATGTATGTATATGTATTTGTATATGTTGTAAGCAGTATTGTGTTTAAAGGAGAGCATGCTCAGGTGAGTTAGTAGCCAAGGAAAGACATCTCAATGTAGAGAGCTCTTGGCTGCAATGGTTATTGAGTCAGTTAATACCAGTGATTGCTGCCCAGCCAGATCTTACTGGTTTCTCTTCCCCCTTTAGAGTACCTTGTAGAGCTGAGAGAATATGGCCCTGTGTACTCCACGTGGAGTGCATTGGAGGGAGAGCTGGCAGAACCCCTGGAAGGGGTGTCAGCTTGTATTGGCAACTGCTCCACAGCCTTGGAAGAGCTGACAGATGACATGACAGAAGACTTTCTACCTGTGCTCAGGGAATATATTTTATACTCAGACTCCATGAAGGTAAGCTGGCTCACTTCTCATGTACTTAGGTATTTTCTTTGTTGTAGTCATTAGCAAAAAAAGGTAATTGATTATATCCTATTTGCACATGGTACAGGTTTTTGTCTTCCTAGGTGAGCAGGATCAGACATGTGACTGACATCATGAGCGTATAAAAAGAGCACATGGTGAACCAAGTATGTGAATTAATGCAAAAAAATAGTTTGGAAAAAATTCTTAGCAGTGTTCACTAAGAATTCAAGGGGGCACAAATCTAAACAGGAACAGGATGCTGTGGAAAAAGAACAATTGAATAATCAGAACTTGTAGAGTTAAAATATGATCACTGAAATAAAATTGTGAAGTGGAAGATGAAGATGAAGAAATCTTGAAAAGTAAAACAAAGTGGTTGAAAAGTAGAACAAAAATACAGAAATACTGAAAATGTGCAACAATGAAGAGACATAGAGGGAGCATTAGGTTCAGAGGTTCAGCATCCGATTGATAAGAGTTTCTGATTGAGAGACCAGTGAAACCTGAGACAAGGAAATGATGAAAGAAATAATGCAAGAAAATCTCCCAAAGCTGAGGACATGCATCTTCAGATTAAAAAGACCAGCAAAAGTAATGAACAGAGAGCCAACCCAAAGCATATAATTAATATTTTAGAATAAAAGTTATAAGGATCAAATGTAGAAACTGCCCCACTAGAAACTGCCCCTACCTATACTTAGACTGATTGGAGAGCTTAGCTGTAGGGGACTACTACTACGGTGACACCAGTTAGAGAAAAGGATCAGTCTTCCTGACCAAAAGAAAAAGGTACGTGGCTCAGTGTTGAACATCCCGGTCTTCAAGTGACCCTCTCCTACTTGCCAGAGGAGACCTCTGTGAGTAGGACTGATGATTCTCTAGAGAGGAACTTGTCAGTCAACCTTGGTTGAAAAAATGGGAAACCAGAAAAATTATGGTGCTATGACAATATTCTATATCTTGATAAGGGGAGTGAAAAAAATTAATAAATCGACTAGTTATAAAAGCTTTATTATGGAAAGTTGCAAGCATATACAAAAGCAGAGAGAATAGTATGACGAGCTCTCCTATACCCATCACTCTTGTTTCATCTTGTTTTATCATTTCCCTTGCCCACACTTTACTATGAAGTGTGGGCAAGGGAAATGGAGCCTGTTCCTGGTAGAATGAATTCCTGTCTCGTGTACACTCTATAAAGCTGTTAGTAGAACACTCTCAAAGATAGGTTCAGGTCAAGATCTCATGGTGATCATGGAAAATGGTATAAATTTCCTTATCTGTGAGGTGGAAATAATGATAGTGATAATAAGGATAAAACTCACACATGAGATCATTAGCCTGAGGCAACTTTGTTGGTAATTACTGGAACTGAGGCTTCTGACTCCACATTTGTAACTCATTCTCCTCTATTATATTGTATTTTTTTAAAATTGAGATCTGCACATTGCATATTTAATCCTGTGGCTGAAAGAAGTATAGCAAGGCATCCTGGGGTGGGGGAGGTGGGCGAAGTGGGCAGAGGGGGTCAGAGGTAAAAACTTCCAGTTACAAAGTAAGTCATGGGATTTGGTGTACAGGATGATAACTTCGGTTAACAATGTATTGGATATTTGAAATTTGCTAAAAGGATAGATCTTAAAAGTTGTCATTGCAAGAAAAAACATTATAACTATCGTATGTGTGATGATGGATTTTAACCAATCTTATTGTGGTGATCATTTCACAATATATATACAAGTATCAAAACATCATGTCGTGTACCCAAAACTGATGTAATGTTATATATGATTGATATCTCAGTAAAAAGGCACCCCAACTTGCTTAAAATGAACCAGAATATTTTGCTTTACTTATAAAGTTAATAGTATATTTTTGTGAACAAAAATAAATTTTTATAATCCTTGAGGTGTCCTTGAATTTGTCTTTTATATAGACTCACCCTTCATCAGAAATGCTCCCTTAACAACTAGCCTGACTGACAATCTGATACATACGTGATTCTGGTATCTTACAGTACATGTTACTTTGTTCTCGCATGTGGCAAGTATCTTAGTACTTAATATGCATTTGTACCCGAAGAAGGATTCTAAATTGTCATTTAGCAAGGATTTATCTGGTGTCTTTATTAAAATATTACACAGTGAGACATAAGCTCGTATGAGTAATTAAGTTACACATCAAAGAAACACTTGTTTGCTTTCCTTCTTCACCCCTTGTGTGAGGCATACTTATTAAGTTTCTTGTTTACTGAGCCTGAAAAAATGTTAATCATTTTAATCAAGCTTGGAGAATGGGGGTTGTACATAGTGTTGTCTAGGGAGAGGCATGGGAGAGGAAGTGTTTACTGGCAGCCTCTGAAACTGTAGCTCTGCCACATGGTGAGCTGAGCTAAGACTAATTAGAAAGAAATGAGGCCTCCTGCTCTCCATTTTTTCAGCAGCGAAATATGTCGGCATAGTGGTCTGGCGAGGCAGGAGTGACTTTATGGCAAAGCCAAGACTGCATGTGGGATTGTCAGGGTCTGTTTGGCCAGGACTGAAGACGTTGGGAAAGAGGTAGGTGTCTTAAGTGGATCCCCTGTCTTTTGACATTGCTGCTTGTTAAGAATTCTTAACTGTATTCCTCTGTGAGAGTCGTATAATTCCAATTCCAAAATAACCTTCTGATTTTTAAGGTATAAATGGGACAACTTTGCTGTTCAGCTTGCTGAAGGCAGGATTGTGAAACTCGTTCTTCCAACTACCAGATGGTCTTCAGGACTGAGGGAGTTCTGGTTTTGTTTTGGAAAGGTGATACTGGTGTGATGACATCTTGTCAGTCTACTCCTTTTGTGATGGCCTTGAGTGAACCAAAGTGGGTATTTTTCCTCATCATTTGGAGTCGGGCCTGTGAGTTTGGAATTTGAAGTAGTTGAGTGTCGGGCGCATGGAGAAAATGCTAGAGATCAATGAAGCCCTCTCCTAATGGGGCTAAGGTTGGGTCTCCTCTCCGAGGTTGAAAAGCCCTTTGGGATCATCTTGCCTAACTGGCTCGTTTTATAGATGAAGAAACAGAGCCCCATAGGTAAATCTTTTCTTTGTCCCATGACCACAGTTCTAATAACCAGTCCCCTTGAATCTGTCTCTTTACATTAGCCAAGAAGGAAACTGGATCAGTTCCTGCTTTTCAAGGCCAAGTCTCAATTGTCTCTCTTTAAGTGCAGTTGTGGTTGGATACATTCTGATCCCTTTGGAGGTAGAGAGAAGGCACAGAAAAATGAGAGCTTTTATCAGGCCATGTGGAATAGATAGACCATACTCAGTAAACAGTGAGGACAGTGTGTACCAGAAAGATGGTTGAAGGTGTGTATTCCAAGGGTGCTGTGGAGTGAGAGTGAACAGGGCCTGGAAGGAGGGGCACCAGGTTTACCCTCAGGCTTGGGACTCAAGTTAAACATGCCGTAGACATCTGCAGGTGAGCCCTCATATGGGATTTCACATCCTGTACCTGGCGTATGTGTAAAACAGAATTAGGATAATGATGGGCTGGGAGGGAGTATCTTAAAGAGTTTTTACCAAATTTCTGGCAATGCCTTTTAAATATAGATGTCCTTATGACCAGGCCAAGAACTGGAGAAGCTTTATTGAAGATGGTTTTGGGCAGGACCATCTTATTTCCCACACTGTCTTTTTCATAGAAGGTAGTCAGCAAATATTTAATTGGATTTGACAATGTGGTGAATTTGGAATATTTACAGATGTGTCACTATAGCATGTCATGTATCTTGTTATTTTTGAGACACAGGTTTATGGACAAGTCGAAGAGCATGCTTATCTCAGAGGTGTCAGTGAATGGCTAGAGCCGGATGGGAGAAGAGTGGGTGGTAAGGAAAAGCCACACAGAGGAAGTGGCTTCAGTTGGAAACTTGAATGACATATAGGAGTGACTGTGCAAATATCAGAGGACTGAGCATTTTAGGCAGAGGGAACAGCCAGTGCAAAGGTTCTAAAGCAGAAATGAGCTTGGGGTCCTTATAGGTCAGAGAGGCCAGTGTGAGCGGGGCCCAGTGAGCAGGAGAGGAAGTGGGAGGAGTTGAGGTGAAAGACATAGTTAAGGGCCCAGACATAAATAGTATCTTAAAGGCCATGGTTGGTAAGAGTCTGGGTTTTATTCTTAGGAATAAATGGGAAGCTATTTGGTTTAGTGCAGGGGAATGACAGGATACATTTTGCACTTTAAGAAGACAGTGCCACAGTGTGGGGAATGGGTTGCAGAGAGCGAGAGTGGAGGTGGGGAGATCCGTTAGGAGACTGTCACAGGTAGCCAAAGGGCAGATAACTAAGATGGTGGAGCTTAGACTCTGGTGATGGAGAAGTGGGTGGGTCGGGGGTGGATTTTGGATGAGGAGCCATCCAGACTTGCTGCTATATTAATGTGAAGTAAGAAAGGGAGAACTTGAGGGTGACTCCTGAGTTTTGGCTTCAGCAACTGTGTGGACAGAGGTACTGTTTCTTGGGATGGAGACAGCTGGGAGAATACATCGGGCAGTTGGGAATCACATGTTTTGACCATGTTGAATTAAAAATGCCTGTTGGTCATTAAAGTTAGTCATGGCAGCTGGCGATGAGTTTAGTTCAGAATGGGAATAGAAATCTAGGAATCATTTGCATATAGATGGTATGTAAATCTATGAAAGTTTGGGATATCATCTCGTGATGACATTGAGGTAGTCTAGGTCTGCTCCCTGAGGCATGGCACTATTTAATGGTCCAGAACCTAATTAAGAGGAGGAACAAGTAGAAAAGGAGACTGAGAAGGAATGGTCAGTGCAGTAGGAGAAAAAGGTAGAGAGATTCCCTCAGTGAAGCCAAGAGAAATGTTTTTAGAAAGAATGTGATAAACAGCGACCGACCAGTAGGTTTAATAATATGGAAGTCATTGGTGTTTGTGATTAGATGTGGGTGCAGAAGTTTGAGATTAACGACAGTTTGTCTTTGAGTTGGAGATACTCAAATGCCAGTTTAATTGTGAGGTGGTTTCTTCAGCCTGCCCACCATTCTGGGGCCACAAGGTGGAGCTAACAAATCAAGTAACTAGTTTATGCTTTAGATTGGCCAGTTCTGGTGCCTTTCAAAAGCTAAAAATATTTCCCAAAGATTAAATCGGGGCCGGGGGGGGGGGGGGGATCTTCCTTCCTAAACAAAAATGATTATAGATTGGGGCCCTAATTTCTTGAAAATATGAAAACGTGGGATGTAAAAATGTATATGATCTCAAATGTTTTTTAAAAATTAGAAAAGTGTAAAAATTAAAACTCAGATTCTCAATGATGACAGACTGAATACATTTTTAAACTTCCTCTTCTTCATGAAATTGCACAAAAATGGCTCTAGAATGATTTTTTTTTTTTTTTTGAAAATATAAACCTCCAAGGACAAAGAGCGACAGGAGGGGAAACCATAGCAGTACAGTTGGGGACTAGAAAACAAATTTAGAGGTGATAAGAGACAGATGACTAAGGTGACTGTGAGGTAAAAGTAAGAAGCCACCTGGTTTACTCTGCAGAACTGTGCGAAAGGTTAGGAATTGGCAGCACCCAGTGTTCTGGGACTGATGGGGAGATAGAGCTGACAAGAAGATTCATCAGGAGTCTGTTTAAGAAGCAGTTGAGCTTCTGATTCTTTTCTCCCTCCCCACACAAAGGCCACTGTCTCCTCTCCACTCTGGCAGAACTAGAGGTATATTCTTTGGAGGGGATATAATAGAGGGTTTCTGGGCCAAGGGATACCAGGCCAGTTGATGGTTGGGGCTAAAATTCTAAAATTAGGATGTTAAGTTAAAGGTTACTGAATATTGAGATTCTTAGTCATCTTCCTGTGCTTGGCTCTTAGCCTTCTGTCTTCTTTGCAAGGATTAGAAGATCTTTTTTTTCTAGAAAATCTGAACAGGCCAGAAGAAGAGACTAGGTAGGAGATGCTAATATTGGAGGAGAGGGGGAACCACAGCAGAATGACCCATCAGAGTCCCTATAGAGAATCGTCATAAGCCCTGACGTGCAAAGAGCTTTCAATCAGTTTTTCAGTGTTTCCCTCTTGGGTCAGTGAGCAGACAAGAGTCACCAATATTTAAGGGATGATTCTAATTTGAATATCAAGTAAAAACAAAGAAGAAAAAGCACATTGAGTGAAACATCATTGAAGGAGAAGGAAATTTCCAGGGGGAAAAATCATTAATATCTTCAAAAAGGAAGAGATATCACAGCCATAAAAATAAGAATTAAAAAATAAAAATCTGGAGAACAAAATTCACGGATTTAAATTAAGGCCATAATAGAAATGAACAAAACAAATCAATAAAAAGAGTTAGAAGAGAAAGCTAAGGAAATCACATATAAATTGAAACAAAAAGACAGGTGGAGGATTGGAGAGAGAAAATATGAAAATGAGAGGACTAAACTATAATATTCAATAACAGAAGTGGCAGGAAGGAAAACAAATGGGGAGGACCAAAGAAGTCATTCAAGAGAAGAGACTTGAAGTGAAGACATAATATGTTACCAGTTGTGCCCAAAGATGGATGCCCTTTCCCCCCTCTACATTTTCTTTTTGTATTTTTCCATAACAAATATCTTTTAAAGTTGGGGGGGAATATGTGGTGGTAGTATTATTGTATTACGGATATTGCCCTAGAATATTTAACTAACAGGTGGTCTTGTTTTCAATAGAATGAATGTGTGAAAGAAGCACGTTGAGTGAAACAACCTAAATTCAATCATTTACTCAGAAATTATGTCTCCATGACCAAGTCAGACTCATTTTCCTGCCTGTAGGAAAATGCTCTCCTAGAGGGCCACCAAAAAACAGGCCACAAGGCAATCTCTTTTGGGTGTTTGATTTTTATTTTCACTTGAGTGTCTTTCTTTATTACCGAGTATTCAGTATTCTACCAGTTCCTCTGGGGTCTTTCGGGCTGTCAGCCCTTGGCGTATTAGGGAATGACCCATTCTGTTCTCAGTTCTCTACACTGGGCTAAGCTCTTCCTGCTATTTTCATATACTTCTTCAACCCTGCATCCAAATGTTCCTCTTACAAAAAGATTCAAAACTTAGAAACCTCCTGGACCTGAGCAGGCTTTGGAGTTGCTGCTGACCTTCTACATTGGGGCTCTTTTTGGACTGTCACAAACCCTACAAGTTTGTGAGAGTCCACAGCCTCCCCATGAGGAAATGTGAGCGTGTGCTCCAGAGGTGGAGAGGGAAATACTGAGCTTTCCTGTTGATGCTGACCATTGTGGCACTTTCTGGGAAAGAATCCAGTATAGATGTCGGAAGCCAAACCACAGAATGTACCTGTGATCCAACTTCCAGGTATTTGTCATTGTTTGTAATAAACGTTTTGGATGATGAGTATTATGCTTTCATTCTTTAACTTTTATGATGGGAAAATCAAACACATCCAAAAATAAAGTGAAGGTACAACAATTCCCCAGGAACCCATCAGCCAGTGCCAAAGTTTTCCGCTCATGGTCCATCTTGTTCTATAGCTCTGCTCCCACTCCCTCCCAGCCTCCACCCTCTGGATTGTTTTAAAGCACACCCCTGACATCGTATCAGTTTGTACAAGAATATTTAGTATGTATCTCTAAAATACAAGCATTCTTTTAAGAGAAAAAGAACCACATTATCATCACACCTAAGGAAATTTTCTTCAAATTCTCAAATATCCATTTAGTGTTCAATTTCCTTAATTCTCTCAGACATTATTTTTGTAGTTTTTTTCCCCCCAAGTCAGGAGCCAAATAAAATCCGTGTTAGTTGATATATTTTTGAACATTTAAAAAATCCCTCATCTATTTTCCTTGCAATTTATTTGTTAAACTGAGTTATTTTTTCTGTTCATATTTGAAAAAGAAGGGTGGCAAAGTTCTATATTATTAGGAACATTTTGAAATCATGATGGAATGCTCTATATTAAAAAAGAAATACAGTGTTCCAGAGAGATTTATTCCACATCTTGAATTAAAAGTCACCTTGTCATTGAGGCCCTACCCGGGCACCCTATGTACAATTCTGCCATCTTCTAAACCTTTGGCATTTTATATCCTCTAAACCTGTTTGACTTTTCCTCTCCAACATCTAGTATTATCTTACACGCTGTATAGTAATATATTTTACTTTTGTATTTGCCTCCCCTCTGGAATATAAGCTCCACGAAGGCAAGGCTTTTGTGGATTTTGGTCTGTACTGTATTTCCAGCACCTGGATAGATGAATGAAGAAATATTAAGGCAGGACAGAAACAGGGTGAGGATGGCTATGTAGAAGAGGTGCAGAGAGATATAAAGTATAATGAGGAAATGATCTCCACTCACTTGACCTTTTTGATTTCTGGTACCCACTAGAATCAGAGATCCCTATAAAGCTCAGATGATGAATACCTTTTGCTTGCCACTCAGCAATGGGGGCACGTCTCTGTCAGTGCTGACTTGGTCTGTTGACCCTTTCAGCCCATTGCAGGTTCAGGCCCCATCAACCACAGGCTGGTTGACCAGTTTTATCAACAGAGCCTATGTTGTTTGGGGTGGGAGGCCAGTCCTTTCAAACCGTCACCAACAGTGCAAAGGTACTCTCAACAAGGATGGTAGTCCTTATCCAGATTATCTTGATTCCAAACGTGTTTCCCAACCTCATTGGAATTGAATTGCAGTCAGACTGGGAAACCACAGGCCATACTGGAAAAGCCTGAGTGAGTCACCCCTGTGGTATTAACCATCTGTGTGGCCTCAATCTCCACTGCATCTTGGTGTTCTTGTATGTAAAATGGGGATAATACCCTTTCACGTCTTCAGGGTTGTTGTGAGCTTTTGTTGCTGTCCAGTGATGCGGGGTTGTTAGTGCAAACCCTCCAGTCAGCCTGCATGAGAAGGCAGTGATCTGGCCACCGCGGGCGAGGCCAAGGGTAACGGCGGCTGAGGATACCGAGGGCCGAACTCTCCTTTGGGCCAGGGAAGGCCCAGGCTAAGTGGGGGAAGACATGTGGCTGAATCTTGGGGCCCCCTCTCTTTTCTGGAGTGTAGGAGAGGAGATGCACTGGGGCTGTTTGAACTGTGTGGAGCTGACACATCTCTCTTCATCCCTTCTTGCCTGGGGGCCTTGGCGACCTCAGCAGTTCTTGCCACACTGACAGAGTGTGTGTTGCTGGGACAACTCACCCACGTTCATGGTCCTTTTCTGGATATGAGGCATCCTACGAAGGGCATACGTGGCAGTGAGGAGTCCAGTGGCCTCCCTTCCTGCTGTCTCATTGCCCCCGGGGACCCACATTCGTGTCCCTAAGGATAGTATTGGATGTTTATTTCTCTAGAGTGGAGATTATAATTTTTACAACTGCTAGTGCCAGACTAATAGATTTAGAATATTTTCTGAGCTCTATGAAGGCCAGAAAGGACCCCTGGTTTTTTTGTTTGTTGTACCCAGATCTGTGCTTTCCAGTATGACAGCCACTAGTCATAGGTGGCCATTTAAGTTTTAATCCAAATTCATTAAAATTAAATACAAATTTAAATCCAGTTCCTCACTCACACTAGCCATATTTCAAGGGCTCAGTTGGCACATAGGGCTATGGCTCCTGCATGGATCCTGCCCACAGCAGAAAGCCCTGCCCAGCAGCACCGGAAACCACCCTGCTCAAACTGTGGGGAGGGGACTCGTGAGCACTTAGGAGACAGATGTGTGGCAAACAATGAAAAATAAGCTGTTGCAAGTTTCACCTCATGTTCTTCTCATGGTAAAGCACTGCTTGAAGTCAATTCTTACTTTAGGGGAAGACTCAAGGTTCCTTGTGTTGACACATTCCATTAGAAGGTCGTCCCCAGAGCACGCTCAACTATTCAGTCACTCATCACCTTTCAGCACGTTGTTGGCGGCCCAAGATGCCCACCGCTTGGCCAGGAAACGGCTCCTTCCTGCCTGACTTCACGCTCTGCTGGAAGGTCGCAATAGGAAAAGAGGAAGGTTAGAAGCTTCTATAGCCCTGCATGACTTCTGAGTTGGTGGGAAAGAAAACTTCTTACCACTCTCGGTTTGCCGTCTGTAATTCTACTAAAAGAAGGACAAGGAAACCCTTGGATGACACACGCTCTTCTAGAATTTCAGCTGTGAGCTTTTCTGTTCCACCTGGTGGCATTGTCGCAGCAGAGCCGGGGCTAGGTGGTTTAGAGAGGCACACTCAGGAGCTGACCTTGAACTTGCACAGGCCCGAGAGCGAGTGTCTCCTTCAGCTTTGCGCCCTGGGCCTTTGGTTCGTCACCCAGGCTGGCGCTCTCTCCGCCCATTTAATGCTCACTCAGACAGGCTCGCGACATGGTCTCAGGGATTCTGGACGCATGCTCAGCTCATTTAGCACCTGCAACTTTACCACGGGTCTGCACCTCTTCCCTCCACGGAGCCCCTCAGGTAGGGAGTGTGTCTCTTTGTGCTTTGCATACCTGGCCTAGAGTGGAGGACAAATAAACGGCTAATGGATCAATGAGAAAATCAGCCCGCCAGGGATCGACTCGGTGAATTCATGAGCCAGGAACTCTCTGGGGTTAGACTTTTCCATGAACAGATCAGAGAATGTTCTGCATTGTCACCTGCCATTTTGGCACATTTTGGCGCAGCTAAGTTCTCTCTGCACACGGCGAAGCCGAGAGTCCTGTCATCACCACGGCCGTGATGGGCACCGCCCACCCCACTTGCCCTCCCTGGAATTCTGCCACTTGCCCAGCCAGGCTGAGCTATCCCACTGGAAAGCTCAGCCTCTGGGAATGGTTCTCCTTCTCTCCTTAACTCTCCCTAAAGTGGAAAATGAGTTTGAAAATTTTGGATGAAGTTGTGTTTTGTCCAAATGTGGTAAAGATGTTTCTATAAATTGTTATTGTATTTCCTCCTGGAGCTGGTTTAGGGCTCCATCTTAAACATCTCTCTCACCCCAGCTCATTTCTAGGAAGGCCTTTCTACCAGCTCTGCCCTCGCTCTGCCCAAGTTGGAAAATGTTTGCACGAATTAATAAAGTTTACTCTTTCTTACAAATGATGACAATAACAAAACTCTGCTTCCTCCAGAGTCCATGTCACATGTCACGAAGCAACCAAGCTGTCCTGGGAGCCCATGGCTGGGCCTGGGGGCCATGATTTGGGGAGGGATAGGATAAAGAATGGGCCTGGGACTTGGATGCTCCTTTGTGAACTGTGTTACATGCTTCCCCTTTCTGCCTCCCACAGAGCGTATTGAAGAAGAGGGACCAAGTGCAAGCAGAGTACGAAGCCAAACTGGAAGCTGTGGCTCTGAGAAAGGAAGACCGCCCCAAGGTCAGGGACACCCCCTCCCCCCCAGGGAGTGGTGGGCTGCAGGCTGCGGTCGCCCTGCCTAGTGAATCTGATCCCTCGATTCAGGGCTGTGTCCATGCTTCTGCTGCCCTCTTTTTGCTCCCTTTTATGTGTTATTTCTTGGAGTTCCTGATGTGCACTTGGGGTTGAGTTTTCTGCTATTTCCTGTTTGTTTGTTTGTTTTTAAGACCTCACCTCTGCCATTCATAGGTGGTTCCTCTCTCTGTAAGTGGCATCAGGAGAAAGGGGAAGAAGTGTGTAAATCAGAAGTATGGTTTGCGGGCTGGTCCACACCCTGTTACTGATCCACCGTGGGAAAAGTATAGATGTTGAATGGAAGCACTTGATAGCAATTTGACATTTGTTGAATGCTCAGGGTGACTGTTGCCAAACTAGCATGAAGAGTTGCATATGGAGCAAGTTGCATATTGGTTGTGCACAGTAGGACTACAGCTTGGTTGGATTGGGGGGAAAAAGCCAATAAAAAATGGACCTTTACCAGAAAGCACTGATCTAGCTTGTTTATGATGCCTTCCAGCTCCATTGCTCTGGGTCTCGATAGAGGATCACGACTGTAAAGATGCTTCTGTTGTATTCGTCACTCCCATTCGTTGCCCCTCTCTTCCCCAGACAGCCAGGATTAAAAATGAGAGTAATAATAGCCAACATGCAAGTGCTAACAATGGGCTAAACACTTTATACCATCTTGTTTATTTCATACAATCATGTGGTTCAGGGACCGTCATTATTCCCATGTGGGAGATGAGGCAACTGAGGCCCAAGGTCGCACAGCTAGCAAGTGATGGAGCCCAGAGCACAGCCTGCGGTCCGACTTGAGAACCTTGCCAGCCACCGTTATGTTACTCTGCTCCTTTTTTGTTTATAATTGGGAGGTGTGTTTGTTTTCCAAAAAGGGGTGGGGTAGAGAATGTTATTAGAAAGGCAGGTAGCAGGGCCCCAAGTTTCAGGGAAGAAGTTTGATGTCAGAACTGTTTGTTTGGTTTTCTTCCTCTGTCTTGGTCCTCATTGCTGCTACTGGGCTGAGATATACCTAGAAAGGAACTAGCTTTGGTAATTTGAAACTCAAACCTCAGAAATGACATACATTCACTCTAGATAGTAGTTTTTTATATTAATTTCACTGTGTGATCACCACAGCAGTCATCTGAGGTCCAGAGGGAAGGCCGTGTTCTTTCCTCATTTCATGGGTGAGGAAACAAGGCTCAAAGCAGCTCATAAATTGCATAGTTTTTTTTTGATGCCAAAGGTCTTTATCCCGTGTACTTGACACAGCAGGCAGACTGTATATATTTGTTGCATTGCTTCGTGCGTCACTCATAGTGGTCTACACGAGAGGGTGAAGGATGCATGCATCTAACAGGAAGTCAGATGATAATGGTTGGGACTCTTATCATTAGCCCAGTATATGCACCTGGGACTTGGTCAGAGAGCTCCATTTCGTCCGCAGTCTGTCAGCTCTCTTCTGTGTGTCACAAGGGAGGACATGCTAGAAATGCAGCTGTGTGCACGGCCGCCCTCTATCTCCCAGTTGCCTGTCCCATTGACTAGTCTGGTTGTCCCTGTGAGATTTTGGAACATGGTGCCATCTGCTGAGCCCATACTTCAGTCTCATTTGAAGGAATGACATGGAATGCTGTGTTTACATCTTTCAAATTTTCATTCTCACAATTTAGCTCCCACATGTAAATAGAGAAGTTGCTTTTCCTGGCTAGGGGAGGAAGGAAAGATGACAAGTTCTGCCACCGGCCTAATTTAGAAGCTGAGGATCCTGTATTTAAAAGATATCACTCTAATAGTCCTGTCAGCATTTGTACCTGATCAGCCCTAAATACAAGCTTTCTCAGAGGCTGATTTTGTCATTTAATATATGTTCAGCCCTATGTGGAATAGTTCTTTTACAAAGACAGGAGCTGAAGGTTTGAATAATAGGCCAAATGAAATCTTGATTTTGCCTTGGCCGGGAAGTTCACATCCACCTTGGTGCAGATAGAGCAGAGGGAACAGCTGTTTCTGGCTCCTGAGTTCCTGCTGCTGCTGATCTCACTTCCCCAGAGCCTCACTGACCCATATGACTCATTCTCTTGGCCACAGGACTTCTTAGAAGAGGGGAGGTTTCTTTCCATATCATTTCAAAAACAGCTACATTCTCTTAGCAGGCCGTGGGTTGGCAGTCTTTGCCTTCCCTCTCTTTCTGGTGGGGTACTGAGCCATGCCAAAGTTGTTTTTGCTACCTGTTTAGCAGTTATGACGTTTAACAACAAAACAGGGGCTGTCAGGAGGGTGTACCAGTGAGCGTGAGCTAACAGAAATTGTACCACCAGTTTTGGATCTGGGGCAGCAGCCCTTTTGGTGGGCAGAGTGGGGCTCATTCAGCAGCCTGTCCAAGGCAACTGTGGGTTGGGAGAAACAGCATAGGATTCAGAATCAGATGGGCCTGGCTTCAAATCCCCGCTCTGCCCCCAGCTTGGACCGGTTCGCTCATGAGCCTTCGCAGGGTTCGACATGTAATTGTTGTGAGAACATAACAATCCGCATAGCATCGGATGCAGTCACAGGCGCTCCATCGGCGGAGCCTCTGCCTTCCGTGCTGGCCCAAGTTGTCTTGAGTAGGAACGCTGAATGAAAACTGTGTTTTCTGGGTTTGTTGTCACTTGTGGTTTTCGATGTTGAAACAGATTTCAACACTATTTCGGGTATTGTTTCTTTGTGTCATAAAGCTTCCTCTGTTTTCCTACTCCTCCCAACTGCTGGTCCTCCCTGACCACCCATCAGCTAGAAAATGAATAGCTTAAGGTTTTTCCATGCTTCGTTTTATGAGGTTTTGGGCTCTGCTTTCCAGAGTGCTGTTGGTGAGATAAAAACCAGGGTACCAGGAAGTGCATCAGGATTGGTTTTACCCCAAGGGCTTAACGAGTTCTACTGTTAGTAACAGACAGTGGGAGCAAGGTTTTCACAGGTCCATCGCAGAGATGTGGGGAAGGAGAGGGTTCCAGCTGAAGGCTGGGGAGTTCGTGGGGGGAGGGCCCCGGGTCTGGGGGCTTACCTTGTTTTGAAGGAGAATCTTGAAAAGTTGCTCTGAAGAGTGAGGGAAGGTTATTTTGAGGAAGCTATGGAGTAGTATCAAATCTAATCAATTTTCTGTAACCCAGAAGAAGGAAATGGCCTTGCAGGTGTCCGTGACCCCCGCGAGTCTCATGCAGAAGACGGTGTTCTTAGGACAAAGGAGTGAGTCCTGCGGCTTCAGCTGCTGTTCTGGGAGCCCTGAGCATGCCCTTCGTCTGTGTACTGAGGGGGTAGGTGACGAGGTCTGTCCAGCTGAGGGAAAACGTTAGCATTGTAGAATTTAAAGTTTTGATTTGTTTTTAGGTTGAGGAGACTCAGCAGACCGTGAAGTCATTTCTTCTCAGGGAAATGGAGCTTTGGGTTGTGTACACTTAGCTTTTCTCGTATGAATTTTGAGTGAGAGAAGTTAAAGGCTCTCAGTTGGGCAGCCTGCCTTCTGTTGGATCTGTTATGACCACAGATATGTGTGAACCTTGAAATTTGACCGTCCTTAGGGGTAGGGAGGGCATCACAGCTATTACTAGAAACAAAGAGGGGCTGAGGAATTGCATTTAAGATGAGGTGGGAAGCATACATACCCTAATGTGAACATGAGGGTAAACTCTGGAGGGAACTTGCACAGTTAATTCTGCATTTGACTCTTTTTAGTGCTAATATATTCAAATGTTGCTAATTCAAGAAAGAGCAAAGAAGGGATGCCAAAGAAAATGCTTTATAAAAATCTTACAATTATCTTCAAAAGGTAAAAACGAAGAAAGGGGGATGGTGGGAATTTTAGGCCCTGACCTACAGGTGGCCTTGTGTTGGGTACAGCGCCAGGTGAAGAAGCTATTGGAAATGGGCGGTGTCGTTGTGGAATTGAGAAGGTGTGTTGCGTGGAGGTGGGTGGGAGCAGAAAACAGGATGTACTGAACTGCTGCTTCTCAGGTTGAGGGGAAGTAGAACTTGGGATCACTTTGATAAACCTCTTGAAGGCTATGGACCTTTGAAAGCTCTTAGGACACGAGAATGGTTAACATTCTGGATCAGGAAAATGTGGTACGTAGCAAGAACTCTAAAGTGGCAGATGGCAGCGAGGAGACTTCTTAATATGCAGCTTCCGCGGACCTGAGAATTAAGTGAGGGCATCTGTTCTTTCCAGGCACTTTCGACAAGAGAGACACTCCTGAGTTTCCCCAGTTCTCTCCACAGCACCCATCATCATCTCAGCCTGGGTTCGAAAGCCAGACTAATGAGAGACAGAGGTCACACCAGCCAGAGAAGGGCAGGACTGTCATTTCCCTCATCTTGTTTAATTCCTACAACAGCCCTCGCCAGTGCAGTTCTTCTCGTCTTACAGATGAGGGACCAGGGCTCAGGGGAATTATATATGTCTAATTTATGTGCCAAAGCTGAGAAACGATGGAGCTGGGATTGGCTCCCAGATGTGTCTGGCTCCAAAGTAGGAGCCCTTTATCCCCCCCTTTGAGCTTCTAGTAATCTGCACCATCGTGTGTGTGTGTTGGGGGGAGGGGTCTGGCTTTTGTAAGCATGTATAGACGAACACTAGCGTGTACAGGCTGGGGGAGAATATGGACCTTCCCTTGGGTCTTCAGTGACTGTGACTACTAGCTCCTTTCAGCTTTCATGCCGGTGAGCATCAGTGAGCTCCTCCTCTGTTCTTGACTCATCTTATGCCCTTTCTTCTCCCTTCTCACCTGCAAGTCTCTGAAGTGTGTTTATTATCTATTGAAAACAAACAAAAAAAGCATTTTTTTTTCAGGCCACCAATGACTCCCTATTTGCCAAATTCATTCCATCTGGACTCTGATATCTCAGTGTTTTCTCAACTTTGTTTCATCTCGCAGCTCACACAGAAAATGAAAAGATTTGTGTGACACGCTGGGATAAACAGACCAGGTTGCTTGAAGCTCGAGGTGAGGCGCCTGGAACCCTGGCCGGCCAGACGCCTGGGCTGTCAGCGTTGCTGCCGTTCACTCAGCACTCGTTAGGAAGCTCTGCCCCACCTTTTACCCAGCAGCATATGGCCGAGAAGACCACCGTCTTGACTTGCTTCTGTCACTAGCCCTGGCACCTGTCCCATAGCAGCTACGAACCCCATCTTCCCCATGTGTATCTGTGTACCCGTGTCCATAGCAGCATTATGCACAATAGTCAAAAGGTGGAAGCGACTCAAGTGTTTATCCACAGATGAATGAACAAAATATGGCATATACATATAATAAATTATTATTCAGCCTTAAAAAGGAAGGAAATTCTGACGCAAGCCAAACATGGAGGAACTGTGAGGACATTATGCTAATGGAAATAAGCCAGTCACAGAAAGAGGCAAAAAGTCCCCTGGGACTTTTTAAATCTACCCTCATTATGGGAGCAGATAATGTGACATCTCCGGCCTAGCCCTAATAAGGAAACTGAAGTAGAGATTTATATTGTAGGCCCTAGGAATGCCTGGTTCATGAAAGAGCTCAATAATACCTTTTTAAATGAAGCTTGAGGGAATTTATATTACCACCCTGCGTCCCAACACACAAAAATGCTTAATCTCATCCTGTCTTACCGTTGTCTTGTCACTCCAACAGCCCACATTCTGTAATCGATATTCTCAGGGGCAATAGAGGAGCTGATGTGAAAATGCAGTCCTGTTCTCTGTTTAGACCTTTTTGTCTTTTGGGGTCTTATCTGGTGATTTCCCCCCCTTCTTGGTATCTTGTGGTAAGCAGCACCCCACCATTAGCATTGGATATTGCTGGTCTCAACATCCTTCAGACATGAGTTAGCATAACAATACCTCAGTCAAAAAATTAAAACATGGAGATAAGAAGGAATACGGGATGTTTCTGGTCAGTGAACTGATTGTCACAAAACTACCATCCAAAAGAACCAAAAGCAAGAAAAATGTGACTCTGAGTGTCTGATATCAGCTGCCGTCTTCTTCATAAAGTTGGGCACATTCCACTGCTGGTGGTTTCAGACAGCCCATCCCAATTCCGCTCATTCTCTCCATTTAAGCCCTTCCCCCGCCTCCTCCTAGTGCTTCTGTGGCCCTGTTTTCTCTGCCTCACTTCCTGTTTCTGTGCCCCTTTCCTTAGTGACCTTTGCTGATTCCTTTATTAACCCTATAAATGTAGACTTCTCCATGAGTTCTACCTGATGACCCTTCTTTCCTCATATATTTTATTCCCCCCTATATTTAAATGTTTTTTTTTAATTGTGGCAAAATACACATCACGTCTCTTAACCATTTTAAACTGTACAGTTTAGCAAAGTCAAGTAGCTTATATAAGTGGAATCATCCAATATTTGTCTTTTTGTGACTGGCTTATTTCCGTTAGCATAATGTCCTCACGGTTCCTCCATGTTGTAGCTGGTGTCAGGATTTCCTTCCTTTTTAAGGCTGAATGATATTCATTGTATGTATATACCATATTTCGTTCATTCATCTGTGGATAAACACTTGAGTTGCTTCCACCTTTTGACTATTGTGCATAATACTGCTATGAACATGGGTATCAGATACACAGTTGAGACCCTGCTTGTAGTCCTTCTGTGTGTATACCCATAAGTGGAATTGTTAGATGATATGGAAATTATATTTTTAATGTTTAAGGAACTATCATTCTGGTTTTGACAGTTGGCTGTTCCTTTTTACATTTCCACCTACAGTGTCTAAGGATTCCAGTTTTCCCATATCCTCGCCTGCATTCATTTATTTATTTATTTTATTATTATTTTTTTAATAATAGCCATCTTAATGGGTGTGAGGTGGTATCTCGTTGTCGTTTTGGTTTGCATTTTCTTAATGATTAGTGATATGCAGCATCTTTTCAGGTGCTTGTTGGCCAGTGATGCGGAGCATCTCCACATCTTCTGTGGAAATGTCTATTCAAGTCCTTTGCTCATTTTGAAATCGGGTTGTTTGTTTTATCTTTGTTGAGTTGTCTTAGCAGCCTCTCATGGGAGGAAGCTCTCACCCTTCCCATGGTTGCAGCTCTCTCTTTTGTCTAGTCTGTGGACCTGTCCTTTATCCTGAGCCCTATGGTGGACTATTGCCACCCTAGTCATCCAGACTAGAAATGTCAGGCCCTCCTCTGATTTTCTAATTTTTTCTTTTATCTCATGTGCAGTTGGTTGCCACATCTGCCAGTTCCGTGTTTACCAGGTTGGGCTAAGCCATCCTCTACCTTCTGGTGTTACTGCCACTGCCCTGGTTCCAGGGTGCTGGGGGTGATCTCATGACAGTGTATTGTACTGTTGACTCATCTCTGATCTCTAGTGAAATCTGAGGTGGAATAGCAAGGGCGAGAGTAGCATGAAGTTTGAAAGAACACATTTAATTATATTGTAATAGTTTTATATTTGGAAAGCAAAAAAATGTAACCCCTTTTTATGAGTCATGGAATAAAGCTTAATAAAATATTCTGACCGGAGAAACTATGCAGCTGATAGGTTATCTTTTGTGAATATCGATTTGTAATATTGATACTGATCAGAACTGACAGGTATTTGTTGAATGCTTATATATGCCAGGTGCCAAGTGTTTTATGCATCCTATCTTATTTAACCTCATAACAACCTTGTAAGGTGGATAGTATTACCTAGAAAAAGAAGCTGAGGCATAGAGAAGCCCAAAGTCACCCGTCTAGTGAGTGTTAGATGCAGTATTCAAACTCTGGAAGTCTTGCTCCGTAACTGTCTTATAGTTAGAGGAAGCACAAGGTGTTTCTATTTTCCAAAAGAGGGCATGAGTTAAATGGACTGCAGAAAACCTGGCCTTCAGGACAAGTCCCAGGCTTCTCATCTTCTACCCCCCCCCACCCCAAGTAGTCTTGCCAGTGGAAGTTTTCTCTCTATGCCTTTGTGAGTGTTATGGCCTGTGAGCTATTCCTGAGGTGAGTCTAGTGTTTTCTCACTCTCTGTCACTTGCATGTACTGTCACTCTAGCGCGCCCTCTCCCCCATCATTACATGTCCTGCTTCTGTCATCTCTGAAGAGTCACCTCCGTGGTATTTCTTCAATGAAGCCTGATCCCACATCCCAGTTGGACTTGCTCTCCAGTTCCACCTCAAAATGCGCTCATGACGGGGCTTGAGAGCGAAGTGAAAGCACTTGGAACATCTCACCTTACTTTCTAGGCAGGTTCAGTTTCTTCCTGAGTAGATTGTAGGCAACTGGAGACAAGTTTGCCTATTGAGACCCATGCACTTTTATAGTCCTCAGTGCCAGGCCTGGAGTGTGTTGTGAAAATGATAAGCTGAAAATATTTTCCAAAGCAAAGCTTGGGCGATCGTCAAAGGCAGAGCTATAGTTCTGACTCTTAATTTTTGTGGGTCAACCAGAGTTCCCGTCCCCAGACAGACCCAGGAATCTTCCCTACACAAGAACTTTTCATCAGAGAGCCCGGGCTCTCTGTCCTCCCTTTCCCCCTGACAAAGGTTATCTTTTCAGAGCTTTGCTTTTCCTCTTGGCCGAAGCAGTTGTGTTAAGCAAATAGGAAGTGGCTGTGAGGCACTTTCACCCCGATGCTAAAATGAGCAGTGCCCAGGAGAGGAATAAGGAACTGGACTGTTCCTGCAGGGAGATGAGGCTGGCCAGAGGCACCGGCTCGTGAGCATCCAGTGAGGCTGGTTCACCAGATGTTTGTGGGGTAATGGCTCGGGCGCAGCAAAGCCGGGGCAGTTCCCCCTGAGGTGGCCAACAGTAATGGGGAATCAGCGGGGAAAGGCAAGAGTGACTTCAGTCATGGCATCAAAAGAAGGTCCAGTCTTTTTTTGTCTTTTTTTTTTTAATTCCAGAAACTTAAGTGCTTTGAAGAAGGTTCTTTTCCTCTCTAAAAAGAAAAGTTCCTTCACCTTTTAAGTTGCCCAGGATACTTCATTATATCTTTCTCTCTAACTCATCCTCGTCTTGCCCAAGTTTAGTTCCCGTGCCAGGCACGTTCGGACTCTCTCACCGAGGTTGCTTTGCTTTCCTTGCTCTTGGGTACTGCAGCCATCTCCGCACGATTTGGGTGGCAGATGGCCAAGGGTCATCGGCACTTTTGGAAGCCCTCAAGGTGCCCCGCTCCCTCATGCTTGGCCTCACCATTATTGGTGTTTCTGGGCTCCTTGCCCCCTAAGTTCAGGGAATAAAACTTCCGTGGTTGGTCGAGACTGACCCTGAAGGTGACGCATAGCTTGGACACAGTGGGGTTCACAGGCCCCAACACACACGATGTACAAGGCCCCGTTAGTTGTTGGAAGCATTTGCAGGTGTGTGTTTGACCCACCTTTGGGCGTGTTGACCCTCTGGCCACCATGAAGTCCCCATGGAGCTCCTGAGTTAGGAGCGAAAGCTAGCTTTGTGCTCGGAGAACCAGGGCAATCATTTTCCGTTAACTTCTCACAATATTGGATGTTCTCTCTCTAGATGGATAAAACTCACCAAAGCAAAGTGAAAGTCGTGAAATTCAGGCAACATAGTTCCATTTTGAGAAAGTCTTCTCCACTTCTTGAAATCGCCTGCTACATTTTTCTTCTTCGTATTTCACATTCTTTTGACACACATATTTTTACATATGGATGGGGGAAAAAATAAGGAACCAAAATTGTATGACTCTGAATTGCAGTGTTTTTTTCTCCCTGTTTGTAAAAGAGGGTAGTGTGGGTGGTGTTTCCCCATGAGTTTGCATTGTGCTTGGATGGGTTGGAAGAAGATTTGGGTCATGGTAGTCTTTTTCAGAATTCTTCTTAGACCTGAAAACCCTAGGCCCTGCCTTCAACTAAATGCCTCCAGAAGAGAGTGTGTGTGTGTGGCATTTTAATGCAGAAATTTGGCCCTTTACAAATGAGTGAGCGGAGGAGCTCAGGGCATGAGAAACCAGTTACATGTACAAAGTACCCACTTACGGGTCCCCATTCCAGGTGCCAGCGGATGTTGAGAAGTGTCAGGATCGGATGGAGTGCTTCAATGCTGATCTGAAGGCCGACATGGAGAGGTGGCAGAACAACAAGAGGCAGGACTTCCGGCAGCTGCTCATGGGGATGGCCGACAGAACATTCAATACTATGAGAAGGTAACACACACATGCGACGAGACCACGGCTCTCTCACTAAGAAGCGTCTCCGGCAGCAAGGGCCCTTCCTGAATGCCTGTCTGACGCCCAGCAGCAGGGATCCTGCCAGTCCCACCTTCTTCCCTTCCTTTATGTGTTTATTCTTAGCGACCCTTGCACGTCGTTGCCCAGCTGTGCTGGATGTGGGGCTGATTTTAGGAGCAGGTGCCCTGCAGGTGCCCACAGGGTGAAACCTTCACTCACCACCAATGGCAGCAGCAGTTCTGACTTCCAGGCTTTTCGGTCCTGATGACTAACTGCTTCCTGACAGTCAGTCAGGCCTGAAGCACAGGGATGCCCTTAGTTAATGGAGGTTTTTCGAGTTCCTTTAACGTGATCTTGGGTTACTTTAATGGAAGCTTTGGTGTTACTTTGGGGTCACAGCTTAAAGAACTGCCCGTTATAGTTCTACATACAGGATTTCTTCACTTTCATCGTGCCATGGTCCCTTAGGTCATCTGGTAAAATCTTTAGACCCCTTATCAGAATACTGTTTGTTTGGCGGGAAAAAAAAAACCACTTTACAACGCTACTTTTAAATAGCCTAAAATAAATGTATGTAGATTTACAAGGGAAAACTATTAAAAACAGTCATGTTTTTTTCATGAATTCCCATGATCACAAACAGGGTCTCTGTCTTGGGCCCTGGCTGTGACTCCTATATACGTGTAACATGCTTTCTGTGTTCTTCCTGTGTGCAAGGCATGGCTGTACATTACTAAACAACATGCAGGATTCCTGCCATTAAGGAGCCCTCAGTCTAGTGGAGGAAATTTGTTAATAGCAAGAATTCTACCACTTCAGAGTGGGGTCAAGCTTTCGAGGACTGCAAAGAAAGCTGGGGTGGCCTTGGTTACTCATCACTGACAAACTAGGACCCCTCCAGATCTGAGATGATGGCTAAGGAGAAAGCAGGACCCAGAGTACCACAGATCCCGCTCTGGCTGTCTCAGTGAAAGCAGACTCCTGGGAGCTCCCCAGCTTCCTCATGTAGGGCAGAGGCCTGAGTCTAGCTTCCGCAACCTCAGAGTCACCAAGGAAGGGAAACAGGGGGTGATTTCCTCGCTTCTCCCCCTGGCTTGGCCTGAGGATTCCCCCTCTCCTCCCACCTCCTCAGAACCCTTCCCCCGAGGATTGTTTTACTCCCGGGCTGCTTCTAACACAGGCTTTGAGTGATTTCCCTGTCCTTCTCCTTTTGCAAAAGACTGCTCAAAGGGAGAAACATTTCTGCTAAGCAGGGTGCTCTTGAGGAGAGTGCCAGAGTCATCTAAGTTCCTGGCCCTTCACAGGGATCTGGAATGAAGAGGATTGGTGTGATGGAAAGAACATTTGTTTTGGTTTTATGAGCTCTACCACACTAGCTGTGTATCTTGGGAAAGTAATTTAATCTTTTAGGGTCCCATTTCCCCCATCTATGAAATGTGTGTGTGTGAGATAAATAATAATTCTACTTCATAGAGTTATTGTGAGGACTAGTTGATAGTGAATGTAAAATACCCAACAGTATTTGGACATAATGAAACTCAGTAAATGCAGCATTTCCTGTGCCATTTTCCCCTTTTGGAAGAACTAGGTGCGGCCCATACTGGTAAATCTGAGGTTGGTGAGGAAGAGTGAGTTTTCCACCACCTCGGAACAGGTGGCTGGCTCATTCTAGTATGATTTACATCCTTATGCATGCAGTACCCATACCTGGAGTCATGTCCCCATCCTTGCTGACAGCGTAGGGCCTCATCAAGGGTGTGCAGCGTGCTCTCTCTTCTGCTTTTTGAAGAGGAAGAATTCCTTTCCACTCACCGGACATGAGCCATATATACAGTGCGTGTAGGCCTTTTAGAGGCGTTGCTGTCTTTGGTAGAGATGGAGTGATGTATTCAAAACAAACACCTATGATCGCCCCCATTTCTAATAGTTACGGATAATACAGTGGTGTCATTAGACAAAGATGACCCAGCAGGATTGACAAAAGGTAGATTAGAGCAGAATTAGGGAGCCAACCCTGAATTCTGAAACTCGATGCTGATACTGTGTGTGTGTGTTGTTGTTTCAGTGCCTCATGGCGTGGGAGTCGATTATTCCACTACTGCAGGAGAAACAAGAGGCCAAGTAATTTCCTGCTTGGGACAGAGACTCTCTACCTACACAGGGCATGGCACCCCACACCAGAATGTCCCTGCAGTGCCAGAGAGGCAGCACTGAGAAAACCACAGAAACATCTCCTCGTGTCTTTCTTTCTTTTCCCCAGCTTCCTTTGTCTGACAGTTGTTTTCAATTATTATTTATTCCCTGGTGGAGTCTGTAAGGCTATAATCATCTCTCAGCGAAAAGCATACCTCCGTGTGGTGAAGGAACCTATGAAATGGAACACTACAAAGATTTGAAACCGAGGGACAAGACGACCCTCAGCTGACATTCTGACATCTCATTACAGTTTCCTGTTTGGGGACAGCGGAGCTGCCTGTCGTGGAAGAGAAGCTGGGTCCCGCTTTTCAGGGACAGGGACGTGAGGAAGGCATGGATAGGAGGCAGCTCCGGCATTCCGTTGGATACATGGTGGCTCTGAAACTGACCTCTGTCGACAGTGGCTTGTCTCAGCCTAGAAGGAGGTGTTGGCACCTCCGTGGAAAGTCTTTACTGTACAGTGGCCTATAGCTGTGAGTGTGGCCTGCTGCCTGCTTGTGATGATCGACACCTGTTTTATGGTTTCTGGACAATTTAAATCAGTGTCTAAATGCATCTGTGATAGAGTGAGCAAGCTAGTGTCCTTGTCCTTATGCGATTCCTCGGGGAGCTGAGGGGGCAGTGCTCCCCAGACTTGTCTCCGACACTAGGATGCAGTAGATTGGAAACTGTTTTTCTGTAAAATGAAAAAAGGTGCATTTTTCTCTGTGAAGTCCTTCAGTGTTTTTCTTTTGCTTGTCCAATGTCATCAGAGTAGAGACTAGGCCTTTTAGGCAATATCCATTGTCTTGAAGTCAGAGTAGCTCCCCAGTTGTGGAGGTTTTGGGGGCAGATACCAAGCCCCGCCTCCCACGTCTGCTTGTGCCATTGCCTTGACCTCACCAAAAATTCCTAGTTTAATGTTATGTCCACCGAGTGTTTGGGCAATCTTTTGGTGAGAGGCTGGTATGTCGTTATGACACAGTCGAGATTTCATAAACTCAGTGTGAAGTGTCCTACATGAAGTGCTTTAACCCTTCATATTTCCTGGTCAGAGAGAACAGTCACTCTTTGGCTGGGCCTCCAAGATGACAAGTGCAACAGCGAACTCGTTGCTTCTAGTTAAGCTAAAGTCTCAATTTGCAGCCAAGTGCCTGGGGACTGCTGGCTGCATCTAAAGTCTTTATTTCAGACTTTTACCAGGTTTGCTTTTCAAATCAACACAAAACAAGCAGACAAAAAAAGAATCTTCCAACTCATTTTTTTTCCTTCTCCTGAAATGAAGCTACTATGTCATATTTGTGTTCTTTCATTCATGGCTCATTCCTATACAATTATAAAGCTGAGTCTCAAATAAATGCTATTATTTCTTTTTTTAATAAAACAGCTGTGCCGAGACACTGCCATATGCGCAAATACCAGTCAGTGTGCAGCATGTTGAAGTCACTTCATTCCGCTTCTAACGGCAGAGTTGACCTTGTGTCAGCCACCGCTGTTACGCTGTTCTATGTCAACAACTGGATGACACAGAACAGTTTGGTTCTGTGTCATCATGTTTGAAAAAGTCACAATTTAAGTTATAATTTTTACATCAGTTGGTACTTACCTGTGCTGTTAGACCCCATTTATGCCATTCTCAAACCCTTTGATGTGAATTTTCACTTTGGTACAATTAGAAATGATTTGTTGAAGTAGAAGGGGAAGAACAGTCCATCTACCCTGAGTAGTGATTCATTGTTTCATTCTACCTCTAAACTATTATGTCGACGTGGTATGGATGCCTGGGTCCAATCTGACAGCTTTCTGGCAGAATTGGGGTATATATCGAATAGTGAGTTGATGACCCTCTATTGCTATTTGACAGAAGACACTAGACTGACCCAGGAGCGAATGCTCATCTTTGGGAATGTGTGAAGCCTTGCTTTATGGGATGTGTGCTTTAAAAACATTGCCCAGTGTAACATGTACTTGGAAATAACTATGGAAGGAATTATAAGAAGACTAGAGTCTAGTCTGCTGCTAGTTGCCAAAGCCCAGGGACATTTCTGTGTAAGGGTTATTTGGGGGAAAAGGCAGCACTTCAAAAAATCAGGTTCCTCGCTTGGACATATGGGCAAGGGAATGGGGCACATAGTCATTACACAAAATAAAAAGTGTGACTTTAAACTATTCTCCTCGCAAATGCAACCTTGTGAAAGGTCAAGACTTTTGACCCACGCCCAGTGTCATGGGAGTTGGATTCTTCGGAGACTTTCGGAATTTGCTCTGAAGGAAAACTCTCGACATACACAGTCACGTTATTGGAGGCAGAAGACTGGCCCAAAAGGGATTCCGGCATCTTGGAGTTTTGTCTTTATTTGTTTGGTCCCCATGTGATGTCCCTGTGCTTTAAGACACCAGACAGGGCTGGAACAAGGCAAATTATCCTCCTTCATGCCACTGGTAGCAGAGCTGGGAAAACCAGTATGTTACAGACTGCCTTGGAGAAATGGTGTAGGCTGGCATCTGATGAGGCAAGGAGGCTGGACTGGAAGGAGAGGGACAGTAGGCAGTGAAGGAGGATCTCAGCCCTTCCTACCCCCAGGGCTCCCCTGGGCCCCTGAGGGAGCCCCAAACATTCTCCTCCTCATCTCCATCAGCACAAAGGGGATTCCCTGTGAAAACTGTAACCCAGAGACTTTTGTGCCAAAGACTGCCTTGTAGAGGCTCCATCACCACATCCTTTTGGGTTCTGCAAAGTCATGGTGCTGAGATCACTGACTCCTGCTCATATTTATTTTCCAGGAGAGTTTTGCTTGCAGATGCGTCTTACCTCAGGTAGACATGGACAGGTTTTGAAGCTTGAGCACATGTGAGTGGAGTGGAAAGTCCACTTTCCTGGGAAGTGAAAGGTTTCATTCACCCAGATTAAAAGTCCAGGCTAAGGCAGAAGAGAGAATTCCTGGAAGCTGAGCAGAGTTGAGAGAGCAAATGATGTTGAAGAGAGCAGTTGTGATTTGTAGCGGATATGGACATTGCTCTTCCTTACCATGTGGTGGATCTGCACAAAGATTCTTGGCTGCTCTGCTCAAATCAAGGAACCACTGCTCCTAATGGAGGGAACATCTTACGCTGCCGGATTTAGGGTTGGTCTTTCTCCTGCAATAAGGTTTAATAATAATTCCTGGTGAACTTGGGTAAGTGCGATTATGGGGGTGATTGGCTCGTATTTCACTGTGCTGCTCCTTGAACTAACGAGACACCTTTTCTTTAGCTAAAATAACAAAACCCAGCACGATGCTGGAGATCATGGTGAATGTAACAAGTTTGTCTTCATGCCAAAATTCAGCCACACCCAGAGTGGGTTTTATATGTTGGATTGAATGTGTTTTCTCAGTTGCCATCCACATGAAGAAACTAAGTGAACACGTGCTGCTCTCATTTCTTGCGAGGCTGCCTTTTATGATGGGATGACAGGAAGTCACACTTTGGAGGAGGGCATGCAGGCCACGGGGCAGTCTGCAAGTTCCTCTGTTAGGGTAGTATCAGCCCAAGAAGCACCCAGAGTTTGTGTGACTTGGCCCTGCCATTGATAGCATTGACATCATGGGCACCTGGCTCTGTCTTGGTACTATTCGTTGGACTGCAGAAAAGTCATTCCCTATACTCTATCCTGATTGGTGAGAGAAGACAGAGAGTGAGGTCCAGAGCGACCTCCTAGGTCTCTACCCTGAGTAGTGATTCTTTGTTTCATTCTACCTGTTTGGCTCCAGGGATGGGTTAGAGCTGGGCTCCACTCGGGCTGCCCTAACAGGTGCCTATGCTCAGAAGATGGGCCGTTTATGGTCAGAGTGGGGCACACCAGCCTGGACCTCACCTTCCCAGACGCCTACTTTAAAGGCCTGTGGAAAGCGGGTAATCTAATTATAAGGTTGGGGTGACACTACTTTGGCCATCTCCATTTTGAAAATTATGTTGGGAACGTGGGTTGGCCTCTCACTTTCAAAAGTCCTCCAAAGGGCAACAGACTGGCTGTGTCCTCCCCTTCTGTTTTCTCTATCTTCATGGCAGGTGGCATTTGTCAGTAAATTTGAGGGAAATATCGTCCCCTGGGCCAGACTTACAGATCGAGCTGGGTGCATTTGTGTTGTCCTCTTCCTTGTGGCTTTTAAAATTCAGTGAATAAACCAGAAACCCGTTTGTTTTTTTTTTAATCAATCCACTGAATAGGTGGTTAGCTTTCTGTTTGAAGGATATCTGTTCTCCCCACAGTGGCACAGATCAGAGCATGAGCAGGGCTGACTGTGTGCTAGAAAAGGTGGGGAGGGGCTTCGTTATAGGGGATTGACTGTCCTTTCTTAGTCATATGTTTGAAATGCTTTCTGGGTGTGGCTGTCTTAACCCCTTTTGTGTGGCAGAAAACTTGTAATCCGAATGGTTTTTACTACTATAGATAGCCTGTAAGTAAGTGCTTTGAAAAAAAAAAAAAAAACCAGTAAGATATTTTTTTCATATTTAGCATTCAGTATTTAGCACTTGAAAATCAGCAAATCCAGACTTTTAAAAATGCCAGAGACTTAAAAGTCTAACTCTACTTTTTGAGGATTTGTCAACACCTATTAAAATGCCTTATTCTTCAACTAGTGTTTTTTAGATTCTGGATAAAAAGAGTTTTTAGAAATGTAATCAGTTGTTCAGCTTAAATACTAGCAGTCTAACACAGCTGGCCCTCAGTCCTCTTAAACAAGCAAGGAAGTGAGATTCATAGTTAAGGCTGCCCTTTTGGGAGGAGAGAGCTAAATATTGCTATTGCCAAATGATGTTTTCAATAAAGTAAGGAAACACAGGGACCACAAAACTGTTTTGTTGTTGTTATTGTTTAAAAGTGTGAAAGCTTAATTTAGTGCCTTTTGGCACACTTTCGATTGTAGAGAATATATGGTATCAGCATCAACAAATCACTTAGACACAAAAAGCTCTATAGATTATGACAGTATTAAAGGTTTACCCTGATTCTGCAGAACAGTTTATTAAGAGATACTGTGGGGCCTCAGAGCAGCGTGTTTGAGAAAGAAATTCTCCACAAGTTGAAATGCCAAAAACATAAAATGTATTGTGTTGACTCGTATAATTTAGTTCATTCTAACAGAGCTTTTACTGTTAAAACCATTGATTCTTGTACATGCACCTCTCCTGGCAGCGCCTCGCTCTCACTGCATGATTCTGGGCACCCCGTAGGCTGGGTGAAAGCAGGTAATACCTGTCAACAGCCCTGTTTGACAGGCTGGTTCACAGTCTCAGAACAACCTTCAAGTCACAAATGATACTAGAGAGAAGAAAGGGGGATTGCTTTTTCCTCCGGGTAGACATCAGAAAAGGAAAGGAGATTGCAAACAAAAGTGTGAATCGGTATGTTAAAGTCATGCCCGTGTCAGCTGGGCCTGCGTCAAATAAACCAGCAGCTGTTAGCAGTCATCACCGTTCACCTGGACACCTCCTCTGAGGGGTGGGTCCTGTCCAGAAGACACCCTGTCCGTTGTACTTCTGTGTGCCTGCTCCCTTGATGTCTGTGAGTTGGGACTACATTGAGAAATGATGCACACCAGATATATTCCCATGAAATCAACTGCCAGCAGACTTTCTAACTTGTATTTTAACTTGTTGAAAAAGATAAAAAAAACTTTTGCTTAGGTCATGTCCAAGTTATGGACTGTATTTCTTATTTTTAGAAATCATTCTTTACATTTAGAATTTTAAAAGAAAAAAAAAAACACCTTCCGAGGTATTGATAAAGTCCTCTGTGTAAATGTGTTCTCTCCATGCTGCCATTAAGCCAAATCAGAAGCTGTGAAAAAAAAAACAAAAGTGCTCGAGGATGTGTGTAGATGAGAAAGTGATTTATTTACAGATCGAAGTCTTTGTTTCGTGAAGCTACCAAATTTTTAAAAGAATGTCACCTTTTTTCCCCTCGTTATGGAACCCAGAGATTGTAAAAGTAAAAAGTTTTTGTTGCATTTTTGATGCTGGCACGAGGTTTTTGTCCACTTTTTTTCATACATCTGTGTATAAAAAAATTCTGTCTGTTGTTTACTATGAGAATAGTGTTACATTTTTGAGGTAAACAAAAAGAATTTGTATTGCTTGATAAAATGTTAGCTTGTAAAATTTAAAAAGGTTTCTTTACCTCAATTAACTTAATGGACTAATAACCTATAAAAAGATGCTTCTTTACCTTGAGTCATGTTCTCATTTGTACCTTTTATAAGAGGAAAATCTGCATGCCTCTTATTGTTTTTTCTCTCTCTAAAGTTTGCCCGCAGAATCAGGATATCTGGAGCAACAAGGAACATAATATAATTGAATATTTTTATTCTCCGCTTCTTTATAGATTTATCCTCAGTTTAGCGTCTCCTACATCCAAAAGTTGGCATCAGTTTGGGGAAATGAGAAACTACCTGGTATCTGTACATAACCATCCCAGCAAGCCTAGGCAATTTCATCAAGGATTTCTTCCTACTCCATCCCGCAGGAAAGCACGACCTCATATTCTAGATCAGAGCCAGTCATTTCCTGATTAATTTTTAACAGCTATGATATTATTTAAAAACCTACAAGGAAAAAAGAAGTGTCTGTGGTTCATTAGAGTGCTACAGGGTGTTGCAAATTAGAGACCAGAATGCTCTGTTAAGCTTAACTGAATGATGGCAACGTACTGGAAGTAGACTTAAACTGGCGTCAAACTTGGCTTACTGATGGTAGACATCATTAATATAGGTCTGCAGTCATACAAAATGAGGCTGCAAGGTGGGATGAAAGGGAGAATTTGAGATTAAATCTCAGCTTTTTCACTTACCAGCTGTGTGGCTTTACACAAGTCACATCTCTCTGAACTTCAGTGTTATGACCTTTGAATAAAGACATGCCTTCCCTGAAGTGTTGCTGATAGGACTAGCAATAATATGTACAGAGCACCCAGGTGTCTGTTGGCTGCTCATTATATGCTAGCCCTTATGGGAAGACTCTTCCTATTACATGTTTAAATATGACCAACTTAAATATTAAGAATATTTCCATAGCAATTCTTCCTGCATGCTTTGCCATTGAAAATTTAAAAGTGAGATATACATTTTTTTAACTTTTCTTTTTAAGGAGATGATGGAGATAGTACGTTGGAGGATTGTGGCCAGACCGAAGGCCTGGGGAATAGATGAAAATAGATTGCAAAAGTTGCAAGAAGTGATAGAAAGGGAGATAGATTTAAGAGATTACTATGGTGAGGTGAAGAGGTCAGAGAAGGCTTGGAGATTTCCAGTCTAGGAACCAGGAGGTGAACTATGATATCCATCAGGAGAAAAATATAAAAGATGGAGTGAGTTTAGATAGTGGGATGGGAAAAGAAGAATTTGGTTTGGATGTATGTTTGAGGAAATCCAAGTGGAGATGTTGACTGGGTTGTTGGAAAGAGATTTCTGGAGTCTATGAGTAAACTAGATTACTTGGGGAGAGAACTAAGGACACTGCTTTTGGGGCCTCAAGAATTCAGGATGCAGGAAGAGAAGGATGGAGACTCGCGGAAAGATTTTAAGGTGAAAAAGGATCATAGGTTAGAACAATGGTTCTCAAGCACAAGGGCTTGTGGGAACACCAGCTGTTGGGCCCCACCCCTCGAGTTTGATTCCAGTGGAGCCCAAGAACTTGCATTTTTATCAGTTCCCAGGAGATGCTGATACTGCTGGTCCAGGAACTACACTTTCAGAACCCCTGTGTTAGAACATTGTTCGAAGAAATGGTGACCCGGGAGAGTAGAAAAGGTTTGAAATTGCTACCCTAGTGACCAGTGGGGTTGCAAAGGAGCCAATCCTGGGGCTTTGGGACCTCAATTCAGGTTAAAACCCAGAAGTTTATGGCAAGGTCAATTTAGACAAATAAGGACATTGTTCTAGATATTGAGAGCAAGCTTTTCAGGAGCAGGAATGAAGAGACCAATGCTTAGATTCATTCAGGTTGGGGAACTGGTCAGGGACTGGGGTGGGAGGGAAGGAGTCAAGAGGAATGAGCATATTGGTGAGCTTTAGATAGGAGCATGACCTTAAACTCATCCTCCTCATCTCAACTTTCGTGTTTATGTTGCTTGTCTCCGTGAGGGCCTCTGCCTTCTTCCTAGCTGCGCAAAACCCAACTCTCAATCATTCTTGCCTCCCTCTACCTTACCCTCTCCAGCCCATCCATCACCAGCTCCTGTTGACCTCTAGCTTCCAAATATTTCTCCCAGTGCACCTACTTTTCTCCATCCTCATAGCTTCTCACCCAATGTCAGTCCACCATCATCCTTCGCCAGGGTTACTAAAAGAGTCTCTCTGCTTGTTTCCTTTCTGCAAGTCTTTCTCATTCCTTCTTCTACCAATTCATCCTCATTGCTGCCAGAGTGCTCTTTCTGAGATACAAAGATAAACATTCCATGTTCGTGCTTAAAACCTTTCGACAGCTATCCCCTGTTCCTCTAGAGAGAAACTTTTCTTGAAGGCTTGATTTCGTGATGCTCGTCCGTACCACCCCAGGCCCATCTCTCAATTCAGTCCTCCTTGATACCCCTCCCTCCCTCCTTCTCTCTGCTCTCTTCACATTGAATTCCTTTATTGTATGATATTTTCACCTCAGGCCTTCCAGATTGTTGTTTCATGTGTCAGGAATGTTCCCCAGCTTCTGGCCTTGGTAACTCTTTATCCTTCCAGTCTTAATCATGTGTCTCTTCCAAGAAGTCCTCCCTGCTCTCCTAAGTCTGGATTATATGCTCCCCCAAGTCTGGATTATATGCTCCCCCATGTTAGCATTGATTATTGGATACATCACTACCTTCTGTTCTGTCTGCTCTGCCCACTAGACATTCTGTTAGGGCAGGAACGGCCATGTGCTTGCTGTACCTCAGCACCTAGCATGGTGCCGGGACCTTAGTAGATGTGCCAAAAAGTTTTGTCCGTTCGCTGCAAGGATCAGAGATACAAACCTTCTGAGATTTAAATACAGCGAACGGACAAAACCCCAGGATAAGAATGCCATCTCTATAGTTATAGAGGGACTCTGAACTGAGAAATAATGAGTCACACACATACTATGAATGTTGATTTTACTAGGAATTGAGTCTGCTTTTATATATGTAGGTAAAAGAGACAGTAAAAATAACTCAAAATGAAGTGGCTCTTAGCATATTTCCTCTCTCCTCTCTCACCAACACCACTCACTTTGGGAAGTATAGTTGACTAAAAGTATTCAATTTAATATTCCATTAAAGAAAAAGTCTTAATATTTGCTTCTTAAAAGCAATAGTAACCACGACAACAAACCTACCTCGAAGCCAAGAGCCTGAGATCTAAATCTCTTCTGCGTGTTCACAGCTAATAAGGCCTCAGAAAGAAAGCTAACTTTTTTTCAAGGTTTTATTTTAGTTAAAAAAAAAAATGACTGATGTTCACTGTTGGCAGTTCTTACAAAATATCCCTTCCACAATCCTTTCAGGCTGTTGAAAATGTGAGCCTTGATTTGAATTCTCACATGTGACTTGTGGCACCACACCCAGGTTAGCTATACCTTGGAGTCTGTAAGGCAATTTCTGGGAGGAAAGCGGCCACTATCTGAAGCCCCCTATAGCATCTGGCATGGCTGTGCATGCTGCTTGCACGTAACCCTTAAAGTTCCTACTGAACTGCCTGCAGAACCTAACATCTGCCTAACAGGGACATCTGAAAGCTGAGAAAGTTCCTCCATCACCAGGAAAATGCTTTCCCCTACCCAGCAGGGACCCTGAGCCAGAGCAGGTCATTCTGAGGCTGACTCTCGCTGAAACTCAGGTTTCTTGGGCAGTGGGTTGCTGAGGTCACCGGTTCCTGGTCCCTTCCTTTGTCTTCAGAGGGGTCTGGCCTTTGCTGATATTTCCAGCTCCTGCAGGTCAGCACCTTTATTTTTCTGTGATGTCTGCATATTTCAACCACGAGGCTTGTTTATAGGCCACAATGCTGTAAGAATTTTTACAAGAGAGAATTACAAGTGAACAGCTGGAATGGGGCAAAGATGTGCTTTCTCCTCCCTGCAAGCGGTGGGGAGGGCTCTAGGCACCTCTTTATCACTGATAGAATGAGAGGCTCTATCCACTGTGGCATCAGCAAGCTGTAGTGAGCAGAGAAAGATGGCCCAAGGGAACTTCTCTCATTCTAGGCTTGGTCCAGTCATGTAGCTCAAGTCCTTTCAATATCCATTTTCTTTTTCCTGGAATCTCTGTCTGTCTTAATTCTGCCTGAGGATGAACTCGCTCCTGTATCTCAAGATCAGGTTAGCTCATTCCAAGCAGAATTAGCTGCCTAGTCTTCTGCCTCTCCACAGCCTCTTTATCTCTTCCATTGTTTAAAAATATTTGTAGATAAAAGAATAATAGGGTTTAGGAGCTCTGAGTTGAAATCTTGGAGCTGTGACTTTTTTCATGTCCTCTGGGGCCCTCAGTTTTCTTATCTGAGCTCTAGGTCCCTCAGGTTCTAAGCTCTTCCTGATTGATATACAACATCTGGAGCCTCTGGTGGTGAGCTTCAATCCAAACCTTCTAAGGGAAAGCTCTGTGGGAACTTCCAAATCCGGTGATTTCCCACCTTCCATGAGCCCCAGGGCTGTACAGGGAGGGGCACATAATATACTTAAAACAAACTCATTGTATTATGAAACTGGCAAGAGGAGAGCCAAGACTTGGAAGCAGCCAGCCGAGGACCATATGAACTCCTGGTTGCAGCCTTGACTCCACAGCTGACCCCCGCCATGGACCACTGTAGCACAGCAACATGACGATGGCCAGCCTCTGACTTCAAGGTCAGCCAGCAGGCAGCACTAGGATGTCGATGGTCAGTAGTGCTGGTTAGTAGGCATCACACCCTTCTGACAGATCATTCATTCATTAAACAAGTGCTTTCTGGGGATTCCTTTCATGCCAGACTCTCTGGTGGTCACAGAGGGATACGTGGTGAGCCATGATCCCTACAGGGAACCTGCAGTCTAGTGGACAAAATGAAATAGATAATCACTAAATAATCCTCAACAGTCATGCCATGAAGAAAAAGGATAAGAAGCTTGGGGAGCATATAACAGAGGGGTCTAATTTAGATTGAGAAGGGGATTTTTCCAAATCTTCTTTGAGAAAAAGGTGTTTAAGACCACAACTGGATGGGTTGAGAAAGTCATGTGGGTGAGGAAGGGGGAAGAGCATGAGTGGAGGCTACTGGGGCTGAAGCATAGGGTAGGGAGGGTGGTTAGTGGCAAGGATTGGAGGCTAGAGAGGTTGGCAAGGCCAGATTATGCAGAACCTTGTGGTCCATGGTAAATGTTTGGATTTTTATCCCAAGAACCATGAAAGCCAAGTGCAGAGCTTTGAGCGGGAAATGATGTGCTCTGATTTACCCTTCAAAGAGATTGCTCTGGCCACCTGGTGGAAAGAAGATGGGAGGGAACAAGAATGGATGTGGGGAGAATGGCTCAGAGGCTAATTCAGTCATCCAAGTGCTTCGGACTAGGAGTGGCAGTAGAAAGATGAAAAGGATGAATTTGAGGCAATTGTAGAGGTAGAATCAGAACAGTCTGGTGGATTGAAAGTTGGGGAAGGAAGATGAGAGGGGAGATTGGTGACTCTGATTTCTACCCTGGGTGAGTGGTGGTTCCATTTAACGAGATGGAGAAGACTGGCAGGAGAGCAGACTTAGGACATCAAGAACCCAATTTTTTTTGGAAATTTACATGATAATTTGAAGTTTTGAAAGTTCCTTAGGTAACTTAGAGAATACAAAGTGAGAAGACAACCCAGAGTAGAGCCCCAAAGAAGTCTTCCATTTGGATGTTTGTGGAGAAGAAGCAATCATAGAGGTAGGAGAAAAACTGGGAGAGTGAGGTGTTGAGAAAGCCAAGCAACAGGTCAAGTGCCACCCAGGGAAAGAGTGATCAACAGTGTTGGGGGCCGCCGAGGAGCGATGTGGGGTGAGGATTGCAGTGAGTCCACTGGATTCAGCTTTGAAGAAGTGATATCTTAGTGAGAGTGGGGGATATTAGACTATAGTGTGTTGAAAAGTCAATGGGAGGTGAGGACATGACACAGAATGTGCACACCAGCCTTTGGAGAACTTCACTCTAAAGAGGAGGACAAGGGAGAGGGTGGTAGATCATGTGTCCGTCATGGTGGGAAGAATTCAGGAGAGAGTGCAGCTTACTAGTGCAGTGAGCTCTCTAAGGAGGTAGCAGAGGTGGCAGAGGTAGCACCCAGATACCCAGTGACTTTCCTAAGAAACAATGTCATGTAGTGGATAAGAGAGACTGCCTGAGTTCAAATCCTGTCTGCCACTTAGTAGCTGTGTAATCTTTGACAAGTTATATAATACCTTAGAATTTGTTTCCTCATCTGCAAAATGGGGACAATAATAGTAATTACCTCAGAGGACTGTTTGAAAAAATTAAATTAGTTAAAATACATAAAATATTTATAGTAGTGCCTGGCACATATTAAGAATTATTTAAGAGTTTGCAATTATTATCATTTTTAAAAAGGGCGGGAAAGGAGAAGATCAGAATGGGTGCAAAAGAGCCTAGGTTTAGGTTTGTTACGTTGTGGAAGATGAGGCCGTTCTCCTCTGATGGCTTCTATTTTTTTCTATAAAGCAGGAGGCAGTAGCTGAGCACATGCGTCCTGGGTGACAATTGAGCCGTGGGTGGGCAGAAACAGATATTTATTTCCTTAGCATCTCCCTGTCGCATATAAAGAAGAGCAAGCAGGAGAGGGCAGGTTCCCACAGAAATGTGAAATCAGCTCGCTTTGGTACCAGGAAGAGCCAGGGCCAAAGTCCCTTCTTGCAAAGAGGCTGTTGGCAGCTGACCTCTCCTGCCAGCCTTCTGCCCTCACCTGCCTCCTCTTTCCCCTGCTCTGACATGCCTTTCTGGGTTTTTATGTTGTTGGAATGTAGCTCTTCTGTGGTTAGGAGGTTCTACTGGTCTTTCCTGTCGATCTTACTTAATAATTAATGGTCCAGCCTTGGCCTCTTCTAGCTGTGAGAGTTTCAAGATCTCATTTAGTCATTTTGTGGAAGGGAAAGGTCACGGAAAAACACTGCGCTTTATGCCAGACAGAGGTCCTCAGTCTTGGTCGTGCATTCAAATAACCTGGAAAGCTTTTAAAAATTCCTATGCCCAGGCTGCACCCCAGATCAACTGAATCAGAATCTCTGGGTGGGGGAGTGGTATCCAGACATCGGTAATTTTTAAATCTGTCCAGGTGATTCCAGTGTACAGTGAGAGAAGAAGTCTATGTTTGCACATGGGTCTCTCTACTGCTAAATGTCTACAAAAGAGAGAAATAATTAGCAAATACTGAAGCATCTCATTCATATAAGCACTCAGGTACTTACTTGGTAGGTTCAAGATTCTGCTCCTGCATCTGTGATGTAAGATCATGACCACCATGCATGGCTTAATCAAGATCCTGTGTACGGGATGTGTGACTGTGTACAAATACCTATTACAAGTGCATGGGGGTGAGATGTCAAGGGCAGCACACCTGCTTCACATGCCCTAAAATCTCTTAACAAAGGCAAAGCATCCTTTTTAGCACACACGTGAATCAGCGAAACTAAAAAGGAACCCATTATATTTTCTCATTGCTTTCATTCGTCTGTTTCTATCTTGAGCTATGACACACATTAACTAGTCAGACTTCTCTTCTTTTATTCTTTCATGGGTTTTGTTTATTTGTTTAGGTTAAAGAGACTATTTCAACCAACTGCCAATCAAATAGGACTGGATAAGTTCCAAGTGGCACAGCTACTAATCCATTACTCACTTGGACCAAGAGCTGGGGCTCCTGAGAAGTTCACATTGCATGCTAGGTCTAGTTCAGCCCAAGCCATTCAGCCAAGATTCATGAAAACAGGAGCACATGGAAAGGCCTAAGGGCTGGGCAGTTTGAGGACAGGTCTATCTCAGTCCTATACCTTGAGAAAATGAGACCTGGGCCAAGTGGACACTAGTAACCATGCCTGCTATGTGCACAAATTCTATCAGCTGTTTGATCTTCATATCTTATTATTCTTAACTGTGGAAAGAATACAGTAAAAAGCCTTCATGATTTGACAGCTCCTGTCTCAGGAGGCCCAACTTTGTATGCAGGCAGGGACCTATATTGTGAAGAGATGTGAGAATTCAAAAAAGGGCCTTACCACCATCCACTTCCCACTTCTTTCACCTGCCTTCAGTCATTTTCTACTCTACTGCCTATAATGCTACCATTACTAATACGTGCAGCTCTCATGCGCTCCGAGGCAGGTCCCTTTAAAATGTAACTATATAAAATCCCTTGTGCCTTATTGCGGATGAATTTATTGTATTCCTTTTTCTTCTCGTGGGATTGATACAAGCATGAATGAACCTCACTTTAGTGGAAGAGGTAAAAGTGCCTAACGGTCCAAGCTGTGCTGCCTTATACGTAGCCACTAGACACACCTGAAGTGTGACTAGTCCAAATTGAGATGTGCTATTAGCATAAAATCCATACCAGATTTCAAAGACTCAGTAAAGAAAAATAAAGCTCATTAATTTTGTAAATTGATTATGTGTTAAAATGATAGTTTGGATAGAGTGGGTTAAATCAAATGTTATTAAAATTAATTTCACCTGTTTTATCATTTTAAAATGTGACAACTAAAAAATGCAAAATCTCATAGATGGCTTGCATTTGTATTTTCAAACTGTATTTTCATTGGACAGGGCTGGTCAAAGGCAAGACGAATTCACCTGGTCAAGTTTGGTGATGACCTAGCCTGGTGTCCTGGCCATGGCCTTGGAATGCCTCTCCCTGGATGTTCCAGCGTTTCTCCTGACTGTCATCTCCTAGACTTCAGTGCTTTTCTTTTACAAATGACATAATTCTTCCAAAAGACAATAAGGGAATTGCCCAAGTCCTACAGGAAATTCACACAGTCCAGTGGCCATGAGCTATCAGGGGCACTGAGCATAGAGGCTACCAGGTGCCAAGCCCTCAGAGGGCACAGAGAAGAGTAAGTACTTGGAAGTGAGGCAAGATAACTGTCACGTAAAGGGAGCTAAACCACAGAGGTCTGAGAGGTTCCAGAGGGTTTCTAATCCCAGCCTCTGATTATAAGGAAGTGTATGAGGCTCCTACAAATAAACTGTATTACAAAACTGCCAGGAAGTGAGCCAGCTGGTTGAGGGCCTCTTTTCATTACTTATGAGTTTGGAGAATTCCCAAATAATTAATTTGGGGGAATGACAGAAGTTTTTCTTTGTGAGAAAACCCACTGAAAATTAAATAATGTTTTATGATAATGGGCTAGAGATGGTCCAACAGTTCTTGACCTAAGCTCCAGGGCCACAGCACAAACAGCAGACACTGCTCCCACCTTACCTAATCGGGACAATGGCCAGGAAGGCTAGGAAGGCGGAGAGAGCAAAGCAGGTGCCGACGAACTTTTCCATGGTGAGCTGATAGATCTCGTTATACATCGCCAGCTGTCACCACGGAGGTCAGTGTCAGGGAAAGCTGCAGGATGACAAACACCTTTCCTGTGGAAGGAACAGAGATTATCAGGATGTGCTGCCAAACCTTCCATGTTCCCAGCTAGCTGAGTCTCTGGGGAGCTCTCAAGAGACCCCTCACCCTTCCGGGACTCTGTCTTCATGGCTCATACATCTGGATCTACCTGTGGCCTACGAATGGCAATGTCTTCCTTTGTGGCTTTTCGGTAACTGCCTTTCTGAGTCTTTTCCACCCTCCTACTTTCACTCTCTCTTCCCTGATGGACATCGGTATGTTCTTGGAGTATTTGAGATTGCTTCTGGAACTCTCTTACATGCCTTCTGCAAGCCCAACCCCTGTGTCTCAAGCCAAGCAGCTCTGAAACAGCCTGAATAGGGAACCTCAGAGAGATTCTTTTTAATCACCATAAGAAGAGTCCTTTATGAGTTTGGACATTGCAGACCGGATGGTTGTGACGGGGATGAGGGCGAACAGCATGACAGCTCGAGCTGGAAAGAAATCACACAAGAACATTCCTGACTGTAGCTCAGCCTTGGCCAAGGAGTAAATTAGAATAAAACAAAAACCTCGTTTAGAATCCCATTTCCCCATAACTCCTACATAGCTTGCCCTGGAAGAATAGTTTCTCTGCTGGCAGATTTGTGCCCTCCCTGGGGCAGATTGACTCCCTGAGTTCTGACAGGGCTGTAGATGCTGCAGACCCTTCTGCAAGATGGCAGGGCACAGTTGACATGGTGGCAGATGGTGAAGGGTGTCTTCATTGGCCGAGTCAGGTGGTTTCTAGGGAAGCAGAGCTGATGTCACTGAAGTGACTCGAGACTCCTTTCTTTGCCTCCCAGGAGAAAGGCGTCTGCCCTCGCCACTGATGAACACCACTGAGAGATGGTTCCATTTGGCAAACGGCATCCAGGAATGTGTGCCACTTGCATAGCTGCCACACACCCCCCCTTCGCTCAAGCTCTATCCGCTATCCCGATGTGGTGTGTGAATGAGTGTGTGTATGAGAGGGATGGGGATTTAGAGGTGGTGAGAGGGAAGGGGAGAGGAGGACTCTGGCCTTTGCACATGGCCTTTTTAACTGGGAGCTGACCAAAGGTAATCTTGCCATTTTCTTGGGTGTTTTCCTGAGGTGTGTGACCTGAGCTAAGGGGCAGCCTCTGGTAACCCTCTAGTTGTTCTTTCTAATATGTTAGCCACTGGCCACATGTGGCTATTTAAATTAATTAATATGAAATAAAATTTAAAAATTCTGTTCTTTAGCTATACCAGCTGCATTTCAAGTGCTCTAATAGCCACATGTGGCTAGTGGCTACGGTATTGGACAAGACAGACACGGGACACGTCTATCACCGTAGGAAGTTTTGTCAGCACTGGTGTGCAGCTTCCCTGCTTGCGGTGGTCTGAGCTGTGTCCTCGCGTGGAAACTTCATTCTGCTTCCTTGAGTGAATTGTTATGTTGGTTGTGGAAGGCATTGATGAGATTTTTTATTCATTTCTAAAAGCCCTTGGTCGGCCTGAAATGACTTTTTCAGTTGGATTGCTTAATGTTTTATCTCTTTAAAACTGTGGAGAAGAAACCAACCCTACCCTGAAGGTGCTTCTACGGCCTCCAGACACCACCGCCACCTCTCCCTTGACCTCCTGGAGCCACAGACATCACTCTGGTAACTTTTCAGTAGGTGACACAGAGAACGCAATGCACAGTGCAACACAGATAAACTCTCAACTCCTTGAACCTCTTAGGTAGCAGGTACCATCCTGGTGCTGAGCTGGGACTCCAGATCATAAAAGTCCTGGTGTCAGCCTATGACTCAGGGGCCAGCAGTGCCCGTATCCTGCCTCCCCACGAATGCCAGACTCACCAATGTAGAACATGTATGTCTCTTTCACAAACGCCGAGGAGGGCTCCCGTCCAAAGGAGACCATCCCAATCATGATCATGGTGGTATCCTGGAAGCAGCGGGAGAAAACTAGGACGCCCAGGAAGCTGGTGATGAAAATGATGTACCCTGCAGCCATACCATAGCCCACCTGCACTTGGTTCCAACTGAGAGGCTCCCTGAGCACAAAAAGGGACATCACGTCCACTGTGCCCACCACGGCCAGGTCGTAGATGATGGCACCCACGAAGAGCAGAGCAATAATGTTTTTTGGGGCTTTCCTTTCTCAAGAGATAGAGGGTGTCTCACCACGCTCTGCTTTTCTGGCTGATCAGGATCCAGGGTGCGGTATGTGCCAACTGTGCCAGACACAGTAATCCACCGCGGGGAGTGCCTTGCTGGGCTTGGCCACTGACTCAGGGACCTTCAGGACCAAGAGGCTGTACAGAAGGGCAAAAGTGGCACAGCTGACGCTGCAAGCTGTCAGCACCAGGCCCTTCCCAGACTGCCCAGACACGGGCTGGAAGAGATGCCCGGAGACCATGCTCCCACAGAATCCTGCCAAACCCATTATCAGGTCAATAAAGATGAGGCGTAAGGAACGGTGGCCCTCGGAGGAGCCAAGGGATCCCAGGGCTATCACCCCTGACCAGTATGCTGAGAAGCCACCGCACAGCCCGTTCAACGCTGCGGCCCCGTACAGCACCTCCACCGGCCAGTCCCACAGGACCTTGAACAGCAGCCCTAGTCGGCAGAGCAGCATGCCCAGCAGTGCCACGCAGATGGAGATCTTGCGGTGGTAGCAGTCACTGAGCCAGCCCAGCCCATAGGCAGACAGCAGGGGCGTCAGGCCCATCACGAGGTTGTAGATGATGTAGAAGTTAGAGATGGCCTTCTGCTGTTGGTCCTCCTGAGTCCCCCGGGGCGACGGGCTGGCGCTGTGGTTTGAAGAGGCTCCAGCCCCGAAGGACGCCTTCACCACCAAGAGAAGGCCCGCATCGTAAAGGGAGCTGGCCACCTGGGTGGAGGCCACCACGGGCTCAATCCAGGTCCTCACCTGAAGGCGAGGCAGGGGGCCCCTGCGGGGGTAGATGGCCTCGGGGCTCATGTGGTCTCTCTGATGGGGGATGGAAGGGCTTGCTTGCTGGCCGCTGCTCTGGAGGGCCGGGACTCAGTCTCAGAGCGGCGTGTGAGCGGTGCGTCCAGGTGCGCGCAGGAAAGGGACTAGCAGAGCCGGGCTCAAGGCGTGTGTGACCGCTGCCAGTTGAGCCGCCAAGTGACCTCCCTAGCCCGGGCCACTCCTCCCAGCCAAAAAAAAAAAAAAAAAAAAAAAAAAAAAAAAAGCTGCGCTCCGCCTCCTGCCCCCGCCAGCGCAGCGGAGCTGGCGGCTGCCCAGGGCGCCCAGGCGCCGAGGCAGCGCGCGAGTCTTGGCCCCCTGCGTCCCCACCCCTGGCTGCCGCGTCACGCTGCTCCGGCAAGCGCGTCCGCCTGACTAGACGTGGATTTCCCCACAGCCAGGCGTGCCCGGACCTCCCGCAGGTCGCGGGGCCTCTTCCCCTAGGGCTTGTTAGTGCACGGGCTGATACACCCCACTCCCCACCCCACTCCCTCCTCCCCAGACAGGGAGCAAAATTCTGATGTCCCGGGAGCGCAGATTTGGGCGAGGGGTGAGGTACCTAAGATTCTGCCTGGGCTGTGAGGTTTTATATGTTGGGTTTAAAAGCAAAGGGACTCATGTGCTGGGTAGCACAGACATTGAGAGAAGTAAAAGCTCAGGAGTGCTTATTAATATATCTTTGAGATCTTGATTTCAGTTCTTTCAGATAAATACTCAGCAGTGGGATGCTGGATCATATGGTAATTCTTTTAAATTTTTGAAGAACCTCTGTACTGTTATCCATAAAAGCTGCACCATTTTGCATTCCTACCAAGAGGCACACAAGAATTCCTTCCTTCCTTCCTTCCTTCCTGCCTGCCTGCCTTCCTTCCTTCCTTCCTTCCTTCCTTCCTCCTTCCTTCCTTCTCTCTTTCCTTCTTACCTTTCTTCCTTCCTTTCTTCCATTCTTCCTTCCATCTTTCCTTCCTTCTTTCCCTCTTTCCTTCCTTTCTTCCCTCTTTCCTTCCCTCCTGTCTTCCATCTTTCCTTACTTCTTTCCTTCCTTCTTTTCTTCCTTCCTTCCTTCTTTCCTTCCTTCCTTCCTGCCTTCCTTCCTGCCTTCCTTCCTTTCTTTCTTCCTTCTTTTTTGATAATAGCCATCCTGAGTTATATCTCACTGTGTTTTGATTTGCATTTCCCTGATGATTAATGATGTTGGGTATCTTTTCATATGCTTGTTGGACATTTTTACGTCTTCTTTGGAGAAATGTCTATTCAAGTACTTAGATCAACTGGGCTATTAGTTTTGTTTTTGTTTTATAGTTGAATTGTAGGAGTTCCTTATATACTTTAGACGTCAACCCCTTATCAGATATATGATGTACATTATTTTCTCCCATTCTGTAGGTTGCCTTTTCACTCGGTGGATTGTTTCCTTTGCTGTCCAGAAGCTTTTTAGTTTGATGTAGTCCACTTGCTTATTTTCAGAATCTTGAAGAGAGGTTAGTACTCTTACATTCTTTGCAGCATTATTCACAATAGCCAAGATGTGGAAACAACTTAAATGCTCATTGACAGTTGAATGAATGAAGAAAATATGGTGTATACGCACAATTGAAAAGGAGGAAATTTTAAAAAGGAGGAAATTCTGTAATTTGTGACAAAATGGATGAACCTTGAGGACATTATGCTAAGTGAAATAGCTAGTCACCAAAAGACAAATACTGCAGGATCTCACTTATATGAGGTGTTTAAAATAGTCAAATTCATAGAATCTGAGTGGATTGGTGGTTGCCATGGGGAGGAAGAAATGAGGAATTACTAGTCAACAGGCATAAAGTTTCCCGTTTGGCTAAATGGTAAGCTCCAGAGATCTCCTATACAACAATGCGCCCATAGCCAATAATAATGTATTGTACACTCACAAATTTGTTGATTTGTTAACTGTTCTTACCACAGTTAGAGAACATGGGCCATCATGGGCCCCAGTGTGGGTTTCATTTTCAAACCCTAGGGCCAAGGGAGAGAGAGGGAGGTCTTGCCAGCCCTAGGTGTCCCTCCATACAATAAAACTGGACTTTCTGGCAAGGGGTAGAGATCCACCACAAGAACAGAGTCACTGGAGTCATCTCCTGAATAATATAACCTTTTCTACTTCTTCGAGGTTGCTCTCAGCTTATGGGCTCACTGCCCTGGACTGGGCTGATACTGCCTTGCTTCCTCCTTGAAGCACACACTTCTGCAAACAGGACCAAAGTAATGGCTGGTGCAGGGGCAAAAATGGTCATGCCCAGGGATGGAGAGTCAAAACACACAACTTCTCTCTTTGTCTGCTCAATCCTGACATAGCCATGACAGCATGGATGAGCAGGAACCCAAACTCACACAAGGGAAACTCAAGTCTGCAGGGTGAGTTTATAAAGCCAAATGGATGAGGTACTTGTGGGTGTAGAGACTAAACTCTAAATGATTTTCTGTAGGTAAGTGTCTTCTAAGTAGTTTATAGGTGAGCTATAATTTTCTCTACCCCTCCCTGTCACTGCTCAGCCCCCAGTGCCAGGCCCAAACAACTCTGCTTTCTATGAAGAGAAAGACCCACTCGGTCTCCCCCTTCAAGATGTGCTCTATGGAGCTAGCCTGGCAGTCCCCTGAAAAGCTTCCTCACGTCCCTCTTCCTCCCCCTCACCTAGGCTCACCTAGACTCACCTGGGGAGGTACTGGTTTCACCCGACACATGCCTGGCTCTCCTGCTCCATTCTTAACCCTGTTTTTCCAGAGGCTGCAGCAAAGTGGTCCAATCAGCCTGTTCTTGTGAGCATCAGAGGCTGCAGAGGATGATGGACAGGTTGTGGGGGAAGATGGTATTCAGTAGTCAGATACTGCCATAAAAGCAACAACCTGAACCAGACAGTCCACTTTGACCATTAAATTGAGTCTTGTCTATTCTTCGCACTGCGTCTGTGGTATCTTTTATTCCTATCCTCTTGTGAAACCAGGGAAATTTGAGGGGCCCTTGAGAAAGTCACACAAGATATAGGACAGGTCTAGTGAGAGTGGGTCATTATGATGCCAGCCAGCCAGCCCTGGGACACTCCAGTTGTGGGATCTGAATCCTCTGACACAAAAATGAACTAGACCCAGGGAAGTTGGTGTTTCCCAGTTTACACAACTGTGGTTTGGATTATATTTTCATCATGTCCCCATTACTCCCTTCATCTCTAAATGCAGATCCTAAATAAGTTAATGCCTGGGAATCCTCTCTGGCCTAGGGTACCAGCAGGGTATAGCTGTTGTGCCAAGTTAGACCCCTGACCTTGCCACTTTAATCTCAAGTCTGGCTTTATTCAAGAGTAATGGTTAAATTCTCTCATTTTTCACATTGATAAAGTCACACTATGTGAAGAGAAAGAAACTTGAAAAGATAAATAAAGGAGCAGCTAACATTTACTGAGCCCTTACTATGTACTAAGCACTTTACAGGAGAAAATTAATTTAATCCTCTTAGGAAGTCTACAAGCTAGTCTATTATCTCATTTTATGGGTGGAGAAACTGAGGCCAGAGAGGTTAAGTAATCTGCACAAGATCACAGCTAGCAAGCTGGAGAGCCAGTATTTGGTACCAGTCTTTGAAAGCTTATAGCTATGGGGAATTTTATTTGAGGGCGTCCTCTCGAATAACATAGTAATGTGGAGAGGAGCAGAAACACCTTAGTCATTTTGAAATTACCATTGATCAAGAATGTATTGCGTAAATGGAGAGAAACAGGAGGAGTGGATGAAAGTTTGTTTATCAAATAAATATATATCCCAAGCACTTTGCAATCAAGTTGGAAACGTTTTTATCTTTACAGATGGCCCCAAAATACAATTTAGAAAGGAATGTCCTGTTTAGAAAATATTTTGGATAAGTTAAAAGGTAAATTCCCCAGCCCTGGATTTTAGCTGTGGAGGAGGCTTCAGAGATGGGGAAGAATCTCTGTTCTGAGTCAAAGAGAGGAACCTGTCTGAGGTTCTAAACGGGAGGAATGGGAGAGAAAGTAGGGGAGGGAGAAGTGAGGGAGAGAGGGAGGAGGTGTGGGAAGGAGTGAGGCTGTTGGTGGGAAAGGTCATGACCATAATCCCTGGTGTCTGGGTGGTCAGAGGGACTTCAGAAGGATAGGAACATTTAATATGGATTTTAAACAGCTCACTGCGTCCCTGTGTAGACAAATCCTTCCTGAAACCACTCCCTGCCTCCTCAGTACTTTAGAAAAGTCTGCTCATGAATAGTTGTGTGAGTGAATTTTTTGGGGTGGGGGAGGATCAGTGAAGTGGCTGTGATTCATTTCTGGATGGACATGTGCTGAGCAGTGATCATGAGGAAACAGGCAGAAGAGGAGACCACGAGAACACAGGATTTGCTGAAATCTTAGATGGGCTTAGGACTTTCACAGCTATGGGCTTGGGGAGTTAGACCCAGATATAGAAGCCCAGAGGAACCTTTGCCACTGATGTGCGGGCTGCACTGATGAGGAAGGTGTCATTATTTTTATTGTTAATATTTCAGGGGCTTGGGTGAGACTTTCCCCAAGACATTACAAGCAGGGAAAATAAGATGCCCTTGAAAACATAAATATGTAATGGAACAAAGCCAAGATGTACAGACTTATCCTAGGAGACAAAGACAAACCTTGTCAGTGACCACTTCTTTTGAGGGTTTTCCAATGGCTGGTTAATTGCTACACGCCAGAGGCAGCTCAAGTCCCCTGTCTGATCCTGAGCAATCTTCTAGCTATGATTTTACTTCCCAAATATAGTTGCACACAGGGAGAAAATGCAACTACTTGAATACTCCAAATAATTTTTTCATGGTAAATTAATATGTTGCATTCTGATTTATCTATCTGCCTTTCTAGTTTGGTTAATGTGCCTCTATCAGACACATAGCTTCCCTTTTTATGTGATGATAAAGTTTTTTTTTTTTTTAATTCTGTCAGGCTGAGAGACCCCATCTATAATAAATTTATCAAAATAATGAATGTTATCTATGGATACTCTTGGGAGATTGTGTAATTATCCTTTTCACCTTGAGGTGGCACCCTAACATTGCTCAATTTTATAGATGAGGAAACTGAGACGTAGGGTAGCTGAATCGTTTGCACAAGGTTCACCCAGAGCCAAAATTCAAATCTAGGTTTGTCTGAGTTTCGAGTCTATGCTCTTTTCATAGTGCTCCATTTTTGACGTAATCAAACAGAAGAGATATATTTTTTGAGGGGAGGGGAAGTTTGGAATGAAACTCTAAGACCCTTTTATTTAATTATTAATATTAGCAAAAGTAATTCTTTAACCTTTTCATAAAATGGTCATTGTTTTCGTTTGTCAGGATTGGTAGTGCTGCCATAACAAAGTGGCTTAAACAACAGAAATTTATTTTCTCACAATTCTGAAGGCTAGATATTTGAGTTCAAGGTTTCTGTAGGTCTGATTTCTTCTAAGGGTTCTCTCCTTGGCTTGTAGATAGCCATGCTCTTTCTGCGTCTACACATGGCACATTTTTTTGTTTGTTTTTGTTTGTTGAATACTTTCCATCAAATGCTGTTAGCTTAATCCTAAGGCATTTTCAAATTCCATGGTTCATTTGTTTATTCATTCATCATCTATCATCTACCATCCATCCATTCATCCATCCATCCATTTACAAGAGTATTTTGCCATTCCCTTTAAACTTTCAAACTCTTCCGTCATTTTCTGTTTTATTGCCAGCTCTGTCGTGTATCTAAAGTGGGTTTTCTGAGGTCATAAGTAATTCCTTGTTGTTAAATCTAATGGATATTTTTCAGTCCTCATCTTACTTGATTCTGAGCAATCTTGAGAGTTTTAATCTCTTTCTTAAACCATTAAGAGTTTATTCTTTTGTTTTGGTAATACCACACCTCCTGGTTTATCTCATCCCTCTCATCTTTGGAGACTCATCAAACTCTAACCAGTCTTTAAAGTTAGAATTCATATGACTCAGTCATAGGCTTTCTTCTCTTCTCTAAACGATCTCATCCACGCATGTAGTTTCAGCTATCGTTTATATGTAGATGAGTCATTGTGTCCCTAATCCTGACCCTTCTCTGAGCTCCAGAGCCATATATTAACTACCTACTTGATATCTTTTCAACCCTTTGAAGGCCAAACTCACAGTCTCCTTCCCTCCCCCACCCCCATTACAGTGTTCTCTATCTTTGCGAATAGCATTACCATCCATCCAGATGGATAAGCTAGAAAGATACCCTTAGTATCTTTCTTTCTCTTGCCTTCTTCAGTACTATGCTTTGGACAAATTGTCACCACTAAATAAAACCTATAAGGGTGAACTCAGAAGTCTGCTATTCCTCCAAATCCTGATTTATTGAAAGGTTTGCCGCCAGTGGGGCTGGATGTAGAGCTAGAAGCTACAGAGCATATTTTCATATTTTCTATGTCATCACCTTCTGGCCATTCTTAATATAATACGCTAAATAACATTTCTGGCAAAGGAGACTTTGGGGTCACATTGATTTCAGCTAAGCAGCCCTCCTTTGTTCTCCTTGGCCAGGATATAGCAACTCTTAACATACACACATCTGTGCTTCTCACTCTCTCCTCAAAAGTAATTCCACCACTGGAGAGCTTCACCACAGGGATTCTCTAGGGCAAAAGGCCCGCACCTGTTAGCAGCTGATGGTGACTTGAAGTTTCCTAATTTAGGCAGTGGGGACTCTGAGCTGCACTTCTTACCCAACACATGATCAGCTGCCTCAAAGTGGAAGTCTTCACAATGTTACAAAAATTAAGAAATGAAAATAAAGTTTCTGTTCCTCAAAAAACCAGTTCCTGAATACTTAAGGAGGCTTTGTCTTAAATTATACTATGTAATTCAGGAAGCGGGGGTGGGGGTGTGTGAGGGGGGAGGAAGGTGCAGTATTCCTGCTATTTTAAAATTGAAAACATAAAATTTAATATATATATTTAAAGACATATATTTAAAATTGAAATATATATACATAATCACCCTGACTCAGTATTTACTTGTCTGTACCTGTCATTTTATCAGTCAAATTTTGCTCTATGAAACAGAAAAATTAGATCTTGGAGAGACGTGGCCGGTATAGGCCAGGAAACACCCCTGTAATGAGCTAAATCAAGTTTGGCACATAATCACTTTCTGATTTAAAGGGATGAAAGTGTTAGGAAAACACAAACCCTGTGGCAAAGGCTTAACCTAGTCCAGAGGGAGAAAATGACTAGTCAAGGCCACTTCCTGCATGGAGCTATTGCCAAGCTTGTGGAACCACAGAGGGCCAAGGCGAAAATAAAACACATCTGCTTTCCCTTCCAGAAATCAAATTAATGTTTTGAAGATTTAGGCTGAGTCATATCATCTCTGGGCTAGAGTTTGTTTCACATCACTTCCCTTGATGAGAGAGGAGAACAGTACTATCTCCTCTTCTGACTGGTTTTGGGACTTCTCTGTTCCATGGATTTTGCCTTCAATCGGCTCTATCTGCTTAGCATCTTCTGGGTGTTTCTTGATGGTCTGTTTCACTAGTGGCATGTACCCTGTTTGCCTTTGAAGTTATTATTAATTAAACTTATATATATTCTCTTTGCATTGAGCAATATTTTGGGAAGAAGAGGCAATTTAATATTACTCTCACCATCATGAGATAAAAAGCCATATTATATCTTGAAGTGTCCAGAGTCTTGTATAATGATGATAGTTTATAGCTCATTTGACTAAACCTGTGATTATAATACCTAACTCCCGAATCCAGAAATGAAATGAAAAACATGAAATGAGTGTGGTCTATTGCACTGATATTTAGTGCATGTAAAATTGTGTTCTTTTGGCTAATCATTTAAGATATATGGTACAAAAATATATTCTGTTGATTATGGAGCAACAATTCTTGCCATGATTTTCTAGAAAAATTGATAGTTGGTGACATAAAAGCATATAGAATGGCAGATATCATCCATGCTAGATTTTTTCTAATAATAAACAAATGTGAATGCCATTTCTAAGGTAGAAATATGTTTTAAATAAAAGAATATTATTTTCTGAGTATAAAGTTGTAAAAATAAATGTAAAAATATAGTCAGGTTCTGAAGAAAGAATAAAAATACAATCCAACAGAGAGACATAACCACTGTTAACATTCTAGCACTTTTTCTCTAAATTTAAAATTTTTTTTCATATTTACTACATCAAGAGAATTCCCCCATATCATAAAATGACTATTTGAAATTCTTGACTGAATATAAAGTATATAGTGCTCAATAGTTCATAGAGCTGAGATTATAAATTTATTTAATTTAAACAGGTATGTTTTTAAAACTTTTAATTCTTTCTTGATAATATTCTGACAACTAATGAAGTTATAAAAGACATGTGTATCTGTCATAATGGGCTTGGCTATACTGTGATAACAGATAGTCCTCAAATCTCAATGACTTAAAATGACCAAGATTTATTTCTCTCTCAAGCTGCATATCTTTCTTGGGTGTACAATTCAGTGAATTTTAGTGTATTCAGTAGATTTACTATATTTAGTGAAATCATTCAGGGACCTAAGCTGATGGGACCATCACCAACTCAAATATTTCTAGTCACCTTTTAAAGAGAGCTCTAAAGGCTCTCCTACTGGTAATTAAATGGTTGGCCCAAGGACTGACATTCATCACTTCTGCTCAAAATTCATTGGTCATTTGGACTTCATCCAAATTAGAAACTTTTATGCTGCAAAAGACACCATTGAGAAAGTGAAAAGACAACCCACAGAATAAGAAAATATTTGCAAAATATGAGACTTGTATTTAGAATATATAAAGAACTCTAACAATTCAATAATAAAAGGATAGATGGCCCAGTTTAAAAATGGGCAAAAGATATAAATAGACATTTATCCAGGGAACATATATAAATGACCAATCAGCACATGAAAAAATGCTCAACAAATTCAGGGAATGCAAATCAAAACTACAATAACATACCACTTCACGGTCACTAGGATGGCTATAGTCAAAAAGAAAGACAAAAACAAATGTTGCTGTTTACACTGCTGGTGTAATATAACATGGTGCAGCCACTTTGTAAACATTCTGGCAATTCTTCAAAGAGTTAAACATACAGTTATCATATGATTCAGCAATTCTATCCCTAGGTATATAACTCCCCAAGTTGAAAATCTATGTCCATACAAAAGCTTGAACATTAATGTTCATAGCAATATTATTCATAATACCAAAAATTAGAAACAACCCAAATGTTCATCAACTGATGATGGATGAGCAATTTTGTTGTGGAATATTATTCCACAACAAAAAGGAATGATATGCTGATACATGCTACAACATGAGTGAAACTTGAAAATATTCAAGTGAAGAAAAGAAGTCAGACACAAAGAGTTCCATATCTATGATTCCATTTATAAAAAATGTCCAGATTAGGCAAATATAGAGACAGTTGCCAAGAACTGCAGAGGACGGGCAGTGGGAGTGACCACTAATGGATACACGTCTTCTTTTTGGGTGATAAAAATGTTCTGAAATTAGATAGTGATGATGATTGCACAGCCTTGTGAATATACTAAAATCCACTGAATTGCATACTTTAAAAGAATGAATTTTATGATATATGAATTATACCTCAAAAGATTAAAAAAAATTACTCATAAAACAGATTCTTCTATTTCATTTTGATTAAGATTTTTAATAGTGTTTTAATGATTTATATAATACAATTTTACAAACATTTATATTCTCTCATTTAAGGAAAAATCTTATTGTAAGACTATGATCAAACTTTTAGGTCATTGAAAGATTTTGAATATTTTTTCCATTGTGTAAATTTTATTAAAATATGTAATAAGAGAGTCATTTACATTCTTGCTTGTCACTAAAATATTAGAATCTGCTGAGAAGCAATTTCTTAAATAGTCATAGCACATGATTCAGCTTATAATTATGACCACATTTGTGAAATTTTTATATCAGTAATGATATTCATCACTAGAAATTTCTGTGAGGATAGGAGCCCTGGCTATTTTGACTGTTCAACACCTAAGAGTATATGTAACATGTAGAAGGTATTCAATAAATATTTGTGAATAAATGAGTGAATGATTAGTTAAAAGAGCCAGCATTTCAAAGTGTTTTTCTAAAGCCATTTGGCATTTCCTGATCAATGATAAAAGATACTAACACAGAAGTGAAGTAAGATGGAGAGAAAATAAAGTACATCAATCTTCTAAAATTGACTCTACCTCTGTTTTGAAATTTATCTTTTAAGTTTGTTGGGCATCTCTGGTCTTCTTCTAATATTTCTTAAAGATGACTGTTATTTGGGGTTTAAATCTGACGCTTCTTTCAGTGCCTTAAAATATTTTTCATCTGGGCTTTTGATTAGAATAAAATCAAGTAATTGGGAGTTCTCTGGTTATCTTTCTTCTCTACTTGGGGACTTTAATGAATTTTTATTTTTTATTTTTAATTAAATGTATTGGGGTGATATTGGTTAGTAAAAGTATATAGATGTCAAGTGTACAATTCTATAATACATCATCAGTATATTGCATTGTGTTCACCACCCAAAGTCAAATCTCCATTTTTTAATTCCTCTTCACCGTGTGTATTTTCCCCTTCTAAGTTTGAAGATAATTGTCCTTGTCCTTGAAGGTGGTTTAGTGAAGTGACTAAGAGCTCAGGCCCTGAAGTCAAATCGGGGTTTGAGTCCTGGCTTGAATGTTTACTTACCGTGTGACCTTACTCCCTTATACCTTATTTTTCTCATCTGTAAAATGGGAATAATATTAGAACCTACCTCAAGGTTTGTCGTGAGGACTAAATGAGTAAATGCATGTAATATGTTTAAAATAGTCTCAATAAATGTTGATTTCTATTATCATCAGCCTGATAGAGAAGTGAGATGTTGATTTATAATTTTCTATCTGTCAGGTTGTAGATTTAACTCTTCCTTGTTTTCATACTATAATCAGGGCTTAACATCTCAGTCCTATCTTTTGTGTTCATCATAATCTCCTAAAGCTCTGGCTCATTAAGGGACTTTAGCCTTCACTGGCCAACTGAGAGGGTCAGTGAGGATGGCAAATAGAATTAATATTTGGGCCTTGTGAGGATCTGTTAAAAGAATTGTGCTTTTTAATAAGTAGAGGAAGACTAAGTGATGAGGGCAAGATGGGGTAGAGTGGAAGAGGTTGTGGAACAATGTTACTTAATCTACTTAAAGGAGTGCCATGTTGATGTGCAGTTGACTTATTTGTGGTCCCAGAAGAAAGAGCTGGGGCCAGCTTTTGCTTTCATATAAGGAAGGAATTGCTAATAGTCAGAGCTTTCCAAATATACCTCAGTACAAACCACCAGCTTCTCTTTCAAGGTCTACTACAGTAATCTCCTAACTTGTTTCTCATATCTCTAAGGCTCCTCTAATACACTAACTACATTGTAGCCAAAGAGATTCTTTTAAAGCACAGGTATGATCATGTCATGTCTCCGCTTATAACTCTTCAATGACTTCCAGTTATTCTTGGAATTGTGTTATGGCCTATAATTTTTACCAGGTCTGGCCCTCCATACCTCTGCAGTCTCATCTCACTTGACACTCCCTCTTTCTCACAGAGGTCCAACAACCCTAGCCTTCATCATTCACGTCCTTAAATCCCCACAAGGCACTAGAACATGCTTTTACCTTTGTTAATGACATTCCACTTCCATTTTATCTAACAAACACCTACTCTCCCTTCAGATGTTAAATCAACCATCCTGTTCTCAGGTAAGCCTTCCTTGAACTTCCTGTCTTGGTCTATTAGTTGTTCTCATAGCATCATGTACCTCTCATTTGCAGTTCTTTCCACCGTTGTGATTTAAAGGCATTTCTATGAATTTTTAATTAATGCCTGAAAGGTCTGTGAATGCAGAGATCTTTTTTTTTTTTTAAATCCTCATCTGAATCCTCAGCATGGAACACAGAGTCTGATATGTAGTAAGTGCTCAATAAATGCTTTTTGAATGAATGCATGAATGAATAACTGAACAGCTGACTGAGCTCTTTAAGTGAGAATTATACTCCTTCCACTGGAGATGTTTTAAGCTGAGGATATGCAGACTCAAAGCTTCTTTTAGAATCTAAGTCTATAATCCCAGGACCCTTATAATAAAGGTTTAATTGCTTAAGAAAATGATAGTGAGCTCACTGAAGTGTTGTGCTCAAACTCTGAACCACATTCCATAGTTGAAAACTGCCTGAATGCCACTTAGTGAGCAGAGGAAATGCGCCTTTTCCCCATTCACTCATTCAGTCATTCTATTATGTGCACCACTTAACTCCAGGGGGCACCATTCACATAGACTATGATGTAAGTGGTACTTTGTGGAGTTGTACAACATGGCATCCCTGGCCTTCAAGTGTGATTTCAGGAAGGATTTTAGACAAAAGAAAAGGAGCTAGTGGAAAGCAACTGTCTGAAGAATGAAGATGGAGAGGGAAGAAGTGAGCAATCAAAATCCTACAGTAAAGAGGAAGGGCTGGCCTCTCTTTGAACTGGAGAAGGTCACAGAGGAGGAGGTGAGATGGGCCAGATGTAGATGAGATATTACGTAGGAAGAAGGCACCCTCAGGGAGAACAGCTTCCTTTCTATACACTTTAAGCTTTGAAACTACTACTCAAAGACAAAATTTTTCCATGAACATATCTTGGGAAAATATTATATGAGGTAAGTTTTCTCCAATGTACCACTTTTCACCAAGAAAATAATACCTGCTCTAACTGACTTCTGAAATCAGAGATTCTTGACACTGTCCCTACTCATGTAGGAGACCAGCATGCCTGGACCTAGACGTTTTATGAGTTTGGGCCCTCTTTAGAGATAGGAAGATAGGGCTTAATCTCCCACTATTTTATTACCTCTGAGAACGGAGACATTGGTGCATCTATTGTGAGTTGACAGAAGGGATCAGACACCGGAGCCCCTAGTTCAGAATTAATCTAGTGACCCCAATTAGAGCCAATAATTCTTCCATATTAAACATGATGTCTTGCCTCAGAGAATGATGGGAAAGGAGAGTGAGTCCCATTGTAAAGGATAAGAGAGGATCAATACTTTCTGTGAGGACCAGAGACAGCTCAACAGGTAGGGCACCCACAAGCCACTGTCAAGGCCAGGGAATGTGTGTGTGTGTGTGTGTGTGTGTGTGTGTGTGTGTGTGTGTGTGTGTGTAGTGGTGATGGAGATGTTGAATCTGGGATTGCAAGAGGAGTTCAAGTTGGTCTCAAGGGTTTAAGAGTCCTGCAGGGTAAGGTCTCCGTCATTGGCTAACCTGAGTGTTGCTACAATGAGTACATTAACAGAGTAGCCATGGTGGTAGGGATGGAGGCTATGCATGGGTTCGACAGCTGGTCTAGCTCTCACTTCTGTTTAAGGTTCAGCTTGTCGAGAGCAGAGACCAACACTTTGCCCTGATACTGCATCATGACTTAAGGGAACTAACCAGCCACTAGGCAATAACTTGACTGCATTGGATCCCTTGTACACTAGAAGGGACAGCTATCATCTTGACAAGGACAAATATATAACCTTTATATGGGTTTATCTTTCCTGATATGGAGTCTCAGCCAGTACCACTGAGACCTTGCAGGGTATTTGATATCAGCAAGGAATTTAAAGCGCACACACACACACATACTTCACAGCACAAGAAGTATGGTAGTTGACATGTGTCACAGGATCCACTAGCTCTATTATATATTTCATCAGCCAGAAGCCACCAGTCTAGAACAGTAGAATGATCTTTATAAGACCAGCCAAGATCTCAGTTTAGAGACAATACACTGTAAGTATGAAATACCATCATCCAGGACACCCTAAATCAGTATGCTATTCCCTGTCCCCAGTAGGAACAATACATGGGTCTGGAAACTATAGGTCACTCCTAGTGACCCTCTTGGGCAATTCGTGCTTCCCAACCCTGCAGCTTTAGCTGGAAGGGGACACTTCCATCAGAGGATACAGTAAAAATCCTGTTGAACTCTGAACCGTGACAGTTGCTCAGGCACTCCTGGCCCTATGTGCCCAGAGAACAGCAGGCAAAAGAGGAAATGCAGGGCAAGTAGGACTGCCGCTACTCTGTGGGGTAGGAAAGAATATGTTCGGTGCTCAGAAGCTTCTCGGAGTGCCTGTTGGTGTTCCCATACCTAGTTATAATGGTAAATGGACAAGGGCAGTAGCCGCAGCCTGAAAAAAAAAAGACAGTAGCTTTAGACGCAGACACCTTGGGGATGATGATCTGGGTCACCCCACCAGGGAAGCCACTTAGACAAGCAGGGGTGGTAAAAGAAATACAGAGATATTGCAGGTTCAGTGCCAGACCAACATGGTAAAGTAAGTCATACTCTTTTTGTGGGTAGAGGGTCTTGCCTTCAATTTGTAAAAAGTGCAACATGTGTACAGCACAATAACGTGAAGCATGATAAAATAGAGTATGCCTGGATATACCTAGAAGGTGTGGAGAGGGGGATAATGAGAACCATTTATCGCCTCAATTTAGGTGTGACTGAGGTCTGTAGTTTGTCCCATTAAACCTTCTCTTATAAATTTCCCAGTAAGCCAGATCAACCAGAATTATGGAAAAATCATTCCCAGATGAATCTTAGAGGTATGAGAGGTGAGTTGCTGTGGATATTGTAGTGTTTATTCAGATTCCTTTTTTTAAGGTCCATGAATCTAAACCCCAGCTCCTGGGAATATCAGATACTGCTGGCCCACACCGGCGTCCCCTGCTGGTAATTGTACTTGGCAAAATGAACCGCTTTGCCCAAGTTTCCACACCTTTTCACAGGAGCATCCCCTAGCTAACAACTGGCCAATGAAAGGATACGAAGGCTCAGTTCCTCTGCTTCAATCTGGGACAACTCCAGAAGTGCCCATCAGAGTTGTCCAGAGTGCCACAGCTCCAGAGCTAAAGTGTAGGCTGCAGTCCCATTGAGGGTCAGCTGCTCATTCCTGCCTTCCCAATTTCCTTACGGGGATGCTTCCAAGAGCTCTCCTCCAGAAAACCTCTACATGCAATTCTCTGTTTCAGAATCTGTCTCCAGGTAACCCGGTATAAAATAGTGTTCATCTTCAAGAATGAGTGGTCTGTCAGGGATGATCAGTGGTTGATTGAAACCAACAGTGTCCAAATAGTTCTTTATGAAATGAAGAAAAACACTTTGTTTACACAAGGGTCCTTCTCAGGCAGGAAACTATTTTGTTTAGGAAAATATCGTAATAAACCAATAGAGAATGGAATTCAAGAGCAAGAACTCTGCTGCAATAAAGAAATTGTTTAGAGAAATTGAAGAAGAGAGGATGGAGAGAGATGGCATGATTGGATGAGAGTTTTATGTCGTTGGTAGTTAAAAGACATTTTTAAAGAATGACGATATCACAAAATCAGTGTGAGGCTGTATCCATTACTGAACTTGCTCCAAATTTTGGAGAAAATATAAAACACTTAAATTGTTTATATAAATGGGAATTCTGTGACAATTGGAGAAGGAACTGAACAGAGAAAGACAGCCCACAATGAGCCTAGAGCATGGAAACTGAGTGGACATTAAAAAATACTCCAATAAATGCTGAAAACGTTTTGGACTTCCATAGACTGTGGAAGGGGGTTCCAGCCACTGTTCTCTAAAACTTAAAGCCTAGGAGGCAGCACCTAATATCTGGATTATACTAAGGCAGAATTGACCCACCAGAGAAGTGTGCAAATGGAAGCTGACTTGAAACTTCTGGAATGGAGCTGCAGGAAGATGCAGGAATTCTTAGAAGCAAAATTTTGCATCATCTGAGGATATCTGCTCAAAACTGTATCGCTCTCTTGGGGATCTGAAGGTTGAAAGAGCAGTGACCCCAGGTCTGGATAATGTAGCCAATATTTCTTTGGTGGTTTCTAAGGGCAGAATTGCTTCCTGGGAGAAAACTCAGATACCAGACCATCAAGAAGCTGATAAGAATTAGGAAGATGAAGTTCTTTTTGAGCACTGCTGGGCCTCATTATCATACCGTCAGAACACACGCTCTGTTCTCTGCTGACGATACTTTGGCAACTGCCTCATAGCTATTCACCCTTGAAAATAGTGTGAGAGGAAACAGCAGCCCTGAAATGACTATGGAAAGTGACCTGTTAATGGGAATGTTTCTGTCATTGAGGTCGAAGTTGCCAAAGGAGACAGAGACGACCTTTTCTGGGTCTCCAAAGTGGGGAGAGTGGGGAGGAAGCCCTCAGTGTTGTATCTATAGGCTTTATCCTTCTCTCGGGTCATACATAACATGGTCTCTCACTGAGGTGAGACCTTGTTCTGTCCATGGGCAGCAGTTTAGAGAGTGTGCCGTCCCCCCAGGATTTCCTAGAGTGGTCATTCCTGAATGTGTGAAGCTTTTGCCAAGTGTGGATGGAGGATGTGTCTCTCCTGTGGCCAGCTGCCCCCTTGGTGTCCACAGTAGAGCAACTCTGGAGGAAGGTACAGTGGGCAATGGTCCAGGCCAGCCTCAAGCCCTGCTTTTCTCTGTAAGGAGCTTTATGACACTGTCATTATCCCCACTCTTCAGATAGAAATCTGCTCGGTGTTTGGTCTTTGAAGTGGTGTGGTAATTGAAATATGATTCAAGTGTGACCAGAAAAATTCAAGTGAACTGGGGAAGAAAACCCACAGAATTAAAAAATTTAATTTTATCATGCAAATCATGTGAACATAAAACTTTATTATGCTGCATCTGAGAAAATACCACCAAAGGTAACTAGCATGGCTTCTTCTGTTGGTATAAATAAAATTCCTTCGTCTTTTCCTTCATTTAACGAACACTTCTTGAAGGTCAGCTTGTGCAAGTTACTTGCAATGCTAGGGAAACCATCTACAGGGTCACCTTCACTTTTTACACCAATGACAAGTCAGGGAATGTTCTGAAGGCAAACTTTGGGTTTAGTAATTCACTCGAAGGACTCACAGAACCCACTGAAAGCTATTATACTCTCAGTTGTGCTTTTTCACAACAAAATATACCGATTAAAATCAGCCAAGAAAAGAAATGCATAGGGCAGAGTCCAGGAAGTGTCCAAGAGCACAGCCTGCAGTTAACCTCTTCCAGTGGACTCATGGATCATGCAACTCTCCTGGCAAAAATGTGTGACAATATGCATGGAAGGTTGCCAACTAGAGAAACTCACCTGAGCCTTGGTATTGAGTTTTTCTTGGAACTTTATCATGCAGACATGGTCAATAGCTTATGTGGCTGACTTTTAGTTTTTAGCCCCTTTGATGGCTGAGCTGATACTGCATGGCCCAAAGCCCCCATCATAAATCACACTGTTAGACTATCAGGTGTTGCCCAAGACCCCCAACGTAAATAAAGGCACTCGTATCAGGTAGGATATTTTAAAAGCCTAGAGATACCTCCCAGTAACTGAGGACAAAAGCCAGAATTCTCAGAAATATTTGCAGAAAATGTTAGCCCGGGATTGATAAGAATTTTGCCCAAGAGGCTGGCCTTCCAGGAGAGATTCTGGGACACACTACAAGAAGATGCTGGATAGAGGCAGGAGCTGCAGATCAGATTGGAAGGAGCCAGTCAAAGGAACACTGCCTACAGCATAAGGGGGTGTCAGAGGAACCTCTCAGGGAAACCCACTTGAGAAAGGGTCAGCTTTAAACACCTGCCATGTCCAGGGAACACAAAGGGATCTTATATTAGTATCTGCCAATTTTCACTTTTCCCTCCCTGCATTCCAATCTCAGAAGAGCCAGAAGCTTCCCCTAGGAATCTAAGAGAAAAGAGGTGAGAAAAGAGAAAAAGACTTCTTAGAAGTCCGTAGTGGCCTTAGACTGGGGGAGATGGGAGAAGACCTATTTTTGTAATGAACATCAAAATGTTGATTAATATAGGAAATGGACATTCTAATTTCAGAATGAAGACTATATTAGTAACTTTAAGTAACCCCTGGCGTATAAAGATCTGTTTTATTAAATGATCCACTATTGATGAGGATGTTCTGTACAGACAGAAGAGGGAGAGAGATTTAGTTCTGGTTTTCCTCCTTCTTTCATAAAGTTTTGATCTTATCTTCCTTGGCCTGCAGCAACCCCTGTTCCTCACATGCTTTTGAGATCTTGGACCAGAGGACTCAGCCTGATAAACCAGGAGCATCCCACAAGCCTTGTCTGTTTCCAGCTTGGACAATGTCCCACAAGAATCCACTTTATTCGGGGGAGTATATACTTAAAAGTAGAAAATATGTGTTTATTAATATTCAGGCTCCCCACACCCCATACAAAACCATATAAAATTTTCTCTGCATTTTGATTGGTCAAGATGTTGTCTACATAGTTAAAATGGCATGTAATTTAGCATCTCACAGTGTACCATATTTTACATCATGGATTCTGTTAAAATCAGTGCTCATTTTCCGATCCCATTGTTTGTAAAGAATAATTTCTCTATTAGTACTTTAACAGGCTAATTAGTATATAAGTGATTTTATTAAAAATCATGATTTGAGAATCGAGAGAGAAGTTGCTCAAGTTCAGTATTTCTATGCAAGAGTTCCTTAACTTTCTCATTTGGTCGTACTTAACCAAAACCTTTAAAGGACTCTGGCATTTGTAAATAAAGGGCAGAGACATTTTAGTTTAGCTGCTGAATCAAATTAATGCATAACACTAGAGTATAATGTATAATGGATAGTTATAGAGTATAATGGATAGTCCTCTTAAAGCAATTATTTTATAACCTATACTACCCAGGCTGTTTTCTGCCAGTGCATATCTATTTGATAACACCGAAGGGAAAAGATGGCTGTTTTTTTCTTCTGGGAAGAAGCACTAAATAATACAACTCCGCACAAATAGAGTGGCGACATTTGGGGAATAGCTCTAGAAAAAAGCAGAGATTCCAATCACAATGTAGATAACTTTTTGTTCGATAAGCTAGGGAGTTTGCTCACATTTACTGGTCCATTGTGTGAAACACATTTGCATATTGTAATATTTGAATTACTAGCTGTATTGTGAATTTTTAAAAAAGTTTATGCTACCTATTATGGCAAAAGGTGGTCCGAAGCTTGAGTTATGGCACCTTTATAATATTGCTTATAAGTGAAATGAAGTAAATCCTCATGTAGGCATCTGATTGGCAAACCATATTAGCAACCCGATTAAATTGTAGAATTATATAATAAACTGTTTCTGCAGAGGTATCTAAAGAGGATAGAAAATCCAAGCATATACTTAAATAAATATTTTAAAGGAGGATATTATGATTATCTGGTTTTAAGCAACCTTTCTCGCCACAGTCTCTCCTGAAGTTTGGCGGAGAGCACAGCTGGATCCTCAGGTTTGGAAGTCTGTCTCCATCCTTTCTCACTTGGACTCTTGTGTTAGGTTTCCAAAGGTCTCCTTGACTCCAGGTCCTCCTCTACAGCTCTCACAGAAGTTTTGAATACATTACTCTCTTGCCTAAATCTCTTCTTGGCTCTTTTCTGCAGGAGAGAAGGCCCCAAACCCCTTAGCATCAGGATCTTTTGTGGTTTACCCTTGATTGACGTTTCCCCTACAATCCCTATTCATTCTCAAGGCTCAGAAAGAAAGCAACTTAACATCACATTCAGCTCAAAGTTTTGTGGGGCCTGAAGCTTATATAATTTGGGGGGAACTTCTTGACAAAATTCAAAATTACCTAAACAAAATTAGATACCAAAGCGAGTACTGAGAATGAGAAAACAAACCACAACAAATTACAAATTTCGCAAAGCTAAAATACACCTCAAATATAAAGATAGAGAAATAAAACAGTTTTATTAATTAACTGCCTAAGACATCTCTATAGTACTCTTTTTGTCCCTTTCAGGTTTATTGCACACTCTAATCACCTTTTGATGTGACAATAATTTTTGAATGAATTGTTTAGAAAAGTTTCTTTCAACTTTACAATGCTTCAGTAATGTCTTATAATTTTCTAGGATTTTGTCAAATGTGGACACCATGCAGTTCTTCACCTCATCTACTAAGAAATGCAACCCCGTTAGCCACCGCGAACCTTTGTTAGAAACTTAAATTAACAGATCGGTGATCAATAGTAATGTCACCTTTTTTCTATGCCATTGATTTTTTTTACCCTATGGTACTGAATTTTTGAAGAGAATAAGTGAGTTTTGCTTTATTAATGCATCACCCCTGAATTTGTCTGTGTCCTTATAGTGATATTTAACCTGTTCTGTATCCCTTGAGTTTCCCGTAAACCGAAGATTAGGGCTAAAGACTAGATTAACTTCAACTTAAACATTTTTGGCAAGAATTTGTCATAGATGATGTAGTGTATTTCCTATGGCATCATGCAAGGAGACATAATCTCAGATGATCCCACTATTGGAGATGCTTAATTTAGTCATTTGGTTAAAAAGTTGACCACCAGATGTCGCCATTGTAAAGTATGTTTTTCATTCCACACTATAAAGTGACCAGTGGAGTCGCTTGAAAAATATTCTCCTTGACAAATATTCTTGTTTAGGGTTTTAAGCAGCCCCATACATGAATGGATTTGGGGCTCTCTTTGTCATATTGATACAGTACTCTGTAATTCATCTTTAAGTGACTCAAATACATAGAAATCAAAATACACAGCATTATGTTAGACACCTAACTTGTGGATTATGTTTATATGTTCAATCCATTGCAGTCACCACGCCTCTTGATGCTTTTCAGTATTCCTTTTTAAAAAAAAAAAAAAAGATCATTGGAGCTTCGTTATTATAAATAGAAGTTGATAAAGTGTGTGTGCATGTGACTTTCTTAATGGAATGAGGCATGTCACAATAGAAAACATCATCAATCAGGCAATGATTTTAGTTAAAGGAAAATTAAAATTCAGGAAAAACAATTGACAAGGCTTACTAGATATGTTATATTCAGTAATTTTAAGGAAATGAGAAAAGAAAATTCTTAAATCTTTTCTACTGGTCCCCAGAGCCTTATAAAGTGTTTCAGTTTTAAAGAAAAAGAACATCCACTTCTCTTTTGATGTTTGTAACAACAGGTGGTGCTATAATCCTGCTGTCTGGTTTTAGTAATCCTCCAGAGGAAGTTTCCCCTGGAGACCACCAGCAGCTTTTGAGAGTGTCTGTCTACTTACAGCTTCATCAACAGAGCAGGTTGCCAGCCTTGGGAATTTTTAACAATGTGATGGGTAAGAAATTCTATCTTAGTATAATTTTAATGTGCATTTTTTTTCTGAGTTAGGTAGATTATCTTTTTATTTTTAAGGGTCATTGCATTTATTCTGTGATCTGCTCATATTACCCCCTTCCATTTTTTCCTATCGTGTTCTTGATTACTTTCTCCACAAATTTTTAAAGTTTAAAAAAAATATTAGAGACATTAACACTTTGTGATATATCACCAATATTTTTTCTGTCAGTTACCTATTGATTTTCTATACAGTATATATATATATATATATATATATATATATATATATATATATATATATATATAATCTGAACACCATTTTAACCTTTATTTGGCTTTTTTTTGTTACCATAAGAGGAAAACTCACATACAGAGCCTAAAATCTGCTTCATTATTTTTAAGCCCAATGCCTAAAATCAGGCAATCACAAATAGAATGTTCAGACCTGTTTTCTAGTGTCCACCAGTCCATCTATCTCATTGAAGTAGAGGTGTAGCAACCTACCTTTGAGGCGCTGCTTGTATATTTTTAAGAAATATATTTTAAAAAATTCAATTACAGTTGACATTCAATATTATTTTATATTAGTTTCAGGTGTACAGCATAGTGGTTAGACATTTACATAATTTACGAAGTGATCTCCCCAATAAGTCTAGTATCTACCTGGCACCAAGTTTTTTATTACAATATTATTGACTATCCATATAGTATATTTTGTCATGCAAAAGTTTTCTGATTTTTTGTGTAGTCAGTTTTATCAATATTTTCTTTTATTCCTGAATTCTGAGTTGCAGATAGGAAAGTTTCCCTCGCTGCCAGAATGTAAAGGAATTCATTCAGGTTTTCTTCTAGTTCTTCTGTTGTTTTCCCTTTCATGTAGGTCTCTGATCCATTTGAAATTTATCCTAGTGTTATCTTCTACCATGGGTCTAATCAGATGTGGCAATACCACTTATTAAAAATCTACCCTTTCCCCACTGACTGGATAGGATGCCTTATTTTATGTGTAATTTCCATAAGCACTTGGTTATCTATCTAGATTTTCTGGTTTTGTTTTGTTTTTTCACCATTGGCCTTTTTATTTAGTCATTCATATGTCCTGTGGTTGATTAATTCAACAGAACGGATTGAATTCCTTTAAACAATTAGTCTCATTTATGAACAGGAAAGGCACATCCCACAATAAGCAGGAGGCTGGTTCTAGCTTACAGACATTTGGATAGGCAGGCTTCCTGATTTTAAACCCTGTTTTTAAACCCTATTATTTATGGGGATGGTCATCTCAAAGCATGATGTACCTAAGACATGTTTAGCACCAAGAAGTCTCACTTAACTCTAATTCTCAAAGTACTTGTATGAACAAATCTATAATTTCTAAAGGACTCCCATTTAATACTACTGTAACTTAACACTTACAGTTTTAAAAAGATTTTTAAAAAAGAATATAGTCAATAGTATTGTAATGGCTACATACAGAACCAGATGGGTGTCAAAGTAATCTGGGGAAATCATTTCATTGACTATATAAAGGTCTAACCAATATACTGTATACTTGAAACAAATTTTTTAAAAAAGATTAAATCAAAGTTTTTAGTTTTATATTTTCTATATCCACAGAATTAATGAATAATTTCCTATGGTTTAAAAACATAACACAGGTATTTGTACCCCCAAAATAGTGAATATATGTTCTTTTTACAGTTCTCCATACATATATACATATCTATCTATCTAGATATATCTATATCTATGTCATCTATATCTATATCTATATCTATATCTATATCTATATATATATCTATATATAGAGAGAGGTCTATCTATATATCTATATATCTATATCTATATATATATATACACACACACATATATAACATTTGGATTATTTAATAATGATTATTTAAATTACTATTGAAAATTTCTATACCCTTATTTTTTGTTTATTTGATCTGTCATTTTCTGAGTTAAAAATTTCCATGATTATGGGTATGGAGTTTTAGTTTTATAACATGAAAAGAGTTTTGGAGGTAGATGGTGGTGATGGTTGCACCACATTATTTAATGTTGGTATTTAATACCATTAAACTGTACATTTTAAATGGTTAAGATAGTAAGTTTTATATTATATGTATTTTACCACAATAAAAATTCCATTATTATTATGGTTTTACCCATTTCTGTTGATTCAAATCTTAACAACCAGGATTTGATGAAAAAAAGCAATTGCAGAAGGAAAAGTATAATATGACACCACTGATATAAAGTTTTAATTCATGCAGAACACACTGTATACTTTTCAAGCAAAAGATTTAGTATGTCAAAGGGACAAGGAAAAGAAAAAAATCTTTTTTTAAAGCCCAACATACTTACAATTTAACCCCATGTGTACTAGTGCCTTACTGAGAGAGGCAGAATCATCTTCCCTCATAGATCGGCTCCTCAAAGGCTCCTGTACTAACTGGCCCTTAAAGCTCACAAATTAGGGGTTGCACCTCTCTTTACACAGCTGGGGTCATTTGTCTTACCTATAGTCTAAAGTTGGGTCCAGGCTCCAGCTGAGGGCTGACTGAAGAAGGAAAGTATTTAAGTACATGAGCCCCACCCTTCCAGGACTTCAAAACTCTTGGCCTCAGCAGTTCACTGAACAGTGAGTATGGACTCCAGGCTGCTGGCAGAGGGACTCCTGGCTCCAAGGGAGACTTCAGCTGGGTAAGCTCTATCTAGACTCTGCAAGAATGGCCCTGCTCTCTGTCTCTCTATGCACTCACAGTGCTGTGTCAGTCATGGTGCTGGACTGAAGGACAGGTTAAGACCAACTTACAGCACACAGGCCTACAGACTGATCTTATTTGGGCCACATCATCTTGACATTATTCAAAATCAAGCCATTTCACAAACATCTCCAAGTTCTTGGCTTTTCTTGGAAAAGTATGAAGCTCTGGCAGTCCTCATGTACAATTGCTCCCAGTAGGCAGAACTGGACCCCAGCAGCAGCTGGCTTCCCCCTCAAAAGTCACTCAACAGTAGCTATGAAGGTGGCTTTTCTCTGCCATTTGTGTCCTCTTCTTTCCTTTATGTGCTTCTTAACACCACAATACAACTCAATACACAAGACTTCTTTTTCCCTCATGGCTTCCTATTATGGGTATCATAAGTTGAGGCCAAAGCATGACTCGTTTTTGGCTCTGTGTACTCACAGGTGCCCTTGTCTAGGATGCCTTGTTTACTAATAACAAAGTACATGGAAGAAAGAGATATGTCTGAACACAAAAGGAAGAGCTGAGTTGGCAAAGGACAGAATTAGAATTTTAAGAGAATGATATGTCGGTGAGTGTTCCTGAGTGACCCTATATACCTCTGAAAGCCAGCATGAGTGGGTATTGATGATAGCAGCCCAAGTGACGCTTTCCTGGAGCCAGAAAAATACAGAAATCCTCTAGGAGTTCAAATTATTCTCAGGGAGTAAAAAACAAAGAGAAGGGCGAAATCCTGAAATTCCAAGAGATATGGTCCCAAACTGGACGTTATAAAGTATATCTTGAGTTAGATAGACTATTTTCTGCTGGAGGTAGAAATTGGAGTTTCAGAGATAATTACAGAAAAATAGTTACATTTCCTTGAACCTGATATCTGATACCACTTAAACTCAGGCACCTGTATTGAGAGTCGGACTGGGGGTTTTCTGTTTCAGCAGCAATGCAGTGCCTGAAAACAAACACCCACCAAGCTCATCTGAGGGGAACATTACACCTACCCACTGCAGGATTTCTCATCCTTGGCACTAGTGACATTTTGGGCTGAATAATTCTTAGTTGTAGAGGGACTGTCTTATGTATTTGGAATGTTCAGCAGCATCTCTGTCTTCTACCCACTAGATGCCAGTTGTATCTCCCTCCCCATTGTGACAACCAAAAATGTCTTCAGATATTGCCATATGTCCCCTCGGGGGCAAAAATCACCCACCATTGAGAAACCTCTGTACTAGGTTTATCTCCTCTCCCATTCGCAGGTCCCTTGGGCATGTCAGTGAAAGAAATTCCAAACCTAAAAAAAAAAAGGTTTAAATAGTTTATTATGAGCCAGAGGAGTTGGGGCTAGTCCTGGAAGGAAAAATCTCAAAATATTAAGATAACGCTCCAGAGAATAGCAGTTTTGCAGTTTATTTTATACATTAGAATCGAAGGAAAAGATGTAAGAAGGGTTACATGAAATCCATTGGTGGCAGGAGAAAGGAAAGCAGGGAAATCTCTAGGATTGAATAAAGAATAAAATAGGGAGTTACATACTTCTTTTACATTGATGAGTGCAAGATAACACTTTGCATACACTGTTTGTATAGGTATGAGGGTAGAGGTAATAATGAAGGATGTTGAGTTTGTCTCGCCCCTTACTGGGGTCTGGTGAAGAGATCATTTTGACACTTTAACTATGTTATTCTAGATGTACCAAAACCATGGACAGGGCATGTTCAAGGTGGAGATTAATCTATTACATAGAACTTAGAACAAGACTTCTCACCATAACATGCTCAGTTAGGAAATTTTTTTAATGATCAAAACATCCCATGTGGTTAATTTCAGTTATTGAGGTTGTCAGGCTCTCCAAGATAGCCCCTTTGTTCACTGACATAAAGTAAAGCACATGGATCTGACCCCAAGGGATTGCTAGTAAACAACTCCAGGGGTTTCCAATTCCATCATGTTTGAAATGACTCCAGGGGAGTGAGAGGCTTAACTAAGCAGAACCCAGCTTTACCCACCCCCCAATCCAGAGAAAAATGGCTGGAGGGAATCAAAAAGTCTGGATGACCAACAGCTTTAAAAGACAACAGGATAAAGGAGATTTTTAAAAGTTAGTGTATGAACATTAGTTATAACTGTACAGTTGATAATTGTACATGGAACTTACCTTGTTATGACATGATTGTTATATACATTTACATTGTTTTATGGTTACATATAATAATTTACATTGTTATATGTAAACTACTTTGTAGGGGGTCTGTTCTTCCATAGTTATAACTGTACAGTTGATAAGTTTTGGCAGTTAAGTTTTAACAGTTGATAATGTTTGGCGGTTGATAAGTTTTACCTGTTTTTCTATCGGAGGCAGGGTTTACATATAATGAGAACCAGAGCTTAGAGTTAGTCTGAGGTAGAAGACTTGAGGATACTTTGTAGGGGGTCTGCTCTTCCATGGATATAATTGAACTTTAGTCATTCAATAACTTACATGTTTTATCTCATGCTCAAGAAAAATCATCTTGGAGTGATGACTGCACCTGGACCTTAAATTACACTAGAATTTGTACTAATGATTTTTAAAAATCTACTTTTCTCCTTAACTCCCCCAATTGACTTCAAACTGTTGTTTCCTACCACAGCCTCAATCCCCTGAAAGCTTCTCAAGCACAATGCGTGAAATGGGCCTGAGTCATGACCTTGATTAAAACATCGATGAAATTCCTTTTCATATTGCTGAATCATATTCTGCCAGCAAAGTACCAGGCCCATGGTACCTTATTTCTTCTACTCTCTCATCAAACCAGCAGACTTTCGTGGCAAACCCCAGGCCCCCTAACAAGCCTGATGAATCCAAATCAAATCTAGATTTTTAGGAAATTAATACCAATGGAGACTAGTACTCTGAAGACAACTGAAGTGAAATCTTAATATGGAAAGGATGGGAAAAGAACAATCATGTCATGACAAGGTAAGTCCCTGGACTTTTTGCACTGGAGGCTGGGGAAGGAGAGGGGATGAATATCATCTCTACTTGTTAGGTACGTTTGCTTCCACAGATTCCACCCACAGCATTGAGCAAATCAAAGGGCCAAACAATCAAAGAAAAAAACAGAATTCACTACACAAGAAGAAGGCAGTCCTGCAGAACCACACAGCAATGCTTTTGGAGAACTAGTAAGGTTCTGGCTTTCAGCTAACCTAATCTGCAGGTCATTGTTCAAGAATACACTGAGATGTGGGAGGTGAGAGCAGTGGACAATAGTCCTTTCATTACAGGGACTACTCATTTTGCCAGAATTAAACTCATTTTTAAGTCACCGAAAACTAAGCTAAATACTCTTGAGGAAAACATCATTTTGATAGTTGGTTGAAATGAAAGGGTCTTTGTCCTTTCCCACCCAGAAAGCCATGTCTTTGTCAGCATCCCATTCCAACCACCAAAATGTTTATGAAATGTAGAGAGAGTCTTATGTGGCTACCTCTGCTGAGCCTGCCAGGGCCTGGCATGATGAGGGTTTGGATAAGTCGAAACTTGGCAGTGTCTGCTGGGTGATGTAGCTGTTCAGCCTCAATGCTAGTTCTCCAGAGCTGGAAGTGGATGCAGTTGCCCCAGTCAGTGAGCAGAACTCAGACCTGTGGGCTGTTGCCCGTGGCCTACCTGTTTGTTCTTCCACTTGGAAAAGCATAGACTGCCACATCAAAGATGGCCTCAAGCTGTTGAAATGAATTATGCTTGTTAATTGAACTGCATGGGTTATTCACATAGATGCCTGTGGCAAAGGCTGGTTCTGAGACCGACTGGACTCAAGCAGCTGACCAAATTTAATGTTTTTGATGTAGAGGCTACTGTTGCATGCCAGACTTGTGACTTTTGCCAAAAGTTGGGGAGGCCATATCACAAGGAGGTTACCCCTCTGCCTGCCTAGCAGATGGACTCTCTTAGCTCTTTGACCCCATCTGAGGCTGTCACAGCTGCCTCACCACTGACACTGCTTCAGTTTACTGATCAGCTTATGCTGATGACACTGAAAGGTCTAGGGGATTCCAACCCAATTCGTAAGTTTTATAACAATGCCCTTGTCTCTCTTTCATCTGATTCTTCCAGATAAAATGTCTGGATGTGAGCAGGGATGATTGATAAAAGGTAATGTTGTAGCTACTAAAATGGGACATGAGATTTTGTGGAGGTTAAGGAAGAGCAACAAAGCAGCACCAGGGAGGTGTGGAGAAGAGGAGTTTTGATGACCTCTGTCTTTCAGAACTGTCCTGGAGTCTCCCTATGGAAGGAAAACCCACACTATGTCTCTCCCGAACTGTTGCAAAAAGTTTAACTGACTGGTGACTCTGCTATCCTCAACTATAAGACTTTGAACCATTCTATGAGGCAGATAGATATGGCCAGTTAGTGCTGGGGACAAATTGGACTGACTGTCCTTGGGTAGACCCTCCAAATGGACAGAATTGGGAATTTGAAGACTTACCAACAGTTGGCAGGCTACACTAGAGCCACTGTCAATCTGTGCTTCCTGACTGTGTAGATCTCACTTTAGGGGGCCTCCAAACATTGCAAAAGGGACACTATTTTCCTTCAGGATGGTTTTGCTCATGTGGACGCCACACTGTGACTTACTTCTCTCCTAAAATGTAGTGGTTTACACCGTAGTCTCTTATGACACCCTAAGAGGTGGTCATAAGAGACTTGAAAGTGCTTGAGGAAACACTACCTTGGTACTGGCAGGCACCAGGTCAACTGTAATTTTCTAGCCTTGGTTGTTATGGATGAAAAAAATCACCCTAGACTTCCTCCTGTGTGCAGAAGTAGGGCTGTGCAGTTGCTAACACATCCTGCTCCACCTGGAATAATGCCTTGGGTTAATACAGAAACTTAAGGAGAAAGCGCTTGGATTTCCAAGGTAGATACTTACAATTTATGAATTTATTAATAAATTGACAATTTATTAATTTATGCAGCTGGAACTCTGGGTGGAGGGCAGAGGGTGAGTATAAAATCAATATTGCAGCTTGATCTAATTGTGCTGCTTAGTGTACAAATTAAGTAGATCTGATCATAGTTCCAGTTGGCTATGTTAACCATAGTGACTGACTGAATGGCATATTTATAGGAAAATTTGCTAGAAGCCAAGACAATATAGAAATGAGGGGGGATATTGTTTGGTGGTGGGCAATCTTTAATAGCAATTCTACGTATCCTGTGACAGCTTATGTCCTGGACTATCTCTTCACAGATGTTTGCTTGGCAAACAGCCTGGAACAATAGCGATAATGTCCCTCTTTAGGGTAGAGGGCATATTTGCTTCTTGACCAGTATAATAAAGATAACAGTTCAGTATTGTCACTTGGATATCTAATAGGCATCTCAGACTTAAAATGCCCAAGTCCTAACTCCTGATCTTTACCCCTAAACTTGTAACCCCTGCAGTTTTCTTTCGAACTAATGTCAACTCTGTTGTTTTTTGTTGCTTGGATCAAAAACATTAGTTTTTTTTTTTCTTCCTCTTTCTCTCATACTACATGTCCCATTCACTATGAAATCATGTGGACTCTCTTTCAAAATAGATCAAGAAACTTAACACTTCTTGTTGCCTCTGCTCCTTCTACCTTGATACCTGTTTGGACTGTCTTTAGGCTTGCTACAGAAGTGGTGCTAAAGTGCATTTCTGACTCATCATTCCAGATGTTCCTTGTGCCTTTCCGGAGTGCTACACTGAGGGTCTGAGCTCTTGCCTTTCCCTCCCCCTGCAGATGCTGCACATCAGCTTACTCTGGTTTGCTAACTCAGCCCTTGTAGATCTGTTTGCCATCTCTCAAATTTATGTTCATTGTCTTCTGCTATTACTTCTTCTTTCAATATTTTGTTGTTGTTGTTGTCTTTGAGGGGTTCTGCTGCCACCTCCCTCTATTCCCCCCAAAACTTTAAATTCATTTTAGTGAGGTTTCAAGAGAAGCACAGGCAATCATACGGCCAATGTATCATGTTTAAGTGGGAGTCCTAGCAGTAATTTCTTAAATATAAGCAGCCTTATAGACCAATAACTAATTATGCTCTTCCCCTAAGACATTCTCCAAACACTTTATGGTTGTATTCATAAGCTGTGCCTCGAAGCACTAAAGACATTGCTAGAACATTAAACTTAAAACTCATGTTAAATACATCTGGAGAGTAGCCCACGAAGATTGGCGTATTTTGAGGATATAGATATTTCTAATGCAAAGATTGTCCAAAACCAACAGCAAGTTGTGCTTTGTTCTATTTGTACCTGTTCTTCCTGCTAACAATATGGCTCTCTTAGCAGCTATGTGCTCTAATTCTACAAATTTTAATGTGTATTGTGGTCTTGGTATCCAACATGACATCCTAGTGTATGTGGTCTATTGGAGTTACACAAACAGAATAACAGAATTTTTCCTTCCCCTTAAAGTTCACTTTAATTAAGTTCAGTGTGTATTAACATGAAATAATTATCTTTTTCAAACAGATCCTTGTATCCCATCTTAGATTGTCCAAATTATATAACAGTAATTACAGTAGAGAGAGAGATATATAGATTTTGTTTAAGAATAGACAATAACTCCCAGAATTTGACTGTAGAACTTCCAAATTAACAATAAAGGGGGAAAAGGAAGAAAATATGATCAGATCAGTAAGTAAGGAACAGAGAAAACACAGTGAAAACAGGAAATATAAGGAGAAAAATCAGCAAAATGGGAGCAAGATGACTTCTCTTATTTCCAGATGTGCTGTTAGCATGGATTAAAAGTCACAGCTATATGTCTTTAGAGTGACTTAATGAAAGACAGATTAAAGAGAAAATAAAAAGAAATTACAGAGAAAAAACAGGGAGGGCAATGTTATTAGACATATAGCAATGTAAAGAAGGCTGAGAATATTAAAGCATTAATATGACAATGGGGATTTTATATAATTTCTTAAATAGAAAATATGGTAGTAATACTAAGCCTAGACTTAGACTAAGCCATTACCTGGAATTACTTTGAACACAAAGGCCAGTTTAAGAGCCACCACCCACCCCATCTGCAGAGCATTGCTTGAAGCACCTACTGGCAATTCAAGCACCCCCTTTCCATGACTCTGGTTTAGAAGATTATACTTTGGAGGCCAGCTGTATCCCCGTACATGTTGGTTTCCCGCAACCTCCTTAGGCTGCCTTTTCCTCCATTCTCCATATCAATCTGGCTTCTCTGGCCTGCAGTGAACCTGGGGAAGCCAGCTTGTGCCTCAAGCCTTCTGAAAGAAGCCTCCCAGAGTGACCAATGGTCTCTTGGTGCCCAAGTCATTCTAGGCTCAGGACTCCAGCTCGAGGGCAGCAGCAGCTGCGATGTGTGTGGCGGCCACCAGGTGCCAAGAGGACTCCCATGGATTTAGGGTTAGCTGTGTTCCAGATTCTTACACTGGCCACCCTTAAGTGTCAGACCTTTTGCAGGGGAGACATGCCTGAGCCTGGGCCACCTGTGAGGGGAACTAAGCCACTCTCTGGAGCTCTCTGAGCACTGGGGTGAGTCTTCGACCCTGTACCCCCTTTGCAGTGTCATTTGGGGTAGTACCCCACACTCCCTCCCTGTGACTCCAGTTCTGAGGATTCTCCTGCAGGGATACATGGTAAATCCAACTCATTCCACTCTTACATAAAAGTTTTTCAACTTTGACGGCACTTTTGAATGATCTGGGGAACTTTTACAAATCCTGGAGCAGAGGACATGTGGAACTTCCCTCTGCTCTCTTGTCGGTGATGGAAGCAAGTCTCAAGGCTTTCCTGTGCAGGTCAGGGACACCATCTGATGAAGCTACTGACATGTGGGACCTGAAACTGGCTCAGCACTGTTTTGAGTGAAGCATATTACAGGGAAGAGAATCAGCTCCTTGACATCATTGCACTAACCTTGTAGGAAATGGGTACAGGCAGTAAACAAAGAAACATGAGAGGCCACTCAAGAAAGGTGGTGAAAGACAAGTACTTTATACTTGAAGTTTTAAGGAGTCCTCTGTGTGAAGTGACACATAGGGACCAGAACATCATGTAGGGTAAGCCATGCAGATATCTGAGGGATAAGTATTTCACACGAAGGGAGCAGGAAGGACAAGGTACCAGAGATGCGAGTGCTCGTGGTGTGTTTAAGGAAAATTAAGTACATAACAAAGTCAGGTTTAACAGAAACACAAAAAACTGAAGGCAATAGTGGGAATCCAAGCAGTTGCTAATTGCTGTCTGTGCTGCTGAACAGGTCCTCTTTCCTGGCCATGCTCTTTTGAACAAGCTGACTCAGTTCTCTGTCTTTCTGTATCAACTGCTGGTGAGCTAGTAATTGTCTATTGTTATAATAAGCCATCAGCCATCATAAAATTTTTGTAGGCAACAGAACAATGTTTCAGAACTTCTAAGAACAACAGTTGGCATTTTGATGGGCCTGCTTCCAGGAACAAATACTTTGAACTAAAGTCTTTCCTGAGACGAGAGACTCAAAAGGCAAAGTTCTCTAACCTGGGAGGAGAAATATGAAGTCTTCATTGTTCTCTGAAAACCGCAAATAATCTCAAGGTATGCTGGTCTGACATTATTAGGGAAGTTTATTTTGGGGTTTATTTTGGGGATTCCTTGGGGTTTCCCAATGCCCAGCTCCTAAGAGCATCTGTACAGCCTCCCGCTCCCTGAGAGAGGCCAGCTGTATCCTCAGACCTCCCGGTTTCCTGAAACACCTTGGCCTACCTTCAGCACTCTTCTCCATGCCAACCTGGCTTCTCTGGCCTACAGTGAACATAGGGAAGCCAGCCTGAGCCCCAGGCCTTCTGGAAGAAGCCTCCCAAAGTGGTCAGTGGCCACTCAGGAGGCTCTATAAACATTGCCTCACTAGGCCTGAGGACTCCAGGCTCTTTCTGAGCAGAGCTCTGGTGGGCAGCGGCTGTGATGTGCGCGGTGATCAGGCAGCGAGAGCATTCCCATGGCCTTTCAGTTACCTGCAGTCCAGATTCTTGGCAATGGCCACCCTGAAGTGCCAGACCTCCTGCAGGGGAGACAAGCCTGAGCCTGGGCCTTTCAACTGGCCGCCTCTGAGGGCACCTGATCCATCTCTGGAGCTCTCTGAACACTGGGACGAGTCTGCGACCACCTCCTTCCCCCTCTACAGAGCACTGTGTGGGCAGTGGCCCATATTCCCCCAATCCCCAGCACCTCCCTCCCCAACTCCCGCTCCCCACCTTCCTGGCTCCAGTTCTCAGGTTTCTACTGTAGAGGTATGTGGCTAATCCAACTCATTCCATCCTTACGTGAAAGTTTTTGACATCTGACTGCACTTCTGAATCATCTGGGGAAACTTTGACAAATCCTGGAGCAGAGGACACGTGGAGCTGCTCTCTGCTCTTCTGTCGGTGATGGAAGCAAGTCTCAAGGCTTTCCTGTGCAGGTCAGGGACACCCTCTGATGAAGCTACCGACATGTGGGACCTGCGACAAGCTCGGCACTGTTTCGGGTGGGGGATATTGCAGGGAAGAGAATCAGCTCCTTGACATCATTGCACTTACCTTGTAGGAAATGGGTACAGGCAGTAAACAAAGAACCATGAGAGGACACTCAAGAAACACGGCGAAATAATACTACTTTATACTTGTGGTTTTAAGGAGTCCTCTGTGTAAAGTGACACATGAGGACCAGAACCTCACGTGGGTGTGGGTATTGCAGACTGAGGGCGAGTATTTCACACAAAGGGAGCAGGAAGGACAAGGATCCAGAGATGTGAGTGTCGTGGGTATTTGAGGAAAATTGTGGCATAACAATTGAGATTTAACAGAAACGGGAAGCCTAGACACATGTGGAATCCTGGCAGGTGCTAATCGCTGTCTGTGCTGCTGACTAGGTCTTCTTTCCTGGCCAGGCTCTTCTGAACAAGCTGGCACTCCAGTTTTCTGTGTCCCTATACCAAGGGGGCAGCCAGTAACTGTCAATTGTGCTAAAAAGCAAGCAGAACCTTCGTAAAATTTGTATAGGCAACAGAACAAGTTTCAGAAATGCTAGCTGTTAAAATATAACAGCTGGTACGCTGATGGGCCTGCTTCCAGGAGCAAACACTTTCAAATGAAGTCTGTCCTGGGACGAGCGGCTCAAATGGCAAAGTCCTCAGAGCCAGGAAGAGAGACCTGCACTCGCCCTTGTTGCTCTGGAAACACAAATAACCTCAGGGGTGTCCTGATGTCGCATTTACTCTGGAATTTACTTGACATTTCTCTACATGTGCTTTAATCAGGTTCAAGTCATTCATGACCTAAAGGGAAGCAGCAACAGCACAAGTTAAAAATATCTCCTTGATCCCACAATCACGTGATCCAGTGACCTTTTTATTGCATGCACTCCCTGGGTCCCATGTCGCAAACTTGTTTCTTTGGAGGACAGTGCAGCACCAATTACTATAGTAAAGGGCACTCAGGGGAAAGGTCGTGGTATTAAAAAGGGGACCGGTAACGTTTTCCTCTAAAGGGCCATGTAGGAAATATTTATGGTCTTGTAGGCCAAGAGGCAAAATCTAAGATACTGCATAGGTGCTAATCTAATAGAGAAAAAACATTTACGTTTTTTCATGAAATTCAAGGTAGAATATAGTGTTAATGTTTCTATTTGGAAACATGGTCTACTAGTGAGTGCGAATGAAATTCTTATGGGAAGTACAATTTCTGGAAGTTTCCTCAACTGGCGCTGAAAATGAGATTTCCTAAGATCACGTTGGTTGCAAATGTTCTTAGCTCAGGGCATATGGAAAAATATGGACTTGGCTGGATTTAGAGATAATAAGCCATACTTGGCCAACCTCTGATAGAAAATAGATTTAAAGAATTCCTGGAGGTTCTGGCTGAATTTACAAGGAGGGGAGACAAAGAAAAAAGAGAGGGAGAGGGAGAACAAGTCCTGGAAGAGATCCCCAACAATGTTATTTGCAGATAATATGATCATATACTTTAAAACTTACAGATTCCAGTAAGTATTACAAGTAAGGTCACGATAAGTGATAAAAAATTTCATCGAGGTAGCTAGAGCGCTCAACTTACAAAAGCCAATAACGTTTCTCCACACCAGCAGACACTCACGATAATCACTATGGATGAAAAAACAAAACAGGTGGAAAGAACATGACGTAGATGGTAAAGGCTCTGTTCATTCCTCCTGAGCCTAAACGACAGTTGTGACAGAAATGGGGGGCAAACACCAAGGAAAAATCGCCTGGGGTCCAGATGAACAATCCATGCAACTGGGAGAAATCTAAGAAATCACCATGCAACGACGGAAGGTAGGACGGGGTGAGGACGTGACTCCGCCCAGTCCCCAGCAGCTGAGTGGGACAGAAGCTGCGGCAGCAACTGCAGACTCCTCTTCAAGGGGCCATGTCCCTGAGCAGACTTTCATGGTGATGGACCTGCTCACTCTGAGCACCCGTGCAGGTTCGGCTGTGCAGAGACTTACAGGGGGACACTGAGTTGTGGGAGGGAAGGCCGAGGCGAGACTCGCTCTGCACAGAACTGTGCGCAGTCTCAGTGCAGCCATAGTGGAGATGTCATCAAACTGAATAACAGAGGTCGCACAGCCCAGAAGATCTCCTGAAACTTTGCCTCTCCCTTCTCGAGCCCCACCTAGGCAACATCCAGGAGTATCTTGGGCAAATCGGGTGCTCCTTCCTGAGTAGCACCGAGACTCACACTGTTCGCCCCTGGCCTCGGTTGTGATGTGGCCTTTTGAGACAATGCTAAGCACAGCATCTGTGGCTTGCTTGCCGAATCTTCCCAAGTGGCCCCGAGAGCACAGGCTTGGGCTAAATTTGGCCTGCAGCTGAATCCCTCTCAGGACTTTGCCACTGACACCTACTTCACAAATGCACACTCATGAGATCAGGAGACGTTGGAGCTTCGCTTAATTCATAAAAACAGACACAGAAAGGCACCAGAATGGCAAGACAAAGAGGCACAAACTCTATGAGAGAACACTGCAGATATTCGGAAATAATGGAGTCAAGCAATCTAAATGATGCAAAGTTCAAAACTCTGGTTATTAAGATGTTCAATGAACTTATGGGTGTGGGTGAATTTAGTGAGAACTTCAACAAAGAGATAAAAAAACAAACATGAAAATGGACATTATGAAAGGGAACCGGTTAGAAATGAAGAACACATTGTCTGACATGACAAGTATATTAATTGGAATAAAGAAAGTGAATAAAGAAGAGGATCAAATGGCCTACAGAGAGACTGGGGAAGCCAAGAACACTTGATCAGAAAGGCAAGAAAAAAGAAGCCAAGACTCAAATAGGAATTTAAGGAGCCTATGCGGACACTATGAAAGGTAAAATGATTCATGTCATAGGGGTGCCTGAATGAAAACAAGACGGTTCAGAGCTATTTGAAGAAAGAAAGGTGCAATACTTCCCAAACCTGGTGAAGGAACGAGACATAAAACCCCAGGAAGCTCAGAGAATCCCCACAACCAGGACCCAAGAGGCCCACATCAAGACACCTCATAATTAAAATGCCAAAGGTGAAATACAAAGAGAGAATCTTAAAAGCAGCAAGAGAAAAGCACTTGTTACCCACAAGGGAGCACCCATAAGACTGGTAGCTGATTTCTCACAAGAAACTGCGCAGGAGTGAAGGGCTTGCCACAAAATATTCGACATGATGAAAACCCAGGATCTCCTACCAAGAATACTTTACCCAGCAAAGCTATCATTTAGAGTTGAAGGACAGGTAAAGAGCTTCCGAGACAAAAATAAGCAAAAGGAATTTATCATCACCAAGCAAGCATTACAGTAAATATGGGAGGGACTTCTTTAAGAACAATGAACATGTATCAAGAACAGGAATACGAATGGTAAACTACATTCTGATCAATGAGCACCTCAAAGGAAGAGAATTAAATGCTCAAACCAAAAGATAGAGGGGCTAAATGGATGAGAAAACAAGACCCCTACGTATGCTGCCTACAAGAGACTCACTTCACATTAAAAGACACACACAGACTAAAAGAAAGGGCATGGAAAGATATTGTACGATGGACATAGAGGTATTGCTGAATGAAATGGGTTGAAAAAGAGAGACAAATGTCACATGATTTCATGTACGTGTGGACTTAAAGAACGAAATCATCGACAATAACAACAACACAACTGGAAATAAACCCATACGTACAGAGAGGATTTAAAGGGATACCACAAAAGAAGTGGGTTTGGTACCAAAGAAAAGGCAAAAGGATTAAGAGGTACAATCTTTAGTTGCACAACAGACATGGAGAGGTAGGGTGCAGCATGGAAAAGATGGTTAATAATGTGGTAATAAATAGATAAGGGAACAAGGGGTAGAGATTTGCTGGGTTGATCGCTTTGCGAGTTAGGTGAATATCTGGTCGTTATGCAATACAAGTGAAACTGGTATATAATTGTATGCCAAAGAGTGAAAAGAACTCATTGAATTGGACCACGTAAACAGAAGCAACTAATAGTCCATTATAGTTCAAAAAAGGAAAAAAAACAAAAACAATAGCGAATCCCGTGAAAAGTACACAGGATTTAACAACCAAGAATACACAAGAAGACCATGAAAGAGAGAATTTCAAAAATCTAAGGAGGAACGTAGTAGACGATCTGAATAAATTGAGAGACACCAAGCTCACTTGCTTTTGGCCCAGTGAGCCCCGGGTGAGCTTCCCGACCTCCAAAGTGATAGTGTAATAACTCGAGCTGTTAAGCCAGTAAGCTTGTGGTGATTGTTCCAGCACAACCAGGAAACTATTACGCAAATGTCCTGTCCAAGGGAATGCCAAGAATGGAGCTTCCTCACTGTACTTCTGATACATAAGCAGACATTTCTTGTCAGCTTGTTAACTCTTGGAAGGAAGTGTGACAGGCAGGATCTGCTGACAATCCTAATTCACACTTGCCGGCATGAGGAATATCACGCGCAGCGCTCTTTGTGACAGATTTATTGCCCTTCCTTTGACCAACTCGATTTGTGATCGGATCCTAAGTTTCTGTTCGTGGACAGTGTGGTGGTAGTAGGCTGATAAGGGACTAATGGAAAACTTAGCATAAATGTCATGGGCAAAAATCCCCAGTGAGACTGGCTGTACCCTGGCCCCCAGTCCTCGAGCCAAGTGTGCCCAGCTGCAGTCACACGGCTCCCTGATGGTTGATTCCACGTTAACTTTCATTTGACTGCTGATTTTTTGACATATTCCAGAAGTTACAACTCAGTCTCTCTCTCTCTCTCTGTGTCTTTCAGGTGAAATGATACCTGATCTGGTTTGACATCGGCACGATGGTAGAAGAGAGAGTGTCATCCCTCACTGTTACCAGCCATTCGTGGATGAGAACACTTGTGTAGGAGTCAGGAAGCACAATTGGCAGGTTCCAGTACCCTGGTGGAGTGAAATGACCCAAGGCCTTGATGCATTGAGGAAGGTAAGGAGAATTTCACTCTCCTGCGTCACGCCTCTCTCAAAGGGCACAGCACTGGCATCTCTGGGATCTTCAGAAGCAGAATCTCAGGTCCCACCCCCGATGTGCTGAGTCAAAACTTGCAGGTTATCAAGATCCCAGGAGATTCAGCACACATCATGAGAGCACTGCATCAACACACATATAGGAACCAAGAATAATACATTGCATTGTTTGGTGTGTTTTTTTTAAGTTAATGCTAAAGGTGGCACACTGCACATATCATCCAACAACTGCTTTCTTCATTGGGTTATTGGTATTTCACTAGATAATAAGGAGATGATCGAGATCTTGTAATTCCCTTTTACTTGATCAAGAAACTTTCCATTTATGTTTTCTCATACTGAAATCTGTTATGGAATCAATCTGTTAGTGACACTGAGTTGGTACCATCAGGAACAAATGACGTGGCCACACAGGCATTCAGTTCTCCTATTTTAAGCATGTGCCCGTTTCTTTCCTGGGGACGTCACAGCCCCAGGGCTACTGTTCGCCCCATGAAAAGCCATTACTCTTTGTGGTGTTAAGACTCCAAATTGTAGTACACGTCCAGGAAACAATGAGGAGGTGTGTTAAAGTCCAGATGTGTCAATGTCAATGAGAACATTCAAAACACATTAGACTGGCAAGATACTTGTGCATTAACGGGGCGGCTATACAGAATATGAATGGCTTTTCTCCCTAAACTGGAATGTGGTAATATATCTTTAGGGAAATCAGAGGTAAACATCCCCAGGTATGATCATTAAAGACGTGGATTGATCTACACTTCAGAAGCCCTGGAACAAACCTAGAGCTCCAGGAACAAGAGCAATGTCTGGCTTTATCATGATTTTCATTAGCCAACCGTTACGTAGGTGAAATTATGGGGTATGGTAGAGACTTACTAGCTGAGGTGATCGATTGAACCTAAAATATGTGGCCAACTGACTGGAGGAAGGCTGGGGTTCAGCACCAAGGGTCGCCTGTGAGAGCTGGAAAGGCTGATGAGTCTCCTCACATGCTGCAAAAGCTTTGGTCAGATGGATGCCTGGGCCTTGGAAGAGAGACCATGCGCTGATGCAGGCTATGCAGCCAGGAGAAGTAGGAGAGTCAGGTGTTGGAATATTGGTTTCATATCCATGACTTCTAGCTGCTTTCTGCGAAGCTCTGAGAGGGAGGGACCTAGACTGATCCAGCAGAAGATTCTTATAGTTTGTCTTATCAGTTCACTAAGAAACAGGCGAATCAAAGGGAAAGCAGCACTCGCTGGGACAGAGATTTACTTCGCGGGACGGAGAATCCCAATACTCGGGGAAGTTCCTCAGAAGCTAGAGAACATGCTACACCCAGGTCCCATTCACTTGCTCTCGGCCCCATGTCTCTCACATACACAAAGACAACCACATGACTGCAAGGGTAATCATTTATTGAGCAGGTAGAGGAAGCTCTTACTCAGGGTAGAGGTCTCCTGGTAGGATACAGAGAGTCGAAATTTGCAGAACACTTTCAAATTGGTTAGCCATGAGTATTTTCAGACAGTTATGGAAGATCCTGACGATGCAGAGAACATGCTTCACTGCGATCTGATAGCCATCAGGTTCAGAACTTGTCACAAGATGATGTGGGGAGAGGATGGAAGGGTAGATCCTGGAGCCCAGGTGAGGAAGTATTCACTTAGCACTAAATATGCAGACGAGAAAGAGAACACAGAAGCTCATAAAGCACTTCCTGGATGTCGTTGAGGACACAGGAATTTGTATGACATAGCAAAATTGTGCAGAGATCAATATCAACGTGCATTCTAACCTACGTTCCTTGCCAGAACAGGGGGCAAGAGGGCATTGAGTCAATGACTGTTTTTTTCTTTTGCTGTTCACCTTCACCTGCCCTCACCTGAGTCTATACAAAATAGAGAGGGATCGATGAAGGGTTGAGGCTCGTTCTGCCATCTTCAGCATGAGAAGTCCTGAAGAATTATTCCTCCATGGACGAAGACTGGCAAAAGCCCTCTATGGCTACCTTGCATTAAATGCTGACTTTACACAAGGCATAGTTGCTAAGACCTTCCCACACATTTTCGGAATGAAACTCCACAATAAGTCTGATGTAGACAACAGATGAGGAGCCTGAGACTCTTTTCTAAGTGGGAAGATACCAAAAGGTCAGACAGCTCTATTCCCAATCAGAAGTTGAGAAAGTGCAGACATTGGAGGAAGACACTTTCGCCAAAGAATAAAGGGTGAGACGGCCTCTAGGTCTTGCAAGACAGATCACCAAGAGAAATGTATTAGAGCATCACACTCTTCTTACTCTTTACCTATTTCAAATGTGAGATCTTAGTGATTAGTAGCATGTATAATGACTGAGCCCTTTTCACCAGGATGCCATTTACACGGCACCTCTGTGAGGTAAATATCATTCTTCCCTTTAAGGGCTTAGGTCATTTGTTCCGGCTCCTGGAAGAAGTGGGTCCTGAATCCAGGAGGTCCAACTATGCATTCAAGTTGTACCCACATGCTTCCTTCACAAAAGATTACTGTTGTCCTTGAAAATCAACCCCTAATGTACCAGAAGGCAGTGATCCCTGGGCCAGTCCCTCTCCATCAGACATCACTAACCTGGAGTCCTGGGCTGCTTGGTTCTCTTGGGCTTGGAGACAGCGATCTGCAGAGGCAGATCAAAGCACATTCATACACCAACCCCGCTGATTTCCCAGACAGAACGCAAATGAGTTTTGGGTGAGCAATAGGAGCCTGAATGGAGGCGTTCCATTTCTTTGGATTTTTCCTTTTAGTATCATGAAAATTTTGGAAGAGAGGACAAGTGATAACAAAACATACCTGTTTTGTTAGGTCAAGTATGTTATTTTTGAAATTCCATATTTTTGGACAACTCTCATAAATTCTTCTTTGACTTCTGGACTCTCCTCTGGTGTTCAGGCTGTGGGAAAAGGTACAGTAACTGTTGTGTCTTTTTATTGGTTACTGATGATTCTGGTGGCAGGGTGGAGTCTCCAGATGGATGGGGAAATGGATGGCACTGATGGGTGTTTAGCAGACGCTTCGGGTTGGGTGTGATCTGTGTCCAATTTGACATTTTGTGGATGGGACATTTCATCTTCATCCCGTCACTGAGGCTGAGAAGTAGCCCACAGTGAACATCTCTCTCCAGAGAAGGAGAGACCACCCAGGATATGACTGAGAGGAACTTTGTCTCCAACCCTCTTTTTTCTCCTGTCTCCCCACCCACTACGTGAGTGCCAGCATGAAAATACTCTACCATAGAGTGCAACAACATAGAATGTATAGTCAAAGTTGGCATTGAAGAAATAGATAATCATATAGTCATCATAGACCGCTTCAATGATGCGAAGCCTATCCACTCCCGGGTCTGTGGAAGAGACAGAATACAGCTCAGAACTCCTTCGTCCATGGAAAGCAAGTTGTACTCCATACCGTGGGCTACATGTGAAGAATTCAAACAATAGACCTGAGTACTGCCAGAATTTCTGTCATGAGATTTGAACACTAATGGTAGATGATTCAAGCCACAGTGATAACTTACCTTCTATCACTATCCATGAGACTCAGTGACCTCCCTCAGCCATCTCTGCCAACTACGCATCTTGTATTTAAGCTTCACTGGCATTTATGCCTAGCACTGTGCTGTGGTCACGGCTGCCAGAAGGCATTGCAGTGGACAGAGAATGAGCTGCTGTCCTGAAAATTTGCTTTTTTTTTTTTTATCCCATTATTTTTATTTTGGGAGGTACATTACCCAATTGCCATCTTGATCTGGTGTCATTATGTGTCAGGCATTGGCTGTTACACACACGCAGTTCTCACAAATTGAGTGTACTGGCTATTAGATGGCCTTATTTACATTACCTAGATGAGCATTGATCAAGAATTGATCTTAAAGATATTAGGGTTTAGCAAATCCCTTGCCGTTGAAGTAGAATTGAGAAAGATTTTTTGTATACTTACAGCTTATACTAAGTACAGCATTCTCTGATGTATTTTTTTGTTTTTGTTTTTGTTTTTTACCAAGCAAAGAAACTGGAACTCACTCTCCATTTATCCTGTAAAACAGAAGGAACAGATGCCCAAGAGAAACTGATGGAACTAGATCCTTCCGTCTCTAGGAATCTTGATTTCACTTGGCTATCGAAACATTTTTGTACAAATTTGAAATAGCTTTATTTCCATTTGACACATTAAGAATGAGTCAACTACCAATATTACTATTATTCTACTATGACTTTTTACTATTACTATTACTACAGCTACTTGTGTAGATAATTAGCTGAGTGTTCAGATGTGCTAACCTCGCAGACGAGTGCTCTATAGACATTGCCTCACTCAGACTTCATATACAAAATGATGGGAAAATCATATCATCCTCTTTGATCCAAGGAAGAATTGCAGTGGAAAGACATGAATTTTCTTTGTCACACAACTGAGAGACAGTGTCAGGAGATCAATGGACTTTGGTACCACAGCCTAAGTTTTTAACCAAGATACATTGCAGAGTGCAAATGAATCAGATACCTCTCTCCTTTTTATCTCCTCTTCTCCATTTATATTTAATCCTGTCAGCAATTTTACCTCTGGATTTAGAAATGTTTCATAATCAGGGCAAATGAGAAGCCATAATTTTGGACACGTGTACGTGTCTTTGTGAGTGAGTGTGTGTGTGTGTGTGTGTGTGTGTGTGTGTGTGTGTGTGTGTATCTAGAGGCCAGGACCAAACTCAAGAAAAGACCAAACTTGATTTACATTAAATTTTAATGCCAGAGAAGAGTTGTCCAAGACTTCAAGGTAGTCCACAATAGCCCTCATGACACTTTTTTCTTGGATCATTTCTTTGACGTTTGAGGCCATGAGAATGGCATACCACTCCCCTGATAACTACAATGAGACAGTAAAATCATTGGGTAATGAAAGCAGAATGAGAACAGCACATGAATACTTGACTCCTTCAACTCTGGTCCGTGGGCCAGGACACCTACAGATGATCTGAATATGGAACTGAAACTCAGGGCTACACACAGAAAACTCTTTCCACTGTTCCTTCATGGAGAATGGAGGTCCCTGTGGGTTTCCATCTTTTCACATTGTACAATTGCTCTTAGTCCAAAGTCAAGAATCACCCCCTTTGTCTACTATACCAAATTAACTCCTGCCTTCAGGAAAATAACACTTGCCTGAGAATCCTCTGTAGCACTCCTCCAAGTTTGAAGTCACTATGTTCCACAACACTACCTTTGACATATCAGTATTACTTGTCACTACATCATGGTTTTCTTCCTCATGGGCACAGACTAGAGTCAGTTCCAGACACAGGAACAGCAGCTACATCATGGCAGGGGACCGGAATGACTCAGTTAAGTCACTGAACTATAAATTTCCCTGATGTAGGCTTCATTCTCCAGTTCTCTGTCTTCATATTCATTCTGGGTCCAATTTTTTTTTGCTGGTTTGTTTGTTATTCACTACATTTCTTCTTCCCACTCCACGAGGTGGTCTGTATTCACTGGTGTCAGGCTAAGAATGTTCCTGCCCTTTTGATACTTGTCTGTCTCAACTCCATCAGATCTAATTAGTGACCTTAAAGTCCTCAAAACATGTACTCAAGAAAAAGAGTGGATGCCATAAAGGGCCGCCTGCCTTACAATCAGAAAGCCAATTATGTGTAGCAGAAATGGAGTCAAACTGGGAAGTAGAATATGTGGGGCAACTATGTTTCACCCCTTACACAGCATGGGCAATTATATGACAGACTTCGTGATAACTATGCTTAGAACAAAGAAACAGTCTCTACAGAAGATATTAGCACCTATCATAAAGCATTCAAGTTGACGAAGGTACGGTCAATAAATTAATGTCCCAAAAGTATGGTGTCTGGTATGGAGTACACTTTACTTTCTTGGATTTTTCTCTGAATTTGACCACTGCTGCCTTTTCTTGATCCTTGATGAATGAACAAATCTTTAGTCATTATGTGTACCTAGCTATTCACCAAAAACACACAAAAGACATGGACATGTACAAGATGTCATTCCTTCCTTCCAACACCTTTCAGAGAAGGGAGGAAAATGTACTCTGTACACCCAAGAAATCTTGATCACACCAAGCATGTGGAGTACCCTAACCCAGTTTGACAAAGACCTGACCACTGTGGGTCACAGGGGGCGATGCAGGGGAGGTGGCATCAGGAAAGAGCACTTAAGTGCTCAGGCTTTTGAGTCAAGTAGACCTTTCCTTCATGCTTCTCTCTGTCATTTTGAAGCCACGAGACATATTTTATTTCTTTAGACTTATAGTCCTCTCTATGGGATTATTGGACCTGCCATTGACTGCTGTAAGAATTCATGGAAAGAGGTGCGTACAAACCTCAGTTAACATCTGGCCCATGTTAGGATGGTCGATTCACAGAATTATGCCTGGGGAAGGTGGGACATGGGGATGCTCTTGAATGTTAGTGCTGGTGTGGAGCTGTGCAGGGCATGTGGTAGGAGGATTCCCGGTGTGAAAAATGTCATGAATTAGGCTCCTGTGTTGTTAGTTTGGGCTGGTTAAAAACTACATCTTATTTCGCCTTGTACTAATGGTCTTGTTCTGCACCCACATAACGGAGAGAGTCTGGTGTCAGGAAGGGACTAGGCACTAGGCAGCAAACCTAGACTTTGTAGCAACTATGTGTGGCTTACATTAAAAACTCATTCCAGCCCCTTACGTGATCATTCCTAGGTCATGCTCAACCGATATTCAGTCACAAGGATATCTAGGTCTAGATTACTTTAGCCACCTTGGGCTGGCTGTAGGTTGTCGTGCCCTTGAGACAGAGGAACTGAGCTTGATAAATAGTGGCAAAGGCTGTGTACTTTATCTTCTCTGTTTGATTCTCTCAAAGAATACATGGCAGTCTGTGAGCAATCAAGTTTGCAAATTGACCCCATTCTTCCTGGTTATGATGCTGGAGAGTCAGCTATACTCCTATACATGCCACCTCTATCTCATCCCACCAGAACTCCTAACTCTGCACCCATGCAGAATGCAATATTGTAACTTTCCTTTTCTGAGCACTCCTATGGTGTGCTAAAAGAGAAAACCAAAATGAAGACATTTTCCACGGAATGTTTTCACTGTCTTTGTGTTTTTAATACCTAAATCTTTATGGATCATTGTGTTGCTTGATGTAAGATTTGTTCAGTTCCACCTCAATGTAATCTTCCATAGTTCTCTTCTTTATTTCAAATGCATAAGAGAGGCTGTGAAACTGTTATTTTCCAGGACATTTGAGATCTCTTCCCTGGCATATGATGTTGCCTTTGCTCAAGGAAACTTGGAAAAATTCCTCCAGGTTTGGATGTTTCTTATGTTGACAGATTTGACTGAGCCATTCCTCTACCACGTGCAACTGAGAGAAAGTAAACGTGTCCATATGGGAGTACTCCATGAATGATCACAGAGACTTTATTTGTAATAGACAAGAACTAGGACAAGGCAAAATGTCCATCAACAGAAAGGGGTAAACAGTTGGTGGTATATCTGCTCAACAGAAGGTAAGGATCTGTAAAAAGGAACAGAGTATTGGTAAAAACAACATGAATGGATCTCAAAAGAATTATGCTGGGTGAAAATAGCCAGAAAAACAACAAAACACAGAACATACTGAAAACTGAGTTCATATAAATCTGTCCAAAATGCACACTCTATGGACAGGAAGTAGATCAAATGTGGCATAGGGCTTGGGTGGCACTGTGGGAGGGGGGATTCAGGATGCATGGGAAGAGCTGTCAAGGATCATGGCTAAACACTACCATGACTGGGGCCTTAGTTTACTGGAAATTTCCCTGTAAAAACTCATTAAATTTTATACTTTCAGATGTGCATCATAGTCAATTATACTTCAAAAACCTATTATTAAAAATAGGAAAAAACTTCCCACTTAGCATGTTCACTTAGAATCTCTGATTTTCAGGAACATGATTTTTCATTTCAGATGTTAAGGCTCATTTTTAGGACAGAACTAACGACTTACCCACCCTTCACAGGCACACAGTCCTCTGTGAGGAGGCTGGGTTGTGACCTGGAGCTCTTCTGGAAAAGCTGCCTCCTCAGGTACTAAGGTGCTGAGTGGAACAGGTGTTAGTGATGGCTCTAAAATATGCCACTCACTTCCAGCCCAATGCAGCCTCCCCAGCAGACCCTGCTTCTGAAGTTCAGGTTCAAACACACCTACATGGGCCCTTAACTATGATGAGTTCACATTTGGGTGGCTTATTCTAATAAAGCCCGCACTGACTTTGCTGGTTCTGCCAACACAGACCCATGCAAGCCCTAATCCTAAATTCAGAAACTCCTGCAGGTCTCCAGAGACCAGAGTTTACTGGGGATTTCCAACACCCAAGTTCTAAAAGCATCTGTGCAGACCTCCCATGAGAGGCCAACTGCATCCTCAGACCACCCAGTTTCTTGCAAATTCCTTGGGCTGCCTTGTCCTCCATTCCCCATGCGGCCAGGCTTCTCTGGTCTGTAGTGTACCTGGAGAAATCAGGCTGAGCCCCATGCCTTCTAGAAGAAGTTTCCCAAAGTAACCCATATTCTCTTCATGACTAAGTTAACCTAGGTCTGAGGACTCCCAACTCTTTCTAAGCTGTGCTCTGGGGCAGCTGCAGCTGCAATCTGCATGGCAGCCACAAAGGGGTGACAGGTTTCCCACAGACCTTCAGATAGCTTTGTTCCAGATTCTTGGCACTGGCCACCCTGAGGTGCCCAACCTCCCACACAGAAGATATGCCAGAGCATCAACCTTTTGACTGGCCACCTGTGAGTGGAACTAAGCCATTGTCTGGAGCACCTCTTTGTACTGGGGTGAGTCTACAACACATCCTGTACCCCATCCTCAGAGTGTCATTTGAAGCAGGCCCTGCACCTGCTTTCAGTGACTCCAGTTCTGAGGATTCTCCTGCAGAGATACATGTCAAAACCAACTCATTCCATCCTTACATGAAAGTTTTTCAACTTTGACTGCACTTTTGAATCATCTGGGGGAACTCTTACAAATCCTGGAGCAGAGGACACGTGGAACTTCCCTCTGCTCTCTTGTCAGTGCTGGAAGCAAGTCTCAAAGCTATCCTGTACAGAGGAGGGAAATCCTCTGATGAAGTGACAGACACGCAGGAACTGACTCAGGCTCAGCACTGTTTCAGGTGCAGGATATTGCCAAGAAGAAAATTAGCTCCCTGACGTCTTTCCACTTGCCTTGTAGGAAATGCGTATAGGCAGTAAACGAAGAAATATGAGAAGCCTCTCAAAAAGGTGGGGAAAGAATACTATTTTATCCTTGTGGAGTCTTTTGTGTAAAGTGACACATAGGGACCAGAACATCATGTAGGGTAAGCCATGCAGTATCTGAGGGACAAGTATTTCACACAAAGGGAGCAGGAATGACAAGGGTCTAGAGATGTGAGTGCTTGGGGTATTCGAGGAAATCTGTGTGCATAACAATTCACTTTTAACAGAAATGTGGGAAACCTAAGGTGGATGAGAAGTTCTGGCAGGTGCTGTCTGCTATGCTGACCAGGTCCTCTTTCTGGGTCAGGTTCTTCTGATCAAACCAGCACTCCAGTTCTCTGTGTCCCTATACCAAGGGGACTGCCATTAATTGTCCGTTGTGCTACGAAGTAAGCAGAGCCACCATAAAATTTTTGTAGGCAACAAACAGGGATTCAGAAATGCTATCTTTTAAGAATAACAGCTGATACCTTGATGGGTCTGCTTTTGGGATCAAACACTTTTAAGTAAAGTCAGTCCTGGGATGAATGATTAAATGACAAAGTCCTCAGAGCCAGGAAGAGAGACTTTCAGTCTTCCTTGTTGTTCTGGAAACACAAATAACCTCAGGGTGTCCTGGTTTCCCATTTACACTGGAAGTTTATTTGGCATTTCTCTACATGTGCTCCAATGAGGTTCAAGTCATTCATGACCTAAAGGAGAGCCACAACAGGACAAGTTAAAAATATCTGCTTAATCCCACGATCACATGATCCAGTGACCTTTTTACTAAAGGCACTTCAATGGTTTCTATGTCACAAAATTTTTAAATTTGGGGACAGTGCAGCACCAATTACTGCAATCAGAAGAAAGGTCATCGCATAGACAAGGGGGGGCAGTAACCTTTTTCTCTAAAGGGCCAGAGAGGATATATTCAAGGTCTTGTGGGCCAAGACGTAAAATCAAAGATACTGCATAGGTTCTAACATAATAGAGGAAACAATGACCGGATTTTGTGATGAGATGCAAAATAAAACATTGAGTTAGGAAACTTTTTTTAGAAACACTATCTATTAGTAAGTGGAATGGAATACTTTTTTTTTTTTTTAGCATTTTACTAGTTTCAAATATAAAGTGCTGTGATTCTTTTGAGAATTAATTTGTTGGAGTTTTGTTAATTGGGGTTGAGAATTAGTGTTCTTAATATCACACTGATTGCAAATATTCTTAGCTCAAGGCAAATACAAAAATATGCACTTGGCTGGATTTACATTATAGGCCGAAGTTTGCCAACCTCTGATAAAACTGAGTAATCTTTAAAGGATTCCTGGAGGTTCTGGCTAAAGTTATAAAGAGAGGCGGCAATGAAAGAGAAGCATCAATGTTGGAAGAGATATCGACATTATGATTTGTAGATAATATGACCATATGCTTATGAAATCAACAGAATCCACAAAGTATTAGAACTAATGTCATTTTACATAATAAAAAATTTCAACAAGGTAGCTAGAGAGATCAGCTTAAATGATTAATAACTTTTCTCTATACCGGCAGAAATTCATGATAACCACTAATGATAAAAACAAAAACAAAAGTGAAACCTATGAATAGTATACAGGAATAAACAACCAGGAATACAGAAGAACACTACCAAGAAGAGAATTTAAAACTCTAGCAAAACACATAGAAGATGATCTGACTAAATTGAAAGACTCGAAGCTTACTTGCTCTGGCCCAATGAGCCCCATGTCAGAATTGCAACTTCCAACGGCAGTGGAATTAATTTGTGCTGTTAAGCCAGTAAGTTTGTGGTGATTATTCCAGCACAAGCAGGAAACTAATACTAAACCCATTTGTCCTGTCCCAGTGAGTGCCAAGAATGGAGCCTGGGATAACCAAGCAGAAATTGCTTGGAAATAGCGTTAAATCTTGGAAGGAAGTGTCGCATGCAGGATCTACTGATGAATCATAATTCACACTTGCCACCAGGAGGAATATCATCTGCAGTGCGCTTTACTACAGATTTATTTCCATTCCTTTGACCAACACAATTTGTGATCAGAACCAAAAACTCTATTCATGGACAGTAAGATGATAGTAGGATGACAAAGAACTAATGAAGAACAGCTCAGAAATTCAATGTCATAGGGAGAAATTCTCAATGGGCCTTGATATGAGCTCCAGTGAGCCTTGCTGTGGCCCCAAGTCCCTAAGCAAAGTGTACCAAGCAGCTATAACACAACTTCCCATGATGGTTGAATCCACCTTAACTTTCATTTGATCCCTGATATTTTTAGTTATTCCAGAAAACTAAAACTCAATATTTTCCTCTCTATATATATCTTTCTTGGTGATTTGATAACTGATCTGGTTTGATGTAAGCACGATGGTGGAAGATGGAGTGCCATCCCTCATTTTTCCACAGAAACACCTATTTTTACAACTACTCATGGATGAGAATAACTTTATGGGAGATCAGAAGTACAACTGAGAGGTTCCAGTACCCAGGTAGAGAAGAATCCAAGACATTGATGCATTGAAAAGGTAAGAAAAATTCCACTCTCTAGCGTCATCTCTCTCTCAAAGGGGCACAACACCGGCATCTCTGAGATCTTATCAGAAGCAGAATCTCAAGTCCCATCCCCGATGAGCTCAGTCAGAGTCTGCAGGTCATCAGGAACCTCAGGTTATTCAAACACACAACATAAGGAACACAACATCGACAGACATATAGGAACCATAAATAACATACCACATTTTTCAGCGTGTTTTGTAAAATTAATATGAATGATGTCACGCTGCACATATCATCCAATGTATACTTTCTTCGGTCAACAATTGGTATTTAAGATTGAACCATAGGAACTAGACAACATATATCTAGTAAGTTCCCTCTTAATCAGTCAAAATTTTACATTTATATTTGCTGATAATGAAATCTGTTATGAAATCAATATGTTAGTGACATTGATTTTAATACAATCTGGTAGACATGGACATGGCTAGATAATCGGGAAGCTCTCTAATTTTGAAAATGCACCCTTCTCAATCCTGGAGACATCACAGCCATGGGGTCACGGTTCTTCAATGAAAGCAATTACTTTTTAGGCTTAAAGACTCAATGGCTCATGTACAGCAAAAAATAAGTGTTTTTAAAGTCCAGAACTGTCTATCTCAATGAGGACATTTAAAGCAAATTAGACTGGCAGGATACTTTTGCACTAACGGGGTGGTTATATGAAATAAGAAGGGTCATTCGCCCCAACCGGGAATGAGATTATATTCCTACTGTCCTTAGGGAAATCAGAGGTAAACATCCCCAGATTTGATCGTTAAAAGACATGAATCGATCCACACTTTAGAGGCCCTTTAACAAACTCAGATCTCCATGAACAAGAGTAATGTCTGGCTTTATCATAATTTTCATTAGTCAAGGCTGGTTAAGACAATTTGAGAATGGTAGGGACTCACTAGCTGAGGTGATCAAGAGAACCCAAAATATGTGGCAATTTCCCTGGAGGAAGTCTGGGGATGGGCATTGAAGATTTAGCTATCAGATCCTGAAAACTGGTAAGTCTTCTCACATGCTGGGAAAACACTCGGTCAGATGGACCTGCTGGGCTTTATATAAGAGACCATGTGTCGACACAAGCTTTACAGCTAGGATAAGAATAGAAAATTCAGAGTCAGAATACTGGTAATGTGTCCATAACTTCTTGCTGCTTTCAGAAAACCCTACAAGAGGGATGGACTCAGATGGGAGCCAGCCAGACAATTCTTATAGTTTGTCTTATCCCGTCACTAAGATATAGGCAAATCGATGGGCAAGGGGCACTTACAATAACAGAGAATTACTGCATGGCAAGGAGAATCCTGAAACTCAAGGAAGTTTCTGAGAAACTAGAGGAGGACAACAAGTACAGGGCCATGGAAGTCCCCTCATTCTTTTGCTGTCAGTAGCACATCTCTCACATACACAAGGACAACCACATGACACCAAGGGTAATCATTTATTGACTTGGTAGAAGAAGCTCTTATTCGTGGTAGAGTTCTCCTGGGTTTGGCACAGAAAGTTTGAAATAAGGAGAAAATCTTTGATTCCAGATTAGTGATTGAGTCTTTCCAGAAGATTAGAGAAGATGCAGAGGTAATGCCTTCATTGCAATAATGATAGCAATCAAGTTACATAGCTTGTCAAAAGTTGATAAGGAAACGATGGAACGGAAATTCCTGGAGCCTAGGTGAGGAAATTTTCATTCAGCACTAAATAAGAACATGAGAAAGAGAACACAGAAGCTCATGAAACACTTCCTGGATTGCACTGAGGACAAAGAAAATTTCTATTCCATAGAAAAATGCTGAACAGGCCAATATTATGCATTTAAACCTACATTTCCTGGCAGAATAGGGGGAAGGAGTGCATTGAGTCAATCACTGTTTTGTTCTTTTGCTGATCCCACCTGAAAATTCCCTCAACTGGGTCTATGCAAAAGAGAGAGAAATCAGCAAAGGGTTGTAGGCTTCTTTTTGCCATCCTCAGCAAGAGAAGTTTGAATAATTTTTGATAAATAGAGAAAAACTGGCAAAAACTATAGCTACCTATTATTAAATACTTCCCTTATGCAAGCCACAGTTCCTAGAACCTACCCACACATTGTTTGAATGAAGCCCCATGACAAATGTGAGGTAGAAAACAGATGAGAAAACTGAGTCTATTTCTAAGTTGGAAGACACTGAAAGGTCAAACAGCTCTAATCCCAGATTGGAAGTTGAGGATGTGCAGAGATCAAAGACAGACATTTTTACCAAACATTGGAGGGTGATATGGCCTTCAGGGTTTGGTAGATTAACCACAAATAGAAATGTATTTGAGTTTCATACACACATTTTCTCTTTTCCCATTTCACATATTAAGTCTTCATTATTTTTGGCACTTTAACAATTATTGAGCCCTTTTCACTAAGATTACATTCACACAATAACTGTAAGGTCAACATCATTCTTTTCCTTTTAGTTACTTAGTTCATTTGCTCTAAAAATCATGGAAGGAGTGGGTCCTCAGAGCAGAAGGTCAAGTTCTACATATCAAAACACTTACACAAGCTTTCTTACCAAATTATTTATAACATTAAAAAATAAATATAAACATCTAATTATTAGAAGGCAACGATCCTTGGGTCACCACCCCTCCATCACACATCACCAACCTGGAGTCCTGGGCCAGTTGGCTCCTTCGGGCCTGGAGACAGTGATCTACAGAGGCAGAACAGAGCACATTCAAATATCAACCCCTGCTGATTTCCCAGACAGAAACCACATGATTTTTGATGCTGGGACAAAGGGGACTGATTGGAGGTATTGCCTTACCTTGAATTTCTCACATCAACAACATGAACATTTAAAAACAGAAATCCAGAGATAGCTAACTTACCAGTTTTGGTAAGGTCTATTATGTTTTCCTTGGGAATCCCATGTTTTCTGCAAAATTTCTCAACGTGTTTCTTGAGTTCTGGACATACATCTGGTTTTCGAGCTACAGGAATAGTGACAGTAACTGTTGTATCTTCTGCATCGGACACTGGGGTTCCTGGTAGTAGGGTGGGGTCTTCTGATGGGTGGGGAAATAGATGGCAGTGATGGGTGCTCAGGTAGAAATCTTAAGGATCGGTATGATTGTCTTGAATTTGACATCCTGAGGATGAGAGATTTCATTATCATCCCATCACCAAGCCTGCAGGGTCACCCATGGTGAACATCTCTCTCCAGTGGAGAGACCAATTAGGATAAGACTGAGAGGATCACTTTGTCTCAGCATTCCTTTCCCTGCCCCCCGACTCCCCACACTGTAGGTGGTGGTCAGCATTGAATTACCCTACCATAGAGTTCGATCACTTGGATTTCTTTTTCATTGCTGTTAATCACATTATAAAGAATAACACAGTCACTATAAACTGCTTCAGCTATGTGAAGTGTAGTGACTCCATGATCTGTGGAAGAGACAGAACACAGCTCAGAACTTCTTTGGTCCATGGGAAGCAAATGAAACTCTTTACCCATTCTCTCTCACAAAATAAAATCGAGTGCATCCCCTGGAAGAGATAAAGAATGATATTTAAGACATTCCATTTGCATATCTGTAGGCTTCATCGGGTGACTTCGAAAGAGAGAAATGACAACTAGGTACATTGATTACTATGTGTAGAAAAATTCAGCCCAGCAGCAACTTACCCTGTATCGTTCTCTCTGAAACTTACCTATCTTCCTTAGCCATCTCTATCAATTATATGGCTCTGTCCTCTCTTTCAGCTTCACTGGCATTATATATCCAGCAAATCATTTGAGCAATGTGCTGTGGGAATGGCCACTAGACGTCATCAAAATGTAAGCAGAAAATGAGCAGCTATCCTCGAATTTAACTTATTTTTTCCTTTTTTTTTGGCAAATTTTCTTTTATTGTAGGTGGTACATATGGCAAAATTGCCATCTTTATCTGACGGTATTGGCTTTTACACACGAGGAATTCCTGAATTGAGTTATTGGCTATTGTTGGCCTCATTTATATTACCTAAATAAACATTGATCAGAATTAACCAAGACCCTAAAGGTATTAATAAATTTCCTTCGGTTGGGAGTAGGAGTCTGAAAGACTTTTTAAAGTATACTTACAGAAAGCAATATATTCACCCTCCTTTTCTGTTTTGTTGCAAATCAGAGAACGTTCAATGCACTCTCCATTTTCTCTGTAAAACAGAATAAGTGGATGCCCAAGAGATATTGATGAGTCTGGTTCATCACACTCTACCTATCTCTTGAGTGTCAGATTCCACTTCACTGCTGAACATTTTTGGTAGACATTTGAAAGAACTTTTATTTACTTACTTCACTTTATTTGAAACTTTAAGAATGATTCAGCTACTGATATCACCATTACTCTACCACTATTTCCCACAATCACTATTACAACCACTACTTGTCTAGATAATAAGCTGAGTGCCTACCTCTCAGATAAGGGCTTTACAGACATTGCCTCACTGGCCCTCCCAACCATCATGGCAGAATTATTATCATTCTCATTTATCCAGGTGATAATTATTGTAGGAAGAGATGAATTTTCTTGATCACACAGTTAGTAAAAGGTATATTCAAGAGATAGATAGGCTGAGGATCCTCAATCTTATGCTGTACAGTCACATTACTTCTGATTCTGAAAACTCTCACCCCTTTGCCTCCTCTACTCCCTTTTTAATTTATTCCTGTAAACAGCTCTTACCTCTGAATCTGGAAATTCCTCAGGATCATTAAATCCTGGATCATGCTAGATGATGACTCTGATTTTGGATACAGACTCACAATAATTGCGCACAAGTGCACATGCATGTCAGCGTGAGAGTGTGTGTGTGTGTGTGTGTGTGTGTGCACGTGTGTGTTTGAGGGAGTTCTAAAACAATACTCTGGCTTATGTTATTTTTTTCCTGTAAAGGGTACACTTACTTTACAAGATATGTAAATGACAGAGAACAGTTGTCCAAGAGTTTGATGTATTCCATCGAATACCGGAAGTCTTCTATAATTTCCTTATCATATGAGGCCAATAGAATAGAATACCACTCGCCTGTTATCTGCAATGAAACAATAAATGATTGGGTCAGAAAAGTAGAAGTTACACCACATAAACACTTGACTCCTTCAACTGTGGTCTGTGAGCCAGGATACCTACAGATGATGTGAGCGTGGCATTGAAACTCAGGTCGAGTGACAACACATGGAAAACTCTTTCCACTATTCCTTCTGGGAGAATGGAGGTCCCTGTGGTTTTCCATTTTTTTCACATGATAAAATCGCTCTTAGTCCAAAGTCTGGAAACACCTCATTTTTCTACTATACGAAAAGCACTCCTGCCTTCCAGTGAAACCATCTTGCCTGAGAATCCTCCAAACCATCCCCCAAAGTCAAAAGTCACTATTATCCATTACCTTATGAACATTAAAGTTCTTTGTCACAACTTTGTGATATACTTTCAGATGCGCACAGACCAGAGTGAGTACCAGACACAGCAACAGCAGCTTCGCCATGGCAGCAGACAGGAGTGACTGGCTCCACTCCCAGCTCCTCTGTCTTTATATTCATTTCAGGTTCAGTGTTCTGTCTGCTAGGCAGTACATTTCCTCCTCCCACTGTAAAAGATGGTCTGTATTCACTGATATCAGGCCAAGATTGTTCCTGCCCTTTTGATACTTGTCAATCTCAACTCCCTCAGATCTAATTAGTGACCTTAAAGACCTCTAAACACGTGTTCAAGAAAAATAGTGGATGCCATAAAGGGCCACCTGCCTCTCAATCAGGAAGCCAATTATGTGTCGCAGAAATGGAGTTGAACTGGGAAATAGAATACATAGGGCAACTACGTTACACCTTTTACACGGTGTAGGCAATTAGGGGACTGACTCCATGATAACTACCCTTAGAACAAAGAAACTGTCTCTACCAAAGATGTTAGCACCTATCACAAAGCATTCAAGTTGAAAAAAGGTACGGTCAATAAATTAATGTTCGGAAAGTATGGTGTCTGGTATGGAGCACACTTGACTTTCCTGGACTTATTCTCTGAATTACAGAGGGAAACTGCATTGTGGGAGTGAAGGCTGAGGCAAGACTCACCCGGCACAGAACTGCCTATGGTATTCATTGTTCCCTTTCGAGCCCTTACGCCTATCAGTGAGCAGTCTCAGCGCAGCCATAGCGGAGATGTCATCAACTAAATAACAGAGGTCGCTCCATCCAGAAGGTCCCCTGACACTCCGCCTCTCCCATCTCGGGCCCCACCCAGGCCACGTCCAGGTGTATCTTTGGCGAATCAGGTGCTCCTTGCTGAGTAGCGCCTAGACTCACACTGCTGGCAGCTGGCCTCGGTTCTGGTGTGGCCTTTTGAAACAGTGCTAAGCAGAATATCTGTGGCTTGCTTGCTGAATTTTCCCAAGTGGCCCTGGAGGAGCACAGGCTTGGGCTCAATTTGGCCTGCAGCTGAAAGCCTCTCAGGACTTTGCCACTGGACACTAACTTCACAATTCCACACTCATAAGATCGGGAGACTTTGGAGCGTTGCTTAATACATAAAACAGACAGAGAAAGACAGACAGAATGGGAAGACAAAGAAGCAGAAACTCTAGGAGAGAACAGGGCAGAGATGCAGATATAGTGAGGTCAAGCAATCTAAATGATGCAAGGTTCAAAACACCGGTTCTTAAGATGGTCAATGAATGTTTGGGATGTGTAGGTGAATTCAGTGAGAACTTCACCAAAGAGATAAAAAACAAAAATGGAAATGGAAATTATAAAAGGGAACCATTTAGAATTGAAGTACACATTATCTGACATGGAATAAACAAAGTGAATAAAGAAGAGGATCAAGTGACCTACAGAGAAGATGGGAAAGCCAAGGACACTCAATCAGAATGGCTAGAAAAAAGAATCCAAGACTCTAATAGGGATTTAAGGAGCCTATGGGACACTATTAAGGGTAAAAATATTCATGTCATAGGGGTACCTGAAGGAAAACAAGACGTTCCTAGCTATTTGAAGAAAGAAAGGTGCTATACTTCCCTAACCGGTGATGGAAAGAGACATAAAACCCCAGAAAACTCAGAGAATCCCCAAACCAGGAACTCAAAGAGGCCCCCATCAACACATGTCATGATTCAAATGCCAGTGGTTAAATACAAAGAGTGAATCTTAAAACAGCAAGAGAAAAGCACTTAGTTACCCACAAGGGAGCACCCATAGGACTTTGAGCTGATTTCCTAAAGAAACTGTGCAGGACTGAAGGGCTTGGCACAAAATATTCGACATGATGAAAACCCAGGATCTAATACCAGGAATACTTTATCCAGCAGAGCTATCATTTCGAGTTGAAGGACAGGTAAAGGGCTTCTGACACAAAAATGACCAAAAGGAATTTATCATCACCATGCAAGCATTACAGTAAATACGGAAGGGACATAGAAGAAAACTATGTATCAAGAACAGGAATAATGAATGGTAAAACTACATTCCTATCAACGAGTATCTCAAATAGAAAAGAGTTAAATGCTCCAACCAAAAGATAGAGTGGCCGAATGGATAAGAAAACAAGAGACTTACTTCACCTTAAAAGACACACACAGACTGAAAGAAAGAGGATGGAAAGATATTGCATTGATGGACATAGAGGGTATTACGCTGAATGAAATGGGTCAAAAGAGAAAGACAAATGTCACATGATTTCATGTACATGTGGACTCTAAAGAACAAAATCTTCAACAATAACAACAAAAAAACTGGAAAGAAACTGATACGTACAGAGAGGATTTAAAAAGATACCAGAAAAGAAGGGTGTTGGCGTACTAAAGAAAAGGCCAAAGGATTAAGAGGTACAATGCTTTGTTACTCAATAGACATGGAGAAGTAGGGTGCAGCATGGAAAAGATGGTTAATAGTGTGGTAATAAATGTATAAGGAAGCAGTGGGGTAGAGATTTACTCTGGTGATCACTTTGCGAGTTAGGTGCAGATCTGGTCATTATGCAATACAACTGAAACTGGTATATAATTGTATGCCAAAGAATGAAAAGAACACATTAAATTGTACCATACAAACAGAAGCAACTAATAGCTATTATATAACAATAAAGACGAGGAAAAAACAAAAACAAAAACAAAAGCGAATCCAGTGAAAAGTACATAGGAATTAACAACCAAGAATACCAAGAAGACCACGAAAGAGAGCATTCAAAAACTGTAAGGAGAAATGTAGGAGATGATCAAATCCATTGAAAGACACCAAGCTCACTTGCTTTTGGCTCAGTGAGCCCTGGGACAGATTTCCGACCTCCAAAATGATAGTGTAATAACTCAAGGTGTTAAGCCAGGAAGTTTGTGGTGATCGTTCCAGCACAACCAGGAAACTACTATGCAAATGTCCTGTCCAAGTGAATGCCAAGAATGGAGCTTCCTCACTGTACTCCTGATACACAAGCAGAATTTCTTGTTAACTTGTTAACTCTTGGAAGTGTGACATGCATGATCTTCTGACAATCCTAATTCACACTTGCCAGCATGAGGAATATCATGCTGCAGCACTCTTTGCGACAGATTTATTTCCCTTCCTTTGACCAACTCGATTTGTGATCGGATCCTAAGTTTCTATTCGTGGACAGTATGGTGGTAATAGGCTGATAAGAGACTAATGGAAAACTACTTAGCATAAATGTCATGGGCAAAAATCTTCAGTGAGACTGGCTGTAGCTTGGCCCCCAGTCCTTGTGCCAAGCGTACCCAGAAGCAGTCATACAGCTCCCTGTGATGGTTGATTCCACCTTAACTTTCGTTTGACTCCCGCTTTTATGAGGTATTCCAGAAAGTTACATTTCAGGGTCTCTCTCTCTCTCTCTCTCTCTCTCTCTCTCTCTCTCTCTCTGTGTGTGTGTCTCTTCTCTTGTGTGTGTGTATCTTTCAGGTGAAATAGTACCTGATCTGGTTTGACATTGGCACGATGGTAGAAGAGAGAGTGTCATCCCTCATTTTTACCGGCTATTCCTGGATGAGAACACTTGTGTAGGAGTCGGAAAGCACACTTGAGAGGTTACAGTACCCAGGTGGAGTGAAATGACCCAAGATCTTGATGCATTGAAGAAGGAAAGGAGAATTTCACGCTCCTGCGTCACATCTCTTCAAAGGGGCACAGCACTGGCATCTCTGGGACCTTGTCAGAAGCAGAATCTCAGGTCCCACCACTGATGTGCTAAATCAAAACCTGGGGTTATCAAGAACCCAGGAAACAAGCGCACATCATGAGAAGCACTGCATCAACACACATATAGGAACCAAGAAAATACAGTGCATTTTTCGGTGCATTTTTTTTAAGTTAATACTAATGGCGGCACACTGCACATATCATCCAACATCTGCTTTCTTCAGTGGACTATAGGTATTTAATCTAACGATAATAAAGAGATGATCGAGATTTCGTAATTCCCTTTTACTCAGTCAAGAAACTTTCCATTTATGTTTTCTCATAATGAAATCTGTTATGGAATCCATCTGTTAGCCACATTTAGTTAGTACCATCAGGAACAAATGGACATGGCCACACAGGTACTCAGTTCTCCAATTTTAAACATGTGCCCGTTTCTTTCCTGGGAACATCACAGCCCCAGGGTGACTGTTCACCCCAATGAAAAGCCATTACTCTTTACGGCGTTAAGACTCCAAATTGTAGTACACGTCCAGGAAACAACAAGGAGTTTTCAGAGTCCGGATGTGTCATTGTCAATGAGAACATTCGAAGCAAATTGGACTGGCACGATAATTGTGCATTAATGGGGCGGCTATATGGAATATGAATGGTGTTTCCCGACCTGGAATGTGGTGTTATTCATACGCCCTTTAGAGAACTCAGAGGTAAACATCCCCAGGCATGGTCATTAAAGACATGCATTGATCTACAGTTCAGAGGCCCTTGAACAACCTAGAGCTCCAGGACAAGAGCAATGTGTGCCTTTTCATGATTTTCCTGAGCCGAAGTACTTAGGTGAAAACATGGGGTACGGTAGAGACTTACTAGCTGTGGAGATCAAGAGAACCTAAAATATGTGGCCAACTGACTGGAAGAAGGCTAGGGTAGGGCACCAAGGGGTCGCCTGTGAGAGCCTGGAAAGCTGATGATTCTCCTCACTTTGGGCAAGTTTAGGTCAGATGGATGCCCACTGGACCGTAGAAGAGAGACCATGTGGTGATGCACGCTGTGCAGCCAGGAGAAGTAGAAAGAGACAGGTGTTGGAATATTGCTTTCATTTCCATGAATCCTAGCTGCTTTCTGCAAGGCTCTGTGAGGGATGACCTAGACAGCACCAGCAGGAAATTCTTCTACTTTGTCTCATCAGGTCACTAAGTAATAGACAAATCAAAGAGAAATCAGCACTCGCTGGGACAGAGATTTACTGCACTGGAGGGAGAATCCCAAAACTCGGGGAAGTTCCTGAGAAGCTAGAAGACGATGCTACACCCAGGTCTGAGGAAGTACCCTCATTCACTTGCTCCCGGCCCCACATCTCTCAGATACACAAAGACAGCCACATGACTGCAAGGGTAATCATTTATTGAGCAGGTAGGGGAAGCTGTCATTCAGGATAGAGTTCTCCCAGTAGGACACAGAGTGTCGAAATTTGCAGAACTCTTTCAAATCTTGGTGAGCCATGAGTATTTTGCAGACAGTTATGGAAGATCCTGATGATGCAGAAAACATGCTTCACTGCAACCGTGATAGCCATCAGGATACAGAACTTGTCACAAGATGATGTGGGGAGACGATGGAAGGGTAGATCTTGAAGCCCAGGTGAGGAAGTATTCACTTAGCACTAAATATGCAGACGAGAAAGAGAACACAGGAACTCATAAAGCACTTCCTGGATGTCCTTGAGGACACAGGAATTTGTATGACATAGCAAAATTGTGCAGAGATCGATATCAATGTGCATTCTAACCTACGTTCCTTGCCAGGACAGGGGGCAAGAGGGCATTGAGTCAATGACTGTTTTTTTTTTTTGTTCCCACCTTAACCTACCCTCAACTGAGCTTAAGGTAAGAGCGAGGAATCGATGAAGGGTCGGAGGCCTCGTTCTGCCATCCTCAGCATGAGAAGTCCTGAAGAATTTTCCCTCTATGGACGAAGACTGGCAAAAGCCCTATAGGGCTATCTTTTATTACACGCTGACTTTACGCAAGCCATAGTTGCTAAGACCTTCCCACACATTTTCTGAATGAAACTCCACAAGAAATCTGATGGGGACAACAGATGAGGAGCCTGAGACTTTTCCAAGTGGGATGATACCGAAAGGTCAGACAGCTCTAGTCCCAGATCAGAAGTTGAGGATGTGCAGACTTCGGAGGAAGACACTTTCGCCAAAGGATAAAGGCTGCAATGGCCTTTGGGGCTTGCAAGATGAACCACCAACAGAAACGCATTGGAGCTTCACACTAACACCCTCTTCTGACTCTTTCCCTATTGCAGACGTGAAGTCTTAATGATTTGTAGCATGTATAATGACTGAGCCCTTTTCACCAGGATGCCATGTACACAGTACCTCTGTGAGGTAAACATTCTTTCCTTTTAGTGCTTAGGTCATTTGCTCAGAAGCTCCTGGAAGAAGTGGGTCCTGAATCCAGGAGTTCCAACTATGATTTCAAGCGGTACCCATGAGCTTCCTTCACAAAAGATTATCATAGCCCTTGGACATGAACCCCGAATGGACCGGAAGACAGTGATCCGTGGGCCAGCCCTTCTCCATCAGACATCACTAACCTGGAGTCCTGGGCGACTTGATTGCCGTGGAACTGGAGGCAGCGATCTGCAGAGGCAGAGTAGAGCACATTCTAACACCAACGCCCACTGCTTTCCCAAACAGAATGCAAATGAGTTTTCAGGTAAGCAAAAGGAGACTGAGTGGAGGCTTTCCATTCTCGTGGAGTTTTCCTTTTAGTTATAGGAAAATTTTGGAAGAGAAGATGAAAGATAGCAAAACCTACCTGTTTTGGTTAGGTCAACTACGTTATTCTTTGGTATTCCGAATTTTTGGCCAATTCTCTTAAACTCTTCCTTGAATTCTGGACTCTTATCTGGAGTTCTGGCTGTGGAAAAAGGGACAGTAACTGTTATGTCTTGTGCCTCGGTCACTGAGGTTCCTGGCGGTGAGGTGGAGTCTCCGGAGGGGTGGGAAAATGGATGGTATTGACGGGTGCTTAGGCAGAAGTCTTGGGAATGGGTGTGATCTGTGTGCAATTTGACATTTTGTGGATGAGACATTTCATCATCATCCCCTCACCGTGCCTGAGGGGTTGCCTATGGTGAGCATCTCAATCTATAGAGAAGGAGAGACCACCTAGGATATGGCTGAGAGGATCACTTTGTCTCCACCCCTCCTTTAATCTCCTCTATACCCACCCACTACGTGAGTGCCAGCATGAAAATACTCTACCATAGAGTCCAACAATATAGAGTGTATCGTCAGGGTTGGAATTGAAGAAATGGACAATCACATAGTCATCATAGACTGCTTCAATGAGCGAAACCTATCCACTTCCGGGTCTGTGGAAGAGACAGAATACAGCTCAGAACTCCTTCGTCCATCGAATGCAAGTTATACTCCATACCGTGGGCTACATGAAGGGACTTCAAACGGTAGACTTGACTACTGCGAGGATTTCTACCACGGGAATTGAACACTAATGGTAGATGATTTTTGCCACAGTGACAACTTACCCTCTATCACGGTCCATGAGACTCGCTGACCTCCCTCGGCCATCTCTGCCAACTATGCGTCTTTATTTAACTCCACTGGCATTTATGCCCAGCACTGTGCTGTGACGACGGCCGCCAGAAAGCATCACAGTGGACAGAGAATGAGCTGCTCTACTGAAAATTTATTGACTGTTGATTTTTACCACTTAACCTTCGTTGTGGGAGGTGCATTACCCAATTGCCATCTTGATCTGGTGTCATTATATATCAGTCATTGGCTGTTACACACATGCAGTTCTCACAAATTGAGTGTACTGGCTATTAGATGGCCCTATTTATATGACCTATAACAAGCATCGATCAAGAATTGACCCTAAAGATAGTTGGGGTTAGCAAATCTCTTGCCCTTGGAAGTAGAACTGAGAAAGATTTTTTGTATACTTACAGTTTATACTATATACACCATCCTCTGATGTTTTATCAGCGAGCAAAGAAACTGGAACACACTCTCCATTTATCCTGTAAAACAGAAGGAACAGACGCCCGAGAGAAATTGATGCACCTGGATCCTTGGTCTCTAGGAAACGTGATTTCACTTGGCTATTGATCCTTTTCGGTAGAAATTTGAAATAGCTCTCTTTCCATTATTTTACGTCATTTGACACATCAATAATGAGTCCACAACCAATACTTTTATTATTCTACTATGACTTCCTACTATTACTATTATTATAGCAACTTGTGTAGATAATTAGGTGAGTTCAGATATGCTAGCCTCTCAGAAGAGTGCTCCATAGACCTTGCCTCACTCGGACTTCATATACAAAATGATGGGAAAATCTTTTCATCCTCTTTGACCCAAGGAAGTATTGGGGTGGAAAGACATGAATGTTCTTAGTCCCACAACTGAGAGAGAGTGTCTACAGTATCACAAGCCTCTCTTTTCAAACATGATACATTGCAGAGTGTGAATGACCCAGATACCCCTCTCCTTTTTATCTCCTCTGCTCCCATTTATATTTAATCCTGTCAGCAGTTTTACCTCTGGATTTAGAAAAGGTCCATAATCAGTGCAAATGAGGAGCCACAATTTTGGATACAAGGCCACAATGAATGAGCACACCTGTACGTGTCTTCGTGACTCTCTGTGTGTGTGTTTGTGTGTGTGCATGTTGACAGGCCAGAACCAAACTCATGCATTTGTTTTTCTTTCTTTGAACCCCTTTCCCTAGAAATGACCAAACTTACTTTACATGAAAGTGTAATACCAGAGAAGAGTTGTCCAAGACTTCTGCATAGTCCGCAAAAACCCTCATGAAACTTTTGTCTTGGATCACTTCTTTGACGTTTGTTGCCGTGAGAATGGTATACCACTCCCCTGAAAACTACAGTGAGACAGCAAATGATTGGGTAAGGAAAACAGAATGAGAACAGCACACCAACACTTGACTCCTTCAAATCTGTTCTGTGGGCCAGGACACCTAAAGCTGAACGAAGCAGGGGATTGAAACTCAGGTGAGTGAAACACGGAAACCTCTTTCCACTGTTCCTTTCAGGGAGAATGGAGGTTCCTGTGGGTCTCCCTCTTTTCACATTGTAAAATTGCTCTTAGTCCAAAGTCTGGAACCACCCCTTTGTCTTCTATACCAAATGAACTCCTGCCTTCCAGTGAAACCACCTTGCACGAGAACCTCCCCCCGAAAATCCAAAGTCACTAGTATTTACTGACTCTACCTTCGGAACATCAAAGTTCTTTGTCACAACTTTCGGATGCGCACACACGAGTGTGAGCCCCAGACCCAGCAACAGCAGCTTCATCATGGCAGCAGACGGGAGTGACTGGCTCCACTCCCCAACTCCTCCGTCTTTATATTCATTCCGGGTCCAGTTGTTTTGTCTGCTAGGCACTACGTTTCTTCCTCCTACTCCAGGAGATGGTCTGTATTCACTGGTGTCAGGCCAAGATTGTTCCTGCCCTTTTGATTCTTGTCAGTCTCAACTCCATCAGATCTAATAGTGACCTTAAAAACATCTAAACACATACTCAAGAAAAATAGTGGCTGCCATAAAGAGCACCTGCCTTTCCATCAAAAGTCAATTATGTGTGGCAGAAATGGATCCAAATGGGAAGTAGAATACATAGGGCACCTACGTTTCACCCCTTACACGGCGTGGGCAATTAAGTGACTAACTCTGTGAAAGCTATCTTTAAAACAAAGAAACTTTCTCTACCAAAGTTTTTAGCAGCTACCACAAAGCATTCAAGTAGTGAAGGTATGGACAATAAATTAACATCCCAGAAATATGGTGTCTCGTATGCAGCACATTTCACTTTCTTGGACTTATTCTCTGATTTTGACCACTGCTGCCTGTTCTTGTTCCTCAGTGAATGAACAAATCTTTAGTCATTATGTGTACCTAGCTATACACCAAACACACACAAAAGATGGACACGTAGGAGTTGTCATTCCTTCCTTCAAGCAACTTTCAAAGAGGGTAGGGAAATGGTCAATGTACACACAATAAAAGCTTGATTCACCAGGCATGTGGAGCTTCCGAACCAAGTGGGTCCAAGTCCAGACCACGGTGGGTCACAGGGCGTGATGCGGGGAGGTGGCATCAGGTAAGAGCGTTTAAGATCTCAGTCTTTCCAGATTTTATTGGATCTGCCTGTAGACTGCTGTAGGGACATCAACCCCAGTTTAATGTCTGGCCCATGTTAGGATACTCGGTTCACAGAATTATGCCTGGGGAAGGTGGGACATGGAGGGTGGTCTTGAATGTTAGTGTAGGTGTGGAGCTGTGCAGAGCACGTGGTCAGAGGATTCCTGGTGAGAAAAATGTCGAGAATTAAGCTCCTGTGTCCTCAGTTTTGGCTGGTTAAAAGCTACGTCTTATTTCACCTTATACTAATGGTCTTGTTCTGCTCCCCACAAAACAGAGAGTCTGGTTCAGGAGAGGTACTAGGCACTAGGCAGTGAACCTAGGCTTTGTGGCAACTATGTGTGGCCTACATTAAAAACTCATTCCAGCCCCTAGGTCATACCCAATCGATATTCAGTCAGAAATATTTCTAGGTCTATATTACATTAGCCATCTTCGGCCGGTTGTATTTCGTTGCCGCTGGGACAGAGCAACTCAGCTTGATAAATAGTGGTAAATGCTATGTACCTTATCTGCTCTGTTTGATTCTCTCGAGGAATATGCAGCAGTCTATGAGCAATCAAGTTTGCAAGATGAACCCCATTCTTCTTGGTTATGATGCTGGAGAGTCAGTTATACTGCTGTACACTCCATCTCTATCCCATCAGAACAGAACTTCTAACTCTGCACCTGTGCAGAGTGCGGGTTGCAACTTTCTGGTTCTGAGCACTCCTATGGTGTGCAAGATGAGAAAACCAAAATGAACATTTTCCACAGAATGTTTTCCATGTCTTTGTGTTTTGAATACCTAAATTTTATGGATAATTGTGTTGCTCGATGTAAGGTTTGGGGCAGTTCCATGTCCATATTTCTTCCTTAGTTTTATTCTTTATTTCAAGTGCATAAGAGAGGCTTCAAAAGTGTCATTTTCCAGGACATAGGAGATCTCCTCCCTGGCATATGATGTCAGTTTTGCTCAAGGAAACTCTGGAAAAATTCTCTCCAGGTTTGGTTGTGTCCATAATTGCCAGTTACGTCTGATCCATTCCTCTATCATGTGAAACCGAGAGAAAGTAAACGTGTCCATATGGGAGTACTCCGAGAACGAAAACAGAAACTTTATTTGTAATAGACACGAATGAGGACAAGGCAAAGTGTCCATCCACAGAAAGGAGTAAACAGAAGGTAAGGAACTGTAAAAAGGAACAGAGTATTGGCAAACACAGCATGAATGGATCTCAAAAGAATTATGCTGAGTGAAAATAGACAGAACAACAACACAACACAGAGCATACTGATGACTGAGTTCATACAAATCTCTCCAAAATGTGCCCTCTACAGACAGGAACTGGATCAGATATGGCCTAGGGTTTCGGTGGCACTGTGGGAGGGGGTATTCCAGAAGCACAGGGAGCGCTGCTGAGGATTTGGCTAAACACGACCCTGACTGGGGTGACAGTTTCTTGGAAACGTCCTTGTAGCAACACATTAAATTTTATACTTTAAGATGTGCACTAATCCTCAATTATACCGCAAAAACTATTATGAAAAATAGGAAATAACTTTCCTGTTAGCATGCTCACTTGGAACCTCTGATCTTCATGAACATGATTTTTCATTTCAGATGTTAAGGCTCATTTGCAGGACAGAAATAATGACTGACACACGGGCCTCTGCTAGGAGACTGGGATGAGTCCCGTGGCTCTTCTGGGAAAGTTGACTCCTCAGGTGCTAAGGTGCCAAGTGATATGGGTGTTAGAATTGGTTCTGAAATAATCCTCTCACTTCCAGCCCAATGCAGCCTCTCCAGCGGACATTTTTTTCTGAGGTTCAGGTTCAGACACACCTACATTAGCCTTGAACTCTGATGAGCTCACATTTGAGGGTGGCTTCTTCTAACAAAGCCTGCACTGGCTGCGGGTCTGCCAACACAGGCCCATGCAAGCTCCAATTCTCAATTCAGAAACTCCTGCAGTTCTTCTGAGACCAAAGTTTCCTGGGGTTTTCCAACGTCCAAGTTCTAAAAGGATCCATACACGCCTCCCCTGAGAGGCCAACTGTATCCTCAGACCACCCATTTTTCCGCAACTTCCTCGGGCTGCCATGTCCTCCATTCTCCATGCCAACCAGGCTTCTCTGGCCTCTAGTGTACCTGGGAAAGTGAGCCTGATCCCAGGCCTTCTGGAAGAAGCCTATCAAAGTGGCCCACGGTCTCCTGGTGCCCAAGTCCTCAGAGCCAGGTAGTGAGATATGCAGTCTTCCTTGTCACTCTGGAAACCCAAATAACCTCACGGTGTCCTGGTTTCCCATTTACACTTGAAGTGTATTTGACATTTCTGTATATGTGTTCCAGTGAGGTTCAAGTCATTCACGATCTAAAGGGGAGCAGCAACAGACAAGTTAAAAATATCTCCTTAATGCCACAATCACATGATGCAGTGCTTTTTTTGCTGAAGGCACTCCGAGTGTTTCCATGTGACAAACTTTTAAATTTGGAAAAAGTGCAGCACCAATTACTATAGTACACTGCAATCAGAGGAAAGGTCATGGTATAGAAGAGGGGGCAGGTAAGCTTTTTCTCTAAAGGGCTAGAGAGGAAATATTTATAGTCTTGGAGGACAAGAGGTAGAATCAAAGATACTGCATAGGTCCTAAACTAATAGAAAAAAAGATTTACATGTTTGGATGAAATTCCATATGCAATATTGAGTTTAGTATTTCTGCTTGAATATATTAAATTTTTATAGGAATTATACTTTTTGATTCATTACTTAACTGGGTTATAATTACTTTTCCTAATACCACATTGATTGCAAATGTTCTTAGCTCAGGGTGAATAGGAGAACACGAAGTTTGTTGGATTTATGCATAATGAACCAGAGTTTGCCAACCTCTGAAAGAAAACTAGGTTTCAATTATTAAAGAGTTCCTGAGGTTCTGGGGGAACTCATACGACAGGAGAACAGAAAAAAACCCATAGAGAGAAGTACCAGTGTTGATAGAAAATGTTGACATTATTATTTGCAGATACTATGAACATACACTAATGAAAACAACAGAATCTACAAAGTGTTGCAAATAATGATACTATGATAAAAAAAATTTCACTGAGTTAATGAAAGAGATAAACGTACAAAAATCAATAACATTTTCTATACCAGCACAAACTCATGATAATCACTGTTGGTTTAAAAGAAAAAGAAGTCCTGTGATAAATATACAGGAATTTAAAACCCAAATACATAAGAAAACTTCTCAGGAGAGAATTTTAAAACACTAAGTAAAGATACAGGAGATGATACGATGAATGACAGATATCAAACTCACTTGCCTTTGGCACAATTAGCTGCGGATCAGAGTTCCAAAATTCAAAACTAGCAGAATGAACTGTGCAGTTAAGCCAGTAAGTTTGTGGTGATTGTTTCACCGTAAACAGGAAAGCAATACAGAACCCATCTGTCCTGTCCAAGTGAATGCCAGGAATGGAGCTTCCTCACTCTATTTCTGATACACAAACAGACTTTTCCAGATAGAGCATTAAATCTGGGATGGAAGTCTCACACGCAGGATCTACTGATGCATCCTAATTCACACTTGCCACCATGAGGAGTATCATGCCGCAGTGCTCATTGCAACAAAATATTTCCATCCCTTTGATCAACTCAATTTGTGATCAGACCCTGAGACTCTGTTCGTGGACAGTAAGGTGATAGTAAGATGATAAGGAACTAATGAAGAACAGCACAGAAATTAAATGTCATGGGGAGAAATCTCAATGGGCCTTCTATGAACCCCAATGAGCCTTGTTGTGGCCCCAATTCCCTGAGCAAAGTGTTCCAAGCAGCTGTACACAGCTCTATGTGATAGTTGATTCCGTCTTAACTTTCGTTTGAACCCTGATATTTTTAGACATTCCAGAGAACTAAAACTCAAAATTGTTCTCTCTATATGTCCTTTTTGGTGAAATGATAACTGATCTCGTTTGATGTCAGCATGATAGTGGGAGAAGGAGCGCCATCCCTCATTTCCCCCACAGAAACACCTACTTTTACAACTACTCGTGGATGAGAATAACTTTATGGGAGATCAGAAGTACAACTGACAGGTTCCAGCACCCAGGTAGAGAAGAAGAATAGCAAGATATTGATACATTGAAGAAGGTTTAAAGAATTCCACTCACCCATGTCACCCCCTTCTCAAAGGGGCACAGCACTGGCATCTCTGGGCTCTTGTGAGAAACAGAATCTCAAGTCCCACCCCCGACGTGCTTAGTCAGAGCCTGCAGGTCACAAGATTCCCCCAGGTGATTCACGAGAAGCATTCGAGCTACAGACATATAGAGACATATAGAGACCATGAATAATATACTACATTTTTTGGTGTGTCATGTAAAATAACATGAATGGTGTCATGCTGCACATGTCATTCAACATCTACTTTCTTCAGTCACCAATTTGTATTTAAGATTGAACCATAAGAACTAGATAACATATATCGAGTAAATTCCCTTAACTTAGTCAAGAAACTTTACATTTATGTTTGCAGATAATTAATCTGTTATGAAATCAGTATGTTAGTGACATTGATTTAGTACAATCAGGTACAGATGGACATGGCTAGACAATCGAGAAGCTCTCTCTTTTTACAAATGCACCTATCTCATTCCTGGAGACATCACAGCCATGGGTCCACGGTTCTTCCCAATGAAAAGCAATTGCTTCTTAGGCTTAAAGACTCAATGGCTCATGTCCAGCAAAAAATAAGTGTTTTTAAAGTCCAGATCTGTCTATGTCAATGAGCACATTTAAAGCAAATTAAACTAACAGGTTACTTTGCACTAATGGGGAGGGGGCTATGTGGAATATGAAGGGTGATTTGCTCCAACGTGGAATGAGTTTATATTCCTACTGTCCTTAGGGAACTCAGAGGTAAACATCCCCGGATTTGACCATTAAAGGATTTGAATCGATGCCCACTTCAGAGGCCCTTTAACGAACTCAGTTCTCCATGAACAAGAGCAATGTCTGGATTTATCATGATTTTCATTAGCCAGGGCTAGTTAAGACGAGTTGGGAATGGTAGGGACTCACTAGCCGAGGTGATCAAGAGAACCTAAAATATGTAGCCATTTCCCTGGAGAAAGTCTTGGGATGGGCAGCAAGGATTTAGCTATCATAGCCTGAAAATTGCTAAGTGTCCTCATGTGCTGTGAAAACACTGCGTGAGATGGATACCTGCTGGGTCTTGGAAAAGAGACCATGTGCTGTCAGGCTCTACAGCTAGGATAAGATTAAGGGTCAGAATAATGGTAACCATGACTTCTTGCTGCTTTCAGCAAAGCTTACGGGAGGGATGGACTCAGACGAGAGCCAGCCAGACAATTCTTATAGTTTGTCTTATCCCGTCACTGAGAAATGGGCCAATCAATGGGCAAGGAGCACTTACAATAACAGAGAATTACTGCATGGCAGGGAGAATCCTGAAACTCAAGGAAGTTTCTGAGAAACTAGAGGAGGACAACAAGTACAGGGCCATGGAAGTCCCCTCATTCTTTTCCCATCAGTCGCACATCTCTCACATACACAAGGACAACCACATGACTGCAAGGGTAATCATTTATTGACTTGGTAGAGAAGCTCTTATTCATGGTAGAGTTCTCCTGGGTTAGGCACAGAGAGTCTGACATTTGGAGAAAATCTTTGATTCCAGGTTAGTTGTTGAGTCTTTCTAGACCTTAGAGAGATGCAGAGCTAAGGCCTTCATTGCGATCATGATAGCAATCAAGTCACAGAACTTGTCATGAGTTGATGAGGAGATGATGGAACGGAAGATCCAGGAGCCCAGATGAAGAGGTTTTCACTCAGCACTAAATAAGCAGATGACAAAGAGAACACAGAAGGTAATGAAATACTTCCTGGATTGCACTGAGGACAAAGAGAATTTCTATTCCATGAAAAATGCCATAGAGATCGATAACGTGCATTCTAACCTACGTTTCGTGCCAGAATAGGGGTAAGGAGCGTATTGAGACAATGACCGTTTTGTACTTTTGCTGATCCCATCTTAACCTTCCCTCACCTGGGTCTATGCTAAAGAGACAGGAATCGGTGAAGGGTAGTAGGCTACTTTCTGCCATGCTTAGCATGAGAAGTTTGAAGAATTTTTGATTAATCGAGGAAAACTGACCAAAGGCATAGCTAACTTTCATTAAGTACTTACCTTATGCAAGCCAGCCACAGTTGCTAGAACATTCCCACACATTGTTTGAGTGAAGCCCCACAACAAATTTGAGGTAGAAACAGATGAGAAAACTGAGTCTATCTTTTAAGTTGAAAGACATCAAAAGGTCACACAGCTCTATTCTCAGATTAGAAGTTAAGGATGTGCAGAGATCAAAGACACAGAATTTTACCAGAAATTGGAGTGTGAGATGGCTTTCTGGGCTTGGCAGATTAACCAGAAACAGAAAAGTATTTGAGTTTCATACACACATTTACTCTTTTCCCATTTCAAATATTAAGTCTTAGTTGTTTTTGGCACATTAACAATTACTGAGCCCTTTTCACTATGTGTACATCCATACAGTAACTGTAAGGTAGACATCATTCTTTTCCTTTAGGTACTTAGTTCATTTGCTCTAAAGATCATGGAAAGGGTGGGTTCTGAAACCAAAAGGTCAAACTCTATGTTTCAAAATGCCACCACAAACTTTTTATCAAATTATATATAACATTAAAAATAGATATAACCACCTAATGTATTAGATGGCAGCAATCCCTGGGCCACCCCCCTTTCCACCATCATCACCAACCGGGAGCCCTGAGCCATTAAGTCCTTCGGGCCTGGAGACAGCGATCTGCAGAGGCAGAGCAGAGCACATTCAAACAGCAACCCCCGCTGATTTCCCAGACAGAAACCATATGATTTTTGACATTAGGACAAAGGCTGATTAGAAGCACCACCTTGTCTTGGATTTCTAACATCAACATTATGAATATTTAGAAAGAGTTATCCAGAGATAATTAAACTTACCAGTTTTAGTCATGTCAACTATGTTTTCCTTGGGAATTCCATGTTTACTGCAAAATTTCTCAAAGTGTTTCTTGAGTGCTGGACGTACATCTGGTTGTCGAGCTATAGGAAGAGTGTCAGTAACTGTTGTGTCCTTTACTTTGGACACTAGGGTTCCTGACAGTAGGGTGGGGTCTTCAGATGGTGGGGAAATGAAAGGCAGTGATGGGTGCTTAGGCAGAAGTCTTGGGAATGGGTATGATTGTCTCGAATTTGACATCTTGATAATGAGACATTTCATCATCATCCCATCACTGAGCCTGAAGGGTCAATCATGGTGAACATTTCTCCCAGAGCAGAGACCAATCACAATAAGGCTGAGAGATTACTTTGTCTCTGCTTTCATTCCCCTCCTTGCCCTGCCTCCCCACCCTCTAGGTGAGGGTTAGCTTGAAATACACTACCATAGAGTTCGATCACTTGGATTTCTTTTTCATTGCTGTTAATCACATTATAAGAATTACATAGTCACTATAAACTGCTTCCGCTATGTGAAATGTAATGACTCCATGATCTGTGGAGGAGATAAAACACAGCTCAGAACTACTTTGGTCCATGGGAAGCAATGAAGCTCTTTACATATTCTCTCTCACAAAATGAAATTAAGTGCATGTCCTGAAAGAGATAAAGAATGATATTTAAGACCTTCCATTTGCATATCCATAGGCTTCCTCAGGTGACTTCAAAAATGAGAAATGACAGCGAGTGGTACATTGATTACTAGGTGTAGAAAGATTCAGCTGAACAGCAACTTACCCTGTATCATTCTCCCTGAAACTTACCTACATTCCTTAGCCATCTCTATCAACCATGTGTCTCTATCATGTCTTTCAGCTTCACTGGCATTATATATCCAGCAATCCATTTGAGAAATGTGCTGTGGCAATGGCCACCAGACATCATCGGAATGTAGGCAGAGAAGGAACAGCTATCCTCAAATTTAATTAATTAATTTCTTTTCTTTCTTTTTTTTTTTTTTTGAAAATTTTCTTTTGTTGCGGGTGGTACATATGATAAAATTGCCATCTTTATCTGACGGGAGTATGTGCCAGGCATTGGCTTTTACACACAAAGAATTCCCGAATTGAGTTATTGGCTATTAGCTGGCCCCTCTTATATTACCTACATAAAAGTTGATCAGGAATTGACCAAGATCCTAAAGATATGAGGGTTTAATAAATCACTTGTGGTTGGGAGTAGGAGTCTGAAAGACTTTTTAAATGTATACTTACAGAAAGTAACATATTCACCCTCCTTTTCTGTTTTGTCGCAAATCAGAGAACGTTCAATGCACTCTCCATTTGCTCTGTAAAACAGAATAAGTGGATGCCGAAGAGATATTGATGAGTCTGTTTCCTCACAGTCTACCTGTCACTTGGGTGTCAGATTCCACTTCATTGAACATTTTTGGTTCAAATTTGAAAGAACTTTTATATACTCATTTCAGTGAATTTGACACTTTAAGAATGATTCAGCTACTGATATCACCATTACTCTACCACTATTTCCCACAATCACTAGTACAACCACTACTTGTCTAGATAATTAGCTGAGTGCTCACATGTGCCTACCTCTCAGATAAGGGCTTTACAGACATTGCCTCACTGGCTCTCCCAACCATCAAGACAGAATTATTATCATCCTCATTTATCCAGAGGATAATTAAGATAGAAAGAGATGAATGTTCTTCATCACACAGTTGGTAAGAGATATATTCAAGAGATAGATAAGCTGTAGTTTCCCAATCCTATGCTTTTAATATGTGCTTTTTTGCCACATTAGTTATGATTCTGAAAACTCTCACCCTTTTGAATCCTCTACTCCCATTTTAATTTATTCCTGTCAGCGACTCTTACGTTTGAAACCAGAAAAGCCTCCGGATCATCATCCTGAATCAATATTAGGTGAGTGACTCTGAATTTGGATACAGACCCACAATAATTATACACAAGTGCACATGAATGTGTGTGTGTGTGTGTGTGTGTGTGTGCGTGTGTGTGTATGTCTAAGACCATACTAAGGCTACTGTTATTTTTTCCCCGTAAAAGGCACACTTACTTTACAAAAAATGTATATGACAGAGATGAATTGTCCAAGAGTTTGATATACTCCACTGAAACCGGAAGGTACCATTTTTTTCTATAGTTTCCTTATCATCTGAGGCCTCGAGAATGGAATACCACTCTCCTGATATCTGCAGTAAATCAATAAATGATTGGGTTGGAAAAGTAGAAGTAACACCACATAAACACTTTCCTCATTCAATTCTGGTGTGTGGGCCAGGAACCTACGGATGATGTGAACATGGAATTGAAACGCAGGTCGAGTGACAACACATGGAAAACTCTTTCCACTATTCCTTCTGGGAGAATGGAGGTCCCTGTGGGTTTCCTTTTTTGCACATGGTAAATTGCTCTTAGTCCAAAATCTGGATCCACTCTTTTTGTCTTCCATACCAAAAATAACGCCCGCCTTCAATAAAACCACCTTGCCTGAGAATCCTCCAAACAACCCCTCAAAGTTCAAAGTGACTATATTCCACAAGTCTACCTTTAACATATCAATGTTGCTTTGCACAGCATTATGGTTTCCTTCCTCATAGGCATGGACTAGAGTCAGCCCCAGACAGAGCAACAGCAGCTTCATCATGGCAGGGGCCGGAGTGTCAGCTATAGTCACTGAAGTAAGACTATCCTTCCTCAGTTCCTCTATAGGCTTCATTTCCAAGTTCCTCTGTCTTTATATTCATTCTGGGCCAATTATTATTTTTTTTTAGTTTCTTTGCTATGCACTACATTTCTTCCTCCCACTTCATGACATTGTCTGTATTCCCTGGTGTCAGGCCAAGATTGTTCCTGCCCTTTTGATACTTGTTAATCTGAACTCCATCAGATCTAATTAGTGACCTTAAAGTTTTCAAAACATGTACTCAAGAAAAATAGTGGATGCCATATAGAACCTACTGCCTTTCAATCAGAAAGCCAATTATGTGTGGCAGAAATGGAGTCGAACTGGGAAGTGGAATACGTAGGGCACCTATGTTTCACCCCTTACATGGGTGGACAATTAGGTGACTGTGATAACTACCAGCAGAACAAAGATACTGTCTCTATCAAAACTGTTAGCACATATCACAAAGCTTTCAAGTAGATGAAGGTATGGTCAGTAAATTAATGTCCTGATAGTATGGTGTCTGGCAGAGAGCACATTTTGCTTTCTTGGACTCATTCTCTGAATTCAACCACTGCTGCCTTTTCGTCTCCCTCGATGAATGAACAAATCTTTAGTCATTATGCGTACCTCGCTATACACCAAAGACACACAAGAGGCATGTCATCCCTTCATCAAACACCTTTCACAGAATGTAGGGAAATGCTCTCTGTATACCCAGGAAAGCTTGATTCAGCAAGCATGTGGAGCACCTAATTGAGTGGGACCAAATCCAGACCATGGTAGATCACAGGACATGATGCTTGGGAGGTGGCATCAGGTAAGAGCCCTTAAGATCTCAGGCTTTGGAGTCAAGTCCACCTCACCTTCATGCCCGACTCTCCCATTTTGAAGACATGAGGACAGGTTTTATTTCCTGCAGCCTTATGGTTCTTTATATGAGATTATGGGTCCTACCCCTAGACTGGTGTAGGGATTCATGGGAAGAGGTGTGTACCAATTTCAGTCAACATCTGGCCCGTGTTGGATTGGTCGGTTCACAGAATAATGCCTGGGGATGGTGAACATGGGAAAGGTCTTGAATGTTAGGGTGAGTGTGGAGATGTGCAGAGATTTTGGGAAGAGGATTCCTGGTGAGGAGAGTGTCATGAATTAGGCCCCTATGTCCCAAGTTTGGGCTGGTTAAAAGCTATGTGTTATTTCACCACATGCTATGGTCTTGTTTTGCACCCCAAGAAACAGAGAGTTTGGTGTCAAGAGAGGAACTATGCACAAGGCTGTGAACCTAGACTTTGAGGCATTCTATGTGTGGCCTGCATTATAAATACATAACAGCCCCTTATGTGATCATTCCTAGGTCATGCTTTACCAATATTTGATCACAGTATTTCTAGCCATCATGAGTTGCATGTAGGTTGTCCTGCTCCAGAGACAGAGGAACTGAGCTTGATAAATAGTGGCAAAGGTTGTGTACTCTATCGTCTCTGTTTAATATTCTTGAAGAATACATGGCAGTCTATGAGCAGTGAAGTTTGCAAGATGAACCCCATTCTTCTGGGCTATGATACTGTAGAGCTACACTGCTGTACAGTCCATCTCTATCCCATCCCACCAGCACTCCTAACTCTGCACCCATGCAGAGTGCCAGATTGTAACTTTCTGGTTCTAAGAACTCCTGTAGTTTCCAAAACAGAAAACCAGAAATTAGACATATCCACAGGATGTTTTCACTTTCTTTGTGTTTTAATACCAAAAATTTTATGGATATTTGTGTTGCTTGATGTAAGACTTGGGGCAGTTCCAGCTGTATGTACTATTCCTTAGTTCTCTCCTTTATTTCAAATGCATAAGAGGCTGTGAAAGTGTTATTTTCAAGGACATTTGAGATTTCCTCCCTGGCATATGAAGTTGGTTTTGCTAAAGGAAACTCCGGAAAAACGCTCTCCATGTTTGATATTTCCTATGTCGATAGATACGACAGAGCCGTTCCTCTAAATTGTGCAACTGAGAGAAAGGTAAATATGTCCATATGGGAGTACTCCACAAATGATCACTGAAACTTTATTTGTAATAGATGAGAACTAGGACCAGGTAAAATGTCCATCAACAGAAAGGAGTAAAAGGAGTAAAAATTCGGTGGTATATCTGTGCAATATTGGGTAAGTAACGGTAAAATGGAACGGAGGATAGGTACACACAACATGAATGGATCTCAAAAGATGTATGCTGAGTGAACATAGCCAGAACGACAACAAAATACAAAACATACTGATGACTGAGTTCATTAAATCTCTCCAAAATGCACACTCTACAGACAGGAAGGAGATCAGATATGGCCTAGGGCTCAGGTGGCACTGTGAGTGGGGGGGATCCTGAGGCACAGGGAGAGCTGGCAAGGTCATGGCTAAGCACTACACTGACTGTGGCGATAGGTTCCTGGGAACCTCCCTGTAATAACTCACTTAATTTTATACTTTCAGATGGACACTCATTGTCAATTATACCTGAAAAACCTATTATGAAAAATAGGAAATAACTTTCCAGCTAGGATGTTCACTCGGGACCTCTAATTTTCATGAACATGATTTTTCATTTCAGATGGTAAGGTTCATTTGCAGGACAGAACTAATTACCTCCGTGCCCTTCACTGCCACACAGGCCTCTGCGAGGAGGCTGGGATGAGACCGGGGCACTTCTGGGAAAGCTACCTCCGTAGGTTCTAGAGTGCTGAATGGCACGAGTGTTAGTGAAGTCTCTGTAATAAGCCACTCACTTCCAGTCCGATGCAGCCTCCCCAGTAGATCTTGCTTCTGATTTCAGGTTCAAACACACCTATGTGGGCCTTGAGCTCCAATGAGCAGGTGTGGTTCCCAACATGTGAGGCTGCTCCTCTAGCAAAGCCCGTACTGGGTGTGCGTTCTGCCAGCACAGGCCCATGCAGGTCCTAATGCTAACCTCAGAAACTCCTGCAGGTCTCCAGAGACCAGGGATTCCTTGGGGTATCCCAATGCCCAGCTTACCAGCGCATCTGTATAGGCCCCGCACCCCTTAGAGAGGCCAGCGTATTCTCGGACCTCCCGGTTTCCCGAAACCTCCTTGGCTTACATTTACCTCTCTTCTCCGTGCCAACCTGACTTCTTGGCATGCTGTGAACGTAGAGAAGCCAGCTTGAGCCCAGGTCTTCTGGAAGAAGCCTCCCCAAGTGGCCACCGATCACTAGGGAGGCTCTATAGACATTGCCTGAAGACTCCAGGCTCTTTCAGAGCAGAGCTCTGGGGAGGCAGTGGCTGCAATGTGCGCGGTGACCACCAGGCAGCAAGAGCTTTCCCATGGACTTTGGGTTAGCTGCTTTCCAGATTCCTGGCAATGGCCTCGCAGAGGTTACAAACCTTCTGCAGGGAGAGATAAGCCTGAGCCTGGAATTTCGAGTGGCCGCCTGTGAGGGGACCTAATCCACTCTCTGGAGCTCTCTGAGCACTAGGGCGAGTCTCAACCACCTGCTTCCCTCTCTGCCCAGAGCCTTGTATGGGGCAGTGCCTGCATTCACCCAACCCCAGCAACACCTCCCCAACCCTCACTCCTCACCCTTGTCTCCCCAGTTCTCAGGATTCTCCTGCAGAGATACGTGGCTAATCCAACTCATTCCATCCTTTTGTGAAAGTTTTTCAACTTTGACTGCATTCTTGAATCATCTGGGGAACTTTGACAAATCCTGGAGCAGAGGATATGTGGAACTGCTCTCTGCTCTGCTGTCGGTGATGGAAGCAAGTCTCAAGGCTTTCCTGTGTCGGACAGGGACACCCTCTGATGAAACCACTGACATGAGGACCTGCAATAAGCTCGGCACTATTTTGGGTTGGGGATATAGCAGAGAATAGAATAGCTCCTTGACATCATTGCACTTACCTTGTAGGAAATGGGTACAGGCAGTAAACAAAGAACCGTGAGAGGGCACTCAAGAAACACGGCGAAATAATACTATTTTATACCTGTGGTTTTAAGGAGTCCTCTGTGTAAAGTGACACATGAGGACCAGAACCTCACGTGGGTGTGGGTATTGCATATCTGAGGGCGAGTATTTCACACAAAGGGAGCAGGAAGGACCTGGATCCAGAGATGAGAGTGTTCATGGGTATTTGAGGAAAATTGTGGCATAACAATTAAGATTTAACAAAAACACAGAAGCCTAAGACACATGTGGAATCCAGACGGGTGCTAATCGCTGTCTGTGCTGCTCACTAGGTCTTCTTTCCCAGGAAGGCTCTTCTGAACAAGCTGGCACTCCAGTTTTCTGTATTCCTATACCAAGAGGGCAGCCAGTAATTGTCTATTGTGCTAAAAAGCAAGAGGAACCTTCGTAAAATTTTTATAGGCAGCAGAACAAGGTTTCACAAATGCTAACTTTATAGAATAACAGCTGGTATCTTGATGGGCACACTTCCAGCTGCAAGCAGTTTCAAATGACATCTGTCCTGGGACCACCGAATCAAATAGCAAAGTCCTCTGAGCCAGGATGAGAGATGTGTAGTCTTCCGTGTTGCTCTGGAAATACAAATATCCTCAGGGGAGTCCTGATGTCGCATTTACTCTGGAAGTTTATTTAACATTTCTCTACATGGGCTTTAATCAGGCTCAAGTCATTCATGACCTAAAGGGGAGCAGCAACAGCACAAGCTAAAAATATCTCCTTGATCCCACAAACAGGTGATCCAGTGACCTTTTAACTGAAGGCACTCCCTGGGTCTCCATGTCGCAAACTTGTTTCTTTGGAGGACAGTGCAGCACCAATTACTATAGTAAAGGGCACTCAGGGGAAAGGTCATGGTATAAAAAAGGGGCCCGTAACATTTTCCTCTAAAGGGCCATGCCGGATATATTTATAGTCTTGCAGGACAAGAGGTAAAATCTAAGATACTACATAGGTCCTAATCTAATAGAGTAAAAAATTTTACATTTTTTTCATGAAATTCAAGATAGAATATAGAGTTTAATGATTCTATGTGGAAACATGGTCTACTGGTGAGCGCAAATGGAATCCTTATGGGAAATACAGTTTTTGGAACATTCCTTAACTGGTGCTGAAAATGAGTTTTCCTAAGATCACATTGGTTGCTATGGTTCTTAGCTCAGGACATATGGAAAAATATGCACTTGGCTGAATTTAGAGATGATAAGTCATACTTGGCCAACCTCTGATAGAAAATAGAGTTTAAATAATTCTTGGAGTTCTCGCTGAATTTACAAGGGTGGCAGACAAAGAAAAAAGAGAGACAGAGAGAGAGAGAAGTATAAGTCCTGGGAGAGATCCTCAACAACGTTATTTGCAGATAATATGATCATATACTTTAAAAATAGAGATTCTGAAAGTATTACATGTAATGTCATGAGAAGTGAAAAAAATTTTATCGAGGTAGCTAGAGAGCTCAACGTACAAAAGTCAATAACATTTCTCCATAGCAGCAGAATCTCACGAATATCACTATGGTTATAAAAACAAAATAGGTGCAGAGAAAAGGACATAGATGGTAGAGGCTCTGTTCATCCCTCTGGAGCCTAAATCAATGCTGTGACAAAAACAAGGAGTAAACAACAAGGTATAATCGCCTCAGATCTAGATGAACAAGTCGTACAACTGGGGGAAATGTAAGAAATCGCCCTGCAAGAACAGAAAGTAGGACAGGGTGAGGACTTGAGTCTGCCCAGTCCCAGCAGCTGAGTGGGACAGAAACTGCGACAGCAACTGCAGACTCCTCTTCAAGGGACCATGTCCCCGAGCAGATTTTCATGGTGATGGATCTGCTCGCTCTGATCACCAGTGCCCGTTCGACTGTGCAGGGACTTACAGAGGGAAACTGCATTGTGGGAGTGAAGGCCGAGGCAAGACTCGCCCAGCATAGAAGTGCCTGTGGTATTCATTGTTCCATGTTGAGCCCTCACCCCTATCACTGAGCAGTCACAGCGCAGCCATAACGGAGATGTCATCAACTGAATAACAGAGGTCACTCCACCCAGAAGGTCCCTTGACACTCTTACTCGCCCATCTCGGGCCCTACCCAGGCCACATCCAGGTGTATCTTTGGCGAATCAGGTGCTCCTTGCTGAGTAGCGCCTAGAATCACACTGCTGGCAGCTGGCCTTGGTTCTGGTGTGGCCTTTTGAGACAGTGCTAAGCAGAGCATCTGTGGATTGCTTGCTGAATTTTCCCAAGTGGCCCTGGAGGAGCACAGGCTTGGACTCAATTTGGCCTGCAGCTGAAAGCCTCTCAGGTCTTTGCCTCCAGACACCTACTTCACAAATTCACATTCATAAGATCGGGAGACTTTGGAGCGTTGCTTCATACATAAAACAGACAGAGAAAGGCAGCCAGGATGGGAAGAGAAAGAAGCAGAAACTCTAGGAGAGAACAGGGCAGAGATGCAGATACAATGAAGTCAAGCAATCTAATTGATGCAAAGTTCAAAACACCGGTTCTTAAGATGGTCAATGAACGTTTGGGATGTGTAGTTGAATTCAGTGAGAACTTCACCAAAGAGTTAAAAAACAAAAATGGAAATGGAAAGTACAAAAGGGAACCATTTAGAATTGAAGTACACATTATCTGACATGGAATAAACAAAGTGAATAAAGAAGAGGATCAAGTGACCTACAGAGAAGATGGGGAAGCCAAGGACACTCAATCAGAATGGCTAGAAAAAAAGAATCCAAGACTCTAATAGGGATTTAAGGAGCCTATGGGACACTATTAAGGGTAAAAATGTTCGTGTCATAGGGGTACCTGAAGGAAAACAAGATGTTCCTAGCTATTTGAAGAAAGAAAGGTGCTATACTTCCCTAACCCAGTGACAGAAAGAGACATAAAACCCCAGGAAGCTCAGAGAATCCCCAAACCAGGAACCCAAAGAGGCCCACATGAAGACATGTCGTGATTCAAATGCCAAAGGTGAAATACAAAGAGAGAATCTTAAAAGCAGCAAGGGAAAAGCACTTAGTTACCCACAAGGGAGCACCCATAGGACTTTGAGCTGATTTCCTAAAGAAGCTGTGCAGGACTGAAAGGCTTGGCAGAAAATATTCGACAGGGTGAAAACCCAGTATCTACTACCAAGAATACTTTATCCAGCAGAGCTATCATTTAGAGTTGAAGGACAGGTAAAGAGCTTCCGAGACAAAAATGACCAAAAGGAATTTCTCATCCCCAAGCAAGCATTACAGTAAATATGGGAGGGACTTCTTTTAGAAGAAAACTATGTATCAAGAACAGGAATAACGAATGGTAAAACTACATTCCTATCAATGAGTATCTCAAATAGAAAAGGATTAAATGCTCCAACCAAAAGATAGAGTGGCAGAACGAATAAGAAAACAAGACCCCTCCATATGCTGCCTACAAGAGACTCACTCCACATTAAAAGACACACACGGACTAAAAAAAGAGGGTGGAAAGATACTATATCGATGGACGTAGAGGATATTGTGCTGAATGAAATGGGTCAAAAGAGAAAGACAAATGTCACATGATTTCATGTAAGTGTGGACTCTAAAGAACAAAATCTTCAACAATAACAACAAAAAAACTGGAAAGAAACTGATACGTACAGAGAGGATTTAAAAAGATACCAGAAAAGAAGGATGTTGGCGTGCCAAAGAAAAGGCCAAAGGATTAAGAGGTACAATGCTTTGTTACACAATAGCCATGGAGAGGTAGGGTGCAGCATGGAAAAGATGGTTAATAGTGTGGTAATAAATGTATAAGGAAGCAGTGGGGTAGAGATTTACTCTGGTGATCACTTTGCGAGTTAGGTGCAGATCTGGTCATTATGCAATACAACTGAAACTGGTATATAATTGTATGCCAAGGAGTGATAAGAACACATGGTATTGCACCATACAAACAGAAGCAACTAATAGGCTATTATATAACAATAAAGACGAGGAAAAAAAAAAAAAACAAAAGTGAATCCTGTGAAAAGTACACAGGAATTAACAACCAAGAATACACAAAAAGACCACGAAAGAGAGCATTCAGAAACTGTAAGGAGGAACGTAGGAGACGATCAAATCAATTGAAAGACACCAAGCTCACTTGCTTTTGGCTCAGTGAGCCCTGGGACAGATTTCCGACCTCCAAAATGATAGTGTAATAACTCAAGGTGTTAAGCCAGGAAGTTTGTGGTGATCGTTCCAGCACAACCAGGATACTACTATGCAAATGTCCTGTCCAAGTGAATGCCAAGAATGGAGCTTCCTCACTGTACTCCTGATACACAAGCAGAATTTCTTGTTAACTTGTTAACTCTTGGAAGTGTGACATGCATGATCTTCTGACAATCCTAATTCACACTTGCCAGCATGAGGAATATCATGCTGCAGCACTCTTTGCGACAGATTTATTTCCCTTCCTTTGACCAACTTGATTTGTGATCGTATCCTAAGCTTCTATTCGTGGACAGTATGGTGGTAATAGGCTGATAAGAGACTAATGGAAAACTACTTAGCATAAATGTCATGGGCAAAAATCTTCAGTGAGACTGGCTGTAGCTTGGCCCCCAGTCCTTGTGCCAAGCGTACCCAGAAGCAGTCATACAGCTCCCAGTGATGGTTGATTCCACCTTAACTTTCGTTTGACTCCCGCTTTTATGAGGTATTCCAGAAAGTTACATTTCAGGGTCTCTCTCTCTCTCTCTCTCTCTCTCTCTCTCTCTCTCTCTCTCTCTCTCTCTCTCTCTCTCTCTCTCTCTCTCTCTCTCTCTCTCTCTCTCTCTCTCTCTCTCTGTGTGTGTGTATCTTTCAGGTGAAATAGTACCTGATCTGGTTTGACATTGGCACGATGGTAGAAGAGAGAGTGTCATCCCTCATTTTTACCGGCTATTCCTGGATGAGAACACTTGTGTAGGAGTCGGAAAGCACACTTGAGAGGTTACAGTACCCAGGTGGAGTGAAATGACCCAAGATCTTGATGCATTGAAGAAGGAAAGGAGAATTTCACGCTCCTGCGTCACATCTCTCTCAAAGGGGCACAGCACTGGCATCTCTGGGACCTTGTCAGAAGCAGAATCTCAGGTCCCACCACTGATGTGCTAAATCAAAACCTGGGGTTATCAAGAACCCAGGAGAACAAGCGCACATCATGAGAAGCACTGCATCAACACACATATAGGAACCAAGAAAATACAGTGCATTTTTCGGTGCATTTTTTTTAAGTTAATACTAATGGCGGCACACTGCACATATCATCCAACATCTGCTTTCTTCAGTGGACTATAGGTATTTAATCTAACGATAATAAAGAGATGATCGAGATTTCGTAATTCCCTTTTACTCAGTCAAGAAACTTTCCATTTATGTTTTCTCATAATGAAATCTGTTATGGAATCCATCTGTTAGCCACATTTAGTTAGTACCATCGGAACAAATGGACATGGCCACACAGGTACTCAGTTCTCCAATTTTAAACATGTGCCCGTTTCTTTCCTGGGAACATCACAGCCCCAGGGTGACTGTTCACCCCAATGAAAAGCCATTACTCTTTACGGCGTTAAGACTCCAAATTGTAGTACACGTCCAGGAAACAACAAGGAGTTTTCAGAGTCCGGATGTGTCATTGTCAATGAGAACATTCGAAGCAAATTGGACTGGCACGATAATTGTGCATTAATGGGGCGGCTATATGGAATATGAATGGTGTTTCACCCCGACCTGGAATGTGGTGTTATTCATACGCCCTTTAGAGAACTCAGAGGTAAACATCCCCAGGCATGGTCATTAAAGACATGCATTGATCTACAGTTTAGAGGCCCTTGAACAACCTAGAGCTCCAGGACAAGAGCAATGTGTGCCTTTTCATGATTTTCCTGAGCCGAAGTACTTAGGTGAAAACATGGGGTACGGTAGAGACTTACTAGCTGTGGAGATCAAGAGAACCTAAAATATGTGGCCAACTGACTGGAAGAAGGCTAGGGTAGGGCACCAAGGGGTCGCCTGTGAGAGCCTGGAAAGCTGATGATTCTCCTCACTTGGGCAAGTTTAGGTCAGATGGATGCCCACTGGACCGTAGAAGAGAGACCATGTGGTGATGCACGCTGTGCAGCCAGGAGAAGTAGAAAGAGACAGGTGTTGGAATATTGCTTTCATTTCCATGAATCCTAGCTGCTTTCTGCAAGGCTCTGTGAGGGATGACCTAGACAGCACCAGCAGGAAATTCTTCTACTTTGTCTCATCAGGTCACTAAGTAATAGACAAATCAAAGAGAAATCAGCACTCGCTGGGACAGAGATTTACTGCACTGGAGGGAGAATCCCAAAACTCGGGGAAGTTCCTGAGAAGCTAGAAGACGATGCTACACCCAGGTCTGAGGAAGTACCCTCATTCACTTGCTCCCGGCCCCACATCTCTCAGATACACAAAGACAGCCACATGACTGCAAGGGTAATCATTTATTGAGCAGGTAGGGGAAGCTGTCATTCAGGATAGAGTTCTCCCAGTAGGACACAGAATGTCGAAATTTGCAGAACTCTTTCAAATCTTGGTGAGCCATGAGTATTTTCAGACAGTTATGGAAGATCCTGATGATGCAGAAAACATGCTTCACTGCAACCGTGATAGCCATCAGGATACAGAACTTGTCACAAGATGATGTGGGGAGACGATGGAAGGGTAGATCTTGAAGCCCAGGTGAGGAAGTATTCACTTAGCACTAAATATGCAGACGAGAAAGAGAACACAGGAACTCATAAAGCACTTCCTGGATGTCCTTGAGGACACAGGAATTTGTATGACATAGCAAATTGTGCAGAGATCGATATCAATGTGCATTCTAACCTACGTTCCTTGCCAGGACAGGGGGCAAGAGGGCATTGAGTCAATGACTGTTTTGTTTTTTGGCTGTTCCCACCTTAACCTACCCTCAACTGAGCTTAAGGTAAGAGCGAGGAATCGATGAAGGGTCGGAGGCTCGTTCTGCCATCCTCAGCATGAGAAGTCCTGAAGAATTTTCCCTCTATGGACGAAGACTGGCAAAAGCCCTATAGGGCTATCTTTTATTACACGCTGACTTACGCAAGCCATAGTTGCTAAGACCTTCCCACACATTTTCTGAATGAAACTCCACAAGAAATCTGATGGGGACAACAGATGAGGAGCCTGAGACTGTTTTCCAAGTGGGATGATACCGAAAGGTCAGACAGCTCTAGTCCCAGATCAGAAGTTGAGGATGTGCAGACTTCGGAGGAAGACACTTTCGCCAAAGGATAAAGGCTGCAATGGCCTTTGGGGCTTGCAAGATGAACCACCAACAGAAACGCATTGGAGCTTCACACTAACACCCTCTTCTGACTCTTTCCCTATTGCAGACGTGAAGTCTTAATGATTTGTAGCATGTATAATGACTGAGCCCTTTTCACCAGGATGCCATGTACACAGTACCTCTGTGAGGTAAACATTCTTTCCTTTTAGTGCTTAGGTCATTTGCTCAGAAGCTCCTGGAAGAAGTGGGTCCTGAATCCAGGAGTTCCAACTATGATTTCAAGCGGTACCCATGAGCTTCCTTCACAAAAGATTATCATAGCCCTTGGACATGAACCCCGAATGGACCGGAAGACAGTGATCCGTGGGCCAGCCCTTCTCCATCAGACATCACTAACCTGGAGTCCTGGGCGACTTGATTGCCGTGGAACTGGAGGCAGCGATCTGCAGAGGCAGAGTAGAGCACATTCTAACACCAACGCCCACTGCTTTCCCAAACAGAATGCAAATGAGTTTTCAGGTAAGCAAAAGGAGACTGAGTGGAGGCTTTCCATTCTCGTGGAGTTTTCCTTTTAGTTATAGGAAAATTTTGGAAGAGAAGATGAAAGATAGCAAAACCTACCTGTTTTGGTTAGGTCAACTACGTTATTCTTTGGTATTCCGAATTTTTGGCCAATTCTCTTAAACTCTTCCTTGAATTCTGGACTCTTATCTGGAGTTCTGGCTGTGGAAAAAGGGACAGTAACTGTTATGTCTTGTGCCTCGGTCACTGAGGTTCCTGGCGGTGAGGTGGAGTCTCCGGAGGGGTGGGAAAATGGATGGTATTGACGGGTGCTTAGGCAGAAGTCTTGGGAATGGGTGTGATCTGTGTGCAATTTGACATTTTGTGGATGAGACATTTCATCATCATCCCCTCACCGTGCCTGAGGGGTTGCCTATGGTGAGCATCTCAATCTATAGAGAAGGAGAGACCACCTAGGATATGGCTGAGAGGATCACTTTGTCTCCACCCCTCCTTTAATCTCCTCTATACCCACCCACTACGTGAGTGCCAGCATGAAAATACTCTACCATAGAGTCCAACAATATAGAGTGTATCGTCAGGGTTGGAATTGAAGAAATGGACAATCACATAGTCATCATAGACTGCTTCAATGAAGCGAAACCTATCCACTTCCGGGTCTGTGGAAGAGACAGAATACAGCTCAGAACTCCTTCGTCCATCGAATGCAAGTTATACTCCATACCGTGGGCTCATGAAGGGACTTCAAACGGTAGACTTGACTACTGCGAGGATTTCTACCACGGGAATTGAACACTAATGGTAGATGATTTTTGCCACAGTGACAACTTACCCTCTATCACGGTCCATGAGACTCGCTGACCTCCCTCGGCCATCTCTGCCAACTATGCGTCTTTATTTAAACTCCACTGGCATTTATGCCCAGCACTGTGCTGTGACGACGGCCACCAGAAAGCATCACAGTGGACAGAGAATGAGCTGCTCTACTGAAAATTTATTGACTGGTTGATTTTTACCACTTAACCTTCGTTGTGGGAGGTGCATTACCCAATTGCCATCTTGATCTGGTGTCATTATATATCAGTCATTGGCTGTTACACACATGCAGTTCTCACAAATTGAGTGTACTGGCTATTAGATGGCCCTATTTATATGACCTATAACAAGCATCGATCAAGAATTGACCCTAAAGATAGTTGGGGTTAGCAAATCTCTTGCCCTTGGAAGTAGAACTGAGAAAGATTTTTTGTATACTTACAGTTTATACTATATACACCATCCTCTGATGTTTTATCAGCGAGCAAAGAAACTGGAACACACTCTCCATTTATCCTGTAAAACAGAAGGAACAGACGCCCGAGAGAAATTGATGCACCTGGATCCTTTGGTCTCTAGGAAACATGATTTCACTTGGCTATTGATCCCTTTTCGGTAGAAATTTGAAATAGCTCTCTTTCCATTATTTTACGTCATTTGACACATCAATAATGAGTCCACAACCAATACTTTTATTATTCTACTATGACTTCCTACTATTACTATTATTATAGCAACTTGTGTAGATAATTAGGTGAGTTCAGATATGCTAGCCTCTCAGAAGAGTGCTCCATAGACCTTGCCTCACTCGGACTTCATATACAAAATGATGGGAAAATCTTTTCATCCTCTTTGACCCAAGGAAGTATTGGGGTGGAAAGACATGAATGTTCTTAGTCCCACAACTGAGAGAGAGTGTCTACAGTATCACAAGCCTCTCTTTTCAAACATGATACATTGCAGAGTGTGAATGACCCAGATACCCCTCTCCTTTTTATCTCCTCTGCTCCCATTTATATTTAATCCTGTCAGCAGTTTTACCTCTGGATTTAGAAAAGGTCCATAATCAGTGCAAATGAGGAGCCACAATTTTGGATACAAGGCCACAATGAATGAGCACACCTGTACGTGTCTTCGTGACTCTCTGTGTGTGTGTTTGTGTGTGTGCATGTTGACAGGCCAGAACCAAACTCATGCATTTGTTTTTCTTTCTTTGAACCCCTTTCCCTAGAAATGACCAAACTTACTTTACATGAAAGTGTAATACCAGAGAAGAGTTGTCCAAGACTTCTGCATAGTCCGCAAAAACCCTCATGAAACTTTTGTCTTGGATCACTTCTTTGACGTTTGTTGCCGTGAGAATGGTATACCACTCCCCTGAAAACTACAGTGACACAGCAGAATGATTGGGTAAGGAAAACAGAATGAGAACAGCACACCAACACTTGACTCCTTCAAATCTGTTCTGTGGGCCAGGACACCTAAAGCTGATACGAAGCAGGGGATTGAAACTCAGGGTGAGTGAAATTCACGGAAACCTCTTTCCACTGTTCCTTTCAGGGAGAATGGAGGTTCCTGTGGGTCTCCCTCTTTTCACATTGTAAAATTGCTCTTAGTCCAAAGTCTGGAACCACCCCTTTGTCTTCTATACCAAATGAACTCCTGCCTTCCAGTGAAACCACCTTGCACGAGAAGCCTCGAAACCTCCCCCGAAAATCCAAAGTCACTAGTATTTACTGACTCTACCTTCGGAACATCAAAGTTCTTTGTCACAACTTTCGGATGCGCACACACGAGTGTGAGCCCCAGACCCAGCAACAGCAGCTTCATCATGGCAGCAGACGGGAGTGACTGGCTCCACTCCCCAACTCCTCCGTCTTTATATTCATTCCGGGTCCAGTTGTTTTGTCTGCTAGGCACTACGTTTCTTCCTCCTACTCCAGGAGATGGTCTGTATTCACTGGTGTCAGGCCAAGATTGTTCCTGCCCTTTTGATTCTTGTCAGTCTCAACTCCATCAGATCTAATAAGTGACCTTAAAAACATCTAAACACATACTCAAGAAATATAGTGGCTGCCATAAAGAGCAGCCTGCCTTTCCATCAAAAGTCAATTATGTGTGGCAGAAATGGATCCAAATGGGAAGTAGAATACATAGGGCACCTACGTTTCACCCCTTACACGGCGTGGGCAATTAAGTGACTAACTCTGTGAAAGCTATCTTTAAAACAAAGAAACTTTCTCTACCAAAGTTTTTAGCAGCTACCACAAAGCATTCAAGTAGTGAAGGTATGGACAATAAATTAACATCCCAGAAATATGGTGTCTCGTATGCAGCACATTTCACTTTCTTGGACTTATTCTCTGATTTTGACCACTGCTGCCTGTTCTTGTTCCTCAGTGAATGAACAAATCTTTAGTCATTATGTGTACCTAGCTATACACCAAACACACACAAAAGATGGACACGTAGGAGTTGTCATTCCTTCCTTCAAGCAACTTTCAAAGAGGGTAGGGAAATGGTCAATGTACACACAATAAAAGCTTGATTCACCAGGCATGTGGAGCTTCCGAACCAAGTGGGTCCAAGTCCAGACCACGGTGGGTCACAGGGCGTGATGCGGGGAGGTGGCATCAGGTAAGAGCGTTTAAGATCTCAGTCTTTCCAGATTTTATTGGATCTGCCTGTAGACTGCTGTAGGGACATCAACCCCAGTTTAATGTCTGGCCCATGTTAGGATACTCGGTTCACAGAATTATGCCTGGGGAAGGTGGGACATGGAGGGTGGTCTTGAATGTTAGTGTAGGTGTGGAGCTGTGCAGAGCACGTGGTCAGAGGATTCCTGGTGAGAAAAATGTCGAGAATTAAGCTCCTGTGTCCTCAGTTTTGGCTGGTTAAAAGCTACGTCTTATTTCACCTTATACTAATGGTCTTGTTCTGCTCCCCACAAAACAGAGAGTCTGGTTTCAGGAGAGGTACTAGGCACTAGGCAGTGAACCTAGGCTTTGTGGCAACTATGTGTGGCCTACATTAAAAACTCATTCCAGCCCCTAGGTCATACCCAATCGATATTCAGTCAGAAATATTTCTAGGTCTATATTACATTAGCCATCTTCGGCCGGTTGTATTTCGTTGCCGCTGGGACAGAGCAACTCAGCTTGATAAATAGTGGTAAATGCTATGTACCTTATCTGCTCTGTTTGATTCTCTCGAGGAATATGCAGCAGTCTATGAGCAATCAAGTTTGCAAGATGAACCCCATTCTTCTTGGTTATGATGCTGGAGAGTCAGTTATACTGCTGTACACTCCATCTCTATCCCATCAGAACAGAACTTCTAACTCTGCACCTGTGCAGAGTGCTGGGTTGCAACTTTCTGGTTCTGAGCACTCCTATGGTGTGCAAGATGAGAAAACCAAAATGAACATTTTCCACAGAATGTTTTCCATGTCTTTGTGTTTTGAATACCTAAAGTTTTATGGATAATTGTGTTGCTCGATGTAAGGTTTGGGGCAGTTCCATGTCCATATTTCTTCCTTAGTTTTATTCTTTATTTCAAGTGCATAAGAGAGGCTTCAAAAGTGTCATTTTCCAGGACATAGGAGATCTCCTCCCTGGCATATGATGTCAGTTTTGCTCAAGGAAACTCTGGAAAAATTCTCTCCAGGTTTGGTTGTGTCCATAATTGCCAGTTACGTCTGATCCATTCCTCTATCATGTGAAACCGAGAGAAAGTTAAACGTGTCCATATGGGAGTACTCCGAGAACGAAAACAGAAACTTTATTTGTAATAGACACGAATGAGGACAAGGCAAAGTGTCCATCCACAGAAAGGAGTAAACAGAAGGTAAGGAACTGTAAAAAGGAACAGAGTATTGGCAAACACAGCATGAATGGATCTCAAAAGAATTATGCTGAGTGAAAATAGACAGAACAACAACACAACACAGAGCATACTGATGACTGAGTTCATACAAATCTCTCCAAAATGTGCCCTCTACAGACAGGAACTGGATCAGATATGGCCTAGGGTTTCGGTGGCACTGTGGGAGGGGGTATTCCAGAAGCACAGGGAGCGCTGCTGAGGATTTGGCTAAACACGACCCTGACTGGGGTGACAGTTTCTTGGAAACGTCCTTGTAGCAACACATTAAATTTTATACTTTAAGATGTGCACTAATCCTCAATTATACCGCAAAAACTATTATGAAAAATAGGAAATAACTTTCCTGTTAGCATGCTCACTTGGAACCTCTGATCTTCATGAACATGATTTTTCATTTCAGATGTTAAGGCTCATTTGCAGGACAGAAATAATGACTGACACACGGGCCTCTGCTAGGAGACTGGGATGAGTCCCGTGGCTCTTCTGGGAAAGTTGACTCCTCAGGTGCTAAGGTGCCAAGTGATATGGGTGTTAGAATTGGTTCTGAAATAATCCTCTCACTTCCAGCCCAATGCAGCCTCTCCAGCGGACATTTTTTTCTGAGGTTCAGGTTCAGACACACCTACATTAGCCTTGAACTCTGATGAGCTCACATTTGAGGGTGGCTTCTTCTAACAAAGCCTGCACTGGCTGCGGGTCTGCCAACACAGGCCCATGCAAGCTCCAATTCTCAATTCAGAAACTCCTGCAGTTCTTCTGAGACCAAAGTTTCCTGGGGTTTTCCAACGTCCAAGTTCTAAAAGGATCCATACACGCCTCCCCTGAGAGGCCAACTGTATCCTCAGACCACCCATTTTTCCGCAACTTCCTCGGGCTGCCATGTCCTCCATTCTCCATGCCAACCAGGCTTCTCTGGCCTCTAGTGTACCTGGGAAAGTGAGCCTGATCCCAGGCCTTCTGGAAGAAGCCTATCAAAGTGGCCCACGGTCTCCTGGTGCCCAAGTCCTCAGAGCCAGGTAGTGAGATATGCAGTCTTCCTTGTCACTCTGGAAACCCAAATAACCTCACGGTGTCCTGGTTTCCCATTTACACTTGAAGTGTATTTGACATTTCTGTATATGTGTTCCAGTGAGGTTCAAGTCATTCACGATCTAAAGGGGAGCAGCAACAGACAAGTTAAAAATATCTCCTTAATGCCACAATCACATGATGCAGTGCTTTTTTTGCTGAAGGCACTCCGAGTGTTTCCATGTGACAAACTTTTAAATTTGGAAAAAGTGCAGCACCAATTACTATAGTACACTGCAATCAGAGGAAAGGTCATGGTATAGAAGAGGGGGCAGGTAAGCTTTTTCTCTAAAGGGCTAGAGAGGAAATATTTATAGTCTTGGAGGACAAGAGGTAGAATCAAAGATACTGCATAGGTCCTAAACTAATAGAAAAAAAGATTTACATGTTTGGATGAAATTCCATATGCAATATTGAGTTTAGTATTTCTGCTTGAATATATTAAATTTTTATAGGAATTATACTTTTTGATTCATTACTTAACTGGGTTATAATTACTTTTCCTAATACCACATTGATTGCAAATGTTCTTAGCTCAGGGTGAATAGGAGAACACGAAGTTTGTTGGATTTATGCATAATGAACCAGAGTTTGCCAACCTCTGAAAGAAAACTAGGTTTCAATTATTAAAGAGTTCCTGAGGTTCTGGGGGAACTCATACGACAGGAGAACAGAAAAAAACCCATAGAGAGAAGTACCAGTGTTGATAGAAAATGTTGACATTATTATTTGCAGATACTATGAACATACACTAATGAAAACAACAGAATCTACAAAGTGTTGCAAATAATGATACTATGATAAAAAAAATTTCACTGAGTTAATGAAAGAGATAAACGTACAAAAATCAATAACATTTTCTATACCAGCACAAACTCATGATAATCACTGTTGGTTTAAAAGAAAAAGAAGTCCTGTGATAAATATACAGGAATTTAAAACCCAAATACATAAGAAAACTTCTCAGGAGAGAATTTTAAAACACTAAGTAAAGATACAGGAGATGATACGATGAATGACAGATACAAACTCACTTGCCTTTGGCACAATTAGCTGCGGATCAGAGTTCCAAAATTCAAAACTAGCAGAATGAACTGTGCAGTTAAGCCAGTAAGTTTGTGGTGATTGTTTCACCGTAAACAGGAAAGCAATACAGAACCCATCTGTCCTGTCCAAGTGAATGCCAGGAATGGAGCTTCCTCACTCTATTTCTGATACACAAACAGACTTTTCACAGATAGAGCATTAAATCTGGGATGGAAGTCTCACACGCAGGATCTACTGATGCATCCTAATTCACACTTGCCACCATGAGGAGTATCATGCCGCAGTGCTCATTGCAACAAAATATTTCCATCCCTTTGATCAACTCAATTTGTGATCAGACCCTGAGACTCTGTTCGTGGACAGTAAGGTGATAGTAAGATGATAAGGAACTAATGAAGAACAGCACAGAAATTAAATGTCATGGGGAGAAATCTCAATGGGCCTTCTATGAACCCCAATGAGCCTTGTTGTGGCCCCAATTCCCTGAGCAAAGTGTTCCAAGCAGCTGTACACAGCTCTATGTGATAGTTGATTCCGTCTTAACTTTCGTTTGAACCCTGATATTTTTAGACATTCCAGAGAACTAAAACTCAAAATTGTTCTCTCTATATGTCCTTTTTGGTGAAATGATAACTGATCTCGTTTGATGTCAGCATGATAGTGGGAGAAGGAGCGCCATCCCTCATTTCCCCCACAGAAACACCTACTTTTACAACTACTCGTGGATGAGAATAACTTTATGGGAGATCAGAAGTACAACTGACAGGTTCCAGCACCCAGGTAGAGAAGAAGAATAGCAAGATATTGATACATTGAAGAAGGTTTAAAGAATTCCACTCACCCATGTCACCCCCTTCTCAAAGGGGCACAGCACTGGCATCTCTGGGCTCTTGTGAGAAACAGAATCTCAAGTCCCACCCCCGACGTGCTTAGTCAGAGCCTGCAGGTCACAAGATTCCCCCAGGTGATTCACGAGAAGCATTCGAGCTACAGACATATAGAGACATATAGAGACCATGAATAATATACTACATTTTTTGGTGTGTCATGTAAAATAACATGAATGGTGTCATGCTGCACATGTCATTCAACATCTACTTTCTTCAGTCACCAATTTGTATTTAAGATTGAACCATAAGAACTAGATAACATATATCGAGTAAATTCCCTTAACTTAGTCAAGAAACTTTACATTTATGTTTGCAGATAATTAATCTGTTATGAAATCAGTATGTTAGTGACATTGATTTAGTACAATCAGGTACAGATGGACATGGCTAGACAATCGAGAAGCTCTCTCTTTTTACAAATGCACCTATCTCATTCCTGGAGACATCACAGCCATGGGTCCACGGTTCTTCCCAATGAAAAGCAATTGCTTCTTAGGCTTAAAGACTCAATGGCTCATGTCCAGCAAAAAATAAGTGTTTTTAAAGTCCAGATCTGTCTATGTCAATGAGCACATTTAAAGCAAATTAAACTAACAGGTTACTTTCGCACTAATGGGGGAGGGGGCTATGTGGAATATGAAGGGTGATTTGCTCCAACGTGGAATGAGTTTATATTCCTACTGTCCTTAGGGAACTCAGAGGTAAACATCCCCGGATTTGACCATTAAAGGATTTGAATCGATGCCCACTTCAGAGGCCCTTTAACGAACTCAGTTCTCCATGAACAAGAGCAATGTCTGGATTTATCATGATTTTCATTAGCCAGGGCTAGTTAAGACGAGTTGGGAATGGTAGGGACTCACTAGCCGAGGTGATCAAGAGAACCTAAAATATGTAGCCATTTCCCTGGAGAAAGTCTTGGGATGGGCAGCAAGGATTTAGCTATCATAGCCTGAAAATTGCTAAGTGTCCTCATGTGCTGTGAAAACACTGCGTGAGATGGATACCTGCTGGGTCTTGGAAAAGAGACCATGTGCTGTCAGGCTCTACAGCTAGGATAAGATTAAGGGTCAGAATAATGGTAACCATGACTTCTTGCTGCTTTCAGCAAAGCTTACGGGAGGGATGGACTCAGACGAGAGCCAGCCAGACAATTCTTATAGTTTGTCTTATCCCGTCACTGAGAAATGGGCCAATCAATGGGCAAGGAGCACTTACAATAACAGAGAATTACTGTATGGCAGGGAGAATCCTGAAACTCAAGGAAGTTTCTGAGAAACTAGAGGAGGACAACAAGTACAGGGCCATGGAAGTCCCCTCATTCTTTTCCCATCAGTCGCACATCTCTCACATACACAAGGACAACCACATGACTGCAAGGGTAATCATTTGTTGACTTGGTAGAAGAAGCTCTTATTCATGGTAGAGTTCTCCTGGGTTAGGCACAGAGAGTCTGACATTTGGAGAAAATCTTTGATTCCAGGTTAGTTGTTGAGTCTTTCTAGACCTTAGAGGAGATGCAGAGCTAAGGCCTTCATTGCGATCATGATAGCAATCAAGTCACAGAACTTGTCATGAGTTGATGAGGAGATGATGGAACGGAAGATCCAGGAGCCCAGATGAAGAGGTTTTCACTCAGCACTAAATAAGCAGTGACAAAGAGAACACAGAAGGCAATGAAATACTTCCTGGATTGCACTGAGGACAAAGAGAATTTCTATTCCATGAAAAAATGCCATAGAGATCGATAACGTGCATTCTAACCTACGTTTCGTGCCAGAATAGGGGTAAGGAGCGTATTGAGACAATGACCGTTTTGTACTTTTGCTGATCCCATCTTAACCTTCCTCACCTGGGTCTATGCTAAAGAGACAGGAATCGGTGAAGGGTAGTAGGCTACTTTCTGCCATGCTTAGCATGAGAAGTTTGAAGAATTTTTGATTAATCGAGGAAAACTGACCAAAGGCATAGCTAACTTTCATTAAGTACTTACCTTATGCAAGCCAGCCACAGTTGCTAGAACATTCCCACACATTGTTTGAGTGAAGCCCCACAACAAATTTGAGGTAGAAACAGATGAGAAAACTGAGTCTATCTTTTAAGTTGAAAGACATCAAAAGGTCACACAGCTCTATTCTCAGATTAGAAGTTAAGGATGTGCAGAGATCAAAGACACAGAATTTTACCAGAAATTGGAGTGTGAGATGGCTTTCTGGGCTTGGCAGATTAACCAGAAACAGAAAAGTATTTGAGTTTCATACACACATTTACTCTTTTCCCATTTCAAATATTAAGTCTTAGTTGTTTTTGGCACATTAACAATTACTGAGCCCTTTTCACTATGTGTACATCCATACAGTAACTGTAAGGTAGACATCATTCTTTTCCTTTAGGTACTTAGTTCATTTGCTCTAAAGATCATGGAAAGGGTGGGTTCTGAAACCAAAAGGTCAAACTCTATGTTTCAAAATGCCACCACAAACTTTTTATCAAATTATATATAACATTAAAAATAGATATAACCACCTAATGTATTAGATGGCAGCAATCCCTGGGCCACCCCCCTTTCCACCATCATCACCAACCGGGAGCCCTGAGCCATTAAGTCCTTCGGCCTGGAGACAGCGATCTGCAGAGGCAGAGCAGAGCACATTCAAACAGCAACCCCCGCTGATTTCCCAGACAGAAACCATATGATTTTTGACATTAGGACAAAGGCTGATTAGAAGCACCACCTTGTCTTGGATTTCTAACATCAACATTATGAATATTTAGAAAGAGTTATCCAGAGATAATTAAACTTACCAGTTTTAGTCATGTCAACTATGTTTTCCTTGGGAATTCCATGTTTACTGCAAAATTTCTCAAAGTGTTTCTTGAGTGCTGGACGTACATCTGGTTGTCGAGCTATAGGAAGAGTGTCAGTAACTGTTGTGTCCTTTACTTTGGACACTAGGGTTCCTGACAGTAGGGTGGGGTCTTCAGATGGTGGGGAAATGAAAGGCAGTGATGGGTGCTTAGGCAGAAGTCTTGGGAATGGGTATGATTGTCTCGAATTTGACATCTTGATAATGAGACATTTCATCATCATCCCATCACTGAGCCTGAAGGGTCAATCATGGTGAACATTTCTCCCAGAGCAGAGACCAATCACAATAAGGCTGAGAGGATTACTTTGTCTCTGCTTTCATTCCCCTCCTTGCCCTGCCTCCCCACCCTCTAGGTGAGGGTTAGCTTGAAATACACTACCATAGAGTTCGATCACTTGGATTTCTTTTTCATTGCTGTTAATCACATTATAAGAATTACATAGTCACTATAAACTGCTTCCGCTATGTGAAATGTAATGACTCCATGATCTGTGGAGGAGATAAAACACAGCTCAGAACTACTTTGGTCCATGGGAAGCAATGAAGCTCTTTACATATTCTCTCTCACAAAATGAAATTAAGTGCATGTCCTGAAAGAGATAAAGAATGATATTTAAGACCTTCCATTTGCATATCCATAGGCTTCCTCAGGTGACTTCAAAAATGAGAAATGACAGCGAGTGGTACATTGATTACTAGGTGTAGAAAGATTCAGCTGAACAGCAACTTACCCTGTATCATTCTCCCTGAAACTTACCTACATTCCTTAGCCATCTCTATCAACCATGTGTCTCTATCATGTCTTTCAGCTTCACTGGCATTATATATCCAGCAATCCATTTGAGAAATGTGCTGTGGCAATGGCCACCAGACATCATCGGAATGTAGGCAGAGAAGGAACAGCTATCCTCAAATTTAATTAATTAATTTCTTTTCTTTCTTTTTTTTTTTTTTTTGAAAATTTTCTTTTGTTGCGGGTGGTACATATGATAAAATTGCCATCTTTATCTGACGGGAGTATGTGCCAGGCATTGGCTTTTACACACAAAGAATTCCCGAATTGAGTTATTGGCTATTAGCTGGCCCCTCTTATATTACCTACATAAAAGTTGATCAGGAATTGACCAAGATCCTAAAGATATGAGGGTTTAATAAATCACTTGTGGTTGGGAGTAGGAGTCTGAAAGACTTTTTAAATGTATACTTACAGAAAGTAACATATTCACCCTCCTTTTCTGTTTTGTCGCAAATCAGAGAACGTTCAATGCACTCTCCATTTGCTCTGTAAAACAGAATAAGTGGATGCCGAAGAATATTGATGAGTCTGTTCCTCACAGTCTACCTGTCACTTGGGTGTCAGATTCCACTTCATTGAACATTTTTGGTTCAAATTTGAAAGAACTTTTATATACTCATTTCAGTGAATTTGACACTTTAAGAATGATTCAGCTACTGATATCACCATTACTCTACCACTATTTCCCACAATCACTAGTACAACCACTACTTGTCTAGATAATTAGCTGAGTGCTCACATGTGCCTACCCTCAGATAAGGGCTTTACAGACATTGCCTCACTGGCTCTCCCAACCATCAAGACAGAATTATTATCATCCTCATTTATCCAGAGGATAATTAAGATAGAAAGAGATGAATGTTCTTCATCACACAGTTGGTAAGAGATATATTCAAGAGATAGATAAGCTGTAGTTTCCCAATCCTATGCTTTTAATATGTGCTTTTTTGCCACATTAGTTATGATTCTGAAAACTCTCACCCTTTTGAATCCTCTACTCCCATTTTAATTTATTCCTGTCAGCGACTCTTACGTTTGAAACCAGAAAAGCCTCCGGATCATCATCCTGAATCAATATTAGGTGAGTGACTCTGAATTTGGATACAGACCCACAATAATTATACACAAGTGCACATGAATGTGTGTGTGTGTGAGTGTGTGTGTGCGCGTGCGCGCGCGCGTATGTCTAAGACCATACTAAGGCTACTGTTATTTTTTCCCCGTAAAAAGGCACACTTACTTTAACAAAAAAATGTATATGACAGAGATGAAATTGTCCAAGAGTTTTTGATAAATACCTCCAACTGAAAAAATCCGGAAGGTACCATTTTTTTCTATAGTTTCCTTATCATCTGAGGCCTCGAGAATGGAATACCACTCTCCTGATATCTGCAGTAAATCAATAAATGATTGGGTTGGAAAAGTAGAAGTAACACCACATAAACACTTTCCTCATTCAATTCTGGTGTGTGGGCCAGGAACCTACGGATGATGTGAACATGGAATTGAAACGCAGGTCGAGTGACAACACATGGAAAACTCTTTCCACTATTCCTTCTGGGAGAATGGAGGTCCCTGTGGGTTTCCTTTTTTGCACATGGTAAATTGCTCTTAGTCCAAAATCTGGATCCACTCTTTTTGTCTCCATACCAAAAATAACGCCCGCTCTTCAATAAAACCACCTTGCCTGAGAATCCTCCAAACAACCCCTCAAAGTTCAAAGTGACTATATTCCACAAGTCTACCTTTAACATATCAATGTTGCTTTGCACAGCATTATGGTTTCCTTCCTCATAGGCATGGACTAGAGTCAGCCCCAGACAGAGCAACAGCAGCTTCATCATGGCAGGGGCCGGAGTGTCAGCTATAGTCACTGAAGTAAGACTATCCTTCCTCAGTTCCTCTATAGGCTTCATTTCCAAGTTCCTCTGTCTTTATATTCATTCTGGGCCAATTATTATTTTTTTTTTAGTTTCTTTGCTATGCACTACATTTCTTCCTCCCACTTCATGACATTGTCTGTATTCCCTGGTGTCAGGCCAAGATTGTTCCTGCCCTTTTGATACTTGTTAATCTGAACTCCATCAGATCTAATTAGTGACCTTAAAGTTTTCAAAACATGTACTCAAGAAAAATAGTGGATGCCATATAGAACCTACTGCCTTTCAATCAGAAAGCCAATTATGTGTGGCAGAAATGGAGTCGAACTGGGAAGTGGAATACGTAGGGCACCTATGTTTCACCCCTTACATGGGTGGACAATTAGGTGACTGTGATAACTACCAGCAGAACAAAGATACTGTCTCTATCAAAACTGTTAGCACATATCACAAAGCTTTCAAGTAGATGAAGGTATGGTCAGTAAATTAATGTCCTGATAGTATGGTGTCTGGCAGAGAGCACATTTTGCTTTCTTGGACTCATTCTCTGAATTCAACCACTGCTGCCTTTTCGTCTCCCTCGATGAATGAACAAATCTTTAGTCATTATGCGTACCTCGCTATACACCAAAGACACACAAGAGGCATGTCATCCCTTCCATCAAACACCTTTCACAGAATGTAGGGAAATGCTCTCTGTATACCCAGGAAAGCTTGATTCAGCAAGCATGTGGAGCACCTAATTGAGTGGGACCAAATCCAGACCATGGTAGATCACAGGACATGATGCTTGGGAGGTGGCATCAGGTAAGAGCCCTTAAGATCTCAGGCTTTGGAGTCAAGTCCACCTCACCTTCATGCCCGACTCTCCCATTTTGAAGACATGAGGACAGGTTTTATTTCCTGCAGCCTTATGGTTCTTTATATGAGATTATGGGTCCTACCCCTAGACTGGTGTAGGGATTCATGGGAAGAGGTGTGTACCAATTTCAGTCAACATCTGGCCCGTGTTGGATTGGTCGGTTCACAGAATAATGCCTGGGGATGGTGAACATGGGAAAGGTCTTGAATGTTAGGGTGAGTGTGGAGATGTGCAGAGATTTTGGGAAGAGGATTCCTGGTGAGGAGAGTGTCATGAATTAGGCCCCTATGTCCCAAGTTTGGGCTGGTTAAAAGCTATGTGTTATTTCACCACATGCTATGGTCTTGTTTTGCACCCCAAGAAACAGAGAGTTTGGTGTCAAGAGAGGAACTATGCACAAGGCTGTGAACCTAGACTTTGAGGCATTCTATGTGTGGCCTGCATTATAAATACATAACAGCCCCTTATGTGATCATTCCTAGGTCATGCTTTACCAATATTTGATCACAGTATTTCTAGCCATCATGAGTTGCATGTAGGTTGTCCTGCTCCAGAGACAGAGGAACTGAGCTTGATAAATAGCGGCAAAGGTTGTGTACTCTATCGTCTCTGTTTAATATTCTTGAAGAATACATGGCAGTCTATGAGCAGTGAAGTTTGCAAGATGAACCCCATTCTTCTGGGCTATGATACTGTAGAGCTACACTGCTGTACAGTCCATCTCTATCCCATCCCACCAGCACTCCTAACTCTGCACCCATGCAGAGTGCCAGATTGTAACTTTCTGGTTCTAAGAACTCCTGTAGTTTCCAAAACAGAAAACCAGAAATTAGACATATCCACAGGATGTTTTCACTTTCTTTGTGTTTTAATACCAAAAATTTTATGGATATTTGTGTTGCTTGATGTAAGACTTGGGGCAGTTCCAGCTGTATGTACTATTCCTTAGTTCTCTCCTTTATTTCAAATGCATAAGAGGCTGTGAAAGTGTTATTTTCAAGGACATTTGAGATTTCCTCCCTGGCATATGAAGTTGGTTTTGCTAAAGGAAACTCCGGAAAAACGCTCTCCATGTTTGATATTTCCTATGTCGATAGATACGACAGAGCCGTTCCTCTAAATTGTGCAACTGAGAGAAAGGTAAATATGTCCATATGGGAGTACTCCACAAATGATCACTGAAACTTTATTTGTAATAGATGAGAACTAGGACCAGGTAAAATGTCCATCAACAGAAAGGAGTAAAAGGAGTAAAAATTCGGTGGTATATCTGTGCAATATTGGGTAAGTAACGGTAAAATGGAACGGAGGATAGGTACACACAACATGAATGGATCTCAAAAGATGTATGCTGAGTGAACATAGCCAGAACGACAACAAAATACAAAACATACTGATGACTGAGTTCATATAATCTCTCCAAAATGCACACTCTACAGACAGGAAGGAGATCAGATATGGCCTAGGGCTCAGGTGGCACTGTGAGTGGGGGGGGATCCTGAGGCACAGGGAGAGCTGGCAAGGTCATGGCTAAGCACTACACTGACTGTGGCGATAGGTTCCTGGGAACCTCCCTGTAATAACTCACTTAATTTTATACTTTCAGATGGACACTCATTGTCAATTATACCTGAAAAACCTATTATGAAAAATAGGAAATAACTTTCCAGCTAGGATGTTCACTCGGGACCTCTAATTTTCATGAACATGATTTTTCATTTCAGATGGTAAGGTTCATTTGCAGGACAGAACTAATTACCTCCGTGCCCTTCACTGCCACACAGGCCTCTGCGAGGAGGCTGGGATGAGACCGGGGCACTTCTGGGAAAGCTACCTCCGTAGGTTCTAGAGTGCTGAATGGCACGAGTGTTAGTGAAGTCTCTGTAATAAGCCATCACTTCCAGTCCGATGCAGCCTCCCCAGTAGATCTTGCTTCTGAGTTTCAGGTTCAAACACACCTATGTGGGCCTTGAGCTCCAATGAGCAAGGTTCTGGTTCCCTGACACATGTGAGGGCTGCTTCTTAGCAAAGCCCGTACTGGGTGTGGTTCTTCCAGCACAGGCCCATGCAGGTCCTAATGCTAACCTCAGAAACTCCTGCAGGTCTCCAGAGACCAGGGATTCCTTGGGGTTTCCCAATGCCCAGCTTACCAGCACATCTGTATAGGCCCCGCACCCCTAAGAGAGGCCAGCTGTATTCTCGACCTCCCGGTTTCCCGAAACCTCCTTGGCTTACATTTACCTCTCTTCTCCGTGCCAACCTGACTTCTCTGGCATGCTGTGAACGTAGAGAAGCCAGCTTGAGCCCAGGTCTTCTGGAAGAAGCCTCCCCAAGTGGCCACCGATCACTAGGGAGGCTCTATAGACATTGCCTGAAGACTCCAGGCTCTTTCAGAGCAGAGCTCTGGGGAGGCAGTGGCTGCAATGTGCGCGGTGACCACCAGGCAGCAAGAGCTTTCCCATGGACTTTGGGTTAGCTGCTTTCCAGATTCCTGGCAATGGCCTCGCAGAGGTTACAAACCTTCTGCAGGGAGAGATAAGCCTGAGCCTGGGAATTTCGAGTGGCCGCCTGTGAGGGGACCTAATCCACTCTCTGGAGCTCTCTGAGCACTAGGGCGAGTCTCAACCACCTGCTTCCCTCTCTGCAGAGCATTGTATGGGGCAGTGCCTGCATTCACCCAACCCCCAGCAACACTCTCCCCAACCCTCACTCCTCACCCTTGTCTCCCCAGTTCTCAGGATTCTCCTGCAGAGAACGTGGCTAATCCAACTCATTCCATCCTTTTGTGAAAGTTTTTCAACTTTGACTGCATTCTTGAATCATCTGGGGAACTTTGACAAATCCTGGAGCAGAGGATATGTGGAACTGCTCTCTGCTCTGCTGTCGGTGATGGAAGCAAGTCTCAAGGCTTTCCTGTGTCGGACAGGGACACCCTCTGATGAAGCCACTGACATGAGGGACCTGCAACAAGCTCGGCACTATTTTGGGTTGGGGATACGCAGAGAATAGAATAGCTCCTTGACATCATTGCACTTACCTTGTAGGAAATGGGTACAGGCAGTAAACAAAGAACCGTGAGAGGGCACTCAAGAAACACGGCGAAATAATACTATTTTATACCTGTGGTTTTAAGGAGTCCTCTGTGTAAAGTGACACATGAGGACCAGAACCTCACGTGGGTGTGGGTATTGCATATCTGAGGGCGAGTATTTCACACAAAGGGAGCAGGAAGGACCTGGATCCAGAGATGAGAGTGTTCATGGGTATTTGAGGAAAATTGTGGCATAACAATTAAGATTTAACAAAAACACAGAAGCCTAAGACACATGTGGAATCCAGACGGGTGCTAATCGCTGTCTGTGCTGCTCACTAGGTCTTCTTTCCCAGGAAGGCTCTTCTGAACAAGCTGGCACTCCAGTTTTCTGTATTCCTATACCAAGAGGGCAGCCAGTAATTGTCTATTGTGCTAAAAAGCAAGAGGAACCTTCGTAAAATTTTTATAGGCAGCAGAACAAGGTTTCACAAATGCTAACTTTATAGAATAACAGCTGGTATCTTGATGGGCACACTTCCAGCTGCAAGCAGTTTCAAATGACATCTGTCCTGGGACCACCGAATCAAATAGCAAAGTCCTCTGAGCCAGGATGAGAGATGTGTAGTCTTCCGTGTTGCTCTGGAAATACAAATATCCTCAGGGGAGTCCTGATGTCGCATTTACTCTGGAAGTTTATTTAACATTTCTCTACATGGGCTTTAATCAGGCTCAAGTCATTCATGACCTAAAGGGGAGCAGCAACAGCACAAGCTAAAAATATCTCCTTGATCCCACAAACAGGTGATCCAGTGACCTTTTAACTGAAGGCACTCCCTGGGTCTCCATGTCGCAAACTTGTTTCTTTGGAGGACAGTGCAGCACCAATTACTATAGTAAAGGGCACTCAGGGGAAAGGTCATGGTATAAAAAAGGGGCCCGTAACATTTTCCTCTAAAGGGCCATGCCGGATATATTTATAGTCTTGCAGGACAAGAGGTAAAATCTAAGATACTACATAGGTCCTAATCTAATAGAGTAAAAAATTTTACATTTTTTTCATGAAATTCAAGATAGAATATAGAGTTTAATGATTCTATGTGGAAACATGGTCTACTGGTGAGCGCAAATGGAATCCTTATGGGAAATACAGTTTTTGGAACATTCCTTAACTGGTGCTGAAAATGAGTTTTCCTAAGATCACATTGGTTGCTATGGTTCTTAGCTCAGGACATATGGAAAAATATGCACTTGGCTGAATTTAGAGATGATAAGTCATACTTGGCCAACCTCTGATAGAAAATAGAGTTTAAATAATTCTTGGAGTTCTCGCTGAATTTACAAGGGTGGCAGACAAAGAAAAAAGAGAGACAGAGAGAGAGAGAAGTATAAGTCCTGGGAGAGATCCTCAACAACGTTATTTGCAGATAATATGATCATATACTTTAAAAATAGAGATTCTGAAAGTATTACATGTAATGTCATGAGAAGTGAAAAAAATTTTATCGAGGTAGCTAGAGAGCTCAACGTACAAAAGTCAATAACATTTCTCCATAGCAGCAGAATCTCACGAATATCACTATGGTTATAAAAACAAAATAGGTGCAGAGAAAAGGACATAGATGGTAGAGGCTCTGTTCATCCCTCTGGAGCCTAAATCAATGCTGTGACAAAAACAAGGAGTAAACAACAAGGTATAATCGCCTCAGATCTAGATGAACAAGTCGTACAACTGGGGGAAATGTAAGAAATCGCCCTGCAAGAACAGAAAGTAGGACAGGGTGAGGACTTGAGTCTGCCCAGTCCCAGCAGCTGAGTGGGACAGAAACTGCGACAGCAACTGCAGACTCCTCTTCAAGGGACCATGTCCCCGAGCAGATTTTCATGGTGATGGATCTGCTCGCTCTGATCACCAGTGCCCGTTCGACTGTGCAGGGACTTACAGAGGGAAACTGCATTGTGGGAGTGAAGGCCGAGGCAAGACTCGCCCAGCATAGAAGTGCCTGTGGTATTCATTGTTCCATGTTGAGCCCTCACCCCTATCAGTGAGCAGTCACAGCGCAGCCATAACGGAGATGTCATCAACTGAATAACAGAGGTCACTCCACCCAGAAGGTCCCTTGACACTCTTACTCGCCCATCTCGGGCCCTACCCAGGCCACATCCAGGTGTATCTTTGGCGAATCAGGTGCTCCTTGCTGAGTAGCGCCTAGAATCACACTGCTGGCAGCTGGCCTTGGTTCTGGTGTGGCCTTTTGAGACAGTGCTAAGCAGAGCATCTGTGGATTGCTTGCTGAATTTTCCCAAGTGGCCCTGGAGGAGCACAGGCTTGGACTCAATTTGGCCTGCAGCTGAAAGCCTCTCAGGTCTTTGCCTCCAGACACCTACTTCACAAATTCACATTCATAAGATCGGGAGACTTTGGAGCGTTGCTTCATACATAAAACAGACAGAGAAAGGCAGCCAGGATGGGAAGAGAAAGAAGCAGAAACTCTAGGAGAGAACAGGGCAGAGATGCAGATACAATGAAGTCAAGCAATCTAATTGATGCAAAGTTCAAAACACCGGTTCTTAAGATGGTCAATGAACGTTTGGGATGTGTAGTTGAATTCAGTGAGAACTTCACCAAAGAGTTAAAAAACAAAAATGGAAATGGAAAGTACAAAAGGGAACCATTTAGAATTGAAGTACACATTATCTGACATGGAATAAACAAAGTGAATAAAGAAGAGGATCAAGTGACCTACAGAGAAGATGGGGAAGCCAAGGACACTCAATCAGAATGGCTAGAAAAAAAGAATCCAAGACTCTAATAGGGATTTAAGGAGCCTATGGGACACTATTAAGGGTAAAAATGTTCGTGTCATAGGGGTACCTGAAGGAAAACAAGATGTTCCTAGCTATTTGAAGAAAGAAAGGTGCTATACTTCCCTAACCCAGTGACAGAAAGAGACATAAAACCCCAGGAAGCTCAGAGAATCCCCAAACCAGGAACCCAAAGAGGCCCACATGAAGACATGTCGTGATTCAAATGCCAAAGGTGAAATACAAAGAGAGAATCTTAAAAGCAGCAAGGGAAAAGCACTTAGTTACCCACAAGGGAGCACCCATAGGACTTTGAGCTGATTTCCTAAAGAAGCTGTGCAGGACTGAAAGGCTTGGCAGAAAATATTCGACAGGGTGAAAACCCAGTATCTACTACCAAGAATACTTTATCCAGCAGAGCTATCATTTAGAGTTGAAGGACAGGTAAAGAGCTTCCGAGACAAAAATGACCAAAAGGAATTTCTCATCCCCAAGCAAGCATTACAGTAAATATGGGAGGGACTTCTTTTAGAAGAAAACTATGTATCAAGAACAGGAATAACGAATGGTAAAACTACATTCCTATCAATGAGTATCTCAAATAGAAAAGGATTAAATGCTCCAACCAAAAGATAGAGTGGCAGAACGAATAAGAAAACAAGACCCCTCCATATGCTGCCTACAAGAGACTCACTCCACATTAAAAGACACACACGGACTAAAAAAAGAGGGTGGAAAGATACTATATCGATGGACGTAGAGGATATTGTGCTGAATGAAATGGGTCAAAAGAGAAAGACAAATGTCACATGATTTCATGTAAGTGTGGACTCTAAAGAACAAAATCTTCAACAATAACAACAAAAAAACTGGAAAGAAACTGATACGTACAGAGAGGATTTAAAAAGATACCAGAAAAGAAGGATGTTGGCGTGCCAAAGAAAAGGCCAAAGGATTAAGAGGTACAATGCTTTGTTACACAATAGCCATGGAGAGGTAGGGTGCAGCATGGAAAAGATGGTTAATAGTGTGGTAATAAATGTATAAGGAAGCAGTGGGGTAGAGATTTACTCTGGTGATCACTTTGCGAGTTAGGTGCAGATCTGGTCATTATGCAATACAACTGAAACTGGTATATAATTGTATGCCAAGGAGTGATAAGAACACATGGTATTGCACCATACAAACAGAAGCAACTAATAGGCTATTATATAACAATAAAGACGAGGAAAAAAAAAACAAAAACAAAAGTGAATCCTGTGAAAAGTACACAGGAATTAACAACCAAGAATACACAAAAAGACCACGAAAGAGAGCATTCAGAAACTGTAAGGAGGAACGTAGGAGACGATCAAATCAATTGAAAGACACCAAGCTCACTTGCTTTTGGCTCAGTGAGCCCTGGGACAGATTTCCGACCTCCAAAATGATAGTGTAATAACTCAAGGTGTTAAGCCAGGAAGTTTGTGGTGATCGTTCCAGCACAACCAGGATACTACTATGCAAATGTCCTGTCCAAGTGAATGCCAAGAATGGAGCTTCCTCACTGTACTCCTGATACACAAGCAGAATTTCTTGTTAACTTGTTAACTCTTGGAAGTGTGACATGCATGATCTTCTGACAATCCTAATTCACACTTGCCAGCATGAGGAATATCATGCTGCAGCACTCTTTGCGACAGATTTATTTCCCTTCCTTTGACCAACTTGATTTGTGATCGTATCCTAAGCTTCTATTCGTGGACAGTATGGTGGTAATAGGCTGATAAGAGACTAATGGAAAACTACTTAGCATAAATGTCATGGGCAAAAATCTTCAGTGAGACTGGCTGTAGCTTGGCCCCCAGTCCTTGTGCCAAGCGTACCCAGAAGCAGTCATACAGCTCCCAGTGATGGTTGATTCCACCTTAACTTTCGTTTGACTCCCGCTTTTATGAGGTATTCCAGAAAGTTACATTTCAGGGTCTCTCTCTCTCTCTCTCTCTCTCTCTCTCTCTCTCTCTCTCTCTCTCTCTCTCTCTCTCTCTCTCGCCTCTCTCTCTCTCTCTCTCTCTCTCTCTCTCTCTCTCTCTCTCTCTCTCTCTCTCTCTCTCTCTCTCTCTCTCTCTCTCTCTCTCTCTCGTGTGTGTGTATCTTTCAGGTGAAATAGTACCTGATCTGGTTTGACATTGGCACGATGGTAGAAGAGAGAGTGTCATCCCTCATTTTTACCGGCTATTCCTGGATGAGAACACTTGTGTAGGAGTCGGAAAGCACACTTGAGAGGTTACAGTACCCAGGTGGAGTGAAATGACCCAAGATCTTGATGCATTGAAGAAGGAAAGGAGAATTTCACGCTCCTGCGTCACATCTCTTCAAAGGGGCACAGCACTGGCATCTCTGGGACCTTGTCAGAAGCAGAATCTCAGGTCCCACCACTGATGTGCTAAATCAAAACCTGGGGTTATCAAGAACCCAGGAGAAAAGCGCACATCATGAGAAGCACTGCATCAACACACATATAGGAACCAAGAAAATACAGTGCATTTTTCGGTGCATTTTTTTTAAGTTAATACTAATGGCGGCACACTGCACATATCATCCAACATCTGCTTTCTTCAGTGGACTATAGGTATTTAATCTAACGATAATAAAGAGATGATCGAGATTTCGTAATTCCCTTTTACTCAGTCAAGAAACTTTCCATTTATGTTTTCTCATAATGAAATCTGTTATGGAATCCATCTGTTAGCCACATTTAGTTAGTACCATCAGGAACAAATGGACATGGCCACACAGGTACTCAGTTCTCCAATTTTAAACATGTGCCCGTTTCTTTCCTGGGAACATCACAGCCCCAGGGTGACTGTTCACCCCAATGAAAAGCCATTACTCTTTACGGCGTTAAGACTCCAAATTGTAGTACACGTCCAGGAAACAACAAGGAGTTTTCAGAGTCCGGATGTGTCATTGTCAATGAGAACATTCGAAGCAAATTGGACTGGCACGATAATTGTGCATTAATGGGGCGGCTATATGGAATATGAATGGTGTTTCACCCCGACCTGGAATGTGGTGTTATTCATACGCCCTTTAGAGAACTCAGAGGTAAACATCCCCAGGCATGGTCATTAAAGACATGCATTGATCTACAGTTCAGAGGCCCTTGAACAACCTAGAGCTCCAGGACAAGAGCAATGTGTGCCTTTTCATGATTTTCCTGAGCCGAAGTACTTAGGTGAAAACATGGGGTACGGTAGAGACTTACTAGCTGTGGAGATCAAGAGAACCTAAAATATGTGGCCAACTGACTGGAAGAAGGCTAGGGTAGGGCACCAAGGGGTCGCCTGTGAGAGCCTGGAAAGCTGATGATTCTCCTCACTTGGGCAAGTTTAGGTCAGATGGATGCCCACTGGACCGTAGAAGAGAGACCATGTGGTGATGCACGCTGTGCAGCCAGGAGAAGTAGAAAGAGACAGGTGTTGGAATATTGCTTTCATTTCCATGAATCCTAGCTGCTTTCTGCAAGGCTCTGTGAGGGATGACCTAGACAGCACCAGCAGGAAATTCTTCTACTTTGTCTCATCAGGTCACTAAGTAATAGACAAATCAAAGAGAAATCAGCACTCGCTGGGACAGAGATTTACTGCACTGGAGGGAGAATCCCAAAACTCGGGGAAGTTCCTGAGAAGCTAGAAGACGATGCTACACCCAGGTCTGAGGAAGTACCCTCATTCACTTGCTCCCGGCCCCACATCTCTCAGATACACAAAGACAGCCACATGACTGCAAGGGTAATCATTTATTGAGCAGGTAGGGGAAGCTGTCATTCAGGATAGAGTTCTCCCAGTAGGACACAGAATGTCGAAATTTGCAGAACTCTTTCAAATCTTGGTGAGCCATGAGTATTTTCAGACAGTTATGGAAGATCCTGATGATGCAGAAAACATGCCTTCACTGCAACCGTGATAGCCATCAGGTACAGAACTTGTCACAAGATGATGTGGGGAGACGATGGAAGGGTAGATCTTGAAGCCCAGGTGAGGAAGTATTCACTTAGCACTAAATATGCAGACGAGAAAGAGAACACAGGAACTCATAAAGCACTTCCTGGATGTCCTTGAGGACACAGGAATTTGTATGACATAGCAAATTGTGCAGAGATCGATATCAATGTGCATTCTAACCTACGTTCCTTGCCAGGACAGGGGGCAAGAGGGCATTGAGTCAATGACTGTTTTGTTTTTTGGCTGTTCCCACCTTAACCTACCCTCAACTGAGCTTAAGGTAAGAGCGAGGAATCGATGAAGGGTCGGAGGCCTCGTTCTGCCATCCTCAGCATGAGAAGTCCTGAAGAATTTTCCCTCTATGGACGAAGACTGGCAAAAGCCCTATAGGGCTATCTTTTATTACACGCTGACTTACGCAAGCCATAGTTGCTAAGACCTTCCCACACATTTTCTGAATGAAACTCCACAAGAAATCTGATGGGGACAACAGATGAGGAGCCTGAGACTGTTTTCCAAGTGGGATGATACCGAAAGGTCAGACAGCTCTAGTCCCAGATCAGAAGTTGAGGATGTGCAGACTTCGGAGGAAGACACTTTCGCCAAAGGATAAAGGCTGCAATGGCCTTTGGGGCTTGCAAGAAACCACCAACAGAAACGCATTGGAGCTTCACACTAACACCCTCTTCTGACTCTTTCCCTATTGCAGACGTGAAGTCTTAATGATTTGTAGCATGTATAATGACTGAGCCCTTTTCACCAGGATGCCATGTACACAGTACCTCTGTGAGGTAAACATTCTTTCCTTTTAGTGCTTAGGTCATTTGCTCAGAAGCTCCTGGAAGAAGTGGGTCCTGAATCCAGGAGTTCCAACTATGATTTCAAGCGGTACCCATGAGCTTCCTTCACAAAAGATTATCATAGCCCTTGGACATGAACCCCGAATGGACCGGAAGACAGTGATCCGTGGGCCAGCCCTTCTCCATCAGACATCACTAACCTGGAGTCCTGGGCGACTTGATTGCCGTGGAACTGGAGGCAGCGATCTGCAGAGGCAGAGTAGAGCACATTCTAACACCAACGCCCACTGCTTTCCCAAACAGAATGCAAATGAGTTTTCAGGTAAGCAAAAGGAGACTGAGTGGAGGCTTTCCATTCTCGTGGAGTTTTCCTTTTAGTTATAGGAAAATTTTGGAAGAGAAGATGAAAGATAGCAAAACCTACCTGTTTTGGTTAGGTCAACTACGTTATTCTTTGGTATTCCGAATTTTTGGCCAATTCTCTTAAACTCTTCTTGAATTCTGGACTCTTATCTGGAGTTCTGGCTGTGGAAAAAGGGACAGTAACTGTTATGTCTTGTGCCTCGGTCACTGAGGTTCCTGGCGGTGAGGTGGAGTCTCCGGAGGGGTGGGAAAATGGATGGTATTGACGGGTGCTTAGGCAGAAGTCTTGGGAATGGGTGTGATCTGTGTGCAATTTGACATTTTGTGGATGAGACATTTCATCATCATCCCCTCACCGTGCCTGAGGGGTTGCCTATGGTGAGCATCTCTCTCTATAGAGAAGGAGAGACCACCTAGGATATGGCTGAGAGGATCACTTTGTCTCCACCCCTCCTTTAATCTCCTCTATACCCACCCACTACGTGAGTGCCAGCATGAAAATACTCTACCATAGAGTCCAACAATATAGAGTGTATCGTCAGGGTTGGAATTGAAGAAATGGACAATCACATAGTCATCATAGACTGCTTCAATGATGCGAAACCTATCCACTTCCGGGTCTGTGGAAGAGACAGAATACAGCTCAGAACTCCTTCGTCCATCGAATGCAAGTTATACTCCATACCGTGGGCTCATGAAGGGACTTCAAACGGTAGACTTGACTACTGCGAGGATTTCTACCACGGGAATTGAACACTAATGGTAGATGATTTTTGCCACAGTGCAACTTACCCTCTATCACGGTCCATGAGACTCGCTGACCTCCCTCGGCCATCTCTGCCAACTATGCGTCTTTATTTAAGCTCCACTGGCATTTATGCCCAGCACTGTGCTGTGACGACGGCCACCAGAAAGCATCACAGTGGACAGAGAATGAGCTGCTCTACTGAAAATTTATTGACTGGTTGATTTTTACCACTTAACCTTCGTTGTGGGAGGTGCATTACCCAATTGCCATCTTGATCTGGTGTCATTATATCAGTCATTGGCTGTTACACACATGCAGTTCTCACAAATTGAGTGTACTGGCTATTAGATGGCCCTATTTATATGACCTATAACAAGCATCGATCAAGAATTGACCCTAAAGATAGTTGGGGTTAGCAAATCCTTGCCCTTGGAAGTAGAACTGAGAAAGATTTTTTGTATACTTACAGTTTATACTATATACACCATCCTCTGATGTTTTATCAGCGAGCAAAGAAACTGGAACACACTCTCCATTTATCCTGTAAAACAGAAGGAACAGACGCCCGAGAGAAATTGATGCACCTGGATCCTTCGGTCTCTAGGAAACGTGATTTCACTTGGCTATCGATCCATTTTCGGTAGAAATTTGAAATAGCTCTCTTTCCATTATTTTACGTCATTTGACACATCAATAATGAGTCCACAACCAATACTTTTATTATTCTACTATGACTTCCTACTATTACTATTATTATAGCAACTTGTGTAGATAATTAGGTGAGTTCAGATATGCTAGCCTCTCAGAAGAGTGCTCCATAGACCTTGCCTCACTCGGACTTCATATACAAAATGATGGGAAAATCTTTTCATCCTCTTTGACCCAAGGAAGATTGGGGTGGAAAGACATGAATGTTCTTAGTCCCACAACTGAGAGAGAGTGTCTACAGTATCACAAGCCTCTCTTTTCAAACATGATACATTGCAGAGTGTGAATGACCCAGATACCCCTCTCCTTTTTATCTCCTCTGCTCCCATTTATATTTAATCCTGTCAGCAGTTTTACCTCTGGATTTAGAAAAGGTCCATAATCAGTGCAAATGAGGAGCCACAATTTTGGATACAAGGCCACAATGAATGAGCACACCTGTACGTGTCTTCGTGACTCTCTGTGTGTGTGTTTGTGTGTGTGCATGTTGACAGGCCAGAACCAAACTCATGCATTTGTTTTTCTTTCTTGAACCCCTTTCCCTAGAAATGACCAAACTTACTTTACATGAAAGTGTAATACCAGAGAAGAGTTGTCCAAGACTTCTGCATAGTCCGCAAAAACCCTCATGAAACTTTTGTCTTGGATCACTTCTTTGACGTTTGTTGCCGTGAGAATGGTATACCACTCCCCTGAAACTACAGTGAGACAGCAAATGATTGGGTAAGGAAAACAGAATGAGAACAGCACACCAACACTTGACTCCTTCAAATCTGTTCTGTGGGCCAGGACACCTAAAGCTGATACGAAGCAGGGGATTGAAACTCAGGTTGAGTGAAATTCACGGAAACCTCTTTCCACTGTCCTTTCAGGGAGAATGGAGGTTCCTGTGGGTCTCCCTCTTTTCACATTGTAAAATTGCTCTTAGTCCAAAGTCTGGAACCACCCCTTTGTCTTCTATACCAAATGAACTCCTGCCTTCCAGTGAAACCACCTTGCACGAGAAGCCTCGAAACCTCCCCCGAAAATCCAAAGTCACTAGTATTTACTGACTCTACCTTCGGAACATCAAAGTTCTTTGTCACAACTTTCGGATGCGCACACACGAGTGTGAGCCCCAGACCCAGCAACAGCAGCTTCATCATGGCAGCAGACGGGAGTGACTGGCTCCACTCCCCAACTCCTCCGTCTTTATATTCATTCCGGGTCCAGTTGTTTTGTCTGCTAGGCACTACGTTTCTTCCTCCTACTCCAGGAGATGGTCTGTATTCACTGGTGTCAGGCCAAGATTGTTCCTGCCTTTTGATTCTTGTCAGTCTCAACTCCATCAGATCTAATAAGTGACCTTAAAAACATCTAAACACATACTCAAGAAAAATAGTGGCTGCCATAAAGAGCCACCTGCCTTTCCATCAAAAGTCAATTATGTGTGGCAGAAATGGATCCAAATGGGAAGTAGAATACATAGGGCACCTACGTTTCACCCCTTACACGGCGTGGGCAATTAAGTGACTAACTCTGTGAAAGCTATCTTTAAAACAAAGAAACTTTCTCTACCAAAGTTTTTAGCACTATCACAAAGCATTCAAGTAGTGAAGGTATGGACAATAAATTAACATCCCAGAAATATGGTGTCTCGTATGCAGCACATTTCACTTTCTTGGACTTATTCTCTGATTTTGACCACTGCTGCCTGTTCTTGTTCCTCAGTGAATGAACAAATCTTTAGTCATTATGTGTACCTAGCTATACACCAAACACACACAAAAGATGGACACGTAGGAGTTGTCATTCCTTCCTTCAAGCAACTTTCAAAGAGGTAGGGAAATGGTCTGTACACACAATAAAAGCTTGATTCACCAGCATGTGGAGCTTCCGAACCAAGTGGGTCCAAGTCCAGACCACGGTGGTCACAGGGCGTGATGCGGGGAGGTGGCATCAGGTAAGAGCGTTTAAGATCTCAGTCTTTCCAGATTTTATTGGATCTGCCTGTAGACTGCGTATGGAGACATCAACCCCAGTTTAATGTCTGGCCCATGTTAGGATACTCGTTCACAGAATTATGCCTGGGGAAGGTGGACATGGAGGATGGTCTTGAATGTTAGTGTAGGTGTGGAAGCTGTGCAGAGCACGTAGTCAGAGGATTCCTGGTGAGAAAAATGTCGAGAATTTAGGCTCCTGTGTCCTCAGTTTTGGCTGGTTAAAAGCTACGTCTTATTTCACCTTATACTAATGGTCTTGTTCTGCTCCCCACAAAACAGAGAGTCTGGTGTCAGGAGAGGTACTAGGCACTAGGCAGTGAGCCTAGGCTTTGTAGCAACTATGTGTGGCCGACATTAAAAAACTCATTCCAGCCCCTAGGTCATACCCAATCGATATTCAGTCAGAAATATTTCTAGGTCTATATTACATTAGCCATCTTCGCCGGTTGTATTTCATTGCCGCTGAGAACAGAGCAACTCAGCTTGATAAATAGTGGTAAATACTGTGTTACCTTATCTCTGCTCTGTTTGATTCTTCTCGAGAGAATACGTGGCATGAGTCTATGAGCATCAAGTTTGCCAAGATGAACCCCATTCTTCTTGGTTATGATGCTGGAGAGTCAGTTATACTGCTGTACACTCCATCTCTATCCCATCCCAACAGAAACTTCTAACTCTGCAACCGTGCAGAGTGCCGGGTTCCGCAATTTTCTGTTCTGAGCACTCCTATGGTGTGCAAAGATGAGAAAACCAAAATGAACATTTTCCACAGAATTTTTTACATGTCTGTGTGTTTGTGAATACCTAAATTTTTAATGGATTAATTGTGTTGCTCGATGTAAGGTTTTGGGGCAGTTCCACGTCCATATTTCTTCCTTAGTTTTCTTCTTTATTTCAAATACATAAGAGAGGCTTCAAAAGTGTCATTTTCCAGGAATAGGAGATCTCCTCCCTGGCATATGATGTCGGTTTTCTCAAGGAAACTCTGGAAAAATTGTCTCCAGGTTTGGATGTTTCCATATTTGCCAGTTATGACTGAGCCTTCATCCACCATTTCCTCAAACCTAAGGGGAATAAAGAATCCTGGAAGCTGCTCATCGCTGTCTTGCGCTGCTGACCAGGTCCTCTTCAGGGTCAGTTTCTTAAGAACGAACTGCCATTTCAGTTCTCTGTGGCCCTATAACAAGGGGGCAAGTCAGTAATTGTCCACTGTGCTAAGAAGCAAGCAGAGTCATCGTAAAATTTTGTAGGCAACAGAACAAGGATTCAGAAATGCTATTTTTAAATATTATACAGCTGGTATCTTGATGGACATGTTTTCAGGCGCAAGCACTTTTCAAATGAAATCAATCCTGGGACCAGCGAATAAATGGTAAAGTCCTCTGAGCCCGGAAGGGAGTGTATAGTCTTGTTTGTTGCTCTGGAAACACTAATATCCTCAGGGAGTCCTGATGTCGCAGTTACTTCTGGAAATTATTTGACATTTCTCTACATGTGCTTTAATCAGGCTCAAGTCATTTCATGACCTAAAGGGGAGCAGCAACAGCACAAGCTAAAAATATCTCCTTGATCCCACAAACAGGTGATCCAGTGACCTTTTTAACTGAAGGCACTCCCTGGGTCTCCATGTCGCAAACTTTGTTTCTTTGGAGGACAGTGCAGCACCAATTACTATAGTAAAGGGCACTCAGGGGAAAGGTCGTGGTATAAATAAGGAGCCGGTAACATTTTCCTCTAAAGGACCATGCAGGATATATTTATGGTCTTGCAGGCCAAGAGATAATATTTGAGATACTACATAGGTCCTAAACTAATGGAATAAAAAATTTAACATTTTTTCATGAAATTCAAGATAGAATATAGAGTTTAATGATTCTATGTGGAAACATGGTCTACTGGTGAGCGCAAATGGAATCCTTATGGGAAATACAGTTTTTAAACATTCCTTAACTGGCGCTGAGAATGAGTTTTCCAAAGATCACATTGGTTGTTATGGTCCTTAGCTCAGGACATATGGACAAATATGGACTTGGCTGGATTTAGAGATGATAAGCCATACTTGGCCAACCTCTAATAGAAAATAGAGTTTAAATAATTCCTGGAGTTCTCGCTGAATTTACAAGGAGGGCAGACAAAGAAAAAAGAGAGAGAGAAGTATAAGTTCTGGAAGAGATCCTCAACAACGTTATTTGCAGATAATATGATCATATATTTTAAAAATAGAGATTCTGAAAGTATTACAAGTAATGTCATGATAAGTGAAAAAAATTTATCGAGGTAGCTAGAGAGCTCAACGAACAAAAGTCAATAACATTTCTCCATACCAGCAGAATCTCACAAATATCATTATGGTTAAAAAAACAAAATAGGTGCAGAGAAAAGGACATAGATGGTAGAGGCTCTGTTCATCCCTCCGGAGCCTAAATCAAAGCTGTGACAGAAACGAGGAGTAAACAACAAGGTATTATCGCCTCAGATCTAGATGAACAAGTCGTACAACTGGAGGAAATGTAAGAAATTGCCCTGCAAGACAAGAAAGTAGGACACGGTGAGTACTCGAGTCTGCCCAGTCCCAGCAGCTGAGTGGGATAGAAGCTGCAACAGCAACTGCAGACTCCTTTTCAAGGGACATAAGCCAGTGACAGAAAGAGACATAAAACCCCAGGAAGCTCAGAGAATCCCCAAACCAGGAACCCAAAGAGGTCCCCATCAACACATGTCATGATTCAAATGCCAAAGGTGAAATACAGAGAGAGAATCTTAGAGGCAGCAAGAGAAAAGCACTTAGTTACCCACAAGGGAGCACCCATAGGACTTTGAGCTGATTTTCCTAAAGAAACTGTGCAGGACTGAAGGGCTTGGCACAAAATATTCGACATGAAGAAAACCCAGGATCTGCTACCAGGAATACTTTATCCAGCAGTGCTATCATTTAGAGTTGAAGGACAGGTAAGGAGCTTCCGAGACAAAAATGACCCAAAGGAATTTATCATCACCATGCAAGCATTACAGTAAATACGGGAGGGACTTCTTTTAGAAGAAATACATGTATCAAGAACAGGAAATAACGAATGGTAAAACTACATTCCTATCAATGAGTATCTCAATAGAAAAGAGTTAAATGCTCCAACCAAAAGATAGAGCGGCCGAATGGATAAGAAAACAAGAGACTTACTTCACATTAAAAAGACACACATAGACTGAAAGAAAGAGGGTGGAAAGATATGGCATTGATGGACATAGAGGGTATTACGCTGAATAAAATGGGTCGAGAGAAAGGCAAATATCACATGATTTCATATACATGTGGACTCTAAAGAACAAAATCTTCAACAGTAACAACAACAAAACTGGAAAGAAACTGACACGTACAGAGAGGATTTAAAAAAGATACCAGAAAAGAAGGGTGTTGGCGTACTAAAGAAAAAGGCCAAAGGATTAAGAGGTACAATGCTTTGTTCTCTATACCCATAGAGAGGTAGGGGGCAGCATGGAAAAGATGGGTAATAGTGGTGGTAATAAATGTATAAGGAAGCAGTGGGGTAGAGATTTACTCTGGTGATCACTTTGCGAGTTAGGTGCATATCTGGTCGTTATACAATACAACTGAAACTGGTATATAATTGTATGCCAAAGAATGAAAAGAACACATTGAATTGCACCATATAAACAGAAGCAACTAATAGTCTATTATATAACAATAAAGACGAGGAAAAAAAACAAAAACAAAAACAAAAGCGAATCTGGTGAAATGTACACAGGAATTAACAACCAAGAATACACAAAAGACCACGAAAGAGAGCATTCAGAAACTGTAAGGAGGAACGTAGGAGACGATCAAATCAATTGAAAGACACCAAGTTCACTTTCTTTTGGCTCAGTGAGCCCTGGGACAGATTTCCGACCTCCAAAATGATAGTGTAATAATTCAAGGTGTTAAGCCAGGAAGTTTGTGGTGATCATTCCAGCACAACCAGGATACTACTATGCAAATGTCCTGTCCAAGTGAATGCCAAGAATGGAGCTTCCTCACTGTACTCCTGATACACAAGCAGAATTTCTTGTTAACTTGTTAACTCTTGGAAGTGTGACATGCATGATCTTCTGACAATCCTAATTCACACTTGCCAGCATGAGGAATATCATGCTGCAGCACTCTTTGCGACAGATTTAATTTCCCTTCCTTTGACCAACTTGATTTGTGATCGTATCCTAAGCTTCTATTCGTGGACAGTATGGTGGTAATAGGCTGATAAGAGACTAATGGAAAACTACTTAGATAAATGTCATGGGCAAAAATCTTCAGTGAGACTGGCTGTAGCTTGGCCCCCATCCTTGTGCCAAGCGTACCCAGAAGCAGTCATACAGCTCCCAGTGATGGTTGATTCCACCTTAACTTTCGTTTGACTCCCGCTTTTATGAGGTATTCCAGAAAGTTACATTTCAGGGTCTCTCTCTCTCTCTCTCTCTCTCTCTCTCTCTCTCTCTCTCTCTCTCTCTCTCTCTCTCTCTCTCTCTCTCTCTCTCTCTCTCTCTCTCTCTCTCTCTCTCTCTCTCTCTCTCTCTCTCTCTCTCTCTCTCTCTCTCTCTCTCTCTCTCTCTCTCTCTCTCTCTCTCTCTCTCTTCTCTCGTGTGTCTCTATCATTCAGGTGAAATAGTACCTGATCTGGTTTGACATTGGCACGATGGTAGAAGAGAGAGTGTCATCCCTCATTTTTACTGGCTATTCCTGGATGAGAACACTTGTGTTGGAGTCGGAAAGCACAATTGAGAGGTTCAGTACCCAGGTGGAGCGAAATGACCCAAGATCTTGATGCATTGAAGAAGGAAAGAGAATTTCACGCTCCTGCGTCACATCTCTTTCAAAGGGGCACAGCACTGGCATCTCTGGGACCTTGTCAGAAGCAGAATCTCAGGTCCCACCACTGATGTGCTAAATCAAAACCTGGGGTTATCAAGAACCCAGGAGAACAAGCGCACATCATGAGAAGCACTGCATCAACACACATATAGGAACCAAGAAAATACAGTGCATTGTTCGGTGCATTTTTTTAAGTTAATACTAATGGCGGCACACTGCACATATCATCCAACATCTGCTTTCTTCAGTGGACTATAGGTATTTAATCTAACGATAATAAAGAGATGATCGAGATTTCGTAATTCCCTTTTACTCAGTCAAGAAACTTTCCATTTATGTTTTCTCATAATGAAATCTGTTATGGAATCCATCTGTTAGCCACATTTAGTTAGTACCATCAGCAAGAAATGGACATGGCCACACAGGTACTCAGTTCTCCAATTTTAATCATGTGCCCGTTTCTTTCCTGGGAACATCACAGCCCCAGGGTGACTGTTCACCCCAATGAAAAGCCATTACTCTTTACGGCGTTAAGACTCCAAATTGTAGTACACGTCCAGGAAACAACAAGGAGTTTTCAGAGTCCAGATGTGTCATTGTCAATGAGAACATTCGAAGCAAATTGGACTGGCACGATAATTGTGCATTAATGGGGGCTATATGGAATATGAATGGTGTTTCACCCCGACCTGGAATGTGGTGTTATTCATACGCCCTTTAGAGAACTCAGAGGTAAATATCCCCAGGCATGGTCATTAAAGACATGCATTGATCTACAGTTCAGAGGCCCTTGAACAACCTAGAGCTCCAGGACAAGAGCAATGTGTGCCTTTTCATGATTTTCCTGAGCCGAAGTACTTAGGTGAAAACATGGGGTACGGTAGAGACTTACTAGCTGTGGAGATCAAGAGAACCTATATGTGGCCAACTGACTGGAGGAAGACTGGGTAGGGCACCAAGGGGTCGCCTGTGAGAGCCTGGAAAGCTGATGATTCTCCTCACTTTGGGAAAGTTTAGGTCAGATGGATGCCCACTGGACCGTAGAAGAGAGACCATGTGGTGATGCACGCTGTGCAGCCAGGAGAAGTAGAAAGAGACAGGTGTTGGAATATTGCTTTCATTTCCATGAATCCTAGCTGCTTTCTACAAGGCTCTGTGAGGGATGCCTAGACAGCACCAGCAGGAAATTCTTCTACTTTGTCTCATCAGGTCACTAAGTAATAGACAAATCAAAGAGAAATCAGCACTCGCTGGGACAGAGATTTACTGCACTGGAGGGAGAATCCCAAAACTCGGGGAAGTTCCTGAGAAGCTAGAAGACGATGCTACACCCAGGTCTGAGGAAGTACCCTCATTCACTTGCTCCCGGCCCCACATCTCTCAGATACACAAAGACAGCCACATGACTGCAAGGGTAATCATTTATTGAGCAGGTAGGGGAAGCTGTCATTCAGGATAGAGTTCTCCCAGTAGGACACAGAGTGTCGAAATTTGCAGAACTCTTTCAAATCTTGGTGAGCCATGAGTATTTGCAGACAGTTATGGAAGATCCTGATGATGCAGAAAACATGCCTTCACTGCAACCGTGATAGCCATCAGGTTACAGAACTTGTCACAAGATGATGTGGGGAGACGATGGAAGGGTAGATCTTGAAGCCCAGGTGAGGAAGTATTCACTTAGCACTAAATATGCAGACGAGAAAGAGAACACAGGAGCTCATAAAGCACTTCCTGGATGTCCTTGAGGACACAGGAATTTGTATGACATAGCAAAATTGTGCAGAGATCGATATCAATGTGCATTCTAACCTACGTTCCTTGCCAGGACAGGGGGCAAGAGGGCATTGAGTCAATGACTGTTTTGTTTTTTGGCTGTTCCCACCTTAACCTACCCTCAACTGAGCTTAAGGTAAGAGCGAGGAATCGATGAAGGGTCGGAGGCCTCGTTCTGCCATCCTCAGCATGAGAAGTCCTGAAGAATTTTCCCTCTATGGACGAAGACTGGCAAAGGCCTATAGGGCTATCTTTTATTACATGCTGACTTTACGCAAGCCATAGTTGCTAAGACCTTCCCACACATTTTCTGAATGAAACTCCACAAGAAATCTGATGGGGACAACAGATGAGGAGCCTGAGACTGTTTTCCAAGTGGGATGATACCGAAAGGTCAGACAGCTCTAGTCCCAGATCAGAAGTTGAGGATGTGCAGACTTCGGAGGAAGACACTTTCGCCAAAGGATAAAGGCTGCAATGGCCTTTGGGGCTTGCAAGACCCACCAACAGAAACGCATTGGAGCTTCACACTAACACCCTCTTCTGACTCTTTCCCTATTGCAGACGTGAAGTCTTAATGATTTGTAGCATGTATAATGACTGAGCCCTTTTCACCAGGATGCCATGTACACAGTACCTCTGTGAGGTAAACATTCTTTCCTTTTAGTGCTTAGGTCATTTGCTCAGAAGCTCCTGGAAGAAGTGGGTCCTGAATCCAGGAGTTCCAACTATGATTTCAAGCGGTACCCATGAGCTTCCTTCACAAAAGATTATCATAGCCCTTGGACATGAACCCCGAATGGACCGGAAGACAGTGATCCGTGGGCCAGCCCTTCTCCATCAGACATCACTAACCTGGAGTCCTGGGCGACTTGGTTGCCGTGGAACTGGAGACAGCGATCTGCAGAGGCAGAGTAGAGCACATTCTAACACCAACGCCCACTGCTTTCCCAAACAAAATGCAAATGAGTTTTCAGGTAAGCAAAAGGAGACTGAGTGGAGGCGTTCCATTCTCGTGGAGTTCCTTTTAGTAACAGGAAAATTTTGGAAGAGAAGATGAAAGATAGCAAAACCTACCTGTTTTGGTTAGGTCAACTACGTTATTCTTTGGTATTCCGAATTTTTGGCCAATTCTCTTAAACTCTTTCTTGAATTCTGGACTCTTATCTGGAGTTCTGGCTGTGGAAAAGGGACAGTAACTGTTATGTCTTGTGCCTCGGTCACTGAGGTTCCTGGCGGTGAGGTGGAGTCTCCAGGGGTGGGAAAAGGATGGTATTGACGGGTGCTTAGAAGTCTTGGGAGTGTGATCTGTGTCAATTTGACATTTTGTGGATGAGACATTTCATCATCATCCCCTCACCGTGCCTGAGGGGTTGCCTATGGTGAGCAACACTCTCTCTAGAGTAGGAGAGACCACCTAGGATATGGCTGAGAGGATCACTTTGTCTCCACCCCTCCTTTAATCTCCTCTATACCCACCCACTACGTGAGTGCCAGCATGAAAATACTCTACCATAGAGTCCAACAATATAGAGTGTATCGTCAGGGTTGGAATTGAAGAAATGGACAATCATATAGTCATCATAGACCACTTCAATGATGCGAAGCTATCCACTCCCGGGTCTGTGGAAGAGAGAGAATACAGCTCAGAACTCCTCGTCCATCGAATGCAAGTTATACTCCATACCGTGGGCTTACATGAAGGGACTTCAAACGGTAGACTTGACTACTGCGAGGATTTCTACCACGGGAATTGAACACTAATGGTAGATGATTTTTGCCACAATGCCGACTTACCTCTATCACTGTCCATGAGACTCGCTGACCTCCCTCGGCCATCTCTGCCAACTATGCGTCTTGTATTTAAGCTCCACTGGCATTTATGCCCAGCACTGTGCTGTGACGATGGCCGCCAGAAAGCATCACAGTGGACAGAGAATGAGCTGCTCTACTGAAAATTTATTGACTGTTTGATTTTTACCACTTAACCTTCGTTGTGGGAGGTGCATTACCCAATTGCCATCTTGATCTGGTGTCATTATATGTCAGGCATTGGCTGTTACACGCATGCAGTTCTCACAAATTGAGTGTACTGGCTATTAGATGGCCCTATTTATATGACCTATAACAAGCATTGATCAAGAATTGACCCTAAAGATAGTAGGGTTTAGCAAATCCCTTGCCCTTGGAAGTAGAACTGAGAAAGATTTTTTGTATACTTACAGTTTATATATATACACCATCCTCTGATGTTTTATCAGCGAGCAAAGAAACTGGAACACACTCTCCATTTATCCTGTAAAACAGAAGGAACAGACGCCCGAGAGAAATGATGCACCTGGATCCTTCGGTCTCTAGGAAACGTGATTTCACTTGGCTATCGATCCATTTTCGGTAGAAATTTGAAATAGCTCTCTTTCCATTATTTTACGTCATTTGACACATTAATAATGAGTCCACAACCGATATTACTATTATTCTACTATGACTTCCTACTATCACTATTATTATAGCAACTTGTGTAGATAATTAGGTGAGTTCAGATGTGCTAGCCTCTCAGAGGAGTGCTCTATAGACCTTGCCTCACTCGGACTTCATATACAAAATGATGGGAAAATCTTTCATCCTCTTTGACCCAAGGAAGAATTGGGGTGGAAAGACATGAATGTTCTTAGTCACAACTGAGAGAGAGTGTCTACGTATCACAAGCCTAAGTTTTTGACCAAGATACATTGCAGAGGTGAATGACTCAGATACCCCTCTCCTTTTTATCTCCTCTGCTCCCATTTATATTTAATCCTGTCAGCAGTTTACCTCTGGATTTAGAAAAGGTCCATAATCAGTGCAAATGAGGAGCCATAATTTTGGATACAAGGCCACAATGAATGAGCACACCTGTACGTGTCTTTGTGACTGTGTGTGTGTGTGTGTGTGTGTGTGTGTGTGTTGTGTGTAGAGGCCAGAAAAAACTCATGCTTTGTTTTTCTTTCCTTGAACCCCTTTCCCCAGAATGACCAAACTTACTTTACATGAAAGTGTAATACCAGAGAAGAGTTGTCCAAGACTTCCATAGTCCAAAAAAGCCCTCATGAACTTTGTCTTGGATCACTTCTTTGAAGTTTGAGGCCAGGAGAATGGTATACCACTCCCCTGATAACTACAGTGAGACAGCAAAATGATTGGGTAAGGAAAACAAAATGAGAACAGCACACCAACACTTGACTCCTTCAAATGGTCTGGGCCAGGATACCTAAAGCTGATGCGAACAGGGGATTGAAACTCAGGTTGAGTGAAAATACGGAAACCTCTTTCCACTGTCCCTTTCAGGGAGAATGGAGGTTCCTGTGGGTCTCCCTCTTTTCACATTGTAAAATTGCTCTTAGTCCAAAGTCTGGAACCACCCCTTTGTCTTCTATACCAAATGAACTCCTGCCTTCCAGTGAAACCACCTTGCCGAGAAGCCTCGAAACCTCCCCCCAAAAGTCCAAAGTCACTAGTATTTACTGACTCTACCTTCGGAACATCAAAGTTCTTTCTCACAACTTTCGGATGCGCACACACGAGTGTGAGCCCCAGACCCAGCAACAGCAGCTTCATCATGGCAGCAGACGGGAGTGACTGGCTCCACTCCCCAACTCCTCCGTCTTTATATTCATTCCGGGTCCAGTTGTTTTGTCTGCTAGGCACTACGTTTCATCCTCCTACTCCAGGAGATGGTCTGTATTCACTGGTGTCAGGCCAAGATTGTTCCTGCCCTTTTGATTCTTGTCAGTCTCAACTCCATCAGATCTAATAAGTGACCTTAAAAACATCTAAACACATACTCAAGAAAAATAGTGGCTGCCATAAAGAGCCACCTGCCTTTCCATCAAAAGCTAATTATGCGTGGCAGAAATGGATCCAAATGGGAAGTAGAATACATAGGGCACCTACGTTTCACCACTTACACGGCGTGGGCAATAAAATGTGTGACTCTGTGATAACTATCTTAAAACAAAGAAACTTTCTCTACCAAAGTTTTTAGCACCTATCACAAAGCATTCAAGTAGTGAAGGTATGGACAATAAATTAACATCCCAGAAATATGGTGTCTCGTAGCAGCACATTTCACTTTCTTGGACTTATTCTCTGATTTTGACCACTGCTGCCTGTTCTTGTTCCTCGATGAATGAACAAATCTTTAGTCATTATGTGTACCTAGCTATACACCAAACACACACAAAAGATGGACACGTAGGAGTTGTCATTCCTTCCTTCAAGCAACTTTCAAAGAAGGTAGGGAAATGGTCTCTGTACACACAATAAAAGCTTGATTCACCAAGCATGTGGAGCATCCGAACCAAGTGGGACCAAGTCCAGACCACTGTGGTCACAGGGCGTGTTGCTGGGAGGTGGCATCAGTAAGAGCGCTTAAGGTCTCAGTCTTTCCAGATTTTATTGGTTCTGCCTGTAGACTGCTGTAGGGACATCCACCCCAGTTTAATATCTGGCCCATGTTAGGATACTCAGTTCACAGAATTATGCCTGGGGAAGGTGGCACATGGAGGGCGTCTTGAATGTTAGTGTAGGTGTGGAGCTCTGCAGAGCATGTGGTCAGAGGATTCCTGGTGAGAAAAATGTCGAGAATTAGGCTCCTGTGTCCTCAGTTTTGGCTGGTTAAAAGCTACATCTTATTTCACCTTATACTAATGGTCTTGTTCTAGGCTTTGTGGCAGCTATGTGTGGCCTACATTAAAAACTCATTCCAGCCCCTAGGTCATACCCAATCGATATTCAGTCAGAAATATTTCTAGGTCTATATTACATTAGCCATCTTCGGCCGGTTGTATTTCGTTGCCGCTGGGACAGAGCAACTCAGCTTGATAAATAGTGGTAAATGCTATGTACCTTATCTGCTCTGTTTGATTCTCTCGAGGAATATGCAGTCTATGAGCAATCAAGTTTGCAAGATGAACCCCATTCTTCTTGGTTATGATGCTGGAGAGTCAGTTATACTGCTGTACACTCCATCTCTATCCCATCAGAACAGAACTTCTAACTCTGCACCTGTGCAGAGTGCCGGGTTGCAACTTTCTGGTTCTGAGCACTCCTATGGTGTGCAAGATGAGAAAACCAAAATGAACATTTTCCACAGAATGTTTTCCATGTCTTTGTGTTTTGAATACCTAAAATTTTATGGATAATTGTGTTGCTCGATGTAAGGTTTGGGGCAGTTCCATGTCCATATTTCTTCCTTAGTTTTATTCTTTATTTCAAGTGCATAAGAGAGGCTTCAAAAGTGTCATTTTCCAGGACATAGGAGATCTCCTCCCTGGCATATGATGTCAGTTTTGCTCAAGGAAACTCTGGAAAAATTCTCTCCAGGTTTGGTTGTGTCCATAATTGCCAGTTACGTCTGATCCATTCCTCTATCATGTGAAACCGAGAGAAAGTTAAACGTGTCCATATGGGAGTACTCCGAGAACGAAAACAGAAACTTTATTTGTAATAGACACGAATGAGGACAAGGCAAAGTGTCCATCCACAGAAAGGAGTAAACAGAAGGTAAGGAACTGTAAAAAGGAACAGAGTATTGGCAAACACAGCATGAATGGATCTCAAAAGAATTATGCTGAGTGAAAATAGACAGAACAACAACACAACACAGAGCATACTGATGACTGAGTTCATACAAATCTCTCCAAAATGTGCCCTCTACAGACAGGAACTGGATCAGATATGGCCTAGGGTTTCGGTGGCACTGTGGGAGGGGGTATTCCAGAAGCACAGGGAGCGCTGTGAGGATTTGGCTAAACACGACCCTGACTGGGGTGACAGTTTCTTGGAAACGTCCTTGTAGCAACACATTAAATTTTATACTTTAAGATGTGCACTAATCCTCAATTATACCGCAAAAACTATTATGAAAAATAGGAAATAACTTTCCTGTTAGCATGCTCACTTGGAACCTCTGATCTTCATGAACATGATTTTTCATTTCAGATGTTAAGGCTCATTTGCAGGACAGAAATAATGACTGACACACGGGCCTCTGCTAGGAGACTGGGATGAGTCCCGTGGCTCTTCTGGGAAAGTTGACTCCTCAGGTGCTAAGGTGCCAAGTGATATGGGTGTTAGAATTGGTTCTGAAATAATCCTCTCACTTCCAGCCCAATGCAGCCTCTCCAGCGGACATTTTTTTCTGAGGTTCAGGTTCAGACACACCTACATTAGCCTTGAACTCTGATGAGCTCACATTTGAGGGTGGCTTCTTCTAACAAAGCCTGCACTGGCTGCGGGTCTGCCAACACAGGCCCATGCAAGCTCCAATTCTCAATTCAGAAACTCCTGCAGTTCTTCTGAGACCAAAGTTTCCTGGGGTTTTCCAACGTCCAAGTTCTAAAAGGATCCATACACGCCTCCCCTGAGAGGCCAACTGTATCCTCAGACCACCCATTTTTCCGCAACTTCCTCGGGCTGCCATGTCCTCCATTCTCCATGCCAACCAGGCTTCTCTGGCCTCTAGTGTACCTGGGAAAGTGAGCCTGATCCCAGGCCTTCTGGAAGAAGCCTATCAAAGTGGCCCACGGTCTCCTGGTGCCCAAGTCCTCAGAGCCAGGTAGTGAGATATGCAGTCTTCCTTGTCACTCTGGAAACCCAAATAACCTCACGGTGTCCTGGTTTCCCATTTACACTTGAAGTGTATTTGACATTTCTGTATATGTGTTCCAGTGAGGTTCAAGTCATTCACGATCTAAAGGGGAGCAGCAACAGACAAGTTAAAAATATCTCCTTAATGCCACAATCACATGATGCAGTGCTTTTTTTGCTGAAGGCACTCCGAGTGTTTCCATGTGACAAACTTTTAAATTTGGAAAAAGTGCAGCACCAATTACTATAGTACACTGCAATCAGAGGAAAGGTCATGGTATAGAAGAGGGGGCAGGTAAGCTTTTTCTCTAAAGGGCTAGAGAGGAAATATTTATAGTCTTGGAGGACAAGAGGTAGAATCAAAGATACTGCATAGGTCCTAAACTAATAGAAAAAAAGATTTACATGTTTGGATGAAATTCCATATGCAATATTGAGTTTAGTATTTCTGCTTGAATATATTAAATTTTTATAGGAATTATACTTTTTGATTCATTACTTAACTGGGTTATAATTACTTTTCCTAATACCACATTGATTGCAAATGTTCTTAGCTCAGGGTGAATAGGAGAACACGAAGTTTGTTGGATTTATGCATAATGAACCAGAGTTTGCCAACCTCTGAAAGAAAACTAGGTTTCAATTATTAAAGAGTTCCTGAGGTTCTGGGGGAACTCATACGACAGGAGAACAGAAAAAAACCCATAGAGAGAAGTACCAGTGTTGATAGAAAATGTTGACATTATTATTTGCAGATACTATGAACATACACTAATGAAAACAACAGAATCTACAAAGTGTTGCAAATAATGATACTATGATAAAAAAAATTTCACTGAGTTAATGAAAGAGATAAACGTACAAAAATCAATAACATTTTCTATACCAGCACAAACTCATTAATCACTGTTGGTTTAAAAGAAAAAGAAGTCCTGTGATAAATATACAGGAATTTAAAACCCAAATACATAAGAAAACTTCTCAGGAGAGAATTTTAAAACACTAAGTAAAGATACAGGAGATGATACGATGAATGACAGATACAAACTCACTTGCCTTTGGCACAATTAGCTGCGGATCAGAGTTCCAAAATTCAAAACTAGCAGAATGAACTGTGCAGTTAAGCCAGTAAGTTTGTGGTGATTGTTTCACCGTAAACAGGAAAGCAATACAGAACCCATCTGTCCTGTCCAAGTGAATGCCAGGAATGGAGCTTCCTCACTCTATTTCTGATACACAAACAGACTTTTCACAGATAGAGCATTAAATCTGGGATGGAAGTCTCACACGCAGGATCTACTGATGCATCCTAATTCACACTTGCCACCATGAGGAGTATCATGCCGCAGTGCTCATTGCAACAAAATATTTCCATCCCTTTGATCAACTCAATTTGTGATCAGACCCTGAGACTCTGTTCGTGGACAGTAAGGTGATAGTAAGATGATAAGGAACTAATGAAGAACAGCACAGAAATTAAATGTCATGGGGAGAAATCTCAATGGGCCTTCTATGAACCCCAATGAGCCTTGTTGTGGCCCCAATTCCCTGAGCAAAGTGTTCCAAGCAGCTGTACACAGCTCTATGTGATAGTTGATTCCGTCTTAACTTTCGTTTGAACCCTGATATTTTTAGACATTCCAGAGAACTAAAACTCAAAATTGTTCTCTCTATATGTCCTTTTTGGTGAAATGATAACTGATCTCGTTTGATGTCAGCATGATAGTGGGAGAAGGAGCGCCATCCCTCATTTCCCCCACAGAAACACCTACTTTTACAACTACTCGTGGATGAGAATAACTTTATGGGAGATCAGAAGTACAACTGACAGGTTCCAGCACCCAGGTAGAGAAGAAGAATAGCAAGATATTGATACATTGAAGAAGGTTTAAAGAATTCCACTCACCCATGTCACCCCCTTCTCAAAGGGGCACAGCACTGGCATCTCTGGGCTCTTGTGAGAAACAGAATCTCAAGTCCCACCCCCGACGTGCTTAGTCAGAGCCTGCAGGTCACAAGATTCCCCCAGGTGATTCACGAGAAGCATTCGAGCTACAGACATATAGAGACATATAGAGACCATGAATAATATACTACATTTTTTGGTGTGTCATGTAAAATAACATGAATGGTGTCATGCTGCACATGTCATTCAACATCTACTTTCTTCAGTCACCAATTTGTATTTAAGATTGAACCATAAGAACTAGATAACATATATCGAGTAAATTCCCTTAACTTAGTCAAGAAACTTTACATTTATGTTTGCAGATAATTAATCTGTTATGAAATCAGTATGTTAGTGACATTGATTTAGTACAATCAGGTACAGATGGACATGGCTAGACAATCGAGAAGCTCTCTCTTTTTACAAATGCACCTATCTCATTCCTGGAGACATCACAGCCATGGGTCCACGGTTCTTCCCAATGAAAAGCAATTGCTTCTTAGGCTTAAAGACTCAATGGCTCATGTCCAGCAAAAAATAAGTGTTTTTAAAGTCCAGATCTGTCTATGTCAATGAGCACATTTAAAGCAAATTAAACTAACAGGTTACTTTCGCACTAATGGGGGAGGGGGCTATGTGGAATATGAAGGGTGATTTGCTCCAACGTGGAATGAGTTTATATTCCTACTGTCCTTAGGGAACTCAGAGGTAAACATCCCCGGATTTGACCATTAAAGGATTTGAATCGATGCCCACTTCAGAGGCCCTTTAACGAACTCAGTTCTCCATGAACAAGAGCAATGTCTGGATTTATCATGATTTTCATTAGCCAGGGCTAGTTAAGACGAGTTGGGAATGGTAGGGACTCACTAGCCGAGGTGATCAAGAGAACCTAAAATATGTAGCCATTTCCCTGGAGAAAGTCTTGGGATGGGCAGCAAGGATTTAGCTATCATAGCCTGAAAATTGCTAAGTGTCCTCATGTGCTGTGAAAACACTGCGTGAGATGGATACCTGCTGGGTCTTGGAAAAGAGACCATGTGCTGTCAGGCTCTACAGCTAGGATAAGATTAAGGGTCAGAATAATGGTAACCATGACTTCTTGCTGCTTTCAGCAAAGCTTACGGGAGGGATGGACTCAGACGAGAGCCAGCCAGACAATTCTTATAGTTTGTCTTATCCCGTCACTGAGAAATGGGCCAATCAATGGGCAAGGAGCACTTACAATAACAGAGAATTACTGTGGCAGGGAGAATCCTGAAACTCAAGGAAGTTTCTGAGAAACTAGAGGAGGACAACAAGTACAGGGCCATGGAAGTCCCCTCATTCTTTTCCCATCAGTCGCACATCTCTCACATACACAAGGACAACCACATGACTGCAAGGGTAATCATTTGTTGACTTGGTAGAAGAAGCTCTTATTCATGGTAGAGTTCTCCTGGGTTAGGCACAGAGAGTCTGACATTTGGAGAAAATCTTTGATTCCAGGTTAGTTGTTGAGTCTTTCTAGACCTTAGAGGAGATGCAGAGCTAAGGCCTTCATTGCGATCATGATAGCAATCAAGTCACAGAACTTGTCATGAGTTGATGAGGAGATGATGGAACGGAAGATCCAGGAGCCCAGATGAAGAGGTTTTCACTCAGCACTAAATAAGCAGATGACAAAGAGAACACAGAAGGTAATGAAATACTTCCTGGATTGCACTGAGGACAAAGAGAATTTCTATTCCATGAAAAATGCCATAGAGATCGATAACGTGCATTCTAACCTACGTTTCGTGCCAGAATAGGGGTAAGGAGCGTATTGAGACAATGACCGTTTTGTACTTTTGCTGATCCCATCTTAACCTTCCCTCACCTGGGTCTATGCTA